>OZ005741.1:211066334-212330501 GCA_963930735.1 Dioctria linearis | reverse complement strand
GCATATCTTCTTAATCACAATGTAAATGAGATTCCCCCGGTATGCAATTTTGTGTGTGACTAGGTGAGTACTATCACCTGCTGTCATATGGACTACCATGGACGAAACACCGTGTATAAGGGGTACTATATACGTATAAATTTTCACGTTTCCGCTGTTTTAACTCATTACACATCACACTTACAAAAAAAGTATTTATACAAAAAGTGTATGGAATTTAGTCTTCTTCAAATTTGTGTCAGGCATTTTTGTCGTAGAATTAACTGTTGAGGAACTATTTTGAAAAAAAACCAATTTTTTGTACCTTTAATCCAAGATGGTGGACCCCACAGAAAACTTAGATTTTTCATCGGGGCCCGGAACTAAATAACATATACAAAAATCACAACTTCTCCACCTTTTGTAGGGCAGTAGGTAGCTTCATATACATATGTACATATCTCCTAATAATATATGAAATAGAAATTAAAAAAAAGATGTTACGAGTTACTAGTTAGTTAGTACTTAGTTAGATCTAACAAGGTATGCCAACTAATTAGTTATTAGGCACTTGAGTACGGTTTTAGAGATTATTACTGAAGTTGAATTAAATGCTTTAATCGTCTTTTCTCTAAGTTATAAATGTATCGAGATAAATCATGTCATCTTTGCCACGTATCATATTTTTGCCACAAAAGTTAGTATTCGTTTACCCCAAATCAAATTTGTTTATACATGGGGCATGAATTACATTGAATACTATAAAATATTTTTTTTTAATTTTATTGTAATACTTTTGCGGAAATTTAAAACTATATTTAAAATTTGATTGCTCCATGTGGCTAAGAACACTGCCACGTAGAGCAAATCAAAGTCGAGTTTGCCAACATTTTGGTTTGCTACATGTAGTTGCAGCTATAATGACAATACCAGTAAAAATGAAGATTTCCTTTTTATAAAAGAGATGGCACTATAAATACTTCACTTATTTTACTAGGCATTATAATGCGCGAAGCATTAAATGACTGGTAAAATGTTAACAATTTCTAGTTCTAAGAGTTAAAATGGTTTTATCAAAATGTTAAAATGAATTATTTTGTTTTCTCAAAATTACTAGCGAAATATTTGAAGAACCCGTTTGATTTTATTTTGCCTAAGCTGAAATTCGATAAGGTTTTGTGCATTAAAATACTTAGTAAAATATGTGGAGAATTTATTTGTATGGAAATGTCACATTTTACTCCAACTCAATACTCGACTTTAGGAAACAGCCACACAAAACTGGAAAAACTCCTCGTTTGGAACAAACAAAGAAATATATGTAGACGACGATTTTCGCATGAGTGAAAGAACTTAGCTATGCATTGCCCTAGTACGACTGAGAAAATGAGTTAAAAACAAAAAATTGAGAGAACAAATCATTACCCGAATGGTAAAGTCTTCTCGAATAACTTCAAAATCTTTTCAAATTATTTATAATAATGAATTTTTCGCACAACGGGTCACCCCACCTTAATTTTTTAAGAAAAAGATAAATTTCGCTTTGGCCAACGTGCTGAAAGGAGTACCTACCTATATAATTTCTATAAAACAAAATTCTCACTTTTCCCAAAACTATCAGAGAATCCAGCATGATTTACATCCACTTAATTTCTTTAGAGCAAAGTGAGAAAATATTTGGGATCAGTTGCAACTTCTTTTCCTTCTGAAATAAATATTTTCGACGACAGAACTAGTTATAAGAGATAGAAGGAATCGATTTTTTTCCTGAAAATGTTGAGAAATTAATCTTCTTCCATGCTAATCAAAATATTTCTTAAAAATTATTAATTTACTTCTGAAAAATTTTATTTTTTTTTCTACTAAAATGTTTTGTTTTTTATGCTTCAATTCTTGAACTCTAATTGGGTATTTTTATTTTTATATTTTATTTAAATAATAAATATAATAAGTACGAGTATGCTGCTTAAAGAGTATTTTACGTAAAATACCAAATTAGAAAGTAACGAATATTTTTCGTAGAGTAACGAATGAGTACCAGGTAACAAAAGTAATGAGATCGCACATCAGCCCTAAATCAAATGATTGTTTGATCAAATAAATAAAAAATTTCCTTTTATAGTGTTTCGTTTGTACCAGAAAAAAGAATTAAAAAATTATATTCAAGGCTAAATAAAAATGTTGAGTTAATAAAATATTTCTTTTAACTTTATTAGTAAATTGTTTTGGCCCATATCATACAGGCAATATATTGTTTGGAAATCTAGTTTTGCCCCATTAACAACATATGTTCAAGTTAATGACATTTTAACGGAAATTTTCTTCTATTGAAACAAAGATTATTCTAGAAATACATAGACAGAAAGCAACTGAGTTTTTATGCAAATTTTTAAAAAAAAATGTATCGAACAGTTTTTTTATATTAAAGGTCTCAACTTTAACTGCATTTATTTCAAAACTAGAATTTTGCATATGGGGCAAAACAGTGTTCTGACGATATATATTATTTAAATATTTTAGAAAACTTATAATGACCTGACAGCTAAATATAAGAAGGGTAATACTTTGGCGATGAAGTAAGCAATTACAATCATTTTAAACCGTGAATTAAAGTGTTAATATTTGATTCATTATTATACTCAAATTAATATAAGATATCTTTAATAGTTTCAATCGTCTGATGCCGTGACGCCCAATTAATCAAGGACTATAAGGACTTCTATAAGAATTTAGTTTCATTTTAGACGTAAATATAAAAGTTTACTGTAAATTCTGCCAGGGCCAGATCTATGGGGGCACGCGGGGGCACTTGCTCCGGGTGTTAGATTTAAGGGGCGGCAATACAACGGACTTCGGAACTCATAACTAAACGAGCAAAAATCTAATTACAAGAATTAGACAAATTTTTCAGACCATACTTTACACTTCATTCTGCTTTCCGGAATCTAAAAGCTCCTTTGGTGACATCATACTTTGAATTGTGCTTATACTTATACAGTCCAATTAAAGTCTGTAAGTCTCTGTAAGCTAATTAAACTAAAAATCAAGCTAAATTCTCAGATTTTACCTTTTTGTATCATATATTAAATAAATTCAAAAATTGTACAAATATTCTAACGTGGCTGGCAACCATATGGACATCATCCACCAATCCTATATGGAATGCACGATAAAAGAACAACAAAGTATGGCCGACTATCAGTTGGGTGATTGCGTCATGCGGGGACAAATGTCATTCAGAGGGATTTGTCATTTTCTCATATTGAGATTATTTTAAGAAGAAAGAATCAGAAAGATATAAAATTAATTCCACAACAATTAGGAGGGTTACATATAGCAAAAATTAAAAAGTGTGAATATAGAGTACCTATGTGCTTAAGGAAACAATCGGGCAACTTCTTATAAACAGTAGCCCGCTGCCTTAATGTTTACCGATATACTGTTTGACACTTGCACCTCATCCTGATCTGTTGGAGAGAGCCTTGAGAGCAAGGGTAGCAGTAGTAAACCTTTAATTGCACTAAGTGTAATGGGTAGGTTATCTTTGATTGCTTCTTGATTATAATATATGCGTTTTCTCATGTTATTGAATTAATACCTTTAATTAAGTAGGAGTGAACGATGCAAAACTGCAACTAATTGAAAGCTAATTGAATTGAAAATATCCTTTTATATATATATAAGTAAATATAAAGTTTGAGCCAAATTTCCAAACTAGGTAATGAACAAACAAACTGCACTATTTGCCCTTTTTCTGGTTACTGATTGATAGATACAAATATTTTGATGTTTTGCAATATAATTGGAATGCTTTTCCAAATGACATTTGTCTCCTCATGACGTAACAACACCAAAAGTTCCCCTCGAATCGGCCATACCTTGATATTTTTGCATTATGTATGGAATGTAGACAGAATATAAGACAGCAGGTACAAGCAGAGAGTTGCCAGAAAAATATGTTTATGCCAGCTAAATTTATCCATTTTAGTCGAAGTTACGGCCTTTGAATCCGGTTAAAAACTCGTCTAAATTCCTTCAAGCTGAACGGTAGTACGCCACAATTCCTACCCAGAGATTTTTTAAACCCGTTTCAAATTTTAGTAGTTTCAGCCGGGAAGATTCATATCGCGGGTAAAATAAAAAAAACTAATCTCGAACATAATAAAATTTTTAATTTGTATTTTTTGTGTTAATAAAATAAAGTGCACTTGTAATGGTACGATTTTTCGCTTCCCTTTTATTTTAAAACAGTTTGAGATTCAAACGACAATTAAGATCTATCATAGATCTTAATTTTGGTTTGAATTTCAAATTCTTTTTAAATAAAAATCATTACTGTTTCAAATTAAAATTGTTTTTAACAATTCTGGTTCTAATTACAGGGTATGCAGTAAATAGTAGGTGATCTATCATATACATATGGTGCCTAGTATACCTTGAAACTGCGCCAAATAAAGATTGTTGTTGGGGCGGCGATAACGTCTTGGCCCTCTTCGAAAATTTCCTAGATCTGGCACTGCTGTGGAGATCATGAATATAATTCACAATAACAAAGTGATATAAGTGTTCCAATGTGCCGCTTAAGTTGGCCGACAGCGCCCTGCAGTTTGGACACTCAAGAGAAGGTTATTCCATAGACGTGCAATTTGGATAAGATAAGAACTATAAAAGCCAATGTGTTTTTTTTTATCATAATGGCATCTAAGCGCCTGTGACAGGGGCTCCGACATTATTTTGTGTCCTGGAAAAGTTTGTAGAAAACGTAACAACATTCAAGCAGAACATTGTACTCTATAGCATTACAGATACATAATAATAGCCACTAATCTCTTTGACCCATTATAAATATACAAAATTATTGCGTCTATTAAAATTCTAATAATTGAGAATTACATTTTAGAATGCTTGAGGAGATGTTAAGTTGAAAATACTAATCTCGCATTGAAATAAAATATTTATTAATTCACGTGTGCGAATTAAAAAATATTTTGTTTCAATCTTAGATTGTGCGCCCTTTTAATTTCTGAGATTAGCAACAAGATTTTTAAATGCGAGATTTTGAAAACGAGATTTTAGCTTGTGTTCAATTGTACCAAACCCAGAGTTTTCATACCATAGCAGCTCGTTGATTAAACACCATTTTGCGTACATATAGGAGAGGCTTCGATTGCATACTAAACAAGAAATTAGTTCTTATGCGGCAAACATAATCGTCATAGGACTTTTTTTAAGATTGTGGCCGGGATCTGGGGGTGGCCGAGAATAGACTACTTTACCATATTTGCATAAGTGTTATTGCTTAGGTTTAAAGTTTCCACTCCTTTCGTGGTAAGTATTTCTTTAATTTGTATACACCTTCTTTTCTCTAAATATTACGTAAAAAATCTTTCTATACAATTTAGGCAAAAGATTATTATACCTATCTGTATTTTGTGTAAAAAACAAGTCCATTAAGTATGATTTTTTTTATATCTTTCATAAGCTTTGACACAAATTGTTTAACGGGTAGGTAAAGAGTTTTGGTTTTGTCTTTTGATGTGCAAAAGCTCAATGTTTTAGCCAACTTTGAAAAAGTGTATAATAAGTTTATGACAGTTTAAATATTGAAGTAATTGGGTTGTTAATCCGATTACACTGTTATAATAAAATTTTTATACATATTTAATCAAAAGTTGAAAAAGTGGTATATGGTAAGTGCATCATTTCACGTCCATTGCCCAACCCAATTTGTGTCCAGTTCATTTTATCACATGCCATAAAACGACATATTCGTTTATATTTCTGCTACCCTTAAATTTAGCAACAGGAAGGTTGAATTAAAAGCTCAGTCATCAAAGTTCAATTCATTAGGTTCAAAACGTTGATCGATACGACTACATCCAAAAATGGGCGACCTATGGCCTATTTCACAAAATTACAAATTACAACTACAAGAGATCACAATTAAAAAATTTTAATATGAATTTATGTCTCACTCACATTAATATTTCACAAACAATTGTAGATAAACAACTTTTTTTGTAACAAGATTTGTAGTTGAATTGTAAACTGAAAGTGTTTTCTTACAATTTTATGGATATCAAAGTGAAGGAATCGACTGAAAAATAAAAGCTTTGCAGAAAATCAAGAGAATCGAATAAAACAAGACAATATATGTAAATAGGATTTTACTTTTAATATTATTTTTTTAACGTGTTGTTCCTTTTAATTAGACTACCAATAAAAGATTCGGCCAACAGAAGAACCGAAAGGTGTGAGGATAAGGGAATCCTTTCTTAAAAAAAGAAATTAATTCAACTTGAAATCTACAATCTGCAACTAGAGGCCATTAAAAATGCACAGAATTCGGGACTAAGGAGAAACAAGCTAAAATAGAAGACGAAAATCATTCAGTTGTGTATAGGAAAACATTTTTCAGTTTAGTGCATACTAAAAAATCAATCATTAAAAATAAGAATAAATTCGTTTCGATCACATAGCTCTTCATTATTTTCTTATTCTTTTTTTATGAAAACTAATTTAGAAAACAATGCAATATTGTCTGTGATATACTGCATAACCGCGAGACTAGTAACATCATAACCGCGTTACTGCATAGAGTACCAAACTTCAATTTTCATCCATAGCTAATAAACTACAACTTTATTTTGTCAATTTCATGTCTAAAATCCAAAAAGGATGATATTTCTCGTCTATACTAGGGTTCAGTAGCAATACTTTTGTCGATATAATAAAAAACAATTTTAGTGTCTGCTGGAAATTTTACTTTGAGTTTAACTCATTAGTATAGTCTCGCAGTATCTCCGATGATGTAATTCCACCTAAAATATCCGAATTTTTCAAGTTTTAATCCTCTTCTGTGGTAAAAAGTCTGGTGCTTTCCGTGAATTAATGAATTATTAGTTAAAACAACTATCAATATTATAAAAATTCGAGCTCATTGGCCCAGTTCGATGAGCAAATGAAAAAAACTTTGGATGAATTAAAAAAAAATTTTCGAAAAGTTAGATTATATATAATTAACGTAAGGACAAAATATTTTTCTTCGAAGCATTAAAACAAATTCACCACTTCCTCTACAATCACTTGTGAAATATTGTCGTGTACTGTACAAATTTTTTAACTGCAATTACTTTAGTCAAACAAAAATTAACAACATTTGTCAATACAACAAATTAGATTTTGTTGAAAATAATTAAAGACTTCTTTAAAAAATTCGTTAATATAAAATAAATATTTTCCCCAGAAAGAAAGAATATTTTAACTTTACAATTTGTGTTGAAAAAATAATTTTGTGTTGGCTAAAAAAATAGCTTAATTTCAAATCAAAATTATCTTTTTAAATTACAAAAAATCGAATTCGTTAAATTACAAAGTTTTGTTTTTTTAATTAATTTTGTTAAGTTACAAAATGTTGTCTTTTTTAAAAAATAATTTTGTTAAATTACAAAATTCTTGCCTTTATTGACAATTAATTTTGTGCAAAGTGAAGTGTCAGTACGCAAAGCTATTAATTGATTCAAATAAGGTGAATATATTTCCACTTCTGACACCAGTTGTTGCGAGCGTGGCTTTTGTTCCTCGAGAGAGTTCTTTTGTTTCTCGAGAGAATTCTTTTGTTCATCAAAACGAGCTTCCATTTTGCTCATTAAAGTACTCAGAAGCTGTTCCATTTTCATCTCAGGCTCTACTTCAGCTTCGGTTTCTTCCAAGTTCTCTTCGATAACAAATGTCTCAGGATTCTTTCCTATCAAAGCTTGTCTAAGTCGCTCGACTAGCACTTTCTTTGCACCTGTCGTTTGTAATGACCGGTTCCCTAGCACCACTTTCAAATCCTGTATTCGAAGCTCCTCCACTTTGCGCACCATTTCTTTAATAATTCTCTTACAGATGAATATAAATTATTTTCCAGAACTTTCCCAATTTAACACAATTTCTAAAAATTAATCACACTTTGAATTTTTAAGTCAATTTCCACCACTTTTTTTCGCGAATTTATCCCACTTCTGACACCAGTTGTTGCTTTCTGTTGCACGTAACAATATTATATAGTTGTGCATTTAATAATTAATTATTTATAGATCGTTATCACGCTGAAATATTTTGCATTCTCCATGGACTTCTGGTACCATCAACAAAAAAGGTGACTCGTGGTGCAGATAGAACTAAATCAATTATTAAATATACAATTAAAGATTTCCAAAAATCTTTTTGTTTTTTGGAAGAACTATGGCAGAAATTGAAGCGCATATAAAGAGCCTTCAAGAAAAATGAGACCCAATACAACCATTTGTGATTATCATTGGCAAATCTTTGACCGATCCCTCAGATATCTTATTATATTTTGATACAACAAATTACAAATTCCATAATGTTTTGAAGGCAGTAGATACTTGTTTCAAACTGTTCCAAGCTGTTAAATTAAAAAATCCCTTGCAATGTTATTCCGTTTGGCAATTTTTTCAATTTAACCATAAATATGAAACAAAACCTCCAAATGTATTCATGCTACAAATAGAGTTACAGAATGAACAAAAATCCTAAATTAAAATGTGATTAACTAAAACGCCAAACGCCAATGCTAAAAAACCAGATTAATGAATAATGAAATTAATTTTACAATGTAGAGGTCGTAGCAATATTCTTCTATTTAACAAAGTATGTAAAATACAAGAATTTAAGTAATGTTGAAATTCTTTTGTAATCGATTAAGCATCATGCAATACTAACGAAACCAATCCTGATAGTCCTGATAAAATTGGGTCAGTGGTGAATAATCGCCACAGATATTATTGTGCATTGCATTGTTGATGGAATTGAAGCAGGTTTTACTATTTACAAAAAGAAACTGAAAGCTTAACAATAACATTTTTATTTAACAATTTATATTTAATATGCAATTAAAATTTTATTCCACTAAAAAATATATTTTGTCTACTTTAAAATATATTTCGTAGAATATGGAAAATGTTTTAAATTTAGCAAAATTGTTATTAAATAAGTTTCGATATTCCGAAAGTCGAAATGAACTTAAATTTTACTATTAAAAAAACTTTATTTAAGTGACCAAATATTTGTTGCTTGAAGAAGAATGAATAGTTTTGTCGATTGTATAACAAAAAAAAAATATTTATGACAACATCATTTTTTTTATTATTTGCATGTATATTTTTCTGTGTGTACAAATACCTTTTGGTGAAACAAAATATGAAAAAATCCTACAAATTTCCCCTTGTAGAATACAACCACAAATTTGTAGCACAGAAATTTTGTGAAACTAAAAATATCAGTTTTACTAGAATTTTTGTTAAAAATTACTTGTAAATTACAATTTGTAATTTCGTGAAATAGGCGGGCGAAAATGGTATAACCTTTCCCTGAAATGCAATCCAGTGCTTGCACTTTGAATTCCCGAAAATCTAACTGAATCCAGAGAGAGATTCAGATTCTGAGGAGGTTATTCGAAAATGGTTTGATGAGCTGAAAAATTATATAAAACCGATGAATTCTGGGGACATATTTGAAGAAACAGTTATTTTCCCCTACGTACGACCACAAAAATACTGGATTTTTGGTCGTTCTGAGTCAGGCTGCCTAAGAATATAATGAGAATGGGGTAAATACATGGTTAATTAATTAACCAATTCAAAAACAATTGATCATTTTTGTTGACGGCCACAAGACCCATTTAACATTGGAGCTAAGAAAGTTTTTCAGTGTAAACAGGATAATTTTATACGCACTTCCTCCGAGCACAACACACATGATACAATCAGCAGGTGTTAGTATTTTCAACTAATGCTCCATCAAAAGAAACAAGGAATGATGATATTGTTTCAAAGAGAACTTTGGATCTTAGGTGCATTGAATGCGACGCTATTCACTTTGCCCCAAGCGAGGATATTGTCAATTTCGTTATTCAATAATCAAATCCTGCATATTCATTTGACACATGTGGCATTCCCTCTGGAGTCCGTAAGAGTGTCAAAGAAGTAAGCGCAAGGTACTGTCATCGGCTAAACTATGGACGGGGTTGAAAGTATAAGTGATAGCAGATCATTAATGGGAATTATGAGGAAAGACGGAGAGATAACAGAGCAATGGGGCACACCGGCATTTACAGGGTGAGATTCAGGTGTAATGGCATTTAAATAACCCATAATAGACATTAGGTGACCAGATAAAAAATGTTCAATTCATAATAGAAGAGAAGGAGAGAGACCAAGAGCTTTAAATTGGACTAAAAGGTATGTTAAACTAAATATACCTTTAAGGCAAAAGTTCGCTTATTATTTAAATGTATAAACCGTTGATTTCCGTTATGTTCTATAATTCCTTCTTGATTTATTCATTTTAGTTTAATAAAATTTAAAAGATTCTGTTACAAATACAATTTGAATTAGTTTTAATTTAAAAATGTTATGTTACTGTGAATTTTATCACAACTTTTTAGTTTTTATTGCTTTTCAAATCATTTATTTAACACACCCTTATAATAGAGGTTTTTGTAATTAGTTTTTTTACCCTGAACTCAAATTGGCTCCTTGGCGTACGCACACTGGCTCATACTGGATGCAAATAGTGATTTTCAAATACACTGATATTTTCAATTACAATACAGAAAAATAAATGTTTTGAGTTTTTAATTTAAATTAAGAGATAAATTTACATTTGTACAATAAAAGCGTAAACACCGATATTAAGGAAATTCTACTAAAAACCCTTCTTGTAGAGACGCATATGCGATTTCAACGAACTTTAAGCTAATATTCAATACAAAGGTTTTCAACAATACTTTTTTCAAATATGTTATCCATTATTTTCTTACATGTCATAGATTTGGATTCAGAGTTGAGATACATAGTCTCCTTTCCTTAATAAGACTGCTAAAAAATATTAACAGGAGTGCACCGGGAAGGGGCCAAAAAATTTAGTTTTCAACGTTATTTACAAATAAATAAAACCTTTAAACATAAAATATGAATATGATTAATAATCATAAGTAAGTAAGTGAGTGAATTTATTTAGCATTTTTTTGCTATTCATTACAAAAGCCATAAAATTTTACTATAAGTCTAGCTCCCTTTCTTCCTTTTCCTTACCTTCAACATTAGTTTACGTATTTTAGAGGTAATTTTAACAAATTCAAGAATTTTTTTCTTAAACATCCTAAAATTATTCTCAAGTTTTACATATAAAAGTTAGTTTATTAAATATTTGAAAGCCCTTATATATACTAAACTATTCTGCAATGAATTATCACTGTATAGAGAGCTTAAAATCATCAGAATTCATTAATTTACTTAAATAACTCGGAATATCATCTGACTTAATTTTAAATATAAAAATTAATAAATTCATAATTATTCGTTGGTTGAGTGCAACTCAAAAAATTTAACATAAATATGATACACTTTAAAATGGCTCCTATTGCCCTACTTTGAAGTCTCTCCTGTAGTCTGACAAAAGAATTATTATCGCACATAAACATGACTGTCAAACAATATTCAAAGTGGGGCTTAACTAGTACGTATGTAATCTATATCAAAATTATACTTAAATATCATACAATTAGTTTTACACACATTAACTTTTAATTTATTTGTTTTAAACTAATCTTTTAGTCTCTTTCAATCTTTCTATATTTCGCACCGACATTGCTCTGTATCTTTCCTTGTCAAATATATGAATGCATCATCCGCAAAAAGAACAATTTTTGAATTTCTTAATATTTTGGTTATGTCGTTAATATATATAATAATCAGAAGAGGTCCAAGAATATTTCCTTGTGGAACACCAAACGATGTCATTGTACAATCAGATAATACATTATTCATCGAAGTCCTTTTTGTCCTATTTTCCTCCAAATATCATTCAAACCACTTCAATTCTCTATTTCCAATGCCATAATTTTTCAACTGCCATATTAATATAGTTCTATCTATGGTTTCTAATGCTCTTTTTAGATCCAAGAAGACTGCAATGACCCTATTTTTTTTAGCTTACTCTTCTTTCCAGATCACTTTTGATCACTATTACTTGGTTTAATATGAGTGTCGCTTTCTAAACCCTGACTGATTCTCCATTAAAAGATCATTTTTATCAAAATAGCTTTCAAGTTGTTTATACATTAACTTTTCTAATACTTTCTCGCAATTTGATAATGTATTTATGGGTCTAAAATATTCACAATTATCAAATCCTCTAACCTTTTCAAGTGACCCGACATTCCTTCCAAATATTAGGAAAACAACTGGGACTTAACCTAACCTTTGCGGTGAATTGAATGTGACGCTGGACTGTAGAGCGAGCTGTAAAAGTTTAACAGTACGATTTTAGTATGATACGGTGTCTTCTTATAAGTATTAATATTGAATTAGGTATAATTGTCATTTGCTCGTAGCTCTTCGTCCAATTTTTTTAGAATTTTCAAGCGTTTTTATATAGTGTCGAAAGTCATCAATCATACCTAGCACAGGATAGTAAGTAATTTTGGAATGTATTTTCATTTTAGTATTTGATTTTTTAGAAACTGGCACGTAATGCTTAGCGGCCCAGTTATGAAGATGATTTTATATTTTTTTTGCGCCGATTAAAAAGTCTAAAAAGTATTATTGTTTCTAAAAAATTGGTTAGCGATCATAATTTTTTTTTACCTATCTGATTTTCCGATGGTAGACAGCACCGGGAAATTCTCTATCAAAAAAGGTAGACGAAAAATTGGGAGTACAATTGCAATTGTTTTCAGCGTTTTGAAATAGATTTTTATCGAGAATATTTTATATTAATTTGAAAGAATTGCAATGGACCAAGGTAATGCGGTAAGGAAAAATTTAAAATACAGAAACTAACTAAATTAAAATCAACCTTACCAATTGTATTTAAGTGCCTCGAAATAGCCATCCAAACCATGTCTTTTTTGTCAACTTGTTTATACTGGTTGTCTTGTATATCATAAATTATTTTATGATTTCGCACTTCCTCAATAAATTTTTCATCAAAATACATTGCTTTGAAAATGACGCGATGTGATACAACCTTGACAAAGATAAATGCCACAACAAGTTCATTCGTGTGATTTTGTTGGTAGTACTGCAGCGACGACGGAAAAATTAGAAATTGATCAGTCCCGACGGCAACTTCGTCGACCGCTGACCGTCACCGTTTAACAGCCGCATTTTTTCGTCATTTGCCGTTGCCCGAGTTACGTCGGCAAATTTAACCGACATCACAGAGCATGACACCTCAGAACAACCTTCGCAAAATTTTCACTTATATAAAATATAAATGTTCCCAGACAATTTTGCTTAATCAACAGAACTCAGGAAATACAACCGTTCCCATGCATTCCTGCTTAATAGATAAAAAATTAAAAAGCTTTTATGTTTACGGGAATGAATGCAGATAGATAATTAAACTTAAAGTACAGTTTATATTTTTCAGTCAACCAGGTCGGAAGTTATAATATCGTGTACAAAAGTTTGGTTGTGTTAATCTTTTATTTTGCTTCTCTCCAATAAATTAAAATTCAATTTAAATTGTTGTGTTGTTTTCTTCATTCAATCCTTTTTATTTGTGAACAAATTAAAAATCATAACTCCCGTCGCAATTGTATTTAAGCCTTGACTTAACAAATTTTGTTTTACGGTTCTGCCAGTAGAGCCCTAGTTATGCAATCAACGTCTAGCCACCCGTTGATTTTTCATAGCGACACTGATTAAAGCCTGAGTTGTTCAAAATGAAATATTTACGTTCGTAGGGAAGCATTAAATTTTTCTTAGGGTTCGTGCTCAACAAGGCGAGGTGAGGCGTTGCGAGGTTAGGCAATTGGACGAGGCGAGGTGTAGATACATTTCGAGGTGTAGTGTTCACAACAAGGCGTTCAGTTTCTTGGTAAATCGTGAAGTGAGAGCATAAATTATGTCATCGGATTCAGAAGAAGAACTGATCCTGATAAATTCTTCCAATATATGAGAATGAATAAAGAACCCTTCGATTACCTATATCACAGAAAAAACCTATAAGAATATGCCAGCTATCAAAATTAGTGCGCTGCACCTCGCGAAAAAATTAAAAATTTCATTCTCGAGCGATTTACCTCGAGGTGTCTCGACACATCGCGCGCTGCCACAGCATTTTTATGAACACTCTCATAGTACAGCGTGCAATCATTTTATTTCTTTAACTCTTGATATAGCCTCGCCTCGCCTCGCCTCGCCACGCCTCGCTTCACGTCGCCACGTTGTGCACGCACCTTTAGAAATATAGTTGCAACTTGTTCTTAAGAATTTGAATGATTAACTATTCATCGACAACGGTCCAAACAAATTGATGGATTTATTCTAGTGGTTCTCTCTTTCGGACAGGGGCACAAGCATTCAGTTTTCTTAGAAAGGTCTGAAAATTGATTCTACAATTTTTCATCACATATTTTATGGAAAAACTATAAAAATAAAATCCATTCGCTTTCCTCTGTGATAGTTGGCGTTACTTGGCTTATTAATTCAAGTAGGGTTGTTTAATTTAACTTCACGTCTACTTTTAGTTTATAGGAGAAGAATAAACTTGCTACACTAGTTATCGATGAAGGTAGAAATAGTAGCGAAAATGGAAAACAGAAGACTGATAACTTTTTTCAGAAGAAAGCAAGATCAGTTAAGCTCGCACCAAAAGAAATAGTCAGTGACATATCGTGCACTTCTACTCCTATTCCTTTGAATGTGACTCAAGGTGGAAGCTCTCACTCTCAGTCATTTACTTCAGCCGTCAGAGAATCGGTGCATCACATCTATGTCTAAAATCTTTGCACGAGAAAGAGTATCTGGATACGAGTCTTTAATGTCTGTCCAGTTTGAGATCGACATTGATGTGGATAATATTATCGACAGGTTTTCCAAATCAAACTTAAATTTGATTAAAAAAAAATTTAAAGTGACTACTTCCGACTTTTTCCTCCCCCTCGAACATTTTAGTTGTGACCCTGGTGCCAGGTCTGGATACGCGCCTGACTTAATGAACGACTTACAAGACCCTCGAAAATTTGACCTAGTACTTCAAATGCGTCCAGTAATATTCTTGCACTTTTAAAATTAAAATCGCTTTTTCGATTAATTGTTTTTATAACTTCTCTAATTTCACACTGATTCACCGATTTAAATTCAAATTGATAGTCTTTTTCTTGTACTAAGTTCACAAAGGGGACATTGTCTATGGACAAATTAATCTCGTTAATACTATTAGCAAAATATCTATTCAATTCTTCATTTGCAATAATTCTTTTATCAGTCACACATACATTATTAAAATTGATACTCTTTTTTATGGCATTTAGTACGAACACTTCTTAATAGTTCTCCACATAGACTTCTGACTTGTACTTAAATTAATTTTATTTTTTTACATATTCCTTTTTATCTCTATCTAATTCCCTTTTATATCTACCCGATATGATTTCCAAACACTTTCATCATTAGTGTATATAACACCCTTTGGTGCTTTATTATTTTTTCTTTTTTTAGTTGCCTTAATCGATTATTATCTATAACATTCTAATAAATTATAGTAAATCATTTTATTACTTCCGTAGCCTTTTATTATTTTTAACAGTTCATTTGATATGATGTTCGCAATGTCGTTAGTATCATTTAGATTATATACATCTACTTTATCTACTTTACTTTAAATAAGATAATTCTTTTATGCTTGCTTTAAAACTTATGCTAACCTTGACCTTAATATTCACTACACTATTTTTGTGGTCAGAAATTCTTAGTTCAGTATTTATGTCAGCTTCCACCTGCTAAGAACTCGTTATCACATAATCGAGCAACGTCTTGGAGTGCCATGTAACTCTGGCAGGCTTGTTCACAATTTGTTTGCAATTACAGTCGTAAGTTATTTCCATTTCTTTTTGTATATATTACTATTATTAAGCCAATTGACATTAAAATTTCCTGTCAGTCGCAACATACCATATACTCGTACTGTCCAACCATTCCTGGAAATAGTCATAGAATTCTCTTGGAGTAGCCAGTATAAGTGAATAATTTTCAATATACACTGTAAAAAATGTGCACAATTGTTGCCCCAAAGATTAGGTATTTTTCTCTAAATACATTTTAGGGAATATTCCTTACATTTTAGTGAAAAATACCTAATCTTTGTGGCAACAATTGCGCAAATTTATTACAGTCTAAGCATTAACAGCTAACCACCAATATTCCTTCTTAATATCAATTTTTTCTACCCGTACATATACAAACACCTACTGTGTGCCTAGAACAATTGTCCATCAAATTCACTTCAGTGTAATCTATATTTTCAGTTAAATGAGTATCAGTCAGTATAATTCGGCGGCATGGCAGCGGGCATAAATATTCGCAAAAGTATGAGCGGGCACCAAAGACAAGACTTAGCTACTGCAATTGGGTCTTAATGTTCCAGGCCGTGACATCAAATTCGTTGAATGTATTAGAGTAGTACGATTTTGTTGTTTTGCAAGTAAAATCAATTAGCAACGAACATACTATTCAGAGACTACTGCCAATCTGGGCGAATGTCTTTACGGCTCTCTGCTCTAAAGGCAATTGCTAACGTAAGAAACAAGGATCCGTTCTCGGTAATATGAGACAGTAAATACAGGACAGAACGGTCTGGCTTGCCTGGTGTCCAGCGCACAGTGGATCTCCGGGCAACGAAAGGGTAGACTGGTTGGCAAAGAACGGCAATTTGCCAGGTGCACACAAGATTTTTTCCGCCATCATATCTGGCAACAAGAGCATTCTACAAAGCTGCGGAGGAATCTATAGCCCAACTACGTTGGAGTGAGGATCCATCTTTCTTAGCTAGACATCACAGTACTAGCAGACCACCTCTAATGGCCGACATGCCGAGGCAGTTGATGATCTCCATGGCTAGGACTAGGCTTGGGCACCTCTTGGCCCTGAAGGTTCAACTTTTCAGGAGGGAGGAGGCGCCAACCTGTAGACCATGTAACACAATTCTGACGACTAGACACTTCATGCTGGAGTGCGGAGATTTTCTGCGGAGGCTGAGGGCTGCGGGCACAGATAAAGATCCAATAGACCTACACTGACGTATGACAAAGAAAATGCTAAGCTCCTTCTTCCCACCCTCAAACGTTATCTTCAGGACAATACAGGGGTACGGCACTCTAATAATTAAACATTCTGAATATATTAAGATACGACACTTCGAGAGGTGCCACTGGGTACATCAAACAGACGAAACTTCATACGACTTGACAAACCCCAAACGGATTACGACCAGTGCCCATCAAACAAGACAAAGTAGAATAGTTTAGAAAATGTCAAACTAGCTTTACACGAAAAATAATTATTAATGCTTAGCAATAATTAAAGAACTCCGGAACTTAGGTTAACCGCTGGAATAAATATTTTTGAATTTGAATTTGAACAATAAGCAAAATCGCTTTGTGTCATGGTCTCGAAGATAAAGACGGAAATGATACTGCACATTAGGTATAATTCGTACAGTAGAGCAGCTCTAATAAATTAATTTCAGAGAGTGCAGAGTGTCATTTCTCGAAATAATGTGATTTCGGGCAAATCGCATTTCTGATGATCAAATTGTATTTTGTACAACAGAATATTCTCTGCAAGACAGATTTTTGTAAAAATAACGGCCGTTCTAAAGGAAAATGTGAAATAATACTGTATTGTTGATAAATATTGTAAAATTTCCCATCTATTTACGGTCATAATATGTAACCCAAAATTTCTTACCTACAACACTCTACGGGACCAAGTTTGCGTAACTATTGAGTATGATACAGAAGAAAATCAGCGAAAATTAGGTAGTTGTCGTCTTTTACCCGGAAATGTATCACTTTCATGTTAGGACGCAAACTTTTATATTTAAATTAAGGTTTCATTAGAACGTTCCAAATAACTACTAATTGCATTATTCTTAACTTTTTATTCACCACTATGACAATATCTTTGATTTTATGTGACAGAAAGCCAATCTTATTCTTTTAATAGTGGGATAAACATACAAAATTTCAAAATTAACCCTTTTGGATACAAATCACACATCTAGAGAATAGACGCCTGAGAGTGATTCCTTGATCGCCCATACGATCAAATTTTTTTTTTCTTTTATGTTGATTCTGTATTTAAGAATAATTGCATAACAAAAAATGGACACAGAAGATGTTGTTTTTCACATTATTTGTATTCAAAATCAACAATTTAAAGATAATGAAGAGATTATAATTTCATTGAAACTGTATTAAAATTTGCAAGTAGATAAAATATACGAAATGCCGGCAGGAAAATTATTTTGTAAATTTCCTGTCAGTTTCAGACGTATACATACACTACCTACTCGTCGACATTTGTACTCGCATGGCTTTAGGTTTCTCTTTAAAATTTTGTAAAAGCGGAACAAATTGTGCGTGCGGATTGCAACTAAATAAATAAATGGGTGTTCCTGATTATGAAATTATAATTAATTTATTGAAGATAAAGAAAACCGCTGCTTTATGGTCATTGTCGAGATTTTAGCAGATAAGACTTGAATTTCAAGATCTTCAAAAGAAGCAATTCTTAAGTACTCAGGTACTCTGATGGGTTCAGAACGTGAACTTAGATTCCTATTTTTCTGAACTCTTTTGAACTTGGGACAAATATGGATGGTCCCTACCACCCACCCACCCACCCCCCATCACCCTCCCCCCACCATCAACCAAATACAAATCAAATATAAGTATTTCTAGTACTTCAGTGAGTTATAGGATATAGAGGTAAAAACGTGATGAACACTGCTCCAGATGCTACATCTTATGCAACATCGCGAGTACATGACATCAAATCTTCATTTGAATTGTTCCTTTCAACTGTAATGGAAAATTTTTTATTGATATGACAAATATGGAAGGTGTTAGTCTTTCAGCTGAGCAACAGAGTATTCGGAGAGGGTTGGATACCGGTCGATCACATTTCCATACAAACCTATATTGGATTGCTGCTCCTAGGAGGTATTTACCATTCACGCGGTGATTCATAAGAAAGTTTATCCGGGATGATCTATTTTTAGAGCTGTGATAAGTTTAGAGTGATTCGGGAATATTACACGAGTATTGCTCTTCGACGATCGTATAGATAAAAATGAAAGACAAGTTAGGACCAATTAGAAGTTTTTTGGACAAATTGATTATAAATCTTAGAAGATTTTACAACCCACATTAAACTGTTACCATAGATGAACAGCTGGTTACTTTTTGTGGCCGATACCTATTCAAACAGTATAGGTAGATACCGTCTAAGCCAGCGAAGTACGGAATAAAAAGAAAGGGCTCTCTACGATAGTAAACAAAAATATATTTGAAATTTGCAAGTTTACACAGTGAAAGACAGGAACCGCAACCTAAGCTAAACCAAAGATAGTGAGCTGTGTTAGATCTCGTTAAGGTTCTCAAAGGCTGCACTTCTATGATTTAGGAGTGAACTTTTTCATCGGAAGCTTACAATGGTCGAAATAGTTCGGAGTTCGGAAAAATAAGTCTCTTATTCCACTTCAAGTTTTTAAACTCAAGAATAAAGCAATTTACTCCAGTGGATTTTTCTTCGAATATAAACACAACTTTACTTTAGTAGCTTATATTCCAAAAAGGATTTGTTGCGTTTTATTACTGTGTAGGGATAGTAAGATCGGGTAATATGGCCTAGTCGGCCGATATGGCACACCGTAGTTTTTCTTAAAAGCAGCAATGCATCGGGTCGAATGTGCTTGTTGTGTGATCTGCCTTTTCAAGCTGCTGAAGCGGACGTGTTTTTGAAGACCTGAGATCGATCTTTGCAAGTTTTTAATCTTATTTTTAGGTAAGCTGTTACTCATCAGCGTTACTCTAAAATAAATAAAAATATTTAGTTTAGACGTTACTAGTAGCGTCTGACAACGTAGCTAGTAATTCAACAATTTTTAATAGAATTCAATTGATATTTTTCTGTTTTTATGCCACAAAGCTAATATCGCCTACTAGTAGGTGGTCCAATACGGCCCGGTAGGCTATATTACCCCCGAGGTGTTTCGACAGTGTCAAATAATATTTTGTTTTAGATAATGGCGCCGATGGTACCACAATCCTAAAGAAAACGTCAAACATGGGACACGAAAACAATGAAAAACGCTATTGAAACTGTGAGAGAAAAGAAAACGGGTACACTTAGATCTTGTAAGCAATATAATGTACCAAGAACTACCTTAAGACGTTTAGTTACAAAAAGGAGTTACATTTGACTTATTTATCCTATTTAAACTATAGGAAGAAAACCTGTTCCATAAAAAATTGGAGAACCAGCTTATCGATTATGTGTTACAAATGGAAGCTAAATTCTTTGACTTAGTGAGAAAAGATGTCATGAGTTTAGCTTATCAGCTTGCAGTCAAAAATAACATCGCACATATATTTCCCATCCAGAATGAAAGCGCTGGGAAAGACTGGTAACAAGGATTTTTACAGACATCCTGAGCTTTCTTTCCGCCGTCCAACAGGAACTTCATTTGCGAGAACAAAGGGATTTAATAGAGAGAGCATCAATGAGTTCTATAATATTCTCGAACAGATAATGGATCAATATAAATTTCCTGCTGAAAGGATATATAATATTGATGAGACCAGGATCAGCGTCATGTCCTCACAAATGCAGCAAGTTTTAAGTCATAATGGGAAGAGACAAATTGGTACACTAACATCTGTCGAAAGAGGTTCTCTAATAGCATGTGTATTTTGCATGAGTGCGAGAGGTGCATTTGTGCCACCTTTGATCATACTTCTTCAAAAACGATATAATCCTCTACTAATGAAAGGTGCACCTACAGGGCCTATACACAAATGCCATCCGTCGGGCTGGATTCAGATAAACCTGTTTACGAATTGGTTCAAGCATTTTTTAGAATACGTCAAGCCAAGTGTAGATTCTCCAATTTTACTTTTATTGGACGGTAACACAAGAAACATTGAACTGATTGATTTGGGTCGAAAAAATAACGTTCCAGTCATAAGATACAGCCTCTTGATAGATCATTCATGGTACATCTAAAAATATATATATCTGATGAATTTCGATGCTGGATAAGAAAAAATACTCGACCTCTGTGTCAATATGATATTATGGAAGTATTTTTTCATGCTAATTTGCATGCCCAAACGAGTGAAATCACAGTAAGTTGATTTCGTGTAAGACAGCTAGAAATGTATTCAAAGACCATGATTTCATAGATGACAACGACGCTTCTGGCAACGAAAGCATTTCATCAATATCTCTCCAACTGATTGAAAACAAGGAACCAAACCAGATATCTTCTTGCACTAATGAAGCTGATTTCCAAGAACCTTCCGAGTCTGAAACTTCAAAACAAAAGGAAAAAAACTCTCCTTTTTTGCCTACAGCTTCATCTTCAACTCGATAATCTGTTCCGAAGCGATCCCCGTCAAACATTCACGACGAACATAGTAACCGTGGATGTAAATCTGGCAAATCCACTTTGTTGACTGGATCTCCTTTTAAAGCTGAGCTCGAAGAAACATTAAAGAAAAAATAAGCTACAGTTAATAAGAAATAAAGAGATACTGCTAAAGGAAAGGGTAGGAAGGTCAAGTCAAAAGTCATGCAGTTATCACGACCCAGTTCTAATAAATATAATAAAGAAGATAATAAATGTTTATATTATAGAAATCTCTATTCTTCGGACACTAGGGGTGAATCTTGTGTACAGTGTATATCTTCTCACATGTGGGCTCACGAGGAATGCAGTGTAGTAGAAACAGATATATTTATATGTGAGTTATAGTGTACTATGGCTCACCTCAGAGACGGCCAATATGGCCTAGGGCGGTATTACCCCACCACGTTTTGTTTTTACCTTTTATTAGATATTATGAAAAATTATTATAATAAATACTTTAACTGCTAGGATAAGATACTTGACTGAATTTCAGACAGAATGGAACAATAAATATAAATATATCTCATTAAATTTGTATTTAATTACCATAAACCCTTATGTTGTGCCATAATTGCCGCACTTACTCTACTCCAGGAACGTATCTAACGATCGCTCCCCCTAGATGTCATCACTAAAATATGACGCCTTCGTACCTACCAATGAAATTCAGGTTATACAAATTTAAGCATTAATATACTGAATCTCTGATTTTCGTGTGATGCAGTTTATTTCTACTATTACTATACTTAAGTTTAATTCTGAAAACAACCATAAGTTAAACAGTCTTTGCCGCAAAACGGCTTTCAGATGATGTAGAATTTTTGTATGCATATAGTAGTACCTAATACCTCTATAAAATAACAAAACCGATGAAGAAAAGAAAAGAAATCCAC
The DNA here is from genome assembly GCA_963930735.1 of Dioctria linearis. Lineage (NCBI taxonomy): Eukaryota > Metazoa > Arthropoda > Insecta > Diptera > Asilidae > Dioctria > Dioctria linearis. The sequence goes on along the minus strand of OZ005741.1, from coordinate 212,308,137 downwards.
ATCGGAAGGATGTGACTCACATAGTCAGTCCTTATTTAAAATCTTTTTTTTTCCTGTGAATTTTCTTGAAAATTTTTCTTCAGAAATTAAAATTTTGTTCAGCAACACTCCAAAAAAGGTTGAATTGATTCGGTTCGCCGGACCACTAAACATTTTTATGAGCATATAGATCATTTTTTCTTAGAAACTTTTATATGCGCTAGCTATAACATGTTCAACATTTCCGAAAACAGAAATTGGGAATGGGATTAATTTTGCTACCACTTTACGAATCTGTGATTTTCCTTCCAGAAATTTTCTATTCAGCAGATGGAAAATATTTCTGTTGCTTATTGGGTTTAGTTAAAATTAAAAATTGTTTTGCAAGATAAATATATGTAATATAACTGCGCGTATATATAAACTAGATATTATATAAGCCATTCAAAATTTAAAAACTATTGTGAAAGGTAAAAGGTAAGCAGTTTGAGGTAATTCATGCATAAATACTTCATGTCAATTAGAGTCGAAATTTTTGATCATAATTTCGAAAATGGTGTTGATAAGTGTGTAGTAAGATTGCTTGACGATGTGCTCTGATGCTGTTCATGCTGAAGGTTTTTATTACATCTGGTTGCTAGGTTAATTTATACCTGGCAGACAGTCAAACAAATTTCGAAGAAACTTACTACAAAATACAGATCCATTGCAGTTGTCTGCTATAATCGGATTATACTATCTTTAGTATGTAAAATTCAATTATTTCTCTACCAAAACTACTGCACAAAAGTAAATTTACTTTCAGAGAATAAATGTCCCCTACTCGTTTTAAGTAAAATTACTTAACCATACGTAATTTTTCTATTAAACCATCTATTTTTACTGGAGTTTGGGAACTACATATACTAAATAGTAGAAATTTTTTTCTGTTCAGCATATTCTTGCTTTTGACATTTTGTTGTTAAGTCAAACATCTTGCTGCGATCTTTCGCACGCACTAGGTTTGGTACTAAACGTGCAGCTAAAAGATTACTAATAACGGCGAGAAAAATTATAACGAACAAAAGCGGGACAGCAATAATCGCTCCACCGATACTAGGATTTTTCTAATATAGCACTTATCATCTTTTTCTATTATGAGTAATATACCATGCAGATATTTCTCCCACATCTGAGGCATAGTTAGATAGGACTAGAGAAAGGTATCTATTAAAACTCTGCCACATAGCTGTTGCCGAAGTGGATCTAATTATAATAATATTTGGTGGACTTAAAAACGAGGAAATTTTTGGTCACATTCCTTTTTTCACTTCTAGTGTTGTTTTCAATAATGTCGGAATATTACGAAACTTCAATGCGTACATACACATCAGATCATGCAGTGGCGTGGTTTTTTGCCAGTTGCGACAGTTACCACAACAAAATTACTGCGTTATTAGTATTCTCCAGTTTTTTGTGTGTTTTAATATTAATACTTATAAAGCTTTATTCCGATGGTAGAGTGATATTACAGCGGTAACCGCGTATTTTTACTATGGCATTTTGTAAATTTACTGACTCAAAGTAAATTTTCTGGACATTTAGTAAAAATCAACCGAAAACAGTAGTAAAATAATCAATTATAATAGAAAATTATTAAAAATGGTAATTTCGCCATTGATTTTCATGATTAATGTAATTTTACTGTATGGAACTTGTAATTTTACATAAAAAATTTTTAGAGTGGATAGCTGCCGAACTTACAGTATGAATGGCTAAGAAGCCGCCGTTTTTTAATGCATTTTGAAGAATCTGAAAACAATAATGGCTGGATGTACCAATTTATATATGCTGTGGCAGAGTATGCCGATATTTATATTAGAGGCAGAGTATGCCGCTGTTTTTGTAGGCAGAATATGACAATGTGACAAAGATGGCAGAGTATGCCGATGTTTTAGATAATTAAAACCACTCGTTAAAATTGAAATAAAATCTGAATTATATTGATAAGTCCATGATAAATTGATTACAAAGGAATAAGTGTCTCTTACTAATTCTAGAGAGGGGATTATTGCAGAATTGCAATACATAAAATTAAAAATCAGTATTGTAGTGTCAGCATATCTGATCAACAATGATTCACAATGTATTGATATGGTAAAGCAATGACCTCAGGTATGTATATTTTCTTAATCAAGAACTATGCTTGCATAGTGGAATTTGCTTGCGTTGCAAATTCTTCTTGAGGTCGAGCAAAGTTTGTTTGTTTTTATTTTTTTTTATTTTTTTTTTTTGTTTCGATTTTTTTTATATCTGTTGACTGCGGGTCTTGGCTTTACAAGTTCAATAGAAAAGAGACATCTATTGGAAATGGATACTTCGAGTGAAATACTCTACCCAACTAACAATTTTCATCTCATATAGGCCTACAAGATATACGCACTTGAGTACCCGTGTAATTTCAGTCTTGTAGAGTACTACGAGTGCTTTATGAATGTATTGTCAGAATTAAATGGCAGACTTAAGCGAGTTATTTTTCTCTTATATAAATACGTTAGACCTTTGTGTGAGTAAGTTTCATAAGAAAACTATTTGAAAATTTATGAGAGTATTTATATACTGTCATAAGGCTATCATTATAATTAGTATAATCTTATTATAAGAGATATACTTTCCTTATTAGAACTTTTAGAAAGAGTAAGATATAGAGAATAGATACCTCTCTAAAGGAAACTTTGTGAGAATTAATTTATTAGCAAATCGGTATACTTATTACATTTTCGATGATATATGTAGATAAAAATGGACTAGAATTTAATACGAATATGTATTTATGAACTTTAGAAATAGTTTTTTCGCATATATAAGGTAAGATTTTATGGGGATTGAAATTTTATTGGTGACAAAAGATGTTTTATCTCGAAAAATATAGCAAATCCCCTGATAATTAATCAAAATCTAAAATTTTGTATGAATCATTTTATAATATTGAAGAAAATAAAAGCTTCCACCTGCTCCATAATTTAGTCCAAATTCATGTAAAAGCACTTAATTTCTTCAAGACGTATTTTTTTTTTTATATTATACTAAATTGTGTGAATTATCTATAATTATGGAAACCTATTTTAGTATTTCCCTATATTTCTTATTACAATAAAATTCTTGTTCTAAGAAGTTTAGCTTTAGTTACAAGAGTTGTGTCATTTTTTTTTTTTTTTGGATACGAAAGTGTTATTCTACTTATGAGAACCAAAGTCTGCTTATGAAGATTCAATTTTTTTTTTTTAAAGTTAAACTCTTCATATTTTTTCTTATGAGAACTAAAGTTTGCATATGAGACATTTTAACTCTTGCAATTAGATTATAGCTCTCACAATGAATATGAAGCATTTGTTATGGGCGTTTAACACCCGATTTGACATTTGGCTTTAATGTAGAATGATCGAAGGGAATATTTTTTTATTACTTTTCGCGTTAATTTAAATTAAACTTACTTGTAATGGTCTTAAAATGTTGTCAACAGAAATCGCAGCGATTTGACGTTCATCGTAGATGCTTTGAATAGAATTGTTGCTGTTATATTCTGGAGCAATAATTTTTAATGTACATCATCATATGAAAGAGTTAATAAAGTTACCTTTTGGTATTAAAATTACCGAAGACTGCCCAGCATTATTTGGATAACTTTTAAACTTCACAAATCCTGAGTTTTTTATTACAACATTCGTGCGCGTCTTTATTAATTCAAGGATCATTTTTCGTATTAGTAGACCTTTTTACTTTCTTCCAATCCATTCTGACAAATAAACACCGTGTCACGTCTATGAGTTTTAATGAAAATAATTATCTTTTTACTAGTAACTGTGTTCTTTTAAGTTTTTTAATATTTTATCACTCATAAGAGCATCTTTATGAGTTGTCTTATACTTGAACTCTTACAATAACTTTCATATATAAGTTTCATAACACCTTACTACTCATAAGGGCATTTACTTGAGAGTACATCTCTTTGAGAGTTAACATTTCATAAAGAAGACTCAATAAGAATATAAGTTTTCTGACACTCAAAATAAGAGTTCAAAGATGGTCTTAATATAAGAATAATATAGAATTATATTTTAAATATTGAATTTTTCTAACGAACTAAGGCCAAGCTCGTAACAGTATATTATGGCTGAAATTTTTTTGTGTAAACTACGACGATTTATCAAAGAAATTGTCAGATCGCGACACCAGTAAAATACTGATACCTTTCGTAGTTATTTGCCACTTAAAATAAATTAATCCCTGGCAGACATATAATGATGAGTTCATCAATGAGCTCTTCATGAGCAATTAGATGAACGTTCTGATGAAATTTATTCGCATTTGAATAAAAAAAAAATCATTTATTTACTTATTCACAGATAGTTTGCATGAGATATTGCATTTCTTTCACTTATTTAGAAATGTATACTTTGCTTCTCTTTTGTGCATTTTACATTTTACATTTTATTAGATGAGAACTTCGATTAGTACATAATGAATGTCACGATGAGCTTTTTTATGAGCATATCAATGAGTGTCACGATGAGCTTATTAATGAGCATATCAATGAGTGTCATGATGAGTTCATAAATGAGAATGTGATTTTAGAATTGATTTCATATATTTTTCTGAATTCGACGCTGAGTCATAAGAATATGGACATAACGTCTTGTGCATCATATGGGCGACAGATTTTTCGCGGAAAAGAAATCAAATAATTAATTTAAAAATTTAAATAAATTTATCACAAAAATTAATTCAAATTTTCCTAGTAGAAATGTCACTGACACGGTGATGACTAGAATAAATATTTATTTATTGCTTGTTTAGTATCTATGGATCAGTTTCATGATATCCAATGACTGTATCGATGAGATTTAATGTATGCTTGTCAGGAGGCTCATCGGGACTTAATTTTCTATATGTTTCTTCATGAATTGCAAACACCTTGATGCTTTTCTGTCAAATTAGTATTGGTTTACATATTAACCGGCGCTTGCGGGGAAAGAGACAAGATAAAACTGTGAGAAATGTCTACTAGGGCAGATATGACAACGTTCAACATTTGCACATATATTTATAATTGAAATTGCTGGAATTTTCTTGTAATATTTATGTATATTTTTCTATGTACGCATATAGACTTTATAGAAGTATTTATATAGTAGTCGCGTAAAGGTTAATCCTTTAGCTATAGATGGCGTCATATGTAAAATTTGACAATATTCTATTTTCCTTAAATGTTCGCATGTAAAAACTATAATTACGTAGGTACTTAAGCTAAAAATGTTATTATATTTAAAACTAACTTAGGTGAACCTGAACATATTAGCATTTAAAAAATTTTTAGAAAACTATAAACTTTTATCAATTGCAGAAGCTATGATATAAGCAGGAAACAGCCTCAAATACCCTTTCCTACCACTATATACTTTTATATATCAAGGGTATAACAACACTAAAGAATTCGTCCCTTGCTTAACATTTTGTTCGAGAGAATATTTAGACTCGCGGACAGTGGATTATATAATTTTGCAGGAAAGATAATTCGACGAATGAGGCTGTAGTAGTTCCCTTATTTATTTATAACTCATATGTAGGAGAGTGTTGTCCGTCAGGGTTGGAAACCCTTTCGACTTTTGTCCATAACATTCGTTTAAGAAAAAAATTGGTCAATCCAAGCACATTTGTGGAAAAGTCTGTGAAAAAGGAACACTTTTGCTGAACATTGCAGATTGATTGGGTAAAAATTAAAACAAAAATTAAATGCTGTCAAGGTTGGTCAGTGCTTTCTGGGTTGGCCAGTTGACGAAAAATGTGCTGAAATGATTGAAAATGACCTGAAAATATTAATTAAATGAAACGAAAAGCTGAATTTGTTGTATTTTTCAGTTTTTCAGCAAAATTTGTATGGCACATTATTCGAAATCGCATTTCCGGAAGATGTAGTTATATTGACTCACTTCAAATACACTTCTCTCTTACATTGTCCTAAGAGGGCTTTTTCTGTATGCCTTTTTGTTTTGCGAACATCTTTCTTCATTGTTTTATTGGCGGAGTTCGTTGGGATTGCTGCTGGATGTCCAAGCACACAATCACAGTGAGCCAACCCTGACTATACAAAGTGACCAACCTTGACGACAAGCTCTATTGCCGCATCACGTGACACCACTGCTAAACATGTTACAGGATTGAATTTTCCTCTTGGTCTATTTTTAAGCATGAGTCCACACAATACATTCCCAATGCTTACCTTGATGATTACAAATTTTCTCCTCACTTTCTGGCCGTATTCACAGCTGCTAAAAAATACATTTTGGGAATTTCAAACCGCTGAGTGTAACAGCACATTACCTACTTTGCGTTCATGCTCCAAATCTGCAATGTCACGAAAAGTTCGCCATCAGTGAGTGTAGTTTTTCCGCGCTCGAACTTGGTGGCGTTATGGGTCAAAACTAACAAATCGAAGATGGCCGTCCTAGACGACAGGCCAACGCTGAAGACACTCCTCTACACATATTACTACTTATATTAATTTTATTTTGAAATAATAAATCTTCGTCTATGTTTTTCTTTAGTATAAATTGTGAAACTTATGTTTGAACTACATGAAGCTGGAGGTCTACTTTGTTTATTTTTTACAAAAAAAAAAAATTAAATTTATTTTTATGCAGTGGCGCCGTTTTTTTAATATGCTCACTTCCCAAAATGTTTAAACCTAGATACGCCTCTGAATACTCTTCACCACGATAAGCTCAGCAGGAAAAGTCAAATATTCAATAGAACTTTATAATTCTACGGAATCAGGAGTGGATACCTTAGACCAACTAATTCGAGCGTATACCTACATGTAAGGGAAAGACTAACCAATGGAACGCGGCACTCTTTTCGAACATGTTACATTTAGATATCAGCTGTAATGCATTCATCATTTAGACAGACATAAATCCAGGAAGGCATTAAAATAAATCGTTCAAGCGAAGACCTTTCTTAGAAGAGCTAGGATTTTCTCTAATCAATGAGGAGATAATGCATCGAAAATCATACCCTAGAACATTCGAAGCGAATTCAGTAATGAAATTTGCGCAGGATGGTGTTTCGAAGGAGGATCCACCGAAGAGCCTGCATCGATCCTGATGTTACCTTTACCCTCAATTGCCCAATAGTACGAAATACTCCGACGTAGTGAATAAATATGCAAAAAACATTCTAATGTAACTATAAAATTTGTTAAAATTAATAACGAATAACATTCTGTTGGGCTGTTTGGACCCATAAACACGTTGTATGTTAGTTTTCCCGAACACCGAATAAGGGTTAAGTAAAATATACTAAAAACCCATTTTATAGGGATGACATTAGTACCTTAAATAGACGCGAATTGGTGCAAACCAATTAACGAAGCCATCAGAAAACATAGCAGCAGTGTGGCGACAAAATGTTAAGTCATAAAGATGCAATTCAATCATCAAAACATAATCTCTTTGTCCTCGCGGTACTATCGGTCGCATTTAAATCAAATTCGACATGTCACAAGGGAAAGGAATATTCCAGCCATCGCGATACAACTTCAGTTACAAAAGGACCAGCAAAAAGCTCAAATACTACCAACAAATTTACTAGCGTGCTAAAAGTAAATACAAACATAGCAAGAAGAAAAGTCCCCTCGCATCCTGCAGTCGTAGGCAGAGAGAAGTAGGTACTTTCAAGATGCTGTGTTCTTCTTAATTCCCTTTCCTTCCCTTCCCGTACCTTCCTTAAGTTGTTTTGGTGAATATTGCGTTTATACTGTCAGGGAATGAACGGACTATAGTGCCAAGTACCTATCTAACTTGTAAGTACATTCCGTCCAGCATCCATATGTCTCGCAGTAAGAAATTGTCCATGCATACATACATATACATATATGACTGATAAGCAATTTCTGCGTGGTGGTGCACTTGCAGAAAAGCAACCCAACTCCAACGCAACCAAGCGCTTTGCTCATTTTCCCAACATAACCGTCGTCAACCGATGCTGCTGTTCCAAGAATCATTCCCACAAAGCAATGGCAAATGGCACCAGCGAGCGGCCAGAATTTTGCATTAGCCGAGCACCCAGCCCAGCACTCGTAAGTCGCAAATCGAAAAAAAAAGTCCTGCTCAATACCAAGTAGCGAAAAATGATGACAATAAGACCAGAAGGAAAAAAACAAAAAGCGCGCCATGAAACAGGAAGAATGGAAAACACAACGGACCCAACAGCTTATGGATAACCTCAACGCGGCGAACACTGCTGAGCTGAGCTGAGCGCTTACTTAAGAAATTTCCACCACACCGACACCACACAACCTCCTCACATATCTATCGTCCAGTTCGGCTCTCCTGTTTCGACCAGAGAGCAATGACAAGAAAAAACACAAATAGGTATGTAACAGCAGAAAAAAACGGACACAAAAACGGGGCAAAAATTGTAAAAAGAAGGAATTTAATAAAATGAAACCCACGGCTACGGGAAAATTGCAGGAACAAAACGAATCTGTGCACGAACCAGCGAAAACCAAAGGAGCTCTGCTGTCTCTGCTCACCACGCGGTACCAGTTCCATACACACACCTAAACCGAAGCTTGTGCAACCTTTCGTTGGAGTATTCAGCAGTACCAGTTCTACCAGCACAGTACGGGGAAACACAACAAATGGACGTGTCAACTGTCACAAAAGAAACGAAAACAACGGTGAATTGTGCGCGCCCCTTCGATTTTGAAGGGGGGATGATGCGTGCCAAGGAGACTAATAATAAACACAAATGCAAAACACACGTACCGGTGGTTGGACAGGTGCTTACCCTGCTCTTCTCCGGTAGAATGTACAAAGAAAAGAGGAACTGAGACGGGACTAGTCTACGCAGTTCATGAATTCTACTCTAGCTTGTCGCTGTCAATAAATTTATCACGCCTATTGTTGGGAATGTGTGACAGCGTGATCGACCATTTACGTGACCGAAGCTCGCATTTCACAAGCAGCCAAGAGTATTGGTATTTTTTCGACGAACACGCCTTTAGGCGGCCCACTCTTCTGAGTAGTGTGTGTTTATTGTTGGTGTGTGTGTTCTGAAAAGGCGCAGGCGAATGAAGAAATAAAACGGGTCCGAATTGTACCGAACAATTCCGATTATAGAGGTTATCCATTGTATTTGTACGGGTAGCAGAAATCGGAAATGGGCGCTAACGCTGTTCTGTAATGCCACTGAACAAATGCATACAGCACGGACGGAGCAATGGAATTATGGTCGTGGTCCCGTATGGATGGTTGTGGTGGGCTGGATTTTGGGTGTGAGCATGTATTTTCTGTTTTGCCATCTCCGTTTGCTGTGTGCTTCAGTTGGTCTGCAACCGTTGGCGTGTTTGCGTGAGTTTCGTTGTCGGCTTTGTGTCGTTTTGTATCTGGGCGATTGTCGCGCGTCTCGATAATTATTGCTTGCAAACTGTTGTGCGCGACCTACACTAGTCGTCAGATTAGCATCTGATAGAGATCTAGAGGACTTCAGTTATCTCGCTACAAATCGCTGCAATGAGGTAGTCACATGGGTCCGTTGTTTAGCAGTCCTTGCAGTTTCCGCTTTACACACTCGATTAGTACGCGGCGCTGATTTTTCTTTCCGCACGGCTAATTATTTACGTAATTATATAATTGACAAAAGATGGAATTGTGAGAGTCGATCCAAGATTTAATCTTTAATCTTCACATTGCTGCCCTTATAGTGGCGTTTTTTGTTTTTTTGATTTTTTTTTGTTTTTACGTTTGAATTTTCGTGTGTGTTATCAGCGCCACCGAATTCCTCGCTTGTAGACGCTTATCAGAACAACCGGGCTAGCACAAGCACCGTTTAATACATTATCATTGACGACGATTTCGTATAAAGATAGCCGCACTGTTTTGGAACAGACTTGTTCGTGTTTGTTAACTTGAAGCAGGATAAAGTGGCAAGTGTTATCAGTTCGACAATGGCAGCACTTTCCTGTCCGCCCTTTAATGGCTTTTGAAAGTAAAAGTTTTTTTTCTGCAATCTGATATTACCTAAAACGTCAAAGCATAGAGATTCACTGTGTGTGCCTCCTCCGGGAGTGTATATCTCATCTTTTTTGGAATTTGATCGAAATGATCTGAAAGTTGTTTGACCTTTAGCCGTGATTATTCTTGGCACTAACTTTTTTTTTTTTTTTTAGAATTATTGCGATACGTGAGTGTTAATCACCACACGCAGGCGCGCGCCACTTCAACGAACTCTCAGCACTTTCCGATCGAACCATAAATCATTGGATTCAATCGAAAACCAAATCAATTACTGGCCACATGGAGTCGATTATTTGAAAAAAAAACAAAAAAAAAACAAAAAAAAATATTCAATCACCGCATCTCATTAACCGGTGACGACTGACGAGAAGGCATCTAAGTAGTTTTCGTAGGCCTGCTAAAAGTGGTACTATTTGTCTTTCTCAATTTCCGTTGGCAAGCTGTCCGCACAGCCGGACTATAGCTGTGTTTCTATAATTTTTCTAGTTAGCCTCGTCGTACAAGTATATCGAACAATAGACAACGGCAGGCCAGGTATACATTCATCTTAAGCCTTATACACCTAGATACCTTGTTAGTTGCGCGCTCCTGCTGTCCCAAAGGAAACCAACAGAAACAAGTCCCATCGGCCACACATACTCTCTACTCACACTGCTGATGATCCTCTTAAAAAGGCAGAAAATTGGATCTTTCAGTTTTGACTTGATTTATTATTGATCGCTCTCAAATTGACCGTTGTGATGTGGGAAGAATTTTCACACCGACCAAGGCCTTTTATTTCTCTGCTCGCCTACTCTTGTTGTTGATGCTCTCCACGTACCTACCTATATTCCCTATAGTCAGCGCTACTTCGAGTGTGCTTAATTGGATTTATTTTAACAACAACAACAAAATAATAATAATTTCAGGTCGCATTGTAGGAAATTTGCAAGGTTGTGTCCTTCAATCACACACAGGCTAAACGGATAATTTTAAAAGTGCAACAAATCGTAATTCGCTCGTACATTTATACCTACGTAAATATCGTGCGTTTTCAACATTTTATATAAGTGAAGTGATCCTTATTACATAATTTTGTGTGCGCAAGGTTTCCATTGTCTATTTGGAAACTTGTTTGATTTTACTACAACAGAAAAAAGTGTAATTTGTGCTATTTTAGTAAAATGTGATCGAAATGCATGGAACAGAAAATCGTTGAAGTTCCGAAAACCGTTCTCAAACAAAAATCAAGTGATACTTAAAAAAAAATAGCGTTCTTTTTTTGTATTTTCCAATTAAAATTAGTTTTTTAAAAAAAAAAAAAAAAGTTAAAAACTCCAAAAAATGGATATGACATCAACGGCAGAAGCTGCACGAAGCTGGTATGAAAATCCCCGGCTTGGCGGTTCTCCGAACAGTACCGGGCTTTCGGCTGCCCACCAAAATGTTTCTAGTGGTTCTGCAAGCGGACTGGATGCATCCGATATGGGAGCGTTTTATGCCTTGGAAAGTACTGGACACCATCGAAGGTACTATTCGACGGGATACCATCCTTCACATGGTAAGTGAAGATTTTCAGAATAAATGAAAACTTATGTAATGTAGATATACCCAAAATTTTCTTGTACATATATTATTCAGATCCCATGAAAACCAACCAAAGTGAAAAGTGACAAAAATTTGTTTAGGTACCTACATATATACACAGTGGAAGCCATATCCTCCATACTGCCGATTCCAATCCCATTATTATCCCCCTTATTTTCCACCCAGTTCATCCAAAAAATTAAGCCCTGCATAGTATAGGTATTGGTTTTTGTGATTTCTGTAAATAAATCAATGAAAACCTTTTTCTTTGTCACCCTGGGTGGATAGTGTGGGTATAGTGTGGATTATTACAGTGGTTTGGGGCTTGACTTCTAATGGGCAACCATTCCTTGTTCAATTCAATTTTGGCTCTAATGCGATTTTAATGGTGTTTTGAAGCGCAACTCTCACCCTTTGATGTGTCATTATAGTTGCTGTTACTATTACGTTATATACATAGATACCACCAACGGTGGTAAAGGGTGTCGTGTCAAACTCTCCCTTGTTTCTCCGCCCTTTCGATGCCATTCGTCAATGTGACAAGTTTACAGGGAAACGCATGGATAAGTTCTCTCTGCATAATTTTTGTAATTTCTTGATGATATTGAAAATTTTACAGACAATGGCTGGTCACGTACCTATCCTATAGTGATAACGTAACAAAGTTGTAAACTTATGCTAATATTTATGTAGGGATTATATATAGGTACTTTTTTTGTTGCTGCAGTGGAAGCTGCTGTTATTAAAATGTAGCTAGCTGCATTAGGTAGTATGGTTTATATTGACATTTTATAAACAGTCGCGGCTATAGAAATAAATACCTACGATCAGCATCATTTCACCCTTGATGGTCCATTGTGATCTTGTAAACATAAAGCTCGAATAGGATACTATGGCACAAGTACTGCAATGGATATCGTATGGTATATCAGAGCAGAATATACAGATTGTGAAATGGATGGTGTATTCCGGAATGAACCAGAACATGTTTTAGATCGTGCCGAGAGCAAATGCTGCTTTAACAGCACTTTTGTATACATTTGATCGACCTCCTCAACACTAACTACGGCAGATCCGAGAAAAAAATGAATCACTCGACATATCAATCATTTCAAATTCCATTCCGAAATGTCCTACTAGACATATAAAATTTGTAACTCTTCCCTGATATTGCATGCAACATCTAGTTCATTTGCCATCTATGATACTATTCACATTATAGACACCTAGGTATGCCAATTTACCTACGGCATTACGATTTTAAGAGCTGTTTTTATTTGGTAAATACTTACCAATAAAAATTTACTACATGGAGCCTTTATGGAATCGTTTAAGAATTCTTAATTTTTGGTCAATTTCTAACAAGCATTTATTTATGCACACTTTTCTTAAGGGTACAATAGTTGTCTTGCTGACTTTTTGTTTGTTTTGTTTTTTTTTTACCTGCTTTTGAAGAAATCTTATATTTATACATTTTCTTATCTAGTTTATTGTTATGTTAATGCATCCATCATTTTTTAAATTAGGTTTAACTTTTAATTTTTAGTCCAACTAGAATTTTGCAAAATATAAATAAAGCCTCTCAAGCCCCGAGAACTGAAAAGATGTGCTATTCGTTATTGGCAGGCTGGGAGGTAACCTGTAATCTTTCAGCGACGATGTTATTTTATGCACATTACTATTAAAGGCGTTTTCGGCATTTTGTGCCAATTATTTATAATAGAAGCATGGTTTTACTGGTAAAATCTCCCACGTTCATTTTTACAATAAAATCTCTCCTCCTGGCCTCTTCGATTATAATTTATGAATGATATAATATACAATTTATGAAACGGAGATCAATTCCTCTATAAGGATCGTATCACATTCACATTGAATTTGAAGCTTTTTAATAATGAGGTCAGTACCTACTCTTATTCTTCGGTGAAATTGTATTAGTAAACAACTTCAAATAACATGGTGTCATTTTTGAATAGCACCAATCCACATAAATTGAATTAAGTTAAACCTCCAAACATTAAGTATGTTTAATTTTCTTTGAATATTTACTAAAAAATGGCGTTTATGTGAAATGTAAATGCCATCGACTTGTTATTTTCTGAGATTAATTCCGAACTCTTATAAGAACTGAACTGTTTAGCGCATACAGTTCAGTTCAATGCAAATAAAAATCATTTTCTTTGATATTAGACTCTACAGACTTTAGGTAACTTTGGATAAATCTGAAGTCTACGGTCAGTGGAAGCTGGGGGAGCTTAGATATAAATATGGACCCAAATTACAATAATCATTCCCTCTCGCTTAGTAATTTCCACTTAAGTTGCTCTAGAGTGAATGCTAACGATATCTTTAATAAACTTTCGAACAGACTTACGTTCCAATAAGGATTAAATTTATTTTTTCTTTCAAATACTTTGGACTATAGATATATGAAATACATGCATAATATCATCTACCTTCTCGATCCATTGGAACACTCTATAGAATTAAAGTCAAAGTAACTTTTTTGTGGAATTTTTCATTATACGATTATTTCTATTATTTCTTAAATGTAATTTTCTTAAATATTTTGCAACTGTCGTTTCAAATTTGAAAAGTATTACGACTTATTTAAGAAAGAAACACAACATTTGAAGAAGAATGTTTTAATGAATCTGCTTTGATCTAGGCACATACGGCAAGAAATTGACATAATAAGTTCAGATGTCTTTTTGGCATTATCTAAAATAAAAAAAAAACAAAGAATAAATATAGAAATATATAGCAAGTGCTTGCAATAACTATACATATATAAAATAATATATATACTTAGTTGAAATTGAAGATTTGCTCCTCCTCTACCAAAAACGTGCGCCTGCGTGGTTAGTTAAACCTTTGACAAAATTCGATATCTGTGAAGTATTAGCAACGATGAGATTCGGTATTGTTAGTAATTGAATAAAAATATTGAAAATGAATTAATATATGGATATCCAATGCAATTTAAAATAAAATAGTAAAAATAGCTAAAAAGAAGAGAAATAGTTTTGTGTCATAAAACTGCAGATAGAAGTCGAAATAACAAGTTACATGAAGTTAAGACAACGTAACTGATCGAACATGAAAGGAAAACATTGAAGAATGCATAAAAGGACTAGACAAATAGAACCCATGATGTTTTATGTAAATAATAGCTGTGTTCTTTTGTGTACCTTGTTCTAGAACTGCCATATACTGGAGAGAACAAATTGTACTGTCGATTGAAATAAACTATTTGTACTGTTCGCTTCATTTATTTATCATCTCTGAAAATGTATGAGGCGTTCTTTTGTGTATCATTTGCTCTGCCCTGCTCTGCGAACACAAAAGCGCACAGCTAATAAAAAGACCTTTAAAAATGAATATAATCGATATATACGGATTTAAAATAAATGTTTAAATCGTGTCATGACTAATGGCCAGTTTCACAGTCCAAGATTTAGTTTAAACCATCCTCGAAGTTTAAACGTAGTTTAAATCAAATCGCATTTCACACTGGATAAATTGTGAACTAAATTAGTTATCGTCATGAAGTAATTTTTCTATCAATCGGAAAAAAGTAATCAAACGATTTTGTGTTTAGTGGGTGCTCAACGTATCACCATATTGCATATATAAATATATACAACATGATAAACGTCATGCAAGCGGATGGTGCACTACTTTCCACCACTGCGGATGCATTTTATACTGGACAGCTTCGTTTCTCGACCCATTGGCGGTGACATACATACATCGATATAATTTTACGCGAGAAACCGATCAGGTCTAATTTTCCAGTAAATATGGTAACCGTGCAGGCATCTATTTGGCTACGTTTTTGCTCCCGCCACGGAGCTCATCAGCGGTATTCCTAATACTCAATGAGATATTTTTACCTACTCGGTGCATCTAAATACACAAATTTGTTAAACTTTCTAACTATCCATTAGGTTAAAGACAATTTTTTTCAAATATACATGTTTTATATATGTACATTTAAAAAACTTTTCTTTAACAATTTTTATCTCGAAGCATATACGCCGAGCTGTTATCCCCGATCAACGAATCTACAGCTGTAGATGATGGTTCGAACTAACGGATTTTGTTTTAGTTCAAGGACATTTACTCTATAGGTCAATGCATTGTATGGGATATGGTTCATACAGGGACCACCATTTAATCCCTGCAAAAACTTCTATCCGTAGGTACCTAAAAAATAAAAAATATGTAGTTATTGACTAATTTAAAATATGCCACTATCCAAAATGGCTGCAAATTTTAGTAGAAGTGAAGTGGAGCTATTGCTTTCCCTAGTGCATATAAAAAAAAACATAAAGTAGACTGCAAAAAAAACGGACAAGTATAGCTTCGAAGAAGAAGAAGAAGTGACAAAGTTGTTTACTTAAACAGAATCTATAGCATAAAAATCGTCTTTCCACTCATTAAAATGATTTGGCCGATTTCTAATTACTCTCGGTCGTCGACAGAGTTTTAAATTTAACTCACAAAAGACTTCTTCATTGTTAAAAATGTCTAAATCTGAATACATGATAAAATTATTTTCTTGATACTAAAAAAACAATGCTAGTACTCTCAAAATCAAATGTTACACTTATCAAATACTTTTAACTTGAGTTTAAACCGGGGCTTAAACCAACCTGTGAAAACCATTCGTCGAGTTTAAACTAAATATTTAGTTTAAACTCAAACTGTGAAACTATCCAGTTAAAATTTACTAATTTGGTATAATATATTATATTAAAAAATATGAGTTTCGCCAATAAATATTTGCAAAGCAAACAAATTAATTTAAAAAAAAAACCAAAAACAAAAAACCCTGACTGAAATGATGAGATCTCGTCTTAAGTGAAATACAAATGCCGAAACAAGCCACAACTACACTTTACACTTCTTTGCTGATTAGAAAGAAGTTCGTGTTAAAGAATTAGAAAATTAGAAATGCTCCGTTAATTTGCAAAGTAGTAAATATCCTGGATAGCAATCTAGAATGTTGAGATGAGTTTATATTAAAATTTACCTACAAGAATATCTTAACTCAGAGCAGGAAATTTTTTTAAATTTTACAATTGCCTTAAGAGGAGCCAGGAAAAAGATTTGCAAGTTACAAGACTTTGTAATTTAATTCACGTACAGTCTAATTAATACTACTCGACAATGACTGTATACGTTTTGTCAGTATTATTCTCCGCATTTTACACTGTGTGCTGGACAATAAAAGGTTTAATAATATTTACAAATTATATGACTTATGTTATATTTAGTAGCTGTGAAATAGGTTCGTTTTTTCACAGCAATGGTCGCTTTACTCTCAATGCTAAACATTTTTATCTCCCACCCTTCGTTCTATCCAAAAGAAAACCCTGAATGTTTTTTTTAGTTTATAGTTTTACTTACAACATAATTTTGCAGGTATCAGCAACTACAATCAAATGATATGCCATTCTTTATTTTATCTAGTTCAGTAGAAAATTCTAATTAGAACCTTATCGCCCTATCTATTGTTATTTGTGCTAGATAATCAACGGCAGCTTCTTATAATTATTGCATCGATGCATCTATTATCATATACCGGTTTGTTATGATATGTAATATAATATGCATATACCTCTTTAATTGTAGTAATGAACTTACTAAACCTAACAGAAATGTTCCTAAACACCACTTGTAAAAATAAAAATTAGCAATTATTGCCTCTATTTGTCTACGGCTTCTATCCGTGTATATTACTAATTTCATTGATTTCGTGTAATCGTAAATGGCAACTTTGCAGTGTGATGTGATACAGTAAATTATTGCATCTGCTTTCATGAGACAGACAAATATATGTGGGAAGTAAAATACTGAAGATACAGTTCATAGGGAGAAGTCATCTAGAAGAAACAATTTTCAGTAAATTTGTGTGTTTGATCTTGATTAAATATTCGTTTCCACAAGAAAATTATCTCGATCTATTTGGTTTTCTGGGTATGTACCTATTTTATTCCTAGATGCGCATCATTTTTATTATTATTATGCATTTTTAAAGAATGTAGCAATATAACAATGTTTTTTTGGCGGATCTATATGTCAAATGCTTCCATTCTGTCTTAACCAGTATCCAGGCATATACATGGGTGATTATTACTAGTCGATAGGTTTCTTTTGATTAGCATATTATGCTAATAAATCATTCTATTCCCTGAATATAATTTTAGATTAATGTGTTGCATAACTAAGCAACTTCAACTCAAGATAATTTTCTTCACGTTTTTTACCTCAATTTATTGAATAATACCCACCCTGTAATAAGTGACGTATGTACTCTTAACTTACTCTTCAAAGCTTCAGATATTTATAGAAAAAATTATAGATACTAGAATATATAATTTGATTACACACTTTGAAACTGAATGAAATTTTTGCAATGAGCTTTTGATGGTTCTTGAGTTGTTTTTGTACCACAACTAGAACTCCGTGTTCAAAATTTCTGGTTTTGTAAAATGCAAATTACAAGCATAAAGTTCATATAACTGACGAAAATCTGCCATTGGAATTGCTGTTTGAGCATATTTGTTTTTTTCATTTACGTACCGAGTGAACTTGAGTCATGGTCAACAAATGGAATAAAGATAATTCTACTGAAATACTCTTCTACACAGTTGGCTGAAATATTGAACATTAATTTTGATGTAGTCTTTTGATTTTTGAGTATTGGCTATTACACAGCTTCATGATAAAAAAAATCGGATGGTTTTAACTGTGTCACAATGTCATCAATGAAGTGTAGACAATAAGAGATCAGTGTCAGATTTTTGCAATATTTTAGATGAGCAATGGGCAAGGTGTATGCAAGTACATATGTATTTTGCAAGCTAAATGAACATTTATTATAAAACCAAATTCACACAAGGAATTATTTTCAAATACGATTTGAGGCAACATATATACGATCTACATGATTACTTAGCATCTGTAATGATCGCTATATACCCTTGACGTGATCTCCACTGGCACATACCCGGCCCGGGTAAATGAAGTAGCGCCCGGTCTGCTCGAGCACTACATACATTGTTATTTATGTGCTCATAGCGGGTGCAGCAGTGCCAGTGATAAAAATCTTAAATTTCGGCTAAAATAATGTTTTTTTCCCCAAAATATCTGCCTTGAAATAGTGTTGATGATAACTAAATCCAAATTATGAAAGACATAAATTTGTTCATATATACTCAAAATATTAATAACCATATAAGACTTAAAAACAGAAAACAATAACTCAATAAAATAAAGACTAATTATCG
This sequence comes from Dioctria linearis, assembly GCA_963930735.1. Taxonomy (NCBI): domain Eukaryota; kingdom Metazoa; phylum Arthropoda; class Insecta; order Diptera; family Asilidae; genus Dioctria; species Dioctria linearis. The sequence goes on along the minus strand of OZ005741.1, from coordinate 212,289,236 downwards.
TATAAGGTGAGTGTTATAACACTCTTAACTATTATTGGAGGATCAAAGTTTACTTTCCCATGTATTTATTTCTTTTTTTAATTGGGTTTTATAATATTGCCTACAAGTCATAATTGCATTTATTTTTTTATATTTTTATGTTTTTTATTTGTTATGATTATTAGCAATGAAAAACAGAATAGCAGTCAAATTTAAAATAAAACCCGCTAAATATCGATAAATCTAACGTGTTCGTATAAAATCTCTTACCCGGATATTAGCATCTTGGTACCAAAGTGGCAATGCTATAGAATATTTACTTCTTATGTGACTGCATAATTCATGCTAATTTTACCCTTAAAACTACTTTCGACCGTACTGTAAAATTACGTGATGCCTTTTTATCCTGAACTGTGCGAATGTGGAACAGTCTACCATCTTTTGTCTTTCTCTTCCCTTTTTCCTTCCGGCCAAGCTTTGATTTGCATCATAGGGTGCACAAAAGTGCACAAAAATTAAATTTTAATTATGAGAAGAATTTTGGAAAATCTTATAATTTTTGTTTTCTTTTGGAAAATTTTGGATTTTTTGTTTTTTTTTTTCTTTTGAGGATTGCCATAGTCCTTGCCATTCTTTTTAATCAAATCCAGTGACGAAGATAATTTGCATGATAAATATTATTTACAAATATGTATAGCATCTACATATATTTGTAAATTCATCCTCCGCTATTTGATGTTTAACTTTGTCCAATCGCTCTGGGATCATGCCGTCAAATTCAAAGTTTTATTGCGGGCAATGTGATTTGCATCTCTTACGGACGAACATGAGTTAAACCTGGTTTTATTTTTACGAACCAAAATATTCTTATATTAAATTTAATTCCAGTTTGACTGAACAGAATCCATCCCCGTTTTATTGTTATTTCATAAATGTCTGGTCATGTTCCCTACATTTTAGATTTAATTCTTCCCTAAAACTTGAAATATTGGCAATATAATTTCAACAAGTAAGAAAACTTGGACTTTTGGTCTATTTGTAATTTCGTGCGGTATATATTCTTTGCTTTTTGGATAAAATTCTCGAAAAAATGTTATCCATTCAAATATCTTAGATCACGGATAATAATAACCTTCAATTAGATGAGAGTCAGTTATACTTCAGTCTAATTTACAAATATGTTCTTCGTATGATTCCTAAATCTAATTAATCTTTGGAATACTGATTTTATTAGATTTTTCGAAAGCCTTCAATTGCGTTAAGCATTCCCTGCTATTATATAAATTATTCGAGCTCTTTAAGTTCTCTCTCAAAATGTGCAACTTCATCTCCATGTTGATTTTACGACTAATTAGGTATACAACTAAGTTGGCCGATCGTTGATCATTGAAAATTGCTTTGCTCGCATTAATGATGGTCTACAAATATTGTATGTATATGCATATGAAGTGGTCCATCAGCATCAATAAATCACAAAGCTTGGCTTTCTATTACTCTTTTTTTTCCAATTCTACTGTGCTTATATTAGCAATTCTTCTCTATATTTTGTGAAAAGTGTCACCCTAATGAATTAAGCTAAATGGGAAACTGAGTTATTGCGGTCAGTTGAAGTTTATGTTCTCTACAATTAGTGGAGGTTTGCGGAGATTGTCATCTTTCTTTTCCAAACTTATGAAATCATTTTTATTACCATACTTTACTATATGAAAATATCCTATTATTTGCGCGGAAATTTCAGGATACGTCCAATTATTGCATAAAATTTATTCTATTTGATATTAAAAGTTTCTTATGTCGATTTGGGTATCAATTGGTGGAATGTGCTCTCAGCATATACCTAAAGAAAAATCACTCATCTGCCTGTGCAGATGAGTTAGATCAATTTTTTTTGCAATCTTCTAGGCGAACTGACTAGCTTATTCCTCACATCCGTTTTTCGACATACTACATATGAAAATATTTATTGTTCAAGTATGGAATCCTCTTTAACTGCATATTCAAACGTCAAGTTCTACCAATATGTTATGGCAACTTATTTTCGAGCTAGTTTTGCAATATTTTATTGGTTGTGCAAAATTTTAACATATTGTTTTTTTTATTTTATTCTCTTTGTTGCTTAAAACTCTTAATAGATTCCGATCTATCTAAATTAGTATAGTTTCAGTTGTTTGTAGAATATTAACTGATTGTACTCTTTTTATTACCTTCTTGTTGTTCAGAAACCACAATATACCTACTAGATTAAGATCGAAAATCTTTTAACTTTTAAATCCATATAAAAAAATAACGATGACGGGAATAAAATTTGCCGATGGCTGTCTCCATCAAATTTGGTTTAAAAATGTAAAAATAATAGTGTATAATTAATAATATCAAGCTGCCATAGGTCAAAAAAGAATATTTTTTTTTACTATATTTGAGTCTAAAATGTTGACGCAGTTGTGCTAGTCTAGTTTATAGTGTCTCTGGCGATAATATATAATTATACTTTCTCTAATTGATTTTTGAATTACTAATTTCTAATTTGTTTGATTGTGGTCATAAGCATCTTATTTCAAGAGATGTTTAATGGTTGAACAATTTCGTGATATTTTGTGGGCTGTTTGTTAACAGCTACATACATTGAAGTTTTAGTTATTGTCATATTTAATTGGTAGTGCCACTAGTCATAATTTTGAACTATTATAGATATTTAAGAACTTAATAGAAAACCTATTAGAACTAGCAAAATACAAGTAGATGACTTGACTAAGTATAACATCTTTGTTCACGTAGTTAAATACAAATGTCAATGCTTTAATTTCCGTAGCCACTACTCTGTAACCTTTTCTAGTTAATACTATTTAACAAAAGAAAAAATTAATTGAAATCTTTTCATTTAACGGAAAATCTATTTAAAAGCACTCTGGAAATCTCTTTTATTAGTGTTTTTTCTCTTTATTTATAGTCATTTATTGCACTCCGACCTTGCAAAAATTTGATAAAGGCAATTTGTTTTAATTGAATTGAAGTAGGTAGTATTGGTAAAGCTTGCCTTTTGCTTATTTATGCAGTGCCTACATTATACATATATATTCCATTATACTATATTTATATCAATATTGGGAGCAACAATATTTTAGGATATATCAATGTAATAGTTTTAAAATAACGAACCTTGATTCCATTAATGCATTTCTTATCTGACATTTTGTGTCTTAAATTTTTCGATTTTTATACCAGAAATTATTTCCGCATTTCTAAAAATTTCTTTATAATTTGGTATTTATAACATAACAAATATACAACGATCTTGTTAATAATGTGACAGATATTACTCTCTGGCATATTATACAATAAAGTTTTACCAAATAATGAGTAGGATTTTAGTTATACGATAGTCCCTCTACTAGACTGAAGAATGTTTTTTATATATCTAATTAGCGAACAGAAAAGAATTCTAATTTAAAATGATTCTGTAGGTAATATCAATTTAGGCAAAAGTATAACACGAAAATCGTAAATTTCAATGTTGCAAAAATTTAAGTAAATTACGGAAATACCTTAGCATTGCTTTTTTTGTTTAAAAATGACTAGAAAATTACACCAACACTACCAATCATTATTCTTAATTTCATTTTAAAAACTCGAATTCTTTTCATTTCTTTTTAACTTAAACCAACGAGCTACAATCTATATTTGAAAAAGACTGAACGGATTATACCACCTGGAAAGAATCTAGAAAATGATCATCAGCTACAGAAACACATTTATTTTTATGCATTATTTGATTTTTACTAAATTACTTTATCTAAAGAACATTAATAAAATTTTTTAAGAATTTTAATAATTTAAATTTCGATAGAATTTTTTTGATGGCACTTATTTCAATTTATTTATGGTTAATTGAAAACACTTGTGAACATAAAAAACAATTTTTATTAAAAAACAAAAATCTTTGCTATCTTTCGCCTCATCGAGTTATCATCAAGCTATCGACTTTATATTTCAAGAACTTATATTACAGCATCATATCAAGGGGAGTTCTTTTATCAAAAGAATGCTTCAAACAGTGATGCGGGTCGATTAAATTCGAATATTTCATCCATCGAATCATATTACAATAAATACTTGTATGTTTCCAACAAAAGAACCATAAACAACTAAAATATATTAAACAATTTTTATACTGTAAGATAAAAAAATATTTGACCTTTTCATCAATTTTTATTACATAAAACATACGGTTTTACGCATCTTTACGGAGAGACTTATAAGAAAAATAATTTTGGTTCAGTTCACGACGATAAATTTTACCAAAGCCACCGAAATAATAAAAACGATTCTCAATTTAGTTTGAAGACTGATTTTTTCTGTTTGCATTGCTAAATCAAGAGGGAGATTTGCATTTTAGTTTTTGGAATCTTCTAGTCACCCCCCATAGCTCTTACTTTTGTTTATTTTAAATTTACAATTTTCAGCTAAAACAACTTTTTTAGTTTCTTCAAAGGGCTATGCATCGATATTTGGTTCTGAAGAATTAAACTGTGGAAAATGTAATTTTTGAATTCAGAAGCAATTAGTAGAGTATGAATGTTATGAAAAACGTAAAAATATATTACGCATTTAAAAAAATTAAATTTAATTAAAATTTTTCGCAGCTGAATTTTACCAAGCCATTCAATTGTGGTTTAGTATATCTGAAAGACAGGATTAAGAGCATACTTTAAATAAAATTCTAATCAAACTTGTATTGTTTGATACTAATATAAATTTAATGGTATGTTCTAAGTCTAACCATCTCTTATTAAAACCTAACGAGGGCATCGCAATTTATTAATAATCTCAATAGGAACGTATACAGTATACAGTATATACATATACCCCCCGATTCTACATAAGAGACTTTTAAGAGATCTCTTAACCTCTTAAATTCAACAAGTAAGAGATTTTAGTAGAATTAGTATTCTATATAAATTTTTTGGGACACACTTTAATTTTAAGAGATTAACAGGCTTTGGAGAATCTGAATACTCCTTTTTGTCTTGTAGCAACAAATTTAATTGCTGCCAAAACTCTAAAGTTATGATACCATTGTGGAGTAATGCAGATTATCGTAAGGCTCATTGCCATCACTTTAAAGGCAACAAATTTTGGCATTCTAAAATTCCTTATAAATATAGCGTCAGAAACAGTAATAGGATTCAAGTCGTCCCTCATATTCCTCGGAACTATCGTCTGTGCACGGCTCATATTGTGTAATTATTTTATATTTCATAAACTTGAACATTATTTATGTAATATATACGTATTATATAAATATGCACTTAAATACTTGACAGCACTTTATGCAAAATTTCGGTATAAGAAACAACACAATTTCTGCGACTATCACGATAAGAGATTTAAGCTTATCTCGGTGAGGAGCTCTTATTTTAAAAAATATTTTACATTATTTTGTTAGACAAATTTCTTCAAAAAAATGTCCACACCTGACATCTCTTAGCTCTTTACGCAAAATAGCAATTTCTACCAACGGTCTTTGACAGCCCAGTTAAGAGGATAAGAGCTCTTGACGGTGAATCTAATCTTTTGTAGTACTTGAATGTCAAAATATACGCCTAAATGAAATGAGCTTTTTTATTAACTTTTTCGGGTTTTTATTCAGGTCAGCAACCCTTGCATGACATAAAATGAACTGAAATGACACTTCACATTACAAATTCAAAATAATATTTCAAATTTAAGCACTTAGGTGTAAAATTTCCATTTACCACAGTGTGAAATTTTTGTCGCAACCTCTTCAGCAGTTGACTAATTTGTCGCATAGTTAGGCGTGGTTTTTGACGTTTGTTCACCGAAAATTCATTATAGTTCATTTTGTGGTAGATGAAGACACAAAATGAACTGTGTTGAAAAAATAGTACGACAAAATATGTCAAAAAATACGCCTAAATAGTACGACAAAAGTTCAGAATCGCCCTCCTTACCTCTTACGTAGAATCCAAAGGTTAATTTGGTTATTGTTTTCTTATTGGAAATAATTACAGACATCATAATAAAGAAAGTTCACTAGATAGTGAATTTTTTTGACAACAGTAATCAAAAATATGCACAATTTTTACATATAATGTACTCGTACACAAATAAACATTCAAATTAAAGTTCGCTTGTTTTTTGGATAGCAGTTTGGGATAAAGACTGCACGTAGCCTTAATTTTATAGATATGATATCTTCTTTGGAGCTACGATATTAATTTACTGAAAGAGAAGAGAAAAACTTTCGAAAATAGTGAAAGTTTCCACAATAATTGACCTCCGAACATCTACCATATGGCTTTAGACTCTGGAGTAGTACAAATGTAATCTAGTGGCCGAAAATAGCTTTTGAACATCTTCTCATCTCTTTTCCTCTATCGAGGTTTGATTATTTTTGCAACGCTCAATAGTTAAAAAAAGATTAATCTATAAATTCATCAAAAAATTATAAAATTTCTTAAAAATTTTGTTCTTGTCTACTTTGTTGTTATTTCTTCTATTTTTAAAACTTTTGCGCCTATTACAGAAAATATTGCCATTTTCCTCTTTTCAGAACTTTTATAAAAATTTTATAGGACGTAATCAGTAATTTCAATATACATTTAGATATTATTATTATTATTAGAATATTCTTTGCCACGAAATGTTCAATTATTCGATTGGATTTTCTAGAAATTTGTGTTCAGTTAAATTACTAACTGCTGTAATTGCAAAATTTAAACATTTATTTCCAAGGGCATAAAATTAAAATTCCCAAAACTGTCACTTCTATGTAGCATAATTGCCAAACTGATATAAATATTATTGACATTCTTATCTTGTCTGCATTCATACATTTTAGAGGCATTTAGTAGGAAAAAATTATCGTTCGTCATGCTTCTCTGCTCCCTTTCATGAATGCCAAATTGTCAAATATGAATGGAATTAAATCTAGTTTTTTTTTGTTTTCTCAAATTCAATTAGCTTCGGTTTTGTCAATTGAAAGCTACTATCACTTGAATTCCTTTTTTTTATCTGAAAACTATGCAAAAAAACAATTATCAATAATTACTAGAAAAAATGTATTTGTTCTAATTTCTGAAATACTTAGTAATGCCAATGAAAAGTGTTGCATTAAAAAAATCTCGTCTTTCTTAAAGAAATCTAAATTTTTCTTGTAGTAAATCTTTGCATTTACTGCATTTAAAAATGTTTACTATTAGTCAGAAAAGAAATGGATGTCTTGACTCCTGTTAAATAGGTAGCTACTGAAAATGTGATCAGTTGAATTTTTTTAAATTTTTTAATACGAGGAAGAACACTTGGTATTTGGTACTGTCAAGCATTTCTTCATCTACTGTCAATTTTTATTTAAAAAATAAGTGGATAAATTTCTAGAAAACAATTTTCTCCGATAACCATTTCAGGTATTATAAATAATGAATGTGCCATGAGGAGATAAAAAATATACAGATGTTTTACCGTTACTTACTATGACCTGAAATCTTTGCAAGCAATTAAAGTAAATTAATTTAGTTCAATTTAGGTAATTGCAGGATTTGAAGAATATGCATTGTGTACTGATTAACGAAAAAGGTTACTGATTCATTACAGTTGAACGAGAAAGGTCTTATTTACTTTTAAATTTTGGAGATATATATTTCGTTATTTGATAGTTCAATTTAGGCGTTTTTTCACAGATTCTTTATATCTGACTTTTTCCATATCTACACGACAAACATAATAAACAAATCTTGGCCGGACATTTTGTTGCCATATTTTCATTTCACTGGTAAATGATCCGAATTGGGTACAATTATTTCAATCATGGGAAAGGGGAGTGAGTTTGATTAATTTTTTCACTCTAGTAAACACTTGTAGTTGATCGGTGGTGTTACGCTAAATATTTTTTTAAATGTTCTTAGTTGCAATTATTAAAAAAAATCACTTCTGTGTATGTTTAGCAGTAGCAGAATTAAGAACAAATTAAAAGGTATTGGGCGTGTTGCTAAACTAAGAATCTTTAAGATCTTCAAGACAAAAGTGTTGTAAAAGTCAGAATTTCTTAAACGTCACGTGTTGCTAAACTCTGCCTTAAGAATTTTTCTTTAAAGACAATCCGGGGCGATCCGAACGCACTTGATTATCTTGATATATATATGTATGCGTGAAGCATGATTTTGTTTACTTTTTCTCTCATTGTGTTTACTTTCATTAGAATCCTGCGGTTTAAAATAGTTAGAAAATTTTATCTCAAAATAACTTCATATAATTCAGAACTTTTATAAGTCTGATTCTTTTTGAAATTTTATGTGAAATATTCAAAAACAATAATTGTCAAAACGAAAGCGATGTGAGCTGTCAAGTGTTGTAAAACTCAGTCTCAATCACATTCAGATGGTTCAGTTGACAGTTGCCTGACATGCAGAAAAAATCTTAGTTTAACAACACGCCCATTGTCATTATACTAATGCATTGAAGTCATAAAATTAGGCCTGCTGTTTACTTGAAAATTAAAAAAAAGCATGAGTGACTTCATTTCAAATTAACAAAAAAAAAACTCTTTCAGTTGTCATTTGTGAAGCAGACAAACCTATTCAATTTTAAATCCTTGAATTCAAATTTTCCATGTCATTTTTCAACACATGACATCATCAGTGAAAATTATGATATTTGTAATCACTTCACTTTGATTTTGAAATTAATTTTTATCTAATTATGTAGACTGTAAACTTAGGTATTTTGTTTAAATCACTGATTGCAATTATATTGACGAATAGTTTCGAAAATTTTGGAATTTTTAATTAAATCATTTATTGTTTCTTCGCATAAGCTATTATTTAAAAACAAGAACCAAAAAATTTCAAAATATCATTTTAATGCATCCACCGAATGCAATCAATCTATTCATAACATGCATATCTACATACATACATATATATGAGTTGCAGTCTAGACAAGATGCTGAGTTCCAATGCTATACAAAGTCAATGAAATCATTCTTCTGAAAATAATTTCGTCGCTATAATATTTCACTTTTTAGGCTTTTTAGGCTCTTATCATATGCTTAATCAATTAATTGTGTCTGATATAATGAAGTATTGTTGAGATGTTGTAAACAATGATGCTACCATTTCCAAAAATCAAATTATAGTAAGTTTTTGAAGCTTTAAACCATCGCAATTTATATAAATATTAAACTATGTTGGATTTAACGTGCCTAAAGTCCCTTAACATGTCAATACTGACTTTCAATTGTTGATAGAGCCTTTCTATATCATTTTATGGAATTTTTGTAGCTTTTCCGTAAAATAATAATGAATATTAATAATAAATAAAACTTTTCAAAAATCATTCTTTTTGCCTTACATGTAGATATATTTGGATAATTTAATTTTTTTTTTTAATTATCTACTTGCACTACTACTTTCACCTAAGGGGAAAAAATTGTACCAATAATTCGAAACTCTTCCTTCAATGCTTTGAAAAGATATATTTATTTTATATATCAAATAACAGAGTAATAGAACTTAATATATTTATGTAACAGCAAATGAGAGCTGCAACTAATTCCCATAATATTTGATAGATGAAAATCTTCGCCGCGAACATTCAAAAGAATTCCCTTTTTTAGTCTGCGGAAGTGGATGTCATCATATAAAACATTTTTTGATCAACCCATGCTTTCGTTCAGTCAATATTGAGAATTTAAATTATACAATTTCAACATTTTTCAAAATCAGCTTCACTTTCACTTTCAAAATTAAATAAATTAATTAGATTAAAAAAAAATATTTTACATACGAGACTCCCTTCTCTTCAAGTTCTTTGGGAATTTGTTCTGCAAATAAAAGCTCACAAATTGAAAGACAAAAATTAGTTTTCAAAACTTGTTTCAATATCAATATATCTAATTTTGACTTGGAACAGATCTAATTTTATAATTTATACAAAAAATTCAATTAAAAGTTACATAAAGACTTATACTAAATATATGAGACATTTATATGAATACTCATTACTATTTTTAGGTATCACATGCTTCTTGTTTGGTAGCTAAAAAATGTAAATAGAATTTTTAAATACGATCAAACTAAAAGAACTTAACTTACCTTCTCTAATTGCGAAAATACTAATAAATCAACAGATCATGGGCTCAAATCTGTGATGATGTGAATTGGACTTGAATAATACTCTTCAATGTAAAATAATTGGAATAGTCAACTTTTCAGTCAAACTACAACTGCAAAACAACACGGTGTCCCTTCAGTGGGCTTCTGGTCACATGGGGATCATGAAGAAAGAAATGGCTGACATTCTAGGCATTCTGGCTCTGGTTCTCCTTGCTTTGTACCAAAACCCGCCATAGGCATTGCCACCTCGGTTATTGGGTCTCTCATCAAAGCATATGTTTTCTTGATGGGCCTAATAGGAATTTCTTTGATTTTCCCTTGCCGCTTGGATGGAAACATTACAGAACTGTGGCTGGCATCATCACACGCTCATCTAACAAGGATGGGAGTTGTTGACATCCCTGAGTATCTGTCCTGCCTGGAAGGAGAGCCTGAGAGACAACCGAACACATTCTGTGTGCTTGTCCGGCCTTTGCCCCGAGCAGGCTGGATACCCTTGGGTCTGTCCTCCCATCTTGGATGAGCTGAGGACAGGAACGAAGGTTTTGGTGAGAGGGTTTCCAGCAGGTTTGCACAATGGGCCGCCCTGGTCTCCGTACTTGGGAGTTCTCATACCACTGTTTAAAAAAAATCAACTGCAAAAAATACGTACTCCGTTCAACATCACACAACTCTATATATTCCAGCTGCCTGTCTAGTAGTCCAAATCCTTGCTACATTATTTATATGCTACCTACAGTAGGAATCATACATAAGTGGCCATACATGAAAAAAATGTATATGTAAATATATTCACTAACTTTACTAAACGGTGTTCATTTAAGATACCACAGCTTTTCTGCTAAACTCTTTCCAATTCTCTACACAGTTTTCTAAAATGCTTTACGACAGGTCCTGTGGATTTAGACTTTTGCATTGTCTATTTCATCTTTACGATGCTAGTGCTGTGATTGTGACGGCAAGGATAATTATTTAATTTGATTACAACATTTGGACCGATGCGGATGCTTGGGATCATTGTCTTCTCGTAGAATTCAGTTGTCTGATTCTCTTTCAAGTATTGATTGTCCATAAATATTGCATATAAACTCAGTATCCAAGTTTCTTATAAATAGAGTCAACTTTCCACATCTTTTTTGTGAAAAACGGAGAGCTTCACAATTAGCTGATAACGCTTGTTCTGAAAGCTTTTCATAGCTTGCTGTCATACTATAAGACAGCTTTGAGTAAAAAGCAATGAGTAGAAAGAAACACAATTTTCCAAGGCTTTTTCTTAGTTTCTATGTATATATTAATGCAGATGTATGAGTAAAGAATATTTCCATGAAAACAAGTTGAGTTAGACAAAAGCCGAAAAAGAACAAAAGTAAAGATTTTCACTTATACATCACTCTATTGGTGATTAGAAGGAATCATACCATTACGATTGCAATTAGGATCAATGGTTAATTACATTAGAACATCCCGGTGAACTGTGTGAACCGTGTTTATTTTCTATTATTCATTATGTATGTAGGGTTCATTCAGATTACAAAAATACCAAATTAGTAAAAACAAGAGCAGAGTTTGCATTTCTACTAACTTTACCTCGGTTTTATGTGTTCTAATTGAGATAAAAAGAAAACTGATCTTACCTTGTCTTGTATGCTGTACTATTTATCTGTTTACGCCGATCAGTCTATTAAATAGCAAGCATTCAGTAGGCACAGAACTATAGAAATATTGAAGAAAAGGAAAGTTGCATGCGTGGTCTTCCAGCAAGTATATAACTACATAAATGAAATTTTCTAATTATGCATTTGGTTGGTAAACTTACATACTTATGTACTTTACCTATGGAGATTTATGAAAAACTGCGCTTTTCGCAAGTAAAACGAGTTCTTTTTTATATCCCCAACCCAAGTGACTGCGTGTTCAGTAGAGTTACTCAACGTTTTGCATTACGTTTTAGCGCATTCATTGGTGCGAAAAGGAAACTTTGCGAAATTGAATTGAAAATAGCAAAAGCAATTGAAAAATATCAAATTAAGTAACTTCTAGTCCAGCAGCTTTATTTTAATTATAATATTACCTTTACCATCATAAATGAGAAAAAAAATGATCGAAGAAAATCCCGCTGTGCTGCTAAAATGTAGGTATACTACGTATTTTATAGCTATCCGCCAGGAAGTGAACAAACTATTCAACATTTTAATTGGATTACCTTAAAACTTTGAAGATTTCGGATGCCTACGCAAATGTCTGTTTTCATAAAAAATATTTAAAATTTATATAAAAATGTGATGAAAAACATAAATGATATTTTGCACTGATCACCGATTTTTCCTGTATAATGATGATGCTACTGGAAATAGCTGGGGGCAAGCTATGTATCAGAGCCTGCAAGTCTCTGAGAGATGAAACAAAAAGTTTGTATATTTATGTGCCTAGAAAAATACATACATAAATACTCGTATATATTTCAAGTTATGCATAAAAACATGAATGCTCAATAAATTCTCAGTGGCAAATACTAATTTGCAATTTTAATTGACAGCCGCCAAATAGAGGAAGGAGTCACAAATCGGAGTAAATTTTTTTTTTTCAAATTTAATGTAGAATAAATTTTCCCCGGTGAATGTTATGTCATGTTGCTGCATGTGTTTACGGTTTTCCTTTTTTTTTTGTTTTTGTAATTTTTTATACTCCCTTTTCACTTTTTTCTTATCACAAAAAATCGAAATTAGATTTGAAGCAAGGAAAAAGTTTAAATATTGAAATCAGTATTTCAAGAACTGATCACAATCTTCTATACATTTTTATTGTGGGAGGGACATACATATGAATGAGTTTTTAATAATTGTTGCAAATGTACATGAAATCAAGTGCGTTTCAAACCAACTAGCTATACTCTTGTAATGATACATCTTAGTGGATTGATATGAGATTTAAAGGTAAATTCTCATAAGAAATCTTCATAGAACGGTGAAGTAAGTATACCACTATTTCTTGTATAAATCGGAAAAATCTTCTCTCGGCCTGTCCAACTGGACCATTTGGGCACCTTGAGTTTGATATTATTAAAGAAGCGTCGATCCTTCATGTGTATAGGTAGTATAAACTGGTATTCTAGGAATAGCTCAAAACTTGTCAGCTATGGATAAATCTCAGTGAAACAAGTCAAAAATTATGTAACGAAGATGGTAATAAGAAATGCTCATAATTTTACAAGGTTTTAATATTGTATTTCTGTTTTTCTGAATTTTGGTAAAGAAAAAAATAAAATAAAAGCGTGTCGTTTTGATTACAGACTACAGAGTTTGAAAGGTAAGTATCTATTTGAGACACAGCCAAGCTTTACGCAAAATATACTGGTTTAGCTGCCAGGTCCACCAGGTACCCTAAAAAGGAGTTAATGGGAGGGAGCACTGGTTAATACGTTTGAGACAATCAAACGATAAACGTACTCACAACAGAATATAAAGTTTAACAAGTCATTTTGAACTGAAAGCTTTGGCCTTTTTAAATTCAATTTAGTAATGTGGTGTATAAACTGCAAGAAGTTGATAGAGGACCTCGAAAAGCTGGTTTGACAGATTGGGATGTGGGGAGGGGAAGTCAGACAAGGAGCGATAGGAAAAATATATTATATGCCGGAAAGAATTGCGACCTAAAAGATTTTTAGTGCTATGCTCCTGCAATTTTAGATTTAAGTAATTTTAAGTAAGTTATAATGAATTAAACATATTTGTTTTCTCATAATCTATCAGCTCCTAAACTTTGGACAATCAGTTTTGGGTCACCCTGTAAAGTAAAGCAAATCTATTTCTCACGAATACTGTGTTTAATGGAGATTACACATTTCATTCAGCTATGATCCCAAAGCCAATTACACATATTATATATGTGACTTTCGAATATACTTGTTATCAATTTTCAAGGTGATCCTTATTAATAATATTCAGGGGTTCCGTAACCATAACCCACAGCACGTAATCAATCAGCACTCACATAAAATTTGTACAAGGCTCCTGGAGCCAATATTATCAGCGCCAGTAATCAAACAAACACTGTCACACATCTTTATATAATGTTAATGTTTTAGGAGCATATTTCCAAGGTAACTTTTGTTATTATATGTTAGGTCTACTTTTTAGATATGAGTCTTTCTTTTTTTTATAGCATCATAATCTTTGAGAATTTTCCATTTTCACACATTTTGACATTTATTGAGGAAAGTGATAAGTGATCAAATACACTTGTCAAGTTAAGAGAAAACACACAAATTGAAGACCCCAGTAAGTAGTAAGAGGGCAGCTCTCATGATATACATATGAGGGTGTCACAGCCTTTTGAACCCAATAAATAACTGTTTGAATATCCTCTCTTGTTTTTACTGAATGTACTAATTCTATTACGTTTTCTATTTTTTGGTTTGTATTCTGTAAGTATTATCTACAAACGGGTCTCCATGTCACAGTTTTGTCATCTATTAGTGTCATTAATGTCATGCCATGTCAGAAAATAAATAACTGACGCTTGTGATTCCCTTATTTGTAAAAAAAATATATAAATATATAATCTTTCGAAATGTTCATAGTTCTTACAAATACTATGCATAATTAATATATTTAATTATGTTTGTCAAAACTCATTTCACACTATACCCCATGTGTTACGTTCTGTTGTATTACATGCAATTCTGTTTGTTCAAAACTCAATGTCATTTTTTATTGCGAAAATCACAAAGTAGGAGCTGTCGACGAAAGATCAGGATATCGTCATTTGACATTATTTTTTTTGTTATCAAGGTGCTAATTCAGAACATTTGTCGTATATTTTGAACATTTGCATTTTACCACGAAATGAACTAAAATGAATTTGAGTAAACGTCAAAATGTACGATAAGAATGTACGTCAAATTTATCAATTGCTCCCAAGGTTATAACAAAAGTTTTTAACTAGTGTAGGTGAATAAGGTATAGGTACTTAGAGCTTTGCAAGGACCGCAGTCTGTAGGGTCCTAGTGGCATAGTTGCACATATTTTTATTAACCTTACAACATTAGGCAAGTGCCAGACCAGACTATTGAAATACTGATGTGGTCATGGTGAAGTTTTAAAATACTCAACAACTGATATATTGCGAGGACATCATATCAGTACATTCACTTAAACTAATCTGATTTTTATGTCAAAATCGCAAGCACTTCAAATAGAATTCAGAGAGGTGGAAGAGCTTTTGCTGCTATTATTATTAAAGAATTGTCGAAAAAAGCAAAATAAACGCAAATATTGGGTGTATGACGGGTTATATATTAATATAGTCGGGATTTCTTGATGACATTTACATCTGAAGAGAACTAACTATCATTCATGATCAATAATAAAATTGAGCCATGATAGGAGCCAGGAAACCAAACACCTTCTGGAAAGTAAGTTATATTCCGTGTATGGAGAAAAGAAGCTGTGCTAATGTAAATTGTAAATTTGAACTTCAAAAATTGGAAGTAGCGTTTCGTATTGGCAGAAATCCTAATACTCTTCAGTACGGAGTAAAATTTAATACAAAATTCGCCACAAAAACATTCCATATTTTCCAATTTAGAACGAAACTTTCGCTCCAAGCATTTTCAATTTTTGTAGTAGTCTGCACACATTTATTCAAACAGGCACTTTCGTTTTTCAATACCTTGCAATAATTTGAAAGAAAATTTCGTATACCTATTTGTAAATATTTTAAACTAACCCGACTAAATTAGTTTGAAAATAAAATATCGACTGATGTCAGTAAAAATCTGCAACATGCAAATCACTTGCTGATTATCAGCAGTTCAGTATCACATCAGCACATCACTACATTTTACAATGTAGCATGCCACATTAAGATATTAGTGCTACTGATAATCAATACATCAGCATATCAGTGGCCTGGTGTGACAATTGCGTTACAAGTGCTTAAATTTGAAATAATATTTTTAAATTTGTAATCCGAAGTGTAATTTTCAGTTTATTTTTGGTAATACCAACTAGCTGAGATAAATAAAAAAACCAGTTCGTCGTATATTGTGACAATTTTGATATGACAAAAAATCAGAATCAGCATCTAGCATTCAGTTCCTGAATTATAAAAATCAACACCCCCCCCCCCCCCGCCATTTTTTCATTGCACTTTTAACTTTTTCTTACTGATTTACTTTGAATAAATTTATTGCAATTAGCCTTCTTATTGTGAATTTCGACCTTAAGCTATGCTAGTCAAATTTGATCTCCACTGAAATTTTATCTTAAACTTATCAGGACAATATTGAAATTAAAATAAAAAAACATGCAATGTTAGTTTTGTATTTTGAAGGTTTTGAATTGAAAGTGGTTATAAATGCTCAACGCAGTATGTTTGTTTATGGACAAAACTTTACCTGTTACCTTCGCTACAAGTTGTCCTCCAGTCAAGCATCTTGAAATATCGAAATTTACCCCTCTTCAATTTTAAGAATTTATTTGTATGAAGTTAGTTAACATTTACAACAGAGTAGGTAACATTTACGAGAAGCTTTACATCTCCATTGATCTGAGGCAGGTTGACGCCTTTTTAGTCGTGTAATATTATGATTGTTGTAAAATACTGTCATTATGTTTTAATTTGAATCCTATCATGCGCTTGGCTATTCTGAAGGCTTCGATCTTATAAATAGAAGTACAGTTAATATTACAGAATTGACAGTAAAACAAGGTGTTCCAGCATATGCAATGGATTGCAAATAAACGATGAAAATATAATATCTGGTGGCTTCAACTATACATGGCAAGATGCATAAAGTACATAATATCAGAATTAACGTCAGATTGAAAAAGCTTTGATGGGTGTCGATCATTTTTTTTATGGAAATCGAAAGAAATCACGTACTGAGCAGTTATAAAATCTTGTCATCGGAATCATGTATCCTAACAAAAGAAAACAGGAGAGCATATGTATTTTTTAAAACGATGTCTATGCAAATCAATAGGGGTAGCGGATACTAGGAAAAAAGGAGGAATGCCTTAATCTGTATTGGATCTTTCAGTATCTCAACATAGTAAGCTTTATAAAATCTGCCAAATTTAGAGGGTTTGGGCACGTTTGCAGGGCGAACAGCAGCTGAGCCCACTGAATGGAACACGGGATGAACTGCTACTTCAGATGTTAAACGGACGAGATTAGCGGTTATATACATGAAACCAAGAACTACATAGTGGAGAATAGTGGAACCGACTTAATTCCTACGACGGGATCTAGCATGTAATAATTATGATGATTTGTTTCAGCTCCAAAAAGTAATCAGCTCTTGTGGTCTTGTAAAAATTACTGATTGCGTAGTTTTGTTGCATGACCATGAGTAGAATATTATCGCACTGCACCAGTCGATATTATCTTTAAGTTTAGAATTATCAAACTAGTTCAGGATTCCATTGATCTATCTACTATATAACTACTATCAACTGCTATGATATTTATACATATTCTTTGTGTATTTCTACTATAATATATTTTGTTGTTGTGGCTATATAAAAATGGATTCATATCTCCTAATGGATTTTTCACAATTATTTTAAATGTATTTGACTTTGGGTTCTGATTTTCTGATTTTAAGATAGTTATATACACCTACACATATCCGGTAGTAAGTAATTTCAAATTTTGAATAAATATTTCATGTAATTGGCAACGTTTTTTTCTGTCTTCATTTTGAAATCCAATTAAAAATTTTCTGGAACACTTTTCGATTCTTATCTCTTTATCCAATTTTCCGCCTAAAGCGTTTGTTTTTTTTGTTTTGTGTTTTTTTTTTATAAGGATATTAAATTCAGTAATTGGTTGCTAATATCCCGTTAACTTTTTCTTCGATGTTTTTCTTTCTATTAAAATTTGACGGTACTTTTCTGTATAACAAAATCTGTATTGTTCAAAATTAGGGCAGTTCAAAAAAAAAACCTATGTAAGTAATATTAATTTCCCTTCATATTTGGACTGGTTTGCTAAATCATCGCCGAATTGAAAATTTTGGAATGAACGCTTTGGTTGTTATTGCTTTCATTTATTACAAAAAAAAAAAAACAAAAAACAAAAACCATCCATTCACTTTACTACTATATAAAAAAATCATTTAAAGTCTTCATAAAATTAACTGTAAGTGAAGCATCACTATATAAAAAACACATCAACACAATCATTTGATAAGTTGCCGATAAAGTTAAAATCCCAGATTGATTACTATCAGGCAAATTAACGAGGAAATAAAACTAAAAGTGAATAAATGTTGCTCGTAATTCGGTGAGTTCGATACCCGTAAAACACCATCCGACCGTAGAAGCATAGAAAGTCATTAATTTACAGCGGAGCCTGAGAACCAGGTGAGAAATATATTTTCTTCGAATTGACTTCATAAAATTCAACAACAGAGATATAGTTCAATCGTAGTTCCATGAAATTCAGAGGGGTCGTTGGTTGTTAAATTCTATCTAAATTTTGTAGAATTAATATAAATAAAATTTTCTTTTTACATAAATCCAAAACCATATAAAACATCGAGAGAATTTTAAGCAATTTTTCAATTAAAAGGATCTGAAAGATGAGCGGTGTCACTTGGTCTTAATCTTTTAAAGACGTAGTCACAAAGGTGAAGAAAGCTTTAAATGCTGCGGCCGTTAAGCTGCTGCCCATAGGTAATTCAACCAACAACCCTCATGGCCATGTTAGCGATCGGACTGTGATTTATGTATAAAATTACATTTCATGCGTTACAACACTAAATCTTAGCGGTTAGTTTTAAGCAAAAAGTCTTATTTATGCTGATAACGGGAGATCAAATCAAAAACTTGAAAATGGCAAATAGCTAGCAAGCACAACACTAGACTTGGAATAGTGATTAAGACCTGTTAAGTTGTAGCTGTTCAGTGGCAACAAGTTTTCGGGTTTTAAATACGCACGCACGTTGTTTACTAGAAAACTTATGTTGTCCGCTAACTGCTCTAACTGTAATTGCTCCTAAATTATTTACCGTTAATTCATTTTAATGATACTTTAAAGAGTGAACATCAATCCGGTTCAATGTGGTTGAATCACAGCCAAATTAGCATACATACATATATGTATTTTTCGATTTAAGTAAGTGTAATTTTCAGGAAGTTATATTTATTACTTGGGTGCGTGTAGCGTAGACTAGATGGTGACATTTAGAATGAAAGTTAACTTTATGATCCATTAAAGAAATGCATTCCAAAAAGAAATCGACAAGTGCAGATCGCACTAAAATGCTATTTTTGGTATAGATTTAAGAACAAACTCGATCACAACAGCTCTTGCCGCTTTATTTGGTAAAATTATATATAAAGATAAATCTGATGATCACTGTTTAGATTATATATTATTATTATGGTATTGTAAATATAGAAATTAGCTGGTACATCAAGCGATTGGGACTAATCTTCGGTGTATAAATTATTTGCGAAGATTGAAAAGATTTTAATATTATGGGTATTACATATTTAGAATAGATTCATCAAGATTGATGAAGGTAACTCACTTTTATCAATTAAGATTTGCTGAATTTTAATGTAAGATGGCTTTCGGATATAAATTTTTATATTCCAAGACAGGGTTAAAGCGGGCTACACAATCTTACATACAACTAATAGACTTTGAGCTAACTTAATAGTTAAAAAGTTAAAATTTTATCTTACAATCATGAATGACAAATTAGGAGCTTATATTGATATACTTGCTGAACAATAGTGGTCCAAGAGTTGATCTTTGGGGTACATCACGACTTACCGTACTTTCAATCAAGGTTCCTTCTAAGCATTACTGGTGCGCGGCCGCGCACTAATTTTTCCATAGTTACGTAGTAGTTTTTTGTATTTTAAGAATTGCATCTAATAATGGCAAAATTCAAAATTTCACAAAAAAAAAGATAAATTTAGAGGGTCAACAAAATTTTTGAAATCACCATTTGAACGTTAAACAAAATTTCTTTTGTTTACATTGACTACGTCATCGAGCATTTGCTTGGTTTGCTTTATGTTAAGAGAGGGTAGTTCGTTGTTGGGTGAGTTTTAACCTAATAATTACTTTGACTTACCGTTCCAAAATTCATAAAAACTAAGAAAATAATACGCAAAAATAACTTTACCGATTTATTTCATATCTACTTTTGCGGACTTATTTCATTATGCATTAAGTTTGCAAAATTTAACATGCAACAAATATCTCTGCCAAATTAGCGGATATATTTCATTTTTTGTCTGCGGAGTTAATACCGTAGGCAGACGGGAAAATTCAATGATCATTCGTTCGTAATTGAATTTTTCAAAAATCGCTTTACCATTGAATTTTAATTTTAATTATTAAAAATGTGCTGTCTATTACGTAAAAAATGGACAGGACTTTCGTTTTAATTCACAAAATTTTGGATAACTTGATTTTTGCAAAAATCAATTACGAACGAACGATCATTGATTTTCTCCTATAATTCATGGAGCCAAATTAGCAACTTTGTGCAAATATTTACAGAAAATTTGCTTGAATATTATTATTAATTTACATAATTACATAAAAGCAAAAATACAAAAATTAAAAGCACATTATCTGAGAGAAAAATTTTTCTGGAGTGAAAATATAAAAAAAACAATTTAACAACGGTTGAAAATAATGTTGTCAATACTTCCACAATCCGTTTCATTGAACAAATATGTAATCAACTTGGAAAAGAGATTTCCTGATGAAGTGGTAAAAAATTGAGAAGTTTTCGATATATTTACGTACCTACTTATAATAACAAATGAAATTAATAATTTTGCTTTCGGAATGTGGCATGCCTTGGAAATAAATATTCATATTTTTTTTCATGTACAGAAAAGAGTGATTTGAAGAATATTCTGAACTTAAATTTCCGATTTCACAAAAAACCAAGATAGGTTCAATAAAATCATATAACGACAGTGTAGAATATGTATGTACTACAAAATTCGAAGTTTAAGAATGTAGCGATCTAATTAAATCATGATTAAATGCCGATCATTTAAATTCTGTATAAGAAATACGATAATTTCTATTATAATTATAGATCTTTTTAACTATATAATAATAATAATTATCGAATATTTGTTTAATGTTTATTCTACATTTAATATCGTTATATTGTAAAATTCTTCATTACTTATTGTATTATATTCATTTTTATAATATTCCAATAAACACATTCTGATTGACATTTAGAAATGAAATTTAATTTTAATAGTAATCGTAAAATGTCGTTCAAATATAGTAGATCTTGCCCTTAATAAAGAAAGAATATAAATAAAGATATGAACGATAATTTAAAAATTGTTTCTTGTTTCTATGTTATTAAAATGCTTTAAAATATAATTTTCAAGAGTATTTATTAAGAAGAAAAATTGATTTTAAACACTGGCATAGGTACACCCCTACCACCACTTATAAACTTTTACAAACATTTTGAATATTTTTTTCCCAATATACTTTGGTATCGCGCGGTCAGCGAAAAAAATGAGAGGTAACATTGTTTTCAACACTCTTATGTTGGCACTTTTTTACATAAAGTTCTGTTAGTAAATTAGGATGGTAGACAACTACATATTGAAAAGCTTTAAAAAAGAGAATAGTTAACACTACACAATTATTTCTATCTAAAAATTCACAAAGCTACATACATTTTATTGGTTATATTTTCGTCAATCAAGACAGAATTCGTAATGAAAGAAAATCTGCTCGATTTCTTATCTTACTTCCTTACATTAAAACTTCATACTTAGTACCTGAGTTTTTCTCAAACATAATTATTAGATTGTAGTTTGTCCAGGCTGAGTGCGTATTAGGTCTAGAAGTTTTTGGTACAGTCAAGTACGTTTAAGATATGTAAGACAGATTTAGATGATTTGAGATTTCTATTAGTTTAATATTCGGAATAGGTAAGTCTATGGAAGAGTTGACCTAATTACATGTAGTCTCTGTCAGAGAAAATGGGTATGAAATGATAAAAAAAATATCAGATGGCAAAGTTTTATCGTTATATGTCAATTTATTTATGTATATATATACAGAGTATCCGCTACATTTAGGTAGCTGGGAGGATATTCATGGAAAGAAAAAGAGAAGTTTCGTATACTCTGAATAGATTAGTGGCCATGACTCATCAGAAAGTTTATTTTATATCACAAAAATTTAGGGCTGTATTCAGTATCCAGTGACCGTCATAAAAGCCAGTCAAATAAACTCTAAAATGAATAATTTTTGGTGGTATGAATCCTGCTTAAATGATTATTGAATATTGTTTTATGAAACCCTCTAGATACCTCATTTAGTTATATTTCGTTGGCAAGGGAATCACATTAGCTACCAAATAAATAAAAAAATAAAACAAAAGATTTGTTAAAATTTTGAATAAATCGCTCTCAAAGTAAAAATTTTTTAAAATAAAACACACAAATTCCACTTTGACACTTTTGTTATTTCGAAAGTATATCGATGCAGTATGAATGCTTTCTTAAAGTGCAAGTTAAGTTTTAAGTTAAATAAAATTATTTCATCTTTCCAGGCGCTATACTTCCTGAGATATATGTACATTAAAAGTCTACAGTTTTCGGTACACATTGACCAAACTCTATAAGAATTCTTTTCTAAACTACCTAAATCTAACGCATTTAACCATACTTTTGCAACACTCTGTATATTTAACTTATTCATATTTTGCTAAAATGTCATCAGAAAGTCTTAAGATTATCTTTATCTTTGGGTATTGTATATTTTCAACACGGCAAACGTATTTCTTAACATCTAAATGAGTAACTAATGAAATAAAATAACCAAAGAGTCTGGTTAAAATGTTCATTCAAAATTGTTAAAAGTAAAGAATATTTTCTAGATCTCGCACCTAAATGGAGAACAGCTAAGTTGAATAATTAAGAAAAAGTAACCTGAAAATGCCTAGCGAGCCCACGCATTGAGCCCGAGAAAGTAAATTATTTCAAAGGCGAATAACGTGAACAAAATAAGAAGTATGTGACATCGCGTCAGCATAAGTTTTCCGATTCCTTGGCGAATTGCAATAGTTACAAAAAAACAATAAGCTTACCCAATTGCATTACCCTGTAAAGAAAAAGTAGGCTTTTACGTTTCAAAGACATTTTCAAGGAACAGCACAGTAGCGAGAGACTGCAATTGGAGACATAATCAAATCTACGCATCCCACAAAAAAAAACCCCCTCAATTACAATAATTGAATGCCACTCTTAGTTTTTCGGAGCACGCCAGATTCATATGTAAGCTTGGTGACAAAATACTATCAGATAGCCAAAAACGACATAAGTCTGAATATGCATTGTTTGTTTATAAATATTTCCAAAATCTTGCCAACGTCAAGAATAAATTTAAATAAAAGATTACAAAGCAAAAGCATTTGCACTTAACAGTGTTATTTAAACACTACTCCTCCAATTTAATTAAGGTTAGTATAATATACTAAAATAATCATGCGTAAAAAATGATTTAGGATATTGGTAAAAAATACATTAAAGGATTGAGATGACTGCCTTGTGGAACACCAGACTTTGTAATTTTCATTCATTTAGTAAGATTTTCGAAACGCTTACCTGATATATTTGTCTAGTATGAAGCCAACTAAAGGCCAAGGGTATATAGATTAACTACACCTATACTACATACCTACTCGAGGGTCCTTGACTTGATTATGATCGATTTCTTTACGAAAAGCCACAACAAATGTTGCCAGAAAAAAACACAAATCTACATTTCAATTTGGCACAATATGGTGTGTTTCATATGCAGCATTCTAATCTATTCATTAGATAAGCCAAAATACATACCTATATAGTTGTATGGGTAATTATATTGTCTGATACATATAATGAAGTTTGTGTATCTGTATGTAAAATGAAGCTTTGAACTGCCTTTCTGTGGGAAGAAATTCACGTATGTGCCAAATCTCACCACAAGTTGGGAAATCCAAAAATACCTAATACCTTTTCATTTTTCAATTATAGCGCAGTAAATTTAGATAATTTCCATAATGAAGATCAGTTTCTTCCTTGTAATAAGGTTCACACTATGTGTGACGCTGAGGATCAAACTGACTTCCTATCTTAATTGATCCATTATCTTCATGGAAAGTATGTTCCATTGGTAACTAAAACTATATATAACCCTGTCTGCCCATGGTTTTCTCCTAGAATTATGAGCCTCATTCGTCGCAGGAATAGAGCATTTGATATGTGGAAACGATATCGTGTTCTTCGTAATAGAACAAGATTTGAAATCAAAATGGCCAAAAAGAGGTAATTTTCTTCATTGCTCAATACTGAACTATCACCAAAAAAATTAGGGAATAACTTACGTTCTGCCGGCGTAGTTTGTTCAACCAAAAATAATATCGACATTGATCCGAAAGAAATCAACAAGAAATTCCTTATGCGGTACCTGCAATAACTTCGAGTTCCCAAAGCAGCCCTAAAATGCCTAATCCTAGTGTTCCTCGCAACTTTTCACCATTTAATTTTACCCGAATAACAGCTAATGACGTTCTCATGGCTTTTTGTGAAATCAAATCTGACAGCACGGGATGTGATAGTCTAAATTCGAAATTTGTTAAAATGCTCCTGCCTTATATTTTTTCTCCTCTTGCACACATTTGTAGTACGTGTTTTACATCACCTCAGTTCCGAAACAGTGGAAGTTCTCAAAGGTCATACCTGTTCCGAAAAATTCATCTAGTACCGATTCCAGAGCTATTAGTATCGATGTTACCCTTTTTATCTAAAGTAATTGAAAAAATTATGTCTGCCCAGATATATAGATACCTACATTGCATATCATAATTTACTAAATGAAAAACAATCAGGCTTTATAGCATAGCTGTATTACTGCTCTTCTTAAAATAACCAATTATATACGGATTACTATTGACAGGGATAAGTTCTCCATGCTCTTGGATTTCTCTAAGGAATTTGATTCGGTGAATTATAGCAACATATGTAGAAAACTGATAATGCAGTTTAATTTCTCTCTCCAGGCTGCAAACCTTATTGGCAGTTACTTGAGGGATCGGTATCAATCTGTGTATTCTATTTAAATTCCTCTTTTCAATTGGTATCTTCAGGAGTACCCCAAGGATCTATCTTGGGTCCTTTGTTGTTCTCTGTTTTCATCAATGATTTTTTTCATTGTATTAAGTACAGCAAACTGCACCTTTATCCTGATGATGCTCAATTGTACCACTCAAGGCCAATTGGTTTAGCTGAAGATGGTGTTTCTTGTATAATTGATGATCTCCATTCTATTTATTTGTGGGCCATTGACAACATGCTACACTTGAACTCTACCAAAACTTAATGCTTAATTATATACAAAACAATTTTAGATACTTCTTATTTCTCACCTGTCGTAATCAATGGAACGCAAATTCCAATTGTTGATTCCGTTTCTAACTTGGGAATTATCTTCAATAGAATTCTTTCCTGGGGCCATCATATTAATGCTCTATACTTAGAAAAGAATAAGGTGGGCTTCGTTCACTCTGGGCGACTAGTAATTTTACTCCAGCGAAAACCTGTTTAAAGCGGGTCAGGATGTTTCTCGTCCCTCTTTTTACGTATGGGTGCGAAATATTTGCTTCTCTTGACTATGAGTCCATTCGAAAGTTAAATACTGCATTCAACGCTACTATAAGGTATGTTTTTGTTCTCCGTCGTTTTGACCATGTCTCTCCTTACACCAAATCCATCCTTGGTTGCAGCCTTATGCTCTATTTCAAATATCGCGCTACTATTTTATTGGCTGGGACACTTAAGTCTCGGAACCCCAGCTACTTGTATAATATACTTCAGATTGCGAGATCAAGTCGAGTTACTACTTTAATCGTGCCTAGACATAATTGTCTAACATCTAAGCGTCAGTTCTTCATCCAGTCCATTATTATTTGGAATTCTCTGCCAAGAAATTTGTGATTGTTTTGTGATTGAGTCAGGTATGTTTGATAATTTTAAATGCAAAGCTCTCGAGCACTTGAAATCAGTCCAGTTTTTGGTTTTGCATGGTAAATAAGTATAAGTTTCATTTTTTTTCTCCCTTATAACTTAGTTCTAATTAATCAATTAAATTCTTATTAGTATAGTTGTTTATAATATTAGTTATTGGATAATATACGTATTAATCTTGTACTAAAATAAGATTTTATATCTTTTTGTACAATGCCACATATAAATGAAAAAATGAAATATTGCCAAAAGTTTTAGAAGATTTAAAATTAAGAACTTCGAATACTACATACATATGATTTTGATACACACAGTAAAAACTATTTCAAATTGTAGTCAGAACTTCGACAACTTGTACATTTTGCAATGTTCTCTACACTCATAAATCACTTCTACTTTTCGTTCAATGTATAGGTGGGTGTATATAGTCTTATAATATAGATAGTTGTAGAATAAACTTTTTTCCTATAAGTGCAATAATGCTTTTTTCCTATACACATACATATATTAAAAGATTTTCTAATCCTTATATGTGCATATAGTAGAATTCTTGAATTGATTAAAAGCATGTCTATGTGCTAAAATTCCACTGAAAACTATTCTCAACCATTACACCAATGTCACTCAATCACCATTATAAGTGTTAGTTACCGTCGTCCAAATTGGAAAGTTTCTGATTGATCACATTCATGCTGCCTCCCAGATATCCCATTTCCATAGCTCATTCTAAGCTGAGTGTCGAATTAAATTTGAATAATGGCAACATGCCTGTCAAATGACGTATATACAATGCGACAATGGACTTCAGTTTTGGAAGTAGTAAAGGTAAAAAAGGCAGCAGCACGAAGAATTTTTAGCTCAGAAAAGCGTTTGTATTCTTTAAGGTTTTTTTTTCTTCTTTCGATTTTCATTTTTTTTTCTCCTTACATTTTAAATTAAGAGCAAAGAAAATCGAGTGCACTATAAGAAAGAATAATGCAAGGTTTAGAATTGCTTGGAGAATGGAAGCATGGAAACGAAGAGTGTACACAATTGCAGGGGGAGAATGCGTTGAGTGTTTTTAGAGAGATGTATAGGCAACTAGAAGTGGATTAATTTTTTATAATGGTTTGAAAATGTAGCACATATAATAGATAGAATTTCAGATTGACTTAATTTTATAAAGTCATTCAGATGCTAAAATGTTCATTGCAGTATCACCTGTTGTATTTAATTGCAGTTCACATTTACACCTGTTTACCTACACAAAGACTCCAAATATCCATGATATCCCTTGTAGGTACTCTTATATAATATCTTAACACTTGTAGAACTCTATTCTGATATTCAACATTTGTATCCATATCATAGCTTGACAGATAATTCAAGTAATTCTTAACAGGCCCATAAACATGACCGTAAACAATCCAAAATCTCCAACATAATCAGATCACTTAAATACTTGTCGGACTATCACGAGAAAATCGTTCAAATTAGCTTTGGCAGGTAAAACCTAAATCCTGTCAAAGTTGTCATAGTAAACATAAATCGAATGTGAAGATAGATACAAACTGGAAATATGATATTTTCTCAGCCAGACTCGGGGGCTGAGGACGGAGCAGCACCCATGAGCAAGACCTACATAAATCCATGCACGTTATTCAAAGAACACTGTTGTTCAGAAAATGTCCAACTATTCATCGGATAATTTTCCTATTTGACGGTAGTTCTCGGTGCTCCTCTGGCATAAGTGCTCTAGAGCTCGTGTTTTATTTAGTATTTAAATAAATACACAAAAACCGAGAAACACCCAACAGCAGCTACATAAGAGACAAAAAGGTACCCAAGCTATATATAAAATGGATATGAAACCTTACGAAACCTATGCTGGTGGAGGAAGCCCAACTCTGACTGCTGTAGGGGCTATGGGGAGCACACGTGTAATAAATTTACATGAATGCGCGAGTTCAGTGGAAAAGCGGACCACTAGATGATTTTATTATGAAAAATCGCTGAAAAACGTTGTAAAAAAAAATCAACCTCAGAATTTCTGATGGCTGATGGAAAAAAAAGACAAATCCATATAGCGATAAAATAAATAAACGCGCGCGCGTATAAATATTATTCAATCGTTACTCGGTATGGGGTCGATTTTATTGCTCCTCCGCACTCCTGGCGAGAGACTCAACTGCCGGACAATCTATGGCAGCACCTGGTGAATTTCTTACCTATTCATTGTCGGACTATAGGGTACTATAGGGGACATACGGTGGTATAATATAATACACGTATATTGTTGGGAAGTCAAAATTTCTATAGTTAGGGCAGAGTGTCGGGTCAAAAAAATCCATGCCACATACCGTCATAGACACCTGACAAATGAGAAGAAATTTGTATCTGCGAAATAAAATGATTTTTTTTTTAGAAATGTTAGATTTTACCTATTCATAAAAAATAAATCAAAATGG
This sequence comes from Dioctria linearis, assembly GCA_963930735.1. Taxonomy (NCBI): domain Eukaryota; kingdom Metazoa; phylum Arthropoda; class Insecta; order Diptera; family Asilidae; genus Dioctria; species Dioctria linearis. The sequence continues at coordinate 212,260,655 of OZ005741.1, read as the reverse complement.
TAGATGACGTACATCAAAAATGGAAATGTGAAAATTTACGAATTCTTCCCAAAACAAATCTATCTCTAAAATAGAACGGTAAGTATCTATATGGGATTAAATTTTAGGTCCAGTTTATAGTGCAGATGCCTCAATTTGAGTCCTTATATTAAACTTTTAGTTTCTGAAGATTCTTATCATCCCACTCTGGACATTATTGGATAACACATGAATAGAAATAGGATCGCATCAACATTCAAATACTACCCATATTTCTGATTTATGCTAAATTATCAAGTATCGATTGATTCTTATTAGTAAATTTGAATGATATAAATGATTTATTCCACAATTTAATATGACTTTATTCGATTGTTGTAAAAATGGTATATCAATATTTTGTTGGAAATTTCAAGATGCTCGTGGCACACTTACAAGTCATACCTACTTAGAAAAGATGAGAAACTCAATCGGAGTGAATCAATTTGTTTAATAAGTTCTTATTGGATTTGTAAGAAGTTTTATTTTTAACGATTGTAAATCAAATCATAAATAAAAGAAGAAAACACAACCGTGACCTTCCGCTTGCTGGGCGACTGCTCTTACCACTGAGCTAACGAGACAGATGATTTTCCCTTTTGCATTTATCAAATTTGTAACTAGCCTACTATGCCATATTTGCTTTCAGCTGGTATTAACCAGTAACAATGAAAGCGTATAAATAAATTGTAAATTCTACTTTATTTTCTTTTCCCCGGACGGGAATCGAACCTACACTTGTTAGAATCGTAGAATTGTAGCAAGCTTTTTAATTAACGCGTCTTTTTGAAAACAAGATCAATAACACCAAATTCGAATTTGACTAAGGGTTTAAACGTATACCCTCGATTGCCGCCACGCCTTTGGAGCTATGGGATAGAATATGTAACCTAGGTATTATATTAGATAAACAGCTAAACTGGAAACCACACCCCGAAGACAGAGTAAACAAATCTCTTAGAGTCTTCGGAATGTCCCGCAGATTCGAATATAAACTAGCGTCATCCGATCCATATTAGCCTACGGTTCTGTGGTATGGTGGAAAGCAGTGGACCTCGCCAATCATCGCAAGATATTGGAGAAGATTCAGAAACTGTGCCTTCTCAGCGCAAGCGGCGCTCTTAAATTAACTACTACTCGGGATCTAGATGTTATCCTCAATATATACTCGGTTCGACTGTACCGCTAAGACTGCATTTTTGCATTTTAATCTTGGCTGGCTCCGCACGGGAACTAGAGTTCCACATAAATCCATCTAAGAATTCCTGTAGTCTATCGCATCTGGCATCGACAAGGACAGTGACCACCTCTTCGAGATTATGGTGAAAAGCAATTTTGAATCTAGAGTTCCATCCAAGGCTAAATAGGAATCATATTTGTTTGTATTTGTTTGTGCTTCAACAATTAACGAACCCTATTATAATCTACACTATCGGTTCCAAGTCCGATGAAAGCACCGGAGCAGAAGTTTTCTGTGAGGAGCCAGAGATTGAAATCGCCATGCATCTGGAAAGCCATTCCACTGTTTCCCAGGCAGAAGACAAGGGTATTTTTGAAGCGGGAAGGCATCTCCTTAACTCAGACACTGAGAATAAGGAGATAGCCATCTGCTTAGACAGCCAAGCGGCTGTCAAGGCTCTGTCTAAACCCTTTACAACCTCCAAACTAGTAATGGAGTGTAAGACCACCCTGAACTGCCGTTCTCGGTAGAACAGGGTAATTGTGCAGTGGGTGCAAGGGCACAGCAACATTAGCGGAAATGGATGGGTGGACGAGCTTATTCGCCTTGGTACAGCCTCGTAGGAACCTGCCTCCATAGTCGGGCTTGCACTAAAACATCTTGTCTCAATGATTTAAATTTGGGCTGACCACCAACACAGCCGCCTTTAGTTAGAGGACCCCTCGGGTAGAACAACAAAGGAACTGTGGGGTAAACACAACCCAAATTAAACTATAGTAAGCTCCTAGGACAATCCAACCCTGAGAGCTCTAGTGTCTAATCTCACTGGGCAGTCTTCTGTCAAGGGTCACCTTCACAGGATGAGCCTTGTTGATGATCCTACATGCTGGCAATGCGGAGAAGAATCCGAAACGGTGACTCACTTCCTTGCCACTGTCTGCCACTCTCAGGAATACGACACAGACTACTTGGCTCACATGTCCTGGACGAGTTGCAAGATGCCAGCAAGGAGGGTTGGGGGCCAATACTTAAATTTATAAGAACGTCCGGTTGGGACCCACAAGCACCTTCTCATAGGTCCGGATGGTGAACAAGGGGCCTTGAATTGGCCTACATTCGGGAGACCCCTTGGTGTATCAAATATCATCTTCAATCAATAAATCAAAGGGAGTAAAACCACTGCGGGTATACTGACTTTAGTAAGACTTTTGACCAGGTTCCCCATAAGCTACTGAGCTGTAAGCTATATACAATTCTTATAAGGTTGCTTAGCTCTGGTTATATAGGAACGATATAATCCTTGTCTCCTCTATCTATAAGAAATATCAACTAATTCTGGTGTACAGCAGGACAGTCCCTTGCGTTTATTTTTGCATTAATAAATTGTTCCTCTCAAATAGCTATGATCTCAGTGTTATTGGTCTAAAACAGATGGTAGAAAGATGTATAAATCCATAGATTAGGAAATTGCTTGTGTGGAATTGCAAAAGAAAGATTTATTGAATGATGTTTCAAAATTTTCTATTTCTAAATATTGCAAAAATTTGAGTAATTTGGAGTTTTCAACTATAATTATATAATGTATGGCATAATTCTTTCTAAATCTAGGAAAAACAACTTAATTTGCTTGCATCTCAAATTACCTTTAATGGCTACATTGTCTCTATTTTTAATGGGGAATACTCGATGCTAGAGGAAGGCATTGAATGATGACTTTACAGCTAGGTTTTTATTTACCACCCTCGTTCAACCCATCTTTAAATATATCAGTCTTATTTGGCCCCCTTTTATAAATATTACATAGATCGTGAGTTATTAAATTTAATACCTTTGCTACCGGTCATATTGTTTTTGTTTTAAGGCTTTTGAAATGTGATATCGACATACCAAAGCTTGACCACGATATTTAAGATAAATTTTATTTCATTGTATTAAATATGAACAGATAGTCCATGTGGCTTAATCAAAGTTAACCTAACTTGTCATTATGTTAACTTTGGCTTAATGTGATCACCTGCTGGTTTCGGAATAATCTGACGGCACTCTTAATGCACAGATTTGTTACAATGAGACAATCAGCGCACTCATGAGACAGAGTATATCCTGTCTCTATGAGTACCAGTCGCAGTATGTCAGTGGATGCTTGGCATTCTTACTGGTAGAATCGAGACCCATCTAAAATCTCTGGTGTCTGGGTCACGTTACCCGATTGATTTAGCGCAACTCCACGCCGAACGCCAAATATGTATATGAGCATGCAGTGCGCAAGCGACCATACTTTAAATCTCAAGTTGCAGTACGCATTTTATGCAAGCGACAAACAAAGTATATGCACTTATGCAGGCAAGACTTCGACACACTCTCTGTCTCTGATATAAGCCACCCCAAACCACCATGATTCTCCCATGACCATGTTAAGGTGTAAAGCAAGCTTTAGAGGGCTTCTCAGCCCCGTGGTACCAAGTTTGCAATGTTGGCTACCCAGTTGGTATGGCTGCGTAATCCATGACCTTATATTATGAGGTCATGCTTATTCCCAGTAGATTCCCCATGCAGAATCTTTATAAAACGAAACTGGTCGCTCCGCTCGGGCTTACTCATATTGGCACTCAAGGTGACGGCAGTGGATCACGTAAGGGTTATGATCCGCTCTTTGAGATCGGAGAGACTAGAGATTACAGCCAGTAATCTTATAGCTACCAAGGTACTAGTGCATTCAAGTCTACTAGGTTGTATGCGCAGGCCATTTAATGAGCATGCACTATCATCAGAAATTCAGGAGGACGCTGTTTTTTAAGCACATAAGCATACAACCGTTCCCTTGCATGTCTTTTCCCTTAGTTGTATTGCGCATCACAAACTCCTTTTGCAAACTGCCACTAATTGTAAATAGTAGTAATTCGAATATACATAATTCTAATTTGTTGCCACTGTGCGGTAAGAGTCGCTCATTACTTACGGTCGCGTCTGTTTATCCAATGATTATAATGAAATATTAATGAAATCGGTAACCCTCTTATTGTTTTATTTTATTTTACTTTATTTTATTATAAAAGAAGAAGAGTCTGTGGGAAGGAACCAATGCCCTAGACACATAGCGCTTTTAATGAAGAAATAACTAACGACTCATTTCTCTATAATGATTCATTATAAACTGCAGACACACAGCCATTTCTTTTATTAATTTGTACTGTCAAACTGGTTTTGATAAGCTTATGACATTAAAGAAGCGATATGGATCGAATTAACGCGATAAACTTTGTTTTTATTTATTTTATTTTTCAATTCAACAATTTACAAATGAAAAAAACTTTATATTAAACAGAATATTGACAATAAGTTTGTGATTTGCATTTCTTTACATTTCTTCTTCTTATTTTTCAATTCAGCAGATGCACAGCGGAGCTCCATATTTAAATTATATGCCAAATCTAGCACATTTATCCTCATTATAGCAATAATGGAGGATGAAAACACTTCATTAGTGTACTTCATTATCATTTGATTTTCGAGCCATAATGACGTATACTATATGTGACACACGGAATTTTAATGAACAATTAGTACTAATGATTCATTAAATCGTGCTGTGTGTCTAGGATATACGAAAGCGAGATATTGCTTTTGGAAGTGCTGCCGATTTTTTCTTCAGATTATTCTTATTTTTTTTTTTTTTTTTTTTTTTTTTACATAGGTAATGACGATAAAAGTCACAAATCTTCAATTAAATCAACTTCCATTTGTTAATTTTTTTGTTTTTACCACATTTTATAATTTAAAACGTTAAATGTCAAGATTATATCCCTGGAGGAATGTTACGTCTTTTTAGGGCAAAAATGTCAAAAATCCGTAAGTAAACCTCTTGAAATTCATGAAGGTCTTTACGATCATTTTCGAAACATCTTTGAATCAAACTCCAGTGAAAATCTACATTTCCGATACGGAAAATTCTTTCTCTCCTCTCACCAAAATTACATACACATTTCAGCCGAATGAAAATGCTTGAATGCATGAGAAGAACAATTAGGAGAAATACTGAATTAATTTAATTTCTTCTCATTAAAATATTACAAAAAATATTAAAAGCTAAAATTTTTTATAGATATTAATTACCGTCCCCACTGGAAATTTCATCATTATCCAGTAGCTGTATATTGGAATTATGATGATGATGATGATGCTCCTGCGAGCAGAAGTTTAATATTTCTGCTAAATTATAGACCAACTTTAGCGGCAAATTCTATAGCCAACATGGCACAAGATTTTCGCAGAGCGACGTTTGTTTGTTTTAATTATAACTCGCAATTCTCGAGACACTGCACTTACCTTGCATAAATTCCACGTCGCACGTTCAATGTACGGTAGTTGCCTTCAGAGATTGCATAAGATGATAGCGTTCTTTTCTATGTGTGTAAAATTGTCGACCGCTCATTAAATAATTTTCATAACAACTTGATTCAAGCCTCACCAGTGAGCAGGCAGCTCGCAATCACTTTTAGACACGCCAAAGAAAGTGAAATTCTTTTCATATGTAACATCTTAGTCGCAGGCCCAAAGAAAGATATCTTCTTCTAATGTACCTACTCACCTAGGCACAGGCCTATCAACCTAGCACCGCAACTTGGTTTGGTTGAATTTTTTTTGCCTGTTCCTGATGTACCGACTCGTATATGACTATGACCATTGTTGCAGTACAATGCTCGCTCGTAAGTGTATCGAATACAAGAGTGCTCCTGCGATATTTCATGGTGCCCCATAACAAAACATTGTTGCATGAATGCATGCATATGGGTAACATACCTACGTTCAGAATTGCGTGGCAAGGTGCAAGGTGTTTGTAAGGTGGGTAACTGGAGCATTTTGTACCGCAATATAATATGCAAATTTTGATAAAAATGAGAGTACGGTGAACGAATATTGTGTTTCGCAATTGTAACTCCCACTAGATGTCATTACAGGTCATAATACTGAGGTCAGTTCCGACCTAGTGTACTGGAACGAAGCTTTCAATATATGTAGTTGAGAAAAAAAAACAAACAAAAAAACGCATATGCATATTCGCATTATCTGTGCTCTCTGTGTGAACCACACAATCTCCAATAACTTTCGCAGCGGTCGTTGGTTCTTTTCGTTAGTATGCTTGTAGCTTCAGATTTTCAATTGCTTTGTGCTAGCGTTTTTCTAGGTTGGCTAAACCGGTTGTTTGGCGAATGGTTTTAGGCGGACGCTGCATTGAAATTCGCCATTTTATTTTTTGCAGCCTCAGTAAGTGACTTACAAATAAAACCGCATTTACCATGCAAACTCGCAGCTCGCACTAGGCTGGGAATTATTATTGCGGTTTCCAGGGTTAAATGAGTAAGCTAGCTGCAAACAAGTAAACAGAATTTGTAAGTATATATGTATGTTTTTATGTATGTACGCATCGGTGAAGCACATAGAAGATGCACTGGCTTATTTCTATCTTCCTGTTGTTTATTTTGCCTTTGTTTAGTATTTGATAGATGGTTCTGTTATTTATTTTTCCGTTGTAACAGCTCTGACAGTCTCATACGGCAATGGCTTGAACTCTGATCATACATTAACCTGTTCATACTAGAGCAATAGTCAATAATAAATAAAAAAAACATAGTTCACTCTAGAATTATTTTCTAAAATATTTTCCAATAATCTTTAAATTAAACCAATATTGTAGTATGTGATGGACTTAAGACAATATGGTTGATTGCAATATGTCAAAAGTATTTTTTTTTTAATATTCCAGCTTTATAAAAATTTAGGATCTCGGTAGAGACAGCATTTTGAGACGGTATCGGGTATATATTAAAACGGTAGCCGGGGAGTTTAGCGACGGCGATACTTTCGATGAGAAATTTCTAAGCTGAATAAGAAAAGTGGAATTTGCAAAGTACAACGAGATTACAATCTTGAAATTACCACCGCTTGCTACAGATCTTTTGCAACCCTTAGATAAGTGTTGCTTTAGAGATCTGAAATCTGACCGGTAGACTACAACACTTTTAGCATGGCAACATGAAAACCACTTTGAAAGATTCAGTTTGTCGACCTACTGTGTTCGGAATGGAATGAAGGTATCCATGAAAAAAAAATCTTCTCTGGATTCATATATACTTAAAATTCTCCATGCCATAGGATACAGTATCCCATAAACCGCTTTAATCCTGAAAAACTTAAAAATTATTGGGAGAATAGTGATAAGAGTATATACAGCTTTAATTCCATTATCAAATGGATGTATTCTTTCTACTGTACATACCCTCTGCCTTACAACATAACCCCACTTGTTAGAATATGTTACGGGTATTTATTAGATGAAGCTGATAATACTCAAGCTATATCCTGTTTCGAAACTGAAAAATTCTGTCCTAAAATTGCGACTAATGGATCTATATCCTCAATTGAAGGCCCGCAGGCTTGTTTACGAGTAATTTCGTGCCATGTATGTGTATGGATATGTGTTTGTGAATGCAAATAACTTTTAATACTTACCGGGTAGGATAGCTATAGTCTTCAGAGCTCGCAACACCTTACACGTAAAGAAGTCGTTCTTTTACGGAACGATGAGCTTTCTATCTAGAACAGAATTCTTCAGCTTGGAAACAGCTCCAGTGTTGTCAGCTTCATCCAATAAATACCCATAGTATCTTCTAACAAGTCCTTTGAAGATCATCTTCTAAGAACAATCAATGTAATTGTTGTGACAGAAATATTTAGAAGAAAAGTAGATGTTTACGGTAGAACTGTGACTACGGAGAAATATGAGATCAAAATTGAAAAAAAGAAGCATTTTGCAACAAAATAATAAGAAAAGACGAAATTTTTGGAAAAGAGGTCTCAAAAAAGCCCAGAAACGAAAAACTGTAGATGAAGAAACACTGCAGAGCCTACTGAAGAAAGCGAATATAGGATTGATAATGATGATAGCGTAGAAGTCATTGATCCAGTGAAATTGGTAGACAAGGCTTACATTCAACCAGAGCCCTTGTACATCTGATCGGTCGTGGTGATTATGTCTTTGCATTATATAGTGGAGGTAAGACAAATACAATACAGGCATTTATGTGGAAGCAGATGACGTTGAAGCTATGGGTCTGAAAAGCATTAAAGGACAGAAGGATATGTTTTACAGAAAAATATCTGATATCTCCTTCGTCAATATAACCGACATATTGGGTAAAATTCCATTATGTACCTCGTAATCAGGTTAATAATGACACAAACGAATATATATTTGATATTCATATTGATACCTTTGAGTTGTGAGTTCAATCAATACGTTTGGTCTATGGAGTGCAGTATTAAATGCAATAACAAGGCATTTTGGTCATTCATAAATACAAATACAAAACTTAATTTTGCAGGTCTTCCGAAAATGTTGCAATATGACAACAAAAAGGCCTTTAATTTGGAATCTATAGTTGTGACTTGTTTGCTGAATACTTCGAATCCGTGTACAATAATGACTCTGCTTATCTTAATGTAATATTTTACGCCTCCGTCTTCCCTTGACATTGGTGTAGTCTCTTTGTCTACCAGCGACGTACTGCAGTGCTTAAGAAACTTAAATTCTAGTACCTACTAAGTCTGACACTGACTTTTTCTGAACTTCTCCAATGACAAATTGGCACACCCATTAACTTCAATTTTCAATTTATCATTAGAAACAGGGATTTGTTTAGATACTTGGAAAATTTTCTTCATTACACCGATATTTAAAAAAAGGATGACATAAAAATTATATACAGGGTGATTCTGATCAAGATACCTTCCGGTATACCACGCGATTCCTTGAGGTAAGCTGATCAAAAAATTGTTCCACATAGAATACTTGGATTTCACTCATCTTTTTTTAAATGTATTGAATCTTATCTGACTGATCGTAAACAATATGTCATAATTGGTAGGATCCTCTCCAGAAATATTATTGCTAATTCCGGCATGCCTCAAGGTAGCCACTTAGGTCCTCTACTCTTCTCGCTTTTTATTAACAATATAGTCGGAAGTTTCAAATTTGCTAAATTTTTGATGTTTGCTAATGACTTGAAATTGTTTTTAGAAATCAATTCTGCAGATGATTGCGCACACCTACAACATGATCTTATGAGTCTCTCTGATTGGTGTTCCGTGAACAATTTTCACTTAAACATTGGTAAATGTAAATCTATGACATTTCATCGTTTATCCAATCCAATAGTTTTTGATTATCTTATAAATAGCAGTACTCCTCCTAGGGTTTTCGAAATTAATTACTTGTGGGTTATGGCTGATACCAAATTGAGTTAAAATATAGGGAATATTTTCTAAAATGTAGGGAATATTTCCCAGATTTTAGGCAATATTCCTTACATTTGAGGGAATATTCCCAACATTCATAGGGATTTTTTCTCAAAACTCTGTGGCAACAATTTGTGCCTTTTCACAGTGTACTTAGATATGGGCAGTCCTGCCACGTTAGGCAACTTTTCCCAATAAAGTACATGGATATTTAATTATTCGCAATTAAACAAAAAAAAATATATATATATATATATATATATATATATATAATAAATTTGTATTACATTCCATTTATTTCAAATATCTTCGATTTTTTTCCAAAGGAAAATTAACTTTCTTCAGGCAGCCTCTTGAGAATTTTTGAAATTACCTGATAATGATACATTTTTCTTTTTAAAGGATTAGTCTACTTTGCGCGCTACAAAAAAAGGCTATTTTTATTATTGTTTTTTTTGAAGTTTTTATTATAGGTATTGATATAAAAGTTGTTGGACTTAATAAACATACTTTCGAAAGGCAGGGAAAAAAATTTTTATTTATTATTTTAAATACTTTTTATACACAAAAATGATAGATAAATGTAACGTTTCAAAAAGTAGGCAAGTGAGTTGCGTGAGCCTTATCTCTGGAACGAAATATCTGAAATAAAAAAGTCAAATGGAATTAGATTAAGTATAATAGTGAGTTTGTTCCCAACTACAATCATTACTTTTTATACATAATTAACAAAATGGCGGATTTATTATGGCAAAAAAAAATATTTTTTTTCAGTGATTTTTGCTATAAAAAATAGTAAAAATTGAAATTTTGTGATGATCGTAGTTCAGGACGAACTCACTGTTATACTTAATCTAATTCCATGTGATTTTTTATTTAAGATAACTCGTTCCTGAGATATGGCTCACGCAACTCACCTGTCTACTTTGTGAAACGTTCCGTTTATCTATCATTTTGTGTTTAAAATAATAAATAAAAAAAATTTTCCTCCTTTTCGAAAGTATGTTTATTAAGTCCAAAAACTTTTATACCAATACCTATAATAAAAACTTCCAAAAAAACATTTATAAAAATAGCCTTTTTTTTTGAAGCGCAAAGTAGACTAATCACGGACATATTTTTCTCAGTGAATTTGTTGAAAATATTTTAAGAAATTTGTTTAAGGTAGTGGCAAAATGCTAACAAAAAAGATAAAAAAGGCTGTGCAAAAATTATTAAACCAAAATTGAGTATTTAGCAGAATTATAAAATAAAATTAATTAACAATATTTTTATGAAATCAACTAATAAAACAAAAAATGGTAAATCCACTCTTCAATAATATTTTGAGAACTGTCCAAAACAATTCGGGACAGTCCTTAATTATTGTTTCAATTGGTATCTAGTTCCGAGCCCACCCACCTATATCTAGCTTAATGTTTCACAAGGGATTTAAGATGATGCTGATGGTCATGATGATGAATACCTACTAATGTTAGATAGAAATATTCTGCTTAATTTAAACTATTAAAAAATTCGGCTGGGGTGCAAGTACGTATGGTGATTGACAGTCATTATTAAGTAAATTATATAGTTGCTCAATGACTGGCTATGACTATCAGTAAATTAACCATAGATAAAGTAATTATTAGTTTATGTTCCAACCTTCTTTTCTATCAGATAATATACATGAGGACAAATATTAATCGATGCTATGGGCACGTCTATTTCTAAGATTATAAAAGTGTAGGTATGGGTTGCAGATGCCCGCCTAATTGTATAACATCCAAGAAATTAAGTCAATTATTCTCGTGTTTAAGTCTGGCGGTCAATTTACTGAGAAATGCGGCCGCCGCAGAATCAAAACTCACTGTGATCCGACCATCTTAAAACTCCGGCGTTAATTAAAATTTGTGCAATTTTAATGGAGCGCCTTTCATATGATATTCATATTCTTGTAAAAGGCAAACTATTTGTAAACCACTTCACACAAGTGTAGATAGATACATATATACATAGCATTGTACAACATTCGCTGACACTGGCGCTTTGTATTTAAGAAATTCGCAGATCTGCAAGCGAAAAAAGACTAACAGATGAAATAAGATCGCGCAGAATCTTGAAGATTCCTTTCTTGCCGCGCTTGTTACTAGAGCCCTACACTGACTAGTGGTTATTGCCATTTTCTGGAGTCATGCAATTTGATACTCGAAATTTTCTTTCGGTTGTTGAAGCAGCTAACTCACAAATGGCTTCTAATTAAATGACATAATTGTTGCGTTTGTAAGTTATCTTAGAGCATTGCTATATGCCAGTGAACGCAGCGCACATGCCGCTAAACCGCGTTGAAGGAATTCACTCATCAGCCAATTAAGTCTTCTGCAACCAGACATACATATAAAACGCATTCTGCGTGGAATGATGAGACGAACGAACTAAAAAAAAAAAAAAAACAAAGAAAAAAAGCATATACCTAGTGGTGGAGAATAGCAAGCAAGATCCATGCAAACTGCAAGGCTAACAAGAAGACAACACGACATTGAGACAGACGTTCCTTGAATTTTTATATCCTCCTAAGCGCACACCTCTCTTGGGAGCGCGATAAAAACTCCGCCGGACTTAGAAATGTGGTGGCGAATGAGGTGTCAGTTTAATAGCACCAGCAGCAACATTTTGTGAATTCTAATTTGACAGCAGCGCCTTACCTGGCTGGGTATTCTCGACCCACGACCACGAGCTCTGGCTCAATAATGTAGCACCTGTCACACGGTGTTAAAAAGTCCTTCAAACCCATCACCGTCAGGGCATTCAGTCCTTGACAGAAATGTCCGATTACAAAAAGCACAAAAGCTGCATGCCTGGGCTGCCTGGAATTGATTTTGGCTGTACCGCAGTTCGTTTATCGATTCGTTTCTCACCGCCTGCCAGATTACAGCAATTTTTCTTCGGTTTCAGTGCCAATTGATTTGTAAATTGGTGTAATAACAAGTTCGGACGGTCTAATCGTTCTGCTCACCGCTACCGGTCGGAGAGTCCGAAATAAGAGGTGGTCATTAAGGTCAATTCAGTTCGAAATGATTTATTTAAGGCAGCCTAAGTGCTAGCTTGGCTCGTGCTGCATCTTGTATATCATCCGTGGTATAAGATAATAATCCCATGGTTATGGATATAGTCATAGCTGGTTCGTCTCATCACGTTAGACTCGAAATATTTTCTAAAGATGTGTCAAAATACGAGAAGCGAATCAATACTGAGGTTGCACTAAATTCGTCTTGTTACAGCTCTGTCACAATGCCGACCAGATTAGAGTCAAAGCGGCCTCGTCTCAAAAGAACGGAAGCAAAGCTGCTGGTGAGATGCTATCGATTCACAAATTAGCATAAAATCACCGTTTGTAATACAAATTAGCATTAGAACATTTATTGATGCATATCGATAAGAACGAGCCTGAAAATCAAGCAACCAGAGCTATATAGAGTCTGGCCCGGGTACATACTAACATACCATAGACGCGCCTACATACGAGTAGAAACACCTCTGGCCCAGGTCGCGATTGGTGAATAGTTTAGTATGTACGGTTCTGAGGGCTCACCATACCAGAAACTCTCTCCCTTCTATGCATGGATGTGACGCAAATTTGCATATGGACATGATTAAGTAATTTTATGTTATGATTATCAATTTAATTATGCGAATCCCGATTATGATTTTCTGACTAATTTATGGCACAGGAGTTGTTCTGCACATGCGGTGATCGAGCTAATTGATAAATTTCCCATTGGTTGGTGGCATGTTAAAGTTGGTTTCGACGTTTTACATATACTTATGATAGTGGAAATACGTATTTCGACGGCTGATAAAAATTTTTATTGTTGTTTATGTTTATTTAGTTCAGCTGTGCCACAGACGGATACCTTTGAAGAAATCCCCACTGGACACACTGAATTAGTCCCAATTTCTTGTTAATTTGCATTCTTAAGAATTTTTTTTTCTATTTATCTTTTAATTTATATTTTAGTAGTAGGTGACGTTTTAACTAGTTCATATCTTAGGCTGACCGCTGAAGTCAATAAAACCATTGCTAGGGCACAGACTTCTTATACTATTTAGCTTGCAGGCGGTGACTTCAAACCGTACCAATAAAATATGTTGATTTTAAATAGATACTTATAATAAAAATGAGCTACCGGAAATTGTTATTACTTCTGATATTCTTGTCTCAGATACATATGTACACATGTATGTACAATGTGGGAGTATTATAAGTAACTTTTGATTATTTGAAAAGGACCGCTCAGATATATGTATGTAGAACAAAACAGATATAGATCTTTGGAAATTGCAGATTAATTTTTAGAAATATCTACATATTATTACAAGTGGCTTAAGGAAAAAAAAATTGGCAAAATATTCTATTTGATAGTTGCCGACTTGCAATTAATAAGTTTGGTGACCTTTGATTCGCTGCGACTATCTTGGCGGGTGTTTATAAGAAGGATGTATTTTCCTAAAGTGCTAAATAACAGATAATATCGTTGTTGCAGATTATTATAAAATATTTGTTCTCCCATTTATAAATTAGTTTTAATATTATTTATTATTCCTGCATTAACTTATGCAAACAATATGCAACACTGTAGAATCAAGCGGTATCGACTTTTATTGTATTGTAAGAGTAGGCCATAGTTAATTGAAATCCACGAAAACCAATTGGAAAAACATTTTACTTTTGAAAAAGTGTAGCTACCAGTCACAGTTAAAAAAGCAAAGAAATTAAATTTAAAGATAAAATAAATAAAAAATGAATATAAATTGAAGTGGTCTTAAATTGCGAACTAAATTTGCAATTGTCATAACAAAAGTCAATACGTAACTAGGTTATGCTATGCCCAAAAAATTGGAGGTGATAACAGTATACTTATAGATGATTATATCTAGGAGAATTTTGTGCAAAAATTAATATTTTTCTGAAATTATAATTAAATGTACTTTTTTTCCAAGGGGCTAAAAGTTCTATCTAATTGTTCGTTAATTATCTGTAAGATAATAAATAAAGATTATCAATGCATTTAAAAATATCGATCTGCCTACCTTGGTTTAAATAATAACACGTGAAACATATCAAATAATTAACTTTTGTGAGATTTTAGATAAACATGAAAAGTACTTATAAGTAGCACGTTAAGTTCGATAACTTTTCTGTATAGACAAGGATAAAGGGATGAAACAAAACACAGATAAAAGAAGACAAAATCGGGGCATATTTGAGGTAATAAAATAAATAAATAAAAAATATTTAACAGAAAATTTCGGCTATTTGGACTTTCAATTCAAAAAATGTTGTATTTAGTACAGACACGGTCTGAATTTATGTTTTCATATCTCAAAAGCTACTTCATGTTCTTCAATTCAAGAATAATTTGTATGCTTTAAAATGCATTTTAGATCTTTATCTGGCTTTTCGTAGTTTTGAAGATATAAGCAAAAATGCAAAACCCTGCACTTTGAAGATGAAGTATCCTTTTAAGTCGATGAAGTATTCAATTTTCTCGCTTCCCTCTCATCTCCTGCAAATACGGTATGCGATATATGATAGCTCCTGCATATAAATGACAACTAGGTAAGAGGACTTTGTATCGATAATTTTATAAAATGTCAGAAGACAGAAGGATATAAATATTACATAGGGTATATGGTGATTTTAAAAACTCATTTATCTCCAAAACGAGGTCGAGTACCTTCGCATTTTTTTCCACTCAGATATAGATGGCGTAAGTCTTTAAAATAAAAGTAGGCGAAATAATGGCGCATATTGCTCAATCCGACAGATTAATTATTCCTGCCGCAAATAAGATTCACTTCCCCTTCACGATGCGATTTTTCAATCCGCCGACGGAACTGCCACAATCAAGTATCAGGATTCGATTCATTTGTTTTCAATAATCAAGGGAACTTTGATTTTTTCACTTAGAACGTTTTCGATAATCACAAACTGCCAAATTTACAAACTTAGTTTTTGCGGTGGATTCAGCAATAGGGGCCAAAGTGTTAGTGGTAGGTACCCACTCAGTACAAAAAAAGGGAGAAGAGAGAATTCTGAAAATTTAATACAAATCAGAAATGGTCGGTTCCAAAATCAGCCCAAAGTGAATGTTTTCGTGTGAAATGGCTAGGTTTTGAAAATCTGTCCTTGAATCCAGAGTCCACTTTACTTAACATTGAGAGCAGTTGAAAAACTTACCTAACACTTTGGTATAAATTCTGATGTTTATTCACTGCAAATTCATTTTGGATCATTTTTAAGTAGATGAAAAGTAATAATCAGAGTACCTACAGCAAATTTGTAGTGAAATATCAAAATATGTGAGAAAAATATACCAGAAAAAGTACGATAAAAGTTCAGAATGTGGAGGGTGATTCTGATCTTTTGTTGTACTTTAATGTTATAGAATATACGACAAAATGAAATGAACTTATCCGGTGCTTTTTTTGTGTAATTATTCAGCTCTGCAAGACTTGAGTTTAGTAGAATGAACTGAAAAAATGACACTTCACATGACAAATTCAAAACATTATTTCGAATTTAAGTACTTGTATTGCTCTAATTAGGTGTAGAATATCCATTTACCACAGTATAAAATTTTTGTCGCAACCTAGGAAGCAGTTGACAAATTTTTTGTACTTTTATGTGTATATCCTGACATTAATTCATTGCAAATTCATTTTAGTTTATTTTGTAGTTGTTGAAAAGGATAAATTAAAAATTAATATCGTGAATATAAAAGTATGACAAAGTTGAGACGAAATTTCAGAATGTGTGACTAAAATATAAGCCTAAGCTATGCCAAAAGTTCGGAATCACCCCCCAGGTTAGAAAAATAAATACAATCTGGCCTGTAACCTAAGAAAGATTTAAAAATTTTAATTAGGAGGAAACTAATGTTCATGCTGAGAAGTAGATAAATGAAAAATAAGAGTGAAAAAATACATGCGTTTTATTTTGAAAATAGTGCAAGTCCATATTTTTTACGATTTTTTTTTTGTATTTTATTTTAAATAAATTTAAAAATATTTATAGGATCTAACTGTGAGCTTTTGTGTGTTTTGAAGTTAAAGATAATGTAGTTTAATTTTATTAAATAAGTCTGACGAAAATAAAAATACTATACACAAATAGACTTGCACCACCTCTTTCAAAATAAATGGCTCACTTATTTTTTGTCATTATACACTGTGACAAAACCATTTTTCTATATATCAACCTTGAGTGTACTGTTGCAAGGCAGCTAATTCGTCTTTTCAAAAGCCAGCTTCATACTCTACCCCAATCCAGAATTATAATTAAGTCAAAATTTTGGAATCTGTCTTTCATCTCTTTGAGTAAATATCACAGTTGTCCTCCAGAACTTTAGCTTTGAAGGCGTTTGCACGAAACATACCACAGTAACCCAAACTTCAAAGGCTTTTCAGTGAAGTTTTCGGTTTTCATTATCTAAATTGTGAATGGTATTGACTCTCATCACAAAACCATTAAGAATCTGACCTGGCTGTCATTGAATGTTGAATCAATGAATTCGATGTTTCCTAACAGTCGAAGTTATTTTCGATGGCCTTCAATCTTTGTGAAGAGCAAGCTTTGAGAGTGACTACCACCTCTTTGAGGACAATTACTTACGAAATTAAAGGATAATTAAGTTACGTACGTTGGAGAGTTACCACGGTGAAATTTATTTGCGATTCGACCATACTTTTGTCATCTTTTCTTTTTTCAATAGTTCCGGATTTTCGGGCAGATCCAGGTCTTCTTTGCTACATATGGTTAATGGCTGTAGTATTCTGAAAATTACTATCAGTTTGTTATTGGACAGGTTAGATCACTTGCGTAATTATTTTAAAAAATGACACACTCTTCCACCGACGAACAAGGATAAGGTAAGAGCTCTCCAATAACTGATTTTTGACATCTATAGAAGTAAGTCAAGGATCGCTGTTTTTTAGATAGGAGGGCAACGACAATCCGGAGGCCAAAATATATTTTCTTCACTATCCCGCTCACGTGGTCGCAGCATTTCATTTCGTAATTAGAGTAATGCATCCCTACGGTAGTGACTTTAGTTTACATGTCCAGATTACAGTCAGCTAGACTAATTTGAGGAAATTCATTACTACAGATTGGGCTGCTATAAAACGTGATACATTGTGCCTTGCTTGTATTTCACATTAACCACTTACGCCTAGATCATATATTAATCCTTTCTACATCATCGTTTATGCCGGCCATGCAGTCAGCGACAAATCTGATTTGTCTGCTCAAATATTAACTTTCTATCGTTAGCATATATGTGAACTTTAACTTCGACAATAATTTATGGTAGATCATTAATAAACAGGCTGAATAGCAATGGCCCCAAAATTGATTCCTGTGGTACGCCAGAGGAAAAGAAATAGGTTTACAGAGTGACTGTCTAACCTTAACCCAACCAAACTGGCCAGTTTATTTTTTATCAGAGTAACATGTACCAAAATTAAAGCCCGATTGTGAACGCGTCAACAGATCATTTTTTTCCAAAGATATTCCGAGATCAGCTTGTATTGCATCTTTTAAAGTATTTTGGTGGAAACACAATATGCCAATTGTAGAATAATCTGATGGAGATGCTGGATTTATCATTGAGTGCAGTGATTTCGTGAATTAATTAATTCTTTCATTTTTAATAAAATATATCTAAACTTTAGACTTACTACGGTTACTACTTTCAAACTTTTATTCATCAGATATTTTTGATCCCAGTTCTTTACTTTAATTTTACTATAAATTTTGTTTTCAGTTTTTATTTTCATTCTTTGCTTCCCTAAATCAAAAGGTAGGGTAGAATTATAGTTATTTATTTGAAGTTTATTATGCATATATTTTCCTATATGTTTGTATTCATCTGCAAAAAAAATTAATTACATTGAATTAGGCAAATGTTATACATGTTACATACCTATGCGATCAAATGCTTTTGAAAAATCTGTGTAAATATCTATCGACTCGCTTAAGTTTATGAGAAAGGTCAAAAATGGTCAAATTGATAGGTAACACATGATTTACCCTAAACAAATCCAAGCTGATATATGTAACCAAAGAACCCACAACTTTGAAAAGTTTTTTTTTATCAACAATGCTCCATGATAATTAATAATATTATTACACAACAACAACAATAATGAAAGTAATAAGCAGCAATAATAAATTTTCCAAAAAAAAATCAAGTCAAGAGATGAAATGAGGAACACTATGTCAAAAAGGCAATCTGTAGTCGTTCTTTCAAATATCTATCTATGCAAACATAATAAAGTATATAAAGTATACTGGGTAACTTTTAAACTTAGCAAGTATAGCCCTGCCCTGCATAGCAAGTGCCCTCATAGGTACACAAATTACAATTATTTTTAAAAGAGAAACAAGGCCTGAATAGGTATCTAATCTGTAAGCTATTATGCTCTAGGCAAGTATAGTAACATTTTTGTGTAAAATTAATGAATATAAATGCAACGACGTCTTAAGGAATTTTACATATTATGTTTGCAAATTTAAGCAATTCCATTTTGTTATGTGTAAAAATCAGGCACTTTGTGTGTATTTGTTATATGTATGCCGAGTTGTAAGTAAAGTGGTGAAATGTCAATGAGTCTGGTGTAAGAGAATTTTTTAGAGTTTGCTTTATATACCTAAAAAATCTATTTTACTTACAAGTACCTACCTAAGTAAATAAAATTTCTGAACCAATTTATGCCTTAAAGTTCCATTTAGAATTAAAATACAAGCAGCACGGATATTTACAAATTTTTATAAATACGCTTTCACACGCGTCAATTAAGCTGGGACCGCCATTTCATGGTAGACATGTTTTGAATATGTCAAAATTAAGGGCTCAATTAGAGGCATTAATCTTCCCCAAATTTAATGCTTTATTATTTTTAAAAAAATCTATGGGTAATCCAGCTTTATCAATGAATGAATAGTATTGCCATTATAGTCTACACTGCATATTATTTTCGGGCTCAATTGAGGCTCACTTAATTCCCCTTCCCCGAATTTAATGGTATAGTATTTTAAAAAAAAATCTATAGATAATCCAGCTTGATCATAAGTTAAGTTCAGAAGTAGGTTAATTAATATTGTCACAATAGTTCGGTATAAGCTCCTAAAGTAATCGTAACCAAGAAAATATGAAAATAAAATGCTCCATCGAGTTTGAGCCAACACACTACATACATTTTAATATTTCTGTGTTTTTCAATAGGATTAAAATAATACTGGAAAGGAATTAAATACTCTGAACCTTTCTGAATTGCTAGAGGTTAGTAAGGATATATCCACAGAAACGTAAAGAAAATATTATTTATGCCTAATCTCCAACAAACTAACTAACATACTATTAATCAATGGTTAACCATTGCTGAGTGAAACAGAGAAATTTAGACAGAGATACTAAATTTGTGCCCAGCTTAGAGTATGGCAATGCCTCCAATTTAAATAGAATTTCACTACGCTAAATTTGCGTTACCACACTTCCTATTTTCTCTATATTTCATTGTGCAGCTCAGCTGCGTATTGTAAAACAGGAAAAAGATTAGTAGTATATGTATACTATTGCTATCCCAGCTTAATTGACGTCTTTTACACAGCGGTGGTATTTTTACACATTCGAAATGATCCCCTTCAACACCATCAGCAACTTTTACTATTAATAAAAAAATTATTTGATAATTTACGCAGTTCTAGTACAAGCAATAAACAATTTTTACAGTGTTGTGAATCTTATTTAATTTTGCCATTGCCATGCATCATAGAATAATACAGAAATAAGATAGAAGTCGTTTTTCATGATTTGTATTACTTCTCACTGCTCAACAAGTTAAAAGGTACTCATCACGCATTTCCAATTATAAAATCCAAAGTAGTTCATATTATAAAAAAAAAGTTTCGTTATCTGTAATCGTTTCATTTTTAATCGTCGTCAAGTTATACATTGAACGTTGTGCAGCCACCATCTAATGCAAATGACTTTGAACAAAAACAACAACGACAACAACAGAAAACCTTCAAAATTGCCTCCAATTTTGTTAGAGCGTCAGTAATTCTCGTCACAGAAACTGACATTACACTGTGTTTTGCCATGTGTAAAACACATTTATGGTCGACGGACGGTTTCTAGAGTTCTCATCATTTTTTTATTGACGAATTGATATTCCATCACCGATCATTATACATTCAAATGCGTCATGTTAGTCCGACAGCTTTTTCACTCAATACTCATAGCAATGGCTCAAACTGTCAGCCAAATAAAAAAGGGTTGCTGGACGACACTGGACACAGTTAAGAAAAATCCAAAGGAACAAGTATAGGGGGAGGAGACCGGCGGAGATTGGGGATCATATCCTTTTGAACAAAAACCTGCAATATGATGTGTCGACCGAAATGTCCCTTTCACTCTTTCTCAGAGACGGAACGATGATAAATTAACTTGCGATGCTATCGCAACGTATAAGCAGAATAAAATATCGGAATGACTACTCCAATTGATATTTCGCTGAATTATTTTATCCTGTGGTGGCTGGGAGACTCGACTCAATACACCTTGGCAGCTTCTTGGTCTTGTCCACCTTGCGGCCAATTCATTTTTTTTGTTTTGCTGTCCAGCACAGAACTGTAGAAGGCATCCAGCCAGACTGAGCGACTCTGGTAATTTCTAGGGCTGAGAAACGTTAGGCATCATAAAAATTCATGTAGCCCCGATATCGATTGTCTTTGACTTATTTTTCCCGTTTTGCTGATACTTCTTTCATGATATGTTACCTGAGCATGTCATAGTGTCGAAAAAGCCGCCTATAATCGCAGATGAAAATTTTAGGACCTCCTGGAATTTGGCGGATTGCTGCTGTCCACCAGGCTCCATGATGCGCATACCTTTTGCATTGAATTCATCGATTTGGCTCGTTTGAATCATTTTTGCAGACTCATGTATTTATGGATTTATTCACGTAGGTTAAATTCGCCGATATAGCTTATTGTAGCGGATCGCATAAACGTCAGATATGCTTTTGGTGGTCCACCAAGTCACAGAGCACATTCTCTCGCTTACTCATGAACACATTTCTAAGATAAAACAAGGCTTTTTGTTTGGATGCCAAAGTGGAAAGGATTGGTCTTTTTGCTTGTTGAAGATCACTTCGACCGAAGGCGCTACATTAATGCATTCTCCTTCTATAGTGGTTTGAAACATGCGCCCAACTATTTTTTTCTCAATTTTTATTGTTACCTTAATACGATCACTGATCATTCTGCTTTGACCAAATTTGGAACGCATTTTGGCGTCTACAACCAGAAGACAATGAAATAACTCGCGCATATTCCTCTTTTGCTTCACTTTAAGAGAATATTTTTTTTTCTACATTTGTCCAGTTGTGTTTGCTCCCTCCTGGTGTCCCGTAAAACGTTACAGTGTGACGAGCTAACAAGCTGTGACGCGCAATATTTAACGCCATGAAAAATTATGATCGCGACGATCGATTAAGTTTTTGAAATATGATCACGAACTTCAGGTTTTTGATCGAAATCAATAAAGTAAGACAATGATTTCTGCAGTGTATACTATGAGAGGATTGTATCTAGTTATAATCGGGGATACATGCCAACGGGTTGGTACAGAATGATTTTTTTTTCTTTTCCTAATGAACTTGTATATACATATGCGCACTGTGTATGTAGTTTGTACAGTCGATATAAGCATAAGAAGGCGCTGATTTATTTGTAAAATCTTTCATTTTTACACTTGATTAAGTTTTGCAATGTAAATTATGGCGGAAAGAGAGCGTTGTTTTACAATTCGGTTTGATCCAAAGATTGCTGACATTTCTATCACTTGATAATGATTCATAAGGAATTGAATACTAACTTACAAAGCTTATGTAGATTAGGCTGTAGGGATGCCGCCAAGGTTAGTCTTAGCCCGCTTCACAAAGACCACGATCAAGTCCATTGTTGCCTATTGATTCATGGGAATCTATCTTTCTAAAGTCAGTCCTAGATCCACGTTGCTTCTGCTTCCCTAATCTCATAATACATCTAAGCTTTATCCTTTGCAGCTCTCTCTACTTAGAGCAGGATATTCACAAAGCACATGTCGTACTGATTAGAGTTCAAGTCTTCGTCTTGCTTTGAATTAATTATAGACGTTTTTCGAAAGTGAAGCAATAGAATATGTAGCATATATGTATATTCTCATACTTTTAGAAAAATATACACTTGCGTTATTTAATAGAGATTAGCCATGTATAATCTAGTAGATTTCAAAGAGAGAATTTGAAATGAATCATCAATGGGTAATCATCAAGTCCCAAGAGTAGGTTCCTGAGTTCTAACCTGCTATTACTATTCTTATAAGGGAAACCCGCCTTTGATACCACTGCCAACTAATTAGATCTTTTTTGGTATTGCCTGTAGTTTAAGGGCCCACTCAAAGTTAAGTTAAAGTTTTTTAATACTGCTATAGTCTTTTAGATGTAAGCCTAACGGACAGAAATCCAGTATGGAATCTTAGAAATGTGAATAATTTTTGATATTTTTGAAAGTTAAACTTTCTAGTTTTTTGGTACCATGCGAATGTAGAACTATCAATCTTATTGTAAACTGGTAAGACCGCAGAATCATTTTAGTTTTTAATCAGTCTCTAATCCTAATTTCTCCCAAAAAGTCTTTGACAGAACCATAAAGCATCCAAAGCCTTCTTCAGAACTAGTTTCTATCTATTGACTGTAGGTATCTGACTACTTTTAAGAATTCTATAATCTTTCCTACTTGGAACTGTGTTTGGAGGTTAAGTTTACTTTTTATAATGAATGGAATAATCATCTTTTTACCAAAATCAAAATGTCCATATGCTAGCATCAGCTATGAACATTATTCAGGGCATTCTGCATTACACTGAAATTTGTTCGGAAATATTTCCCTTAATAGCTGACCAGGTCATCTCCATATTCCTGAGTATCGTAATCAGAGTATGTTATGAACGCATCAACTACCTACTAATAACCATAGCAGGGATTGTAGTACCTACCCCTCTTTGGTGGCTGTCCTTAGCAGCCACGACTGTTATTGATTTTTTTCTCAAGTTGGCTGTGATTCTCCTGCTTTTATTCATGCATGTTTCAAGTCAAGTTGATTTCGAGTTAGTGCTAAATAATGTTAAATCCATGTTAACTCCACAAAACCAATCGAATTGAGTTGAGTTGTATGTAATCATTTGTGCGAATAGTGTGGATGAGTGGTGAAACACAAATACAGCTACATTATACGAAATATTTCAGTTGTAAACTTAACTCAGACAGAAGCCGTCCATGGAAACAATATCGGGTTAACTTAACTAGCATAACTTACGATAATTAAACTCTAACT
Organism: Dioctria linearis; assembly: GCA_963930735.1. Lineage (NCBI taxonomy): Eukaryota > Metazoa > Arthropoda > Insecta > Diptera > Asilidae > Dioctria > Dioctria linearis. The sequence goes on along the minus strand of OZ005741.1, from coordinate 212,236,740 downwards.
CAACTCTGGCTCATATAACCTTCAAGGATTCTACTTCTCTTTAACTGGCTTCACTTTCTATGGAATCAAAGGAGGTAGGTATCATCAAATGCTCCTTCGATTTCTGGAACATCTTCAAGAGCATGTTTCTTACTCAATGCAATACAAACCAGACTTCCACACATATGCAGCCTTAGTAGTAATGGTATGGTAAATTATATTCATTGCGTCAACTTTATCTTGGAAAACACTTATAAATGGTTTTTGAGTGATGTGTTAATGTTAAACTATTTAAATTCTATTTATTCGTTTCATTATTAATAATAGCCGTGGATATCTTTTCTTTTCTTGTCTGATTCAATGGCAAAATGGTGGATGAGGGAACGTACTTACTCATTGCTTATTTAATCCGTTTAGTAACATATGGCAGAAACGATAACTCTCCCACGGACGCTGCTCTACAACTTGTAGTTCATTTTATTATCCTTCAGTAGATACGGTTTTAGTTAAAATGAATTTCCGGCAAGTGCATCTGGGTCTCTTTATACGATATATATTATATTATGTTCCTATAAAATACTTCATAAGAAAAAGCTGCACGTGTTGATCTTCCCGAAAAGTAAGTGAAATGGACAATTGTGTTAAAACAATTTGGTATAGACATTCTTACCGAAAATTTGTCTAAAGTTACTTATTCTTAATTTAAGGACGAAACTAGAGGGAGTGTTATTGTGTACATTTTTCGTACTTTTAACCTCGGAAGATCTTACTTCAAGCATATGGCACAGTAGGCGAGCAAGATTTAAGGTCAAATTTGTGACGATCAACATTGATTTCTCTTAACAGAAAAAAAAAATCTTAATTAAATAATTTGCTTGATTTTCCCTCAGTGAATAGCTGAGAAAACTTGTTGATACGAGATTACGGGAAATGATGTATTTTTTTTTTTGTACCTCCGCAATCGATAATTATTCTACTACACAGGTTGCAGAGGCTTTCGAGTTTCTCCACTGCTTGCTTTTTATGTAGGTTAGAGTATATTATAGTTTTCTCACATCGTATTTAGGTCTGTATCCTGGTATCGATGGATCATACGCACAGTTTAAATAGGTGTGTGGCGATAAATCAATCAAAATCAAATTAAAATCAAAAATGTTGAACAGTTTACCATTATTGGGTGAAGAACTTGACACTTCGAAATATTGCCGTTCTGTTATGTTTGGGAGATTTGCTTACATAATGTAATTCTTCTCTTCAGAGTTGATGGTTTTTCAATAATCACAATAGTCCAGGTATAGGAAGAGAATGGTATTCTACTATGCTCCGATTAGTTTTGATATATTCAACGCAGGAGTGTCCTTGCCTAAACCTATACAGTTGGCTCCTAAGTATTCGATTAATTGATTTTAATTTCACTGTAATAGAGAGCAGCTTTCATCAAAATTTCTATGAAGATACATATTTTTCATGCTATTCCAAGGAATCATAAAGGATGGTTTGTTTTTCTTTTATCAGAGACCACACTAATAGATAAACAAAAAAATAATGACGCTATTACAATGTGGACTTTATCTGAATAATTACCACAATTTAAACCTACTTTTCATGTATAAAAATTGTTTCTTAACATATTTCACCTATACTGTTTAGTTCCTGAGATATTCACATTATATATGGTATTAAACCTCATATTTACACTGCAAAATCAGTTTCATAAGATTATGTTCAAAACTGCCACGAAAAAAGTCTTTTGTTTTCTTGTTTTTCCATTTGTAACGCGTAAAAACAATGCTGGAAGAATATCCGTCTCCCGTCCTCACGATAACTCAAAAACGCGTTTGCTTAGTGAGCTAAAATTTTTCACCTAAAAAAGTTGTAGATTTAATTTCGAAAATGGGACAAATCAGGGATTGCTATACAAAATTTTGTTTTTCTCTATATATATTTGGGCACGGCCTAAGAATGCGTAAAAATTTCAATAATATACAAATTGGTCACCTATTTTTAGTGTTGGTATACAAAACTTTGGTTTTTCACTCTATTTCACTTTTATTTTCATCTAACATTGATTTTAGACCAATTAATATTTTTTCTCTTGTTTTACAATTAATTGAAGCCTCAATAGAAGTTCTGGAAGTTGAAATGCTTTAAAACTTAAACCCACAATCTATGCTAATTAGTTTGTGTAATATGCGGATATCTTTGGGAATTCTGAAATGAGTTTTTTTCACCAACCAGGATCCAAATATTCACGCTAACTACGTAATATCTCTACGCTTAATGCCAGATTTTTCCAAAGGTGTCCTATTTTCAGTTGGGTAATAATTACTCTCAATTCAGAATTTTTCTCCCACTAATTTTATTAATATTTCACTTCTAAACATAGTAATTAAAAAAAATCCTAACACTAGCGCTAATTCGCTCACAAAAACATTTACTTCCATCTATGAAGTCGTAGTCCTGGTAATATTTCTTTTGTCATGCAAAGCTATCTGGGTGCGTGATGGCACTGCAAGATAACATTGTGCGTACTTGTCGCATTGCAAAGGAACATGCGAGCTGATAACAAGCTACGCAACAACAACATTAAGGTAGAAATAATTTAGAATCAGTGTCCTTCTACAAAGAATTTCTAGTATTATTAACAGTTTTCATGACACAATCAAAGTGTAGAGATATCGTTTTATCTTGGATAATTTTTTAAGAAGTAAAAGGTGAAAGGGAGTGTTTCAGGAAATAAAAAGGTTTGCTGTATAAGGACGGAAGAACAGTGATAAAATGTTATAGGGTTCAGAAATCAAGGAACATACGACATGTAATTTGTATGCTCTTATCATACCTATTCGGATTCTCGAATCAGCATTTGAGATAATAAAAACGAAATCAGTCTGATGCACACATTCACTTTTTTTTTCTTATTGGAAAATCACAAGCTCTACAGTTTTTCTCTGAATATATTACATATATATGTAATACATAAAATATAAGTACTTATGTATATAATAAGCCTCTTACATGAAATTACCATCCAATTGCTGAACACTGTCCACTTCGTGATGATTAATCTTCACTTTTGATCGTTGAATTTTTTATTATTTAATATGCCCATGGGTTGGCAGGCATAAAATCGAGACAACAATTTCAAATGTGGCAGGGCTCATATATCCAGCAGCAGTCTTCACAATGGTGTGGAAAAATGATCGTAGTTAGCGGCACACATGTAGCTCATAGGAACCACAATAGCTTGATAAATCGCAGATAATTTCTTGGCGTTCAGTTCTCCTTGTCGCTGGTGGGATCCTCTTGGAAAAAAAAGAAAAAACACTTCGATGGTAAGCGATTAACAAACCCCCGAACAAAAACGGAATTTTGCAACTCCTGGTTGTGGTGCTGTGACACTGTCCCTATGAGCTAACAATTTATTGACACGAACTGGTTTCCATCAATAACCAACGTCTGTTTTTCATTCAGTCTGGCGACTTCTTGATGACGAATACCCCAAAATTACGTTTATTTTCTCATCTACCTGTTCCTTGATCATTGTGCCTGGATTGGTCTTGGTCTGTTGTCTGTCACATACATTGAGATTCATGAGAACCTACCAGGGAGCACAAATGTGGACAAGCAAGTCATTTCCTGATGTCGTTGAATCCAAACAAAACATCTTGTTCAGGTGGGAAACCGTGCAACGGCCTCCAATTAGGAATCCCCCGTTTATGCAAATTTCTATATATAAATATATATATATCTTTTGGTAACACTCCGGTTCGGTTGAATCATTTTCTGACCTCATTGTGTTCGTTGTTGCATAATAATTAATATAATTGTTCAACGATGCTCATACATAGTCCTCGTTTGCACTAAGGACGAAAGAGGAATTTTTTGGGGTACTTATAAACGCTAGGAGCAACACAAGCAGCTGCAACTGCTATGAAACTAACCTTATTGGAGATCAAAAGTATAAGGACACGTTCTCGGTTGGGAGCAGGTGAAATTCACCAATTTTCAGATGTTGTTAGTGTTTTGTTTTTGTGTTGACGTCTTTTCACATTTTTTTATTCATTAAAGTTGTAACGGACAGAAATACCGAAGGTTCTCTGGTGATATGATTGATTGCCTGAAGGTGTCTTGTTTATTTCTTAGGTTTTCGATTGAAGGATAATTGCAAGGGAGCAAGCAAGATGTATAGTATAAAAGGTGTGCTATTGAAATGAGGAAGCTCCTTCCTTTATTCAAGCAGGTGAAATTATATTACTTTATGTACTCTCAGTTGGAGTTTCCTTGTACGAAGAGGTTTTATGACTACGCGACTTTCAACAGGTTTTTATATGCTTCAGATTTCATTATAGTTACGAATTTTTCAGATATTTTCGTTTTATCAATAAATTGTGCATCTGGAATTAGTGAAAGTGTTGAAAGTTCTAAAAACTTAGAACTATTGCCAATATTACAAGATCTCGATTATCTTCCTAGCAAAGTTCAACATGGTATGCTTGAATTGCAAATTTCAAACTATTATTCAATTTCCTACGTATGTACTTGCCTAAATAAAATTGCTATACTTAAGTACTTACTTGTAGTAGTTTTTTAAAACACCGAATATGTTACCAAAAACTTTCTGTAAAATTTAAATTTTATGTAAGTTGGAGGAACATCACTTTTCACGTAGGCAGGTACGTGTTTATTGCGTGGAAGACTGTCAACGATGTAAGCAGCTTCATTTATCACCGCGCCTTAGGCCTGAGAGGTAAGATGTCGTATATTCAACACATTTTTGTTTCCTGCGTTTACTTACATAGGCATTTATAGCAAATGTGTACTTGTGTACATTTTTACTTCAAACTTAAGACTGAAATCACTACCGTAGATATAGTATAAAAATTGACTGAACTTCCTATTAATTTTTTATGGACAAAGGTATAACAAATAATACCAAGTTGATAGGTAATTAGTTTTCTCCTATTTAAATGTAGAGTATACCAGAATATACAGTAAAATCGTTTATAGATTAGACAAAGTTTTGAAAAACTAATGATTATTTCTAAAAAATTTTGAAGTTAATTGTTCGGTGAAAAAGTTCTGACAATACTGATTGGTTGTTAGTTTTGATGTGTTCTTTTGCCAACAGTGTTCTAAAATACTGAACTACGCCTTGTACTGTATTGTATTGAGTATATTGTATTGAGATACGTTTCATCTAACACTTCTAGGAGCATTATTTGTCCATGTTATCTCAATTATTTCTGGAATTCAATTACTAAACAAAAATCATTCACTTATAAGTATTTAACAAAAATATCAAAAACTTTTCTTTTTTTTATTACACCAAAATCTGATAAGATAACATCTCGAAAATAAGAACTCAACGTTCAAAATCCCGAAATTCAAATTGCTGAAATCCAAAACATTACGAAATTTTGAACAATGACAATTTAAGCCATTTAATACCCCAAACTATCAAAATTCCGCATAATTGCAGTCATGAAAATGACGAATTTGGATAAGAGTTATTTGCTTAAATAGAAGAGGAAAAGGCAGTCACCCGGATAACGAAAACGAAACAAGAATCGTTAAAAATAAAAGTTATCAGAAAGCTTTTCATAAGAAGCACATCAATTCTCAGGTTCAACAATGTTTTTTTGTATTTTTTCAACATCCAATCACGAACAAAACTGTATTTTGACATTTTAATATTCGTGAAATCACATTATCGAAGCGCTGTTTTTTCATCTAATCGAAGTTCTTAACAAATATGAAGGAACTCAAATTTCAAAAGCGAAAATCCGAATAATTTGAAATCTGAATTGATTCATTATGGATAAAATATCAAAATTTTCTATAAACGATAAATTTTCGAGCCGGTTTTTTCACTATACAAATGTAGCTATAGAAATATGACAAACATATGGTCTTTGGATTATTGAACAAAATTAATCACCATAACTAGCAAATTAATAGGTGTTTTTACAAAAGGACACATTTCGCCGGATATGCCAACACTTTCTAAACGGACGTAATTGAAACGGAGGGGAAACGGAACGAATAAAAGTAATTTAAAAATCCGTAGATATTATGAATGTATTGAGTAGCTATAGGTAATGGTATACCTTACGAGATTTGCAGTGCTAAGTAAATTTCCAAACACGATTATAAAAACGGCCTTCTGTCCTCTTAATAAAGCGCAGAAAGTCAAGGTAACATAAGCCTTACAGCTGTCCAACAGATAGGAGGGCAGACCGAAGAGTATCTATACTGCGCCGAACAAGGATAGGTTCATAGAAAATACCGGCACCAGATTCCTTATTTTTGAGAGAGTTGTTCGTAAGAATTTTCAGAGCTGGCTAATTAAAGCTCGAATGGGCAACCTTCCCTGTCTCCCTATAAAGAATTCGCACAAATAATCTTTGAAGAATTGTAGTTCCAGTACTATCGCATCAAATGGCATGCAGGCTGTCCGGTTTCAGCCCAAACGCTAGTAAGCAATAGGTAGAATCTCGCCAACCATCTGTCCAACAGCCCATAGAGCGCAACCTACACACAACCGCTTTAGCTTCCGACTGAATGGCAAGATCTCGGAGTGGCAGGCTTAATTAGACTAGAAGGGCGGTTGTAGTCGTGAACCGTATAGCGCATGTTATACCTAGACAAACTAGCCTATACAAGCCAGCTAGCTTCCGATTTGCGTCCTCGGTCACCAAACACAAAAGACATACGTAAGCGTGAGTTTTACTATGGAGGTGCACTTCTGGTGCGCCATATTCTATTTCATATCCCATGTGCAGCAAAATTTACTCCTACTTTGGGCAAAAACCCTCAACAAAAACCCTCAACAAATTTCTCTGTTTCTTTTAATCACAGTTATAACTTTACTGATTCCAGTTGGTATCTTGATCTTCGCTTACTCTTTTAGTGCTTGTTCAAGTTACACATATAAATAAGTCCTTGTACTCAAAATCGAGAGTTAAGTTTTTTATTTTATCGCGTGCCATGTGCCAATATAGAACCGGCCTTGATTTGGCTTTCCCATATACGTTCTTGTATCTGTTACTTTAAAAATACGATCATACTATCCTCATTATTTCGCTTTTGCGTTATTCTTGCTGAGTTATTTTAAATATTATTTATACAACATAGAACCCCTAAAATACACGATCAACTAGAACTAGAACTGTCATTCATGTCTCCACTCCATATCGGATGAAAACCTAAGCCACTCGACGAAATGTATTAGTGTGTTGTATATGTAATAGTTTCGTCATGATAGTAATGAAATCGCGACATTTTGAAATGGGGCATTTTTTATAATTCAAATTGCTATGCAAAATAAACAAATCATTAGCGCCCCTTTCTTTAGGAAAAAGAAATATAGGGCTGCTATTGAAAAGAAAAAAACCTTCTGACATTTCTCAAATTAACAAATCAGACATGATTTAAATTTTCGTATATTTTTCTACAAGCTTCCACATAACACAATTTAATATTTCTAATATTTATTAAAATTATTGAATATCACAAAGTTTCACTCAACTTCCAGAGCTCTGAAATGTTTACTTTCAGAAATGTCAAAATGTTACTAATTTAGTTAGGCCTGAACGTCAAAGTGTGGTTTACTCGCGTGCGTTGTATACGCACGATACCCCGCTTCTTTATTAGTTATTTATTCAATGCTCCCATTCAATACCAATTTAATTTTGACAGCAGGTTCCTTGCAATCGTTTCTATTACCATATGTGAGTTCATTTGTTGAAATGTCAATGAAGTCTAAACTTCTCGAATCAGCAATTTTGGCAATTAAACAAGGGAAGAGCAGAAAAAATTAAAAGAAAACGAAGAATGCGTTTTTTTTTAATATTTACGGATAGGTAGGTAAAAAATTCCATATTGATAATACTGTAGCAAAGAAATTTCTCTGGGAACAATTTTAACAATGAGATATTTCAGCTTTTAGTCATTATGCTTATAAAATTTAGACGTATTTTCAAAAATCACTTACTCCCATGCATGTTCTTATTTTTCGCCATTTTGTAAAAGTTACTATCAATCAAATATTACCTGAACTACCATTATTTTTCTGCATGCAATTGAGTAGCAGTGCAGCTATCATCATAACAGTTGGACTTAGGCATGCAACTATTGATGTAATTAGTATAGCTTGCATGGTAGTTGTACTTGCTCATATACATAAACCCCTAGGTTACATCGATTGCGATAATTAGTTAATAATGACTAATAGCCTTATGGCAACCAAGACCTTATCTTCTAAAAAAAATACATTTTCAAAATTTTCGAATATGTGGTATACTCCTGTTGATTCCATTCGCTCTATGTCTGTTATAAAAATATACTTAAATCTAATGTCAGACATCGAGTCAGATATATCAATCATCTTAGACAAGCACATTAATATATACACACATACATATATGTATCTACTCTCTACCATCAAATATGCAAAAAGATTCGTTAAAAGAGATAGTCCGGTTCCAGACCTTAATCGTCATTTAACACCACACCTATAGTGACATTGCATATTTTGATTTAGCCACTAATGCAGCCGCCCCAAAAAAAATTAGAAAAGGGACACTCTCCCTGAATATAATGAACTCTCAACTACTCGCGTAGACACAAACATAGGCTGGCATAGCCCTTTTTATCCCGCCCTTGGATGTATACAGTTTTCAATGATTGAAATCACATTTCCAAGGGGATGAAGAAAATCTGAACTAATCCGATTGTGGGATATAAATCAAACGATAAATGGAGGGCTAAAGATCTGGTGCGGCCGGCAAGCCAAACTCCCTGCTTCCGTATCCTTGTCCATATGTAGAATAAAGTGTTTCGTCACTAACTTAATAGTGGTTGTGCGAATCAAACGCCAGTCAAGCTATTCCCTTTGCTGGTTACTTAAAAACCGTTTTTTCGTTTGCTTTTCGTGATTTAATCCCTTGTTAGGAAATTAAACCGCCAGGACTGAGCTCCTTTAGCAGAAAAGAAGAGGCTTCCGACTAGGGGTGTGCAATTTCTGCCCCACCACAATTGAATTTTCACATCCTATTTCACACCACGTGAATACTAAGCATATTTGGAACTTCGTTTTTAGAGGGATGATGACGAGAAAATGATTGAATGGTGGTTGATGTGAAGTTCGGGGTTTTGGTTGAGTAAGGATAACTTTAGAGCAAGGAAAAGTGAAATTGAATCATACTTTCATCATTTAGGGTTGGAAATCGAGCTCTTAGTATAGCTTGACAGGAAGAATCTGCTGATGATTTGATTAGTTAGATAAGTCCAGCTTTATATTCAACCAAAAGAGATCTAAAACTTCTGCCGCCATCGTTAAAATTAATTATGTTTTATCGTTGTCCACCTTTAAATTCAATTTTCATTAACTGATATCAAAGCTTCTCCTTTGTAGAAGAAGGTATTTATCCGTTGATTTTTTTAATTTAATGCCAAAATGACATTTCAGTGCTTTTGATTCTGATTTCCTTTTTACATCCAAGCCCGATTACCCTTTTGAAGGGGGTGGATGATTAAAGGAAGATTTTTTTCTATTTAAATGTTATGTTGCTTCTATGCTTCCTTACAGCACCAGCTATTCCAATTCTTCCTTTTCTCCTTCCGAGACATCATTAAGGTGCTATCTGTTAAATGAATTTCAGAGGCTGAACACTGTAATCTTATCAAGATGACACATTTTCACTTAGATTTTTTCGTCCCCTTTATCAGTTAGAAGTGCTCGATAAAATCTCTGGAGGCACATTCATTCTATTTTTTTTTTCAACAAGGGTAAAATTATTTCTTTTTTTACTGTTAACTAGGTATACATAGATCATATACATACAAATATATAGAGACGAATGGTGGCCAGAATTTCAATCACTTTAGTGACCTCCTGTAGCACTATACTATATAAAAATAAAATTGGTTTACCGGGGCTCTGAAGTATATATGATGAAATAAAGACGTGTAAATGAGTGCAGCTGAAAGGGTTAATGATATAATCGTATGGTCTATCTGTGCCTGTGTGTCTCTGCCTGTTTTGTAAAGAATACACCTATCTCATGGGCATGCACAACGCACATAGCATATGGCGTCTAAAATGTGGCGATTTTATCTTTTTTAGACGTTTTTGTTCTGGTGAGACAGGAGCGACGATGGCGATGCCACTGAAAAAATAACAAAAGCTAAAGTATGGCGGACACAGCTGTCACTCAGATTCCATTGTGTATAGCGTTCTTCTAAATTGTAATGCACTAGAATAATGCTCCCAGGTCCCAACTATATGGCTTCAGTATTATATCTATGTTAGGTACTTACTCGCTGTGTATACACTTTCCATTAGTTCTGGGTAGGACAGGGAGTGTAAGTAAGAAAGACGGTACAGCAGCTCCTATTCAAATTAGACATCCAGGGAAGGGTATAATATACGGTTTTTCACACAGTTAAGTTTCACTGATGGTTTTATATATACCTGTAAGTAAGTATATACGTAGGTATTTTTAGCAGCGGTACATATGTAAATTTGCATCCTAAATACGCTCATTAAGGTATAGGCAAAGGTATGGGCTACTATAATTCATGAAAGAACAGAACAGAACGCGCCCACTGGATGGATGCATTCGGCTGGATTCTCTCTTGTTCTCATATTGTGAATATCGCTCAACTGACTGTGTCGGCTGCGGCAACGTGGCGCGGCATATTACTATGATATTCACGTAGAGCAAATTTTTCCTTCGTCGTGGTCAGTTTCCATGCGAAAAATGTTGTCGCGGCGCACACACATACATATATACAATTTTAGTCATCGGTCGGAATCTTTTGATCTTGGCCTGTTAGCAATGAGCAAACGTTAAACAATGCGCAATTAATGCGCAGATCGGCATGCTAATTATTTTCATTGAAGATTTCCTATAGTTTTATTTCGTGAGACATGTATCGGGTGATTTTATTAAGCCAAAAATGAATTTTAAGTCGTATTGGATCGATCTTTCCATGCTCCTCATGCACTTTTGATACTTTTCAAGGCATAGGTGTTAGATCTTACTGATGGATCTCACGAAGTATATCGGAGACGGCAGAACTTATTTAAAGCAGCTCTATGCTTTTAACAAGCTAAAAGCACAGAGAAATGAATAATGATATTACTATTAAGATGTACTGCATACATATTTATGTATATGTATAGTATATATAAATGCAATTGCAATTTCTCTGCAATGAACATAATAGTAATCATCACAAATAATGGCCTCTAATACCTTGGAAACACAAGTTGCAGCACTTTAAATTATTGGGGAACTGCAGGATGTCTGTGGATCACCTATGTATTTACAACAATATTTCACTTCAGTGGGTTCCTGTCTTGGACATATGGAGATCATGGAGAATGAAAGGGCTGATATTCTAGCCAGATCTGACTTCAGTTCTCCCGAACGTGAACACTTTCTTAATAGATCTAATAACAATTTCTCTTGGACTGTGAAGGAAACAATGCAGAACTTTGGTTGTCATTCACGGTATACAGACTAACAAGATATGACTATCTGGCACCATAGATTCGCCATTTTCTGTGTTGGTCGATTTGCATGACGCGTTTCTTAAAAAGTGAAAAAAAATATCAAGTTTAATATTTATGTAAATTTATTCTACTGGATCCATTTAATATCTTAAAATAAGTCACCATTTTACTTTCTAAACATAAAGATAAATTGAAGGAAGATTATTAGAATAGTATCCCACATTTTAATTTCCTACTAACCCCACTTTTTACACTTCGTGCATCATTGCAAATTTGCCTGCTATTTTAGAAAATTACCATTACATTACTAACTAATTTCACTATAAAAATTATAAAAAGATCTTAAATAATCAATTAAGAGTACAAATTATACGTATTTCAGTCTTGTTTTGCTTTTTTTTTTATCAATAAAACTTTCGTGGGACTTTGTTTTGATCCGAACTAATTTCCCTGAAATGAGCTTTAAACTAACAAGTTCAATGGATCAAGTGGAATAAATTTACATAAATATTAGCACTTTTTTGTTCCCGTTTTAAGAATCGATTCGTGTGACGTCATACGCACTTGACAGCTCGGACGATCATACCTTGTTACTCTGTATATCGTGGTTGTCATCATCACTAGCTATAGTTCACTTCATGCCCATCTAACAAAGATGGAAGTTGTTGACAACCTTGAATGTCTGTCCTACCTGGAATAAGAGCCTGATACAACCGAACACTTTATGTGTACTTGTCCGGCCTTTGTCTGGATTACGCTGAATGCGCTTGAGTCTGATCTGCTCTGGTAATAATTCCAACAAATATATATAGCTGTGCTGTATACGACTGGATTACTGCAGGCACAGCAGTAATGCATTCATCAAATACTATCACATCAATCAATTTGTTTGGTAACAAGCTTTCAAAAAAGTAGAATAGAATATAGAATTATATTATATGCTTCAATGTACGCAACAATGGATGGAAAATTATATTCCCTCTAGATTTGCTAACCGATTGGAATTTTAAGGGGTTTCTTAGAATAACACATATATTCTTCTTAGAATAACACATATATTAGAGCGGCGCGAGGTCTAAAAAACTTATCGTTCGATATTTCAAAAAAATTCTAAAGTCAATTGTAGTCTATTTTTATTTTTCAAAATCGACATTGATTTTTTGAAATATGCTTTTTGTTTTTTTTCATAATGGTGCCAAAGCTCAGGGGATACCCTATGATACCGTATCACAACCTTGACAGGAAAGTAATAAGGAGTGGGGAATTGAGGATTATTGGTAGGCGACGGTGTACATTACGCTTGAATGTTTGTGGCTCATAGTGGGGGGGGGGGGGGCAGATGATGGCAAACTGTTCCACATTCGTACTGTTCTGCTTATGAATGATTCACGGAATTTCTTCTCCAAAAATTCGTTTTTCACGTAAATTTTTTATCAAATTTCGAAACAGGAATAAATTGCTAAATTGTAGAGATAAGTTACCACGAGATGTTTTTTTTTTGAAAATAACATCACAGAAATAATACAAATAATACAATAAATAATAACTTCAAAATGGTAGTAAAAGCTATTTGACTTACATAAAGTTGTTCAATTTACTTTTACAAAATAACAAAGCATTACAGTGTATGTAGATCTATTAATTAGACCAATAATTGCATATGGGAGCGAAACAACGATAGCAATTATAAATCGGAGCAACAAAATTCATTAAAAATAATTTCTAATTGCCACCTATTCTCAGATTATTTATACCAAATTTTTATGGCTAATTTAAAAGAAAAATTTTTGATAATAAACGGAAAAGTTCAGTATTTCTTCAATTATTCTTGATTAAATAATGCTTTTTACAAGATCATTCTAATATGGAAAATACGGAGAAAAATGTAGGCTTAAATATTCAGTTCTTCGCCAAGTGCATAATCTAGTATTTATGTAATGTGCATGTAGGAAATGTGAAAGCTATTTCATGCAAATCTACCCTTAGTCGAAAAATAAAAATATGTACGGATGTATGTATATTTATGTTCCAAGATTCGCCACCACTACTCTAATAGAAAAAATTCAGCACATTAGCCAAACGCATATTTACAGAGCATAAGAACGTACTTTTTGCATAAACGAGCAGAGATTTACTACTGATTATGCAATCAGTTGTCAGGTTTACAACTTACCTAGGAAACAGAACATTTTCCATATTTTGATGAAATTGTCAATATGCAATTCATTAGGGTTTATATATTTATAGAAATATACATATGAATGGCCTAACCACCCTTAAATTTCATGAACTTTTTGTTATCGACCCAATAAAAAATTCAATAAAGTTTTCCTATATATAAAAAAAATGCATGTTGGTATGTACCACAGGCTCTTCTTACTGGATGAACTATAGCTATAGTAATTAATAAGAATGTAAAACTATATTTTTTTTTCTTTTAGAAAATTCTTATCTCAAACTCAGAAAAATAAATTAGTCAGATCTGACTATTTTCGCTTATTATTTAACATATTACCTATTTTGCTAAACTTACTACAAATAGTAGAAAAATTGTTGAAATAAATTAGTAAATAATAGTAGTTTTTAAAATAGTTAAGTTTTACTAATCAATTACTTTTCCTGAATACTTAGCTAATAAATTGATAATTTCAACAATTTCGTAGTCAGCTTTCTAAAAACATTAGTAAATTGTTTCCGTTTTGGTTATTTCTTAGTCATTTACGTACGTGGAAACCGACTATATAATAGTCAAACGCAACTTAATACAAAAAAGTAGGAATGCAACGGTAGTTTTTGTTAACATAGTCACATCTGAATATTGGCTTGCATTGTAAAGTATTTAAGATATTGTTTTTTTATATATATATAATATTAAGCCAATCTCAGGGAATACCCTATGATGCAAAGCAATAATTCGAGACCTCCGAATGTTACCTTTCATTTGATCCTGCACATGTACCTACCTAAATGCTACCGTTTCTGACTTATTCCCGTTTTTATGATGGTAGGTACATGCGCATAGTAAAATTAAAGGTAACATTCCGGGGTTTAAAAATCTTGTAAATAAACTGTATAGTTATAATGCGTTTTGACGGGAAAATCGTTAAAATTTGGAGAAAAAAATGCGATGTTTTTTTCAAATTTTTGGACTTTAACGTACTACAACTTAAGATTGAAGATAACAGTAGGACTGTTTGCACATTCATTGCAAATCTTAGATGGTATATATATATGAGATAAATCTCGCCTTGATAGGGTGTATATCAAGAAATTTACAGGGTGTAAAGTGGAGACAGTACTAAAAATCGTAAACTTCCCCAACGGCCCAAACCGTGCATTTTCCGGCTCTCCTACCATACAATTTATTTCTCGAAATTGAGTAAGGAATTCGGGGTATAAAGGAAATCCGGTATGTATGGGACACCCTGTATATTGTCCAAGTGCAGTGTTTTTATACCCTAGATGAAATCTATAGGGTATACTAAGTTTGTCATTCCGTTTGTAACGCACAGAAATAATGATGGTAGAGCAAAATGGATTGGACACCCCCGCATAAAATTAAAAGTTATTTTGAATTTTGCATATCCGTCGGTCCGTCCGTCCGTCCGTCCGTCCGTCCGTCCGTCCGTCTGTCCGTCTGTCCGTGCGCATGATAACTCGAGAACGCGTTTACCTAGAAAGTTGAAATTTTGTACACGGACATTAAAAAAAAAGTAAAATTAAGTTCGAAAATGAGACAAATCGGGCAACTCCTTCGTGGGGTTGCCATACAAAAATTTCGTTTTCCACTCTATATTTGGACACTACCTGAGAACACGTCGACATAGAAAGCTGAAATTTGGTACACTCTGTTTTCATAGTAATAGCAAATAAAATTTCAAAAATGGACTAAATCGGGACACTCATTCTTGGTGTTGCCATATAAAAATTTTGTATTTTTACATATACTTTGAAAACGATCAATCCTAGATATTTTTATTGTACCAAAAACTTCTTCCGAATAAGAAATCCTATAAAATTGGTTATAATCATTTTTTCTGTTCGACGAGCCGTTCTAGAAATATATGCGAGAAAGCAATGCAAAAAATCAAACTTGCTCAAATGGGTGACCATAGGAAATTTCATACGGGCATTGATCTAGGGTATCATAAGAAATGGTTTTACACCAATTCTAGCTTTTTCACTTGTTTTCTTTAAATGTGAATAGCACATTAAGTGGATAATTTTCAGTGATGCATATTCATCTGAATAACCAATTATTATATATACATATACATATGTATATATACATTTAAATATAATCAAATAATAAACTAATTCTTGTGTTTTACTATATAGTTACTATAAGTAACCAATTATTAAATATTTATTTATTAAATTTGACAAATGAATAGTTGAACCGTTAACCATCAAAAAGTTACGTAATATCCAACCATTGTTATTCCCTACTAAAAAATAATTAAAATTAACTATTTCCTAAAAAGTAATATAGTAGTCACTATTTTAATCATAAAAATAGTTGCAAAATATTTGATTTTGACTATTTATTTTCTGTGTGTATAGACATTAATAGATCCTTCGAAGAGTTTTTTTTAACTGCTCTGAAAATGCTAGTTATGTACATCTGTCATATTTGAACAATACTTTTTGTATGGAAATTATAATGTCACAGATAACAAATAAATAAATTGAAATGAAATGGAATGAATAAGATTTAATTTTTAAAAAACTATTTCTCGATATTACTTTAGTTCCATGTACAATTTGCTATTCATAGTAGTGAAGTAAGTTCCTGCCATCAACTATGACTTTATAGAAAAGTCCATTAAACTTAATTCCGGTAAATTCATTAATTAAATCTTTTTCTAAAAAACTATTTCTAAACATAATTTGGAAACCTCATAAAGTAATCTTGCTCTCAATATTACTGAATCACGAAGTAGTCCAACCTGAAGACTATGACTACCCATAAACTCAGGGTTTCTCAAAGAAAAACTTCCTGATAGTTAGACAATTTGGAACTTTTCTTAAAATTTATATATATATTTTTTTTGTAAGTTTAGTTACTTGTTTGTCATGTTGCTTTTAATTTCAAATTATCTTATCAGAAATTGTGTATTTTAAAATGAAGTAAATAACCGGAAACTTTTGCGTGTGTAAACGTATAATAGAATTAGATGTCTTTGAAAGCATTGCATTGAAATTTAGATTGAAATTTCCAATATATTGCAGGATCAACGCAATGTTACGAAATATGAAACCATGTGCCAAAAAAGGTATGAGGTATGGTAACAAAGTATTAACTTCATAATTTTCACTATAACAATTCTCATAATTCTTCATAATCTGCGTTAGAATCCGAGAATCAAGTCACTTCAGTGATTTGTTTTTCGCGGATTATTGAATTTGGCGTCTCTCGGATGTATTTATACAGTTATTCTTATTTACGTTAGAATTAAAAATAAAAACACACATGCAAATTACATTGATATGCCTTTATAGAACACCATTAATAACTCCTATCCCATTTGGGATAAAACTGAAAAAGTAAATTTCATGAAATTTTATTTTTCTGCAATACTACCAATCCAGTTGCGGCTCTAGGTCGAAAGTAGAAATACCAAAGTATTACGAGTTTTGTGGGACTACTGTACTATGACACACTTTTCATATTATGCCATAAAAGTTACCATTTCGTTACCATAATTATGTATATATTATGGGGGGAAAATATCAAAATTAATTAATAATATGTTTGTTGTTATACAGTTAAAAGCATACCACAAATATGCATCTGTTCATAATGTACTAATGTGGCAATATATCTAAATAAACGGTAACTAGAAAAGCTCGAACACTCTAATTGAAAGTATACACTAAAAAAATGATGCAAATAGCATAATATTGATGTACGAATTGTCGAATGGATTCCTATAGATAGATGCGTAAATTTAGAAATACGTATGTTTTCAAGTGGTAGAAAAATATAATATAATTTATTATATATTATATATTTTATTATTAATAAGGTTATTGCTTAGCGATTCGTTCAGGGAATGTTTCAGCCACGTTTTAATGTGCTCATAAATCGCAACCAAAATATTTACATAGTCTGCGAACCTCAATTTCTTTTGGAGTTCCATCCACGAGAATTCCTCTAGTACCTCGTCAGTTGCTAGTTGCTTCATACATTTCCTAAGGGAGCATCCGACCTCCTTGCCCCTGATTTACCGCAGTTTTTCCACCTTTAAATGTGAATTAAAGTTTATTTCATAATATTGAAATTTTTATTTTATCTTAGCAATTGTTGTTTCCTAATTCCGTCCATCAAGTCTGTCTCCAATTTAGAGAGTTCCTGCGATAAAGTTAATGGAAACTTAGGAAGCATATGAAAGCACTCACAAAAACAATTGTTGTCCGTACTGCTGCTTGAACAAAACTAATGCAAGTTTTGACTGCCCATCCTTCCTCGAAACTACGAAAAATCGAGACATGACGTGAAAATGACGTCAAGCAGCGACGAGAAATAGACAACTTGTGACTATGTAATAGCACAAAATGAAGACAAAAAAACGGCAAAACGCTGTAATAACTTGGGTCTATTTTCGGTCATCAAATGACGAGAAATAGACAACACTTGTCTATGCAATAGCAAAACTGACGACAAAAAGACGTCAAAAGTAAAATATCAAAAAGAGTTTTAAAACAAAGTAAAAATTTGTAATATTAGGCTCTAGAGGGTTAACTAGGATTACGTCTAAAAGACGGCAAAACTCTGTTAAATCTAGGGTCTATTTTGAGTCATCAAATGACGTTGTTTCATATATTTCTATATAATACATGCATGGTCGGTCATTTTGTGATCAAATTCCGATTAAATTATTTAAACTTATACCAACTTGAACTTCTGAAAGACGATATATGTCGACTTAAAAAAGTACCAGTCAAAACGAAGTCTAAATTTGACGGTAACTAAACTCGGTGGTCTTAAAATATCAAATATTAACTTAAAAAGACGTCGCTGGAAAGGGGTCAGAAATAAGTCAATAGTAAATGAAAATTCTATGAACATGTCCTAGTTTCGAAGAAAACTTACGTCTAAATGACGTGGAAATGAGCAAGGAATTCATAATCTATTTTCAGTTAAAAAGTGACAAGTCTCAAAATGTTTGTTGGATGTATGTAGAACGAATTTTCTTTGGAAGTCTTTTCGTCATATAATCATATTAAATGAATTTCTAGGATTAAATTGAGATCCAGACTATTAATTGCAAGATTTTCATTTTAATTATTCACATTACCAAGTAATAGTTTTCAGCAAGTACCTAGGTAGATGAAATACAAAATTGTCCAAATCAAAAATTATTAGCAAGAGTTTCAATGCTATTTATTTAGTACACAGTCGAATCCAAGCTTTTCCATGCACATCTCACGAAACTTTCGTCACGAAATTCATATTTCACCGCAAATAAAAGCATACAAGTACTGGGCACCTAGCAGATAAATTTTCTGATAAATTTCACACACAGATCTAAAAAAATAATATAAAATTATGATTTTCATTAAAACTCTATCGAACAAATTATCGACAACGCGGATGCAATCAATACGTTGTTGAGCGGCGGTCGTCAAGAGATGGCCGGGTCCTCCTAACACAGCCAGAAAGACCTACAGTAACAACAACAACAACAACAACAAACTAGCAATAGTGCCTAATGACAGTAATAAAGCAGCAGCAACAACAACCTCAAGTTGCTGGCAAATAATAACAACCATAATGCGCCTCAGTAAATAAATACATACACGTAGTACTTGTTACCGGAGAGTATAAAGTCGCGAGAAGCAAGTACCTACATCGTTCGGAAGCACACGTCTTGGGCTTCGTTTTTGCTCATTTTTCAGGCACGTATAGAGGAGCTGATACCCTGATCTGGTGCTGGCTGGTGCTATGCTAGGGAACACTGAGGATATTACCCTGGTGGTGATGAAGAGAAAGCTTGCACCTTGCCTGGCCTGTGGGATGGATTAGGATACCGATGGAACAACAACGGTGGAATTTGTGTCTATAGTTGTATAAACTTGGGTTTTCAAGAAGACTGTGTAATTTAGATGTAATAACTTGGACTCTTTATTCATCCCGTGACCACCGCAGATTCTACAAAATTGCATGCCATTATGTATGCCCGAGTAGAGTATATTTCGCAGCAGGAAGACTGGTTCTGGCTCTTGCTGCTGCTGCTGCTAGTGCTGGTGGTGGAATTGGCAGACATTCAGGCAACAACTGTATATGTAGTCCTTAACTGTTCGTCCGATAAACAAATAATTGTCATAATCAGAAGCTCTATGTGCTGGCTGTTTTTCTACCTTCCTGAATGTGATTACTGTTATTACACTTCAGTTCACCTGTCCTACAAAAGTGTGAAGTTGCTTAAAATTCAGTTGACTTGGCGAATGTGCGACAGATATGCACATACAACTCAGATAATCAGTCTGAAAAGACGATGAAATTCGCAGGAAAAGGTTGTGGAGGTGCAATTGAAGTTGCACATCAATAAGGTACGATAATGGCTCCCCGGTAACACAGATCAGGAACGCAAAAGATACGAACAAAAGGTGTAATGTCTATAATCAGATCCACGTACCTGTAATACAGGTAAAAAGCTGTTATTAGGATAATCAAATTGGAATTATCATCTTCAGAATCGGATAGCTTATATGTATACTACATATATAGACCCAATACACCAAGCTTAAAGTCTACCCTATAAAACTGCACCCGTTCCGTTGTACTTCCCATATAGCATACATATACTGTCAGTCGCAAGTAACTGACCTTATCTCAGCTGGGAAGTGTTCAAATTGATTCCGGCACCAGAAGGGCCTTGATCCTATCATAAATCTCCTCAATACCCGCTAAATTGCAGCCTGAGCTCTGCGGACATTACCAAAAACGGGCTGGAATTTGTTCGCGACTTGTTTGCTTGAGGAAAACATAACACGATTGTTTATGATATAAATTAAACAATTTATGCTGGCACGTAACATATGCCGTCGGAAGCTCGGGGCATGACAAAGTCCATAGACTCGACACGTTTGGGTGTAATTGCGTTGCCGCTTTGTGTCATCGAACTGGTGCACTGCGGCAGCATCGGTTGCTTTGCTGTTTCCATCTCAGCCTTGTTGTGGTGACCAGCCGAGCGGGATCTGTTTTTTTTTTTTTTTTTTTCTGAAGCTGAAGTTGGAGCTAAGCATCAGCTCGCCCCCGGGATATATTGTGATGTATGGCTGTTCGATCTCATTCTTCTCATAATTCCACCTATTAAGCGAAATGTTATTACAAAAAATTACACACCCCGTAGTGATTTTAGCTCAGCCTATACTTTAGTGAGTGAATGCGGACCGATTTGATCCAGGACAATGAGCGCATGAACCATCCACTTCCACTTTGTATATTATAACTATTATACAGTGCGCTCAATGGCTGCAGGCGCATATTACCGCAACTTGTGATTTAAAGATTATTATTTTTTTTTTATTCATTTTGTTTCAGCTTCCCGGATGCCATCATCACACACATCACCGCAAGTCTGTCGGCCGCACTTTCATGCACCGCTGGCTCCTTGGCTCACAAGCGAACACAAATCGTTTCCACCCGGGAGCCCTTGGGGTAGTCCTTTTGCTTGCCCTCAAGACCCGCAGGATAAGATTGGACAAGTGCAGAGCCATCAATCGGGTCAACATTCGTTTCCGTTTCCTCCGACACCGCCAAAGGATTCTACACCGGATTCAGTACAAACAGGTCCATCAGAGTATCAGGTAATTTCCATTCTTCTATATATAATTAATATAATATATCGAAGATTTCTATTGCGTCTTTGGTTTCAGGCAGCTGTGAATGCGTTCATGCACCAAGCTCAGGCGTCAACTACCTCATTATCTGACGCAAGCTGTGCGTTAGATATAAAACCCACGATACCAAACGGTAGCGGTAGCCAGTCAGCGCCAAAGCAGCGGGAAGGTACAAGCTCCAATAACAATAACACGAGTAGTAGTAATCACAACAGTCACGCGAATTCGTCACTGAATGGCGGCGGACTTTTTGACACTCCACAAAGTACGTACGGTAGTGGGTACGAGAGTAGCTACGCTTATCACCACCAGGCCAGTGGGATGTTTCATTCAACTGCCCGCCCGACGATGGGAAGTCCTAGCTCAAAACCCCAAAGGACGAAACCTCGAACAAGTGCTGGTAAGACTTAGACATACGGTGTGGGTTTTTATTTGATTTTTATCTACTTAAGTTTTATTCATTTATTTTTATTTTAAATTATATTTATAGTTTTCGGTTTTCATTTTAGTTTTTTCTTCTCTGTTGTGCTAACGAACGATGGTTAAGCTTTAGGCTTTCTCTATTTCGGTTTTATAGAACAAGGTAAAAATTTTTACCTTGTTCGTTTAAACGTGTAATTGCACTCGAACCCATCAGCTTTTGCTCACAATGTTCAGTCCTCACATGTTTTGCTTAATATATGTTTTAGATGTTGTTATAACTATATAGTGTCGCTGAGCACCACCTCACTTGTAATGATTAAGTACACAGCCCTTCAAATACTCCCCGCACACACTAATTAATCACAATTTTGCTCCGGCAATTATGACTTTGCCCATAACGTTGCATTCCGCCGCAGTTGCCCCTTATGATCTTTTTCTTACCGCCCGCAATTCTGTTGGAAACTTTATGGATACTTGAGCACGAGTCTCCTCAATTCGTATTTGCAGGTTATTTCTTAGTGTAGGCTTGGAGCTTTGGAGAATGCTCTGCATGCACTTATGTATGTTAAGCATGTTGTTTTTTGGTTCTATTTTTTTTTTTTTTTATGCATAGAAATGAAAAGATGGCATTGTCACCGTAGAACCTTTCACTGCGATATCTTTCTTGTAGTAGCGCAAGAGGTACGTGTCCGTTGCGGTTCTTTGCCTTTTAATTTTGCAGTCATTGACATAAGTGCCCGCAGTGACTTCAGCTTACGTATAGAATAAAGAGTTGAAAGAAATCTGAATTCTAGCAGACCTGCAGCTTCCTTAACCACGCACATATTTGAAATAGGGTGAACTCTAAACGTGACTCTATCTGGGAATTTCTCGTGGGAATTCTCTTGTTTTTGTTAATACACAAATTTCTGACTGAGAAACTGCAATGATTTGAAAGTCGCAAATTATTTTTGTTTTATGATGCAAATATTGTAGTTAGCGAAAAATTCAATTAAATAATCATTCTGAGCTCTAAATTCTCAATCAGTTTTACGGAAATCGATAAATTTCTGTATTATTTATCTAGATTCACGAATTGTTCTACATATATAAAACATGCCTAACTAGTTTTTCCCATTGTTACCTTATTCGAGGTCAAAGAATTCAATTTATTTACCCGAGGCGGTAGCTCAAAGCTGATTTCTCTACAACTAAAACATACATGTAAAGGTAAGGTTAGATATTAATGGGTAGCTCAAAGCTGATTTCTCTACAACTAAAACATACATGTAAAGGTAAGATTAGATATTAATGTTAGGAAATGATCGAGATTTATAATGGCGGAAATTACAATATTATTTTTGCGAGAATCTCGCGTACCTTTTCCTTTTGCTGATGTTTTCTGTTACAAACATGATATTGAGCTAACGTATTTACCTGAAAGGCGTAAACCTATTTTTAGACTGTGAGTATTCCATTTCTAATACGTTTCTCACTCACCCTAGGCCATTTACCGGATAGAAGAATTCAAAATACTGGAAAATACCTAAATCCTGGACATATTTTACGTATTCTTCGACTTTGTCATCCAGAACTATGTCTCTATAGGAATCTTGTGTTCCGACATTTTGTATTCGCAATCTTGTCTTTGGAGTTTCGTTATTAGAATAAAACTCGACAGCAAAAGTAACCTCCTCCGCGATTAGGATCCGACTCACTTCTGAAGAAGGCAATTGTAAGAAATGTGGTCGATAGAATTTATTAATAAATTCAAGCGCATTTATATAATGTCTAACGGTTTGACAATTCGATATTTCACTCTATCATTCGTTGTAGGCGAGTTGAAATAATTGAAAGCTGGTCTAATTGATGAGTACTGTTTTACTTTGATAAAAGGTATAGAGATCAGTCTTTGTTGGATCGATATACATCGCTCCAATTGAAAGGTACATCAATTTTAAGAAATGCTATATAAAATATGGCTATAAATTCAAGTTCCGGGTGAGTTTGAAGAGGAGATCATCTATAATGAAAACTTATAGCAAGAGTAACATAATGCCGTACTCTTATTTCGTTCTCTTCAGGTCATCTAAAGGAGATGATGATAATGAAAGTGTGTAGATATATTGTGTATACCTATATTTTGCCCAGATTTAATAATTGATTTGAAAATTGACAATTATTCAGTGGAACATGTTTCTCAATATTATCTAGAGTCTAGTTTGTTTTGTACATAACACTATGATATGTTCCTTGATATTTGGGAATCTATATATTGAGATATTGAAATAACAAATATACTCCCCAAAAATGGTGTCGTCAATCTTTTTTTTAACATCCGTACAGCAATTCAAAGTAGTTTCTAAAAAGTTGGTCGCACAGTGAAATAAGACATTTGTGACCCTAAATTAGAGTTATGTATTCAAAAACAACAAATGACATTTCCTAAATTATCAGTTTGATAATGAATCAAGCTAGAAATATGACGGAAAGCTATTACCCAAACAATTTCCTATAGTTAGACTTCAAATCACTGTTTAATATCGCTTCAATTTCCAATCCATGCTCTTCCACGCATTAAGCCCTGGTCACATCGGGAGCGGCGGGGCTTGGCGCGGCGCGGTGCGGTGGCACGCGGCAAAATAGACTGTTCACACCGAGAGCAGCAGATTTAATCTAAATGTACTTTAGTTCCGATGAAGAAATTCTATTATTAGTAGCTCTGGTTGAAGAAAAACAGAGAAAGTGATGAGGTCCGATTACAAATATACTTAAGAATGAAAAAAACCTCATTTAACGAATTGTGCGGACTTATTTCGAATGAAAAAGGAATTTTCCCGCCAGCGGCAGCGACAAAATTGTGTTTTTGAGTAATCTCCAAAATCGCCGCGCGGCAACAATTTTGACGTGCCGCGCCGCGCCGCACGCGGTGTGACTTATAGATTTAATTTTGTAAGAAAAATCGCGCAGCGGCAACTGAAAAATGCGCCAATTTCGGTGTAACACCCACTTTAATGCACGTTCCACCAAAGATTTACATGGTAATATAAGCGTATACTGATTGCGAATACTTTAGTATATAGGTACTTATAATATAGGTTAACTGGACAGCTGATTTTACCTCCAGAGCCGTTGATTACAGACACAATTAGTAAAATCTTCTATATTGGTATGCACACATCTATTTCGCATGCTAACAAAGGCATCACACCAAATAAAATTGAAGCTGTATTTTGTGCTAATAGAAAGTGCTTGATCTAGATTTGAAAGAGAACTATAAATGCAAACACAACACATCCAAAGCCATTTTAAGCCAATCCAAATTCTAGTTGCACCAAAATATTAGAGGAAAAAAATTTAATTCAACAAGGACTCCAAATTTGTTGGTCCCTTAGTCGACAAAGACTCCTTAAATAAAGCTAATTTTCTTGTTAGAAAACTCCCTGCGCCAATTCATGTCATCTACCCTCGTCACATGCACTCTACTGCCTTTTCCATCAAACCCTATTTTAGAGCATATTTATTACCGGACGAGAAAAAGTTTTAGGGTGCTTGATGTGCTTCCTATATCTGCTGGTATCTTCCCTCATCTAACTAATCACAGTAGTTCCGCCCTGACTAAACTCCTGCGCAAACTCCTACATATATACTATTTTCAACTATTTGAAAACTTTCCCATGCCCTGCGATGTCAAAACTGTTATTATTGGTAGCCAATATGGTTTCATTCTGATCGTTAAACAGGTGTCCTATTATCATATCTCACCGATCATTGAAATTGTGTCGAAAATAGTTGCTCTGGATCTGTTAAAAGCTTTTATTAAAGTCTGATGTTCTTATGCGCGTAGTGTTGGTCGGTTCCACATCCACAATCTCTATAATATTAATGTGATGATATGCAACGAGACTGCTCCTACTTTCTCTCTACTATCTTTACGTAATATCTTTTAGTTATGACGGGTCATTCTTATCAATTCTATATGTCTATACTTAAGTGTAGCTGGTGAGCCTTTTCTAAATTTTATTTATTCAATTCAATTCAAATTCAAACAGCTCCTTATTGGTTATCCTTAAGTCTAAACTGTCTTGCTAAATGAATGATTCGGGTCCGATATATAGGAACTCTTCTGCACCATTTCTTGATGGACAGTCTGAGATTTCAATACTTTTGTGATTTTCATGTCCTGATACTGACATAAGTTTACATCGTTTTCCTTTCTTGTTAGATCGAGAGCACTTCTACAGTCAGAAACCAGATTTATGAGGCAGATATTTGGTTTTAATATCTCTAGCGTAGTTTGAACCCAAGAAGTATAAAAGAAGCATGCAGAAGTCTTTTTTAGAAGAATAGAAGCTTCCGCTTCGTATACAGCCTCACGTCAATGTTAAAAATCGGCATGTTTGCAGAAGCAAGCCTTCATATCCGATAACCTCAGATGCCTACTTTGAGGGTTTCTTAGGATGGAATTTCGGAGGTATTTCAGGAAATTAAATATAAGACGAATAAAAATTTTAACTTTCGCCTGGAAGATGGAATTGAAAATTCCCTAAAGTTAATTTCTCGATTTTCGGAGGATTAAATCGTTCATCGAGTTCGAAGTTTCTTCCAAAACTCTTTCTTGAAATGAGAATCGTCTGTGTGTCAGATGAGTGATCAGTATGATAATTGCTGTACGTTTTTCACCCAACTATGGAGATGTTCAATGATCATTTCTATATTATGCTAAAATTTTTATGTCTTCAGCTGGTGCCTGAAAGCTTAACGGCGACAAAATACATTTAGGACTCTTCAAGATAGATAAAATTTAAAGTCGTTTATAGGATAATAGTCTCTCTTTAAATATTTATCTAAATGGCCTATCAACTGTCCGGCTGTACTTATCCTGTATCTTAAACAATATCCCATGTGCCATAGTAATGATTTCATTAGAGTTTTCCTTCCCTTATCAGTAGCCACTTTGATAGGTTATGGTCTATGCTGGTGGTTCCAGAAAAGGGCTCTATAAAACTCATCTTACCACAAATATACCAATATATATCCATAATCATTTATATTTCTACTAAATTATCAAAACAGAAATGTAAAATTTACACAGTTAACATACATGATTTAGTAAAAATACATAAGCTGTGGGAAAATACACAGAACTCGGTGGAATTGTGAGTACGTTTGTAGTCGCATAGTATTTTTCCACTCCGTAGTAAATTTCAATCTATTTACGAATTAAATATCTTCTCTTACTGTAATTATGTAAAAAATGATTGGAAAAATACGATGATTTTCGAAATAATCAGCAAAGTGCAAATCAAATGAGTATTTTACCTTTGACAAATTGCAAAGTTCGCATATTGTAAATATGTAAAGAAACTATACACAAATAAGTATAAATATTGCGGAGATAAGGCTTTGCATTTTAGTTTTCCAACGGAAAAGTACATGCATAATTACATCCATAATGATGTTCCTTTCACTTTAAATCAGGGTTTTCTATGCGCAATACTCAATACAAAAAAACTTAGACCAGTTTTTTTTTTTACCTCGCATGTATGAAACTTATCTCAACCCTGACGCAGCAGTGAAAACAGGTATTGACCAACTGAGTAAAATTACATTTCTACTAAGTAAAAATATATAGAAAAACCATTTTTACATGGTCATTTTAGCTAATATCGTTGTAATATTGTAGTCAGTAAGTGTAAAATTCCATTTGTTGTTTGTAAAAAGTATACCTTTTCAAACTTCTATGTGTAAAAGTATCACATAAGTTTACACAAGGATATAGCAATTTTACATGTCATGCAAATTTTCTCCACGCGACTATCATAGTGAAATTATATGAATGTTTTTATAGTGAGTTGAAATACAACTCCAAAGGCAGAAGTTGAAGTTAAAAATAATTTCAGCTAGAGCTCTATATTTTAGAGCTCCTTGTAATGTCGATTTTTTTAACAGATACATTCTCTTAGGAGTCTCTTAGGAGTTCATTTAGACTCGGTAATGGACTGATATAGAAAACCCTTGAAGTAATTATTACCTTGGTATTATTATTATTATTGGTGGGAGGATGCAGACAGAGTTTCCACCTCTCATCTAGTCACCGCGACCGACCTATAGGATCTTTTGTGATAATACCCCTAACAATACCTTAGGGCGCCGATTCAAACTTAAGGTCCTCTATAAAGTCTGATCGAGAGTCTTGGGTGCCATCTTTTCTACATGTCTTAGCATTATGAGACATAGAGCTTCGCCGTCACACATAACGTGTTCAGCGGTCTCATCGTCTTCTATACAGAAACTGAGTGTAAGGAATACTTTTGACCTCTGTTGCGAATACTTAACAACAAACTTCTTTACTTCTCTCAGCCCCGGGATATTTTTCCAGTGTGCTTTTTCAATTCTGTCCTCCCAAAGTTTCATCTGAGCGGAGAGGTGACTTTTTGGGTATCTAAAGACGAGCTCAGCTCCAATAAACGGAGATCTCTCTAATTCGTTTGTAAGGCAATCTGTTTGCCCTAATGCTTTCATATCCTTGCAATCAACGTCACTTTGTTTGTTTCGGCCAGATGCTTTAAGACAGTAAGACTGTCCCACATAAGCTTAAATTCAAAGGTAATCTTAATGCTTTAAGTGTTGCTTGGCTGTTCGATATTATGTATATTCTTGTGAATTATTTCGATAGCGCAGTACTCTATGGCGTTTATTTCTGCCAGTAAAATGGTTGGTGAGGCCCCCAGTGCCTTTGCAAGATGGCAGGCATCTTGGCCCATATATGCTCACGCTTGCTCTACCTTCCACTTTGGACCCATCCGTGTACCATTTGAGAGATCCTTTTTTGAAAGGATAGGTCCTCAGTGTGCTACTGTTGACGGTCTCCTAAGATCACCTTAAATGGAAATTCAAACTTATGGTGTTATGGCATAGCATCTGAAATTGGGTTGACCATCGGGTCCTCTAGAAATTCTTGCAGGTCTTTCAGGTGGCCAACAAAGCTGTGTTTGTGCTCAGAAAATTTGCCATCCATCCCTAATTGCACTGTGGATGGCCTCTTTTCAAACATGCACAAATAAAGGGAGTAGGCCCAGCATAGCGTCTAAAGCTGCAGTTGCAGATGTACAAGCCGTTGAAGTTTTTGTAAACTAGCTTGAACTGTCTTTTGTCTTGTTTTTGGCCACCAAACGAGTGAAGCTTATGTGACAATGGGTCTTATAATAAATCTATATGACCCACAGAGTCATTTTAGACTTAAGACCCCAAGCAAGAATTTATGAATATTCTGTTACCACCAACGTTTGTTCAACTATTCGTAATTAATGATATAAGGATAGCTGCTGACATTCAGAAATATTTAATTTCGAGTATCTACCTACTTTACCAGGCCCCCAATTAAACACAGCTAAAATAAAAGCTTCTGTTTACTTATTACGGTTTTCATTTTCTGGACATATGCCAAATTTTATCTGTAGACCCATTCGACTAAGTGAATAACATAAAATAATATTTTGCAATTTTCGTGTAATTATTTTTTAAATACTGCAAAATATGTTAAAATATACACATCAAAATCAAATCAAATAAAATTATCTCTTTACCATTTCATTGGATTGATTCCAAGAATGTGTTATTTTTTTTTCGCTCCAACATCTCCCTATTAACTACTATCAAGTTTAAAATCCGCGTGTCTCTGATCATAATAAGCAACCATTTTCGAGAAAAAAACACGATGTTCATGAATACTTGATTGAGTTTGGTGCCACCAATCCTGCCTGTAAACATTAGCTACTACCAAAAACTAACTACGTATGTATAAAAATGTAAGACACCCACGAACTAATAAGCGCCACACAAAATCTCATATAAATTTTCCCAACCTAATAGAAAATCACATCACATTCTGGAAGAAAATGTCTATGGTCCTAACTCACCCGGGTGCCCTTAGGTAATAATTTCCAAATATTTGACATGTTTCTCTCTTTTTTTCTTTTTTTTTTTTTGGAGAGTAAAACAAAACGAACAAAAAACTAAACACCTGAAAAGTGAAGAGAAGAAATGGGAACAAGAAAATTTACTGGTGGACAAGAGGATATATTTCTCTGGTGACAGTTGCTGGAATTTTGGTAATATCAACACAGTGCACATGTCCCAATGACTGTCCATATATATATGTACATATTTAGCTGTTGTATGCTGCATCTTTGTGTATCCATCTATCTAAACAGGGCAAAGATAAACTTCAGCAACCCTGAGATGAGCTCCTCTCGAACTCAGTTTTTTAAGGCTGATGTCCGCACCACTATCCATAGTAACAGATTTGGATTCCATTGTCGGATAGCATACATACATACATATGTATATTATACCTAGGCCGGTTCTTTCGCAGCAAATACCACCTATAAGATTGTTCCTTCGCCATTCCAATTTGTCCAAAACTGTGCACAATTTTTATTTCTGTTGCTTTTGTTTAATTCGTTTAATCGTTTTAGTTTTAAGTAGTTTTATTAATGTTTGCATATTATTTACAAATTTATTAGCTTTATTATGATTTTGAAAACTCACATCATGTGTCTTTGTCTTGATCACTGTATGTTTTTAAAGAGTGTGTAATGCGATGACACTGTCACTGTTTTTGTGACACCACCGTTGTGCGCCACCGCTGGAAGCCTTTCGTATATGGGCTCATCTGATCTGATCATCATCATCAGATTGGACCTACTCGCTTTGCTATATATAGTGTCAGCGCAGTGGCTACTTTCCACGTTGATATTCAAAAAATGCATGTTTGTTGTAGTTGTCACCGTTTATCGGGGCTATCTTATCATGTTTTCTGTTGAAATGATGATGTTCTGATGATCATCGACACAAACGAGGGAGCCCCTGCCTAAAAGTTAAGAAACCAAACACGGGATCAGGTTTAATTTGGAATTTTTCTCCTTCATTTTTTGTTTTTAATTTTTTTTTTCTTTTTTCTTTTTTTTTTTGTCTCTCGGTTGTTTTGTTTTTCATTTGGACATTGAAGAACATTGTATTTGATGTGCCTGGAAATAAAAAATCAAAAAAAAAAAAAACGAAAAAAGCACATACACAACAGCAAAAACTAACGAAAAAGGAGACCTGACCACAGGAGTGAGATACCAGAGTTCTCATGCCTTCTATGACCATTAATAAATTAAAAAATTTCCACAGGGGCCTAAATCAGCTTTTTAGCCAGGCGACAGACACCAGGTATACATACCTATATATTCGATTCCTTGTGTAAAACGTAAAAAGAATACCTGTGCCTGCAAGTATGTCCCGGGTCCCATATAGCCTTTCCTGCCCCGGACATATTATATATTATGTATCTACCTGGCCGCAGAAATGTCCCATATCAATTCTCAACTTCTTGAAAAGACGACACAGTTATAATACTTCGAAACAAAAACAACACAAAAAGGTCACATAGTAATATTTAGCTGGGTAACATCATTAAGTAACTGATTTATTGGCGGCCGCACGAGATGGGTTTCTTGCTGTTGACTTTTCAGCGCTCCTTTACCTCTTGTTACCCTCATGGGTGTAACAATTTTTTTCCACCTCAGAGTTTTGATTTTTTTATTTGACTTATAAATTAATAAAAATTTAATTTATTTAACTGCTACCGAACCAAAAATCATAAAACATAAAGAGTTGGAAATTATGGATATTCTCGATGTGGACGTTATTATCGGAAGTTTGCGAAGATCGCGGCATTTCTGCAACTGATGCCGCCGCCGACATGTTGTGATCGAGAGTTTAATTGGGCCATCTCATATCCCGACGGTTAGTTAGTATATTAGAAGGCTTTACTTATTATGAATATCTACAGGGATGGTAATTAATGCTTTATCATTGATAATTGGAATTTAGGTAAAATTATATACATAAGGTACATACCTTTGAATGACATTTTCTACCACTAAGAGATATACAGATAAGAATGATTCAGTATTCTAATTCTAGTTCATAATAGAGTGAGATTAAGATAAAGGCTTAGCGGGGTAAATAGCCTTTGCACTTCAGCCATTCTTGGCTTGTTGTGCAGCGCTTTCTTTACAATACATGCAAGAATCCCACTCTTCCTAGGAAGAGAAGTATATTTTTAGATGAAGTTTCTTCAAACTCGGCGGGCTTTAAAAAGTATGAGCCAAAATCCTGGTATCTATATTATGTAATGACCTCGCATTCGAATCAGATGTTTTATTCTCTTCGAGATATAGGTTACATACATCAGTGGGTAATATGCCTATCTGATGCATGTGTTTGTTAATTTTGTAGTGTCCGGTTAGGACTCCTACAATGATTCATACATAGTTGATTCCTAGATAGCGTTCAAAAATATTCAGGATCATCTTTGGTAAAAGTCCTTTTATGAATTTTTTGGCTTGGCTGGAGCCTATCATTGAAGTCCATCTCTGATCCATTTGGTTCTTGATCCAGTTCTGAATGCTAAGTTTCACGGTATTGTAAGAGATATCGCAAAATGCTTCCGGTCCTGTGAGGGGCGTGGATGCTCTTTTTTGGGGGCCAGTAAATCTGCATTATCATTCCTCACTTCCCTAGTGTCCTGGAATCCATTGAAATAATATGTGGTTCTTTGTGCCAATGTTTGTTAATGCCACATTAACATGGTCTTGAACTCATGTAATACGACGGCTTTCAATGCCGCTTGGGTATCATAGACTATATTTTTATTAGTGTGGGATCGACTGAAGTGTTCGTATGCACATCTAATGATGGCATATACCGCTACCAGGAATAATGAGGCGTATTTTCAAAGGTTTTGATAAATATAATGAAATGGCGTTACACCATATATTTCTGCTCCTACTTCTTTCTCGGTTTTAAAACCGTCGATATACCAGATTAAGACTGCATTTACTAGATTTGTATCCATTTACCACCCTATTTGGAATCTTTATTTTGAGAGGTAGACAGAGGCTGTGTTTAATCACCATTCTGTTTGATATCATGTCCAGCTTTGAATTTGCTTCTATTCGGTTGGTTATAGTGCGTAAAGTTTTGGCGTCCCATTTACTATATTCATCTGTCCAGGCTTAGTACACCATTAATCCAGCCTCTTTTTCAACAACGTTGCCTGGTAAGTTTAATAGTTTCTCTAGAGCGCTGGTAGATGTTGGACGTATGTGACCAGGTACACTTAGACAAACTATCCTTTGAAGCTTGCTTAATTTCCTGATGGTTGTCTTTTGTGTACTTATAATGGTCTATTTTGAGGTATCACGCCATTTTACTTCTGATTTTTGTAAATAACTACTATTCTAAAAATCCTTGCGTAATTTTACTGAAACCGTAATCAAGTAGTTTAAAGCTGCCGGATTCAATAGATTCTTTGTTGATCCTCTGTTAGCAGCCATGCATACCTATCATAAAAAATGGCTGCTTACCTGATGAATAACATTAATGGTAGAAACTGAGTCTCAGATCAGATAAGACTGGTTTGGTGTGTGAAAAACAGTCCACACAAGCCAGTAAGAATGCTAGAGAAGCCTCACAAACAGTGGAGAGAATTTGTAAAATAGAAAATTCATGGTATCGGTAAAACAAGATGTCCGAACACAGACAAAGTAACAACAGCAGACAATACAGTTCAAACACTTACGAGAGGTTCAATAAGTAAGAAACTAGTATGGGATATGAACGACACTGTGTGCATAATTCTTAAATTGAAAGATCGAAAATCGATATCATATCGAATTTGGCAAAACTCACCATAAATGACAAAAAGCCCACGTATGGCTCTACAGCAAAATTAATACATTATTGATAAACAATCGCAAAGAAAATATCAGTTTCTCAAATAAAAAGATATTCGGCTGCCAATCTAGAAATAAGAGCAAATGTGTGCACAAAATGACGAAATCAGCACCACTGAGCTACAAAGCCAACAGCGCCAAATACATGCTAAAAATTACAAGTGAATAATATATAACAACCAAGTCAATCAGAACACAGGAAGGACTAACAGAAATCATTACTAAACTGAAAAATAAAGAGAAAGGCTCCTTCTGCATTGCCTCAAAACTATTCAAAACTGGTACAATACTATGAGACATGTCCTTATCGTACATATGACTAAGAATATGACTGGGAACATGTATGGGAAAAGTTGACCACGATTCTTTCGAGCATAGCTGGTATCTCACTGATAACACGTATAATGTTGTCTTCTAGTACTTAAATCGATGCTGGTTTATCGGCATAAACAAGGGATTTGACGTAGCCCCAAAAAAGGTAATCCAACGGTGTCAAGTCGCACGATGTAGGCGGCCAATTCACTGGTCCAAAACGATAAATGAATTGCTCACCAAATTCATTTCGCAATAGGTCCATCGTTTTGCGTTCTGTGTGACATGCGGCACCGTTTTGTTGAAACTCGATTTAGCTCGAGTATTTTGGGCTATAAAAAATTGGAAATAATTTAACGATAGCGAGCACCATTGGCGGTAATGTTGTTCTCATTGTCATTTTTGAAAAAGTACGGACCAATGATTCCACCAGCCAATAAACCACACCAAACAGTGCATTTTTCAGGATGCATTTGCAGCTCTTGTATTTCTTGTGGCTGCTTATCGGACCAAATACGGCAATTTTATTTATTTACGTATCCGTTCAACCAGAAATGTGCTTCATCGCTGAAGACAATTTTTTGGTAAAAAAGCGGATCTTCCTCCAGCTCTTCCAAGGCCCATTCACCGAAAACACGACGCTGTGGCAGATCGCCCGGCTTCAGTTCTTGAACGAGGTGTACTTTATACGCGTTCAAACCAAGATTCTTGTGTAAAATCTTTCACGTAGTGTCATAACACAATCCCAGTTGCTGCGAACAGCGACGAATGGACACCTCACTATCTTCACCAACACTGGCTGCTACAGCAGCAATATTTTCTTCTGTACGCACCTACGCACGTGCGTGGGTGGCTTGATGTCCAATAACGTGAAATTGATGCGAAATTTGGTCACTATGGCTTGAATAGCCTGCTCAGTAGGGCAATTATGATGCCCATAAATTTATCAGTGGATTTAGTAGTTTACCTTCTGCATTGATTGCCGACGAGCGTGAAACTGTCTATTTATACCCTAGATGATGAAATCAGACCCTACTAAGTTTTTCATTCCATTTGTAACACATAGAAATAATGATGGTACAGCAAAATGGATTGGACATCCACGCATAACATTAAAAGTTATTTTGATTTTTGCACGTCCGTCTGTCTGTCTGCCGATTCTCACAAATATTCGTAAATGCGTTTACTTAGAGATCTGAAATTTTGCGTACGGTCCTTTTACAAAAATTGTAGATTGAAGTTCGAAAATTGAACAAATCGAGTAACTCCTTCTAAGGTTTGCTATACAAAAATATTGACGTACTGAAATTTTGTATACGGCTTTTTCATAAAAATAGTAAATACAATTTAAAAAGTGGAGTAAATTGGCCAATCCTTTCTCGTCGTTACCATACAAAAAACCTAAGTTTTACGTATCCTGTAAAAACGATCAGTCTTAGACGTTTTTATCGCACGGAAAAGTTCTTCAGAATATAAAATCCTATGAAATTGGTCTTAATCATTTTTACTATCCGACGAACCGTTCTAGAAATATATGCAAAAAACTACTTCAGCAATCAAAGTTGCAGAGAGGGATGACCATACGAAATTACATACGGGCGGGCATTCCGTTAAGGTATCATACGAATTGGTCTTAAAGACATTTAGATTTTTCCTTGTTCCCTTGTTAATTTTAACCTCTGATCCTTACAGACTGTGCTATCGATTTCAACAAACTTGTGACTTTTCTTTCATGGGCAACGCGATTTATGTATGCATTTACGTGTGAACGAGGCAGACTTCTCGATGCAAATTTTAGTTAAGCTGAGTATAAAGTTAGGTGCTAGAGGAATAATTGGTACAATTTAAAAATATTTAGGTTCCAATTACGATCACCGGTGATCCGTATTTCTTTTAACTACTCTCATTAATTAGGGATAAATCGAGATGTATTACCGAAACTATTGCCCAGAGTTATACCAATCTTTATTTAGAGGACAGGCCCAACCATATAGTCAACATCAGCTCATATTTAAGAATAACACATAAAGATAAAATAAAAAAAAATAATAAAATAATGTTGGTGGGAAGACTTTTAATTCATACATGTTTTTTTTTCCAAGAAAAAATATGCAAAAACAAATGGAAAATTAACAAACAAAAAAATAACAAGAAGTTGGAGGGATACCAACCGATAAGAGTGTTTTTCTTAAGTGGTCTTTTGATACCAGTTACCAGTACCAGTTAAACTAGTTGGATCCCTTTTTGGGGCTACCTTAAATTGAGAATGAACCGAGATGGAGAAAAACTCACATGAAATTATTTTCACATTGGATTTCCTTTCAGAGGGTACCAAGAAAATGGAGACATCTCCGCTAAAAAAAGGAGTTAAGCGAAGACTTTATCCAGACGATACAGGAACAGTTGGTAGGAGTGCAATAGCAAATGTACAAACGCGAAGTAGCTAGGTTCGAGTTTCGATCGCCGATGATCATTTTGTCCAAAACTGAAATGAATCTCGGATTTACATGTGTATGATAATTTGTATGTAGTAATATACATATGTCTCATAAGTATACAGACTTGGCTGTTCCAGGCAGGAAGCTGAATCAGTAAGTTGTTGAAATAGATACAATTTAGCGCCATATGAAGTCGATTTTTAAGAGCAAAACTCATTAAGGTATGGAGACTTCCTCAAAGTATTATGGTATTTTCCAGTTTCAGTTTCAAGCTGGCGACTTTAATAAAAATTTTCAAGTTTTTCATACAAAACCATTACAATTGTTGATTACCCAACTTCGCGCCTACATATAATTGATAGTTATTGTTCATTAATGACGTACATGCAATTCTGGTCATATAGAATTTCTACAAAGCTAAGAAAATGGGAAACTTACAAAGAATTTTCTGTCTTGGAAATACTGAAAGTGAGCTCTGAGTATTGTTTTGCAGCTCATTTTGAATGAAATATCTTGCTGTCAAAATTTTGAAAGCCCAGCGTTTTATGGGAATACATTTTAAAGTATCAAAGGCAGTTGCAACAAACGACGAAGAGATGAATGAAAATGTGGTTTGCTAGAAGGGTTTGACGAGAATATGTAGTGCATAATTAAGTAAACGTAAGAAACGTTAATTTTTGTATGGCAACACCAAGAAAGGGTTGCCCGATATTGTCCATTAATTAAAAATTCATAAATTTTATGAAAGGGCCATGTACAAAATTTAGACTCTGTACGTTAACACGTTCTCAGTGTCCAAATATATAGTGGAAAACGAAATTTTTATATGGCAACCCTACGAAGGGTTTACCTGATTTGTTCCATTTTCGAACTTAGATTAGCAATTTTTTTAAGAAGCCATGTGCAAAATTTCAGCTCTTTAAGTAAACACCTTCGTATGTACAGCAAGCCCGTCAAACAGACGGATAGACAGAGGGACAAACGGACATGAAAAAATCAAAACAACTTTTCATATCATGCGTTGGTGTCCAAGCCAGTTTGCTCTTCCAACATTGTTTCTATGCATTACAAATTGAATGGAAAACTTAATATACCCTATGAGACTTTTAGTCAAGTAAGTCGGGGTTTTTGCCCTATAAAAGGTGGGTAGTTGAATTTTTATATACCTATGTTATTTAGTTCCGGGCCCCGATAAAAAATCCAAATTTTCACCTTGAACGAGGTCTGCGCGGTCCGCCATCTTGGATTAAAGGTACAAAAAATTGGTTTTTTCAAAATAATTCCTCAACGATTGATCCTACGACAAAAATGGCTGGTATAAATTTGAAGACTACTAAATTTCCTAATTTTTTTTGTATGAACACTTTTTTTGTAAGTCTGATGTGTAATGAGTTACAACGGCGGAAACGTGAACATTCTTCAAAAAAAAAATTATAAGTATAGTTCGTCTTATACAAGGCGTTTAGTCCATGATGGTCTATAAGACACAAGATGATAGTAGTCACCTAGTCAAACAAAAAATTATACGTCAAGGGGGAATCGGCATCTCAACCGTTTCAGAGTTACAGAGTAATTAATACCCTGCATCTTAAGAAGTAGAAGGCGTACGGTCACTTACAGAGCTTATTATACTCAGAACTTAATGGCCTTGAATACGACTGCTCGACCAGCCTCGTATTACTGTCCACTTTTGAGTCACGGTGGTCTAAACTAAAGATAAGTTCTTCTGAAAAAACTTCATTTAAAAAAAATATCGTCTAATTTCTGTATGATCTGAATTGGCTATGAGCTAATAACTGTTTAATGGCTACAGTGAGCATATAAGTATAATAGATTACAGTTTTTATAAAAAAAAATTACATTAGCCACCTTTTTGTAAAAAAAGAGGTCAGAGTCAATACAAAGGTATAAACATCCGAAATTTTTAGTTTAGACCACCATAATTCCTTAGGAGAGAGGAGTTCGGGGCTGTTCGAGCAATCGTTTGAAAGGCTATGAAGTTTCGCATACAATGAGCGCTGTAAGTGAGCGTACACTTTGTACTTTTTGAAATACAGGGTATTTTGTGAAAGACTTACATATTTTCTTAATCACCCTGTAACTCCGAAACGGTTGAGATGCTACTACCCCTTTGCCATATACTTTTTTGTTCTACTGGGTGACTACTATCACCTCCTGTCCTATGGACCACCATGGACGAACACCCTGTATACGGGGTACTATACGTATCCATTTTTTGGAAAAATATTCACGTGTTCGCCGCTGTAGCTCATTCCACATCAGACTTACAAAAAAAAGTGTTAACCAAAAATGTAGGGAATTTAGTCTTCTTCAAATTTGTATAAGCCATTTTTATCGTAGGATCAACCATTAAGGAATTATAAAAAAAAACACAAAATTTTTTGTACCTGGGTGAAAGCCTGGATTTTTCATCGGCACCCGGAACTAAGTGACATATATAAAAATCAAAACTACCCCGCCTTTTGTAAGACAAAGGCCTTATTTAGTCCTTATTGACTAGACTATTTATCTAGAATATAATAATTCATCAGTGACACGGAAGTCAACTGAAATTGAATTGTTCTCGCACTGAGTGCATAAAGCCATTCACATTCAAACCTCGAGGCTTATTCAAGGGCTTTTCAAAATTTCCAGCAAGGCGTTTCAAAACACCAAAAAATAACAAAACCATGGCGTACAGGTAGCCTTACAGTTAGGCTCAAGGCTCAGTTTGCACAATTTCAAAAAATTAGCTGTGTCAAATCGCTGAGCCAAGGCTTAAAGCAAGCTGTGAGGAGGCCTAAAAGTACTCAGACATGAGGCTTGCTTGAATTTGTTTCGGTCTTAAAACGTTTTCTAGAGAAACTGTCTAATATAGGTAGTCTGTGCGCAGATCTTCAGTCTGTCAGCAAGCTAACTGATTTTGTCAAATACCCACCTTGACTACAATAATAATTTAAATTGATATACTGCACTACATCATCCAGATTACAGTTCTGGTTGCAAGGACGGCTGTTAAGAAAAGGGCTCTTCCCTTATAATTTCAGGTAATTAACCAATCTGCCTGGAAATAACATCTGTTAAGTCCAAATTTTTACTAAATCTAATAACATAATTGAGATATACTGTTGTCACTTGCCATCCTTTTTCTAAGTACTTCGCGATCAGATAGCTGTAGATAGCGTAATTACATAGTATACACAAATGTAAGCGGCAATTTCCATAAAGGTGAGAATTTAAAACTCGGCTATGAAACTAAAATGCAGCTTCAGCAGCACGAGCTGTACTAATTTTCACATATATTTAAATTACAATGATCTTTATTCGCCCTATCCGACTATGATTTTACACATTGGGCAAAATCGGAATTCAGTCGCCCTAAGAGGTGGAAACTATACTTAAACCATTATTTCTCCTTTGAACATAGTCGCTTATCCTTATCAGCATTATAAGGTTCACAGCAGTTTTTAATTTGTATTACAAACAGCCATAGAACTATTACTCTTCCCTGCCGAGCTCAAATATAACATAGCTTCACGTATGGAATTTTATTCATATAAAATACTAAAAAGAATCTCAATTGCAGGTAAGAGAAAATAAGTGCGTGTCACTTAAAATTCAAAATCAGCCATTTATTACATATCTCAAGACGGTATCCATATTGACTAAATTTGAAATGCAATCATTTCAAGGACAGAGTGTGCCGTCGAAAATTAGTTCATTTGAAATGTCATTGACAATTCCTCACTGTGAGTAAAGATCATGACAGAGTTCAATAATTTAATTAAATGCTACCAAAAATAATTGCGGGTATTTGATGTAGTCACAAAAAATTTAGACAGAAAAACAATTTTTTTTTTAAATAGGCCAAAAAGAGAAGAAAAACTGCAAACAAAGAGATTTCGAAATCAGCTGTCACTGCTGAATTTAGTTCATTTTAATTATGGTAGGTGGTCCTTTCACTGAAATTTCACTAATATGGAGTAAAAATGTCGGTATTTGAAATTAAATCGAAATGTTTCAAAAGGGTCCTTAATGCACCTCATTTATATGAAACGCTACACATTTGATTCCATTTAATTAAAAATTAAGTCATTATGGAGGTAGTCTGTCTAGGGTATTATATATGTTTTGTGAACCAGCGATACCGTATGTCAGATCCACTTTGCGTTATCCATTTTAACGAAAGTTATTACCTCATCAGAGTTGTATTTAGGCAAGCCGCAGTCGCATTTCTGCATAGGATGTATATGTATTATTCCTTTTGGTAGTAGATCGAGGACATTCTTATAACCTTAGTCCCAAACCAACTTTGAAGTGAAGCCAAAACTCATACATATAGATAATATATTTGTGTACCGACATGCGTCTAATACACACTTCTATGATCTAGAAGTAAGTTTCATTGAAAAATAGCTGGGTAGGATCCCGGACATTGTGTATGAAAGTTTAAAGCCAATAATTAATTCTCTAGATTTTCCGGATTTGTTAATTAGCGTTATAATGCTGAAAGTACCTAGCCTAGCATTCTTAATAATTAAAAAATGTAAAGAAAGTATGCCCGCATCTGCTCTAAGATTGAATTGGGACAGGTATACATAGCACCTATAAGTCCGAGGCACAAGAGTCTTTCTTTTATTTGTCATTTTTAATACATATTCTTTGTTCCGTTTTCAAAATACGAAAATTCCCTAATCGTGCCTAAATGGGTAGTCAATATTTAAAATCATTAGATCGCAAGTGTCGAGTTCGTGAATTTAAATTAATTCTCTCAATCTTCACAGACATGTCGACGTCATCCTTCACAGGTTGAAATATAAAGTTTATATCACATATTTTTCTACGAATTTCTAGAGTAGGAAGGTGTATTAAATTTGATCTTTCGTTTTAAAGTGAAACATGAAGTCTACCCCTCCATTCGAGACCTCTTAGGGCCGAAAGTAAAAATCTCCTTTGCACGCTTACAATACGATCAGGGAAGGAGAGCAGACAGGACTGGAATATTCTACAATGGGTCTTACAAGAGTGTTTTACTGCTTTTTCTCTGTTTTGATTCACCATACGAAAGTACCGTATGTAATATTGGGCCTATAAATACTGGTATAAAGCCTACAGTCTCCTTTTGGATTCCACCCTTATTTTTTGCCATACAGCCTTTGGCATATACAGAATCTCTCATCATCTCATTCCTGTGATGTGTGGTCGTTCCATGCCGTTCGATGCAAGAAAGACACCTCTATTAGTAACATATTATTGAGTTTTGTAGTCCTTGTGGCCGATAATAGTTTTGCTGTAGAACTGTTGATCACCTTTCGCGTTCTGACCAACCAGAAATAATTTCGAGTGTTCTTTGTTCTTTGAATAAGATCCGAGATCGTACAGTTATACTGGTTTTCTGATTGTTATAAATGCATTTGCAGCGTATGCTAGGATATCATATCCGGCTTCTAAGTGATTTTCTTATTACGACAGTTTGACTCCCTACAGAAGCCGTTATCTTCCGATTTTTAACTATGCGACTATCATTGGTTGAATGCCATTCTTTAATGATGCTCTTTCTATTGAGGTATTGTGTCAATGTCGATCGATGAAAGGGATACTGCCTAGATTGTGTAAAACACTTTTCTTCGATTTGCTTGACTTCTAGACATATTGATAGCGGTAAAATGGCTCTTTGTTGAGAATGCTGCTTCTCTTATAATTATCTAATATCTTTCATATACTTAGTTTTTAATTGGAATTATACCAAGGTGACCTGGTTTTATTATTTAGGCTCTGTGTTATTGGGCTTACCAGCCTTCGGAATAAAAATTACTTTAGCAGCTCTCCATGTTTGAGAAATATATATGCCAATTTACAGCTGGCCCTAAAAAGCAAAACATGAACTGTCGTCAATTCCGTTCTTCCTTTTTGTTAAAGAACCGGATAAATGGCCCATTTTATCTTTTCAGTACCTTTATCTTATTGGTTCCGGTTATCGTATATCTTGAGTCTTCGCCATACACGATTCTCGTAAATATGTCTATTTTGTTAAAATACGTATATGTATAAAGCAACAAAAATTAAATCAGTCTCGGTTAAGCTCGAAATATTTTTACATATAAAAATTTTGCTTTATATGATTCATACATAGAATTTGAAAATAAACCAGCTTTTTTTAAGCAAACTTAAGCCTGTACCAGCGCTCTAGCTCAACAAGCATGAATTTCCTACACTTTTATTCCATTGAATTACTCGGGAAATCAAGATAAATATTTATCTGACAATAGTAGACGGATTGAATGGAACTTGCCCACTTCGAACACGAACCATGCTAGGTACAATTCGCGAATTAAGTGAGATACTATCTGAATTTCACAGCAATAGTGCATACACGCAATAAGAGGAATAGACCGTTAAGAGGAAATATGATCACTTCCAGTATTCGTATTATATGCAAATGCAACTCCATCCTTGTTATTATGACTAGATAGATCAATTAAGAATATCTAAGAACCAGCAAGATAGAAATATAATTAGCTTTTTTACATGAGGGTATTAGAGTAAATAGACGCAACTCTCTTGAAAACCCTGTGTTCTCTGAATACACCTAGGAAGTTTAGAAATCTTGTGCTGTTCGACCAGACTGACTCAGCGAGTGCAATAATGGTATCCGAGAATCGTACAAAAATTAACTAAGTATGACCTTCCTGAACTGTCAGCCAGCTAATTCATATGGTGGACATTCCATTCGTTGAAACGGATGCTGCTTTTGCAATTTTACAATACTTAACACTGCGCAATTTACCATGCCTCTTACTTCATATAATATAATAATACTCAAAATAAATTCGCTTGTAAAAAATGTCCACCAAGTGATGATGCAAAAATTGCTGAGTCCATGACCTTTAAAAATAAAATTACTGACTTAATGCGAGTGTCCGCCACCAACGAAAAATAGTTATACACATAGCTCCAAAACAGATGGGTTTTTAGGGGTCTGAACAATAAAAACAAAAACGGAACCATTATAAGAGCGCGCTCGTGCATCCGTCTGCCTTTCACAGGCGTTTTTCTCGAAAAGGATATGACGTAGAAATTTGGAATTTGGCAGAATGTTAGGTCATCGTACGCACATATATATCGATGGTAAAGAGTTTTTGTTTTATTTTAATTTTCAACGGTGTGGATTGGTTCTCCTCAAAACAAATTTTTTTTTTTTTTTGATTTTGTAAAAACATACATCTAGCCCAAATTGTGCGAAAAAATACCGTCACCTCACGATCGTCTTGGTTTCTAAAGCTAAAACTGTGATAGTATTAGGGTTAGTATTCATTGAGTCAGAGATAGCATAGAGAGAAAATGAGTGGAAAATTGACGTAGGAAAGGCATTTAACTATTCAAGAGAGGATCTAGGTATGTAAAAACTCAAAGCTCATAGTTCAATAAAGACCACCAAAATATTACGAACTTAATTCCAAGTCTGGATCCAGGTTTTGCTAATTGTAATCCGATGTCTCATAAAACCTTCTTTTGCATTAGTTATTGCATTTTTATCCTTAATCACCAGCTTTAGAATTTTTCGTGTCTTTAGTATCTCACATTGAAGAATTCGTACATTTCATCCCTTTAGATTGATTGGAGCTTAATCACCAAAAAGTAAAATGATACACTTGGTCAGATAGCGAAAGTGTGCTTTTTATTTTAATAATCTTGAATGATTTTTTCCGTGCGAATTGTATAGTCCTACTCGTTCATATCAAATCCCTTTCCATTGATTATTTCCATTTTAGAATATAAGTAAATATTTATAAGATAGAGTTTAATGATGAAATTATCGAGAATAAAATTAAAACACTATACCTACGTAATATACATATAGTTACTAAATATTTTCATCAACTCTAGTTAGACAAAAACTGCACTCTTTGCTCATTCTTTTTTCTAATTAGTAGATACTTCTCTACAATTGTTGTAACAATAATAAAAACACTACACTTTAACTAATTAAGCTTTCAATTCAAGCAAAAGTTATTAGCGAGCTGTTTATACCCATCCTTAAAATTCCA
Organism: Dioctria linearis; assembly: GCA_963930735.1. Lineage (NCBI taxonomy): Eukaryota > Metazoa > Arthropoda > Insecta > Diptera > Asilidae > Dioctria > Dioctria linearis. The sequence continues at coordinate 212,192,402 of OZ005741.1, read as the reverse complement.
AAGCCAATTGTTACCAGTGTTGTGTATAGCGGTGACAGGCAGTTACTCTAGTGTCTCCTTTTTTATAGACGTCATTCTCTTAATTTCATGGGAAAAGTCGCAAAAGTATAAGGACTCTTTTTTTGAATGGTGTTGTAACACAAATGCCTAATGACACTCTGTCAGGGAATAGCCTGGACCTTGCTACATAAAAATTCACTCTTGGTAATAACTAACCAAGTCAACTCATGCCACAAATTTAATTAATGGGGAGTCCAGGGTTTTTATTTGTTTCTTTTTTTTTTAATTTTCATAAAATGCAAAACAAAAGTATGAGTCTTGACAATCAGACTATTCTGGGGATTTTTTTTATTTTTTACAATCTTAATCGCTTTAGTGGTTTGAAGTAATATCTAAAAAAAAACAAAAATGGAGCAGGTTAACAGAGTATAAGCAGAATCAACCGACTTCCTTCTTTGTGCGCCGTAAAATTTCAATAAAAATGTTTCTCCACCTGGAAATATACTTTTTCCTTTATAGATATTTTATTTAAGTGAAGATATCCATCATTTCCGCTTCCATGAATTCTCCCTCGTTATAAGAGTTCTTTAATGACATTTACAATTCTGAATGCGAACGAATTAAATTTCGTCTTAGTCAGAGTATTTTATTTAAGCTTACATAGGAGTGATACCCGCTACTCTACAGAGACTGAATATTTTTGGCTAATATTTTCTTGTGTTTTTGTAGATTTAAGTGAAACCTAAAATTACTTTAATTTCTTATTTCCAGAGGGAAGAGAATGTGTTAACTGTGGTGCCACATCAACGCCTCTGTGGCGAAGGGATGGAACGGGTCATTACTTGTGCAATGCCTGTGGGCTTTACTATAAAATGAATGGACAAAACAGGCCACTTATCAAACCAAAGCGAAGACTGGTAAGTTATAATTAGACAGCCCTAGTTGATAAAATATGTATAAATTTGGGTTTTATGTTGTTGTTTAAAAAGACTAATGTTAAGTTCGCCCACTTTAGTGACTATATTTGTGCATAGGTATGTATAGGTATGAGTAACCTCTACCTACTGTACTAAAGAATTTCGGGCAGTGTAAAGTGATTACAGTGATCATTTGTGGATACTTTTAGGTAAATTAGACTCTTGAGAATTTATATACCGAAGTGTAAATAAAATATATAATTATGAGACTTATGGGTACCAACTTATAATTTACTCATGTGGTAAGGGGGAAATCGAGAAAAATTTAAGATCTTACAACTTCGTCTAATACAAAAAGATGACATTTTACATACATAACATATGAAAAAAAAAATTTTTCTTTGATTATGAATAATAATTTCTCCCTAATTACCTTACATCAGGCTAATTCAAATCAAATATTGTACTTCAATAAGCTGCATTCAATGATTTTGACTAAAACATCACATAACATTTATTAGGGGCGATAGTATACACGATTACAATCTATTATTATACCCAAAACAACTGGTCTAAACATAGAGAAAGTCCAAATGAGAAGTATGTACTTATAATTATAAATATGGCACTTTAAAATAAAATAAATTTGCATATTAAGGCTAACAAAAGAAGTTAAAGAACTACAAAACAGAACTAATACTAGAAAAAGTTACTAAATGAATAGAAAAAAAATAGAAAGTGGCAATAATTCACGATAGTATATTGCTGTGAGAGTAGCCTAGTAAAACGAGGAAATATAATGTTCCTGTTTCGATGTGAATTATTGAAATTAAACGTAATATGCTTCATTATTTTTTTGCTGGTTAAAGAAGAATACTAAGGTACTTTTCTTGAGATATGTAGTAAACGAGAACGTCACCATATCTTCGAAGTCCGAAAATGAAATGTAAGAGTTAAATGCAACCTCTATTCTACGGGTACAAACTAACTATCAAGTCGAGGGAAAATGAAACTTCCATATAAGTGAAGTAAAGCAAGATTATTGTCTTAACTAAATTTAAGCGGGTTGCTTCTGGCAAAATACTGGTTGAGAGCCAAAGCCTAATGAGTGCGGAGTAAATTTTACTAACTTTAGATTTTGTATTGTCACGTCAGTTCATATTTTAGTTCAACACGATACCCAGATTTTTCACGTTACTAACAAGAGACAATAATGCTTCAACGTCCAAAATTACGGGTGAGATATCAGCCAGATGTAGTGGACTGTTGTGAAAAATAATATACTGAGATTTAGATGGGTTCAATCTGTTCAGATATAGATGCACATCAACTGCGTAAGTGGGTCCTGACATTGCGACCGACTAGAGGAAGGTCATTCAAAAATAAACTAAGTAATTTCGGACCCAGGATTGAGCCCTGGGGTACATCAGTCGGGAGGTGTGTTGGGCTAATGCTTTTATGCAAAGGAAATAGCCTCTTTTGATATTTTGCCATTAACCTTAAAAATCAATGTGATTAAAGAAATAAAAGAAAACGCGTAGATCTCTTTTATCACTAACACTATTTAATTCTGATTAAATCAAATAAACAAACTATTCTATATATAAACTTGAACCTTACTTTTTAAAAGAAGTGATAGGCTATTTTTTAGTTTTAATACGCGTGACTGCTAGGCTCTAGGATAGAAAAACATAAGAGCGAGATTATCATGACAACCGGATCTTTTCCTTTTTTTTTTTGGTATATCATTCAATCAATCACTGAAGGTGGCGCAGCATTTACATTGTTGTTCAATTCTAATCTTGGCGCGAATTTCAAAATTAAAATTTGAAACTGTAGTGCCACTACAAGTGATTCTGACAAGTTATTATCCACCTTAACCAATTGGTGGCGTTCTGACAAGAAACTCCCAATAACAGCGAGCTCCGGGAACGAGACTGCCAACATGACAAGAGCTTGTTACTTTCCAAGTGACCAAAGCTCTAGAAGCTAATTAGCTTTTCCAGAACTATAGATAAAAAACTTAAGATACTAATTGATGTAAAATCTCCAGGAGATTCCGGAGAAGGTTTTCTTAGGATAGGCAAGACTATAGCAGTTTTTCAAGACTTAAGAAAATTTAATAGCATAAATAGAAGCAAGCAATTCTGTTCGATCTGCACCGCAAAAAGAAAAAGAAGAGCTAATGCATCTGGTGTCACTTAAAGTAGGATTAATATAACTCAGGTTGACAGATTTGGTGTTAAAGTATTGACGTTTCACTAGGCGGACTGCCATAGTGCCCCCATTTCGCACAGTAAGGTACATGTTTAAAGCTTCACCTATTTTAAGATGCTTGTAATCCTGGTACAAGGATTCCCTTTTATTAATAAGAGATTGAACACTCTGCGAGAACCAAGGAATCTACCAAATTACCAAAATCCTTTGGATCGCCCAAGTTGGTGATTCTGCTTTTTAACAGATATATTCGAAATTAAAATTATGTATCTCAAAATCTCGTTTTGGCATAAGTAAATTAAGCTCATTTACTTCTAAACTAAAGACGTATAAATTATTTCTGTTGTATACATACTTCTGCAATTTATATTTTGCTTTTACGGAGTTAAATATGAAGACTTACTTAAAACACTACGGGAAAGGAATTATACGTAATTCAAAATTTAATAAAAACATTAACTAATTAACTAAACTATTTAAAAGAAGAAGAAAGTAAAGTATAGGTACTACAATGAACTAAAGAGAAGAAAGAAAAAATAGTAGGTATACTAAAAAGAGTACTTATCGCTCTAAATCGTTGCTAAAATGATTTGTTTAATGAGATATCAAAAAACACTGTTCAAATCAGTCAATTCCAAGCCAGTCAATTCTAGTGAAAAATCAGTTTGGACAATGAAAGAACTCTTATCATGTAATATACAAAGCAGTTTCAAGAGCGAACGACCCTTGGTGGCACGCAGAATTGGAAATTTTTATATAATTAGTTTGACTTCTGAGTAGAAATCAACTTTAAATATGCGAGATAATTGTGTAATGAGATGCCTACCAAAGGAACCCTGAGATATGAGTATTCCTTTCGAAGTAGCTTATAAATATTTTAAATGGTATCCTTGAAGGCAACAATTCATTCATTCCATATGTGTATCTTCCCAACCACTCTATATATATATATGATTACAGCAACTAAATTTTAAAAGCAAGAAAAGTTAGCACAGCGGGATTTTCCATATCAAGGGATTCATGAAAGCCTATATAGGTAGCTAGTTTATATGTTGCTACTATACAGCTATGGCTGCACGGGTGTATTTGCGAAGCGCACAAGCCATAAAAAAACACTTCTCCTAGCTGCACCTGACTGAAAGTCGCTGTTTTCTTAGCAACTGATATTGCTTTCATTGATTAGGAATTAGATTGTATATATGAACTAACGGAGTTGAGATGCAAGGAGTTTCATAAATTTGAGAGGTATTGTATCTGAACAGAAGCAAACCCGCCAGAAGAGTTATTTATATTGTCAAAATCATTATCATTGCGACTATGATAACTACTGGGAATAAAGTAGATTTTTAAAGTATCAGAATCAAAATCCTCTAGTATGATTGATTGCCATAATCCCTATATTCCGCACTTTTCTTCCTCAATTTTTCACTGCTTGACGCACAGCCGATATTTTAGCCTGATAATGTGCTTTGATGTGTGAATTTTTGTCACTTTATTATGGATTGCTTTATATTAATTGAAAAGTCTTTGAATTATTTTGCAATGTAATATAAGTGTGGTGTTGGTGTGCCTCAAGGTAGGAATTTTGATCCGCTACTCTTCTTGACTTACATGACTCAAGTGATTTGCCTTTCATATAAACAGATTTCTCTGAACTGTCAGCAAAATTAGTGCTAAGGCTGTATCTGTCGATAAAATTATGCAGAAATAAATAGGTATTTCATAAACATTCTTAAATAAACAAATAAATAAATGATAATAATAGAAGTGCTCAAAAAAATAACCTTACAAACACACGATTACACACGATTTTAAGTAAGTAGAAAATTGGTCAGGATTACGTGAAAATTACATAAATTCTGAGTAGAGCTGACATTCGATATTATAGTTGAGAAAATTTACTTTCAGGATATTACATCCAATGGAATTTAGCTACTTAAAGTTAGGTCGGATAGCAGTAATTTAAACTGAAACGAAAACAGTTAGATACTATGTGAATACATTCTAAAATAATAATCGGGTTGACGAAACTAATCTGATAGACAACAAATACATACATAATGTAAACGGATTTATATTATTATTATATTTATCAATGGGGTTTTAACTCATATGAATTTTAAGCCGACTTCAGATCAATTTGATAAGGTGGCAGTAACGCGCAAATCAGTTTTCGAGCCTTAATATACGTATTAATTGCCAACTTAGTAATTTAATTTAAATCTTTAAAATTTCACACATTCTCTTACTAATTCTTCCTTTTGGGTTTGATTACGATTGTATTTTTATTTATTTATTTTTTATTTTTTATTTTTCATTAATGATGAAGGTGTGCAAAGGTGAATAACCTTTCACCCTAATATTTTGTTGCAGAACTTCCAAAGGCAAACAAAGTAAAAATAATAAATTCACCTTCCTATAAAGGATATGGGCATCGAAAGTTGTTAACCTCGATTATTATATATGTAGCCTATACCACTCGCTGCTGCCAACAACAATTGCCCGTTTGCTTGGTCGCAACAACGTGATGGTAATATAATAAAAAACCGCATCTCGTCTACTCGTATATGCTCCGTCTATCCATTTAACGAGGTTGAGCCCTGTTTAGCCCCTTTTCATAAGGGAGGCGTGTTGGCTAAAAAGTTCAATTTTAGTTCCAATATTGCCGCCACAAAATTAAGGCAAACCCTCCTGTACCCCGAGACTCTTGATTTGTTTTCTCTTTGATATCCTACACATTACGTGTGAGAACCTATATCACAGGTTCTTCCGTCCGGTGGTATCTATTTGTAGTATTGAAATTCTTCTGTTGGCTATATGCACATCGTACACATTTTATATCCAGAAGTACAAAAGTAAAAACAAAAAAGGTAAACATAAATTCTAGTGAAAAACGCATGCGAATGTGACCTTGTTTCACTAAGTTGTCCTATAACATAATGTTGGGAGCTCGTTATATAGACAGATTTGGATGACGTAATGAAAACTAGTCAAAAGTTATTTTTTTCTACACTTTTACAATTTCAAATTCAGTAATTAAATTATTTTGAATTCAAAAGAATCGCAGTAAATTGAGAAAGAAAAAAAACACTTTCGTTTCAATCACGTTTCCTTGACACAAAGTCTCCAAAAGACACAATTTGATATGTGAAATCAGAACAAAAGGGAAAGAAAACAAAGGGCGAATCCAATTTAAATAATTTAAAATCCCCAGGGAAGTATATGCGAGGTAGCTGGAAAACTACCTTTTTTGTTTTTAATTAGCCTCAAAAGTCTCAAGTGTTGGACCATTTCCTGGGATTATTTGAATAAATGGGTCTTCTCGATTGGATATCATAACTTCGTTAGCAAATGGCCAGTTGTAATGAATTCTGACTTCTGGATATTGCAATGGAATGAAGCTAACATTTCTAGCATCATGGCGCCACATTTATAAGATGAAAATATGTTTATGGTTTCGTTGTTATTCTTTCTTCTCGATAAAAGGAGAGATGCGTATCTCTATACTATACGTATATGCATATACGTGATTGTCATTAAAAATATTATACAGCCAGTAGCGGGAATTCTGGTTTAAATTTTAAATTATGAAATTCTCCGCGATAGACCCCTGGAATCTGAAATATTTTTTTTTTAATATTTTTATTTTTTAGATTTTCATGTGATAACGTTGACTAATTTGTCATCTGAAAAATTAAATTGCTTTTAGTTTTTGGAAAAATGCCTCTTTGTGTTGAGTTTAAGTAAAGTTTCTTTATATTTTCAAATAAATTTCATATCATCAAGTACCACCACATATTAGCAGCAATCAAAAGTTTTTATTTTTTTTTGCATCACGTTAATAAGGTCAGCTATAAATTATCGAAAATAATAACAACAAAACAAATAACATTTTAGGTTTTACTATTGAGTTTATAGTAACTACAACCACATTTATTAGAAATTATTTAAACCATTCAATCAAAAAAGTCAATCAAAGACACTAGCTCAGAGAAACTTTTATTCATGCTGTTTTAATGACATAAGTCAATGCTTTTTATCATCGAACCGTCTTCTACCTTCGTACACTATTTACACCAACCAACTCCAATCATTTTTCATATCAATTTTAAAATCACGAGAATATAAAGATTATTGCAATTAGTTTTTGCAACTTGAATTTAGTTTTTCTTTTTCTACTGGTTTTCAGCAAAATATCCTATCAACGTGCATTTCAAATATTTATCGCATACGAGTATAGTTCAGTGAAATATACTGAGACATTACCAAAAGAAGTTGATCTTATTCATTGGAACTCAGTATAAGATTTATCACATTGTTAAATTTTTGCTTTACTTCATCTAAGTTTGTAGAGAACTGATTTAAAAAAAAAAACTATTTTCAACAAAGTATTAAGTCTTCTGCTTGCGCATACTCTGGCTACCACATAAAATTTCTGACAAGTATCGATTGACTCCCTCGCCACTTCTAACTGTCATCTCTTATTACATTGAAAATATTTGATCTAAGAAGAAAATAATTAAGAAATTTAATAAATAAGTTCTCTGTGGGAGTTACAACCCAAAGAAAAATATGTGAAACTTATCAACAAAAAATGTCTCTTCCATGAGTTTTCTATGCATCATCATTAATGAAATGCATTACGTCCAGGTGAGGTAAGCTCATTCGCAGATAGGAGGAGAAACCAAAGAATATTCAACCTGTGCCGGTACCAAAGTCGGACAAGCACACAGAAGCTGTCTAGTTCTTTCAATTCCTCCTTCCATAGGCAGGATACACATTCAAGGCTGTCAACAACTCCCAGCGCTGGCAGATGAGTGCTGCATTATTTTTTTATGAGCCTTAAGAGACACTTAGTTGCCCATTTTTATCTATCAAGAAATAGTTTCGTACATCTACAAGCGCTCTGATTTGCTCATCACTGTTGATGCGGGTTCTGGTCCAAGAAAGCGGAAATAGAGCCGGATCGGACTAGCTTGTCCGACCTCTCATTCCGCATGATTCCATATACCCAAGCATCCTTTGTGGAGACACCGTGTTATGGACCCACAACTGGTCCACAAATGTTCTGTAATTTAGGCCGGTTGCTAACGGGTTAGTACGGTAGCGACATAGTATCGGTACGACATTTATCTCGACGACGACGTACCGCGTGGAAATCTATTACGGTCATACATGCTATGGACTAAGGCCCCTCGCTCACGGATCGGTGCGACATCGATACAATATCGACTCGGTAAACGTGCAGCATGCCGAGCCACTGTCGCCACCGTGTATTTTTATGAGTACCTACACATGGGTCTAAACACTGCCAGTTGAGATGCAACATGTTTTCGGTATGCAGCGTTGTGGCATGTCTTGTAAACCGATAAGCTGCATTCAATCAACAAAATGTCTGCTGATTTAGTCCATAGCATGTATGCAGGTGAGGGAGCTCCATGCGGTACGACATCAACGGGATAAATGTCGTGGAAATACTATGTCGCAACCGTACCCACATTTTGTCGATTTCACGACAAAATTCACCAATCAACTCGGTAAATGCCGTTTATCGGCTGACAAGCCATGTCACAACGCTGCATGCAGAAAACTTATTGCATCTAAACCGCGCACTGCAAACCCATGTGTAGGTATACTCACGAAAATACACTGCGGCGACAATGTGTCACCATTCCGCGCGTTTACGGATCATAGAGAATGAAAGGCCTAACATTCTAGCCGGGTCTGGATCTAGCTCTCCATTCTTTGGGCCGGAACCAACCTTTGGCGTTGCCACCTCGGTTATTGGGTCTCTCATGAGAGCGGATGTTCGTATGAAGCATAAACAGAATTGTGCGAACCTGAGCACTTGCAGGAGTACAAATCATTTTCTTGATGGGGCTAATAGGAATTTCTTTGATCTTTTCTTGATGTTCGGAGGGAAATATTACAGAACAAGGATGGGAATTCTGGACAGCCCTGAGTCTCTGTCCTGTTTGAAAGGAGAACCTGAGACAATCGAACACTTTCTATGGCTTGTCCGACCTTTGCCCGAAGCAGACTGCATATTCTTTGGTCTGACCTCCCATCTGTGGATGAGCTAAAAAGCCATGATCCTCAAAGGAAGATTTTAGTGGAACAGTTTCTAGCAGGTTAGCACAACGGTCCGCCCTGGTCTCCGTGCTTCGGATCTCTCGTCCCCCTGCCTATAACAACAACAAAATATGTGATGACGTATCACATCCATAAATATTGCTTATTGGTGTAGGGATTACTTCCAAAAACTTATGCCTCGGGTTTTTTCTAACGTGGAGTAGTTATTAGACTCTTGTGATTCCAAGTACATTATGATTTTCTTTTCAAGGTTTCATAATCATAATTAAAAAAAAACTCCCACCCGTCTCTGTTCATTACGTTCAGAGCTGGGCAATACTTAAGTAAGAAAAAAATCGTAAGTACTACTTAAAGTACATTTTCGTTAGTTAAGACTTATTACTCAATACTTTTGAAATGTTCTACTTAGAATTTGAAATTAAAAATTAAGTCTTAAGTACAAGTAAATAGAAGCAAGTACTATTTACTTGTACTTAAGAGTTAATTTTGTACTTAAGTACCAGGATTTTTACTTAAATATTACTGAGTCTATTAAGTACCTACAAATATCTGTTCTTCATAGAAAAGCAAATACCATCTCTAGCGCATCTCCTTTTTTGTTGAGTTTTAAAGCACTCAGAGAACTGTCCAAGCAAGTGCGGCATTCACCCGTCAACTAATAACATACAAACAAGACTGGGAAAGTAGAAAAGAATGGTATTTATTTATAAACATCTATTAACTGAACTCTATAAATTTCATTATATTACTGCAAACGTACAAAGATTCTAAAAAAGTACTTTAAAAAGTACTTCAAACTTAATACTTAGTTACAAGTACTTTTCATACATGCGGTACTTGAACTTACTCTGAATACTCAGGCCTTCGGTACTTGTACTTAAGTACTTTTTCTTTGATACTTGCCCAGCTCTGATTACGTTACTTCGTTTCAAGCTAATTAGAATGATTGAGGAAGTTCATATTAGTTTTCCGAACCACACTTTCACATTACCCGAACATATTGTTTAATCGATGAAAACCAGACTATTTAATTAATGCTGCCCTGTAAAATACCATAGGATAATCCCATGCGAAAGCATTTGATAATGCCGAATCTACTTTTCAGTTGCACAAAAATCTCCGTCGGCCCAACATATTTCTCACAATAATACTTCGATTATTATTGGAAAGAGACTTTATTGACTCTTCACAACTGATCTTGCTAGTCTTGTAATGTAGCTGAGTTCTTTTAGAACTCACATAAACTTCCTTAGCGTTACAAATGTAGGATCCTATTTTTGAGCATTATTTCCATTGGAATTCTCACTATAAGGTATAAATTGCACAACAAATATATGCAAAGCGGCATCTACATGTAAGAGATGAAATTAAACTCGACCTCTATTGCAAAAAGCTTAATAAATTACGACCATCAATGGAAATATGAGAAATTTATTTTCTTAACTATAACTGATTCCGGATATCCATTTCTTCACTAAAAGATCCTAACTGACAATATGAAAGATAATTCCTATAAATCTTTTTACTAGTCCTAGTTCAAAAAATTTAACAATTCCAAAATTCGTAACTACTGAAATTTTTGTAACCAAATGTTTGAGATATTATCAAACAGCACATTGTTTCAAGACTAAAGCTGCAGTTTATACTGTTCTTATTACAGATAAGTTGTGTATACTCTTTGCCAATAAAAGGTTTCAAGTTTAGTAAAAAAAATCCTGAACTACATTATGACTACCTTAAATAACCCATCAAAAGCCTTAATGTCAGTACATTTATGGCAGAAAAAGATTTACTGTAATTCTACAAATTTCCTCAACACAATCTGCAAAGAAAGCGTGGCTCAAAAACACTTTCAAATTTCGCGATTTACATACTGTCATCATCTTTCTAATCTACGAGGTTAACGGCTAAAGTTTTGGATCATAGCTAATTGCTGTCCCTCTTTCCCAGTCAAACATTGTATAAAAACCGCTAAATTCTTGAATTCTGCCCGAAATTTGATTGTTATGACAGTAGTGGGGGATGAAAAAAACGCAATACAATATAATAATATTACTAATTTACTTACTATTCGTAGGAATGTGACAACGACTTCATGTTGATTTCCGATGCTAATTCTGCGTATTCTCGTCGATTCAATGGACAAAGCTAATATATTCACTGCAAGATTTTCTATAAATTCAAACCTTCCACTGCACAAAACATATATCTGCTTGGTATGGCTATGTGCAGGATACATATGTACGAGAAATTTGGATAAGTTTCTTAATCGACTCAATGCCTCAAAAACTGCAGATCCTGATTGTGTTTAGTTGATGTTCATCGAAAGTTATTTATTGATCTTCTTTAATCTCCCCTAATCCTTTCCATATCTCCATCTTCCCCTGAGCTTGGGTTAATAATATAAAAAAATAATAAAAAAAACTTTACTCAAATTATTTTCCTGCTTTATGTAATCGACAATCGCCTATAAGAATTTCGGTCTGGATGTTCGTCTAGAGAGTAACTAACTTATTTAACGTTACAATCTGAGGTGAAACGGACATCGTTGCTCGATGTCTAGATCATTGAGTATAGAATCCTAGATTATAACCATTTTTTGAATTGAAAGTTTTTATCCTCTCATTTAGGACCTATTAGATGACGTTATATCCGCTCATTGCCCTACAAACATCTGCGAATGCTCGTTAAATACTGTGATCGGAGCATGCCCAGAAATCAATGTACAAATTAATTCCAGAATGGATCGGGTAATGCATCAAATCACCTGAGAGATTCAAACAATACTGTTTTAGTAGATATTTCAATATCATAGTTACAGGTATTGAAAGGTCTCTGATATTTGACCTGAATCTTGATTTTGACCTTGACGAATATTAAATTCAATTTCATTCAATAAAAACGTGCTTAACTATTAAGAGAAAAAAAGCTGCTCTCAACTACCAAGTTACTGGTAATGTGAGCTGTCAAGCCTGTCATTTTTTTCAATTCTTTTTAGCATGTAACCCAGCCCAGCCAGCGTAGGCTTGTTGCATCCATCATGGCTTTCAGTAGCCAAAATATGGGCAGTATCCAGCACGCACAGCCCAAATTGAAATGTAGACTAGAACAGTTTGTGCCTACATACATTCGTCGTCCGTCAAATATTCGTTCCTGTCTGTAGCATGTACATATAGACGAAGACACTACAGTGAGTTATTAGAAGCCCCAAAGAAAAAACTGTTCATGCATATTACGACGAAACGAGTTACAACAAGAGAAAAAGCTATGCTATAAGTAATGAATTACCGAGTGGCTAGTGTGGCTAGTTGGGAATAATTGCGTTATGTGGTGCCTGTCTGGACGTATAAGTCACGAGTTTCGGTTTGGAATTTTTTTACATGTTCACCTATTCGATTCTGCCTAGAGTGATATGTATAATATACAGAAAGTTAAGGAGCAGAAGATATGGTGCGGGTGTGTGAGCGGTTGAGGGGCCCAGCCCAGGTGAGTTGATTCAGTGGTTGACCAGGGGAAGACGGGGCCATCAAACACTGCATAGACGTCGATAAAGATTGTTATTAAAATATTTTCTGCATGATCATGGCATGTCTTTTCTTCTCATTGGAACCAATTTCATTCTCTCCGGCTTTCTAGTACCTATAGTGGCTACGACCTGGACCGTGTAGGTATGCTTAATGCTCATGCTGGCATTTACAAGGCTCATACTTATAGGGAAAGCACGAAGCCCAAATGTTTTGCTATGTATTGTGCGTTGTCATGATTACACCTGAACCAAAACAAAATCCCATGACACTAGCCGTAGTCCTGATTAGACCTCTTCCTGCCAGCTCTTTGGATTCTTTCTACCGATGGAAGAAATGAACCGAAAACGGTTCGTGTGGCGGATTGTCTGCAAATTCTCGAGGTGGTTAATTAAGCGGCCATTTGCGTGCTAATCGACAGTAGGTCATGGTATATGGTACTTCATTAAATGTCAAATATCATTTTTATTTTCGTTTATTGCAACATTATTTGCCTGGATTGTGGCTAAGAGTTAATAATAATACACAACAAGAGAGACCCTCAATATAATACCTGCCCACCCGCTACAAGTCAAGGTGAGAGGCATCGATTGTGCTTGAAATGCTTTCCCGCAAATTGTTCAACTTAATTATTGCCTCTGGCGACGACGTCAGGATTTTCCATAGAGCGCAAATTTATTTTTGCTTTTATTGTCGTCACCGGAAAATGAATAGACAAAACGTAAAGACTCCCATCGACCAGAACTATGGAAGTAGCTAGGTAGATATATTTCAGTTGTAGCTAAGTATCTAGAAGTTGACTGGAAGTTTAATAAGCCAGCTAATACAAAGCCATGGGAATTGTTTGGAAATTGTTCAGTTGTTCTGTGCTGAATAAAATTAAAATGTCAAAGATGAAAAGTGTTGCAATACAGTCATCAAATACGAATGGTGATTAGTTCTTTTTTTTTTGCTCCTATCCTTTTATGGAAGAAATCACAATTTTCATGAGCCGAATTAATTTTTTTTTTTTTAGCATTTTCCATTCTCTCACGGCATAGTACTATAAACAATGCACAAAAATATACCCCAATTCTGCGATTTTCATAATATAAACACGCACTTTCAATACAATTTTCCCACATGTTCTCTATGCAGAAACTTAAAATTCACAGAATGTGCCATCATCGGAGGCCATTATTTGGAAATCAGCGTCACATTTCTTGATCCGTTGGACAACAACGTTTATATGCGCAAAAGGGAATCGCAGGAGCCGCTTTTGAGGCGGGGACCACCTCAAATGATGCTGGTGCTGCAGCATGGACAAGTTCACCTGCAAAACATGGTAAGGGCGATATTATATATTTAAAGTGGGCAATAAATTATTATCGCAAGAAAAGAGCCAAGAATAACGTGAAACAATGGTCGATGCATCGATGCGAATATATAAATCAATTCACCTGCCTGCCACTGCTGGAGGGATCTCGTCTTCTTCACTTAAACTATGTATAGATATCGTTGGCACTTAATGGTAATTAAGTACAACCATCGTAAAGGCTGTCCGATGGATTTAACAACGCACTGGATTTGCAAGAAAAGTACGCGGATATTAATCACACATTTGTTATATGCTAAGAGCAGCTTATTATTTATAGCGGAACGAGATTTACGTATAACGCTAACAGAGTTAGTTTTATTTAATACATACACATAGCTTCCCTTCTAAAAAAGTGATACTAATAGTAATTCTCACACTTGTTTCTTTTTTTCAAATAGTTATAAAATATATTTATAAAAAAATACCTACTATACTTGCGTCCATTCATCAATAGTTATAACAATTAGTTGCAACAACACATATAACAGTTAGATGAAAAGCTATAACTTGCTATATATAAATTGTCTTAGGTTGATAATTTTATAAGCAACTTACCCAGAACACAACATTATCTATAAAATCTAAATTATTGACTTGTGACAATAAATGATTTAACTGTTATACTGGGTGTAAAAATTTGGTTGTTAAGGCGTTATTAGCTATTATAACAATTTAAAATATAAAGATAGGCCTTTATAATTATAAAAAGTTTCCTTATAAGATTGAAATTTTGATGTGTATTCTCCATATATTAATTAAAAATGAAGCATTTAAAGTTAATACGGCAATAAAGCTCGAAAAACTATTCAGTTACAGCATTTATGCAAATCGGGTTTATACAGACTTCCGCTTATATTTGATAAGTACTTCTGCCTTTTTTGTTTACAGTCTATATTTTATCTCCAATGAACAAAAGACTCAACTAGCCCAACTATTTGGTCAACCAGTTTCAATGGAAAAGATATTCTGCAGTGTTGTAAACTTTTTGATTTGTTACTCTTAAACAATAGAAGTTTAAAGTATTTTAATACTAGATCATAAACTTTGTCCAGGATTTCCCTATACGTTTGTGTTTCAAATAGATATGTGGAACCATGGTTAGTCTAAATTAACCGTCTACAACTATAAAAAAAAAATGATTAAAGTTGAGAAAGTGAAGTTTATACCTAATGTTAGATCAATTCAAGTGCCATCTTTGAAACAATGCAGAAATTGTTTGATAATTCCATTAAAAGCAGAATACTTAAGTAAAAGATAATAATCGATTTAATCATGTCACATTAGTCCAACCTGTTTCATAAATAATTTTTGTATTAATTTCAATCTATGGAAAAGAAAACTGTCAAAATAGCAGCACAATCCCTGTTGGCTCCTCAGTACCTTGCTAATTACTTGTTGTTAATTCACAAGAAGAATTGGAAAATGTATCAATCAAATACTATTAAACGTGTATTTGTAAATTTTATCCGTAAAAGATCTTGATGAAATGTGGTGAATCTTCTATTTTTAAGATGCGTGAAAGCGATGTAGTTAGGTCTCGACGTTGAGAAAACTCATTTACGTTTAATAAAGAGTTACAATTAACAAGTAATAAGTATAAACGAGAAATCCTTATATAAATTTGCAAATTTTCATAGCCTGTTCTAAGGATTTTCATGAAATCTGCCGAATCTACCGTTGTTGGGTGAAAGATAGAGACTGAACTAGGTACCCACGAATACGAATATATTAAATCTAAGAATCACATTCACAATTTGGACAAAAACAGCAATTTACGAAATAGTTATACATGAGTGAATCCTGCTCAGTGCCTTCAAGTAATTTCGCACTTATTTTTAAAATAGCCTTTGATCCATTTGCATTGCATTGTCAGAAAGTAAATGACGATAATGGAATAAGAAAAGACTCATTAAGAACTGGCGACACATTGCTTCGGTCAAATTTTTTTTTTTTTTTTTTTTTGTACATTGAGTTCGACCAATAACAATGAATAGATTAAAAATGCATTGCCACCCAAATGGCTCCAGAGCTTAAAACATTACTAGACCAATTGTTTAGGCTTACTATTTACAAATATCAACTCATATAAATGTAATGAACTCCAAAACCCCTCTACCATCTTCACGAATCCTCTAGCAGTTCATTGAAGATATGGAAGATATTTGTATCTTTTAACAGAGAATGCCAGACAACAATAAGGAAAGCTTGTCGCTTTTTTGGGTTCCTCCCTGTATCCTCTGCATTTTGGGTCATCAGTCAGTCCCATTCTATGAAGGAATGAAATGTCGACATCAGGATTTTTAATGAAGACTTGTTAAGCCTCAAGACAGTAAACACCTGAAAACTTGCAAAGGTGCTTAAATGTGCCAAATATATAAATTTGCAACATGCAAATTCACATTTTATTAAGATAATTGTAAAATTTTTGTTGACACTTCAAACACACTTTTCCAACATGAACAATTTTACAGATTTTGCATATTTATCACAAACCAGCTAAAGTTGCCCGTTCTTAGAACGGGATTCTCTCTTGAGTTTCTAAACTGTTTTTTATTGTTCTTTAATTTTTTTTCAATTTTTTTAATTTTTGTAAATTTATTTTAATTTATTTTTATTTTTATTTTATTATTTTATTTATTTTTTTTTTGTAATATTTTTGTATTTTTAGATATATTTTTCATTAAAAAAAGCGTGCTTGTATTCGTTCGAGTCTGGGCTTTTCCATAATTGTTTTGTTTTTTTAATTTTGGCTGAATTTTTTTATCTCTCTGATCTGATCCGGTTCAATTTTATGTACGTAAAACAACAACAATGCGTGATCCGCTGTTGTTGTTTTACGTACATAAAATTGAGCAATGTGTGATCCATTGTAGTTGTTTTACGTACATAAAATTGAACTGGATCAGATCAGAGAGATGAAAAATGCAGCTATCATGTTTCTTCATAAAAACAAAGCATGCTAGAATTCAAACGCGTTACAGACACTCTGGGCTTTTTAAAGTTTTTAAAATATTTTTTTCATTAAAAAAAGCATGCTGAGATTCGACTCTGGGCTTTTCTATATATTTGTTGTTCATGCTGGAAATATCATAAATACCTAAATATAAAAATATCCTATGTTGTACTTACCTGAATAATAAATCCGTTTAATGCGCAAAAAACACCAATTTTGTACTTCACTTACGAACTGAAAAGCTGCGATCGTGACTTTCAAATTGAAACGTGGAAGATCAATTTAACCAATTCAAACTCCATACCGGAAACATGGCATGCCCCATATTGATGTGATATCAAAAATTTAAGATATCTATTTAATTAAATTATTTGAGACAAGTCCCCATAATTTTGAAGTTCTGTGTAAATTATTTTGAGCCGAGAAATATAAAAATTTAATTTTCGTCGAAACTTGTAAATAAATGGCTGTCAAGAAGTTATAAAAAGGAGGCTTGCGAAACTTGACTTGAGGAAGCGCTCAGTTTTTCGACAGAGATCATACATGCAGCACGCATAAGATCAAGCCAGCGAAAAAGTAATTTAAATTTTTGAATACATCAAACAGGGTTTTAAGTAATAGTTACAACGGTACATTATTCTACATGCTAAAGTGTTTTTGGGTGCAGTGGTATTGAAACAGGGGATTTTAAGATAACTATTATGTATACTGCATTAGCAATAATTTAATTAGTCAATAGATTCTTTCGTATAAAATTAATTAATAAATATAACACTTTAATTAAGTATGCGAAAGGAAAAATTGGTTAAGGTAATATAAGTGGTGAATTAAGTATACATATAAAAGTGGATTTAATTAGTGAAAGTTTTGTTTGGATCCAATTAAGCATATATCAAGAAACGGCATTTTAATTATACAGACGAACAGACAAAATAATTAAGCTAGGATATGTATAAGTAGTGAAATGACTAAAAATTAAGAAAAAAGGTAAATAAAGAATAATAAGAGCATATGCTCTATATATACTAGAAGGATGATCAGCGAACGTATGTTCAATTCTACTCTGACCCGTAATTTATAGGGTGTAACTAATTTGAATTAATCATAATAAACGTAATACTCAACACAAGCCCACATATAATTCATTTATATACCGCTACACTATTCCACCATTAGCAGAGATCTAGCTGTATTGACACACAATTACAGCTACTAACTATATCTGATCAGGATGCTGATAGCTTTAACTTCAGCCTTGAAAGCCGTGACACTATTTCCAAAATTTATGTCAACTTCCACACCAAGCTCGTCGCAGAAGATGCCCGTCCTAGTATTAAAAAAAGCTATGTCTAATTGCTACTTATCGAGTCGTAACTGTACTACTTTAAAGATAAATTTGTATAGCAGAACTAATGTTTACAGAGCTTAACAGCCGACAAAATTTTCCGAGAAATAATCAATCAAAACTCAGCCTTCCATGTTTTACTTGAGAATAGGCTTAGATTTGGATTTAGAAGTATAGCGGGGCGAGTGGCCTTTGCCATCATTGGCTTATTGTGCACCGCTTGCATTGCAGTTCCTCCAGCAAGCCCACTCTTCCCAGGAAGAGCAGTATTTTTTTGGAAGGGATTTCTTCGAAGTCGGCAGGCTTTAAGAAGTATAAGCCCAAACCCTGTAATATACATTGCACAATAGCTTCGCATTCACACAGGACATACTTTGATGTTTCATCATCTTCGAGACATAGTCTACATACATCAGAGGGTGAGATACCTATCCGATGCATGTGTTTGTTGAGTTTACAGTGTCCGGTTAGGACTCCTGTAATGATTCTGAATTGATTTCTAGGTAGCCCTAAAAGATCTAGACTCTTCTCTGAGGAAGGTCTTTTGATGAATCTTTTGGATTGTCTGGATCCTATTAATGAAGTTCATCTCTGGTCCATGAGGTTCGCGATCCAGTTTTGTATGGTAAGCTTCACGGTATTGTAGGAAATACCGTAAAAGGGTTCTGATCCTATGAGGGGCATGGATGCTCCCTTTTTTGGCCAGTACGTCTGCATTTTCATTCGCATCAATTCCCGAGTGTGCTGGCACCCACTGAAGTGCTAGGTGGTTGTATGTACCAAAGTTCATTAATGCTTGGATGCATTCCCACATTAACTTCGTTGTGATCTCAGGTGATGGAGATGGCTTTCAAAGCCGCTTGACTTGACTATCTGTAAAGAATAGGCGTAACAGTAAAAATAAAATAAAAGTGAAAATACTTAGTAGTAATAACAAAATGAAAACAATAATAGAAACACAAATAAAAGCGCAGTAGAGTGGTTTCGGAGTTTGAGGTATGAACACAATATCAGACCGAATGGCCCTCATCCGCAACCAGATGATGAGTCAGCAGATTTCTGAATTAACTAGCTGAAAGCCAAAAGAAAGTAACATGAGCTCGATATTGGGAACGAGTTACACAATATATTAAACGCCTGTTGGATTTTGAAATGTTGAGGTCCCAAATAGATAGTCTGAATAAGATGAGCTTATGAGCTTTCTCCTGCAAACTGAATGTAAGTAAGGGAAAACAATGCTTCCACTTATGAAATAGGGCAAGGGAAGTGTCTTCACTAGCTCAGAACGAAAAGCAGGAGACAAGTTCCTCGCAGCCAACCGCAAGCTTCGAAATGTTCCTTAAATTATACCTAATATGGTTTTTATGTGGTCGTGGTGCTGAATATAACTTCCACGCTACGAACGTAGATAAGGTAAAGCTGTTCCATTCAGAATTACAGTTGAAAACTGTGATGTATTCAGCTTCTCCTGATTTTAAATCACGTAATTTGATTCATTGGGCTTTCAAGGTAAATAGTGCCTTTAGAATCTTTCAGAGATTCTCTTCAAGGCTGTGTTAATTCTCTCGACATAATCCTCTATCAAACCAACCGGCCAAACCAAATATATATGAACGTCATCTGCATACAAGTGTATTTTGGAGTCTTCTATTATATTGGGGACATCACTTATGTACATACTGAACAATAAGTGGCGGAAGGTTGAACCCTGTAGTAGCCCACACTTGAAAGGTATACTTCTCGGAAGTAAATCAGGATTTGTTGATTGTTTGATTTGATTGTTTGATTTTTGATTGTTTGATTTGTTGAGATCGAAAGAAAGCTGCCAAGAATTAAAAAAATCTGAATGTATCCAATAGGACGGTAAGGAATTCGGAATGGTTGAAGCTATCGAAGACTTTCCAAGAATCCAGAAATGTCTAAACTGTCAGGGGACTCTATCGCGAGCTTTACAGATGTCGGATATTACTCTCAATAAAGTAGCTTTACAGCTCGGTCGGTGGGAATTTGAAACATTAGGAGACCTGGTTTTAGCAAAGGACAGCACAATCGCAATTTTCCAAATTTTACGAAATTGCGTGGATGTCAAAATCGTATTGAAAATATGGAAGATGGAATAAAAAAACCACGGCAAAAAATTTTTGAGAAAACGAGGCAATACTTGATCGAGTCCGGCTGCTTTCGACATCACAGTAACAGTACTTGGCATTAAAAACTCGAGCAATATCAAAACATCTAAAGCTGAAATCACCAACATGCAAATCCCAGAGAGTTTTGAACCTTAGCAAAAGTGGGACGTATAACACTTTAATTAACAGGTGGATTATTTCTCGTCTACAGCAGACTGAGTTCATTGAAAATAATTTCAATGAATTTCTAAAATACATTGAGAATGCAGAGAAATCAAGCTTTTCGACTCAGCGATCAGAGAGGTCTCATCAATATGGTTATCTCTGATCGCCTACTAGAGCATAACATTTTATGAGAAGTAAAGTATTCACTATGAGTGAATCAGGATACGAACTGCACTGTGAGATACCTTTCCTACTCCAAATATTACTTGTTAAGTTATCTACTAATTTTCCGTTTCATACAACTGCAGTTATTCTTATCGGCAGTTTTTCGTCTGGCAGGTTGCAGCGGGAACGAATGCGGCATTTATTTTTTGATACTTTGCTTTTTACTCGTAGTCTACCTCAGGGATCGAGTTTGGGTGCTTTGCTTTTCAGTATGTACATGTGTATATCAATGACCTTCCTGAAGTTATCGAGGACTATAAAATTCACAAATATACCTACGATGGCTATAGTTCTAATAACTTGGCCATCCCATTCGACTAGTCTAGTCTAGATTTT
Organism: Dioctria linearis; assembly: GCA_963930735.1. NCBI lineage: Eukaryota > Metazoa > Arthropoda > Insecta > Diptera > Asilidae > Dioctria > Dioctria linearis. The sequence continues at coordinate 212,171,141 of OZ005741.1, read as the reverse complement.
TGTACCTAAAATATCAATTTATTCCATTTTATTTATTATTATATTATTAAATGGCCACTTTTTGATTTGTCGCCTATTTTTTTTAAATATCGTTAGCGAACTCTAGGAAATTTTCTCAACTCTAGTAAGTATATCAAATGTTGTGATCATATTAATTATAATTATGAGTAAAGTTTATGGGTTTCTTCAACAATTACATTTGTCTTCTGCAACTTTACCTTTCGAACACTCGCGCAATCCTTACAGGTAGCAATCTATTATTTGCTCATTTGGTTTTTGTATGCACGAGGTTCATGTTTCATCTAAGAAGATTTGATAAACGTGTCGCCGTATAGTAACCGTCTGCTGATTGTCTCCTGAAGGATTATTTAAGGTTAGGCTTCTTGTATCCTTTCATACAATTATGTACGTAAAAAGCTTCCGTATCTATTTAAACAACAAGAATTTTTAAATTCCGACAGACGTTTTGATTTTTGCTATCTAAGTTTCAATATTCCATAATAGAGGACAGTTACTTTGTTCACGCTATACGCTCTTGGAATAGTTTTCCAGCTGTTCCACAACGTGTGGGTTCAATTCTGGATAGGACCGACCATATAATAGAAAAGAGAAAGTGGAAGACTCTAAAATGAATTAGAGACTGTTTAAAAAAAATATTTTAGTTTTTAAGTGCTACCAACGGGCGGGCGTTAAATATTGGAACATCTTTACTCTCTTCGATTTCAATAAAGGAGCATACCAACATCTTTACACAAAAATTTCAATTCGTGTCACAATTAAAATAACCTGGACGCTTTTTTAAATTAATTGTTATATTCCATTTGAACACGGAAAGAAAAATTGCATGTTATCTCCACCCAGTACGAAAAAAATTTATTATCTGCAATAATTTATGAAAATTTATGTACTCACGAATATTTAACAACTTTCACCCATACGCATTTATTATAGATTGAGGTGTTTTTTATGACTGACATTCATGTTTACATACATATACATACATATTATTCTGAATATGCATATAATTATACCCCGAAGTCTATAAAAGTGTGACAGATATTAATGGCTTTTTATGCCTTACTTTTCACCACGCTACCTGGTCACCTATAGTACCACGGAAGGAGCCACCTCTTTAATACTTAGTTAGCTTAGCAGTCAACAATTCAGCACCCACAAAAGCTATAGCTACATGGAATATTTACGTATGTATGTGTATACAATTAAATGGGGACAACCTTGCATCGAAAAGAACTGTCTAAGCTCTAGGCCTACCCACTAGTTAGTGGTTAAATTATATTGCAATTGGCGGTGCTAATCAATTTTTAATGGAGGGAGCTAATGTTTCTGTTTACACTTTCCACATCCACTCGTTGCTAAGATCCTTCATGTCTTCATTAAATATGGTTGTCATTGGTATAATTTTGTACCTGAAGTGTATTAGAGCGTAGTGAGTTTTAATTTTCTGAAGGAAACAATCACAAGAGATACAACTAGCTATTGAAAGGCAAATTTTTCTACTGTATGCACCCAAAAAAATTAGCTCAACAATTTATATTCTCGCTAATTTGTAATTAATTAATTAATTTTAAAATAATCTTATATACAGGGTGTTTCCACCTAGGTGGTCCATAGAGCAGGAGATGTACTATCACAAACAAAATATTGTATGGCTCGGTGTACGGTCACCTTCAGCTCATTGTGTGCAGAACTTCATGGCCTTTCCAACGACTGATCAATCAGCGCTGTACTCGTCTCCTCTCAGAAGTTTTGATGGTCTAAACTGAAAATTGCTGATAATTTTACCTTTTTTTACTTTGATCTCTTGTTTTTTCTTTTTTTTCTTAAAGGGTGGTGAACGTTATTACTAACTCATAGCTTATTCAGGTCATACCGAAATTAGACGATATCTTTATTTTTTAATGACCTCATTTCAGTCACTAAGGGAACAAATTAGCTTTGAGAATAGGTTTGATAAACGTTTTTAGAATAGGTTAAGAGCTAATAACTCTTTAACGGCAAACTAAAGAAGAGAGCTAAGAGTTTACAGTTCTATAGAAAGTCACGTTAGCTATCTATAAGTGAAACTAAAAGAAAAATGTAAGAATATCCGAAATTTTTAGTTTAGACCACCATAACTTCTGAGAGGAGACGAGTACAGGGTTGATGGATCAAGCGTTGGAAAGGCCATGAAGTTCTATGTACAATGAGCTGAAGGTGACTGTATACCCTGTACTTTTAAGATGGGAATTTTGTGAAAAACTACGATATTTACTATCAGCTCCTGCTCTACGGATCACATAGGTGAAAAACAGATAATTTTAAAATTAATTAATTACAAATTGGCGAGAATATAAATTTTTGAACTAATGACTGGCTGAATAAGAGTGAGTATTGTAAGATTAATTAATATTGTTAAATTAGTTTAAAAGAAATGCATTGTATTACCTCAAGGTACTTTTATTTTGAATTGTATAACTGAACTGGGATGCTTATGTGGTGCTACCAGATTAACAAGAAAAATTGAAATTCTATAATTAATTTTTTTTAACCATCTAGTCTAGCAAGTTTCCTCAAAATCAAAGCTTTTTTTTTACTATTTAGATTTACAACTGAACATAGTTACTGAATAGTAATTAATATTAACTATAAGGCTAGCTAAAGATAGATAAAGCCACTACTTATGATTATTATTATTAATAACGGGGGGATGCAGACAGGACTCCCGCCTCTCATTTAGTCACCGCGACCTATCAAATCTTTTGTGACATTACCCCTAAATGCCCTAGGGCGCCCATTCGAACCTAAGGTCTTTGATGAAGCTCATATCGTTCTTGGGGGTCATCTTTCGGACATAATCTGGCAGTGGGAATGCTTTTCCTAGATGTTTTAGCCATAGGACATGCTCAGCGGTTTTATCGTCTTCCATACAAAAGCGTCAGGTCTCATCATCGACCTTACCCATCTTTTTAAAATGGTATGTAAGTGGCGAGTGCCCAATAAGTAGGCCCGTTATGAGTCTTACTTCCTTTCTGCTGTGCTGAGTGTGAGGAATGCTTTTGTTCTCTTCTGCGAATACTTTATAAACTTCTTCGCTTGTCTCAGGCCCGGGGTATTTTCCCAGGGTTTCTTTTTAGTTCTGTCCTCCCAAAGCTAAAAGGTGAATTTTTGGGTGTACAAAGAAGGCTTCTTCCTTTGCAAGGGGGTCCGCAATCTCCTGCTCTTAATGCCTTCATGTCCTTGTACTCAGATCAGCGTCACCCTGTTTGTTTCGGCCAATTGCTTCAAGACAGTAAGACAATCCCAAAACAGTTTAAACTCGAAGGTAAATGAGTTTAACGCTTCAAGTGTTGCTTCGCTGTCTGATATTATGTATATTTTGGATCCGCGCATATTCTTGTGGATTATTTAGCGAGCGTAGAATTCTATGGCATGTATTTCTGCCTGAAATATGGTTGATGAGGCCACCAGTGCCTTTGCGAGATGGCACATTGGCCCACATATGCCCACGCCTGTTTTACCTTCCATTTTGGATCCATCCGTGTACCATTTAAAAGATCCTTTTCATAAGGTAGGTCCCCAGTATGTCACTGTTGACTGTCCCCCAAGATCACTTTAAATTGTGTTTCAAAGTTATGGTGTTTCGGCATAACGTCTGAAATTGGGTTGGCCATTGGGTCCTCTATGAGGTTCTGGAGGACTTTTGGTTCTCCAATTAATTTTTTTGTGCTTAGGAGGTGTGCCCTTTGCAGCGTAACTGCACTGTGGATTTCCTCCTTCCTAACATTCAAATGTAAGTGTAGTAGGTCCAACATAGCCTCTAAGGCCGCAGTTGGGCAGGTACGCATGGCACCGGTTACTCCTAGACATGCAAGCCGTTGTAGTTTTTGCAAACTAGCTTAAACCGTCTTTTATTTTGTTTTGGCCACCAAACATGTGAGGCGTATGTGGCCATGGGTCTTATAATAGATGTGTATGACCACAGAGTCATTTTTGGTTTAAGACCTCAAGTTTTGCCAAAAATCATGCTGCCTGTCCATGTGGCTTTATCCAATACTCTTTTTAAGTGGGAGTACCAGGTTAGTCTACTATCTAAATTAATACCTAGATATTTGACTTCCTTCGAGAATACCGCTACTGTTCCCTCAAGAGAAGGTGCTTCTAAATAAGTTTCCTTTTTCTCGTGTAGGGAACAACTATCGTCTTACCAGGATTGGCTCGAAGTCCCATTGTTTGGCACCAGTCGCGAACTATGTTTACGGCGACACATTTCAAATTTATAAATCCTTCCACTACTCTTTATGCAAAGGAGGAAAAGAAATAATGATAACACTTTAAAATGACATTACAAATTAGAAAATGCAAAGGAGGAAGATAAGATAAAAATCACAATATTATTAGTTATATATAAATATATTCAAAGGACCTTCAAAAGTTAGGCGTCAGCGAGTACATTTGCTTACTAAAATTAAGATCGTATTTTTGTTGGCTGTTGTACTAAAGTACCACTCAAATTAAAAACTGGTCGGGGAATATAGGTCGAAACAAGTGAGAGGTCGCCCTTCAAGTCAGGCAGTGGGGAATATATTGAGAGTGTTAAGTTAAAAGTTAAAATAGAAAAAAAAATTGAAAATTATTTGAAAGTTTAATTACGAAAGGAAATGTAAAATAAAACAAGAAAAGTGGAAAAGAAAAATGTAGAGGAAAAAAGACTTTTGGACGCCCGCTTAACGTTGGAAACGGATACCGGATAAAGCGCAAGTTGAGTATAGTTTCTTCTTAGTATAAGTAGGTAAATAATTGATTTTCCGGATATATTCGTTGTTTTTTTAAGTAAATTTTGAAGTGTGGCTGACTGGCAATTCGTTTACTTTTGCCGAACTTAAGTGTTCTCCAGATAGAACTTGGTATATCAAAAAAATTGATTTATATGCGTTAAACTAACGGGCTTTTCTTTTCGTTTACGAAACACATTATTAATACCTTAACAGGTGCTTTTGAAATCCGGTTTCGTAATTTATTCGTGAGAATAGAAATCACGTGTCTCAACATAACAGAACCCTCAAAGGCCTCCCCATCTCATGAGCAATCTTACGCGTACTTTGGAATACGTTGCAGCAATTGGATGCATCCATTTACTGACTTAAGACTTTTTGGTTTGATTGTGATATCTCGCTATTATGCAGTATCATCGACGATATGTAGGTATTAACTCTAAACTTCTAAATTTGATGCCGTCATTTCCCGTCAAAACCACGCAAAACCTAATATATGCATTGGACATCATAAGAGAAGATACTGAGAGATCAGCGGAATTGCGTTTACGGTACAGTTGCGGCATCGCCGTCCGTGGAAAACAGTACACGTAAGATGTACGTGGAGTATTGCAACGTTGCTTGAGGTACATCCCTAGAAGAAATTGCTCACAGTTTTACCTTGTCTCCTGCCCCGCAAGGGGCAGTTATTATAAAAACAAATACTAATGTGACTGAAAAGTTTCAAGGTGTTTGCAATTCATGAAGAAACAAATAGAAAATTAAGTCCCGATGACCCGTCTGATGAGCATTCATTAAATATCATCGAAGGGCTCATTGGATATCATGAAGAAAGTATTTATTCTTGTCATCACCTTGTCAGATGACTAATCCAGGAAAATTAGAATTGCTTTTGTGATTTATTTATTTAAGTTTTTAAATTATTTATTTTAAATAAATTTGTTGATTTGTTTTCCCCGAAAAGACTATCGCCCATATGCTGAACAAGACGTTATGCCAAAATCCTTACGCTTCAGCATCTCAGAGTTTGACTTGCAACCGGCATATGAACTCGGAAAAATATATGAAATCAATCGTAAAATCAGACTCCCATTTATGAACTCATCATGACAATCATTGACATGCTCATTAATAAACTCATCGCGACACTCATTGACATGCTCATTAATGAGCTCATCGAGACCCTCATTGACATGCTCATTAATAAGCTCATTGTGACACTCATTATGTACTCATCAAAGTGCTCATCTAATATTGTAAAATGCACAAAAGAGAAGCACAGCGTACATTTCTAAATAAATGAAAGAGATGCAATTCTCATGCACACTATCTGTGAATAAGTAAATAAGTGAGTTTTTTCCCGGTTTTGATTCAAACGCGAATAAATTTCATTAGTACGTTCATTGATGAGCTCATCATAATTTGTCGACCAGGGATATGTATCTATGTGTGCAATGCTCAGTCTACTTTGTAATATCTCAGCCAGTAATGCCACTTGCATACAATTGTGTCACTTTGGATACAGTTTACTTCAAATTCTTGTAATGGATATTTTGATACACTTTTTTAGAGATAAGATACATTTTTTTTTTATTTTTAAATAAATTTTAACAATTTTTTAATATTCTCAATTTTTTAAATAATATTTATTAAATGTTCATTTAATGAAGTTTTTAAAAATCTGTCCATTTTGAATTCTGGAACATTTTGAAGTACGAAAAAAACGATTCTTCCCCTAAATTATACTACGAATCGGGAAGCAATTTTTATTGACTGGCATATATTTTCTTTTCAAGAAAATTTAAATTTTAAGTATTCAGAGACGTTCATTTGGAAAAACGACGTTTGAAAATTTATGTAATTTTGTTTTTCGTATTTGAAGTTTGCCGCATAGTTCAGCGGTAGCTGAACAGGTTTTTTCTCATTTCAACCTAATAAAAAATAAAAAAAAGTCTAATAAATTTATGTTGACAACCTTTGATTCAATAATATTAGCGAAAGAGCTTGAATCTGGTTTTGCTTAACTGGAAAAATGTTTTTTTTTGTCTTTATTCTTAAAACTTATAATAATTATAAAAAGCGTTACAATAATCCGAATAGTGTTTAATTTTTGTTTCAATTGATTTTCTTCTAAATAAACTTAGTTTGCGATGAGCTTCTTCGGTTTATCTTTATAATTTTCCACAAAGTATCATTTGTATACATTAAAATTAGAAATGGATACATTTTCCAAACCATTATATTTTCGATACATACAATTTATTTTGAGTGGCAACACTGATCCTAGACTCTTATTCCGGTGTCACTACAGCACTTCTCTTCCAAAAATTCATATGTGAACTGGGGTGTAATAGGTTAGCACAGCCTGCTTTTATGTTGCAAAGGGTAACGTCACAACTACAATACTTGCATGACATTTGAAAATAATCTGATTTAGAGCCGCGAAGATTAAATACTAGGAACTAATATTCTGAAGGATGTAAGAGAGTTAAACCTACAATTTGAGTTTAAGCAAGAACTGTCATAAGATTGTTATAAAACATTAATTTTTCCAAAATGGTCCTCCTATTTTGTTGAAGTTTAGTGGCTTTCTGTAGCTTGTAATTAATATTATCATAATTGAGTACAAGAGCTACGCACCAGAAACTTTCAAGTGGATACATTAAATAATCGTAAAAACAGACGAACTATGAAAATATGTGTGACAATCAATACTCCTACAAACTCTATCAATATAATCACCGGTAGAGAAAAATAAAAAAATAAACATTATCGTGCTTTACATCTGCTATTAAAACGTGACTAGAATCTAAATTATTTTCATGAAAAAACTATACCTGCGACTAATACTGGAAATAATCAATGCTTTTTAGGCATTACGTTTTTTGTTTTATTACAGAATCCAGAGCTAATTTTCATAGACTATAAAATCGTAATTATTGTGTATAAAACTTATGCAATAATACTGTAAATAATTTCCCTGACGAATTGCAATTTAGAAGTAATTTTTGTGGAAAACTTTTTAAATCTTCTTCTAAATACCAATTATAAAAAAAAAAACAAAAACAACTAATCATTTCTTTTTGTATGACATATTCCAATTCAAATTCAATCACCACTATAACAAGAAAAAATCTTAAAATTATATATGTGATAACAATAGAGGAAAGCTAAGTAAATTATGAAATCAATAAGGTCAGTCAAATAGTATTATCTCTAAATTTATAAGTAAAAACAAGTTAAGAAAATGTTCGTGAAGATATTTACAAATCGAAAAGCTCAAATAAATACAAGTACAAAGCCTAGAACTAATCTAAGACCAATTCTTATGGCACCCTAGCCTAGATGAATGGCCGTATGTCATTCCGTATGGTCACCCCTCTGTGAACGTTTAAGATTTCATATTCTGAAGAAAACACTAAGAAGGGATTGCGCGGATTATTCCATTTTTGAAATTTCAATTACTATTTTTATGAAAACCTCGAGTACAAAATTTAAGGTCTTTACGTCGACATGAAAATACTTGTATGGTAACCCTACGTAGGAGTTTGTCCCCTTTACGAACTTAAATCTACATTTTTTTTTTTTTAAAAAAGCCCGTGTGCAAAAGTTTAGCTTTATATATAAACGCGTTCTCGAATTATTTAGAGGACGGACGGACGGTCTAAATAATACCTACAATTCACAAATATAAAGTTAATTAATTTGAAAAAAAATCACAGATATACCATTAAGTCTTATGTGAACCAAAAATGTATACAAATTAGCTCGAAAACTTTGATTGCTGATATTAGTCCTTAGTTCAAGTGGACAGTTCCAAAACTTACCGAAGACAAAGTGAGGTTCACTATAGTTTGAGAAAAAAACCCGTCGAAAGAAACAACCATAGGAAAATTCCATTAATGTCCAAAACTTAAGACAAAATTAAGAGAGCATCTCCTAGTATTTCACCAGGACGAGGGCATTAATTTCATTCGAGAATGTTCAATTTTATATCATAGATATAGAGTTTCTTGTAAGTCACCAACCAGCAAGACGGCCATCTAGCCTATTATAGTATTATTATTTGTTATGTTCTTTCCTAAATACGTAAAGTGTAAATTTCATAAAACAAAAAATAGTGTAAAATTGCAGTGTGACATAAATCCAAGGGACTACGGGCAGAATTCATGCTAAACTCATCATTTCCCAACAATATCTTTATCCCGTGAATAATAAAAAAAAAATAGGGTATAAAGGTAAAAAAAAAGTACGAAAATCATAAGCCCCCATCGGCAAACCGACTCAGTTTCCTAAGCAAAATTTTATAATGAAGCTTATTGAATGCTTTCTAGAAGTCAAGGGGAGCTATCTCATATCATCAGTAGGCAATTTTAAGCAAAACTTTCTGCCGTCGGTACTTGATAGAATTCCATATTATAATATGTTAATTTTTGTCTTAAATTTTTTGCAATTCTATCTACGATATTTCGATTGGACTTCCGACCAGATTGATTTTCTCCAACTTCAGGTCACCGGTAAATTTTATGTGATCTCATCATTTAAAACAGCCACATCTTATCTTTGTGAATATTTATTGAATTCAAAAACTTTTAAGGACTTCAAGTGTTAATTTTTTGTCTATGGAATGAAAGATTTTAAAATTTTCTTTGATATTTATATATTTTGCTTTCTTTAAGTACCGATAAAAAACTTAATCTGTGCGACTAATACCTACATATATGCTCGGCTTGGTCCATTATTTGCTACTTTTTCCTAGAGTTTTATTTCCGGAGTATTACTTTCTTATATAATTTTGTATTCTTGAGATAATCAATTAGAATTCATTGGAACGCTTATACATGAGTCTAGATATGATAAAATGGAAACAAATTTATGGAATACTAGGTAGTTTGTCATTTTTGGTGTACATATTTCCTATATAGCTACACCAAATTTATGCTTTCCTGGTGAATGCTGATTTTCAACTCTAAAAAATTTATAATTCCTATTACTCCATGCTCCTACTGTAAACTTTGAGTTGTCACACAATGTGTTCATTTGTTTAAGAATATTTTCAAATTTTCTCTTTGTGCCTGTCCATAAGCATAAATGTAGAACAATCATCTCAGCTAGGATAAATGGAATATATAATATGAATTCAAAGAACATAATATAAAAGGAAGGTTAGGTATTGGATACCTTGTGGTTTTATAATATCCTTCTTTCGAATGAATTATTTTACAATGTATCCGAATATTCTGAAATTACAATGCACAAATTTATGCATCCAGACAAACTTGCTATATCTGAATTGTTAAAATATACAGTGATATATGTATTTGTTGTCTACAAAACTGAAAATCAGATGATTTTTGATGCTGGTGTAGAATAAAAAGCCGGCACTAAAGCAAACAAAACGACTTAATCGAACTTCACCCTTTAACTTAACTTTCTGCGTAGTCCCTATATATGTATATATATATAATATACAGAAGTAGTATATAATTACATAAAACCGAATAATTGAGCTCCAGCCAGAAATATTCTCAAACATATCAAGAAATTTCCTTTTTTTTCATAAATTTTAATATCAAGTAGGTTTTCAAAGTACACGCGAGTCTCAATGTGTCTAAGACTGTTGGGCTTAATGGTACTCAAGTACTGCACATCTTCCTTAGCTAAACTTCTACATAAACTATTTCACCCTATTTCAAGAGAAGTCTTTCCTTCGGTATGGAAACTTGCACATGTTCAGCCTATACCCAAAAAAGGAGAGGGTAGAGATCTTTCAAATTATAGGTTCTCGGAACAATTATCAGCAGTCTATTGATGAAATATCTAGAAACTAATCATCTTATTAACGATCTGGAGAGTTAGTAACAGTCCTTACCGAGCGCTGGAATCAATGTCTCCATGATTTTGGTGAATCTGAGATCATCGCTGCTTTAGATATCTCTCGATAGAGTCTGGTATCCTACTCTTTTAGCAAAATTTCAGGCATTAGATCTAGACCCTCTTTTCTTAAAATGGATTGAAATTTTTTTCTCCTGCCGATCTATTCAAATTATATTGAACAGAGTTACTTCTGCAGGGATTGGAGGCACTGCATTTTCCGCGTTAAACAAAGTCCAAAAAAGGCCTTCCGGTTTATTAGCGATGACAGATCAATAGCTACTATTGACTCATTAGAGCACCGGCGTAATGTCGAATATCTTTTTCTCGTTTATTGCTACTTATATGGATATTGCTGTGACGAAAGCTCTATCCTGATCCCTTGTAGGATTCTTTATTTGCGTACCACACGAGCTGTAATTCAAGCTCACCCTCAAAGCCTTGTAGTCAGACTCGGCCGTATCGTAAAATTCCGCGAATCCTTCATACGCCGAACAGTACGAATGTTTAACAGTATGACTGTGGAACAGTTGCCAGCTTCTGTTTCCCCCCTCAGCTATGAACCACAAACATTCACCTCCCTCACCCTTCACATTGTGTTTTTCTGCGTTTTTTGCACTTTTTCTTAAGCATATCCAGCGATAATGTCTTTAAAAGTTCAATAATTGCCAGAAAGTAGGCAATTATCTTTACGAAATGACCTTTTTCAGCCATTTTAGCTGAAAATGCTTAAGAAAAAGTGCAAAAAACGCAAAAAACGTTACATTTTTGGTACAGAGTGTGATAGGTTCTTTTAAAGCTGAGGTTTTGGGCTTCTTAAATGAAAAATTTGTATTGATGACGTGGTTTTTGATAAAAATGGTAGTTAAATAAAAAAACGAGTAAAAATTCTAAAATGTTAGCTTTGTTGACCCATAACTTCAAAACTGAAGGGTGGAGGGAAAAAAATTAGGACTATTAGAAAGGTCCAGCGATTATCTATCCACCAAAGTTTAAATCATCATCACAGGGTGCAAAGTTCAGAAATTACAGGGTGATTTATAAAAACATACTCAAATATCTTTAAGTCCCGTTATCTTGGAAACCGTTAGAATTCCCCCTCCCCCCTCCATACAATTCTTAGCTCGTCTAAGTATAACATATCCATAGCTTTCGGGTATCACACCACTTACGGGACACCCTGTAAATTTTCATATTTTTGTTTCTTGCTGCTTATTCTTTCTTCTGAGTTGTAATTTTTACCTAAATGTTGCTTTTGCCTATTACTTTGAATTTTGAAGAATGTGATTCTAGCATATCTATAAGATTTCAATCTTGTGTACCGAAATAAAGTTCATTCTTATTCTTATTCCTTAGCTCAACCCAATAATCCACAATTCCCTACCCCTTCTTCTTTTCCTGCCAAGACAGTGCTACGCCCTCATAGGGAGGGTATACCCTGATCTTTGGCAAGATAATAAAAAACAAAAATAATTTGTAACATAAATTTCAATAGAATTGAATGGTAGTATGATGTTGAATTTGCCATGTAATTATTACAAATCAAGGTAGTTTTTAAGATCATGTACACATCTAGTACAGTGCATTTTTTTTCACTATACCCTTTTGAAAATTTAAAAAAATTTATCACGAACTGATTTCAATACATAAAATATGTTGTTTTTAACGAAATTTATATTAGACATATTTTTTTTTTATCTTATAACTATACTTTACAAAGTTATGTTCGTATGGTGATTTTTGTAAGTGAATGTAGGAAATATCTCAAAAATCATAAATTATGGAAAAGCTGCTAAAACGTAAATTTTTGTATAATCCTTTATAACATTCAGAGGGTATATAATGATGTCCCCTATCGCCGCTATTCCTTTGGACTACTGTAAACGGGACATCTTGAATACACCCCAACCCTCAGACCCCTTTAGATGCTATTCCTAAATACGCCACTGCTTAAACCTTTTCAGATATATTTCTGCTAACTATGCAATAATCCAAATACAGGCAAAATCCATAGCGTAGCTCAATAATAGAGCTCTATTGTTTCCAAATGTTCTATTCTTTTATACTTACTCGGCTTATGGAATGGAGCTAAAGGCTTCTAAATTTGTAAATCTACAAACTTATTAAAATAATCTTAAAAGCGTTGACAATAACATCGATTCATATCTATTGTAATTAAATAATAGAGGCTCAATAATTAGTTACCTACACGGAGAGAAAAATTTAAATTCATTACAAACGCATGTCGCAAATGCATATTCGATTGAATGCGTTTCAGTTTTTCTGTCAAATCAAATGAAAATATCTTTAAATTAAAAAACTTTCCAAAAACGCATAAACATCTGTGCGTTTGAGAAATGCTATCAATTTAACGATTCACTTTTAAATAAAAAAATAATTCATATTAAATCCTTTGACGTTCAGTATGATGGCTAAATGCATTTGGATTTTCATTAATCGATCGTTTTGAAAGTAAAACGTCTTCACTTTTTATTTTTCTAGCTTTCTTTCAGTTCTTTTTAACATTTCGAGTCTGGAGTCTACTTTTCGCACTTTTCACTTTTAATCTCTGGATCTTATTCATATGCCCACTAATTTTAATACCCCTCCAGAACCTAAACTTAGAATAGAAGAGCTAGAGACCTACATAAATGAAATTTTTCAAATATTTCCCGATTATCTGTCACATATTAAGACGAATTAAAGAAAAATTTCTGGCAAAATGGAAGTTGTGGCACAAAACAAAATGCTACAATTATAAGCATTTTACTTCTTGGAACATAAATATTAAATAATATTGTGTATTTCTTCGTCAAATAGGAAATTAAAGCCGGATGATCTGTCCTTATTTCGGTTAATTAATTACTATCAACTCCTTCGTCATAAACAAATTTTTAGTGAAAGACTTACAGAAGTACGTGTATACATTATGTTTGATAAGTGAAATTTTAACATAAATAAACGAGTTCTCAATTGGAATACCAAAAACTTTGATTGCTTTTGCAGTTCATATTGTTGAAATGAATGCAATGTTGTTTTATGTGAATATTTTTACAATCAGGATACATCCGTTCAATATGATCGTTTCCTAAGTGTTAAAATAAAGGTTACGCGCCATGGGCGATCTTTTGAACTCGGTTTCGTCTGATTTAAACAATGATTCCATTCAAATTGACAAAATCATATTTCACCGTATACATTATGTATGTATATACCGCGAAAAAATAATTTATGTTTTCCTAATACATAGGTGCAGTAGATTTCTTAACTTGCTTTCACATATTTAGTAACGAAACAAAAAAGTAATTTCAACCGGAGTAATTAAAACTAACTCTATACTTTGCAAAGGCATTTTAAATATAATAAACAACTCTTTGATAGTGAAGTGAGCAAGCCCACGTTTCAATCGAAGCAATAAATAACGATCCTATTCCTATAACACCGTAACTAAAAAGCACTAGCAGCCGCTGACATAATGTTGTGAACCGCGAAAAATTCCCCAAGAAATACCTCGACGATAGTTCATTAGCTGCCGTCATTGAGACCGCCGCTGACAAGCAAGTTTAACACGAGTCTATCAAAGCACAAGTGACAGAATTGCTTCAATTTGATTTATTTTTCAATTTGTTTTTTTTTTCCAGTTTTTTTTTCGTTTTTTTTTTTTTTTTGCATATTACAATTTTTATTTATCAGCTTTTCTTATTAGAGGGAAACATATTCCACCATTTTTCATGTGTTGAGCCTGCATCTTAATAACACATTATACTTCATAAATTAATGGATCCTGGGTTCAAACCCATGCACATTGTGCTAACAAAGGCTGTTGAAATGTTGTATAAGATGATATATACATATGTATTTCCTCTGTATGTAGTAAGTACCTACCTACTGAGAATTTGTAAAACGGTCCAACTACAGTAAATAACAAGGAATGGTAGAAAGTTAAGTTATATATATGAAGTTTCTTATTATCTACTTTACTTCTATGACCAAAGATTCTTCAGACGGCAACAAACGATGGTCTTTTAGTTCCAGGATTGTAGGAATTCCATCCATATATCGTGGTACATGGTTGATGGAATTTCAATTGTGCCGAGAATGAATCAACTTATAAATTTTCGTTGTAAAACCGACCAAACTTGTGCCAATTTAAATAAAAATTTTCTTCTCCGCGACTCCTTTTTTTCACTAATTAAAAGGAAGCCCTCAACGCTCCTTTTAATCTTTTTCTCGGTCCTCGTTTTTTTCACATGCGCATCATACATTTGTAATGCTTTGAATAGTGATCCTTAGTGGTGGATCATATAAATTAGTTTGATTTTATTTTTCGAATTATATTTATGTATTTGTGTTATAAGAAATTTGAGATTTTGCTTTTATTTGATATTATGTTTAATGCTTTAATTTTATTGCTAAGACTAATATAAAGGATCGCATACAATACAACCTAAGGCCTGCACCTTGCAACTCTTCTAGTTTCGCGAAGAAGTAGCCTTCCTCTTTCGACCTCTAGAGCAGGACATTCGCTGAGCACCTGTCTAATTGACTCTGTTTCTTCAGGAACAGATTCGACAGAAATTTTTTATATTATTACATATCAAATTTATATTTTTATATCTTTAGAACTTTCCAACTAACGCTATTTTTTCTTTCAAAACAAACGGCGATTGGATTTCAGTCGACACGTAGATTTCGCGGGGACAGAACGATGGCTTGTGGACACTTATAGTAAAGTATATGTTGTAGAGTGTTGTTAAAAAATACCCTATAATTTTAGTGAAAAATCTCCTTCTGTTTACTAAAATAAGGCACGTAGCGCACGTTCACACGTTCATAGTTCAGGTTAAGCACTTCAAAGTTGGTTCTTCTAGCTTTATTTTAAATATCAGAAATCTTATTTTAAACGAAGATAAGATTACACTGCCCATTTTCTGCTTGCATACCTCATATGGGACGAATCTGCATAGACTATCTGCGAAAAGTGGGGTACACAATTTATCCCAATCTAAGTTAGAGTTTTACTTTAAACAATAAACTTACATTGTCCGAGGTGCTTTTCCTTTTTATTTTACACTCAAATCATATTTTTATAGTTATTTTCAGACCTGTTGATTGATAAAAAAGAAATATGTAATTTTTTGCCATGCTGCTTCAAGCGAACCCAGCTTTGCCGCCTCATTATGCACCCCACTTTGCCCATAGACGTGTAATATTTGCATTTGCTAACTAGTTTTGAAAGTAGAATGTCGAGGTAATTTATAACCAGTAGGCTACGGTAACCAATTCAATCGTTTGAGACAATTCAGGTGCATCCCCACATAACACGCTTTTGCAAAAAAACGTTTGTCAAAAATTTGACTAACATAATTTATAGGCAGGTTGACAGATGTTTGATAAATATTTGTCATATATTTTTCAAATGTTTGTCAAACATTTGTCAAACATTTGTGTGAAAAATTCTTCCCAAATGTTCTAATCATGTTTACTCCGAGTGAAGTAATATGCATTGCAGCATCTTTCGTCGTACTCGACGTAAGGTTTGAAGAAAATTTTCGTAAAGGAGATGGTGGAACAGAAAATATTTAAACAGAAGATTACAGTACATAGGACGTGACTTATTGAATGAGAAATTCACGATCTTTCCAGTTTTCGAAATTTGGCTACAATCTAATAATTCTATTAATTTTATTATATTTATTTCTTCTTCATGATTAAGACTTTATTATTTTAAAAATTCCAAAATGAACTTTCACTATCCACAGCTGTTGAAAACTAATTGAAAGTAGGTACTGTACAAACTTTAACAAATATCTAATATTTATCATTTCATTTGGATTAAATTGGAACTTTTTAAGAGTCGAAAATTTGCACACCCATCAAACATTCAAAAAATGCTTGTCAAATATTTGACAAATGTTTGACAAACATTTGACAAATGTTTGCCATATGTCTCTCAAACAGTTGACGAATTTTCGTTATATGTGGAGCCGCCGTTCACAACAACATTTGGCAAAGCTACATTCTGATGAAAGTAAGGTATCGCACTTCATAAAGTTGCATAGCTGGCGCGTCATGTATGATGTTGATGCGGTACAACATGTTTATGTTGACGAGTACGATATGATAACACATCGTTTCATATAGGTACAAACGCTCATTACAAACTATGTACACAACTTCCAATCGTGTCAATTTTCACGTTTCGTTAATAAATGTCATCGTTTCCTACTCGCCAATATATGCTGTGCCCAGTACGAGCTTTGGACAAGGGACCCAAATATGTCAAAATATGCTGCCATCAAGGTACACTTTGATTCGATTGATTTCATAACATATAACACACATTTCATCACAAATTCGTAACGCTATTTACGTTGCAACTCATTTACATAGATCAACTTAAAATTCTTTTAAACAAAGAAGAAGAAAAAGTAGTTCACATTCTTGTTGACTACGTTTATTTTATTTTGATATAGTTAGGTAGGTATAGATTATATGACGGCCATTTGGAGTGCAAATAAAAATAATTCAAGACAATTTCAACATAATAACACTACATATCTGAAATTTCAATACAAACAATCGGAATATGACATATTTTCATATACGCGTTGGAATTGCGTGGAAATAAATCCAAATTAAAATTTCAAAATACAAAATTTCGGAATTCATAAGTCCAAACTTAAAGATCCTATAATGCAGAATCCGGCAAATGAAAAGTCCGGGATACCAAAACCAGTGAATTCCGTAAATTCCGTAAATTCAATTTAAATCCGACAGACGGCGCGGGGGTGCATTTCTGATAACACGCAAATTTAAGTAGGTATATCAATTTGGAATAGTCAATATTTTTCTAATAATGATCTACCTATAATTTTAATTTCCTGCATTTTTCTACCACTGGTGCAATTTCGATGTTGGACTCTATTCGATAATAAAACATTGATTAGCGTTCGATTTTGTAAATGAAATCAGTAGCTGTAATTTTGCTTTTGTTTAAAATGCATTTCATTAACAAAATAAAATCTTAAATCCTATTTAATATTAGCATTTCAAGTAACTCTATCTAATATTTTAACTATTAAATCAAATATCAGAGGTGAAAGATTTTTGCTTAGCGGCTATCACCTGGGTTCGGATCATGTTTCGCACAGAGTTGAGATGAATACAATATTTACTTTTAATTCACCCACTGATATTCTGTAATTAAGTAATTAAAATTCAATCCAAAATTCTTATATGATACTAAGGAATTAATAATTAATAATCGAAGAGTGAATTAGTTTGATCCAGAGAAAATTAATTAGGTATCTCTCATCTCCCAAACTCTCCAGTTCGCATTACACCCAGTCATCGATTTATGCTTATGAGAGACATGGAGTATCGATATCTAGATATTCATCATATCAGAATATTCCGAATATCTAGATATTAAATTACCCCTGACAGACATAAAAGGGCTATTGATGTGACAAATCGTACTTTGCCATTTCAATTCAATTGGCAGGTTTTTAACCGTGAACATTTTGGAAATGGACGCGACAAATATATTAGCTTTAATACAAGCTAAACGGCAAATAACTGTAAGTATGCGACAAATTCAAGACTTGGAACGAAAAAGGATATAAATGCGATACCTTGCAATAAAATCCTGCTTGAGGTGCAAAATGTATCGGCAATGTTGTGTCTCAATTCACAATTTTATGTGAAACGAAGAAAAGTTGAAGGTTTATTTAAAAATATAAAAAATTGTAATGGAATAAGTTATTAACTGAATTTTCTTTTTAACTTGGAAAATTCATAGGTTTGGGAAAAGAAAGTATTGCGGTTCGATGAGGAAAAATTCAAAACATATTTTCGCGATAACGGAAATACATTTGAATTCCTCGTCTCCAAATTTGAGAAAATTACAAGGCCAGAACATGATTTGACGATGGGTAATTTCTTTTGTTCCTCTGGGCTTCATGTTGACAAAAATGTTTAGTTCTTCTTCTTCTTTTTTGCTTTCATGGAAAAACACAGACATATTTTTGCTTTATTTTACAAATTATCATATTAATTTTAACAACTAGATGGCGCTGCGCCATGGAAGAAGCACCGATGATCAGGCTATACCCAGTAATTTTTTGGGTATTGATATCTTGTCTATACGCATTAGTTTTCTGGATATATACCTATTGAAACAATTAATGACACACATGGTTTATAAACAGGTATTCCGCATATAGATATAGATATCGATACCCCATGTCTGTCACAAGCATTACATAGTCTCACTATATATGTATGTAGTTTCGCTATAACGTAGCTCCGAAATAAAACCATAGTCTCTTTTTACCATAAAAGTTTCGAATGGTGTCAAACAAGAAATAGACATGTACATGCCTTGAATTTTGAATTACATATTCTAATAAATAAACAGTACCTAACAATTGCAGAAGACTTTCAAAAGGAACATTTGTGTGTAGGTATATGTAGGTTCGCATAAATAGGAAATGTTCAAAAAGTATTCGATTTACGTAATTTCGATATACGTACCAATTTTTAGGAACGTAATAGGTACGTAGAAGGAAGGATAGGTGTATTATTTGATCCGAAAAAGGATAAATAGCTGTCCTCCCTATATTTCCATAATATCTTGAAAACTCTCAGATATTTTGCTATTAGAGAAGATAGAGAAAAACCTCGGAATTGTTTTTTCTAACTCTGTAGAGGCATTAGCAAATAATAAACATTTAGTTGGAAGTGAGTTCTTTAATGACCTAAAACTCCATCTTACAGAATCCCTTCCTTAAGAAGAACAAAACATAAAATTTAGCAATTGATTTTTTTAAAGTTGAAATATTGCCTATAATATATGCCTCTGTGGAATTTTAAACTTATTGTGGTACGTTTTTTTTTTATCTTCAAATCCGGAATTTACATACATTTAAGTTTATTAAAGTGTGCCTAAGAATTTCTGCTTCCAAAGTAAACCAGTAAATGGCATCAATATATTTCGTAGTGAATAGTGCTATAAAATATTGTACTGGAATTTTTATGTATTGTTTTTTTTTTTATAGAAGGTCAGACCTTTTGGGGTGAATTTATAGCTAATGACAAATGATAATGCTTTGTGCTTTGGATTATTTTTAATAACAACACCAAAAATAATTAAAAAAAAGAAACAAAAAAACAAAAAACTACAAAAGAAGTAACGTACACACTGGGATGGCGTATTGCAGTGTTTATTTATGCGGAACAATGCAGTTACTACCAATCACCTCGATTACTTTTAACTAGATTAGATTGCAATTAATATTTCTAAAAAATTCAGGGCCGTTGAACATATTTTCATTAATTACATCTGCATGCGTTCAGCTGCACTACTGCTCGGAACAGGAGGGGGGTGGGAGTTAATATTAAATTACTCAAAAACCTAATTACGATGGTTTGTGTAATTATCCAAGTAACTCATTTCAGATTTTTATTCAATGCAATTTGCAAGAAGTAGGCATAGGCGGAGGCTAGCAAAAGTATTGACCAATTTATGACGATGTTTTCACACTGAGCTCATTGTGTTTGACTGGGTTTCTTGCAAAATACACGGTGTTGATCGCGAATATAATAAAACTATCGCGTGGATGCAAGAATAAAACAAAATGAGGAAAAACAAAAAACAGGTAAATATCGACCAGCTCTTTAGCTACAAACTATACAATGCTGAATGCAGCCAGAAAATGCACAACTGTTTACTGCCTTACCATCACATCAGTATATATGTAGTAGATATCATGATACCAATGCGCCTCTACTGTGTTGCGGTTGCGTTATGCCAGCCAGATAGCCTGCTAGCAGCTAGTATCGGCCTTAAAGATCCATGGATGCTGTTATCTCGTATAAATTTTCTTGTAATTTCTCGATTCTCTTCTCTCGAGGCTAAATTGCTGGGATTTGTGTTCGCAGCTTCGCGGTTCTTTTCGATCGTTTTGTACCTTTTTGCGAACTGTTCACCTTAATGTTAAATCTTCAGGCAACAACTGGTGAAGGTTTCACAATCCAAATATGAAAAAAGAGAAGCATACGGCTCGTTCATTACGTTATTGTCACGCCCTCTTTTGATTTTAGCGGTTGCTGTTTTTTTTTATTTTTGTTTTGTTTTTTTCTTCATTTTAATTGCCACAGACTGTAAGCACTTGTAACACCTGTTAGAGATTTTTCTACTATTCTGTTATTTACATATTTTCCATATTTTCTGCGCATCTTAAGTGCAAAAAATACGTCTCAGAATCAGTCGACTGTAATATATATCTACCTACTATGAAAGCACACCGAAACTGTTCATCAATTGATCGGTGGGAGTAAATAAATCCAAATAGGCCTCAAAACTGGATCACGGGCTATCGAAACAAGTGGATGCCGATGTTAAAATGATCGATTTTAGTTACCCATAATCCGAAAACCTCCCAACATCATTCAACTTTATATTTGTTCAAATCCAGACTATAAATTGATTTTCCCACGGTTTGATGATCGCGAATTTTTTATTATCAGATCATCTCAGCTGTGGTATGTGTATGTTGCCTGTGAATTTCCTTTTGGTCACATATGGTCATTTGATGAAGCATATTTTTGATCTATTATAAAATTCCAGAATTTCATTAAAATTGCTATCTACACGGATAAGGTCCTACCTTACCTATGTACTTAATGTGATATTTGCCTATACAAAATATAAAGTCTCTATATATAATTGACTAAATTTGTCGTGAAGATTCGACAAAGTGTGACAATTCACATAAAATCACATTTGCAGGACATTTGCCACAAATTGTCACCTTAAAGCAGTCAAATTCGTTTGTAATTCAGATTTATCGGGTGTCATCTACTGAAACAGCATAAACAGGAGTAGGCAACTCAACTCAACTCAGGCAGGCCAGCACCCAGGACATTTTACTATGTTTTCTCTATACATTAGTGTGCATGCGTGTGTTTCCTCTTTTGCCTCTGGCTCTGTCCCTGTGTACACATAAATATTCCTTCTGGAAACTGCTGTACTATTCTCTGTACATACAATTTTCAGAGGGTAAATATCGACCAATCACGTGACTTCACAAAGCACCCTAGCAACCCCATAGAAATGCTTGGCAACGACATTATTTACCACGCCCTGGAGATTGCTTCTTTTTCCTTTCTATTTTTTTCTTGTGTTTTTTTTGTTGTTCTTGTTTTCTTGCTGTGTGTACTCAGCAGCTTCTGCTAAGTACACAGAAATTTTCTTAGGATGGCGGTCTTTTCATCTCTTATGCTTCCTGCATTCATACACTTTGAAGTCTGTTGGATATCAGATGCAAAAGGACATTGGCACCGGATGTTAATGCTGACTACCGGTCTTTCTTGTGGACGTTTAACCACCACAATTAGAATTAACACACTCATAAACGGGTAATCAATAAATAAAGAGAAATGTGCTTGCAGGACGTGTTTTTCCTAATTATTGGTTTACTTTATTACATAGAGCTTTATGTAACTTAAAAATTTCGCTGTTTTCTTTTCCATTTCACATGTTCCAGCTCATCTAGAACGTAGTACGTGGGAAGTTATGTGAGTCTATTAGAAAAAAATGTAAGAAAAAACGTAATTTATATAATTCGCCTGAAATCGAAAGATGTAAATACAAACACCATCACATGCTCTACTAATAAATAAAATGCTTTGCTCCTGAGAGTAGGTTTATAGGGGTTTGGGTAAAATACCAAAAGCATGGATATGCTGAGCTTAGAAAAGGTTATACCTACCTACGAATGTTCTCTGAAATTAAGTAGTTCAAAGAGATTATCAAAAAAAGTATTAAATATTAAACACAGGGCAGTTTCAAAGTCTGATGATGGACTGAACCAAAAATATATGGCGCTGATAAAAAATAAAGTAAGGTACACGCACCAATTCGCGTCCATCTAAGGAAATGTCATCCCCACAAGAAGAGACTTTAGTAAAATTTATTTGATGTCGGTGTTTAAGCTTTTAGTTTAATTTTTTATCTTTTAGTTTAATTTAAATTTATCTTGTCTGTACAATAATTGAAAATATCAGTGCATTTGGAAATCACGTGTTTGCGTCAAGTCTAAGCCAATTTGCGTACACCAAGGGATCAATTTGGGTCCTGGCTAAAACAAAGTTGTAAAAACCGCTTTTATAACGGAGTGTTAAATAAATGTCTTTATAAATTTTTTCGTTATTCCTGATTTGAAAAGTCATTAAAAATTAAAGGGTTGTGATAAAATTCACAGTAACATAACATTTTTCATATTAAAACTAAATTCAATTCAAATTGTGTTATTTTAGATAACAGCATCTTTAAATTTTATAAAACCAAAAATTTAAATAATAATGCAAACTTTTGCCTTAAAGCTATATTTAGTTCAACATACATACTTTTTAGCAAAACTTAAATCTCTTGGTCTCTTCGCTATTATGGATTGAAAATTTTGTATCTGGTCGCCTAATATGGATTGTATTAGCTAGCGTTACATCTGAACCTCACCTTATAAATGCCGGTGTGCCCCAAGGCTCTGTTATCTCTCCGTTTTTCCTCTTAATTTCATTAATGCTTTCCATTACTTTGAGTCCCGTCCACAGTTTTGCCTATGATATTACCTTGATTTCGCTTACTCCTTTGACACTCTTACGGACTGCAGAGGGAATGCCTCATATGTCAAATGAGTATGCATGATTAGATTGTTAAATATCGATCTTATTAATAACCTAGCTTGGCGCAAACCGCGTCAAATTCAATGGGACTTAAATCCAAAGGTCTCTTTAAAATAAGATCATCACTTAACCACTCCCGTTTCTCTTGATGGAGCATTAGTTGGAAACATTAACATTTGCTGGTTGAAATATATGTGTTATGCTGGGATGTAGTGCTTATAAAATTATCCGGTTTGCGCTGAAAAACTCCAATGTTAAATGAGACTTGTGGCCGTCAACAAAAATGATCACATATTTTTCAATTTGTTTATTAATTAACCATGTTTTATTTCAGAAAAGCGTTATACCATTTCCACCCTGGTTGCTCATTTTTAAAGGATGTAATTGTGCCATCTGCTTACTAAATTTTTTTAACTGTAATTAAAATGCTATTGGGGCTTAATGGAAACCCAAATTTTGCTAACGACTTGACTAGTTTTTTCTTCGGTTTGCATTTAAATACTTTGTGATCCAGACTTTCCTACGCCTTCACGATATCTTTCAGACAATTTATCCTGTAATAATGTTTTTGAAATATTTTATTTAATGCTAGCTGCTCTAACAGAAAATTTTCCTTGTCGAATGACCTACAATGCTTCATTTGGCGTTTTAGTAGTATATCCTTCCATATTTCCTTATATGCAATGCATTAAATCAAACTAATTAATAAAGTGCTGCTTGTAGGTCACAATTTGGGGCTAAGCAAACAATTCATCTCTAATTTGTGATCACCTGTACATATAACCTGGCTCATGATAGTAATCATTGATTCATTTCACATAATGAACTAAGCTGTGCTGATGACTGAGGTTTAACTAAATGATCCTGTTGCTCACTTTAGGGGTAGCACGAACTTGAGGATATAGAAATATCTGTATTTCAAGGAAAATACGTCGTGTATAGCATCGTATAAAATGAACTGGACGCAAATTCGGTAATGGACGCGAATTGGTCCAATAATTAAAAACAAAAAACCCTAATTTATGGAATAGACTGGCTATACCAAATTAAAATTAGGTATCGAAAAAAACCGATTTGATTTAGATTCCAGTAGAAAATCAATCGTTTTTAAGGCCATTAAGCAGCGCTTCCTTCGAAGATCTTAGTGTTTGCTACTCATGTCTGACTTCTTTTACTTTTTAGCACTGCGTACCTGTCCGTAGAGAGAAGCATCCCCTTTGTTGGCGTGTTTTCTGTAAAAATACGGAAATATGGAATTTATTTTGAAGTGTACAAGTTTAATTAAGATACCTAAAATATTCAAACTACATAAATTGTATCATGATGAACATTTAAGTTGGAATTATTACGGCTAAGAATCCAATAAAAGATACTTATCACGTGCACTTACTCATCGAATAGTTTCAAAAATGCTAATATGTAAATTATATTTAAGAAGCGCTTCTTTAGAAGCAATTGAAGTTGGGATAGGCTTTCAGATTCCCTCTCTTGGAAGCGCCTCTAATTTTTCCTACAGAGGTACTCGAGGAATACATATTTTGATCCTGTTTAGACCTGCGCTTGTTTCAGCTGAATGCAAATCAATTTACTAAAATATCACACGTATATGATTTTCAATATAAGAGACCGGAAATATTATTTTAAGGTTCTTGGTAATGTAAACAAAATGTTAAAAGCTGTCGGTACTGATAATTTACGGCATAAATTTTGCAAATAAAGCAATCAATGTGATCAATCACATTATGTACTGTAGATATATGTATATGTTAGTGTAAAAACGAGGAGAGACCGAGCCCATTTTTGTTTTTAAATAATATTGGCAACTGGAATTCGAATTGAACGCATCACTTTCGAGAGCATTTTAATATTTGACTATTTCTTGGCACCAACAGAGATTCCAAATATTTGGCGATCAAATCAGATTTAAATTTAAATTAAACATCGCCAACTTGGTCTTCTGTCGTTATGTTGAATTTAGTAATGGTCTACATACCTATATAATCAGATAGCTATTCCCGCTCTCAATTCTTATTCATTCTTACTCATCCCACATCTATAGCGATTTATAGAGTACTCAACATCATTTGAATATAAAATAAACTGGTTAAAGTTGCACTCATACTAAAAAAAAAACAGCAATTTAAATAACGGACAATCAACAGCAAACCGATTAAAAATTCATGCAGCGGGTACTATATTTTATACAGGAAACAAATCCACAAAAATATCTCACTATTTATATTTGAATGGTTTTATGCACAAGCATTGTCCTTCGACCATAGTTGTCCATCTGCTTTGCTTAAAGTCAGACAAAATTATATCGCTCGATGAATTGACAATACTAATTCTGGTAGATTATTCAAAGGCTCTTGATTCCGTTAATCATAGACTTCTTTACATGAAACTTCAAAATAAATTTACTTTTATTCTCTTATTCTGAAAAGCTGATTTATGCCAACTAGAGCAGGATTACAAACAGTTCCCTGTTCACCTTTCTTTCAGTGGTGTTTGGTATACTTAAGGGGTCCATTCCTGGGCCTCTGTTATTTTCGATGTATATAAATGACATATTTGCTCAAGCATTCCAATTTCGACATTTATGCTGATGATGTTTAATTGTATAGTTCCAGCGTATTTGGTGTCATTTAGCATTTTCTTTGGACTCTATTAATTTGTGTATTTTGTTGCAACATTAAACATATCCAGCGAAAATTACTTAAAAAGCTCATTCCTAAAAGACAATTTCCTACTTTCTAATGGCATTTATTGAATTTTTTCGCAGAATATGCTTAAGAATAAATGTATAAAACGCAGAAAGGGCTACTAAGTCTGATAGGGCAGACCACATCCGGGACTCTCTGGATGTGAGTTATTCTGTTCTTGGTTGGCTATTAAAGAGGTTGGCGCCTTTTCATTATCATTTTAGTTTTATTATTTTTTAATTTTCACTTTCTTCTTCTGCGTTATAAACTGTGCTTTACGTCTTAAGGGTTCGTTATTTGTCTTTGCCAAAAGACTTTTACACATAATTCTTTGGTATTTGTAATTGGATATTATTCAGCTGTCATATTTCCAATCCATATTGCACCCATACCCAAACAAATGGACAAATTTCAAATTATCCATAAGCTTTCGAAAGACATTTGCTTCTCAGCCAGCAGTAATAACACTATCAAAGTGCTTCAATTAATTACATTAACTCTTCTGTTGTGGAAGTTTTGATGATAATCTAACTCTTTATCGAAGTTGGTATCTTATATTTTTTTATATTTAACTTACTTGATTTTTCCTGTGCATTTGCTTGTTAATATTATAACTTTATTGTGGAGCCTACTCATCGTAATATGCCAACGAAAGCAATCTAGTACATCTGGAGCATTCAAAGCATTCTTTTTCTATTTTTTCTCATGATTAATACATAACATTTAATAACAATTATCATTGTGAAAAGCTTAAACAAAAAATGAATTGTATTTGATAAAATACAATAGGAATGAATGACACAACAATATTTCTGAAGATACAGGTGAAATGTAACATCCATATTGGCAATATATTCAAAAACAACACGGGTCACAAAGGCTTTACATATGTATTTCAACTGAACATTTCTTCTTATGTCTTGAAGCCTTCATCTTTAAAAAGCTATTTAATATGTCTCTTTTTAAAATTCCAATATTCAAAATTATTTTAATGCTCTCAAATTAATTTCTAAGAATCGAAAAAGATCAAAATCGGAATAATTTTGAGCAAATCAGAATCTTATATGGATTTTTTTCGCAAAATTAGTTGCAATTTGAATACAGTGATAAATTAAGAATTGACAAATTCTGGCCGATCATCTCGCATAACAAGCTTAAATGAATCGCGATGAATTAATTAATATCGGGCAGAAATTATGTAGCGTTCCAACCAATATTGAAAAGAAGGTGGCTGGTCGCATTTAACCGGCGTATACCGTGTTGGATGTCTTTTCAATTTAATCAATTAATTTCCGAGTTTGGCGTGTCACTCGATATGACATAGATGGATGGACTGAAGCCAAAAAAAGGACACACTATGTAAGCCTCTTTATATATGTATACGAATGCGTGTGCACTGTATATATATTTATCTGCCTTAAAAAATTCCTCAAACAAAACTCAAATACCTTAGAGACAGCTTCTGGGAGCTTCCAATGGCAATGGTAAAACGTCTCAGAAAATGCCTAACCATCAATTCTTTAAGACCTGAGAATGAACATGTAATCTCGCTGTCATTATGACTCAGATAAAGTTTTTGTGGCCTGTTGACTCTGACTTTTAATTATTGGTATTTTTTTTTTAGTTGTGTCCAGCTCTGTTCAGAGTCGTCAAAGTGGAAAAAGAATCAAAAACCGAAAATGCGAGTAGGTTAACTTAAGGCTTTGCCCACTAATAAATGTCTGGGGGCTCCAAAAAGTGTCCGCGTCATTCATGGATAAATATTCTCGTTTGTGAGCGATCTTGTACACACTCGTTTGGATCTTGTAGTCTTTTTTTTGTCTTTTTTTTGTGCGAAACAAAATTATCCGAATTAGCTTATTTTTCGTGTGGTCGGATAAGAATTGCTACCAAACTGTCTCACCTGATGCAAAATAAAATTAATTTAAAACACCCACGCCTACCTAACACCATCGAAAATATCAAAGATATCTTTCTTCTGCTTGTTCAGAGCCTTTTTATGTGTATACATTAAGTTATTTACAGGTGCATTGAACAAAATAAATTTCTAATTAAACAGGAAATTTTCGCGTTTTCTCAACATTAAGGGCGTTATATCTTGCTCCTAATTAATTTGAAAGACGTGGATATACTTCATTAGGGCAATAATGCGGAATCGAAGTCATTACTGTAAATTTGTCTTCTTTTTAATTGAGTTCGTATATGTTGGACATGGAAGACAGTAATATGGAATGATTTGCTAATTTTTTCGTTATCGTAAATGGCTTCATTAAATTGTCAACTTTTAGAAATGTTGAAAATTAACATGAACTAATTAATTAAAGGTCATAGGGTTGACAGCACAAATTTTTCCTTTTTGTAATTAATAAATTTTTACTTCTCTGTTTTATTATTCTATTTCGGCATGGGAGGCGGAGTGAGAAATTGGGTGGAGTATAATATTACATGTATCTCTAGTTCAATTATTATGTTCTTTATGGTCACACTATAACTTACCCAAAAAACATCTTGGAATAAATTCTTACTCTTTGGCAAGCAACAATTTGTGAAAAGGCTTGATATGATTAGCCAGAAAATTATCCCTAATACGGGATAGCTAGATCGCTCGAAAAAATTGGCCCTGTTGAATGCTGTCGGAGGCCTTTGAAAAATCAAGCAGAGCTCAGGAAACCAAGTTTATTCTCATAATGAAGCTCATCAGATGTTACCTTTAATAAAACCGATTCGCTGTTAACGTTCGATCTAGCTAAGCAAACATGTCAGACTCATTTTGAATATAGGAATCGCAATGGCATCTTTCCATCCTAAGGTTGAACTACTAATAGCCGAACAAGTCTTAAAAATATGGTCACGACTTAACAATTTTTACAAATTTCACCGAGAAATTAACAAACTGAAGTAAATTAGATTTAATAGACGCAATAACCTTAAAAATTTCGGAGTATTCAGTACATAGAATTTGTACCAATTGTTTATTTGGTATATCAGAGAAAAAATAAGTATGTAGTTGATCTATACAGGGCGTCCCGTAAGTGATGCTAAACCGGAAGGCTATGGGTAGGTCATAATTGGATAAGCAAAAAACCATTTCCTAGCCTAGAAAATGGAACTTAAAGTTATTTGGGTATGTTTTTATAGATATAGAGAACATTACACCTTTTGATGAGGATTTAAAATTTGTTAGATAGATAATCGCTAGGCCCTCCTCTTCCACGTTTTGTAGTTATGGCTCAACACAGTTAAAATTTCGGAATTTTCACTCGGTTTTGCTTTATTTAATTACAATATTTGTCAAAAAACACCTCATCGACATCGATTTTTTATATTACATTTGAAAAGCCCGAAAGCTTAGCTTCCAAATTACCTAACACACTCTGTACCCAAAATGTAGCCCCTTCTGTGGTTTTTGTACTTTTTCTTAAGCATATCCAGAAAAAATGACTTAAAAAGCTCATTCCCAAAAGATAATTGCCTATTTTCTAGTATTTATTGAACTTTTGGAGCATTAAGGCGATGACACAATGGTGGCTTCGGCTCTCGCTCCGGCTTCGGAGCCGAAGCCCGCTACTGTCAAATCGTTGAAATCGAAGCCGACTATGACACAAATAAAGATACTGAGGGAATTGAAGAAAAATAAAATGAATAATAATAAAAAAATAATTCAAATAATAAATACTGCTTCATAATCACAACTTTAATTTATATTATTAAGTTTTCAAATGTATAGAAAAACTTTGAAAAGTAATAGTTAATTAAAAAACAATACAATACAATACAATAAAAAACACAAAAATGAATTAAAATAAAAGCCACTCACTAGGAATACCAATTTCCTCGATTATTCTTTTCCACACTTTTTCCTTTTTAAAATTATTTTTGTAATCTTTGTCGCTTTTCACGTACAACAAAGAATTTTCCTTCACCATTTCAATCAATTTTTCTTCGTATGACATTGTGAAGCCGCTGAAAATCAAAAATCAACTGATAGCGGCTGCGGCTCCCAAATCGAAGCCGGAGCCGGAGTCGCCATTGGGTTAAGTAGCACTGCCATACTCACATATGATTTGGACAGGCTTCGGCTCCGAAGCCGGAGCGAGAGCCGAAGCCAGAATTGTGTCATCGCCTTTAGACAGGCCCGACGATTATCTATGTAACAAATCATCGTCATAAGGTGTAACGTTCAGAAGTTACAGGGTGATCTATAAAAGCATACCCAAATATCTTTAAGTCCCGTTATCTCGGAAACGGTTAGGATTCCCCCCCCCCCCCCCCCAATATCCATACAATTTTTTGCTTGTGAAAAGTATGACCAACCCATAGCCTTCGGGATTAATACCGCTTACAGTATAAGATATAAAGATTGTGTTTGCCTCATCAGGATTAATCTTACATTGGCTTATTTCTTTGTATCAAATCTAGCTTTGCAAAAGTCAATCACAAATTTTTGGGGGGTGAAGTTAAAGTAAATTCTCTCTTAAAATATTTTGTTTGTATTGTGTGCTTTAATATTAACATAATGGATAATGCCTACGATTTAATTCACTTCAATTACGCTTCTGTATTTTATATACAAATTCACATTCTGTTACAGGACCATCAATTTCGTGCGCAAACTGAAAACACCTATCTAACAAGTCGTAAAAAGTCGGGCAAGTATTGAAGCTGCGCGATCAACATTTAAAGAGGAAGTCAGAACTAAATTATCATGATGCTACAGAACACAGGTCTTTACCTATTCTACATTTTGGATAACTTTAATTGACTGAAACTATCTTTGTTATATGACCGATGACGTAGATCTCTGTATTTATCATCCTTTCGAAAATACTGCGCAAATTAGTTTCTGAAGCAAAAACCAAAATCATTAAATCGAAAAATTCCCAACCAAAATTCTGCAAAAATCCTGAAAACTCAAAAAAGTGAACGTTGGAATTTAGAGTTTTCAAGATTTTTCAAAATTTAATTTATTCTGGAAAAGGCAAATAAATTTGTTCGACATTTTGACTAGATCCCAATTTTGAATAAAACGGTGCAGATGTTTTTTTATTTTTTTTTTTCGCTTATTAGTTTTATTAACATAAAATAAAAGGATGGATGATATAATTCATTCTCTTCTGCAGAAATAAACTGCGGGACCCACACTATTCAGAAGAGGCATATAATTTTTCGACAAACTTGGTGAAATCTATATGTATATACATGGTGTCCCAGACTAATGTAACTATATTTTTGCCAAATGATTTTTGTCGTCCAGACAAGTAAAAACTTGTATGCCAGAAGGGGGGCAAAAGTCATCCTACCGAGTTACAGGGTGATTTTACTAATATTTTACTATGCTCTTTTTTCATTAAACACCCTCTATCTTGACAAATACAGGGTATATGGTCTATTTTAAGATGGCATTGTATGCAGAACCTTAAGGTCTCTCCTTTGAATGTTAAACAACCCACTACAGAGTTGTGATGCTTCAAATTCACAATTTCGGTTTTTAAATTTTATTTCTTTTTATTTTCCTGTTATTTTATACAACTACCCTCACCAACAAAAATATTTGTTACAAAATTTGAAAAGCCCAGAGCCTCCGCTTTAATTTAACCTTAACTCTAACTTATATTCTATCTGTGACTGTTAAGGAGTTACTAGCTCGTAGCCTGCAGTAGTTGGGCTCCAAATATAGTAGATACGAGTTACACTATACTATTATCAAACCATCATACTTATATATTGTGTGATACTACGATGCGATAGTCAAATGACCCACGTCCGTCCTTTGGCAAATCCTTCTCGGATTTTAAGAGTTTCACTACTCCGCACAATATGTTAGACCGTATAGTTGTAGTTCCCCATATTTCACACTCTTTCAAATTGAAAAGTAATGGAATGCCGTTGAAATAATTATCGAAAACGATCTTATGTCCAATATTACGTGGAACAGTTTCAATTACACGCAAAATAATATCTGAACAAAAACCCAATTTACCTTCTCCAACTCTTGTTCCTTTGCCCTGGTAGACCTCCAAATCATGTAGAACGCCATCAATCCTGCATAAATCAAATATTTGGATACCCGATTTACATGGTTTCTTCAGTGTTGTCTTTTCTTTTCATCTCCTTTTTTTGTTTTTTCATTTTATTTATCAAAGGTCGTACTTTCTATAACTCATCTAGTTAATCAGCTTCAGTGGCTAAATCCAAGTTTTTTCCTGCAAATTCTGGAATACGGGTTGCTTTCTTCCCATTACTAAATACATGCCGATTAGCTAATATATTTCAGAAGATGTAGTGCCCAAAATCTTCTTGACTTGTGAAAAGTATTTATTTTTTGTGATTTGTTTCCTTTTATCAATTAACTCATGTGGGAAATATTGTAAGAAGTACTATAGCGGTGTCTTTTCGGAATACGAATCATCAGCAGCATTAGAAAAAAGCTCTCCAGTTGGTATTTCAAATTCCTTTTTTCTCCAAGAAAACTCTGCTCTAACTTTCCATGACACCGTTGCTTTCTTAAGTTTTTCTTTTATACCAGATAAGTCTTTTTCTAAATCCTTATTAAGAATATCAGTTTCAGCTTCATCAAGCACCTCAGAAATTTTATCAATAGGTGAAGACATTTGGCAATCTTGGTCTATCTGTTCAAATATATTTTTGATAACGTCACAAATATCTTTAATGTAATCAACAGATTTTTTTGTTGGCACTTGGTGAAACCTCATTTTCAATTAAGGAAAAATAAAACACTTGTTACGTTTCACAGAAAATTTTCTGTGAAACGTAACAAGTGTTTTATTTTTCCTTAGTCACAAATATCACCGTCTTCGTCATCATCATCATCTTCTATGTCCGATAAATCGAAGTTATCAAAAACTTTTCTTACATCGGAATCATTCCTCAAAAACGTTTTTCTGCCTCAAGTACATATTTTTCAAGGTATAATTTACAATAGTGATATAAATAATCGCAATAGCCGAAAAATGCTTCATATTAATTTTAAAAAAATTACTTTTGTTGCACACCTGCAACCAATGCCATCTTTACACATGGGCCAGATGGGCCCGGGCCCCCAGTCCCTGCAATAGTAGACCAACCGATGACCAAGTTTACAAGCAGTAAAACAGCCAATTACAAGTTAGTTTAACTGTTAGAGTTTGACTACTGAAAGTAGACCGTGCGATTTATTTCAACTTCTACATACTACGCTGAAAAGCATAAACGTCGTAACCGACCGAAATGAAACTTTTCACTAGAGCCCAACAATTTTTTCGAAATCAGAAGAAAAATCATAACTTCTAGACTATTTGTGATAGAAGTGCTATTTTTGGACAGATTTTTTTAAAAATTATATCTACAATTTGCAATAAGTAGAATTCGGCTAAAGTTAGTATAAGTAGTAGTTTTTCCAGATACAGCAGTCCGTTTTTTGTTTTACGGACTTCAAGAATGCTGTATCTGAATAGCTGTAATGTATGGAACGAAATCAATGTTAAAAATCTTATAGCAACTGAAATGCTGTATAAAATATACCTTATTTATTTATATGATAATTGTGAGCTGTATCCAAGTACTGTGTTTAAAACAAGATCTAAATTTTGATGTATGTACAATAGCACAGAACAGAACAAGTTTAAATAAAAGCAATAACAAAATGCATGAGAAGCTATTTGTAATAATCAATAAGTCCATGAAAATGTAGTAACTTCGAACAATGTCGAGAAATAATAACAGAAGTCCTGATTTTACGATCTGCAAAAATGATGTAAGCCTCTCCAGCCGTCAAACCTTGGATGCTGTATATAACTCGCTTAACAATTTGCAAACCTTACTTTGCTTTAAGCGACATGTGTTTAAAAAGTAGCGGATTGTGACCCTATTACTGCAAATCAAAAGTCGTAGTTACCGGAAAAAGTACAGGCGTTTTCAATGGTGTAAATTATTTTATTTTCATCATAGAGATATGAGACCCAGACTATTCGACGCAGTTTCTCTTTGTTTTTTTCTGATTCAAATGGTGTATATAACGTATTTTTGACAATTTGGTCGGTTACGACGTTTATGCTTTCCAGCGTCTATGGCAACAAATTTTCATACAAAATAACGTTTAGTTACTGTTTTTACAGCCTTAACACATTTTATGTTACTATTCCTGTTGATAACCCAAAGAATTTCAGAAAATAATTTCTGTCGGAGGGCCCACATATACTTAAGTGCCCAGGGCCCCCACTTAGTTAAAGACGTCCATGCGTGCAAAAATTTTAATTTACAAGAAAATAGATAGATAGATAAAATTGTTGCAAATTTACAACATCGGATTTCTAAAAGCTCACAGTAGGTACATATTTTCTATTTCAATATAAACTGCAGTAAATAATAATCTTTCACTCGTTTTGAATTAGTATATATAATATCAGTTTATTTTATATTTTGCATGATTCAAAACCTGTAGATTAAATAGGCTTACCTGCCCGTTCTGCCATATTCTTATATATTCTAAACAATTCTTTATCCTATGTTGGTATCATTTAAACCGAAAGGCATATGGCAAAATCATAAAATTTAAATGAATCAGTGAAAAAGGAATAAAATACATTTAGGCGTTGTACTATAGTGTGGACATAATTATAGGAGTCTTAGTTCGTGTTGTAAATAGCAACAAAAAGACCGAAAGCGTTCAAATTAATTAAACATTATGTTCGTTCAACAATGTGTGATTTAAGATTGCGAAAACTGCGATAGTTTCCGTAGAAAAACAACTAGCAGATGATATAAATTTTGATAATGTCGTTCAAGACCTTTCTAATAAAAAAAGCAAAAAAAAATAAATACAGTATAAAAACAAGCTAGCATTTCATTATTATATGTACAATCTGTTTAAGCAAAAGAAATGATTTATTTATTTATTTATCTATTCAGTAACTGTAAATAACTACTCTTAATTTTAATTGAATTAGAAAAGCCAGCAAATTAGGGATTGCCCCACGTGGCAAAAGCTCTAGGTACGCCACTGCATACTATTTCATTTAGGCAGATTTGTTATAACTATATTATAACCATACTAACACAAGTTTTCTCGAGAGGTGTTAATAAGTATTTTTCACTTTACTGTTATTATTACCAGTTAACATTCTCAGAACAATTATTATACTGATACAAATATACAGAATTCGTAAAAATAAATTACTTTTAATTTAAATGCACATATTATGTACCTACACAATTTTATGAAAAACGAAATTTAATTGGTTACACTATTATGCGTTCATATAACGGTTAGAATTGTTCTATTAATAATCGCTAAAAATAAACACGCACGCCTATATTTAGATCTGAACTGCAAATTAAAGTAAAAAGACGCAATGAATTAAGAACAAAATGTAAGAATTAAAAATCTACTTTTTGGAAAAATCCTTTTTTCTGTCAATAAAGTGAATTTTTGATGTTTTAATATATTCTATTGTATATCTTACATGGATGTGTATTATTGTAGTAGAAACAATTTCTAAAATGTTTATTTCGTTAAAATTTAACTGACGAAACAAAAACAAATGTTTAATTTAAAAATGTATAAAAAACCTATTAAAAAACCTTAAACTGCAAGACTATTTCCAACAAATACGTATACCTGAGATGACAACAACTATAACTCTATTAATATTATGATACCAATTTTATTTGATAAACAACCACTAATTCTAACCATACTAATGATCCATTTCCTTTTTTGACTTTGCAGTCACTCCAAAGCGCTGCCAAAAGAGCGGGGACATCATGTGCGAACTGTAAAACAACAACGACAACCCTTTGGCGGCGGAACGCCAGTGGTGAACCAGTGTGTAATGCGTGCGGCCTATATTATAAACTACATAACGTAAGTAACAATAGAAACAAATTTTTTATCGGAAATCAAGGACATTTAACACAATTTAACGCAAGTTAAGAAAATTCATATACACATATATCAAACCCAGTAGTACTGAGGGTGCATACAATACACAGAGACTATTCCTCATCTAAATAGATTTATGGAAAATTCGAACGTTCGCCAGGAAGTGTTTCTCGTTCATCTCATTTTTTTTTCTTCTCCTTTTCCTAGGTTAGCCTATTTTTATGCACCCTGAACCGACGGAAATCCAAAACACGATGGTCCTGCTATCTTATCACACCATCCCCTCCTTTGTTTCGGGGATAGCAGAAAGTTCACATCGGTTAAATCTGCACCATAACAATAAAACGGCGGAACTATTAACATGTAAATCCCTTGAATATGTTTGCTGATAAATTTCTAGTGCTCTACAGAATTGCACAGGAATGAAAAAACAAGGAAGGCGGTAGAAATTCGAATTGGAGTGGAAATATATCCCAATCCCAAGGACCTTATGCAGCCCGAATCTCTCTATCTCTGTCTCTCTTTCTCTCTCTAGTTAGTTTGCTAAGCGCTTAAGCGATTTCACACACCATTTACCACGTGCGTACTCCGTAAGCGATTATGGACGGGGACTATTGAGGAAGCTGGAAGAATTCTCCGAGGGTTCATTTATCGGTCGGCTGCAGTCTGCCGATACAAGATAACCGATGGATTAAATAAATAAACGGTGGCTCCCTTCCACACGGAGATGACAAGCTCCGGATAACTGAAAGAATTCATCGGTGCGGAAGTCAAACTCAATTTTTCTTGTGTCAACTCAAGAGTTAGACAAGAGAAAGTATCTTCCGTAACTAACTCACTACCTATCGACAACGTCGGCACTTTGAAGATCTCTCCACTTTGTCTGATTTTACCTTTCGTATGCCTCCCTGGATGTTTGTTGTACCCTGTCTCAAAACTGGTGCTTCCCGTTTAGTATAAGGGAGGAAGAAATATTTATAGATCGTTGGCATATATCAGCAAATCTAATAGCGCATTTTAAAGTGTACATACCAACACCTATCTGCGTACGAAACCATAGAGATAAAATAAATTTAAGTTATACCACCCCGTGCTGAATGAAGGGGCGACTAATAAATAAAGTTCACGTTATTAACCAGCTCCATTTACAGTCTCCGACCCTTGGCTCATCGAGGTGTCATTTGTTTTAATGCTGATGTCTCTGTGTAACAGGAAATCAGACGACCCTCACAGTTTCAGCTTAGCGTCGGGCGTCTGCTACATATAAAGTCGTACCCCACTCTCGACGAGAACAACAGGAGGCCTACTCTATTACTCTTCTTTAATGTTGAATACAAGAAAAGTTTCCAAGAATTTACATAATTCATGTTGGTGAAATAATTTTCTATGCCCTAAATACCTTCTTGAGGGTGGCCCCTGTTTGGAGTAGCACTTTCGTGGGATACATTCAACCCTCTGATCTGTCTCGGTAAATAACTTCTTATTACGTTTCCTTTTTTACAGGAAATTTTGCTTGAAATATGACGGTGGAATTTTGTTGAAATGAAAAACTCTCGACTGAAGTTTAATTTTTAATTTTACTGTAATTTAGCGAAAACTTAATGACGAAAACTTTGACCATTCACAAGTCAGAAAGTCAGAATTGATGGGTAAGCTCCCTCAAAGTTGAAGCCTGGATGCTTAAATGATTATTAAAAGAGGGTGTTTGGAAAAATATTTATATGAAACTATATTTGGAATGAAAATTACGATGACTTCAAACTGAACAAACAACAGATTAGTTTGGCATTTCAGTAGTTTCCAGAATTACACTTCTTATTCTGTCAATTTTTGATTACTATTCTTGTAATTCTATTCTGTTTAGGAGGCTTGTTAACTTCCATTACTGCAGTGTATTTTGAATAGAATTATTAGCTAGTAATATCGCAGCCACCTGGCCAGAGAGCATATCGGTCAAATGAAAACTAAGATACTATATTCTTTTACATAAAGATAGATGAACAATTAATTTGAACATACTCCACGAAGTAGAAGGTTCTTTCTATGTTTCTATGAACCATAAAGGCCGATTCACACCGCCGCGATAGCGATTGCGATAACGTAGCGATAGCAATATCGAAGCGACAGCGATAGATCGCTACACATAGTTTTCAATCTAAACGCTCACACCAACGGGATAAATAACAGCGATACATAAAATTTCTGCAACGTTTAAATGCCTATTGCAGCATGCATGTTGGGTTGGCTTAACACTATTGGTGACTTGGCCACTGCGACCCTGCAGACACCGCGACCTCCTAGTGGCTAAATCTAGTCTAGAATACAAGTGGGAAGTGTTAAACGAAGTGAGGTTATAGACGTACATAAAGTTAGCACCGTAACTTCGCCTGATTTAACTCGGAACTATCTCAGAATTTGTTGTTAATTTATCGTTAATTTGTCGTGAAAACCATAAGTCTGTCGTGTCCTTTTTTCAAAAGGAAACTGGATGTGGTGCTAAGTTGACATCAAGTTAGCACAGCATCCAGTTTCCTTTAGATAAAAGGACACGACAAAGTTATATTTTTTACGACAAATAAACTACAAATGAACGACAAAATATGAGATAGTTCCGATTAAATCAGGCGAAGTTCCTGCTCTAAGTTTACGTACGTATGTTATGGTGCAAGTATTAAAACGTTGTTGGATTTGGAAAATTTCTTCCGTTGGGCTTCTTTCATTAACTTCAAAATTTATCAAACACACCATTTTTGATTAAGAGGGCTCTAAATGTTGAGTGTAACAACAGCGTATGAGGTTTGATCGATTTTAATAGTTGTTTTAGACTGTGTTGCAGTAGGATTGACAAAAATTCTTCATTTTGCGCCAAAATTCCAAACGCATTTTCAAATATCTACGTATAAGGCTGTGTAAGTTTACGTAATGATTTTTCTGAGGTTCTTGTTGAGTATACCTTGCTGCGACAGGACGCATCAATTAAAATTTTAAAGGAAATCCTTAATCGACAATCGCGGTATGAGGTGTTCTTTGATTTTGATCAGGCAAACATTTGGTGGTATTCTTCGAAAAAAATCGTATTCAATTGTCATCTCTAAAGCCGAAACATTTAAATCATCTTCGTCACTACTTTTTCCATATCTTTCAACGTCGATATATGTATAAAATAAATATTCGATATGAACAAGACAAACTTTTTCAAATTGAAAAAATAAGTCTAGCTAGTACATATTGAATTGACACGTAATCGTAGCGTGTCCACCGTCGATACTAGCCAATATCTACAATTGGAAAACTCTAATTTGTCCCATGTTCAGATTTTCCCAAATGTCCTTATTTGGTTTAGACATATGCATGTAACTATCGCTGTGATCTATAACGTTGATGTGAAAGGAATTGTGTCGCTGGTTTATCGCTATGATTATCGCTATCGTTATCGCATATTTTCCAAATCAAACACCTTTTTTGTACTTGCACTATTATCTCACTTCGTTTAACACTTCCCAATTGTCTTTTAGGCTATATTTACACTCCGGGAAAGGATACAATAAATCAACTCTGGTCGTGGTGTCCGTAAGATCCCAATGGCCAAATCACCAATATTCTTAAGCTAATCCAACCTGTATTCAACTCCTTGGTAATATCAACCCCCAATTTGTCCTACTATTTTTATAATGTTTTAAATTCAGATCGTATAAAATTATATATTCCTTTATTCGATTTTAATTCATTTTTCAACACCCACTTGAATTTTCACTATCCATTTGGATCTCACAGCTCTCGATAGATGACTAATATTGTGCATACTGCGCAGAGCTGGGAAAGTACCAAAGAAAAAGTACAAGTACCGAAGGCCTGACTACTTCAGCGTAAGTACAAGTAACGCATGTATGAAAAGTACTTGTAACTAAGTATTAAGCCTATAAAAAGTACTGAGTACCTTTTCAAGTACTTTTTTAGAATCTTTGTGCGTTGGCAGTAATATAATGAAGTTTATAGGGTTCAGTCAATACATATTAATAAAAAAATACCTTTTGAAAACTGTAATATGTATAGTAGCCAGTTGCTACTATTTATAGATTTTTATAGTTTTCGGCACTGCACGTGGAGTAAAACTTTCACCTTTCATTGCTACGCTCATAAAAACTATTAGAGGTCCACCCAACCACCCATTGTTGCCTCCAATAATGCATAAAAATTCTAAGAAAAAAATTTCCAGTAAATTTCTAAGAAAAAATTAAGGGCTTCCTTACATCAGGTCGAGGCATCGTTGAATTTATATTCTAGCGAAAAGGTACTGGTTTTTGGTCTACTTTCCCAGTCTTGTTTGTATGTTGTTAGTTTGTCTAAGTTTCTGCCTTGACACGTGAATGCGGCACATGCTTTGACAGTTCTCTGCGTGCTTAAAACTCAACAAAAAAAGGTGGTATTTGCTTTTTTACGAAGAACAGATATTTGTAGGTACTTAATAGACTCAGAAATACTTAAGTAAAAATCTTGGTACTTAAGTACCTACAAGTAAATAGAAGCAAGTACTTATATTCAAAAACTAAGTATAAAACATTCCAAAAGTATTGAATAATAAGTCTTAAGTAACGAAAATGTACTTTAAGTAGTACCTACTTAAGTTTGTTTTTTTTTACTTAATTATTGCCCAGATCGGATGCTGCGATAGACCTTTGAATCGCTGATCAATCGCAGCAGAAATTCTTTGTATTGGTGTGATCTATCGCGTTTACATTGAAAACTATGTATAGCGATCTATAGCTGTCACTTTGTTATCGCTGTCGCTTTGTTATCGCTATCTCTACGTTATCGCAATCGCTATTTCGGCGGTGTGAATCAGCCTTAAAACTTAACTGATGCTATTTTAAAAACACGTTCAAAAAGTTGTCTAAACCTAAGTGTGCTGTACAAAATATCTATCTGCTAATTTTGGAACACTAATAGGATTTCAATAAAAACCATCATCAAATTCTATATGAATAAAATCAATTACGAGATAAGTGGGAAACCCAAAGGACAAAACCTCGATTTTGAAGCCCCCTAAATGATAATATCCCAAAGGGTCAAAATCTCGAATATTCTAATTTCGACTAAAACAACCTTATTAAGGGTGTGTCAAACAAATAATTAATTAATTGAGATTTTGATCTAAAATGCCAACAAATGAAATCGCTGGGATTAAGCTTTGCCGAAGAATTTGGAATGATCGCTAAAATGTTAACTTTATGAAAATAAAATGTCAAATTTTATTCCATGGTTCTTTTCGAATGTAACATGCATGCTTTATGATGGCTCAGGACATAATATTCCGTAGTATAATATCTTGCAAAATAATGTTATTTCAGAAAATGTGGCCTGCTTTTTCCAAATAGTGTCCACAGAAAAATTTAAGTTATTTGACAATTCGGGATCTCTTTACCTAAGCGAGCTTATCAAGATTTTCAGTTAAAGAAGGGGTGCATGCACGAGATTCAAAAATTTAGAATAATGAATTTCAGCAGAAGAGGTAGTCGATTGTAAAGAGGGTCAACTAATTCACCAAATACTTTTTTTGCAAGCTGCATGTCTTTAACATTTCTCTCCAAAATAATATTCACATTCATCAAAATAAACTATGTCAATAATCTCCGGCCAAGTGCGAGTCGGACTCGCCCACGAAGGGTTCCGTACCATCGTACAAAATTTAATACTATGTACTTTTTATTTATTTTTTCAAATAAGAGTAGGCGTGAAAAAATAATGCTGTCATTTCAAAAGAAAATGCCTACTTATGATAACAATAATGAAGGAGAATAAAACGAGGAAAAAAACGCCGAAAAAATCAAGTTGAATGAAGAGACCAGTACCAACCATGTTCAACTCGACTTAAACTCTAGTTAGAGTA
Organism: Dioctria linearis; assembly: GCA_963930735.1. Taxonomy (NCBI): domain Eukaryota; kingdom Metazoa; phylum Arthropoda; class Insecta; order Diptera; family Asilidae; genus Dioctria; species Dioctria linearis. The sequence goes on along the minus strand of OZ005741.1, from coordinate 212,129,336 downwards.
CCTACCATGTTCAACTCGACTTAAACTCTAGTTAGTGGTCATAGAAACGGGAGTTGAGTTGAGTTTTGTTTCATCCATATTAGCTCCGCGAAAGTAGTCGAATTGAGTTAGGTTTTTGGTAAATCCGTCAACTCAGTTAACTCAAACCCACCCAATAAAAATTAGTACGAACCCAACTTCAACTTACCTGTTGTTCATGAAAACATATGTAGATAGTATAGGCTTAGAGCATATAACTAAAGGAAGCGAAATATCGTGTAAAAACCCTGTCGATGTGAAGGAAACTCGGTATTTGGTCGAAGGGGTAAAAAGGCAAGAAGAATTTAACTTAGTTTAACTCGCTAATATTAATTGTGTTAATTCGAATTAAACATCAGATTCGTGTTTTTGTCCCGAGTTTCGTATTTTGTGTTTTCTGTAATTAAAAAACTATGAATTGTTCCGCTAATTGTAGTAATTTTAAATAAAAACATTTGAAGTGATAATTTTGTGATAAAGCCTTGGACTTATGTAAGTTCAAAAACGTGTGAATATTTCAACGATGAATTGTACTGTGCGGTGTTGTATAAATAAATAATCGCCGAAATATATCGGGAAACACGTTTTTCATGCAAGTTGAAATCCTTAAATTAAACTAGAAAGTTTTTTTTTCCGCAAATATGTGCAAAAGAATTGTAAAAGGGAAGGAACACAAAAATATCATGATATGTCTTCAGAATATTTCTTTGAATACGTTTTTGTTCTCCCAACTCTGTTTTTGTTCTTCAATGTGTCACTAACACCTTAAAATTTTGATTTATTTTAAATAATTACCTCAAATCCTCATTCAAATATATTTCAAATTTACTACTTCCATGAGTATAACGAATACATAAACAAAATTCTACCACATATTAGGAAATGCCGCATTTTTCGGGGTCATTATGCATTCCTTTTAGTTAAAAGAGTGTATAGGTTAGCCAGGGAAAATAAATTAAAATAAACAAAACTATAAAGAGAGGAATAAATGTGAATGTTTTTTCTTGAACCAAACTTGGAACCAAATCATGGAAAATTTAGCTTTCCATAACGCGAGAAATAAGTGAGAGGAAAACAAAAGGTATAACGTCAAGTTGGGCTACCTAACTAATGGAAAATATTTTTGTTGAAAAACGATCGCTTGGCTTAGCAGTAAGTAGTACAATGCCAACGGATGGATGGGCCGAATGCTTCTGAACACAGATATAACTATACTACTTAAAAATGTCAGGTGTCTAAGTATTTACCTATATATGTCATCCTAGTGTATCTACATATCAAAATGACTCCACTCAGAGGAAGAAGGAAAACGCTGATAGTATGAACTCAAGATTGAAGAGATATATTGAGTCTCAGTTCTCGTTTCCAGTTACCAATCTTCAAGATTTAAAATTGTTTTACCATTGCCCGTTTTTTGAATGTACAGGAAATGTTCACAAGGCTAAACTGTAGTAATACATATAATTAAACGCCTTCCACTATATTACATACATAATAACTATATATGACGAAGTGACATTATTGACTTTTTCAAAATGCATAAACACCTGCTAAATAAATTGACCAAATTGCCACCTTTAATTAACTCAATTAGGACCACACCACCAGCCCGAACAAATTAAAATTATTAACTCTTGCCGAAATGAATAGCAGCAAACTCCACAAATGGATACCACCACCATCCGTTTATTTGTCGTGCAGCAGAATCCACAACCCAAGCCCACTCTCTTTAAATACCATCGGGCTCAAAGCAATCCGGGCATGACGGCGGTCTACTCTCAACTCAGTAATACTCCTCTGGTCGTTTGCTGATCTCATCTTATCAGATCGGCCGTTGTCCAAGATTTTGACAGAAATAGAAATGTGCACAGGCACACGTCCACGTTGCACTCACAATATTCTACTGCAAAGCTCCAATATGTGCAATGTACATATGCATGATATACATATATGCAATTCTAGCTACATGTTACTATGGCTGGGTGCTATTGACTGCATTGAGCCTGAGAACGGCTTTGCTGAATTGGAAGCATACAGTGGCCATAGCCACGAGGATCTGGGTAATATCTTAACAATTACTTCATTCGCGTGTGTGGCGGAGACTGCACCCGGTATATAGATACAGTTTACTGATGGCTCCAACTGATAGATCCTGTTCATCAAAAAATCTCAATGAATGACACTCAAGTGAAAAACGGATTTAATTGCTGCAGCCAAGGAATCTGAATTTATCGCACATTTTAAGCAGCCGATTTTAATTAGCTGGCTCTGGCGGTCCTTTCACGGTGTGACTTCTTTTCAAATTGCCCGGTCTATCATCGTACCGACTGGCGGGCGACGCTTATCTTAAATCTGATTAGCTAAATTTATCATCAACGCGATGTTTAAGTACTTCGCAGATTCAAATCGAGTAGCTAAAAGTTTTGCAAACAAGTTTCTTGCTGAGACCAGTATACACTAAGAAACGGGGAGAAATTATGTATGTACTGCGAGCATTGCCTATCCGTGACGAATTCATTAGCTAAATTGATAGGTTTCTTATAATAACAGAATCACTCACTAATTTACCTTAATGCGAATGCTGATTGCTGGAGTGTAACGTATGATTATCACAAATTTCGTATGTAGCCAATTTTCAGAATTCCAGTTGACAGAGTTAAGAGCATTTTGTTTAACATTGTTGAAAATTGACCTCTTATATAACATTTAGTTTGGTTAGCCTCGGCAATGGGTATTATATCTACTTTAATTGCTTTCTTTTGGAAGGTGAACGGAATTAATAATTTTGATTATAAGTTTATTTGATAAAAATCGTATGTCAGACCTTGAATGGTGAACTTTTCATTTTAAGAAGGTTCTTCTAACAACTGATTTATATACACAAACTTATATTTACTAATATTTATTACTTTGTTATATTTATTATCCTGCAAAGAATATATCTCAAACTTTTGCAATCCTCGATGGAACGTGAACCCACAATATATGAGAGCATGAGCCACAGATGTCCTCGTTGGAAAAACATTTTTAAAATAATATTAAAAACTATATCGAAATGGCTTCCTGCAGATTTATGGAAAACAAGGAGATAACATTTTAATTATAGTCTGAAATAGCTGTTAATTTATAATTTAAATTTGTATTATTATTATTGTTATTTCGCTTTGGATCTTATGCATTTATCTTGCTGCAATTTTTGAAAGATGTTCAAATGTTTCAAATCAAGAAAAATCTAGAGGCACTCAACATTCCTCTCACATTCTCTCCTAATTTTTAATTTTTCATATTTCACAGGTGCTTCCTTGTCATCATTACTAGAATCTGATATGATGTTTTACCCGAAGGCTATGGATAGGAAAAGCAAAAAATTGCATCCTTATGGTTTCCGAGATAACGGGACTTAGAGCCGGTTTCACAGTTCAAGTTTAAACTTAAGATTCGGATTAAACTCAGTTTATCTCTTCAACACAGTTTCACAATTGTAAGTTAAACCTCGTTTAAACTTAGTTTAAAGCACCAAAATTGAGCGTTTAAACTCAGTTTATCTTTAAATGTGAATGAAGTGACATTTCGATTTGACACTTGCTCAATTAGATTGGTTTTTAGACAACATTTGTGTAATTATACAATTTGTGTGATGAATTCAGACCAGGAAGATATTAGCGATGAAGAAATTTCAATCGTGTTGACTATAACATCCAGACGACAAAGGACAATGAGAAGTCAAACAAATCATTTTGATGAGTGGCACTCTGTCAGTCCTTTTACATTCGATGATCTTTTTATGCCTTTCAACAAATTTCTTTAATAATTTTGTTTTTCTTGATGAAAAGTTCGTCGTGCGTTTCAAAGAGTCTTTACTCATTTTCGTAGGTTTAATTAATTTATTTTATTTTCACAACGATTTGACCGGCAATATTTTGACAGTAAATGACTCAAAATAGTTTGCTAGTTCACAAGTGTACAGAAAATAGCTTGTTAGTTCACAATTCCATAGTGCTGCCATATTAAAAAATGTCGAACACCGTGAAACTCATTTTGGTTTAAACTTAGTTTAAACTCGAACTGTGAAACTGGCCCTTAAAGATGTTTGGGTATGTTTTTATAGATCAGTCTGCAACTTCTGATGATGATGATTTAAAATTTGTTAGATAGATATACGTTGGACCTTCTTAGTGGTCTATACATTTTTCCCCTGTTCATCTCCGTTTTGAAGTTAAAGCTCAAAAAACTTAAAATTTCGGAATTTTAATTTGGTTTTTTATTTAACTACTATTTTTATCAAAACTTACAGGGTGATCTATAAAAGCATAACCAAATATCTTTAAGTCCTGTTCCTGTTATCTCGGAAAGCGTTTGGATGCTCCCTATACAACTTTTTGCTTATCTAAGCATGATCTTCTGTCCATAGTATCGGATGCAACGCCACATATGGAAATACGGAAAAAATTATGAAAATTATTTTTCATCCAAGTTACTCGTCGATAAAGAAAACAAGAACATAAAGGGCTCTCATTCTAGTAGATGTTAAATATATAAAGCAGTGGAGATGGAGAGAACAGCCAATTGTGAGTTGTACGTGTACCTAACAATTAGGATGCATATATATGATATCGCAAGATCTCATATTTATTTAGCATTTTTAGTAGTAATTAGCTGTGGAGAAGGGATAGAAGTGGAAGGGGTTTCGGCGGATACAATAAGTCTATTCACGTACTTCTCGTGCAAAAGCTCTCTGGGTAAAAACTTACTCGTGTGGTGCGGGAAGAATGTAAAATGCAGGAAAAAGTAAACGAACGCTTTTCGTCCAACTTCGTGAAAAATAAGAAGAAGAAGTGTGGAATAACATTCGCGAATTGAGTATTGTTTTATTTAGTTTCTTTAACCTGTTGCACTCTTGCAAAGACCCACAAGATCATTGAATATTGAATGTTCATTCGACATTTTGATTGCGCTTTAAAAACTTTTCAGAAAATTAAAAAAATGAACTTTTTCTATAACAGCTGTCAATTTTCCTTGCAACATTAATGCAGTAACTAAAAACTTCGGGTAAATTCATGCGAGAGGCGAAGCATTGACGTATGTAAAACTCATGTAATTTTGTGTGCACGCGAAAGTAAACGAACGGAAATTGTGATTCATTGCAATGCATTATTGTCCCAAAACTGAGTGCGCGATGAGACCTAATACAGAATTCCATTAAATCTACCCACTCAATGAAATACAAACAAGTACACTTCAGATATAATAATATCTAGTATACATGTAAATATGTAATTCGAAATACTTTACAAAGATCACATTTATCACTCACTGACACAATCCGACCATAAAGGGTTCTTGTTATTGAAACGGATAGTCAATTCATTCCAAGTTGTATATGTTTGTTTGTTTGTTAAAACACACATCATTCGCCTACCATGGATTAATTTTCTTTTCAATATTATTGTTCCCTTTTATTTTCAAAGTCCTTAAGAAGTACCTCTAACGTTGACTATAGTTAATATTGTAGCATATTAAATTAAATCCAACTCTACCTCAGGTTGCATTTGAAATATATTATTCCGACTAAAAAACTGGTCCTAACAAAATACATTAGGTCACAACATCTCTGTTTACTTATCTGTACTACGTATACGACCGATTTTGTCTTATCCTTATCCGAAGATTATCCTAATTTTTATATGACAATAATTGCGCGAATATTGAGTTTCAGACCTGTATGGTACATACATTTTTTAATATTCATATTACATTACGTATAGAAATCAAACTTCAACCAGGAACCGAATGTAAAATTATGTAATAACGATATTATCAAAATCCAGTATGTCGAAGTGTACTTCTTCGCTACCGAAAACATGTGAACCATCTCGTAGAGAAGCTACGACAGCGGAAGTAGATGGCATCCAATGACATTTTTAAGATGAACACCAAAGTGATAACTAAAGAGAGTTAACCCTTCTTGTTGTAGTTTCGAAAATAATCTTCTAGTAGCTAATACTAGGTCGAACTCTTGCATCCTTTGAAATATCCATCCGTTATTCCGGGATTTGCATTATCCGAACGGCATTGGATTCCTGTGAAACTAATAAATTAAAAAAGGTCGAATGCTGAAAAGCAAGAGCCTCAATATCAAAACGACCGGTCTCAAGAAGAAATTCAAAGCATAAAGGGTTGGATATTTTTTTATAATATACTTAAGATATGTAGTCGGTACTGTTCGTACTATAATTGCGACTTAATCCTAAATTTACGGAGGGAGGAGATAGTTTTTTATTTTTTTTATGTAACAAAAGTAACAGTTCCCCTCTTTTTCAGGTCGAATTTACGTCTATTAGGGCAGCGACTAATTGTGGTTAAGTTAAGATTACCTAATATTTACGTCCGATTTACGTAAGTGACGAATGAAAGGACGTCATATCAACGTAAATATTAGGGTAATTAGGGAATATTTCCCTATAGCGCACAGGACTCATTTCCTTGATTTTGGTAAATTTAACGTAAATTTCACGTCGAATTTACGTACATTTTCCTTAATCTCCACCTATTTTCTACCTAATTTAACTCACACACCTTAGATAATGTAGAAGGAATTTCATTTTATAAGAATTGTATGTGTATATTTGCCCTAGTACTTAGTAGGTAATGTAAATATTATGAACAAGGCACATACATAACTCCAAATTGAAAGACTATGAGAAGTATTGCTTTAACAAAGTATTCAGAAATTATAGCTTTATTCAAAATTAATTCTCGCAGCTTCTAAGCGTTTAATTTAAAACGAGAAAAATTTTGTTGATAAATATGGAAATATTTTTTCGAAAAACACCAAGGCGCTTTAAAAATAATAATTTTAAAGTTTTTTTAATTATTCTTTGGTTTGCCATTTAGAAGCTTGAAATTAATTTAAATATTCTTATATCGTTCTGAAATTAAGAAAAATTCATTTATTCTGGTGCTTTCTTCAGTAACTATGGAAAATATTAAATTTTAAAATCATGCAATTTTTCTATTCATTCCTTTAACATATGGCAGCCATATTTTGTTAAATAAATATGGCGCATATTACATTTCTCGACCTAAAAATTAGTTTTCCTTATACGACGAATTTCCTGGATGGAAAGACGAAATAAAAAAAAAATTCGACTTTGAGGGCAAAAATCCCTGTTTAGGTAATTTTGTATTCAAAGGTTATGATAATTTTTTCCTATAAATAAATTTCAACTCAAAATAAGGCATTTCGCCCTAAATTATGAAATTTCGCCTTAAATAGGTAAAAGAGATTTGACAATTGAAAGAATTGAATTGATTTATTTACATCTTAAAAATCATCATTTGGATAGAAGATTTGTTAAAAAGCGGGTGAATGCAAACGCCGTTGAATATGCGTATATTCCGCATAGTTGGGAAGCAAATAATTAAGTGTACCTATTGGCCCAAGTCAAGTGTAGCATCGTTAAGAAAAGATGCAAATTGTATTCCAGAGCCTGACTGATTCCGTTATAAATGTGTCGTAAATAGGAGCAACATTTGTAATCTTGATGTAACGATTCAATGGGAGGTGCAGTTCAATAATTTCAGTGATAACTTTAATTTTTGGTTGTATTATTACGTAATTTCAACTATTTGGGGTTTCGCCAAACGTGGCCATTTAGTCCAACTTACTTTGAGGTTAACTTTTTTGGGAATTCAGACTTTGAGGGCGAACGCAAACGAATAGGGAATTATTTAGGGAATATTTACGTTATCTTGCCTCTAACTTGGGAATAGATCTAACTACAAAGTCCATGCATTTCCTTAAATTTTACCCCCAAAGTTAAGTAAAATTTAGGTAAAAAGTAAGGAAATTTGCCTCAGATTTAGGAAATTTCCTTATTTCTTTCCTTATTTTTCCTAGTTCCTACGAGGTAAATTAAAAAGGAATTATTACGTTATTTTCCCTAATAATTAACTATAAAGTCAGGATTACTTTGAGGACCTAATTTAAGGAATTATTAAGTAAAATTTCCTTCCTAATTAACCTTAAAGGAGAGGGGCCTTTGAGGTTAAATTCTTAAGTCTAATTTACGTAATTTTAACCAAAATAGGTCAATCGGCCCTAAAAGATAGGAAATTCAAACTCCAATGTTACTTGGGAATATCCTGTATTCTCGATTCACAAGATGTACGATTATCTTGTACGGGCAACTTTGTATATCAAACTCTTTAACATTTCTAAAAACGAAAAATTACTTACCTCTATTCGAACTTCCATATTTCTTGGAAGTAAATAAAAATCACAATAGCACTTAAAGCCTGCTATAAGTATTCTGGATCAAATAAAATAGGAGAGTCCAAATTTTTGTGCAACAAAAGAATGTAATAATAGCAATAATAATTGCAAAAAAAAGGAAGGCTTAATTCAAAACATGAATGAAAAAATTCCGCAATTTTGACTTTAAATCTAAATAAATCGGAGTCGAGATGCAAGGAAGTAATCCTTATTTTTAGAAATGGAATTCCATATGCAACAATATCACATTCCGTGGCTTTGAAAATACAGAGTATTTTGTATAAAATAACACTCTGTAACAAGGTCAGTTCTCGATGAGAAAAACTAATAATATATGTATGTGTATATAGACGATACTATTGGTAGAGCTAAGATTGGTTTCGATCTAATAACTGAAGAATCCCCATGCACATCACTCACTCTTAGATTTTGTCTGTTTTCACCTCTATCTAACTTGAAGTATGACTTTCATTTTGAAGACTCTTGTTAGCCCAAATAAGTTGCTTACCTTTGAAATATTTTTTTCTGTCACCTTTGTTTTCCGCTCCAAGTCGAACTGAACGAAAATCTGCGGAAGAGAAAGTGCAACACTCCAATTTGCATTCAAAATTTCATTTGCTCTCACGAAAAAAAAAAAGTAGGTAGTACATACCTACTCCAATTGTAGATTTATAGGGCTAAGTTTTAAGTTTGTAGAAAGGTCCCTCTTGAGGGCATATCAAATTATTAAGGACAGTATTAACCGCGGTTTCTAACAATGAGCTAGCATTCAAACAAACAAAACTCTTTGGAAATAATAATTAACACAAAGAATTGCTTTCAATTTCTGGGAATGGATTACTGCACTACTCTACAACAAAATAAGAATCCTTTATGAAGGTGTCTACCTGACTATATAAATGTATCAACAACACCTCATGCTGTTCAACTACCTGAAATCCAGCCGAATCGGCGTCAAAATGACAAATTGCCGAAAATGTGGTGGGTGCTGATCAGCCGACGGCGCCCACATTAAAATCACCTTAGAGAAAACCAATTTAGTTTTCAATTTTAACTATTGTTCCCAGATTTAACGGAAGACCCAAATTGCTATTTCATTTACTTCGGGTCTGAAATGAATCGAGTTTGACTTGACTTAATGCTACTGACCTGGACGTGCTGGTCGGGTTTGGCTGGCTGGCTATGGTCTTTGGACGTTCCGTCCGTCATCGTCATTCGCCATGCGGATGAGTCTCATTGAATCAGTCAAAACAGTGATGCATTAAGCCACGCGTATGTCGTCACGCTCGATTTAGCCATTACACAGGGCCTATCTGTTCTGGGAAGTCGCGTGCGGGCTCCGTTTTCGCCGAATTCCCTCTTTAGCCCTCATTTCCTTAATCACTTGCAAATGATTTTGCGGAGAAAATTTCATCACTGCTGTGCTACTTGGAAATAAGATAAATTTCGCGGCATTAACGACTAGCAGCTTGCATTCATTTGCAGAAAATTTAAAGTTCGTTTTTTGCAGGCCATCAACAGAAGAAATTGAGTGCAACGTGGTAATGCTAAATGCTCATATCATGCTTCGGTACGGTCTGCTTTAGCTCTCAGCTCAACAGGAGCAGACAGCAGCAGCAGCAGAATCAGCATCAATTTCATTTGTGGGCTGGCAGGCGAGGGGTGCCTCGTCAACGGTATCAAATGTTGATCGCGTATCAGAGTTGCTAAATGCGACTGGTATAGAATTTCCCATGTTAGACAGGAGGATTTGCGCACAGGTAAAAGGGCGTGAATGAAAAGTTGGTACACAACTGCGCTACTCAAGGGAGCACAATGGGATAAAAGCGGCACGTCTGTGTCCTTCCTTTGAAGTGTAATAGTCGCAGAGGAGACTGCAACAATTGCAATCACAGTTCGCTTTCACATCTCCCATCTCGTTAGCCTATCAGCCGCTCTTCTGTACTACTGTTCTATTGTTGCTGTATAATGCCTCACAACAGACCCAGTTCTTCAACTACTGTGGCATTCACAATGCGCTTTGCCGCTAGATCGGTTTTTAGTGGCGCATTGTGTACCTACCTGGCCCGGTGCTATTTACATTTCGCATACGATGTATCACTTACAATTTTAAATTGTTGAGTAATTGATACTTTAAGAGGTCTTGCTTGTTCCGCACCTTCCTCCTCTTCTGTCCGATCTGAAATGCCGATTACGTAACTCAAGATCGAGTGGGGTATTAAGTGGTTACAGATTAGAGAGATGCTGCCGTATCTGCTGTTTTTACTCGTTTATGTAGGATTGGGATGACAATTTTAAACTTGAACAATTCGAAAATTGTGTCTCCGTAGTTTTTGTCACTAATGAAAGGGACAACGACATATTATTAGAATCACTCTGCCATAACTTTTGCAAACTTAAATATATATTCCGAGTTTTTTTCTAAATGGTAAATTAAAAACCATTTGTTTTCTTTTCCAGGTGAATCGTCCATTAACAATGAAAAAGGAAGGGATCCAAACAAGAAATCGAAAGCTTTCATCAAAGTCAAAGAAAAAGAAAGGTATTGGGGGCGCATGTCTTCCAATTGGAAGCCATCTTGGAGTTGGAGTCGGTATGAGTGACCTTATGAAGCCACTTGATCCGTCTAAGACGTTTGGCGGTGGTTTCTCAGCATCCATGGGTATGTACACTAACATTTACCCCATAATATAATACAGTGAACTTCGTACATGTATGTACATATAAATACTAAGGTCCCCCTATTTATTTACTTCCTACAGGACAACATGGACATCTTTCCAGTGGATTACATCCAGCTCATGCGCATATGCATGGTGGATGGTATACAAGCGGTATGGGTGCACTGAGTGCATCCAGTGGATTACAGGGTGGTTTTTCAACAGCTGGTTCTTTAGGAGGAGGTGTTGTGCCTCATTCACAATCGTATCACTTAGGACTTAGCTCGATGGTAAGCATACTATATACAAAATTCTGTTGTTCGGATATTTAAACAAATATTTTCTTTTTCCTATTTATAGGGCACATGGCGGCCTGACTATACGTGATGGAGCGGGAACAATTTAAACAATAATTTGTTTAATTAATTGTAAGCGAAATAGTCCCAACGTAATTCTATAGACACCATCAGAACTTCAGTTTTATACTATTATGTACGCTCGAGCCTATACTCTCTCTATACTCTCTTCACAAGTACCTACAAATTGTCACCAACAAGACTTTCAGTCGGATAAGGAGATTAGTTGCTGTTCTGCTGGCTGCAAGAGGCTCCAAAGACTTTTCGCATGAACATAAACCAAGGTCTCTCATCACCTGCTCAGTTCAATTCTTATATCGCTTGACATCCATTAGAGATTCTAACTACCTATATAAGTGGAACCAGTGGCTCTTCTACATATACTTAGTTTACCTGACTGGCCAGCTGCAGATATTCTTAATGAATAAATCAATCGCTGTATCTCGTGTATTTAGGCGCAGTGGTGTCGTGTCGTGCCATGAAGTCATGTTGCAAAGTCAAGGTGAGTGGTTTATAGCGCTGCATTCAGATTAAGCACGAACTGTATACAGAGAGCGGATTTCTTGAATGTCCTCGGATAGTTTAGAAATTAAACAATAATTCTGTATATTTGCAATTCAAAATATTTTTACTGTATTCAAAGAATTAACAGATTTTTTTTCGTGCTGAAATTATGTCAGCTAATGCTCGAGCATTGATTTAATTTGCATAAAGCGTTGTTATTAAGCATTCTCTACAGTTTGTAATATTCGCCAAAATGTAAACTACTTCATGCTTTTAATAATTTTATTCTGTTAATAACTTTGCGCATGGCAACTAATCAAGTCGATGGCTAAATATAGTTAGAAAGAAAATATGCTCTAAGTGAAGGCGGCTTCTGAGATTTGTAATAGTCTTGAGACGTGTCGACAAATATTTTTTTTTTTAATTACTTTCATTCCTTCCTTGAGATTATTTTAGCTAGAAATTTCAAAATTTCTGAGCAATTTTTAATTATATTTTATTAAAAATATACGAAAATGTTGTACGAAGTAATTTACAATACTTATTAATTTATACAGTTTTGGATAAAAATTAAATAAATACGATTTTATGAAATATGCTTACCGAGCAGTGGCGTACGCAGAGCTTATAATAGTCGGCTTTAGAGTATTTACATGTTTCCATACGTATAATAAATGACGCTGGTGTCGATTTTTTTCGTAAATAGTAACAAAATAATATTCGCAAATTTAAAGTTTGCTTCAAATTGGTAATATAAATGACGAATTAGACTATAACCTTTTCTTATATGCACCGGCATTAAAATATTTATTTATTTTCACCTTTTGAAAAACAATAGACTAATGGTCTGTCATAACTAGGAAAAAAAATTTTAAATGGTGTAAGATCAATTTTTGACTATACTCTAAATAAATTTCGGTAAATATGTAGTCACCCCAAGTCTGATCGTTTTCTCATAGTAATACGTAAAAATGCAGACTTTTTGCGTGTCTACAAAAGATTTTTTTGTAAAATAGCCGTATAACGAAATTCTCTGAACGTGCTCTTGAGTTATTGTGCGAGCGGACGGATAGATGGACAAAATATGGACAGATGGTCATATAAAATGACTTTCGATATTATACGGGGGTATCCAATTCATTTTGCCTTACCATATTATTTCTATATGTTACAAACGGAATCAAACTTAATGTAAGTACCCTATGATTTGATCTACAGTATGAAAACACATATCACTGCATTGAAATCAATGCTATGAAAATTTATTCATATTTCTTATACATATACCGACACAGAGGTTCATAGGGCAGGATATAGTACTCACCTAGCCAAAAAAATAATTGTATTAATTGTATGAAAGAGGGGGGGGAGGGGAATCTTAACCGTTTCGGAGTTGCAGGATGATTAAGAAAATATGCTAGTTTTTCACAAAATACTCTATCTGAAAAATTACAGGGTATACGCTCAGCGTTAAGAACTCATTATATGAAGAACCTCAAGGCCTTTCCAACGACTGCTCAACTAGCTCCGTATACATCTCTTCTCCGGTGTTATGGCGGTCTAAGATAAAAATTTCGAATTTTTTTACTTTTTTTTACTTTGACCTCGTTCTTTTTTTACAAAAACCTCATTAACATAATTTTTTTTTTATTAAAAACTGTAAGCTGCGAATTCTCCTCTTTTATTTCACTTATGTGATAATTGTGTAACTGTTAAAAAGTTCCTAGTTCTTAACCCATTCAGCTCAAAGACAATTTATTTCCTTAAAGACACGTCATTTAAAAAGAATATCGTCTAATTTCAGTTTGACCTAAATACGTTATGAGCTAATGTTTTTTTATGGCTACAGTTACGACAAAAGTGCATGTCAAATTAAATAGGAGAGTCCCCGGTTTACAGTTTTTATACAAAAAAAATCATGTTAATCAGTTTTTTGTAACAAAACCCGAGGTCATAGTAAAAACAAAGGTAATAAAATCCGAAACATTTATTTTAGATCGCCATAATTCCGAAAATGAGAGAAGTACCGGAATTGTTGAGCAGCCATTCGAAAGCCCAGGAGGCTCTTCAATCAGTTCTTAACGGTGACAGTACACCCTGTACTGCTGAAAACAGCACAGAGATTTTTGTTAATTGTAGAATTTGTTGAGCTTAACTCCACTCTAACTCGTGAACTACTCATCTGATCGAAAAATGTTTCCTACAAAAGTAGTAGAAAATTTTATTCTCTATAATGTTTGTAATAGTTATTTGTAACCTAGGTGGGGTTGGAGAGAAGATATACTCGAAAAACTGGTTTTCGTTACCGTTTTTCCAATATGGTGTGCGAGTGGCAGTGGTAAATTTTGAATATTAATTAGTTTGCTCCTTTGGAGAAAAAATCAAAAAGAAAAGAGATAGAACCTTTGTTATAGCGTATAATCATATGGTCGCATTTCATAATTCATCCTGACTGAAATGCTACATTTAAATACATAAAGGGCAATGCCCATTTTAGACCCGACACCTCCAGACATGAGAGGTGTCTTAAACGATGCATTACGATACACTGAACGTTTTTTATTAGCATTGTTTACTTCTATCTAGCGGGGCAAAGCTTGGGGAGGGGTTAAAATTTGATCAAGTACATTTTGGAGAATCTAGTACTAAACCGAGTTCCTCAGGTCCTGACAAGAAGTTTGAGTACCCCCACTCCTATATTCGGATGCTTAAATATGTATTTATAGCCATCCGAATACTCACTTTTTTGGTATTCCCCTCTTTTTTATTCGAACTGAGGTACTAGATTTTTCGCACCTTAGATCGGCTCTAACTCAGTAGCACTATGTTCGATCGGAAAACGGGTTTCACTGTTCGCGTCAGCTCATTACCACTGCACTCTTTTAGGGTTGGGGGTAGGAGCTCCCGGCGGGATGGGGGCTCCAATACTGCATGTTGCATATTGAATTAAAGGTCTCGCGGAGTACTATTGGGTGGGGTATATTTTTTCCGATTCAGAAAACTTTCTCAGGACGTTTTTGCCGCCGGAAAACCCATTTTCATGCACTTGGGTCACATACATCCCAGCTACTAAATTTGGTATATATTTTTGCAGTTCTTCGTTTCTCGGCCATCAGTGTGCTGTTTTAAAAATCTTTCTCATAGGAAGTCAGTTTCCACGACGCTCTAATTCCGCACAATCACGAGAAATAGAAAAGTGCACTTTTTCACCGAAGAAAGTCGCTCAAGGTATGTACATCCGATCGCCAAAGTTTTCCCACACTAGATAGAAATAAGCATTGTTAATAAAAATTGTTCAGGGTATCATAATGCATCGTTTAAGATATCTTTCATGTCTAGAGGTGTCGGGCCTAAAGTTGTATGAAAAGTAGGCATTCCCCTTTAAATACATAATTTAAGAAATTGTTCCTTGAATGCCATTTGCTTAAAATCACTCAAGGATCATTTGATACTTTCCAGATGATTCAGTGGTTCGTTTTTGTTTTCATTGTTCAGCTCAATTAGACTGTAACTTATTTTATTCTAAGCGCATCGTTTATAAACCGCATGGCACATAAATAGGACATCCGCGAGTTATGCACAAGAAATTAAATTCTGTCTCCACAGTAGCTTCCCACATTAAAAACCAAGAAAATTTTACTGATAAATATATCTGGCTTCGTTTCTGTCTACTGTGGCTTCCAAAAATGTCTGCCTCAAGAAACTGAACCATACCAGGACTTTCTCCTTCTCTCTTATGACAATGAATATATTAAAAGGAAAAAGGTAGAAAATGTATGGATTCGAAAGACAATGTCACAGTGAAGGCTACAGTCGAAAGAGTAAGATGTGAATTTTTCTGACTTATATGGTTAATAATGACCAACCCATTTTATTTCCTAATAATTAAATAATGTACTAAATATTGCCTTCTACGATATGTGTATCAGACATAAACTTCAAAATTAAACCACGAGAATCACCAGAGAGAATAGAATACCTTTATATAGCCATACAAACGAAAACGATCAATTAGTGCTTGTTTTAGACCAGACAATCGCCGATTTGGATGAAACTTTCACAATTTGCAGCAAATATCAAAATAGCTCACCCATATGTATTTGTTTTTCCCCTCGAAATTTCCTGATTTTACCACGAAGCGCCTTTTTCAGAAAATCATATCTCGAGAACGGAACAACCGATTTTTTGTCAAATGAAGCTGCTTTATATTTTTTACAAAAAATATAGCAGTACTGAACAAAAAAAATTATTTGTTTTTTTTCAAAAAAAAAAATGATAGTATTATTCACTAGAGAGGACTTCTAGCACTTTAATTTTTGTATTTTTATTTTAAAACTAGAAGCCTTATTTTTCCATGTACAAAAAATTGCGAGGGTGATCGGCTTTGTTTTTGAAATCTGATTTGACTGAGAGAAATGTGTTTCTTTTTCTACTGGGTCCGCTTGCACTTTTTTGTTTTTTTAGTATTGAGGCTATAAGGCTTATCTAGGTGCACAAAATTCGAGAGTTTTTCTTTCAATTGATGAATAAACTCTTCAGTGTCTTTGTCTGCTTCAGCTTCTTCATGTACATTCTAACGAACTTCGAATATTCTCTTCTTTATTTTATTACATACATCAGTAAGTACTTTTTGATGCAACGTCCTTTCTAAAGTCTCTTTCTAGACACTGGAGAACTTTCCACTGAAACTAAGGTTCTATTTAGGGATTCTAAGTCAGGGATTCTAAATCACTCGGAACTCCCGTTGGACGTGCTTGTAGAGCCTGCAAATGATGATCGAAACAAATTAACGGGCAAACTTAAACTCCCCTCTTACTTATTGTTCGCAAGCTCTACATATAGTTCCACTTCATTGTACTCTTTCTTCAATACAATATACTATTTTTGTCACTAGACTTTTTTTAACCACATGCGTAGATCTTTAGTTTGTTTTTTAGAAAATGAGATAAACGATAAAATGAATTGCTACGAATAAGGTATTTCGATCTCTTTACTTATTTATATCATACTTTGAATTAACCTTACTCGTTTGGGTAAAACATGCAAACTGCGAATTATTGAATTGATAAATTACTCAATACGAAAATGTGCACTGTCTCAAACCCAAAATCCCAGGTATCAGAGAAATTTAGGGAAATGTAATCTCTTCTGATCCATAAATCGAAAAACAATCCAAACCCAAAATGGCATGTGCTAGAACAATACACACAAATGTAGTTTCTGGAAGAGAGGAAGGCATAAGTATCTTACAGCTAGGTAAGAAGACAGACAAACTACATAAATAAGTCAATAAAATTTCCGAAACACAAATATGAATATACGGTGAATTTAAAAATTCATATCTCAGCCAAACACCATCGAAATTTTATTGCACATAACAACAACAACAAAAAAAAGGTGCTAGCAGTCCCCAGTAAAAAAAAAACAATACATTGCTCTCAGTGCAGTGCTTCCATAGTGCGTTACTTAAGGTATACGGTGACTTTAAAAATTCATATCTCAAAAACGACGTCAAACGCCATCACAAGTTTTTGTTCATTGAAAGAGAAGGCTTTTAGCTGCAATATATAAATACAAAGAAAAGTGCCAAAGGTCCTCAGTAGAGAAAAAGGCAATATATTACCCTCAGTGCAGTGGTCCCATACAGGTTACTTTGCGTATACGGTGAATTTAAAAAATCTTATTTCAAAAACGGAAGCAAATGACATCGCAATTTTTTTTATATATGTAGATACGGTTTCTAGCTTCAAAATAAAAATAACAAGAAAAGCCAAAAGTCCTCTCTAGTGAATAAAAAATGTTTTTTGAAAAAAAACTAGTATTAACAAAAATATTCTTTCGTTCAGTACTGCTATATTTTTTGGCATTTGAATCAGAAAAATCGGTTGCTTCGTTCTCGAGATATGATTTTTAAAAAATGATTCTTCGTCGTAAAATCACGAAATTTCTAAACCCTCTAGCAATTGGTGTGAGGTGGTAGAGGAAAACAAAAACATATGGGTGAGCTATTTTGGTATTCCCCACAAATTGTGAAAGTTTGATCTAAAACAGAGATGATCGGGTTCCAAGGTGATCGTTTTCGTGTAGTATGGCTGTATACGTATTTGGAAAAGCGAAAATCTCAAGAATTATCAGAAATTATGTGACGTTATTTTTAAAAAAAGATTATTTCTGTATAACTATTCACCATTTGAATAAAGCTAATAGCTGCTACAAAATCGTAAGGATCTTTCATTTACAGCATTCATTATTGATTTCTTATCCATAACTGTATTTATACGTATTATAAATCTCAAAGTTTATTATCTTTAAAGATATTGCTTTTTACTCGTACAATTTCACAAAATATAGAATCATACCTTGGTTTTTTCTTTTTTACCCAAAGAAAGTATTTAATCTTTTTGCTACCCAAACAGTAGCTACTCGACTAGGACATTTTTACCAATTACATCTGCCACCCTTTGTATCGTACAAATCAAGCGAGAGAGGTAATCAAGATGGTCTTATCATATTAATTAATTAATTAATTTGTTTAGCAACTGCAAAACTCATCGTGTGCAATCTATACTTTACTTCTTAAGATATTTCCTTTAAAACACTTGACCCAAAGAGCCTCGATAGTAATTGTAAATTTTTATGCGATAAAAATGAAACAAATCCTTACAATAGGATAAATTTCTGTGGCGTTTTTTTATCGCATTATATGTATTCAATAAGATTATGTTTAAAAAATACTTTTTTTCTGTTTGTTTGATAAAAGTTATATGCGTGGGTCTTGTTAATGCTTTAGCATCATGTTTTAATTAAAAACCAGACATTAAACCCAGAAGAAGAAAAAAAAACACTAAAAATGCCATAAATGTATAGAATATTTTAATAAAACAAGAAGAAAAGCGTAAAAATTTAATTGAATTTGTATAGGAAAATTTTTTACTTTATAAGTTTACACAGATCCCTTGTAAATAGTTAAAAGTGTAAAATGTAACAAAATTAGTGAATTATGAGAATTTTATAAATTGAATTAATTATATTGGCAATTGTAATATATTTAAATGAATTCCAATACTATTGGAATTTTATTAGAAAGCCAACTTGTAAAATATTTACATTTTATTTTTAAATTATTTTATCCATGAGAGACTGTGCACTTTTTCATTTGTGGTTAAGTGGAGTGAACTGAAGTAGCTTTTGTGCATTGTAAATGAAAAACAAATGAAAAAAGAAAAAAAGAAAAAAAACTGATTAAAATTTCAAAAGTGAACATATAAGTGATGATTGTGTATAATAGCTATGAACTAGTTTGTAAGTAAGTATAGTGTAAAACAATGAACAAATTGTCTTGATGTGTTGATATTAGTAATATGATATTATTAATTCGTACTACGATAACACTTATATTGTAAAGCTGTCATATGATATGGCAAAAACAAAAAAGGAATAAAAAATCAAAAATTTACTCTTATTTTTTCATTTTTCTAAAACTTATTATAGGGAGTTCGTTTCTGGAGGTGACTTATTCAGAAGCCTGACGTGAATGATCTATATTGCAACTTAATCTACATCTTATAATATAATATGACAAAATAAAAGCTGTGTTCGGTAATCCAATTTGCCGTTTGCAATGTTAACAAAATTTTGTGATGATTTTTTTTATCTTACAACTATATTTTATAATTTATATCGTGATATTGAAGGACCAGACTGCTTCTTTTATAGCATGGTGGAGTTAGAGTTGAATTTAAGTTTTTAACTTTTTTCAGAAAATACTTGCCGTCTCTATTTGTAAAAATACAAATTTTGAAAAATTTCATACTGGGATTCATTCATGCTGGAGCTGTTTTTACTTCATGGAGTGAGTCGTGCGGATCTTTTAATGACTTGTAAACTTTCTCAGAAAACTATAGTGAATGTAATTTCTACATTAAAAACAAACAAAAAACTACGTATAGTCACACACAGGTCATATGACTAGATCATTGAGTAGCGATCTAAGCAATATCCTAACTTGGGGCAAAGCAAATCGCGTCGAATTCAATGCATCTAAGAATCAAAGTTGTTTCATCTCATTAAAACACGATCATCAATTAACCACTCCTATTTCATTTGATGGAGCATTAATTTCAGATACACCGTCACTAAACATTCTTTGCATTAATAGTTTTAGTAAATTATACTGGACAGATCACATCTTCTCTGTTTCCAAAGAAGCATCGAAATGTCTTAGATTTCTGAAAAGGTGTAAGAAATATTTTAATCCGTCAAATCTAGGGCCCCTTTATAAGTCCTACATTAGACCTAGAATGGAATACAATTCCCACATATGGGCTGGGCCTGGTCGCATAGCCTTAGCTTCATTGGATATTGTCAAAAAGAGAGCCTTCTAGCTCATTGGCGATATGGCAATAACTTGTGATATCGACTCACTCGAGCACCGCCGCAATGTTGGATGCCTTTCGCTCCTTTATCGCTACATGCTTAGTCAATCTTCCGATAAGATATCTAGTCTGATCCGTTGTAAGATTAATTCCTACACGCAATACTCGCGCTACAAGCCGCGCATAACCTTTCACCCTTAAAAATATATTCGGCCGTACAGTGAAATTCCATGATGCAATCTTATCACGAACTGTGCGAACGTGGAAAAATCTACCATCTTCTGTTTTTCCTTCTAATCCTTTCCCTATCACTTTCCTGCCATGCTGTGCTTTGCAGCATAGGATATCCCTTGAGTTTGGCTTAATAAAACATATAAAAAAAAGGCGGACACAAATCCGGATGCAATTCCATTAATTTGGTACAGTAGAAGAATTCGATATGGAAACAATCTGCATTTGAGGACCTACTCTTTTAAAAATTATTGTACAGAATGCGCAAGTATATTACGCCATTTATTTCGAATTATTGAAGTTGCCAAACTTATTAGTCTCTGATTTATGTTTGTCCCTCTTCCTTGTCATTATTCAGCAGGTATTTATTCATGGGAGCTAGGCATATATCATAGGGTCTTTTAGGGTTGCTGCAACACGTCACTAATGGCAGATACATGAATAGCCTGAAACAAATAATGCAAAGCACATGTAGTTTGAAAATATTTTATGCAATCCACCACGAGTACTAAAACTTATACGTAACTTTTCCGCTCGACAAAATTCTTCGATCTGCTTTTGAACACAATCACTTTTCTGTAGCACTCCATGTGAAGATCCGTATCATATAAAGATCCACGCGATTGATTCAGACCGTTCGGTCGGTCGCGCCGTACTTGTTCTTCTCAATTCGGCGAAGTGCAATAATTGAATAGCTTTTCGAGAAAATCTGTATGATATAGACCTTTTGATCCCCGGCAAACAAATCACTTCTCCTTTGTAATTCAACGGAAACTGTAACTTTTTCACACTTTTCTCCGATCTCCTTCAAACACTGTCTTAAACTAAAATGCAGCTAGGAAGGAAATGGAACACCTCGGCTATTCCCATACGATCCTTGCGTTGGGTACCTGAACTTTGGTCTAATTTTTCTGTGTCAATGTACTCAGACTGCATACAAAATTTTGTATCTACATATGTATATCACTTTGAAGAGCACATATTGGCCTAAAACAAAACCCTCGAGAATATTTCAGAAGCCATAAAACAGACCCTCTCAGTACCACATGAGAGCCCCAACTGAGTCCCAACATTCTAAAATATTTGCAGTGATCTTATGTAAAACTGAGAAAAGTTTGATTTGAATAGCTCCTCCGCCCTAAACTAACATTCATACAGAAAAATGAAGTTCTGATAATGTTAAGCTTGCTTTCTTATCTTCCGAACCGAAATGAAATTTTTATACCTTCCTAACAAAATTATTTAGAAAAAAGTATTTGAACAACATGACTACGATTCCTCAAACAAAAACTCTCAGCTGTGCCGTCATGGCATGCCGTGATCTGATGAATGAAATCGAATCAGTCTGCCTACAGATTCAGACTCCGGCTGCATATACACACATGCAATTATTACTCAACTGAGAATTAACGAGCGTAAAATGGTAAGATTACTTTTCATTCAAAACTATTTAATTATTTTGTTAAGTAAGGTATATAGAAAATGTAGCCCTTGGGAAGGTAAGGAACAAGCTTTAAATTACTAGAAGACTATTTTCCTGTAAGGATAGTAGTATATATAAAGTCAATGTTTGGCACTTTACTGTAAGTATCAATATAGAACATTTTGGAAAACGGACTTTCACGCACACATATAGATTTCTGTTTCATGGCTTGGGAAGTATTCTCGAGCCTTTTGCTCAAAGTCATGAAACAGACTCCCTCACTAATACATGAGAGCCCTAACATAGGCTTAACATTATAAAATATCTGCAGTTGTATGTAAAACTGAAAAAAGTTTAATTTAAATAGCTCTTGTTTCCTAAACTACTATTCATACAGAAAACTGGTCTTCTGATAGCTTAAAACTCTTAGAAGACTATTTTCCTGAATGGATAGTAGTTTACGCTCTACCACATATATAAAATCAATAAGAATCAATAGAGAACTTTCTAGAGAATCGGACTAGCACGGACACATGAGTCTCTGTGTCGTAGCAAAGAATTGAATCCAACATGCAAAACACTTATTTCAAAAGTTTTATTTATTAAAAAACCTGAAATTGTTTATTACTTTCAGAATCGTGTGGTTAATAAAAAAAAATTTATGAAAATACTAAATTTTATTGTGATATTATGCGTGCAAATGCTCAGCCGAGTTCAAATGTACACGTTAAAAAACACCACGTTTCTTTCACTCTTATCTGTGGCAGATTTTTATACCCCAGAAGGTAAGATTTCAATTTTTACTTTGATATTCAAATCAAACACTTATCACAAGGTAATAGTGATAATCATTAATAACGGTGTACCGCTAATGTTAAGCGCCAGAGTAATCATATTGATTTGTAAAAATCGTTCAGCATCGTATAGTTCCCTTTACATCCACTGATAGAGTATTTAAAAAAATTTAAAAGAAGTCTCCCTTTATTATTACTTATTTGTTGCAAGATCTACTTGGGTATAGTACACGTTTTGTGACTGTTGACACGAACTTTCATTTTATATTGTGCCTCATACTTTTACACTATCACAAAACAAAAAAACTATGAACAAAATAGCTAAGCACATCCAGATATAATTCAATTAAAATATTTTATAATGAAAGGTCGCAAAATCGTAACATATCCACGATTTAGCATAAATTTTCGTAACAATTACCACACTGCAATCAAGGGGGGATACAGCGGGGGTAATCGGGTCAAATGAAGGGAAATTCTAAAGAACTTTTACGGTGTAGGTACTCACTAAGGGAACACAGTAATTACTTTCTATTTTTTTAGTGCGGATTTTGAAGCGACGCTTTTTTTAAACGAGTAATTTTTATATTTATTATTTATTCCTTTTTCCTTAAATTATTCTCAAAATGTATTAAGAAATTTTCAGTACAGGAAAAATTTTTTCATTTTTTTGTGATCGAAAGCTTACAAAAGCTATCTTTATTGAAAGTGTATGTTAGAAAAATCATCATAGCCGGGGTAATCAATATCAGATTCAGTTTTCTTGCAAATATTTAATTCAAAGCAAACAGGGCTATATATATGTACATTGAAAAAATATCGAACTTTTCGATCCAGAGATCAGAGAGGTCTCATCAGTATGGTTATCTTTGATCGCCTACGATAGAAGTTCGATGATAGAGGTCACCCAATTTCCCATACAAATACTTTTTAACAAAAGCAAGTGTGAATTATATGGTAGCAAGATTTTTCATTGCAATTTTCAAGTTAGGTGATTATTCCCCTTGTTGCCGTATGGTACTCGGATAACCCAAGTAAAACTTTAAGCTGGAAATTTTTCATCTTTATTAGACTGAAATTCATTGGGGAAAAAAATGTTTTATCCCCCAATGAATTTACAAAATGCATTGAGATGCAGAGAAATGCATTTTGTCAATTCATTGGGGGAAAAAAACATTTTTTTTCCAATGAATTTCAGTCTAATAAAGATGAAAAATTTCCTCTTTGGAACAAGTGTGCAAGTTTAATCACTAAGTTTAATCCTACGATATCCTTGATTGACGGAAAGTGCATTAAATGACTGCATTTAAAAATCGAAAAAATTTCAAACGTAAATTTGAGAGAGAAATAGTGATTTTAGAGAGGGAGGAGCAAATGTGTGATTGAGAAATTTCAAGGAACCCATTGGCATACCCCATCCTACTTATTTACCGACCATTCTGTATACATATTTAAGTCAAAATTTCTTAACTCCTCTATTAAAAAAAAATTAACATGTAATGAAAATTAAAAAAAAAGACATTAAATAGAAATAGCACATTTATGGAATATGCTGGTCATAATAGGTGGCTGCGAATGTTGTGGTATAGCAATTAAATATTTCGATGATAGTAACAAAACTTTCAACATTTACGAAAGCTACGTTTAAAATTTTTAACAAGTGTTGGTGGTAATGATGATGATGATGTTAATTCGTCAAATTCGATATGACGACTGATGCCAGTAGAAGCTTCAGATCCCGCAAGGAACAGTACTTGACACAGTAATATGAAAACAGAAACTCAAGCTAGAATATAAATCTACGCGGTCTAATAGTTGTTTGTCGTTTCCCCAAAAATGTACAGCCCATAGGTCCATCGAGTCAACACTATCCTTACTGGAGTTGTAAAACTTAATCATTTCTGGAATCCTTATCGGTTATTCTTAATCTAACAATTATTATCATGTAGCATATAGTAGGAGAGCCCGGGGCATAATGACATAACGAACGGGGCATAGTTACGAATGAATATTATTTGTAATCAGCTTTATTCTAAACTCGCGATAATGTAATGTTAAGTATTGCGAATATATGGTCAACAGTTTTTTGCGTATTAGTCTATGTTTGTTGTACGAAACGAGAAGACGAATTTTGCAATAACACGCAAAAGTTTCAGCTTTGCCAAAGATTGTGTTTGAAAGGAATATTTAAGACATTTTGATTTGAATGGTGTGTAAGTTTAGATATTTAAGGTGTGCATTTTGTCGGGATAATAATAGAGTTCATATTAGTTTTCAATAAATTTTGCAAAGCATGTCGGAAAACACCTTATGTATGGTGGGGTATAATGTTGAGTTTTTTGCGAGGCATAATGACTAGGTAATTTTTTACGGGGCATAATGACTAACTTTTTGCGGGGCATAATGACGAGCTTTATACGGGACATAATCATTTTTCGATTTTTTCATTCTGGTAGACTCAACGAAGAGCGAATTCAAAAGACATAATTTTACATTAGTTAGAAGAAATTTCTTTGTCAAGAAAATTGACTCCAACAATTAGTGTGTTTGGCATTTCGCAAACTGTGAGTTTTTCGGACGTTGGTTGCTCAAAAACAGAGATATCGACATATTGTAAAAGCTATATTTTTTCGAGTTCTAATGAACACAAAAGAAAATTTGGATTGTCAACCTGTTAATCCTAAAACTTCCGAAATCCAGTAATTCGAAAGTCGAGGTATTCCTCATTTTAGAATGCATAATTTTATTGTAAAAACCATATTCCTGCAAGGCTCATTATGGTCATTAATTAATTATAATATTTTTGATAAAAAAAAGATGTTATTTCATGTATTAAATATAATTCGTTAATATGCTCCGCGCCCTTCGTGATACAGGGCATAGTGACGAACTGGTCATCACTCCACTTAGGTCAACAGTGCACTTCATAACTATGCTAGACGGTAATTATCACATTTTGTCCCTGATTGATCCTACTTGATATTGGTATATTCAAAGCCTTCAAGAAATCGATTCAGGGATTTAAGATAAATCTAGAGATAAATCGTTCGTCATTATGCCCCGGGCTCCCCTACATAGCATTGGGACTAATTTATATTGCTTCAAAACGTACTGTACTAAAAAAAAAAATACTGGGAAGCACTGGAAACTTACGGAGTTGCTTAGTTCAATTATGAATTGGTCGAAACTTCTTATTCTTTTGAAATACTACAACAAGAGTTATTACACAATTGAGTGGTTCTAATGCTAAGCTATAATTGGTAAAAAAAAAAACAAATATGATATTTCGTCCATTATATTTAGCCTGATTTCCTTTAGATACTTCGTCAGATTCTCTGAGAAATTAATTGTTCGTCTACAATTTATGTTTTCGTTCGGCATAGATAGTAACTATATATTCTTGGTCCAGTTTTCATAAAAATCAAGAATCGATGCAAGTTTATCTCCACGAAACTAGGAACTCCAAAATCTATCTGTCTGTCGAATGAAGTGAAATATCAACGTCAATAAAGCTTGGGACCACCATTTTATGGTAGAAAGGTTTTGAATACGTCAAAATTTAGGGCTCAATTAATGGTACTTCCTTGAATTTATTGCTCCAATATTTTTTTAAAAAATCCATGGCTAATCCTAAAGCTTTCCACTTAGATGAAAATGGTTTGCAGATACTTAAAGCCTGGACGCTTATCTTGCTTATGCTCTAAAAATAAATATAGCATACTTAATTATAGAAATTTCTACGTTTAATGATCCGGCGAAACGGATTTTATGCCAAAAAGCATTGGCAAATCACATTGAAAGTGGTGTTCTGTTGGTTGTAATAAATTATTATAACTTTTGACTATGTATCAAATTATATTTTTACTTCATTGGTAAGATAAGAGTCATAGCTTTAATTTAGTGGTAATCATTTTTATAGATAGTTTGAGTGTTAGCGAGGTGTAACGATAAAGTTTAGCGCACTTTTTTCAATTTACAAAACATGCCGATGAAAGGAGTGCTTAAGAACAAATTACCCAGTTTTGTGTGAGTTTGCTAGCTCTCTTCATCGCTTGTAGATACTATTCAATAACCAGTGTAGGTAATATCAACAATTTTTCTTTGTTTAACGTTGTGACAAAAGATGTGCATCCAATGATTCACGCACTGCGTGGGATTTTTTGCTCGATCTGTGTAACAAATGCTAGTGCTAACGGTCTTTTTTCTACGTTCCGCCATCCGAAAACATGGCTTAGGACATGTTCGAAAGAAGATTGATTGATTTGACGCTGCTACATAATTCATCATGACATCATGAAGTAAACCCCGAAGAAATGATTCGCAAAGTTTAAATCACATCGAATGGTTCTTAATTATTGTGTTATTTTTATATACATCTGAGTTTTTTTAATTAACGAAAAATAATAATGCCATAGAGATTGCCATAAATATGATTTTTAAGTCTATAAGCGGAATAATTTATGAAACTGATTCTCCGTATGTACTTTTCGTAGAAAACTGATAAGTTTTCCATAGGTATTTTTAAACTAATTGTAGACTTAAATTCAGAAATGGGTTGCCATGAAAACATTCCTTTTTAATAACTTTCTATCAACTTACGGACCCCTGACTCAGAAAGTTTGTGTCTGAGCGCCTGAACGCCTGGGAGTGCCGTTCGTGACGAAAGAGTTTTAGGGTAGTAAACGTGGATGGATTTAACATGGGGTTTTTTAATTTAGAATGGGTGAATGGCGAGCTTTTGAATGGAATAAAATTTTCTAACGTGTTGGGGGGTCTTAGGGCGGGGATGGGAACTACCACCCCTTGAGAGTGGCGTTCGTGACGAAAAAAAGAGTTTTACGGTAGTAAACGTGGTTGAATTTACATGGGGTTCTTTTATTTATAATGGGTGAATGGGGAGCTTTCAGATGGGGTAAAATGCACTTACGTGCTGGGGGTGGTAGCTACCACCCTTTGAGAGTGCCGTTCGTGACGGAAGAAATTTAGGGTAGTAAACGTGGATGGACTTACATGGGGTTTTTTTGATTTAGAATGAGTGTATGTGGAGCTTTACGATGGGGTAAAATTTTCTTAAGAGTTGGAGGTTTTGGGGTGGTGGTGGTAACTACCACCCTTGGGCTTGTCCAATTTGCGCCGTGTCTGATATAGATCGAGAGACGAATTTCGAGAGTCGAGTTTCAAGAGTTGATTTTCGAGAGTTGGCTTTCGAGAATCGAATTTCCAGAGTCGTATTTTGAGAGTCTAGTATCCAGAGTCGATTTTCGAGAGTAGATTTTCGAGAGTCGATTTTCGAGAGTTGAGTTTCGAGAGTCAAGATTCGAGAATATGACTAAAAAATAGAAAATAAAATCTATTAAAAAAAAATTTTAAAATAAATGCCTTTTGCAAATAATATGCACTAAATAGTAAAAAATAATTTTCTTCTTTCTCAGTGATATAAACAAGAAAAGTTTAATGCAAAATAAGAAATGCTACAACTCAGATTTAATCTTAAAAGTTGGGGCATGATCTGCAGTTAGACAATTGTGATTATAGTTATGGATGACAAAACTTTTAAGATTTAATCTGAGTTGTAGCATTTCTTATTTTGCATTAAACCTTTCTTGTTTTTATCACTGAGAAAGAAAAAAAAAATTTTATTATTTAGTGCATTTTATTTACAAAAGTTTTTTTAATATATTTTTTCATTATATATTTGGACACTATCTAAGAATACGACTACGTAGAGAGTTAACGTTTGATATACAGTATTTTCGAAAATTAGTAAATACAATTCCAATGGTAGACTAAACTGGGTAACCCGTTCATGGTGTTCCCATACAAAAATTGAGATTATTTTATATGTACTGTGAAAACCATCTCTCATTGACGTTTTTATTGTATACTGAAAAGTTCTTCAGAATACAAAATCCTATCAAATTGATTATAATTATAGGAATAGGTCCGAAAAACCATTTTAACAATCAAACGTTTACAGAAAGGTATAACCATATGAAATCATATAGATATGGTCATTCATCTAGAGTATCGCAAGAATTGGTCTTAGAGAAATCCATGCTTTTTTAAAGTTGAATGTTACGTTACGTATCTCTTTATTTATAGTTTAGTGACAATTCTTAGAATCTCCAAACGTATCTAGGGTAAGATGTATAAAAAAATTTGGAATAAATCGGATATAATCATTAAATACTACATTTCAATTTCTTCGGTAATTATATTCTACTCATTGTCTCAGCCAGATCTTCGATATAATCAGCGCACTGTGTTAATTAGCATAACTATCAAATTGCAAAAAAGAAAGATTTCTGCCATTTATAGTACGCTAACGAATTTCAATATGCCTAGATAGTAAAATGGCTGCGGCGCAATATCATGACGTGAAGATGTACTTGCATTCAGGTACAATTAATTCTTCAAAAATACGTTTTCAGATCGAAAGTGACTACCTCAATCTAATAAACCAGCAATTGAAAAATTTCAGTGTAAACATAATTTAAATTTTATTCGAACATAATTGGAGTTCCACGATTTTGACAATTTAAGAAATTTACAGGTAGTTAATACATGCCAGATGTATGCGAAAAAGTAAGGAACAAAGGTTAATACCTGCGGAGCATGCAGCTAAAATTATAAAATATCTAACATCATATTCACTAATTAACTCCATCAAAACTTTTCTCAAAATCCGGTAAGCTACACTGAGAAAAATACCACTGGTAAATTTATCAAAACTGGATTGATTATTTTTTTAACCAAAAACCTAGTTCCATTCAACCAAAATTAAGTTGGATTAACTGAAATAACAAGCTCCTTTAACCAAGCCCTATTTCGGACTAGTATGCTTGAACAAAAAATTATTTGTTATTTTCAACTTAGCTTTTTAAGTTGAGAAAAACAAAATGCTTGGTCAATAACACTTATCTAAATTATTGGCTAAACTGGCATGTATTTCTCCAAACAAATGGCAATGTTATTTACAACCATAAAACTTAGTTAAATATTACCAAATAACTTGTTTACATTTAACCAAATTTACTTGGTTTTTAATATTAATAACTTAGGGTTGGTTAAATACGATTTTGGACTGCACAATTAAATAACATAAATTTGTTAATTTAACCAACCTCGTTTGGTTAGAATAAACAGAACTTGGTTAATCCTAGCTTTAGCTAAAGCAAATTTCTTGTTACTGATAGAAATTTCGTTTCGGAAAAAATTCGAATGAAAGTATTTTAAAGTGTTTTTAATTTTATATTGCATCCATAGTGAAAGGGATAAGTGAAATTATATTGTAATTATTTAATGGAAAAATGATTTGGTAAGTAAAATTTATTGTAATGCCCTTTAAAAAAAACTCAAAGTTTTGTGACTATTGGAAATAAGACATTATACAGTGCACTGTGATATTTTGATACATATTATTATTATAGAATGTCACTGTAATATTTATAAAATGAGTTGCATTCATAAAATAAGTGCTTGGATGATCTCTCAATTTTTGTAAATTAGCAGTCATTTTTATAGTAAATAGTTTTAAATAAATCGTTTAACGACAAGCTGTAAATTTTGAATAAATTTTGAATAATCATTTTACATATAATTTTTCTATTCGATTGAATATATGTCACATTATAGTGTTCACAGAATAGTCAATTAGGACCTATTTCAATTCAAACTTCGTGTTCAGTTCGATATAATAGCTGGTCACATTACAGTAATACACAGTTTATTTTTATTAATTATCCTTTAAAAAATTATTAGTTAAAAAACTATTTAATGATTATTTCAGACTTTAAAAATGTAACTTACGTCCAACTGCTGCACGCTTTACTTAAGCCATGGCAAAGGGCATCAACTACTAAATCAAGAATAAAATACAGTATTAAGGATTCACAAGAAAGCCTGATAATAACTTTACAAACACCTAATGAAATTATAACAAAAATTCAAGAAATGAAAAGTTTATGTTTATCTAATAATTCAAACTTGTCCGAAAACGGACAAATTGTATAACCAATACATTGTAGTACTGGATGACATAAAATTTAAAGTTGAAACTTTTTTAAGCGCGATAGAGTTGTCTTTTAAGCTATTTCAAGTTCTTCATATTTCATATTCGAAAGAAAGCATTTTGGTTTGGCATTTTATCCAAATGTTCTTTTATCATGCTCAAAACAAATATGACGATGACAATCCGGTCATTGCTACACTTATTAGTGATTAAAAAAATGCCATAAAAATTAATGAAGCGTAATATCTAGTAGTGTAACACTAGCATATAATACCTATGTATATTACATGAAAATATGTAATATTTAGCAATACAATTTAAAGCTATAATCAAAATTTCAAACGTAATCTTTAAGAAATTAAACTTATTAATTATATGTACTACATGTGCCTGAATTTAGTAATCTTGTAATTTTGTAAATATTTAAATTAATGGTTACCTGACTATGTTTTTAGTTGAATGAATGAATTGTTCTTTTGTAATGTTTATTTATGTTTTTTATGAAAAACATTAAACTTTATATTACAGTTATGTAATAAAGAATACTCAAGTCGAAAAAAAAGTATTTTATTATTTAGTACTTGTTTGCTTGATAGGTTTATTTCTAATAAAACCACGATTAATTAAAAATTAATATTTTTTTATTGTCGGTGGGTAAATTCAAAACTTCACCATTTCACCCAACACTTCGTAGTAAATTCTATTAAATATTTAATTGTAATTGAATGTAGTAGTGTGGTGAATTTTCGAATATGCCCCAAAGATGGCCTATACTATACCATGTTAATACAAGGTGTCCCGTCGAGATGGTAAAAATTTTTTATTTGCGATCGAAAATGTTATATAACATTTTTTCGAGTTCGCGGTATTTTCGAAGTTATAGGCGATTTTCGACTTTTTCGACATTATTTTGAACTTCAAGTCACCTTTTTGACTGTAACTCAGTTCGGATTGCTCACAGGACGATCATTTTTCTTGCGTTTTATTTGTATGATTACATTACAGGCTCTTATTCGGTGTAACTCGGGTTTGAAAACGTTCACACATAATGGAAAAATTGGCGATTTGTTGCCGAAACATCTTTTTCGTCAGAAAATTCATCTGTTTTCAAAGTCATAAATCTCGTAAAGGTGTCATTTATTATTTTTTATAAAAGTCCAACACGATTAGTCCACCTTAAGTAAACAGTAAAAACTTGCCTGCAACATACCTTTCATAACTTGAGCAAAATTTATTCGAATTGCAAGGATGGAAGAAACAATGTACCTGAGGAAGAAACTCTCACGATTCTTTAACTGCAATGAACAAAATTTATTTCTCATACTATTGGTAATTTATTTTTCGTCATAAACCCTAAACGGTAATTATCAAACCGCAATGTTCATCTTACCTGCGAGTACCTGACACCACTAGTGAAGGTGAAATATGATAAAGAAAATTTAAAAAAGGTAGCACAAGTGAACTTTTTTGAATTTAAGAAATCCAGGTAATACAGTGAAAGTAAAACCTCAACCTGATGGCAGAGAATCAAAACAAATTAAGCTTTCTCGTTCGAATTTATTTTAAAAGCTGTTCAAAATTTTCTCCATTTTAATTGATACACATTTGTATCCTCCGTATTAAAGATTTTTTTAATTTTTGTTATCCTCAGTTCTCTTCTAACAATTTTTACACTGCGGTTTTCTTCCAGTAGCATTTCGCGTGATGTTATTTAATTTTCGTACACTAATGCCTTTATATGTTCCCAAAAAGAAAAATCCAAAGGTGTTAGATCCGGTGATCTGGCATCCACCGATCGGGAAAAATTTCATTCAAGTAGTCTTTTACTAGTCTGCTTGAATGATCGGGAGCACCGTCATGTTGAAACAACATTCTTTTTCTCACTGAGATGGGTACTTCATCTAGAAGATCTCAAGAAATAATAAATAATTCTCCAAGGATAATCTTGGTGGTAGCTCAAATGGTCCAATCAATAGATTTCCTATTATGCCGGCAAATAAGTTCACGCTAAATCCCCTCTTAAAATGGATCCTTCTTGTTGAATATGGATTAGATGATGACCAGTGTTGAACATTATGAAATTTTACCGCTCCATCCCTGATAAATTTGGCCTCGATCATCTGTCCATAAAATGTTGGCTATTGTAGCCCTGTGTTGTAATACCCACCGCAAAATACTATTCGAGGCTCACAGTCTCTCAGACGTACAGCTTGCATACGCTGGTAATAATACGGATGCAAGTGTTCTTGTCGAAGTTCTCGATGAACCTAAGACGAATTACAAAAGTAGGCACTACTGCATATATATAAAATTATTTATGTAGACATTACCTTTGTATGGGGACTCCAGGTCTTCTAGATATTTGCCTGACGCTGACACCCGACCCATTTTCCAAGATGTTAAGTGCTTTCGGTAAACAGGGCTTGAATTACTACTTCGTCCTTGCCTTTTTCTTATCATCCATTTCAGACAATGTCAATTTTATAAGCTGTTAATCTAGCTACTCGCAGCTAAGATCAACATTGGTTTGGTAAATACCGTTTAGGGTTTATGATGGAAAATAAATTTGCCAACAGTCTCAGAAAAAAATTTGTTTATTGGAGTTAAAGAATTTTGAGCGTTTTTGCCTAAGGTACATATATTGTTACTTCCATCCTTAAAAGATTTCTTGCAATTCGAATTAATTTTGCTCAAGTTATGAGAGGTATGTTGCATGCAAGTTTTTACTGTAATTCTGGCAACACTTAAGGTGGACTAATCATCTTGGACTTTTTTTAAAAAATAATAAATGAAGGATGTTTTCTATGAGAACCGGATCATCTATTGGCATGGCTAATTTTCGAGATGTATGACTTTGAAAACAGATGAATTTTCTGACGAAAAACATGTTTCGGCAACAAATCGTCAATTTTTCCATTATGTATGGACGTTTTCAAAATAGAGTTACACCGAATGAGAGCCTGTAATGATACGAATAAAACACAAGAAAAATGGTCGT
Organism: Dioctria linearis; assembly: GCA_963930735.1. Taxonomy (NCBI): domain Eukaryota; kingdom Metazoa; phylum Arthropoda; class Insecta; order Diptera; family Asilidae; genus Dioctria; species Dioctria linearis. The sequence goes on along the minus strand of OZ005741.1, from coordinate 212,095,691 downwards.
CCTGTGAGCAATCCGAACTGAGGTACAGTCAAAAAGGTGACTTGAAGTTCAAAATAATGTCGAAAAAGTCGAAAATCGCCTATTACTTCGAAAATAGTGCGAGCTCGAAAAAATGTTATATACTATTTTCGAGCGCAAATAGTCTTTCGACTCTTAAAATTTTTTACTATCTCGACGGGACACCCTGTATAAACTGTAATTTGATTGAACATTTATTCAAACTTAGTAAAATTGACCGCAGACTTGGTTGAATATTTGACCAAAACTTTGTCCCATTAATTGAAGGCTCAGTTAACAATTTACATATAACCAGATCAAATTAACCATGCTTAGGTTAGAAATTATGCTGAATTAACCATAATTTAGGTTGGAAACTTACCTAATTTTGGTTAAATTAACTAAGCTCTTAGTTCATATATTAACTAAAGCACTGTTGAATAAACTAAAGTCTAGGTTGAAAAAAAAATTGTTGAATTAATTTATCTTAATAAATCTTAATAAACTTAACCAAAGGTTTTGGTTATATATATTTGACTAGTTGAATTATTTGAGCAAAAAATAACAAAATAAATTTTGTTTGTTATAACCAAAAGCTCGGTAGGCTGAGAGCAAGCCTGCACTTGGTTAGAGTAATCTTAGTTTTTTATTGTATTTACCAGTGCTTTTTTCTCAGTGTAGTAAATACATAGCAGGCAGAGCTATTTTGAGGCTTACATGGTAATTTACCTAATTAATCAGCTGATTGTCGCGGATGCTTTGATCCCAACCAAATCGAACAATTAAGTTCAACATGACAATTATTCGAATATTTTATATTTTTTAGTTTTTATTTTCCTCCATTGGTCCTGTAGTTTTATTTTGTTAAATTACCATTCGCGAATACTGCGATGTGGACGTATTCTTTCACTTTTCCTTTAATACGACATTTGACAAAAAATTAAGTTAACGAGTTAATGCGATATGTATGTATGATAAGGAAAAGACACATATATGTGATATGAATGGACTGAGCATGTTATCTTTAAAAACAAGTATTCTAAGAAGAATTTTGATGATACCCTAGATGAATGGTCGTATATAATTTCGTATGGTCACCCATCTGTGCAATTTTAATTTTTGAAGTGGTTTTTCGCATTTATTTCTAGAACGGTTCATCTGAAAATAAAAATCATTATACCAATTTCATAGGATTTCATATTCTGAAGAGCTTCTCAGTGTAATAGAAACGTATATGACTGATCGTTTTCACAGTATACGTAAAAATCCTTAATTTTTATATGGCAACATCAAGAAGGGGTTGGCCGATGTAGCCCATTTTTAAGTTATATTTATTACTTTTATGAAAACGACGTGTACAAAATTTTAGGCGGTGTACAAATATACAGTGAAAGACGAAATTTTTGTATGGCAACACTACGAAAGAGTTGCCCGATTTGTCTCATTTTCGAACTTAATTTTATGCATATATTTTAAATCCGTGTGGCAAATTTCAGTTATCTAAGCACACGCGTTCTCGAGGTATTTTGCGCACAATCGGACGGACGGACAGACGGATATGCAAAAATCAAAATAACTTTTGATATTATGCGTGAGTGTTCAATCCATTTTGTCCTAGCAGCATTATTTCTATGCGTTACAAACTGAATGACAAACTTACTATACCCTATAGATTTCATCTAGGATATAATGACACAACTCTTATGCAGTTTGTAAAAACTTGTTTACCTATATTCGGATATATATATGTATGTGTATATGTCTCAAAACTATACAATATCGCTGTAATTGACGAGAAAATATTTTCAACGAGATAATCTTTTGGTTAACACAAATTCAATACTTTCAGAAAATACACTTTTACTCAAGACAGCAGTTATTCTTTTTCATATGTATAAGAAAACCTGAGCACTTGTAAATAAATCGTCGCATCTATACCATTTCAGTTTCAATATGGGAATAGTAAACTTTAACTTGAGAATAGTAAATTTCAATATGAGAATAGTACATTTGAATTTCAGAATTTTATTTTTTAATTAAAAAAAAAATAATTTAATACAAAATATTTTAGAAGCAATTTATTAGTATTGCATATTTTCTAAGTTAAGAGCAGCAGGAACTTTTCTTTGAATGCTTGCGATGCAATTGGCACATATTGTTGGTGTGACTGTCTGCAAACCTTCTTCCATGAGGCTTTCTAAGGCTCTTACTCTATATTCTTTGATGGTTAAATCGTTTCTGGTGTAAATAATACTTGATAGCTTTTTTGATAATTCTCTTTTGACATAAGCTTTCACCACAGACCACACATTTTCGATGGGGTTAAACATTGGACTATAGGGTTCAAGTCTTAGTATCTTGTTTTCATGGAATTCCTGCTTGAATAAAACTTCTTCAACTTTACTGTGACAAGGTGCATTGTCAATTAACATAACAACTGGTTCACCAGGCGAAGGCAGGTTTCCATCCACGCTTTCGCATTTTCTTTTTTGAACGAACCTCTTCTTATTTAATAATATATAAATCCAATTGCACGTATGCATCCTATTACATGAACAATAACACCTTTTGAACCGGCTGGTATAGTGGTGTATGTTGTTCCTTTTAATGATCTACCCATGCGTCTTTGAAATATGAATGTTTAAATTAGTTTCATCCATAAACAAAATAGGTTTATTTTGGGACTGAAATTCCAAAAGACATTCAACAAACTCTTTCCGTTTTTGTTTTTTCTCAGCACATAGTTTCCCTTTTCGGGTTCATGCCTTAGGTATTTCAGCGTGTAGCAGAGAGAATCTAGGTGTTTTGAAAGGGTTGTTTTTGAAATAGAAACGTTAAATTTTTCTCGAAATGCAGCAATGAGTTTCGTCAATGTAATGCGACAATTTCGCTCAATCATCTCTACGAAATAATCTAAATGAATTTGCGTAATTTTTTCAAATCTTTTCCCTCCTCGTTTGTCTGAAGTTTCACCCTCTGACATCCAACGATATTCTGTTGACTGAGGAATATTAAGTTGGTGTGCAAGTTGTGTCTAGTCTCCATTCATATTTGACACAGCAACTAATTGGGTTTTTTTTAGATTCTTTTTCTAATTTTTTAATTCTTGTAGCCATTTTTGACGGCTATCAATTTTAATATAAAAAGAAAATTGTAATTATTCTCTAAAATATGAAGAATTTTTTGAAAACCATCGCAAGGATTACTATTTTTATTTAGATTTCAACATTTCCCATATTGAAATTTACTATTCTCGTATTGAAATTTACTATTCTCAAGTTGAAGTTTACTATTTTACTTTGAAGTTTACTATTCCCATATTGAGGTTTATTACCCTCATTTTGAAACTGAAAAGGTATAGTATTAATTTAAATCAAACATCTATAAATAAAATGGTAAACTTCTTACAAGAGACAATATATAATTTTTCTCAGTTTTAATAAATATCAAGACCAGTTAACGGTATTCAGATTTAGGCTATTCAAATATGTACTAAATTATAATAGAGAATCTTAAAAACTCCTAACAAGTTTAATATTGATCAAATTTCTTTTCTTGACATATACCTACCGTGCATGAAATGCATATCAAAGCATCTGGTTAGGATTCGTCCTCTTATAACATTACTGAAATTTTTGCAAAAGGTTCGACTGGTAGTATGTTAGGTTAGAGTGGTGGCATCGTGCGAATGCTTGCGATCAGCCAGCCTCACTTACTCTATTTGTGGTCCAATGAGTTATAAGCAATTTTATATATATTTCATTTGTGGTCCATTGAGATTCGACGGGTAGTAACAAAATTTGTAAGTAATTTTATATACTTTCACGTTCCTAACAACTTCTGTGTACATTAAAATCATTTTCGAGACATATTGGACATATCGTCGGTGATACTTCCATATAGCACAAAATTACCCATTATTCTAGTCCCACATATCCCATTGCTTTCCCGGATTAAACAAGAAGTATTCAGAATGTACTTAGGACCTTATTTCTAGGAATAATTAGAAATTTCGCATAAGTTATTCCCAGCGATACCCCACAACTACTCTCTATGGGAACATTCTCAGTATATTAAAGACAAATACATACGAGATGTGCAGGACAATTTTGGGAAAAACATAGGAAAGTCCTTTTTTCCCCTTCCAGAATTTATTTCGGTATGTTCTCTGATTCTCGGGGTAGTGTGGTTTTCTGGTGAAAGCACTAATTTGTTGCTTGGTGTGCCTCCGTGTGTCATTTTTGAAGAACAAAAACAGAGCAACCAAATTTGTATGGAAAGCTAAAACTATATTAGAATTCTATTCGCTTCTGGACGTAATTTTTTAATAATTTGGTCATAGGAACTCAATTTTCCTGTGTTAGAAATATTGGATTTATGTTTTGCGCAAGTGCATACACCTCTGGCATGTACTTTCCACCCATTAGTTTTTTTAATGCCAACCCATAAAACAATTTTTTATCAAACAATATCCTCAGATATTCCCCCGTACATCGTGCCAAGAATCTAGTAGATCCGTAATACGTCCTAGGTACGCTTGCAGCGGGAATTTCACATTATTGAGTGCGTTAACTGTGCCTTAGTACAACCACAGGATATCCTGTGGGAAGGGCATGAGATCTACCAGGGACATCCCAGCCCCGGACATTCGTCACTCCCAGGAATGTCCTAAGTTTGTAACTGGGACCGGATTGGATTTCCCACGGACAATTTATATATCCTAACAGGATTTCCCAGTAACATACCACGGACACATGTGTGCTATGTGGGCTGCATAACCGCAAGACTAGCAATATCCGCGTAAGAGCAAAGAGTAGCAAAATTCAATTACGAATTTAATGGTGACGTAGCTAAGAAACCACAACTCGTTTCAAAAATGCTATGTCTTCTAAAGTCCAAAAAAATTTCCTCTCATTAATACTATTGAATAGTTTTAAATTTGAATCTAGGCATGTGTTTGTATCGAAAATGGAAGCCTTTGTTTATACTTTAGATAATAAAACCAAAGACTTTGGGTTGTCTTATGGAATACTCGATCAAATTTCATCTAGATCAGGATGGGAATCACATTTGGTGCTTCAGTTATTAAAAAAAATTTTATCTATACAGATGGCTCCTAAATCCGAAGAAAACAACGGAGTATGCGTTTTCTGCGAGGAGCCTTATATGGAAATTGCCATCCACCTTGAAGACTATGTCAAGCTTTTCCAAGCGAAAGTCAAGGCAATCCTTGAATCTGGAAGGTATCTCTTCAACTCAGAGACTGAGAGCTGCCAAGCAGGTGTTAAAGCCTTGTCAAAATTTCCTAAATTCTCTCTCTCGGAATACGAGGGTACTCGTTTTTTGGGCGCCAGGTCATAACAAGATCAGAACAAAAAGACGGACGAGTTTGCTCGTTTTGATGCAGCCCCGTAGGCATCTTCCTCCACAATCGGGATTGTACCAAAACGCCGCTAATATTTCGGTTTGGGACGACCTCCAACATATTCATCTTTGGTTAGATGACCCTTCGGGCAGAACTACAATAGAACTGTAAACCTAATCCAAACCTAACGAATATGCTATTAAGACTAAACAAGCCAACCCTGAGAACTCTAGTGTCAATACTCATTGGGCACTCTTTTCTCAGCGGTCAACTACACAGGATGGGACTTGTTGATGATCATGTATGCAGGGGATGCGTATAGAGGAATCAGAAACGGTGACTCAGTTTCTTTATTACTGTCCAGCCCTCTTAGAAAAGCGATACAGATTTCTTGACTTACACCTCCTAGACAAACTGCATGAATCCGGCAAAGAAGTTTGGATGCCAATATTGAACTTTATAAGACCGTCCAGTTGGAACCTATGAGCAATTACTCATAAGTCTGGAGGGTGAACAATACGCCTGATTGTGGGCTAAGTTCCAGCGACCCCGTCATCGTCCGGTCCTCAACCTCTCTTTAATATATCCATTCAACAATCGATTATATATTGATGATGATATTGGTGCCACCACTAATAGAGCTTACGCTTTGTAAAAAAATACTTAAAGGAATTTAATATCACGTTTTTTATAAAGCTGCTCTATTTGACTTTGTTTATATAATATCTATCTATGCTAGTTTGCCTTGGTTAGACTTTCACGTAGTCTATATAAGTCGCTTAAAAGCTGTCCAGCAAGGATTTGTGCGATTCATCCTCCGAGAGTTTTCCATCAATACTCTACTGTTGGCACTGTATGAAGACATGTTCAACTGATATCTACAGATACTCTTGAAATAGAAAAAAAATCCAGAATCACTTTACTTTTGCTTTCGACTGCATACAACACGAAAGAAATTCTCCAGAAATTTTAAATATTTTAAAAATAACAGCATCAGCGTGCTCCTTGAGGAACCATGATTTTTTTCTTTGTTCCTCAATACAACGCTATAACTACTACTGCACATATGAGCTAATTTTATCAATGTCAGTTCTAGAAATCAAATACTAAATCAGAGACGTTCATTTGTGTGTACTGACGGCATAAGTATTGTTCTACTCAACACACATGTGAAAATAACGCATGGATATCTCGTTACTGACACATTTTCAATCATTTCAATTTCTGCAAGCGACAGGATTAGCTCAATCAGGCGCAAATGTAAATGAAAAAAATATTTACATCCTCAAACAGAAAAAAGGCCGATCCTGATATAAGGGCAAAAAAAAAATCCCCAACGTAAAGTCTATGAATTCATGAAAAACCACCGATGCCGTGGACATATTACTCAACCGTTCAATAAACCTATAGATCACTTTAGAATGCTCGTTAATCCGTCTAATCTGGTTACCTCAGGTCACGTTCACAATCACTCCACAACCGCATACTTCAAATCCAGAGCTTAACTGCACTTTTATTTCTTTTTTAAAATAATTTCCTGAGTCAAGAGGCTCTTAGAGGATTAGATTCTGACGTTAGGGGTTCCAGGCAAAAGGTATGGGTACTTATAATTATTTCAGTTTGTATTCTATTACCTACCCTGCGTTTCGTGAAGATTCTAATTCGCGTTTTATGTTTTTCAGCTTAGGTCCGACCTAGATTCTCTTGCTAGAGAGCACACAAGTTATTTCATTGGCATTGCAGCTCCATCAGAGGGATGAGCTAAGCGCTTTCCGTTTTAAAGAAAATAAAAAATAAATAAATCGAAGGAAACCCACTGAAGACTGAAAATTATTCATATCCGTTTCCGCTTAAGTGTTTATCCAACCTGGCGCAGCACTGATGGTGGAGTTAGAGGTGCAGTCGGATATAAACACATAAAGCTGCCTCTGATAATGAATTCATCAATTAGTCGCACGGAATTCACCTGAAAACATGCACATTGCTTGCTAGGTGGGAGACTTTTTGCCTTCTCGCCGTGTTTCAAGGATAAACACGGTTGCACCTCATAATTAAGAATGTTCGCTGTTTATGTTATTTCTTTTGCTGCTATTATGTTGCGTAATACCATAAGCGTGATAGTGCACTTCATTATGTGTTTGCTGTTGTTGCTGCTACTGTCAGGTGTAGAGTAGTGCAGACATTTGCCACACAACAATTTTCTATCAATTTTAAGGCATTAACAAAACTAGAGTCTCAATGACCCCGGAAAATTATTGCTAAATTAAAATCTAAATAGGCATAGAAATCTCCCACGGCAATGAAGTTATTGTTTATGTTGTGAAAAAATCAGAAAAATTTAAAATCATGCTTGAATGCAAGGGCAGTACCTACGACGAGTGTCAAGCCATGCATATTAATTAATCGCAAATCTTTCATTACCCTCAAAGTTATTCCAAGTTATTCATTTGTCTTTTCCAAATCACTCATTACTTGCATTTCATCTGCAGTCATGATAATCACTGTAAAAAAAAGTAACTCATTTGTTTGCAATACTTGTACGATCTCTCGAATCATATGACGAATTCTACAGTGGACAATTCTACAGCTGCTTCAAATTTCGATACCTGCTTAATAATTTTAATGAGTTCAAATTCAAATTACAAGATTTTACAGCGAGTTTTAAGATTGACGAATAAGATATAACTAAATACTTTTCCTTAATTGAAATTAAAAAAAAAACAAAAATAAAATAAAAAAAGATTTTTTATATGAAGTTGGACGATAAAATAATTTTTTTTCTTATTAAACTGTCGCTATTAGGTTAGAAACCAAACTATTATATAACAACTCACGTTACAATATCACAATAATCTCAAAACCACTACCTAAAAATCGGTGAATTCATACTTATTCCATGTGAATTTGAGAGTTTCACAATTTTGGATGTAATACTACTCCTTATAAAGGATGTCTCAGAACTAATGGTAGATTTCTTATGAGATGAAAGTATGCACAATTCAAACTTAAATAGGATGTAACATTTTTTGTCAGACTCGGCACGGTCTCTGAGTTATTCCAGACTTTCCAGATTTTACGTTTTAAGCTTACTTCAGTACCCTTGTATAGAAGATGTCGCCACTTGTCAATCGCTTGTTATTTTCAGCTTTTAAACCTCGAATAGAATTATTTTCAATGATTGGATATTACTTTTAATTGGAGTGTTCACCATTTTTTCTTCATATGCTGGAAAAATTCATTTTGGGTTATAAGTTGGGGCCGTCATTGTATAGAAATTTTACTATATTTTATCAGCACTACAGAATTATTTCCATTTTTCCGATAAAGACCGTTACTTTTACTAAAATCAGTCTTGCATGAAATATAGTGGAATACAAAATACAAATTGAACATCAAAACTACGATTTTCTCGAAATCCCATTATTTCCAGATATGACACAGTACGGGATCAAGCACGATATGCTCCTTTTAACGTGTTACTTTAACTTTAACTTTATTTACTATTTGTGTACAAAAGTTTTTAAGATCTGATAGTAGTACATGCACACAGGTTAAGAATGTCGGATATTTCACTACCTCTACTAATTCTAATAATGCATAAATAAATAATGCAAATTATCGGAAAGAGATACAAGAAGTAGTATACATTTAGTATACATTAAATATATATATATAAAAATACAGTGAGCAAAAAAAAGAACAAATGAATATTGTTTACTGAAAAATCTAAATCCAAAATAAAAATAATAGACTGAGAAAGCTAAATTAAAGAAAGAACGAGACGTAGACTAACGAGCAAAAACGCGCATCCACTTATACTATCAAGAAAAATAGAGAATTCAAGGTAAGCGGATCGAAGCCAAAAACCTGCCGAATATATCAGCGGAACGCTAGTGGGTAGACTATTCCATTTGCGTATAACCTGCACAATGAACGATCGCTCGCCATTTTGAGTTCGAAAGTTAGGCAATAATAGCTTGCGGTGCCGCGATGAACCTAGGAACTGAATACGATCATACAGATATTCAGACTCCTTAGAATATACCAAATTATATACAAATTTAAATTTTCTTTCCATTAGATACACATCCAGTGTACAACCTATGTATGAGTTAGTGTAAGGAGGCACATGAGAAGTTCTGGGTTAATCGTGAACAAACCGAATAGTGTCATTAAAAGCTACTGTTAGCTTGCGCTGACATTGTAAATCGAGTTTCGGAATTATTATACTTCCAAAATTGAAATGTGGTAATACAATAGCTTTCGAGAGTACCATGCGCATTTGACGGGACAACATGTTGGCAGAAAATCGCAATATTCTCAGACAGAAATAATTTTTTCCAATCGTATTAGAGACATGATTACAGCAAGTGAGGGAGCTATTTAACTCAACGCCAAAATCCTTAACAGAATCGACATAAGGTACGATGGTGTTGTTAACCTTGATTGGAGGTAAGTCTGAAACATCCTAGCTTCTTCGATACACTGGCATACATGTGGTCTTCATTTGGTTGAGCATAAGCTGATTATGTTTGGCCCATTCCCCAATTCTAACCAGGTCATCATTTAGCCGCTCAAAACAGTCCTCAATTAGCCCAATTGGCCTATCTAAATATATCTGAACATCATCAGCATAGAGATGAACTGATGCATCAAGAAGTTCCATGGGTAGTTCATTAATGTAAAGCGAAAAGAGAACAAGTCTGAGAACGGAACCTTGAGGCACGCCACAGGTGAGAGTTATGGGTGATGAAAGATTCTCAGAAATTTTGACAGACTGGATTCGGGAGAAAATGAATTTTTTTATCAATTTGATAGCTGTAATTGAGAAATTGAAGTGTTGGCGCATGTTTGGATAGGAGCAATCAAATATCTTACTAACTTCAAGGAGAACCAATATGGCCGTATGATCTTTGTCTAGTGCCTCAGAAATATCAGATACTACTTTGAGTAACGCAGATTCACAGCTATGCCGTGATCGAAAACCGGACTGTCAGCAGGTTCTTTCTTTCTTTGGTTAACATATATGGTAATGTGATCGTTCTCGAGAGCCTTGATAAAAAACAAAGTAGATTGATCGGGCGAAAATCTTTGCGAAACTTCAAGTCGTGCAAAGAATGGTTGTCATTAAGACCAAATTTATCATATGTTAATTTGCTCACAGAGATAAGATTAGAAACAAAAGAGTGATTTAATTTCCTTGCAATGGTCGAAGAAACATATTTGATTTGCTTCATTTACAGTAAATAGCTCGGCAAATCGAAAGCAAGAATACTGTTATAGGAATTGTAATGCCGGTATACCATACAACTTGATACCGATATACCGCGCCCATTTTCCATACCGAAAAACTGCCATTTTTTATTCTCAAATACCGGCATTTCGCGAGTGAAACGGAACAGTTTAGTCAAACCGCTACATATAAATAGTAATAAATTATTAACATTATTCAATCCGCTATTGTTAACCATTTTGCTTACTCATAATAATAATGAAATCCGTCTAACAATAATATACCCGGAAAAGTCATTTGTATCTCGACGCGACCCTACTAAGATTGAAGTATTTCAAAAACAAATATATGAAAGCTGAATCTGTCAAGGTGATAATGGTTTCGGGAACTCGGTGGAACACAAAGAAAAGTAATAGCAGTATGCCACGTTATGCGATAGTACCTGAGCTTCAGTTTGAGAATAACTTCTCTGTGAGCTTTCCTGAAGGGAATCGTGGACTGAGGTAAGTGCCATATCGAGCCTTCCTCGGTCCGCTCTAAAAATCTTCACCGACTAATGAGGGTGCTGCGGCGGATATCTACTGTCCTGAGTCTGATATTGGGATGGAGTACTCACTTGGAAGACACACCACTGCCTTCCAGGCTGAAGTCTTCACCATATCGATTGCAGCGAAGTTAGCCCTTGATATGCAAATCAGGGAGAAGGACATTGCTTTCTTCTCGGATAGTCAGGCAGCCTTGATGGCTCTAAGTGACCCTCGGATAACATCTAAGTTACTGGGGGATTGCAGGTCTTCTGAAGATAATTTGTGTATCCACAACAAGGTGTCCCTTCTGTTGGTTCCTGGTCACTTGGGGATCATGAGGAATGAAAGGTCTGCTCTTTAAGCCATGGTTGGCTCTGATTCTCCGTTCCTTGGATCGGAACCCGCCGAAGGCGCTTGTATTTCGAGAATCGGGTCTCTCAATAAAGCGGCTGTTCATAGAAAGCATCAGCAGAGATAGGCGAACCTGAATACTTGCAAGTGCACAAAACTGTTCCTTGATGGGCCCAATGGGAATATCTCCAATTTTCTTATGGGGCTCGGAAGGAAACAATGTACAACTGTGGTTGGCATCATACCGGCCACAGCTCAATTCACGCTCATCTAACAAGGATGGGAGTTGTTGACAGCCTTGTGTGTGTGTCCTGCCTGCAGGGAGAGCCTGAGACAACCGAACACTTTTTGTGTGCGTGTCCGGCCCCCGCCCGGACCAGACTGGATACTCTAGGGTCTGCCCTTCTTATCTGTGGATGAGCTGAGAAACCTTCCTCACCAAGACCTCATTAAGAGGACAGGAAGATTTTGGGGAATGGGCTTCTAGCAGGAAAGCACAATGGGCCGCTATGGCCTCTGTGCTTGGGATGGGGTCTCCTGCCCCCTGTCTTTAAAAAAAAGAAAATACCAGAGTCATGCAAGCCAGTTATGAGGGACTAAAGAAAGAATTTCTTAATGTATGTAGCTACATAGTTAAATCCTTTTTATCAAAATATAAAAGTACAATTTGGAATTTCAAAGGAAAAAATTAAATAAAAATATAATACATAAAAAGCTAAAGAAATAAAGTTCAAAGTATTGTGAAATACAATGAAGTATGAAACAACAAAGTAATACCACTGGAAGATTATATCACTGTTGGATATGTTTGACTTGTAGTATTGCACAAGGATCAGAGCCATTAACTATTTTAGAATTTCATTTAAGATTTCTAAGCTGTGCTTGAAGGATGGCTTCAATTATTACTTTCTCGCAATATTTTGCCATTTCAACAGGAAGTTCCTACAACTCCTCAACAATATGATTCCCAAAGTCACAATATTTCCCTTAGTTATAATAATTTATTGGCAATAATTTCTAAAACTTAGAAGATCATTGGAGAAAACCACTTCTTAAGGAAGGTCTTTCGAATTGTGCCGATTGCTGTGCGAGAAGTTCATTACTATAGGTGCACTCGTAAATATTTTCTGCACGCTAAAATAATAAGTTTAAAAATAAAAACATTAATATAGAGTTATGTGTTTGAGTTATAAACACAAAATTATTAAATTTATATTTGATTAAATTTTAATCATCCTATTACAGTTTCCTTCGAAAGAAGAATGATGGAAAAATGTCCGATGTGAGACTTTTAAATAGGTGGCAATTTCCAAATTGCATGCAATACGTAAGCATATCCGAATTTACTCCATAATTTTTAACCATAAAAATTATAATGGTTTGGTGCTGCTGTCAATTGCAAACGCAAATTATGAGCTTATGCATAGTCACATTGAAACGAACGGTCGAGTTTCGGATGAAAGAACTATTAAAAATACTAAATTTTATGAAAACAGTTTTCAACAAAATATTAAACTTAACAGCAACCGCTAAAAGTTGATACTATTCAGCTTACTTATATTTTCATTGCACATGAAGCATTTAGCTTGCGAGCAGACATTTTCAAACCGTTTAAACTAGCACTTATCTAGAGCCTACAGAATAATTGAAAATATGTTTGATATATTAAATGACCACTCGTTTTCGTGTTTAGCACCCCGATATAAATTTACGCCTATATCGAAGTGAATTAGTCTCGTAGTGACTTGTGCAATTGCTTGCTTGACTGAAGAAGATGGAACGACTTCGGAAATTTAATAGAAGGTGAGGATGGATCCAAATCTAAGCCAGCAGTAAGTTTCGAGTATAGACATAATCGATATTATGAACAAGAAGCAAATGAAGTTCGAAATCTATATCAAATGTATTTTAATAATGAGAACAATATGAATTGGCAAAATAAAATTATCAATAAATTGAATAAATATTTCTAATTTTTCTTACAAATGAATTGTTTTTATAGTATCAACTTACCTGTACTTCACCATCATTATAGTTCTCAGTCAAAAATAGCAACAGGTCAAGATAAAATTTATATATTTATTATATATATTTATATTTAGTCTATTTAAAGAACAACTACACAAGTAAAACATTCAATTTATAATTATGTGTAGGAACTATGAACATTGGAAAAACGAAACTTAATACTTAATAATGCACTAATATTTATATATATTTAATTAAACTGCATACAAATTATGTATGCTAATTAGTAAATAAATAAATTACATTATTGACTAAAGAATATTGCATGTCTTACTGTTGAAAAAATCTATATAACAAGGATCGGATATAACGTCCATTGCTGCTTCTCGTTATGTTATTTGGGAGAGCGTTCCACAGAATGTAATAAAAATTGACGTTCAGTAGTCCGATATTTGAAACTCGGCTGAATTAAATCAAGTAGAATAGAAGAATAGAATTAACATTTATTAAATGTACACAAGATATTATATCTTATATATAAGTACATTAATAGAAAGGACAAAGAAAGTATATATACAAAATAAAAGCGAGCAAAAGAGATGGCATTATTAAAAAAAAACTATATCCTAAATAAACTAAGGTACATAAAACAAGTAAACAAACTAAAACTCATAACTAACAAACTATCAACTAACAAAAAATAACTTAGACTAGAAAAAAAAATGAACAAACAAATGTGAAAGCTCAGCACATAAGGATAAAAAAGTTCAAAATACAAGTTGCGAGCTTACTTGCAAAGCAATTAATTGAAAATAAATAAAAATAAAAATACATACTCAACAAAAAGAAACCAAACTTAAATGAAAAATTAAATTAAATTAAAATCTAAAAGAAACAAAAACAAAACAAAAACATGAGCAAAAATTGCATCATAAATAAAAATTATAAAAAGCCCAGTTCATTGCCAAGTCGTAGATGTCGTGACGAACATAGCCGAAAACTGAATGACATTCAATTATTTATTTATATAATTCAATTTCATATTCACCAGAGAAACGGTATTTTAACAGTGATTTGAACTTATCGAGGGAACCGGCACCTTGAATGGCTACAGGTAGCTCATTCCATGAGCGAGTAGCCTGAACGAAATAAGAGCACTCTAGAATGGACCTATGGAAACGTGGAATGAGTAGGTTGTTATTTCGAGAAGTATTTAAGAACTGCAATTGATCATAGAGATAACGTGGGGTGCTAGAGTGCATCAGAGTATACAGAAAGATCAGCATCCTCAACGTACGATGGTCATCTAGGGAGCATCGCACCAGATGGGATCTCAGATGTTGGACATGATCAAAGCGTCGAAGTCCGAAAATAAAACGTATACTGTCGTTAAAAGCGACGTTGAGCCTATGAGAGCATGAGCTATCGAACTTGGGATATATTAAGCTACCAAAATTAAGATGAAGAAGAAGAAGTGCTTTGACTAGTCTCGTACGCATATCTCTCGATAAAATATCAGCTGATAACCAGAGCTGACGAAGGCCTCCATATATTTTCCTCAGCATGAGGTTGATGTGGTAAAAACAACTCATAGTAGAGTTGATTATTACTCCCAGATTTTTGACCCGCTGCACTTTAGAGAGAGTGGAACCATTTAGTATAACCCCAGGATCAATGCTGCAAATAGCGTTGTTATGCAGGACTACGTATTTGGACTTGCCAGGATTCAACGAGAGTTGATTTCTCATTGACCAACGGCATATTCTATTAAGGTCATCATTTATGCGTGCTAGGCAATCCTCCAACAGTCCAATTGGTCTACTGAGATAAAGCTGCACATCATCAGCATACAAGTCAATTTTCACGTCTTCAACAATATTAGGAAGGTCATTTATAAAAGTACTGAATAATAGAAGTCCCAATATAGAGCCTTCTGGAACTCCATACAGGACGGGTAGAAGGCTAGAGATAACATTATTCACTTTAACTTGCTGACATCTGTCCCATAAAAAGCCATATAGCAATTCGGTAGCTGAAGACGAAAAACCAAAGCGAGCAGATGCAGAATTTGATGATTTACGCCCTAAAATTCCTTTGAAAAATCGAGCAACACAAGGACGCCTACATGATTATTATCTAGAGCTAATCGCAGATCATTAGTTACTTTTACAGGACAGTTTGACAGCTATGCTGAGAGCGAAATCCGGACTACCATTCCGTTAGTAGTTTGTTTGCACCCAAATGTTCCAGCATTTGAGTATGCATTAATCTTTCCAGAACTTTGGAAAAGAAACAAATGATGGGGCGGAAATCGCTCAACTCTTTAGGAGACGATGTCTTGGGAAGTGCGAGAACAGTGGCTACCTTCCATACACGCGGAAATGTAAAACAAGTCAGACATGAATTCAGAGCATAGACCAGATGACGAATAATCTTGGGTAAAATTAGTTTAACGAAACGAAGATGTATTTCATCTGGGCCTACCGAATCAGATTTTATAGAGAAGATAGCTTTAATAACTTCGTCGCCATCCACACACCTGAAGAAGAAGCTGAATCCAGGAAAATCAACAAAGTGATCTCGATCTTCCGCCAAAGCCTGGACAATACCCTGAGTGGAGGTGCAGAATTTATTTAAGTTATTAGGGCATAGATCGCAAGTAGGATCGCTGACCTTATTACAACTGACACCAGCCCTCCTCAGGTTGTTCCAAAGCAACTTTGGTGGCAACTCAGGGTTCAACTTGTTTTTATAGAACTGACGCTTTGCCCTGCGTATGGTTGAGATAACACGATTTCGAGCAGATTTATACAAGCGCTTGGCATTGTCAGTTCTTACCCGTCGGTGGAGATGATAAAAATGCTCTCGCTCAGATATTAGAGATGATATTTTGGAAGAGAACCAAGGACAGAAGTTTGCGTTCTTCTACGTATCAGAGGAACATGTCGGTCATGCAGGTATTTGATTAAGGTACTAAAAATTTCAACTTGATGGTCGAGGGAAGGACTGAAATAAATGTCACCCCAATTCCGTAGACTGCATTCGTCTCCAAGTTCCGACATATTTACGCCATTATAGTTACGAAATGAGGCTGCGGAGGGAACAGGGGTAGATCATAGCACATGAATATGATGTCATGATCGAGAAAGCTTGGTGCAGAAAGCTGATTATGAAATGAAACACGATCCACATCAGAAGTGAGAAACAAGTCCAGCAAAGAAGGGTTGGCTGAGTTCATAAAAGTTGGGATAGTATTAACAATTTCTAGTTGTGATGATTGGATCACGGATAGAAAATTTCTAGCACGCGAATCGCTCTGAAGAACATCAACATTGAAATCGCCCCCTACCATCACATTGCTGTAAGTCTGAGTAGCGCGAGAAATCGCTTCCTCAAACTCCTTGATGGATTCGGCGGTGTAAATACCAGGTGGACAACACACTGCTGCCAAAACACACCTCGCCATACCAGTACAGACCTCTACCAGCATGAACTCACACCCTTGCGTAGCTGAAGAGCTTATAATCTTGGTCCTATAGCAGACTCTGATATAAATGGCTACTCCTCCTCCAACTCTATTTTTGCGATCGTTTCGAAATAACTTGTAGCCATTAAAAGAAACAAGAGATGATGGTATATGTTCTTGCAACCCTGTCTCACTGACCAAGACAGCATGCACCTCTGACCCTGAAAATATTTGCCTGAGCTCATCCGCTTTAGCTCTAATACTTCTGGCATTAAGTAAACAAACATTATAACCCAACGCTTGCCCACAGAAGATATTCAGCAACACTCTCACTCCGTTCAGACTTGTGAAATTATTCATATATAAAATAACACCAGTGTCGGAACCCACTGACAAAGCAAGTGTTCTTGATGATTGTACCAAATTAATTTTATTAAATAAGTAAATGGGATTCTGGCCATAAATTATATTCCGTAGAAACAGTAGTATTCTTACTCCCAAATACGACTTAAGTGTACATCCAAAAATTGACTTTATGGTCATAGTGCTACAAACCAAATATGTAGCGAATGACAGAATTAAAAGCAACATTTAATTTTCTGCAGGTGGTTGAATCGAGTGCATAAAAGATCTCACATCCATACGTTATGAGAGGCACTACAAAACATGCGGGTATTTTGAGGAGTATGTACCGAAGATGCTGACAGCTTGCGGAGGGTAGCAAATACTCTGAAAATAACACGGTTAATATAAGCACTCCAGCTTAAAGTTTGCTTGAATACTATACCCAAGTTATTAACTGATTTATATTGAGCTGTCGTTCGAAAGGCCATGAAGTTCTGCATACAGTGAGCCCTTAACTGTGACCATACGCCCTGTAGTTTTTAAGATACAGTATGTTTTGTGAAAACCTAGCTTTTTTTATGAATCACCCTGTAACTCCTAAACGGTTGATATTGCCCCCCCCCCCCCACCCCCTGCCATACAATTTTTGGTTCGTCTAGGTGAGTACTATCACCTCCCGCTCTATGGACCTCCTAAGGGGAAACACCCTGTATACTTTGTCTTCTTGACTTTACAAAAGCATTTGATTGTGTGGATATAGATATATTATGCAGAAAGTTGAAGGAACGGTTTAAATTGTCCAGTTCAGCTATTAAGCTCATGCAGATGCACTGCTATCTTTCTGAAACGTTGAAGGTAGTTAAATCCGATGATCGGCTTTCTAGTAAAAAAAGGCTCTCTATTCACGTGTTCCTCAGGGATTAATACTTTGCCCTTTACTTTTTGTCTATATATAAATGACTTAGCTGAGGTTCCAAGATTCTGCTCTGTTAAATTATACGCGGATGAAGTCCAGGTATTTTACCAATGCGAATTAGTGAATTTAATGTAGCCATTATCAGGCTTAATAGTGACCTTTTACAAGTCGCTGAATGGGCCAAGAAAAACAAGCTAATGCTCAATCCTTGCAAGACTCAAGCAATTATCATCTATAAAAATTATGTCAATTACTCGAATTTTCCACCATTGATCCTTGATGGTACGCCTGTGCCATATTCTGAATCGGTTCGAAATTTTGGAAGGATATTTGATGCTAAGCTTGGTTGGAACAAACACGTAGATTCAGATGTGAGTAAAGTTTACAATGGTTTGAGAGGCTTGTGGGTTCATTCTTTTTATACTCCCATAGAGACACATCTCCGTCTTGTTAATTGAAATAAGTTACAATTATTACCTACGCAGAAGTTGTGTATGCGAACCTCAGTAGTACCTGTCGTGTTAAGCTCAATATAGCCTATAATTCATGCGCAAGATATATCTATGGATTACGACGCTTTGACCATATTTCAGAATTTTCAAGGAGTACTTTGGCTGCACTTTTAATAATTATCTTAAAATCCAAACTGCAATTATGATGTTTAGAATCATAAATAAGTTAAGTCCTAATTGCTTAGCTAATTGTATAAGATCTTTGTGTTCCAATCGTGTAACTGGTCTTTGGATACCTTGACATCGAACTAATTTTAGCACAAAATGTTTTTTCGTCTACGGCACGCAGGTATGGAATGCCCTGCCAATTGAGATTCGACGTCTGCGATCTGCCGGCAATTTCAGGTTTTTGTTATTGGCCCATTTTACTAAGGTATAGTTAGCCATATATGCGTGTAGAAAACTTCCCTTATTGTCATAAGTGCTTTTGTATTTTGATTTTTAATTTATTTTCTTTGCTTTAGTTCCTTAAATATTTGTCACTTCCTTAAAAACCTATAATTTATCTCTTTTTATTTCTTTTCTCTCATATTGTAATCTTTCTTTTCTCATAATGTTTTGTTTTATGTCTATTATTTACCATTTTCACACTTGTTTAACTGGAATTTATTATTTGGATTTTGCGCATGTTAACGAGCTTTGTACTCATTTGTGCTTCTATATTTTGAATAAAGTATTGAATAAAGTATTGAAAGTATTGAATTTAATTTAATATAAGGACCGAATCACAAACTTTAAAACCAGAAAATATTTAAATTTAGTCGGCTAATATTACCAGATGCACTACTTGTACAATACAGATCGAAAATCTTCTAAAGAGTAAAACAAAGTGGAAGTTTTCAGATCATGATTACTTCCATTGATTTACTTTGTCAGGATTTCTGATAATTTACCTACACATAATTGTGATTTCCTATTAATATAAACTTTTGGATGTAATGTAGGTAATGCACGTGCACATGTTCAATTCCAAGGTAGCAATTGTAGTACTTAGTTAATAATCCAATCCCACTCTTTTGTGTGATATTTTACCGTCTGTTGAGCTATTCATTTAGGTGATTTACCATTTAGTGGAAACATTTTGAGGTTTTTTACTTACGCATATGTATGTAAGTGATTTCCCATTTTGAAGCATATATATCACTTACATACCTAGGTGATTTTTTATGTCGTGACAGCTTTTGTAGAATTCAGCAGCTAATTCACCTACAAATGTTGCTGATCTTCTGGTTTTACTTCCTCCATGTATTTCACCTAGTAGGTGAATTTTTTTTTATTTTTCCTGACAAGATTTTGGAGTAGGTTAAAACCGTAGAGAAATACTTCCCAAGCCATGAAACAGACTCCCTCACTACCACATGAGAGCCCTAACTGACTCCTTACATTCTAAAATATTTGCAGTATTCTTATGTAAAACTGAGAAAAGGTTGATTTAAATAGCTCTTCCGCCCTAAACAACTCTTCATGCAGAAAAATGGTGTTCTGATAATCTTAAGGTTGCTTTCTTATCTTCCGAACCGAAATAAAAATTTTACACCTTTCCTAGCACAATTATTTAAAAAAATTTATCTTAACCAAATGACAACGATTCCTCAAACAAAAACTCTCAGGTGAGTAATAATTGAATATGCCACTGTGTCGTGGTCTGATAATGAAATCGAATCAGTCTGCCTACAGACTCGGACCGGGCCGCACATACACTATTGCAGCTATTACTCAACAGAGCGTAAAATAGTAAGGTTACGTTGTAATCAAAACTTTTTTATTATTTTGTTAAGTAAGGTATATAGTAAGAGTAGCCTTTGAGAAGGAAAGGAGCCAAGCCAAGAATTTCTGGAACACTATTTTCCTCTATGGATATTAGATTAGGACCCATAGCATATCCCAGTCGGACTTTTCAGGTAAAAAATGCCTTCTCTCATACCTTCTAAGAGAGCCAGTAGTAGTACCTTTATATGGCAACGGAGCTGAAGGTGAAGTATATACTTCCAAGCTCTCTTCTCGAAGATTTACTAAAGAAGGCATGCCATTATAACAAATTACGGAAGATATGATTCTATGTTGCCTTATGGAAGAGGTACTTTTATATATGTTTATAGAACGCGTGGAAGGATAAGTAATTTTATAAGAGCTTTGCGCCAGTTTAAATTTTCAGGTACAATAATTCCATCCAAATCAGCTCGCTTCTTGAAGATGTACTTAAAGAAATCATATTTTATATCGCCCTATGGAAAGTGTGCTTTTGCATCTCCTTGCAGAACGCATGGTAGAAGAAGTAATTTTGTAAGAACTGTGCTGTATAATACGCATGAATATAAAAAAAAAAATTAAAAAACATTATTTCAGCACACGCATATTTAAATACATTTTTAAATCCATGCCTTAACGCTATAAGTTTATTGTTTTGGCGCATTTTGCCCTTTATTATTTTTGTTTTGTCAACATTTTTTTTTTATATTATTTATTTTTATTTTGCTTAAAAGCGATTTGCAATATCTTTTTGAAGTTCTCTTTCGTAATTATCTCGTCACTAACAGCTTCTGTAAAAATGTAAGGTAATTATAATATGTAATTTAAAAAAGAACTGATTTATAATTATACTTACTAAAAAGTATATCATTGAAGCGTTTTAACTCCTTGAATGCTTGCTTTCTATGTATGCCGTCGTAGTCGAAATTTAGAATTATTTCCTTGTTCAAAATATTGGTTAGGTTTTTCTGTAACCCTCCATTTTTAATAATTTTTTTAATCGTGGAAACCTACGAATGTAAAAAGTTTCTTAATAAAAAAGTTACATACATAAATAATGGAAAATTATTTTTCATTACAATAACAGAAACATTGTTTCGGTGAATACCTCCCATTTTATCTTCATCAATATTTTCTATTTCCCTCTCTATGTTTTCTAATTCTTCAATAGATTTAAGTGGAAATATTCCAATAAGGACATCTTTAGTGGTTTTACGTTTGATGAGTTGACGGCAAATTACTTTCTGCTGCAGAACTTCGTTTAGGATTAATTCATTAGTTTCTTTATTTATTTCGGCTGTGGAAAGTAGTGAATGTATTAATTTTTTTTGCTCCTCTACTGAGTTTTTTAACTCATTTCTTGCATTAAATCTGTAAGGAGAGAAAAATTTTATAGTATTAGTTTTGTCAAATACATTATATACGTACCTTCGCTTCCTTAAAGGATTAGTAAATGTAATTTTAATTTTTCCACTCATATCAAAATTATCAAATTATAATCACTGAAACACAATTTGATTTAATTTAATTAATTAATTTAATTCAACATAATTTAATTCAAGTTGTAAATAAACTGATCATGTTAGCTACTGGCTTCTGAGATAAGTGGTTGAAGTATTTTAAGGTAAAGAAAGAATCACTTCTCAAAAGAAGTACAACTAAAAAGTTCGACTGAGAGTCAGTTACCATATTTACATGCAGGATTGATTCATGATTCAATTTATTAAGATTTTTAATAACGAACTCATTTCTTAATATCCTATAATAATGAATCTGGCAAACGAAACGAAAGTGTTTTTATATTATAATATGGTTTTGTAAAAAAATCGTAGCTAGATATATTTTAGATTTTTAATTTGATTTTTTAATGAATCTAAGAAAAAGTCTGTATGAGATTTTTACAGGATATTCTTAACAATATTTCATGCACTCAAAGGTATTTTAGGTAAATAAGAAAAAAGTTCGCTGATGTATTTTGAATATTTTAAAATTTTGCAGCATATAAAATTTTAGAAATTTCAGCAAATATATTGACGAATTCCATAAAAAATCAAATATGAGGGCATCTTTTAAAATATAATAAAAATGTAGGTGTTGCATCCAAATGCGATATTTGTTTATGGTTATTTTAATCAACCCATTCAAGTTTTTAAATTTTTTCCACACAAAATTATAATTGCAGATTTCTATAAAATAAGTTTTTATTGTAAATATTTTTCCTAAAATATAGATAAGTTTTCTAAAACATTAGATGAAAATAAACACCTTATTGCAATAGTGACTCACCTAAATTTGTAGGAATCTCATCTAAACTTGATTCAAATAAATCTCCTTAGACAAATTTTCCAAAATTATTTTTTCAGTCTAACTACCCGGGTAGTCTGGGGTGTTATACACCACGGATAAAAAAATTTGAATTCGAAAAGTATACCTATACCTTTGCATATGTCAAGTAAGTTTGGGATGGCGTGAATCTTTATCCCATCCTGTATATTTCTACTAACAGTTTTTATAGCCAATCAAAGTCAAAATGGCTACCCGAGTAGCCGATTGTATTTATAAGGTTTTAAGGCCGACTCACACCGCTGAAATAGCCATTGCAATAACAATAGTGATAATCATAGCGCTAAACTAGTGATACAATTCCTTTCACAACAACGTGATAGCTCACAGCGATAGTAGCATGCATATAATACTTATGTAGATATGCCTAAAGCAAATAAAGACATTTAGGAGAAATCTGATGATGGGACAAAGTAGAGTTTTCTAATTGTATTGGTTAGTACCGATGGTGGATATGCTACGATTACGTGTCAATTCAATATGTACTAGCTAGACTTGTACTGGCTCGACTTATTTTTTCAATTTGAAAAAGTTTGTTTTACTGACCATCGTTCATATGGACTATAAATTTTTATATATCGACCTTGAAAGATATGGAAAAATTGGTGACACAGGTGTTTTAAATGTTTCGATTATAGAGATGACAATTGAATACGGTTTTTTCGAAGTATACCACCAAATGTTTGCCTGTTCAAAATTAAAGAACACCTCATACCTCGGCATTCGATTTAGGATTCCCATTCCCTTTAAAATTTTACTTGATGCGTCCTTTTGCAGAAAGGTATGCTCGACAAGAAAATCAGAAAGATCAGTACATTACTTAAATTTACACAGCCTTATAAGTAGATATATGAAAACGCATTCGGAATTTTGACGAAAAATGAAGAATTTTTGTCAATCCTACTGCAACACAGCTTGAAACAATTATTAATATTTTTCAAGACTCATACGCTCTTCATACTTTTTTTACAAACTGGGAATGAGAGCGATAGGTATTACACTCAACATTTATAGCCCTCTTAACCAAAAAAGGGGGGTTTGATAAATTTTGAAGTTAATAGAAGAATACCAACGGAAGAAATTTTCCAAATCAAACAACGTTTTTGTACTTGCACTATTATCTCACTTCGTTTAACACTTCCCACTTGTCTTTTAGGCTATATTTAGACTCTGGGAAAGGATACAACAAATCAACTCTGGTCGTGTTGTCCGTAAAATCCCAATGGCCAAATCACCAATATTCTTAAGCTAACCCAACCTGTATTCAACTCCTTGGTTACATCAGCCCCCCCCTTGTCCTTTTTTCTACTATATTTATTACAATTTTTGAATTCAGATCATATAAAATTGGTATGATTTTAATTCATTTTTCAACACCCACTTGAATTTGCGCTATCCACTTTGATCTCACAGCTCGCGATAGATTGTGCATGCTGCGATAGACTAAAGTGGCCCACACACTTATCAATCTGTTGCTCAACTTGAAGTTGGCACAACGGTTGATCAACTTGACAACATCCCCACACACTTGTCAATTTCACCTCAACATAGACCTTAAATCAGTTGCTGTTTAATCTTAATAAAGATGGCATCGCAATTAATTAAAAAAAGAAACAGATGATTATTCTAGCAGGTCCTCCAAAAGCTTCAAATATACTGAAATTATACCAACAATTGACCAACATACCCACACACGCATCAATCCGTTTATGCCAACCGCAAGTTGATCTCCGACACCCATCAACAGCTCAACTTCACTCTCAACCAGAGATTGAGGGTTCAACAGGCCCACACACATGTCAATTTATCGCCTCAATTTCAAGTTGAGGTAAAGTTGAGCAATAAATTGATAAGTGTATGGGCTACTTAAATCGCTGGTCAAACGTTGCAGACATTTTTTTTGTATCGTTGTGATCTATCGCGTTGATGTGAGCGTTTACATTAAGAACTATGTGTAGCGATCTATAGTGTCGTTTCGTTATCGCTATCGCTACGTTATCACAATCACTATCGTGGGAGTCTAACTCGGCCTTAACTTTTTAATTGACACAAGCCATAAGTCATAAGCCAATTGCTTTTTTTTTCATTTTTATGTAAGTATTCCTGATTTGATTTTCCAGGCACATAAATTCCTTCTGTACAGATTTATGAAATCTGTTAAAAATTTTCTAGAAAACAAACTCATATTAGGCATTATTACTACACTTATTTATTAAATAAACGAATCGATCTCTTTATTAATTTCTTAAAGAAATCAGAATTAAAATTGAATTATACCTTACATGAAAATAAAGGTCAAATAAAGTGAAAAACATATGGTAATACCAAGAAGGGGTTGCCCATTTAGTTCATTTTGGAAATGTTATTTACTAATGCTATTAAAACACTATGTACCAAATTTCAGCTCTCTACGTCAACGGGCTCTCAGGCAATGCCCAAATACATAGTGAAAAACCCAAGTTTTGTACGCCAACACCATGAAATTGTTGTCTGATTTGCTATTTAAAAGAAAATGTTGTGTGCAAAGTTTCAGCTCTCTGCGTCGATGCATTCTCAGGCAATTTCCAAATATAAATTGAAAGATGAAATTTTTGTATGGAGAGAGTTGCCCGATTGGTGGTCTCATTTTCGAACATAAATTCACTTTTACATTTATTTTATTTACAAAGTAATAAAAAATGCCCGGCGTTAACAAACTCTACTAGGTAGGTACATACATATACTAGTTTACACGACATTGCGATATTTCCAAGAGCTTTCGTTAAAAATCTGTTAATTAACACCCCTACTCCCATTTGCAACTAAGTTCTTAAAATATATGGAGCGTATCAGGGATTTCAGCAAAAAAGTAATTTAGTTTATTTTGATTGATTAGACATTAATGAATCGCACAATAATTAAGGTAAGAACACGTAATAATTGCTGAGTTAAACTTCTCATAATTTGCGCCGGTATTACGTCAGATAATGTAATCAAATTAAGTTCGGACACTGTCTAGAATGTAATTGATTATTATTAGGACATGTAGAAGTGAGTAAATGCACCTGCCCCTACGTTAAACACACACATACCATCCCCCTTTAGTAAGTATTATTGCGCAACGTGTCTTCTGGAGCACATAAATTTCCTTTTTTCTTAATACACTTTCGATTTGATCCTCCACGCAGAGGGAAATTAAAGAAATTAATAATCTCGCTTGGAACAGGTTGATCGTTTCCATCCACCTTTCGTGAAGGAACCCGATTATCAAACTGACAGGTGAAACTCTTCCTCAAAGAGTCTTTGTCTGAGCAAGAGACAGCGTACGGCTGAGTGAGTTTTTAAGATCATTAAAAGGAATTTTAATAATTGCGCGCTCGTGCCAAAGGAGCACCTTGGATGCTTCGTTGTGAAAGTGGATGAGTATATTCAGTCAGTTATTCGGGGGGCATCCCACCTCGGATTTCAATTTTATTGCAGACTGTTTTCAATTCAAGACATCAGAAGTTAACCCTCAGCTAGTTTGGTTTGGTTGCTGCAGGAGCTGCGGAGTATTTGTTTTCAATTCCAGTTAATCCCTATGAAATATGTTCCCACTTTATTCTTATGGACAACAGCATAAACCGGCAGTCAGATAGGACAATTTATTCAGTTGGTTAGTCGATAGAAAACTTCGCAGTTAATAGTGACTAGAGCCACTGATGCAGCGTATTCGCAATAATTGTCAAATCTAGTGTGAAATAAGGTCCAGCTAAAGAAAATCCCTCGACTCATGGAAATTGATTGAATCTGGGACGGAGTATTGATAAGAGCTTATACTTTTGAACGGACAAAACTGATCGGATTTAAGGATATTCTCATAGATTGAATGAAGTTACTGAATATATAGCAATAGGATTTTATTTTTCATTTCGCATCATTTATCTGCAAGAAGAAGGAGAATAGCTGCTGATTTTAAAAATAAATATAAAAATATCAGGATGAGATGAACACTTCTTTAATTGAAATTTGTTTTTCTTTTTACTTTAGATATTTCGATGAAATAACTAGAATTAAATATTTTACCCCACACATCAGTGGGTATGGTGGATAACATATTTACTCAGGGTTCTATGGATTATTGATTGACATATTTTACTGATAATAGTATTCTCAATACGGAATGGATATGGAGAAAAGTTATTGTAAGGAAACGAAAATGGTTTAAAATAAATTTAATTTATTTCGAAATAACGAGACGGCGTTTTAATAACCCAGAAAACAATTAAACCTGACCGATGTCATGGACAGAAAAACAATGAATACTTGATAACGGTCGAGGCCTTCGACAATTCAAAAAAAACTCGAAATCACGGTGAACTTGTTGTTCCTTATATTATTTAGCGTTGCCAGGTACCTTGATAGTATACTCAATAAAAAACCGATGGAGTTTCGCACCTAGTGAATTTGAGCAGAATAGAAGTAAGTATTTGTCAAAAACAGATTGATTCCCCATATATCTCCACAGCATCTTTGTATCAATATCCGAATTCAACAGAAATTGCTTTAAAAATTTCCTTTAGACCAATGTGAAATTTTAGTCAGATATGAAGCCACATTTGTAAGTAACAGCAATACTCGGCAATACTCATGACTTGTTCAATACATCGAAGGAGAGATATAGAGCGGAAACAGTAAGTTTACATTGAACTCAGTTTCGTGCAATAGTTTTTAGTTCAATTTATGATCTCGCTATTGGTGCGTAGTCGATCTGGATCTTTCTATAGAATATTTTCATTGAGAGTTCTAGCCTAGGGCTTGTATTTCGAAATTAAAGTCATTACATTGAGGTCTACAATACAGCTCCCCCAAATTTTACTTGCTGAAAAGCGTCGGATGTGTGCAGGAGCTAATAAATTTAATTCACTGGATACTTTCCATGTACTTGGTAGTTCATATTTAGCAAACTCCTAAAACATGCGATGGTAGCGATCGCGCCAATTATCCATTACTTCGATTCTATCGAAAGTTCTTGAATCTTGCATTAAGTCCAAACTAATAGACTATCTAGAAACTAATTACATCATCAACCAATAGCAATATTACTTCCAGTCTGCATATTCATCTGGAGACCTCCTCACTTTGCCTTGGAATCGTAATCTTAATAGCTTTAGTGCTCTAGTTATCTCTAAGTTAAGTCAAGCTGGGACTGAGCACAACTTTTCTATTTCCAACGACGCATAGTAATATTTGGGATTTCTAAAACTCTCACTGCCAACTACGAGATATCTCGTAGTAAGCGTATGTACCAAAACTGCCGACTACGAGATATCCCGTAGTGAGTGCTACAATTTTAGATTTATTACAAATGGCCATTTGAGTTAGGAATAATTGGAAAGGATGAATGAAAAATTTATATAGTGTAGAAAACATATTTATTATCAATTTTTATTAGAAACGGACTTGAGAAAACGAAATGCGGTGAAGAGACGGAGCTCCCCACCATATAGCGCTCCATACAAACGTATAAAACTGGGGGACCCTTTAGCTCCCACAAATTTGATCGGAAAAAAATTTCCTCTTACAGACTCGAAGATATTTCGATTTTGCATGGTATAGGGTACTACGTTTTTTTTTATTTATTTTTTCCGGAGTGGGGGGAATTTAATTAGTTTCAAATCTCGATACGCCATAACTTCCTTCTTTCACATCACAGCATAGTCATGTGTATACTTAAAATTCATGAAAAAATCAGGGTTTTTTAAAAGTGCTTTTCAAATTGTACTAGAATAAAAACACTAAATCAGCCCCCCCCCCCCCCCCCCCTCATCCTTGTAAGTATGTGGAATTTTTCGGAACGTCTTAAAAATCAGTTCCATCCATCCTCTATCGATCCCCATTAACACTTTTGCTCTACTACTAAATTTAGAATTTCCCTATTGTAGTACTAATTTTTTTCTACATACCTTCATAACTTCCGTAAATTAAGTCCGATCGAGGAACGGTTTTCACTTTTACCACTGGACGGCCAATAGCTACAATTCGTAGAACAACTTTTTTCCATTGGCGTCAAATATTAACCGATTTTAATGATTCAAAGGTTTATTTGGAGTAGGGCGTGATGGTCCATCGTATGGTGTACCACCTTATCTGCTACAATTTCCCTACCGGCAGGGGGGGGGGATATCGTTTTTCAATAATAACTCAGTATAGGGACGTCCGATCAGGAAACTGAGTATGCAGTTCTACTCATCTAATTAGTAGCTATCTTTCATACAAGAACACTTTTTTCCCGGGGGTACTTTTGGGTTGGGGAGTAGGTACCCCCGGCGAGGGGTAAGTGTACTTCTTTTTCTTATTAAGCAACCTACGCTCAAACAAAGTTTTCAAATTACCTGTCTGTACATATGTATTAATTCATCCCCACCCCATAATTTGCCCAAATATAATCCGATTTCAAAAATTCCTTTTGATTATTTTCTGATTTTGTGACCCTATTTCACACCCCCTCCCTCTTGCGCTGCCACGGTCAAAATTGTAATCGAAAAACTTCATTTGGAAACTTTCTAAGAATTCCAGATAAATCCAATTTTTGAAATTTTTATGAATGCTCGCTTACTACAAGATTACCCATACAAAATTACAGCAACATAGGGTGTTATTTACCTATTTTAAAAAAAAATAAAACTGTCAGAATTTTTAAGGCGCACTTTGCGTTAACGGGCATGGTAGTCACACTACGCGCTACCTACAGGTCTCTTCTATCTCTGGCACTTTGTTTAAAGGCATTCGGGGCTTCGGCTTAGATTCTATAGCAATTTAAGTGCGACAACTCCCGCGAAAATTTCGGTTTTTTCCCTATCAAAATTTCGTGATTCTTACTTTCACCCCTACCCCGGCATGTGGGTACTTTTTGAAAGGTATTGGCGAGTACTAATGCGTGGTATAGTTTTTCTTTTTAACTAACTTCATTTTAACCCCTTTTTTCGACATTTTTTCCTTATAATTCCTTAATTATAAGTTTTCCGGGGTCCATAGTTTTTAGTAATGAGTACTTGGACTTACCTTCGTTGTACTGGCTTAGGAAGGCAGGCGTTATGTATTGATGTATAAATGTATGCTAGGTACCTTGCAGGAAATGGAGGGAGTGCATTCAGGTCGAAAAAGCGTCATATAGTTACAATGTTTTTCTAAGAATAATGAAGGAAAGGAAAATTGCGTAGATGAGAAATATTTTAATTTGTGCATTATTTTAGAAGAAAAAGTGGATTATGTTCAGCTAATAACGAGATACAAATAAGTGAAGACAAAGTAAAAGGAAATATCTTTGAATATGAAAAATTTGATTGAAAAAAAAACATTACGAGATATCTCGTAAGCGGCACTCAGCACAGGAATTTTATTCACCGACGCCAGCTACGAGTTATTTCGTAGTGTTTTTTTTATTTTCAAATTACAGTAAATCCCATCTCCATACTATATCTCTAACTTAATATTCTTAGATTGTGCTGAATTCCGTGTTTTCTTTAAAATAAAATCTTGGCATCCAGGGCAAGAGACTCTACATTTTTCTGGCAGTAAATGGGTTAAGAAATATTTCAGTCCATTGATAATGGTATGAAAATCATACCCATATCCAAGAACTGGCTTGAATTTGCTGAAATTCGTACTAGATAATAATATTTTCCATTTTTTATTCATTTTATCATTTATAGCGCAATAACTCAAACCGAGAACTCATTAAAAAAAACTGCCAAGTCAATGCCGCGTTGTTATACATACATTAAAGTTGGTTCATCCAATGCTCATAAATATTTTTGAAAAATTAATAAGGATGTCCCATAAAAACAAACTGTTTTCAAGCTTTTGCTCTACCCGCAAATTTCATCAACCAACTTTAACCTTAACGGTGAAGAAAATTGCACTATATTGGCAGATTACTCTAAAAAGTTGCGTATTTGATGAAG
Source organism: Dioctria linearis (assembly GCA_963930735.1). Taxonomy (NCBI): domain Eukaryota; kingdom Metazoa; phylum Arthropoda; class Insecta; order Diptera; family Asilidae; genus Dioctria; species Dioctria linearis. The sequence continues at coordinate 212,064,994 of OZ005741.1, read as the reverse complement.
TTTTTAGAATGGTTCTATATTCTGTATTCAAAAGGGGCTCTCTATGATAGTGCTTTAATTTAAAAAGTAGGTTTATTAACAAAATTTTTACCTAACTAACTTCTTACTATTGAGTGACGAAATTATTTAGGTTAACGTGTTAACCTGTGGACGCCGTTCTCGTTGATTCTGATGTGTTTTGAATAAAATTTCTTCTTGAGGCAACCCCAATAAAAATAATCCAGTTATATAAGGTCAAGTGACCGAGTTCACCATAGAATTGGCACAAGATGCCCTTAGAAATCTCTGGATAGCAGGCACTGTACGCATGGGACGTAGTACGAGTGATTTTCTCATCTTTTCAAGACACTCTGGCGTGCGGTTTTGTATTCTGGTATCGCATTGTATTAGTCAGGCAGAAGTTGATGGGTCCTTTGTGATTTTCGCTAATATTTCTTCGTCATCATCACCTGGAAAACGTCTTTCACATCTAAGTTGAAGAGTGGGCAAGCACATTTCCATATTTACGCATAGGCCCGCAGGGCCCTGCGATTCATGGGGCCCCCTATCTCCTGGCGATAGTGGACCAACAGATGACCAAATCTTCAACCAGTTAAGTTGTTTTAGTTAGTTTAGCTTGTTAGAGTTTAGCTGTTGAAAGTAGACCGTACGATTTATTCAAAGTTCTGTACAGGCAACAACTCTTCAGATAGAGTTACGTATAGTGACTGTGTTTGCAGCTCCAGTATTTGTTTTAAAGTTCCGGCATTTTTTCATGGTACACTTTCAGTAGCTAAACTCAATATAAGTATTTGGAGTATTCAGCAAAAATGTTTATACTGCTGGTTCATGTTCGGCCTAACGCGCACTAAAGACTTTTTGTCACTCAACTTTTTGGTCACTGTCACCGTACTGTCGGTGCGGGTTAGTTTAATATGCACATAGTGAGTAACGGTCACCCCAAAAATTCATGTTCTCTATCTCCATTCATCAAGATAAATTTCGAGCAGGCATCTGTGATATGTGTAGGGTTTTTTCGTAATGACATAGAGTATATCAACGAAAGAATAGGCTATTGGGTCTTTCCAATTTGGATCAACAGGCTGCTTAAAGTAAAATTTCATTTAATGTTTGATAAACTACGATCCTATACTACTTACTTATCAAAGTATCAATATGCTATCATCAATTGAACCCGAAGGGAGACTTACTGTACCTCTGAGGTCTATAAACAATTTCATGGATATTTCTCTCCACATTTTTATCTTCAAATTGCTATCAGAGTATTCCTTCAAGTTTTTGTTGTACTTCTTGTTGTATAATTGCTTTATTATTTATATCTTCCTCTCACACTATCCTTGTAGCAGACATTTCTAAAAAAAAAGTTATTTCTAGCTCTACACCGTTTACCAAAATAAAGGCAGTCACGTGGCGACAAAAATTTTACCAGCGCATGGTGCACATTCATAGAAACGTGAAGCGGTAATAGTTTTGTCACCCAAAAGCTGCTAGCCGGAGGGACCAAAAAAAGTCAACTCTCACGTCACTTCATGTGAGCATTTACATTAGAGCCTATGGAATTGACGGTAGTGACAAACAGTTACGTAACAAAAGATCTTCAGTGCGCGATAGGCCTTAACATAATTACGTTATTTTTCCTTTTGATAATGCAAAGTATATTAAAAAATAATTTCTATAATATATACTAAAGTACCCCGGGGCACCTACTTGGCTAAAGACTGCTATGGACGAACAAAAGGTCCGAAGTCGGACCGCATGTTGTTTTTTGAAGAAGTCGTGTCTGCTATACTGAGCTTTGTCTATTTTCAATCACTGTTCTTTTGAAAGAAGCGCAAAAAGCCACAGATTTTCAACTCTTCAAACTAGATTTGCGTAAAAGATGTCACATATCTACGAAAATCTATTGATTTCTTCAAGCCAACAACAGAACAAAAGGAAACATGTCTATCAGAAAGGCACATGACCCATAACATGCCAGGAAGGACACCAAAAGTAGGTAGAACACACTATTAAAATCATAGTGGGATAATTTCGAAAGCCCATTGATTTATACAGGTTTATACGTTTTTTGTAAAGTCTTAGGAATGGGACATGTGCCCTTCTGTTCGCCCACTCCTCAGTTGTCCACGGGTACCGCCTTCCATTGTAAATTCTAATAGGTTGGGTGTCGCATATTTCGATAACGCTCCGCAGCATCGCCATAAAAAAGATGCATTTCAGCGTATGAGTTCAGTTGAGTATGCCTGAAATACTTGCTCAACATTGTAGGTAGAAGCTCCTGGCGTCACTACAGAAAATGAAAAAAAAAACGAAGTTGTTCAGGGGAACGCCAGGAATTTCTGATCGCAAAATAATATTCTGGGTCCAAAGCAGGAAACAACTCGAAAACAAAATATGGAGCCGCCGACATGAAAGTACTAGTTGGCATGTCACTGGAACAAGTAGATTTAGCTTTAAATGTTATGACTTATAATTTTGTGGAGAAAATTCAGAAGTGTTGCACCATTCTAAAATCTCTACTAACTTTTTAGAGTAATGTGCCAATGCTTTTTTTTTCACCACCAAAGGTCAAAGTTAAGTGTTGAAATTTAGGGTAGAGCAGAAAGTTTAAAACATATTTATTTTTCTAGGATATGCCTATTCATTTTTGAAAAAGTGTTATGTACATTGGATAAGCCAATCATTCAAGAGTATTCATAAAGTTGGAGAAATGGCACCAAAAACAGTAACCAGAAGGTAGGGATTTTCTCAAATATCAGAAAACTTCAAATAATTCAAAAATTATGAGGTTTTACTTAGGTCAAATTAAAATATTTTGAAAAGTAGTGGCCCAAGAATGATTCAGTATTTACCGGACGCCCTTTATATACAAGAACCGCGACGAACTTTTGCCTTTTACCCCGCCCGGTGCTTAAATGGTATACGACACTGGACATTAAAAAAAAAATTAAATCCCTATATTGTTCTTACATACGGGGATTCTGTGGAAATGTGTTTCCTGACCAGATTGATTAAAATTTGCAACTGTTTGCAATCTGTGAACATCGACCTTCGTATGTTGGCCGAACTTTATCAGTCGTTGGTAATATACCTAGAATATATAAGGAAAGTCGGTACCTTTTATTATTATAAATTAGAAACAAGCGGTTAACATAACTACGCATACAACTCGAAGAGGAAACGTAAGCGAAAATGCCAGTTTGATGAAGTAAACGGAAACGAGTACGAAGTCATACTATGCGGTAGGGATGGATTCAGAGTTATTGTTTTCAACGTCGTTATCGACAGGTTGATTGCAGAACTACAAAGATGTGGTTCAACTTACGAGAATTTTGTTAAAAAGTTTGACTTTCTTATGATGTAGCTTCGAATCTCAAGATATCCGCGAGTGCGCACGGAACTTGAAGGCCTTCTATCTAGGAGATTTAGACAGGATATTGTGAAACGGGTGTCTGCACCTGCGATTTCATTTGTCTACCGCTGAGTCTATACGGGGAAAACAATTATCCGCTCTGTAGTTATACAAGTACAAAGGCTTTTTGGACATCTATCCAAATGTAGAAATAGCGCTCAGGATATTATAGCGTACACAATGGTGAAACTCTTCAGTAGAACGATCGTCATCAGCACTAAAACGAGTTAAGGAATATTTATGATTCACCACAGAGGAGATCAGGCTGTGAGGTAATCTGCTCCTTTACAGAGAAGAGCGTTTGTCGTATGGTAATCTAAGAATATGCTTACACGGAACGAACTACCTTTGGATAAAATTTCGTATTTATTTCTGATATTTCCAAGTCTGCTTGTTTATTTTCTAAGATCGATGTTAGTTAAATAAATGAAAAATAACAGTAACATTTTTATTTTATTCAATAATTTAAATTGACGCTGTTAATCGCCCAGAGGCCCTGGGTCTTCATGTCCGGGTCTGTACAAGAAGGTGTCCTAAAGAAGCGTCTATCACAGATATTTAAGTATATCACCATAAAAAAATTCCCATCGTATACTAAGAGTTAGGCAAAAAAAAATAGACAAAACCTAACTCCAAATAAATCCATTAACAATCACTGAACATAAATTAAGTGTTTCGGATATCCCTTGAGATCCTCTACCTCGTTGCTTCCGTAGATACTATTTCCTTATACACCCTGCATATACATTTCATGCTTTCATACATGGAATTCATTTTGAAACTTCAATAAACAAATATGATGACAACCAAGAAACTAAAAATCTTAGACATCCGCACATTGGCAATACTGAGCATAAAAAGAATTTTTGTGATTTGAACAACTTTCAAGTTCTTCTCATGTTTCTACCTCTGCTTCCAACCGTTTGGGACTCTTATTTTGACTTTATAGTTTTTGCACAACTAACGAGATAAAAAATAGTTTCACATTTACTTATATTTGTGTAAAAATAATTAAAATCTTTATGTAATAATTATATAATTTGGAATTGATGAAAAAGAAATTATTCCCAAAAATTTTTAAATTTTGGTTTAAGATTTAAGATTATTTGGTTTATCTTAAAAAAAAACAAATGGAGTTAAATACAGACAAAAAGTGATTGTCTCAATATGTTTCACTAAAAAAAAATCTTGGAATTTGAATTCAATAAGCCTAAAAGGAAGTTAGCTTGTCCTTGACTCATAAATATGCAGAAATCTTGTAATCGGTTGCTGTCAACAAATCTGAAGACTGTTTTGTATCAGCACACCATTAGCTCGTTAGCTTTTAGTTTACTTCTTTAAATTGTATATCTAGTTATGGGTTGTCTCAGCTGCTAAGTTTTCCCAAACATTGCTGAAAACCTTCAGAATACACGAAACGCAGAAAACCCTGAATAAGGACGTTGCAAGTCCATGTGAAAAAATACATACATACATATACCTATTACTACATGATTACAAGTATTACACTAAACATATAATGATAACAATATTATTTAAGATTTGATTTTGATTGTATAGTGTAAAATAGCATGTTGCAACATTGTAAAAGTAGGATGGCACGAATGAAGGTTTGAAAAATAATTATTTGTTGGTGTGAAACAGAATTATCTACAGAAAGGACGTCAACTTCAAATCGGTCTAGTGTTACCTGAGATGTCTGACATTAGTATTGTTAATCGTATGGTCCAGTTGTCCAGTTATATTCGGGATCTGTTTAGGTACTTTTGAAAAGAGTTTGAATATTGCTGTAAATAAAAGCATGCGGTTCTTTGTAATTGGGCGTTTAGTTTAATTCCAAAAAAACTAAATATTCAGGCTCTCTTAGAACACATTTTTTTTTAATGTCTACATATAAATAGAAATAAGTATGTAACCAAAGATCAAATACACACTTTTCTGGATACATTGTCTAATAAGAGGGCAATTGAAGGATTTTCGTCTTCAAACTCTTAATGAAACTTTCCAACCCACTATGAGTACCTACTAAAACTGTCCCAATGTAATTCGTTAGATCTGTTGAGATATGTATATAAATCTTTGAGTTATATAAGTATCAACTTAAATTTTCAAAGATTTCAAATAAAATTAATACTCCGTTTTCAGAAGTGTCGGGACAACAAATGCACATACGTTAACACCTCGACCTGCTAACCCGGTGTCCTGGAGGTACCGTATGAGTTATGATAGCCGCTAGGTTAATAAATTTTGCCCCAAGAGTCTGTCGAGGCTTCAAGAAAGAATCTCGAAACATGCGGATGGAACGCGAAAACGACTAAAAGATCATTTTGATACCTTTACGTGCCTTATAGCAACAACGCTGTAGCTGGTGGGATAATACCTGCAAACAAAATATTTGCACTCCAGACTGCTTGGGGTCCGGCGAGTCAAATCCCAAGAATTACAAAAGGTAAGAAATCAGATGAAGAGGATTATGCTTATGCAGTCGATAGAGGACGATATGCTGGTGAGAGGGGAAGAAGAGAACATAGAACATTTACATGTATGTTCTCCGCCATCTCGATTCCCGTGACTAGAACAATTCATTTGAAATGCGCGATTAACACGGCTGATAGTGTTCTACAGTCATTTGTTCTTTGTCGAGCATTATGTGGCCGTGGAATTTTTTCTATGAGAGTTTTATGACATTCAGGCATTGCAGAATTTTTTTTTTTTTTGTTTTTTTTTAAGCGATATAAGAAGAACAATGGCTAGTGACCGCACAACAAGACACAAGACAAGAAGGACGCACAGGGTCAACGTTAAATATTTATTTTTTAATATTTAGTCCGGGATCCTCTGCCTGGAGCTGGGCTCTCTTTCTCTTACTTTGGAACAAACAACAAGATATAAAATAATTTTAAATTCTATTAATCGAAATTGTCTCTCCTTATGAGTGCAAGCCACTATCCACCATCGTGCAGGCGTGTGTATAAGCTGATTGGACAGGGGAGAATTTATAAAAGGAGGAATCGTGACTCTCGTTTGTTGAAAATAAGTGGCCAGCGCAGTGCTGCAACTTACACATTTTATCACAATATTGTTGGAGGCTCGCGACCTCCAGCAGGCAAGGATCGAGGATGTTGTATACGATTCAAAGAAATGGCAGGAAAGCATGTGAAAAAATGAAATATTGCAAAAAACGCGTGGTTCCAACTCCAACAACTAACATTTTTACAAGGTATAATGCTAAGGCTAACATTGTGCATGCCATGCCTGCAATCGCCAATGCCATAGCCGTGGCAAGTCCGTTTTGCTGTTTAGTATTCCCGGGAACAAGAAGCAACCAGGTGCGTCTATCTTGAGATTTCTGCGGATTTTCATTCAAACCGATGTAGCAAATATGTATGCACGCAAAACCGATTACAAAACAACAGATAGAGATTTAGATATGCCAAGAATTATTAGCATAATATTATTAAGTTGACATGAATCGTTTCGTTTTATTGGTTTTCCTCTTTAGGGGTAAAAACAAAAGGGCCAATTCTGTTAATTCTTCATGTTGTGCGGTGCGAATGATGAAAAAAAAATGGTTTTTAAAAATATGATCAATTACTCAGCACATAGGGAGCAAGTCTTAAAGAAATGTTAGTGATATTTAAAATTTTAACCATCTCTAAGTGTGATTTGTTCATTTTCCAATTGATTTCAACCATACCTAACGGAAAGCATACATACCTATTTCATAGGACAATCAAAACAAAAGTTATAAAAGTTTCGAAAATCGAATTTAATATAATATAAAAACATCTTTACATAAATCGTAAACTGATCTTGTATAATTAGCAATGTTTAATACCATATTTAATTTATAATTACCTTTTTAACACAATATTTATAGTGGCACATGTCACAACCAAATCAAGATAATCAGTTGCACGATGATTGTCTCGTCTGGCTGGACGGACTCCTATGGGGGAAAAAAGCAGCCACAAAGAACTTTTATGGAAGTGACAATAGTAAGAGTTCGAGCACCTTAAACTGTGTTTTACTACTGATTTGGATGATGTTCCGGCAAACTCGTGCTTTGTTATCCAGGAACTAATCTTAAGCAACTCTGGAGCACTGTTCGTTCAGTAGTGGGATTTATGTATGTATAAGGTAAGTCCAACCTTGATGTGATAAGCATTTACAAGAATTTGTTCTGTAATCGTGTGCACTTGTTATAAAATTCCACTATGGAAGTTGCGACATGTGTTCTGAGGATTTTTCTGGCATTTTTTTTCTATACCTACATATAAATAATTACAATAATTGATGGCTTTTCAAGCCGTTTGTACTTATTCTTATAACCTTATTGAGAATGAAAATAATCAACAACTTGTGGATAAATTAATAAATCCATATTGAGTACAATAACGATAATTTCGTGAAATGTAGTAAATTTCGTTGGTTCATTGTTAAAATAATATCTTGAATCCATTCTTTTAAAAACATTGCTGTTCGTACTTATACATTATACATGAGATCAGTTTAGTAAATTTTTTAAAGCTTTTAAAGTACTTCAAACCAGACAAAAATGGTGTGATTTATAATTGGTTGTCATACAGGTGATAGATTAAAGTGCTAGAAACAAACAATTTTATGGGATGACGCGAATCTTAAAGATTTTCCTGATAAATTTCTTGTAATTGCTAACATAAAGCCCGCTTTTCACGTGCATATCCAGTTTCAATACCTTTCACACTTAAGTGAGATAAATTCAGATTTTTTATATAAAAATTCAAATAATTTTGCGCCATTTGACGTGTAATACCGCTACTATACCCTTTATAACAGCTACCATTTTTTGTGAATACTCGTACAAATTTAGAAATAATTCTAATAAAAAACTTCCCAGAAATTTTTGTATGAAATCGTTATGCAAATGAAAAATGCATATAAGCGTACAACAACAATTTTATTACACAATTTTTTCTTAGTATACAATATGCCCTGCATTATCCGACTTCGTTTTAATCCTCCTCTTGTGATATTAGTCGATCTTACTGAACCTTTAAGTTTGTTTGCAGCATCCCCGATCCACGACAAACTGCCTTGTATCATAGATGGCACAAGAACTAGATGTCTCATGACATATTAGAATAGAGTATACAGATTGTGAAATGGCTAGTGCATACTGAAATGGATCGTAACGTGTCGAAAGCAAATGTTTTTATAATAGCAATTTTATATACATTTGATTGACTTCCTCAACTCTTCAGATACGAAAAAATATAAATCACTCGACGTATACATCATTTTAAATGTTGTGGTCCATTTCGGAATGGACCACCCAGCCATATAAATGTTGTATACTTTTTTTGTACTGCATGCGACATCTAGTTCTTGCTTGTATTCACTGGTCTTGAGTACATTTCAATTATTATAACTGACCGAAAAAAGAAGTCTAGAAGGTTAAATCTAAAGACAATGCGACTATATTTAATATGACCAAAACATCCAACCAACCTCGCGGGGTATTTGTTATTTAGCTCCGTCGATATCCTACATGCTGAATGGTCTAATGCGCCGTCATGGTGGTAGTACATTGACTGCCGCGCAAGAAAAGGTATATCGCAATGTTGGCAAATCTTCTTGCAAAAACACCGAAAATAGGGTGTCACTGTTTTTTTTTGTTTTTTTTTATAATAATTTATTAGCACTAAACATACTTTTCACAAAAACAATACAATTATTTATACCACCTTTTAACAAAGTTCTATGACATAGCTCGAATATTATCCTATACAAAATTTTACAAATACATTAACGTTTCTTTCTTCCTTTATCCCTAGCGGAAAATTAATATACAATTGAAACCCTTTATATATTAATAAATTCTGTGTATCTGATCTATTATAGCTACATAATCTTATGCATTTCTTAGATTATATGGCTGCGCATCCGTCACCAGTGTTATTTTCTCTCTTAAATATGGCGGCAGATGCCCGTTCTTCATCCTAAATATAAATTTCAACACATTAAGATCAATTCTCTGTGTCACATTCATCCACTTCAGAATTGAGACCATCCACCTAATTGATTGTATCTACTACATTGCAAGATTATCCTCATTGCCCTATTTTGTGCACAGAGAAAGTACCGTCGCGCAGTATTCGAAAATGAGGTTTTTTAGTGACATTGTAAATTTTTATTGCACTCTCTAGTGAATTGATTTTCTCAACCGTCTAAAATATGATATTTTTTTTGCAATCTTTTTACATACATAATCCAACTTGTTTATTGAAATTTAGTTTATTGTCCAACATTATACGTAATTATTTGATGTCATCAACTACTTCAATTGGATCATTCATTCTGAATTTCGATCGACACATCTACTTTGCTGTTTAATATCATACATTTCGATTTGCTAGTATTTAATTTCAACCGATTGCTATCCATCCATGCTTTAACTTTGTTCAAATCGCCTTCTATTTTCCTTTTGATATCATCTACGTTTTCCCCAGTACAAAATATCAGTGTATCATCAGCAAACAGCATGAGCTTTGAGTGGACTATTGCTTGCTTTAAGTCGTTTATATAAAGCGAAAATAATAGTGTTCCTAAGACTGATCCCTGTGGAACCCCCATTTCAGTTTCAATCGTTGTTGAGCGAGACTCGTTGACCTTTGTTCTCTGCGTTCTTTTTCTGAGATAATCCATGAACCAATTCAATTCACACCCTTTAATTCCATACTTATCCAATTTCTCAATCAGAATATTTCTGTCCATCGTTTCAAAGGCTCGTTTCAAGTCTAGAAAAACAGGTACAATTGATTTCCTTTGACCTATCTCTTCATGCCAGTAGTTGATAATAAAATTTATTGTCGCCTCACATGAATGCTTTTTTCGAAACCATGACTGTTCCGGGATTATTATATTATTCCTTTCCAAATATTTTTCACACTTCTTTGTATTTGTTACTATAGATACTGGTACTATAAGTGATTATTTTCATGATTGAGAAAACCTGCCCTCTTCAAATGACTTATTAGCGATATACATAAGGACTGTTCCTATGTCATTCCAATTATCTCGAATTATTCTTGCATTCATTTCACCGAAATCATGTTTCTGTTTGATTAATTCACACGGTGATTTTAAATCTTTTTCCGTAACGTTGCCGAACTTAAAAACGCATTGCCTATCTTCTATGCCATTTTCATATTTCCGGTACGATATTGTTTGGTTTATATTTCTTGTGCTGTCTATGAAGAATTTATTAAAGATTTCCGCAAGCTGTTGACTATCCGAGATTTTTCCGTCATTGATTTTTACTTCTTTAATTATATCCCTGTCTTTTCTTAAAACTGTTTGTTTAATTGCTTTCCACATATCTTCTAATGTTATCACCTTGTCGATCCTGTCTTCTATACATTTCCTTTTAGCTCGGTTAATTTTAGGCTTATAGATATTTCTGACACTTCTGTAGTTTTCACAAGCACTTTCATCGTTTAATAATTTGGTTTTCATGTATAGCTTAATTTTGTACTTGTTCATGTACCATTCATTCTCTGATCTTGGAGTAAACTTATTCCTTGTATACGAATTTTCTGTGGCCTCATTTATTCTGGCGTCGAATTCCTTTGTTACTTCATCGAGGTTCGTTTTTTCCAAAATATTCTGTATCTTAATATAATTAATATATTTGTTGAGTATTTCCTTATCCTGCTTTAGTATCTCTATGTCCTGCTCTGCTGTTTGTTTCTTCTTACATTTGATCAATATCTACAGTGTCTCATGATCAGATACATTTACATCACTTTTCACTTTCGCTTCTATATTTTTCATATTTGTAACCACCCAGTCAATCAACGTTTTGGAATTTCTCGTAATTCAAGTATATTCCTCAACTATTTGTTTACATCCATTATCTTGAATAGTATTTTCAATTTGTCGCTTATATGTACTATTTTCTTTCCAATTTATATAAAAGTCACCTAAGACTATCAGTTCTCCATTCGGTTCATTTAATTAATTCATTACCCCCATTAAATACTTCACAAAGCTGACTATTTGTGGAACTCGGTGACCTATATATGACGGTAATTATGAATTGATTATTCTGCGCTATACCACATAATGCGTCAGTCCCCATCGCTCTTTTATAACTATTTCGTATTGCCAGCCGTTACGCAAATATATTGGAGCTCCTCCTGTATGCCTTGATATTGAGTCGCACTTTACAACGCTATAGCCATTTATCCTAATTTCAGAATCTCCTATATCCTCAACGGTATGTGTTTCACTTAACAAAATAAGATCACAGATATTCCTACTTAGCAATGGTTCCAATTCATATTACATATTACCTCTGAGTCCCTGAATATTACATTTTAATTCCTTTAGTTGCTACAATCCTGTCGTCCGTTGCTCGACGTTTAACTTCTGTAGATACGCCAACTCATTGTATTGTGGTTAATATCCAACATTAATCCTAATTTTCGTTCGCCTTCGTACAATTTATGCATTTTGTAATTACAATATTTTTACACCCTTTGGTAATATGTTCCTCCATGCAATTTAGGAACGTAGATAAAATAAGAGATCCAATCAATGTACTGCCGATGTTACCAGCCCAGACATTCACGCTGAATCTTCTTTGAAATTTTGACTTTTTCGCTGATGTGGATATCCCAGAGTTTTTCCGTCCCTGATAAGCATAGAGGATCACATCAAAGGATCTTGTCGTAAAAACTATCGTGTCTCTAGTTAGTAAAAATAGGAAATAAAATTCACGAATTCATCATAAATTATAATTTTATAAAATAGAGGAATTAAAGCGCTACGTACTTTACGTGTATTTAAAATAGCAGTCACAGAACAGATGCAATACGAACTCCATGGAAAAGTTAAGAAAGTTTGGTTTTTTGTATACATATTATTATGTGAAGCCCAGCTCAGGAAATATCTATGATGCAAAGAATATCATGGTAGGAAGGTGATAGGGAAAGGAATTAGGGAATGTGAGAATAGTGATGTAGTTGCTGATGTACATCAGTTTTAAACTTTCACAAATTGTGTGCCAGAGGAAACGCAGAAGATGGTAAACTACTCCACATTCGCACAGTTCGGAATAAGAAAGCATCACGAAATTTTACTGTACAGTCAAAAGTAACTTGAGACTAGATATTTCATCGGAATCTTCACCAAGCATGTAGCGATAAAGAAGCGAAGGGCATCCCATCCAACATTGCGGCGATGCTCGAGTAACTGGATATGACAAATCCTTGCTACATCACCTATGAGATGATAGGCACTCTTTTCGATAATATTTAATGAAGCTAAAATATTATACCCTAGAAACGCTCCGGAATTATTCTGGAGTGTTCTATTCCAAAAGCTTCTTGACTATTCTATTTGTTCTATTCCTGAACTTTCCTGTAATAATAATCGATTCTCCGAACCTGAAGTCGTTTACTCTCCATTGCCAGTAGATGTCACCAGTTGTCTCTTTCTATTGCACGTAACAATATTGACAATGTTTTGGTCACATGTTGTTGTTGTAAAAGGTCTAAAAGGACACATGTTGTTGCTGTAATCCTATGATATTTGAACAGCACGCGCTTCTGTTTACATTCGTTTTGCTGTGAAGAGATTAAGTGGGAGAAATTCTTACTGGATTCTCTGATATTTTCCGGAAAAATGAGAATTTCATTTGAGAGGAATTTTACATCTTCTTTCAGCACCTTGGCCAAAGCGAAATTTATTTTTTTCTTAAAAAATTAGTGTGACCTGATGTAGATTATTATGAATAGTTTGATAGGATTTTGAGGAATTCCATAAGATTTTGTTGTTCGGGTAATCCTACGTTCTCACGATTATTGTTTTAAACTCGTTGTCTCAGTTGCACTACAATAATGCATAGCCAAGTTCTTTTCCCCCATTCATGCAAAAGACGAAAGTATATGAAATTACTTGTTTCATTCTAAAAAACAACAGAAATTTTCCAATTTTGCTCTGCAGCTTCTTAACTGTCATTAAGTTAACTTAGCCTATACGGGGGATGCAAAACAGGTGTCTGTGAAGTGAGTGGAAAATGAGAATTTGAAGCAAAGAGCAATCATATTTATCCAGGGAATCAACAACCACTTCAGCATTGTTAACTAGTGAAGAAATAGAGGAACTTCTGAAATTGTTCCTGCTGTTTTATCCAGGATGAGAAACTTTTTCTGTCTTCGCGGCTTGACAAGATTCTTCATTTATCACACACAGCTATTCACAAAGAAATTTCTCTCTCTGGATAATGGACTGTCAGGTGTTCCATGAAGTCTTGTGGACCTATTTCACTTCTGGACATGGATGTAGTTGATAGGTGCGAACAGCAGACTCTTTCGTTTTTATTGTTTGGTTGACTTATGGTTAAACTAAGAGCGATTTTGATGTTGTAGAGATCTACTGTAGGAATACGGAATGTATTCATGCATGCCAAGATTTACAATGTCACTAAATTCTAATGTAGATTCATCAACATCACTTCAAACAAAACATATCGATCAATCGATTTCTCTAAGATACTGATTCAGACTTTCCCAATATGTAATCAATGTTGCTTTGTTTTTATTTAACGTTTGGGCTAAGTATTCTAGTCAAACTATTGCATATTTAATGATATGATAAAAACAAATATTCCAAAAAATCTGTTTGTTTCCTCGTTGTGTAATTTCGCTGGATATCTCCAATCATTAATTAAAATTTTTTCCCTTTGGCACCTGCTTTCAATTGATACAACTCTTCCATTGCTTTTACCCGAATAGGCTATGTCCTGCTTCAAACATCCACAAAAAAGCCGCGCTCATGTACACGAGTTTTACAGATCCTGTTCTCTATAGTCTTCAACAGACACAATCTAAAGTGGAGCGAAAGCCAAGCCGTAGTCGTAAAGACTGCATTTCTAAACGTATCAAATTAACGCTTCCAGACATACGTTTTTTTACAATAAGTGCAGTAGAAAGATTTTATTAGGAAGAATTCAGAAGATGTCCTGCAACTTGTTTTCCAGTGGTATTCAGGGGGGGGGGGAGCCTTGCTGGATCCATCCCTGCCAAGATCCATTAAGTTACATAAGTTACATAAGTTCCATAATGGATACAGTCTCAATTTATCTCTTTTCATGGAAAATATGATACTGACTGATTTCGCTTTAGTAGAGTGCCGATGTGGGTAGTATGGTTATGATTCGTCCTTTAGTTGGTTGGATCATCACTGATATAGCAGAACTTATATAGACCGTCTGAAACAGCCTTTAGAACGATACTACGAGTTCCTTTATATGAAGTTCAATTAGCTGCGTCCAGCATTCTGTGACACTTTGAGTATAACATGTTTACAACATATCTATCGCACCAGGGAATGTGGAAAGTGCCAAACTTCCCAGTTCTCTCTATCCTCTGTTCTTTGAACCTGCAATAGAGAATCATATTTTGTTTTTAAGTAGTGAGATGGAGTATTATAAACGCAAGCTTAACAAAAATAAGCCCAAAATCATCTTTCGATAACCCCATCCAGGGCCGGTGGCAAGAATTTTTCATGAATGAGGTTTTGGAAAAATTGGTTTAAAATAAAAACATGTTTTTTTTTTAATTCAACGGTTTCCCAGAACATCACTTACTGATAAGTTTACATTTTCATATTTTTACATAATCATACTTAAAACATTCATTAAATTATATAATCTATAGGATTTCAAAATGTTTAACATTTCATATGAGAACGAAGCGGATGGTTTGGAACGGTGAAAACATATCAAACTTCAATTCATCTAAACCAGGGCTTCTTAAACTGTGGGTCGCGATCCCAAAAGGGGTCGCTTAGCGAAATCTTGGGGGGTTTAATAAATATAATTTTATATTTTTGTATGTTTTTAAACAAATTCTGAAACTATAGTTTTTCATATGTACACTACTGATAAAAAAAAAAGTGAGCAGAGGAAAATATTTCAAAAATCTTTTGGTTATGGTAAAAAATGGCACGAAGTTTCAATATAAAGAAACCGGTCACGTAAAACTTCGCGTTAAAACAAGAACATATATTATCTTAGTTTTTATATTTATTCCTTTATTTTTTATTATGTCCTCCAGTCTTCTTGGAATACACGATATTAGATTTTCTACTTTCGTTCCAAATATTTTCAACAGCTCTTCAAAGTTCGTGAATATTGCGAACATGAGTGTTGTGAATTTTTCTATTGATGTGGTACCAGATATTTTCGATAGAACACAAATCCAGACTTTGAGCAGGTCAGTTGTTGAAAATTGTTGTGTTCTTGAAACCAGATTTCAGTCTTCCGGGCCGTATGATATGGTACATTATCCTGTTGAGATATGTATTCATTTCTATTCTGAATATCTTTCAAAGCTATTAACAAACCTTTTTCAAATATCAAGAAAATTTTATATCAGTAGTGTATATATATTGTTACTATTGTATTTCTATATCTTTATTTTATATATATATACGATGGTATGTAATCTAGAAAACTACTACACACTTTGGAATCTGACAGTTATTCTTTAAGAGTCGAAAGTAATGAAAGTTGAAATCGTCAGAGGGGGGGGGGGGGTGGAAGGTTGCTGCAAAAGAAATGAGAACTAAGTGGTAAATATGATATGGAAATTGTTAAAACGTATAAGTATCTTTTACTCCATCTTAATGAACGGTTAGCACTATCAAAATCCAGTATAGAAAAACTTTTGATCCAGAAAATGCGTACCTACTTGATGCCAGTACAAGGTATTTACTGCGATGTCTCTGTTAATTATGTACTATGAATCGGAAGTGTCAGGTTACTAAAATAATGAGCAAACCAGAGCAACTGTTCAGATATTTTATAAAACAGTATTTTGCCTCCTAATGCAAGCCCCTAATTACATGATAGGCTTGAAAACCTATTTAGAAGACGTTTGCACACAAACTTTAAAAAGGCAATAAAACTCTAAATATTGTATTAGCACACAGAGTTATTAAAAAGAAGATATTCTGGTTCAAATACTGAGAAGAAATTGCGGACGAAACAATATAACATTGGATCAGAATTCTTAAAATAAGTCTCTGGCTGATAGATTATCTGAGTGTCAATTAAATTGTCTGCTAGTATATAAGGCTCAGAAAGCATCCGTGTATTTTTGAATGCAGATGAAGTCATTTTAATTTTAACGCAAGTCGTTGAAGAGTCAAAGAAAGTTCCATGTGCCCTCTGTGTAACTTGAAGTAGTAATAAAATATAAGTTGTTGCCGATTGTCCGATATTATCAGAATTTCGAAAATTAGCGGTTAAAGTCAGTTATCTCACATTGAACGAAATCATGGATATTCTGAACAGAAAAGATTTAGAAAGTCTTAATATTTTCCTTAATACATACTGCCTTTCCCGAAGCCAAGTCGTTAAGTCGATTTTCGGTCATTGACTTACGAAGATAATTTTTAAACTTTTATAACTTTTCAAATTTTGCAATTGCCTAATTAACGACAATATAATTGAGGTGGCTTGCCAGCATTACTTGTCAGCAAACTTATTTAAAAAGTAATTTACCACTCCTTTCCGCGAGGAGATGCAGAACTGGAACTCCGTAAACAGTATTTTCGAATTGAGGCCGGTGAATTTCCTATTATTTATTATTTAAAATAATATTACAAAAATTAAAAAATATTTAACATTATTGAGATTGTGGCATGGTATTGAGTTCAGGTATTTTTCGTCTTTTACTTTCTGCTATTATTTAGATACGTTTGAGCTCTAATGCGAGGGGTTTAACATTCAAAGCCCCCCTGGCCCCAGCCGATAACACAGAAGGTTGCTTATTTTCAAATTTCTTAACTAGCTTTTTTAACCGTCCTTTTCTTTCTTTGAAGTACCCGCTCTCTAGCCCACTTTCTTATTTTCTATCCTTGTAAGCAAACTTCAAATTACCGCCGACGCAACTTTTGGGAAGTTATTTTGTTTACTGATTACAAGTGCCTACACCTAAACCTTGACATACCTAAACAGTCAGCTATAGCTAGAGAAATATCTTTTGTAATACTGTTACAGCTGTAGCTAGAGAAATCTTTACATTTCCTTAATCACTAAATCAACTCTAGCTACATAAATCTCTACAAAATGTTTAATAAGTTTAACTAGAGAGCTCGAGCTAGAATTTTCTTTAGCTACATTTTTGTCTCTACCGGGTAATGAATCACAGGGTTTCTTAACTTATAAAGGTCTTTAAGCTACTAATCAAATGAGACGAATAATAAGATGGTGCATATGAAAAACTTTACCATGAGCGGATTCAATAGATTTTATTAAACCTTAAATAGCGGATGAGTACCACTACATTTTGAAAAAATATTAGTAAACCTTTTAATGATGACAACATGATTTGTCTTTAGGTACACCACACAAAATTAGCAGTACATCGGACGAGCGACTGGATAATCGCTTTTATTTTCTGAAATATTTTTGGTAGCAAGACACGAATTAACGTAACAGCTGAAGATTAATAGAATTCGAACATGGATAAGCTTCAGTTGAAAATATAGAAAGAAAGATTTTTTAAATTTTAAAGAAATTTTATGTGGATCCCCCATTCCATCAGAATTTCAATGCTTCGAAAAATGAAAACTATAGTCAAGTTATTCAGCAGTACCACTCAGAAAGTTGTGAAAGGTATCAATACATTTAAGTGCGATTATATGAAGTTCGTACTAAATCTTTTGAATCAACTATATCACAATCAAATTTCTGCTTGGCAGAAACACCAACATCCTTTAAACTTTTTATAATTCCTTAAGTTTTCTATAATACCTTTGGTTTTCATATAATTCTCTACGTGCCAAATTAGATTGGAACTTGACACTACTACTCCAATCCTGTTTTTCAGCGATTATAACATTTTTAGATCTACGATTTTAAGCGTATATATATTAATGCAATAATTTTACGGGAGAATTTTACGGAAGATTAAATTGCACAGGTTATTAGAGCAACAGATGCCATGAAATCGAGCAGTATTTATTGCTGAGCTATACATTCCTGCTGCAACACTGTAACCGTATTAATATTCGCAGAATCCGTAAAAGTTATCGTTTTACAGCTCATGCCAAAATTGATAAATTGATCAATAAATTATATGTAATAAATAACAAGTTATTGTCTAGAATTGAGTAAGGATCAAGTTGATTCAAAACAGCACAGACCTATTATCAACAAAAACAAAATAAGTGTAAAAACCCTGCACCAATTAAACGATATTTCAGTAAAGCGTTGAAGATAAATTTCTATTTTTGTTCGAAATTGCATTTTAGGCCTATTTAAATTTATTTTATTTTTTTATGATCAATTAGAACAAGAATGCTGATTTTGATCATGAATAAAAACAAGTATGTATGCCTTTTATGTACTACTATAGGTAGCGTTTACTATTACATACATATCTAAGCTATAACCCAAGTCCATAAAAACATTAGTGGAGAATGCAAGCAGCCAAAGCAGGCCGGTAATAATGACTTGCTACTATGTTATAAGCCTTTGTGATCCTCTTATTCCTCTGGATTTAGCTAATTTATTTACTATTAACTGACTGTAGGTACAAATAGCCTGCCTGATCGTTTTTAGAAAAAATGACAAAAGGAGTTGCTTTTACTCAGTTAAATGGTTCTATGAAATCCGTTTTATATTCGAAGAATTGAAACGTTTTAATAAAACGAGCCAGCCAAAGAATCAAAAACACAAAAAACTGTTTTTTTGATTAATTGACAACGAATGACTTGGCAGTTTTGTAATCGTTGTGGACTCAATATTCGTTCACCTGAAAACACATGAGTCTATACTAAGCACTCTATGGCAGGAATCTTTACCCCGCAGGCAGGTTACTGCTGTATAAATGTGTGTGTAGATAGATGCTATATGGATGACGGACATATAGTATAGATCAATCCGACCTAACAATTGAGTCTATGCTAAGGCAGCAGAAATAATGATCGAACCATACGGTTCCTTGCAGAGGTCGAATACGGCCGGAACCGGGTCGCACTTTATATTTTCAATGAGAGTGACCATCTACAATCGCTAGACCGATTGCTCTATGTGTAGCAATCACAAATCCAGCTCAGCAAAGCGCAACAATAGGCGTACGCAGTGTGGTGTCGAAATGATTTTTGGATGTAATACAGCAAAAAAAAAAACTTTGGAGCCATGTAAACTGTCCATGATTCAGTGGATTGAAGGAACTTCATTACCTTGCATTCAATTTTAATTTCAAATCTCATGGTTCAATTAATTCTCTCCGTTTTCGTCTTATTTTGGGTCTTGCACGTTTGGCGAGAGTCTTCAAACAAGCTGACATCTATGAATGATGGAATTGTTATGACACGAATTCCACTATTATAGTTCATAAAACAAAATTCCAACTTGTGTTAGGTGACTGAAGTTAATTCGATGACTTTTAATGGAAGTTAATGCTTTTTTTTTCTCTTGCTTTGGATATGTAGCTCTAACTAAGACCGCCCGCCGAAGAAATAGTATAGGAGAAAAAAAAAACTTTTTAATTTTATACAAATTTCTCTGGCCTTTATTTGGTAAAATAAATATATCATTGGGTCGAAAATATTATACTTAATACAACTTATATTAAATAAAATATAATATCTACTAAATATAATGTAATACCATACTTCATTTGGACTAAGTCACTGATGATTCCATGACTGATTTTGATACAATGAACACAAATATCATGATAACGCCATAGGGCTAGCACAGACTAAATTTATGAACATTAATCACTTCAACGATAGAAGCAATCTGCAATGCTAAAAGCGTCAATTTTAAAATTCCTCAGTTCATCCTCGTATAATATAGTTTAGATGTTTACTGGTTTCTTCGTAAATATTGCATTATCTCAGATCAAATTACTGTTTTTAATAATAATGGGTTTGCACAATCCAGAGCTCAGCGACATATCTATTAATTTATCCATATAAGCTGACTCACTTGTATTATTCGTGAGATTCATATGTTAGGTTATGTTGAAGTGGTGCATTGTGGTTCTACCTCTCTGACATCCTACCTAGAGACATTTGAATTTCAAATTACTTTATTATATATTACATTTGAGGTAAGGCTCTTTTGCATGTAATTGGATACTCATAATACACATTCTATTAATCAATAAAATAAGGAGAAGAGAAAGAAAAAATCCTACTACAGCAATCAACCAAAACTATTACACGTGAGCGAAATTTTCATAGGTCCACATAATTTTATTTACAAAAACTTCCTATTTCTGCTGCTTTGAGGTCCGTAACGATGGCATACTGCTTTGAATTCCGAAATACTTTTCGAGCTAGTATTCCCCATAAGTTCACGATAGGATTTAAATCGGGAGAGCGAGCAGGCCAGTCCAACAGTTTGATATTTTTTCGTTGAAACCACTCCTTTGTAGCCTTCGTGCTTCCGTGCTAAAATATCCAATTTTCTGTTGGCATTTGCTCGCTAAAATGATGAGCATATCGTCCAGGAGCTCTATGCATTTTTCCGAATTCAATCTGGTGGAAATAAAACACATTGAAGTTTTCCCAGTATAACTGAAAGCAGCGAAGACCGCAACGAAGATCGTGCCATTAAAACCGTCAAGCCCATCCTAATTAAACTTTTTTTCGTCAGAAAAAATCACAATTTTTGCACTCATCATTCCACGACATACTATTTTTGGCAAACTCCAGTATCGCCTTTTTCGTGGTGTTCCGTTAAAGGTGGTTTTGTTAGTTTTTTTGTCCACCGAAAACGCTGACTTGATGACAGGATTTGTTGAACACGTCTTTTGGAAACGGGAAGATCAAAGCTGCCTTTATTTCACCCGCCATCAGGTCTATTGAGCTCGCAAGACGAAAAATTGATGAGATTTGTCTCTTCGTAAGTCGTTGATTTCCTCTTTTGGGATGCTGTTGGTTATGGAATCACCCAATCTCAAGAAATTGTTCACAAGGTTTTGAGATCTTCCTATTTTTGTAGCAATGGAACGGTTCGACAAGCCCGCGTCCTTATACGCAGATATTTTTATCTTTTCGTCTTCACTTAGTGTTTTTCTTCACGACATTATTAAAAAATAAAATTTAATTATATAAACTTGTAAGCACTCAATGTAACAAAGATAAGCAATTTGCCCAATTAATTACTGTCAGCACTCTGAGCACTTCAATAACAAAAGCAAAACTGCCTGGAACTATGGTAATTTCGCAAATTTGATCAGCTCCTCTTCAAGTAAAACTGGTTATTTCTCAGTACGAAGAGAGAAGTACGTTTTAATTCCTAATGTTTTTCTTTTCACCTAAACCTGGAAATATTTCTACGGAAATGAATCAGGTTATTATAAAACCAAAGTTAACCTAATGATAAGTTTTAGGAAGCTGGCGAGATTTCCGAGTGTTTTACATTTAAAATGCACACGGCAAGAAAAGGAAGAAAGAAAGAAAAAATCGAAAAAAAATCGAACACTTTTTAAAACTTTTATGAATAAAGATAAAAAATGTGAAAGCGCAAGTTGCATGCAACGAAACAGAATGGCAAATGTTTCATTTTCGTAAATAAATGAGAAGGGGCGTAGTTTTCACGTTTTACTCTCATAAAATGTTCCCGCGCTTTTGTGAAAACCGGGTTTTGCTGAAAAATTGAGAGAATCGGCCAATGTTTTTCTAGCATGGCCAATGTTTGTTAGTGTAATTTCTATGCTAATTGAGCAGCACGTGCTTCTGTTTACATTCATTTTGCTGTGTGAAGAGATTAACTGGGAGAAATTTTTACTGCATTCTCTGATATTTTCGGGAAAAATGAGGATTTCATTCGAGAGGAATCTTACATCTCCTTTCAGCATCTGGGCCAAAGCGAAATTTATCTTTTTCTTAAAAATGGGATAGGATAGGATTTTGAGGAATTCAATAAGATTATGTCGTTCGGGTAATCTTACGTTCTCACGATTTATGTTTTTAACTCGTTGTCTCAGTTGCAATACAATAATGCATAGCCAAGTTCTTTTCCCCCATTGATGCAAAAGACGAAAGTAAATGAAATTAGTTGTTTCATTCTAAAAAACACCTGAAATTTTCCAATTTTGCTCTACAGCTTCTTAACTTGCAAGTAAGGACCACACATATGAGTGGCCCTATGGAAATTTCGCTCATATAGTAGAAGAATTACTTAAAAAGAAAGAAAAAATAAAGAGAAAGTTGTGAATCAGAAGAAAAGAAAAGAAAAAAAATTAAAAGGAAAGGATGAATCGTGCTAAAATATCAATAAAATCAAGTGAGACTTGAAAATTGTTTAGACTCCGCTTTTTAAAAACTTCTTATGCCCTAGGCACACAGCACTCTTAATGAAGAAATAACTAACGACTCATTAGTCTATAATGATTCATTATAAACTGCAGACACACAGCCATTTATTTTATTAAGTTGTGCTGTCAAACTGGTTTTGATAAACTCATCACATTAAAGAAGCAATATGGATCGAATTAACACGATAAACTTTGTTTTCATTTATTTTATTTTCAATTTAACAATTTCCAAATGAGAAAAACATTATATTTAAAAAAATATTGATAATATAATTTGTGATTTGCATTTCTCTGCATTTGTTCTTCTTATTTTTCAGACGCACAGCGGAGCTTCAGATTTACATTATATGCCAAATCTAGCACATTTTTCCTCATTAACCCATTTAAACCCAGAAATCCAAGAATTTATAGCATCCATATTTCCCAGAACTATATTTATCTAAAACTTTGACTTAAACGCAATTATTTTAATGAAACGGGCAAGTTGGTGTGTAATAGACTTAAAATAAGTAAAAAAAGTGGTGAATTAATACTTTTTTAAGAATGGGTCGAAAATGACCCTTTGGGAACATAAGGGATAGTTTTCGGAGTTAGTCAAACTTTAATAACAAAAACATATTGTATCATAACAACATATATTATTAATGAAAGAAAAAAAAAATATACATACATTTTCAATAAGAATTTAACAAGTGAGGTTTAATAAAATAAAGTTGTGTCTTTTCTGAGCAAAACTCATTCACTAAACAAAACAACATAGGTACTTCATTGTAAAAATATCATACTTCATCAGAAATTATTTTTCTTCATCTCTTGAATTGTGATAATTCAAGAAACATTTGTCACGCAAAGGAACATTACAGGATGTGCAAGCTGTTACAGTTTTGTTTCCGCAATGAATACATCGACATTTACTTTGACCAGTGATTACAAGATGTCTCTCGGACTCTAAAAGTACATTGCTGATTATGTTTCTTCTCGTAGGTCCCGGTGCACTTCGTGGTACTCCATATTTTTTGCACAAGTTTTCAGCTACATTCCTAATAAATTCGAGTTTATCATATTTACATCCAAAGCTTCTGCTTAGTATCCATGCATTGTTCATTGCAGCATCAAAACACCATAGTATAATAGGCATATACCACTTTTTTCACGAATGATAATAGGATAATTTGAAATTAAGTTATCCATTAAATCAACACCCCCATATTTTTGTTGTATTGATCAATAATATGTGGTTGATCTACTTCAATTTTGCGTTTTTGTTTGACGGAATATCTGGAAATTTTTTTTATAGGCTGTACACCAAAGTGATTTGACATAGGCATTACAATATTATTGTCCATCCATTTAACCGCAATAATATTGTCACTTTGTCTACCGAACTATCGTATACTCCTCTTGCCTCCTTTTCTAGTTCTTTATTTGAACTTATAATGCATTTTTCGGTTCGATTTTCGCATACAGTGCCCGTTGCACCAAAATTCCATTGAAATAACTTCGTCAACAATTTTGCACTTGTAAAAAATTTATCGAAAAACTGCGAAAATTTAAGTCCTTATATTTTTGTTTTAAAAATGAGGCAAATTCAATAATCACTGATCCTCCTAATCCGTAACGCTCTCTATAATCACTCGTTAATAAACTATTTTTTCCTTCATATAGTTCAAATTGTAGACAGAATCCATTGGTAAAAGCCATACTCCACACATGATATCCGAAGCGTATAGGTTTGCATTTCATGAACTGTTTGCACGAATGCCTTCCGTAATATCGAATCATGGATTCATCAATAGAAATGCAGCATTGAACCGGGGCAAATCTGTTGAATTTTTCATTTAGTTTTATCACTAAAGGTCTAATTTTTGCGAATTTATCTGACTTGTCCAAATCATTATTGTTACAGGCATGAAAAAACCTAAAAATATCGTCAAACCTATTCCTGCGTATAGTTTCTTTTATGAGGGTGTTTGACGAGTCTTCTCTGTTTTCCCAATACATTCTTCGGCAGGGGCACATATTATAACTGGTAACAACAAGAATCCCAATAAAGGCATAGAGCTCATCCACGGATGCAGACAAATTGTGATTATTGTACATTGCATACATATTGGTAAGATCGCACAGTTCTGTTATTATATCCTCTGACATGAATAACAGAAAGAATTCAATTGGATCCGAGTATTGGGAAAGAGTAATTACGGGTAAATATACCTCTGTCCATGGCGGTTCGCCTTTTTCAATTTATTAGAACATTCAGCCGTTTCTTCGTCATCAGTGTCATTGTTACATATATTAGATCCTCTTATCTCAGCAATTGCTATTGTGATTCAAATTCGAGGGATTATATTCATCCTCTTCTCCAGAGTCCTCGTCCGTATCTCTGTCGCAATTTTCCGGAGGTAATATAAAAATATCATCGATATCCAATAAAGTATCTTCCAGGGTTTCCAAAGTTTCTGCCACGCTCAGATCTCCGCCGCTGTAAATTTATTAACCTTATTAGCCCAAGGGGTCGAAAACGTACCAGCGATGTTAAAGGATTGATTTAAAAAATACTTTTGGAAAAAATGGCGATTCAAAGGTTAACAAAATCTATGCATTCGTTTTCAATCGAGAACAAATAAATACTTCCTCATTTAAAAATAAATGTAGTACTTACCACCTCGAATTCAACTCCATGATTGCTTACTTCCACACAGTCAACTTTACTACCTCGTACCACAAAGCATACTGAACGTGCTGCCACGAAATTCACAAATTACTTTATTGCCAATTATTACAATTTAACAGAATAATTTCCAGGAATATTTAGTCATTCTATGACTGTTTATACGCCAGAAAGTGCATGGGTCGATTTCGACACATTGGGTTTTCAATGAAGAGGGTCGTTTTCGACCGCTTGGGTTTAAATGGGTTAAAGGTATAATGAAAGAGGAAAACACTTCATTATTGTACTTCATTATCATCTGATTTTCGAGCTATAATGACGTATACTATGTGTCACATGGCATTTTAATGAATAGTTAGTACAAATGATTCATTAGTTCGTGCTGTGTGTCTAGGGTATTAGGGCTGTTGAGCGCTTAACGTTAGTGAGCGATGAGTTCTAAAGTTTGACATCGTAAGCGAATGAAGATCTCATAGTACTTTGAATTAAGTTACAAGGTGTTATAACTATTTGAAGCCTAGTATTTTCCCAAGTAAATAATGTGACAAATAGTTCTTGCATATCTTGAAAACCATCAGGGCAGTGTGATAATTCAAATATTTATATAATGTACAGCACAAGATGAGATAGGAATATTCAGATATTTGGCTAAATCGATATATATTAAAAACATACCGCGAACATGAATTGTACGCTACTTCTAAAGAACAACAGATCTGACAGCCATATAAGATAAAGGGTATAATCAGGATATTAATCAGCTGCATCCTAATAGCCTGTAAAGCCATGACCACAGTCAACAGATATAAACAGAAATCGAAACGATAAAAAAAACCAAAGTTTGTTCGACCTCAAGAAAAATTTGCAACGCAAGCAAATTCCGCTATGCAAACATAATTCTTGATTGAGAAAATATACATACCTGAGGTCATTGCTTTACCATATCAATATATTGTGATTCATTCAGAAATTGTGTGATCAGAAATGCTGACACTAAAATTTTGATTTTTAATTTTATGTATTGCAATTCTCCAATAATCCCCTCTCTAGAATTATTAAGAAACAGTGATTCATTTGTAACCAATTTATATAAATAAGTAGAGACTAATCAATAGAAAATTCAGATTTAATTCCGACTTTAACGAGTAGTTTTATTTCTCAAATAAACATTGGCATACTCTGCCATCTTTATTATTGGCATACTCTGCCTACAAAACAGCAGCATACTCTGCCATCCAAAATAAAGCAGCATTCTCTGCCTTTAATACAGATAGTGGCATACTCTGCCACAACATTATAAATTGGCACATCCAGCCATAAGGTTTTCAGCCTCTTCGAAGTAAAGGAATCATCATAACAGCGCCGGCTTCTTAGCCATCCAGAAGTAAGTTCGGCAGCGCTCTACCTTTTCATTATAATTTCTATCCGAATTATAATTAAAAATTCATCATGGACAGTATCTCGTATAATACCGGAATAAACTTACCGCAGGTCTGGGGAAAATATTTCACAGAAAACCATACCTATCGGAGAGTACCAAATATTCGTCCCACGACCTTGCCAATATGCAGGTCCGAATTTAAAGTTTTACTAAGTAAAATGTATGAGTTCGCGGATTGAGAATAAGGAATAACAGTTTCGATTGAGAATAAGTAATAACAGTTTCACCAAAGGAAACAGGACTTAAATCGGTCGTATTGAGTTGTTTGATATTAAAAATTATTGCATGGGACTTAGCTCCATTTAATCTGAGCTTGTTTTCATGTTTGAATTGGTCATTTAAGATCAATTTTAAAATTTACAATAAAAATAGAAGAGAACCAAGTAGTGAGCCTTGTGGAACACCTGAGGAAATAAGTTTGTAGTACGAAATCGAGGATGAGGTAACTACTTTCTAATAACGATCACTTAAATAAGAAAATATTAGTTTTACTGCCTGGCAAGTCGGCAGTTTAGCTGAATTTAGTTTTGAGTTTAAAGCATAATAAATTAAAATTAACGCTGTCAAAAGCTTTGGAAAAATCCATTAGCACAAATACTGCCGCCAGTGGATTAATAAAATTGCTTCTTTTGATGAATATTGCATTTTTGAGTGTGTTTATGGTTTTATTGGATCCATTTCTCATCACAAGTGACATTTCGATTTAAAAATAGATCAGATTTGTGACGAAAAAGAAACATCAAGCAAGCTTCCAAACACCTTTGTTTCATTCAATTTATGTGGAACCCACTTATCCAACTTTTTTACTTCATCGATTTGAGCCGAAATGAGTTAATATTATTTGTTTGCTAACACCAAACTTCAACGATAATTCATAGGCACTCTAAGATGGATCAGACTCAACGTTGACCTTTACTTCATCATTATTGACCTTTGATTCTCACCGAATGCGTGGTTCATTTGTGAGGTCGAAGTTACCTGTACGAAATTTGCCGAACCAATTTGATACTATAGCTGCTGCTTAGTAACACTAGAGTCAAATACACTATTAATGTTTTGCACGGTCTACCATGCCATAGTTCTAAGCAAGAGCGAATTTCTGATCGCCTCATTTTCAACATAATTTCTTTTAAAAAAAAAAAAGGTTTTAATATTTTTTAGAGCTTTCAATGATTTCTTTAAACAGACGAGATATGTAACTCTCCAACAAAGAAAACAGAACGCTAAAATATTAACCCAATGTAAAATAATAAGCTGTTAAAGTTTGCGTTATTTTTAACTACAAATTTCATCCTTGACGACCCAATACTAAAATTACGAAGCTTCCGATAATTAATTAGAAGAAGTCAGTCTTATATAAGTTTTCCAAAGCTTGAATGCATAGTCCCTCTTGCACATGAAGGCTATTATAGTATTAGAGAGTTTTGCTATGAAAATTCATAGCGAAATAAGTCAATTGAAATTGACTCAGTTTGCTGCTAAGTCTGCAGCTCGAGAATTGAGTGGAAAAAAAATCCTTAATGCAAACGAAAATTTTTTGAAAAAATAAATTTCATTGCAGAAAGAGGGCATTTCATATAAGCAGGAACCGTATAATCGTCAGTACGGCTTGGTTCCTGCCTGCCGTATATGCCAAAGCAAACAGCCAAGCTGACCTCATAAATAGACTTAAAATAAATTTTAAGTGTGAATTATATGAGGCGAAATACTACGTATTTACTTGAATGCCTAGCAAGATTTAGCCCTATGCGCGACTAGCATTTCATAGAGAGTTTTGCTACGAAAATTCATAGCTTGGCTGTTTGCTTTGGCATATACGGCAGGCAGGAACCAAGCCGTACTGAGGATTATACGGTTCCTGCTTATATGAAATGCCCTCTTTTTGCAATGAAATTTATTTTTTCAAAAAATTTTCGTTTGCATAAAGAGTTTTTTCCACTATTATAGTATTGTTTAACCAGCCATACCTTCGGTAATTCCGTGTGTATGTGGACTGAAGAAAATTTAATTTTGGCAATTGAAAAAGTACAAAAAGGTGAAATATCGAAAAATGAAGCTAAAAGACGTTATGGAATACCGATTCGAACCTTGAGTAGGCGCCTCATGACTGGCAACACTACAAAGTGTGGATTAAGCCCTCAAGGTATTTACAAAATTTTTGTTGCTTATGTAGTTTTTATATGTACCTAATTCAATTAAATATTGTGCCAGCATTACTTGGAACAGAGAACGAAAAGCGTTTGTCTTCTTATATTAAACGCCTAAGGTAACGCCGGTTTTGCACCTGATAGGTTTACTATTCGGTCTCTTGCCTATCAATTTGCCGAGAAATTTGGAATTCAACATAAATTTTCGAAAGAAAAGGAAAAGGCAGGGCAACATTGGCTAACTTCCTTTCTAGAGAGAAATAAATATATCTCAGTACGTCAAGCAGAAGGTCTATCTGTTGCAAGAGCTCAGGGTATAAATAGAGAAGAAGTTAGTGCATTTTTTAAACTGCTTGAAGACGAAATGGTAAAATATGATTTAACTAATATTTTTAATGTTCACGAGACTGGAATACAATAAATAAATAAACCTGGAAAAGTGCTAACAGCCAAAGGAGCTAAGGACGTTCATGTGATCGCACCTCGTGAAAAAGGAGAAACCATTTCTCTTGTTGCATGCGGCAGTGCTGACGGCCGTTTTCTACCTCATGTGTTAATAGCGAAAGGCGTCAATAAAAGATCCGAATTTTCTGATGGGTCCGAAGTCTACATGAATAAAAAGTCATTTTATATTAATTCTGAATTATTTTTGCGTTGGTTTAAGGAACATTTTCTACTCAAAAAACCAAAGACAGATAAAACAATTTTGATTTTAGTTGGTCAGACCTCACATTCCAATTCAATAAATCTGTTAGAGTTAGCCAATGAAAATGATCATAATTATATGCTTGCCGAGTCAGACATGCACGGATGTTGAGAAACAAAAATAGAACAATCACAAGATTACAGGTTGGATCATAAATAGCGCAATCATGGGGAAAGCTGCAACTGTAGGAAATGCCACATCAGGTTTCAAAGCTTGTGGAATATTCCCACTCAATCCTAATGCTATTCCAGACCATTTCTTTACAATATCTGATTTAATCGAAGTAGCTCCTCCAACTGTTCCTATTGAAAGTGCTGCGACCGCAGCTCTGTCTCCACAAAAACCATCAACTTCAAGACAAACATTAACTAGTAAAGAAACTCATACATAGCTTCTTGAAGAGTCTAATCCAATCCCAAAGCTACCTAGTTCGACAGTGAAGAGAAAGCAAGTTGCTTGTGTTTTGAATTCCCCTGAGAACTTTTGGTATGGAGGAAGACTTCTAATGTCAATTTAATTAAACGTAAGCTAGCTAGTGCTCAATTAAAGTCTTCATCTTCTGTCTTAGAATCCACCCCAATTGAAGATGATAACAATGTGTGCGCGGAGTGCTGGGAAAATTATCACTTAACAAAAATAAAACTGACTGGATTAAATGTTCCTTATGCCAAAGATGGCTGCACGAGTCATGTACAATGTACTCTCCGCATTGCAATAATTGTGGTAGGGAAATGCTCCGAAAAAAAAATCAAAAATTGTTATAGTTTATGTTATATGGCACCTCTCCCACAAATTATGGGAGAGTACCTTTAAAATAAAAAATAAATGGTTTGTGTATATTGCATTTTTTATTTTTTTATCTTAACTTCTACTAAAAGTATGGCGTCTCTCCCACTTTTACCCTAATTTAGATGGGTTGCACAATCCAGAGCTCAGCGACATATCTGTTATTTCATCCAATAAGCCCACTTGTATTATTCCTGGGATTCAATGCATATGTTAAGTTATGTTATGAAGTTATGCATTGCGATGTCACCTCTTTGGAATCCTACCTGGAGTTAGATATGAGCATAATAACCGTTTACTTTAAATATCCGTGTATTAGGAATTTCATTTATGTAGTTATTTATTTAGTTGGACTAACTCGAATCAGCCACAAAAGATATCAAGCCTTACTAGGTTTCTCAACTTTACTTAGTGTATTTTTTTTTTGGTTTGGAAAATTTTGGACATTGAAACAGCAGATGTTGAATGCCCTCCCCTTCCTCGTTTTTCGTTCAACTTTTTCAGAAGTTGTTCAATGAAGCCCGTATTGAGGCCGCGAACGTGAATGCATACATAATTCCTCCCTAACATATCTTTTGACTTTCCATGCCATATTTTAGATCATATTGAAATACATACCTAAACCCTTTTCTCTAATTTATCTTCTGTCTAGATCTCAATTATATTACTGTAGCAAAGTGATCAGTAGAGAGCAACTATATTGGAGACACCTAGTCTCCAGAGTATATGTATCAGTGCCTTGATTACTAACAACGTGACTGCCAATGCAAGTCCTAACCTGGGGCCGGATTCTGTAACATGGAGAATTTGGAAATTTGGGAAATGAGAATCTTCGTTTTCTCCAATCAAAACTCCCTGATTCTCCATTCTCCGATTCACTAACGTTTGGAGAAGTAGGGAAAAGTGAGAGAAATGCGAAAAGAGAGATTGCAATTTCCACCGGTTAATTTGAAAATCCGTAGGTTACCTAGATTACCCACCTTCTCAAAATACAAAATATTCACAGTTGGGAATTCTTGTTCTTACTTTTCCACTTGCAAAACATCGGAGAATTTTAACAAGTGCAGTAGAGAATTTGGTAATTCTCAAAACAAATTCACCAATTTACAGAATTCCAAGTGGAGAATTAACTGTCAAATCAACTCTCATCTCCCAAATTCAATTCTCCGTGAATCCGGCCCCTGATAATGAAATATATCATGAATTTT
Source organism: Dioctria linearis (assembly GCA_963930735.1). Lineage (NCBI taxonomy): Eukaryota > Metazoa > Arthropoda > Insecta > Diptera > Asilidae > Dioctria > Dioctria linearis. The sequence goes on along the minus strand of OZ005741.1, from coordinate 212,033,289 downwards.
CTTATGAGACTTGATGCATTTGCAACATGCTTAAAATATTTCTGTAAAGTTGTAAGTTGCAAGTTTCAGCCCACCAAATCTTCCGCGCGTCTTTAAGCCCTAGACGCTGTCCAAAAGAGAGCCTTCGATCCCATTTTCAATGTTGCAATAACTTGTCATATCGACTCACTCGAGGAGTGCCACAATGTGACATGCTTTTCATTCCTTTGTCATTATACACAGTAAAAAAATTGCACAATTGTTGTTACAAAGCTTAGATATTTTTCCCTAAAATGTAGGGAATATTTCCTAAAATGTAAGGAATATTCCCAAAAAATAGGGAATATTCCCTAAAATATAGGGAATATTCCCTAAAATATAGGGAATGTTCCCTAAAATTTTGGAGAATATTTCCTACATTTTAGGGAAAATACCTAAGCTTTGGTTTAACAATTTGTGCATTTTTTACAGTGTATGCATGATCAATTTTGTCAATATTTTGATCAAATATCTGGTCTAATTCCTTATGCACGCAATATTCCCGCTGCAAGCTGCACAGGTAACATCCTTTCATCCTTCGTAATACTTTCAACCGTACAGGAAAATTCCGTGATGCTTTTTTATCCCAAATTGTGGAGCAGTCTACCATTGTCTGTCTTTCCCCGGGCTTACAATTTGCGCAGGTTTGAGAGCGACATACATACATTACATCAGTACCTCCACCACTCTTAAAAAAGAGAAAATGATTAATAATTTTCGTTTTCCGTTTTAACGAGAGTTGCTACAATAAACATTTTGCCACTCGATGAATTATCTAATGGCTCGGCTGCTGCAATAAACTCATTTTCTGATAATAAGCAGATAAAGGTGTAGCTTATGGATGAGTCCATAAGCTTCCAACCATATCTTTTAACTGAAATAAAAATTGGGTAAGTGATATAAAATTGGACACAATTTCACGCGCCGATAATCTGCACCCGTCCAATCTTCTATTACAATTTTATTTAACCCTCTATATCAGACGATTCCGTGTGATGGAAGCAATTTTCTTAATCCTCTCAATATTACTAAGGGTCAATGGGGATTTTTCTTTTATAATATGTTTGGATACAAAATTTATGAAGGGTAAAATTTTGAATCTATATGTTTTACTAACTGTACTCTACAACAATGCATTTAGATTCCAAATTTAACCCTTCACAATATTTTAGGCTTTTAAAAAACAGTAAAATAATTACTGAAATTAATTCTGAAAATAAAAAGTCTTCACACTTGAGAGCATCGGTTAAAACTGAAAACTGAAGTTGAAAGAAATACATACCTACATATAAACTTTTCAGAAATAGCCTCACCCAAAAAAAGCGTACCTAATTCCGACCGAACGCATTTAACTTTCTTGCAGCTAGTTTCTTTTCAGGGCGTAATAATTAAATCTACATTAGAATTGCTAATCAGATAAACTTTTTACATTAATTTTTCTGAATAGCAATGTGGTTAGGATACAGGGGCAAAGCGCAGGTGTGAAACTCTTTAAGTCTTGCAGAACGAATGGACGTTGTTCATTTCGGTTCTTTTCTCTCTTGTGGAGTAAAGTGTCCCAATATATATATACGTATATATATTAGCATAGTGCACGCTTCGGTCCGTTTACGTTAATTTGGATCTTGACCTTTCAGATATGAGAAACTGTAACAGTTTATTTTGCAGAATATTAATGAAAAAACCACTGACCGCACACACATTTTGTGGTGCACAATCTGTTATAAAATTCGCTGCATATCCCATTTTATTACTGAAGAGAACTGATTGTTTTGCGAAACTATATTTTATACAAATGTGTGAGAAGTGTATATACTGCAGCTCTCAATTTTAATATTTTGTTTATACTTTGACGTTTCTACTTAAGAAATAAAAAGTCTGTTTTCGATGTACTTGGACTTGAGTAATCCTAATCCCTTCATATTATAAAACGCAATGTCTGTCTGGCTGTCTGTCTGGCTGGCTGTCTGTCTGTCTGTCTATCTGTTAGTTTTGTTGCTTTGTTGCTTTGTTTTAGTTTATACATTTATTCACTGGCCGGGTTTTTGTATATATTTGGTTACGTTATTTAAGGAAGAAGCAGCGACGATTTTATTGAAAAAAGTTAAAAAAAAATCGACCGAGCAGAGGCTTTTTTGGCATAAGCCGCCTAAACCGTTAGAAAATGTCAACAAAAAAGTCGGGAAAACAAATGACAATCTTTTAAAGATAACCTACAAAAAGCGTTTTTCTGCTGCAGTTGATTATAAAGCAGGATTTACTTTATGATGACATGCATTTTTTACAGAAATTGTGATTGAAATGGCTTATTGAAATTTAAAAGCTGTCAAAGAATCATTGCAATACCTCACACGTACGCTCCCCTCTAGTTTTTATGGTAAAAATCCCAAACTATCAAACTGTCAAATAATAAATTGTCAAGTTTTTAAACGTTTTTTCATAGATATTGAAAGACGGATCATGGAAAGAAGTATAATTTTACAATTTCTAAAATATTGCTTGAAAGCGCGAAGGAGTTCGAAGCAAAGGATGAGATTATATCGAAAAAATTTCTCGCAAAATATCAGATGGTGCTGTAATTCAGGGCTATAATCAACATTTTGTACGATAACGAAATTTTTATTTATTATTTATTTCGTAGTTAACAATATGCTAATATGTAAACGTCAATCCACTTCGATCCACTCAAGTGCTCACATGAAAATAATTCCACTATCGAACTAACGCCGGTGAAGATAATTCCAGTCCTGTTCGTATTCACTTAGCGAATTATCTCAAAGGCGGAATTTTTCTATCAAACTATAAAGGAAAAGGACCAATGCAGTGAATAACTTGAATATTTTCTACATTCAATTTCGCAATATTTAATTACAAACTCAAAACTTACTTTTATTTATTTCAACAAATAATTTGACTTGACAGATATGTATATGCTATGAAATTACAGTAACAACATCAATATGGCAGCACGAGTAGTTGAAATTGACAAGTTAGGGTTGCCAATAACAATGGCTTAGTTTCAGTAACTATAAAAACTTACTATGCTTGAGGTGGTTTTATGGTTCCGGATACGCACACATTGATAAATTGACAAATCGACAAATGCAGAACGCGTTTGCTTCTCTCGTCACTCATAAATAAATTTCCGTATATGATGTACTATCAATTTCTGTAAAACTTGCATGCCATCTAATGTAATTCCTGCTTAATGCGCTTGTTTTAGTAATTTTCAGCGACAGCCAAATATTATCAATTCAATACAATTTATTTGCTTACTTCTATATATGCATACATATTTTTTCGTTATTTCAAATACAAAATACTATTATTATTATTTGTTGGTAAAGCTTCGATCAGACAGATACATACGTATGACATGCTGTTATACCTTCGTAAATTCAAATTACCACTGTATGTAATGCTAGAAATGCTGCAACAAATGAGAATCCTGTATGCAAAATATCCAAATGAAGTGTGCTACTTCAAAATTTACAAATCAGTTCAACCTGATAGTTTGGGATAAGAGTAGCATGACCAATAAGAAATGTATCCTGATCGTATCCTCAACAATCTCAGAAATAACAACGAAATAATAAGACGCGTCAAATTGTTGGCTGCAAGGGACTTTCCACAGATATTTCCGGTTATATGGTTATAAGGTGGGACAAAAGTAATGTCCTAATGTGAATTGGCTGCCATTTTTTTAGAAATGAAAAAAATTTGGCTCTGTTTTCACAGTTAAAAAAATGAGTCAGCATGCAGCAATTGGTGAGCGGTTTGCAGTTTGTAAGGGAACATACTCAGGTCTTTCGCTAAAATTCGCCCCACGAACGTCTGCTGATGCCAAATTGTGTGTAACGCTGTCTCGTCGATGTTTGTGCACTCTCGGACGTCCTTGGTCCCACACACATACTTGCGACATCTCTAGTTGACCTAGTCTTCACAAAATGACGAGGAAAACGGCGCTATATTAAAACAACAGACCGAAAATTGAACAAATAAGCAGTAACAATAATTCCACGCTCTTTAAGTGTGTATTACTACAATACTTATTGTTAACTAATTCTGTAACTGTCTATAACAAAATTGTCAAAGCACAATGACATTTGACGCCATTTGCAAAAGTTATGGCACATTCACATTATGACATTACTTTTGCCCCACCTCATATAACTAATTAAGTCAAAGTTTGCTTGAAAAAGTCATACATATGAGCCAAATTTGAAAAACGTTCGTAATAGTAGTAGAAGTGCTCCAAAAACCAATGGAAAAACATCGATTGAAAATACTAACCTGTGCGGAAATATTAATAATTTTCAGAATTTAGTCGAAAACAGGTAAGAAAGCTAGCTTATGATACCCTAGATGAATGCCCGTATGTAATTTTGTATGGTTACCTATCTGTACAAGTATGATTTTTGAAGTGGGTTTGTGCATATATTTCTAAAACGGTTTTTGTCGGACAGTCAGAATGGTTATAACCAATTTCATAGGATTTCACATTATGAAAAACTTTTCAGTACATTAAAGCCGCATAGCACTGATCGTTTTTACAGCACATGTAAAAATTCTAAATTTTTATATGGCAACACCAAGAACGGATTGCCGGATTTAGTCCATTTTCTAAATTTTATTTACTATTGCTAAAAAACACCAAGAACCAAATTTCACCTCTCTACATCGACGAGTTCTCAGGCAGTACCCAAATATATAGTGAAAAGCGTTCTCGAGTTATCGTGCGGACCGACGCCAAGACGGACGGACGGACATACAAAAATCAAAGTAACTTTTAATATTATGCATGGACGTCCAATCCATTTTGTTCTACAATCATTATTTCGCGGTGTTACAAACGGAATGACAAACATAGTATACCCTATAGAATTCATCTATGGTATAAAAAGTATTTTAAATAATCCTCTCACCTGGTTTCAATACCGTGCTATAGTAACGTTAAAAACAAAATCGTTGAAAATATCAATACACCGATCCTGCACAGGTTTGAAGTGCAGTCCACTATCTGGTCGAAATTTTAAATTCCCTCAATCTATCTGTTCTTTCTCTTACTGCAAATTGGTACACCAAAGGTTTAATTTTTTAATACCTATAATATATCTGCATAGAAAAACTAAACAGTAATAATGTACATTCCGCGACAAAAAGATATGACACCCCTGAAATTTTTCGAATTCTCTGAATTGATGAAACTTGTGTTAATGTTTGCTAGCCTGCTGTAAAGATCCTTTGCTAAGAAATTAATTAATTGATTAATTTTCCATGAATTTTTCTGAATTTTCATGAAAAACAGGTGCAACAAAAAGATACGACAGGGTAAGAAAATATAAAATATTTATTTAATTATTAATTTGTATTTTTTCCCTTTTTTTTATATATATATTATTAAGCCATGTATGATGTATGTATGTCACTCTTAGACTTTCGCAGATTGTATGCCGGAGAAAAGACAGAAGATGGTAGACTGTTCCACATTCGCACAGATGGGGTTAAAAGAGCTTCACGGAATTTTACTGTACGACGAAAGGTAATTTTAAAGGTAAAAGGATGTGCGCGGTTTGCAGCGTGAGTATTGCGTACAGAAATCATTCTACAATGGTTCAGATTAGATATTTCATCGGAACATTGACCCTGGTTTTTGATTACTTCTATTATTCGCTTAGGTAAAGATTTATAGACTTTTTATATAATATATTTTCGAGGAAGTAATGTCCAAGCAGTTGTAATTGCTTTTCCAACTCTCCCACTGTTGCACTGTTGCTTGTTACGTCAATATGCTTCCTATGCCAAATGTTGAGGTCCGATGATCTTGCCGGCCATTCGAGGACGCTTATATTTTTGGCAACTTCCTTTACTGCGCGTGCTGTGTGTACTACTGTATATCTTGTTAGAAAATATATTTGCTGTTCGATATTTCTTCCTCCATTAATTTATTGTATTCCATTCGTTTTTCTTTATAAACCGTATATTCATTTTACCGTTGCAGCCAACAGCAGTCCAAATCTGTACTCCACCATGGGAGGAGTCTTCCTTTATTATAGAGTTCATCTTTCCGTAAATCATGGAAATAATAACTCCATCTATTTGACAATCCAATGGAAATCTCTTACTATCAGAAAATATTATTGTCGCTACCGCTTTTTCCATCTAAGGTGGTGTAGTGTAAACTTCATTCTGTTTTCTTTATATTGCTTGGTAAGCGGCGGTTTACTTTTTATTTTATTTTTTTTTTTCGTTTAAGACGTTGTGCGTTTTGTACGTATTTGTCTGTACAGCCGCTTTTTCTGCAATTTTTCTCGCAGTTTCTACAGAATTTGATGCTACTCTCAAAATTATACGTGAGTTCCGATCATTAATCGCTGGGGCCTTCCAGGACTTTTCTTCTTTTCATAATTTGCGGGGCCTTGAAGTGAACCTGCGAAAGCACTCCTACTACTTCTGTTTAATATGTTTGCTATTTTAGCAATACTTATATTTTCACTTTTTAATTTTGTAATAGTTTGTATTTCATTGCCAGTAAATTCTTTACCGCGACCCATTTTAATCAAATATTTAACACAAAGAGAATTCTTAATACTCAAAATATTGAAAAAAATGTAATTCACAGAATAAATACTGATAACACTTGTAAACCTATTGACTATTTGAACACCAGATGGATGTTAAATGCACCAGCTACCCCGCCTGTCGTATCTTTTTGTCGTATCAGTTTTTCAATAAATGTAGAAAAATTCTTTATAGAATGAATCTATTGGTAAAAGGATCACTCATATACTAGATTTCTTAGTAAAGGTTCTTTTCTACAAGCAAACAAATTTTACAACATGAATCATTAGTTCAGAGAATCGGAAAAATTTCAGGGGTGATGTATCTTTTCGTTGTAGAGTGTAGTCCACCAAAATCCTCAAGAAATATTTCCCAAGCCATGAAACAAAAATCCTATGTATGCGTGTCAGTCCGATTATCTAAAATATTTTCTCTTGATTTTTATGGAAAGGTGACTATAGAATTGACATTGATTTTATATATGCAATAAAGCCTTAACTACTATCCATATAGAAAAATTCCCTTCCCGTAATTTTGAAGCGTGGCATTTTATCTTCACAAATGCTACATTTACTATATACTTTACTTTACAAAATAATAAATTAATTTTTATTAAGGGCGGGGTAAGGTTTTAAAATTTTTTTTTGCTTTTTTTTAGTTCTTTTTTATGAATGTACAATATGTCGAGAATATTGTGTACAAATTTCAAGTAAATCGGAGCAAAACTAACGGAGCTACAGCATTTCAAACGACCAGCCTTGATACTCGATACCTGCCCGGAAGCATCTTCAAGTCCCTTTGTTTCCCCGAATTTCTTTCTCCTTCTATTGGTCTTTGAAAGTATGTTAACTGACCTTTTACATATTATTGTATATTTTTGGGTACTTCGAATATAAAGGCGAAAGCCCAATGAACGCGGAAGGCGTTGAAAGTTCAATAGAATATACGTGTTTAAGTTCGTGCTGGCCAAATGGCTGCCGCGATAGTCGGATTCGACGCGAAAGTAGAGCAATGTTCTACTTTTAACGCGCGGCAGACGCTTTGACAGTTCCTTTGAGTGATTTTAAACAGTTTATATGCTTAGTAAGCTGCAATTCAAGAACTGCCACATCTAATAACTCTGATATATACACTTTTTCACTTTTAAATAATAACTCAAGCTTTTCTATCACTTTTTCTTTTTATAAATAAATCTTTTAAGGCCTAACCACAATGTGCATAAGCTTGCATATGCAAGCCTTGAAAATATCACGAATGCTTCCTTATGCATCACTAACATTTATATAGTATTTACACAAACAGTCAAATTTGCTTATGCAAAGTACGATTCTTATTCCTATTGTGGGTTATTATGAAAAGCAATTGCTCGTGTCTTTGCATATGCACATTGCGGTTAGGCCTTTAAGAGTACCAACGCAACACGTCCATTGGGCCTTGCTCAAATCCTACACGCGTCTGCCGCGGAGAACTGTCAAAGCGACGCAATGCCTGCCGCGTTCATTGGGTTTTCACCTTAAAAGCCGAAACACAATGATGCCGACACGGCATTTACGACAACACTGTCGTCGTAAATATCGCCGAATTAACACAATGACACCGACATTCTTATGTTCGTTGGCATATCAAAATATGTAGGTGGTAAAATTATTCGTTGAAATTTATTAACAAAATGAGAAAGATATAAAAAAAATGGAAAGGTGTAATAAACAATGATTAACGCCGAGTTTATGTGGATTACAAAATATCATCTTCCACTTATTTTCAACTTTTCTCCAATTTCTTCTTTATTTTTTTTTTATTTTAAATATGTACATATTTCGGTATTGAGGATTTCTTTTGGCATAAAAATACTTCATTTCCCTCACTAAATTAATTAATGGCTTCTCTAAAGAAATTTTTTGCTCATTACTCTCAGCAGTCAAAATCAAATTACGACGACAACGACGACAAAAATTGAATTATTCCCAACTCTGGTTACGGCGACAAAATCGGTCGGCGCCATTGTGTACAGCAACATGGTATTGCCATTAGGTCAACATTTAATTTGTCGTCGTAAATGTCGTGTCGGCATCATTGTGTTTCGGCCTTTACTCAGTTTACAAGCACACTTTCTGCTGAACGGTTGTGTACAGAGCTAAAATTAATTTTAATGTTCCCGAAAACGTCATTTTTGAAGTTCGTGAACATTATAACTCAAAATCTACTTAACCGATCCTTTTGAAAATTTAAACACTACTTCTACGCATAAATCAACAGGTAATCAGGAAGAGTTTTTTTTTTAAAAAAATTTCTATTTGTTAATAACAAATTAACCGAAAATTTATTACCTAAAATCGGGTTTTTCACTTCCAAATGCTGCAAAAAAAAATAAAAAAAATAACAAAGGCTCCCTGATTACCTGGTGAAACATATCACCTTTAAAACGCATATCAAGCTTTTTTTCAGATGATCCAGTAACGAGTTGTAGTGTTCACCGCAAAACAACTTTTTTTCAAGGCGCCTCCGGAGATTCGCCGTCGCTGACGTATTTATCAATATTTTTTCTAACTTACTTTAGAAATTGTACCACAATATGTAGATAAATTGAATAAAACAATATTGCTCATGTCGCCGCAAAAAATCACGAAAATATGCCCTTTTTTCGCTTTTAAAACCTTACCCCGCCCTTTACCATCTTACGCTCAATAACTCTCCTCTGAGTAATAATTAATTGTATGTGCATGTGTAGCTATAGTCCGAATAATTCGAATTCATTGGAGTACAGAGTTGGAAAAAAGAGAGTTTTTGTTTGGGGAATCGTAGTCATTTAGTTAAACAATTTTTTTTATTAATTTCTTAACACGGTTGGGTATATAAGAAAACAAGTAAAAAAGCTAGAATTGGTCTAAGGCCAATTCTTATGATACCCTAGATGAATGCCCGTATGCAATTTCGTATTGTCACCCATCTGTGTAAGTTTGATTTTTGAAGTGGTTTTTCGCATATATTTGTAGAACGGTTGTTCGGACACAAAAAATGATTATAACCAATTTTATAGGATTTCGTATTCTAAAGAAGTTTTTGGTGCAATAAAAATGTCTTGGACTGATCGTTGTCACAGTATACGTAAAAAACTTAAATTATTATATGGCAACACCAAGAAGGAGCTGACCGATTTAGTCCATTTTTAAAATTGTATTTGCTATTATAATGAAAACACCATATACCAAATTTCAGCTTTCTATATCGATGCGTTCTCAGGCAGTGTCCAAATATATAGTGGAAAACGAAAGTTTCGTATGGCAACCCCACGGAGGAGTTGCCCGATTTGTCTCATTTTCGAACTTAATTTTACGTTTTTTTTTTAAAGTCCGTGTACAAAATTTTAGCTCTCTAAGTATACGCGCTCTCGAGTTATAGTGCGCACAGACGGACAGACGGACGGACAAGAAAAATCAAAACAACTTTTAATTTTATGCGTGGGTGTCCAATCCACTTTTGCTCTACCATCATTATTTCGAAGTGTTACAAACGGAATGACAAACTTAGTATACCCTATAGATTTCATCTAGGGTATAACAAGCTTCAAATTATTAGAACTCTATTTTTCTGTATAAATAGTAGTTTGGGGCGCAGGTGCCATTCAAATCAAACTCTTCTCAGTTTTACATAAGAACACTGAAAATATTTTAGAATATTAGGACTAAGTTAAGGTTCTCATGTGGTAGTGAGGGAGTCTCAAGGGTTCTACGTCCACACGAGTGGAGCCTCGGACCGTCGTTAATTTGCAATATGTCTTTCTTGCCAATATATTTTCGATTTCAACTAAATATTTCTCTACTAAAAATTATGCAAGAAGAGACTTCTTTCCGTTTCCGTTCAAGACGAAAAGCCAATTTTCAATTATTTTTCTGATTTTTGTTAATTGAGCGTTTCCGTTTAAACAAAAATCAGAATTGTGATTTTCAATTGTTTATCTGACTTTTGTCATTTGAGCGTTTCCGTTTGGACAAAATTCGGAACATATGCATGCATATGGAATTGCCTATCCGACAATTCCCACCAAATAGGGAAATGCAAAAACGACCAATTCTAATTGGTTAAGGAATTGGTTCGATTTTGAATAAATAGGCTGTTGAAGCGAAGTCGAGGAAGAGAAGTTTTTTAAAGTTGAACATGGAGAGTCCCCCTACCCAAGGTAAGGCCTCCAGTGTTATCCAGTGTGTTTTCTTTTAAAGTATATTGTAAAACTTGTTACGCAAAGAGTTTTCTTTTAAAGTTTTTATAAAAGTATATTGTAAAACTTGTTCAGTGCAAAGAGTTTTTTTCTTAAAGTGAATAATAAAACTTTATTACAACAAAAAGAAAAGGAAGTTATTATTGTCTACAACAAAAATTGAGTTATACCCCAAGTTGCGTGTAACATACTTTACTGTGTAAAAATCTATAAGCGTGTATGTTTGTATATGTGGTACTAAATTATTTGTACAGATATTGTTAAAACCTTGGATTGGATTATGAAAATAATTTTGACAGCTTTTTTACATTTCAGATTATATGCAAACAAGTTCGGTTTTGTTTTAGTTATTTTGTATTAGAGAAGTGATTAGAAGTAGTTTATACTTAATAAGAGTGAGAAACAATAGTGAAATATTGCTTTATGAATGAGATTTTATATAATCGAGACTCCGGAGTCTTGAATTATCGTGATGAAGTGCGCAGTGCTCTACTGTAGAAGCAACCGGATATATTCTCTTAGGTAATCATTTTTCAGGCAAGTTTAATTCTTTCAATAATAAATTATAGTGTTTTAAATAAAATAACAGTGAAATATTTATAAAAGTAATCAGCCGTGACAACAAAATTTAACTTTTTCCAATGACGGGTTACTTGTTTAAAATTGAATTGTCATTGTCGCCTCAAGTTACAACAGCCATACAATACAAAGGCAACGCCAAAAAATATTGTCGGAAAATAAAAATGGGGCACTAGGAAAATTTTTAAAAACTAATTTAAAAAATTTGCGATATAATGGGATCTCTTCTATTGAATTTCTTCAATACTTAATAATAAAGTTTCAGCTACTAAATTATATGCCCGGTGTGAAAATATCGTAGTTTGCTACTTTCATTACTAAAACGAATACATCGATGCGGTTCTACCACATGAAGAGAAATGCTTAAGTTTTTCTTCCTCATAGCCCATGCTTTTTGTTATATGGTCTAAGGTTCCAGCGCGCTGATTTTTTTACATTATACGTTTGCAAAAGCACAAGTTAGTACTACCAAAAATGGCTGATAGGATACTTGGGCTCTATTTCTAGTATTTTTATAATCTTTTAATTTGTAATTACACAAACATTCAAAAATTTTTATATAGTTTAATATAATTTAATATACTTTCACTCCACTTTATTGCAGCTGCAGCCATGCTTTCCACTCAATTAGTACGTGCTTATAGCCCAAAGGTTAAACTAATTTGACTTTTTCCACGTTGGTAAAATCAGCAGGTGTGAAGTGCTGATGCTATCAGCATTGGTGTTGACACTGTGCTAATAGTGCGCTGATTCTAGCTGGTGATACATCAGCGCTGATCCACTAGGCTTGGAGAGTTTGCATTATGATGCCATGCATTTTTTCCAGAAATTCTGAGGAAGATAGTACATCGTATACGGAAAATTAATTAATAAAATAAAATAAAATTACATTTTTAATTGGTAAATAAATATTGTGAAATTGAAAGTTTTTGAATATTTTTTTATGGTAAGGATTCAAGTTAGCCCATCACAAATTCATTGCAGTGGTCTTCTTTGAAAATCATTTCAGACGATTTGAAAATAGATATTCCATTTTGATAATATGACTGTTTGACAATTTGTGATTTTTGATATAAAATATAGTGGGGAATGTACGTGTGAGGTATTGCAGTGATTGCTTTGGTACCATTTAAATTTCAATAAGCTATTTCCCTTACAATATCTGGAAAAACTTATTGCCATCAGAATGTAAATCCTCCTTTCTGCATATTTTGAAGACCTCGTTTGGTTAATGTGTGTGTGTCCGGAAAATTTTTTCCCATAATAACCGCTCAAGTATAGCAAATTTTTATGGTTGCTGGAATTAAAACATTGTTATTGATAACCCTAATCTAACAGTTCTGACTACTGACAATGGCAACACAGTTTACTATAATTTTATAAATGTCAAATATTTATTCAATTATATGTCAAGTGGAAGGAAATATAAATACGTTTTTAATTTGTAATTAAATATTGCTCAATTGAAAGTTTTTAAATATTTGTTTATAGAAGAGATTGAAGTTATTTTGGAGGTAGTCCTCATCCGAAAGCTCATTGCATATGATTTGAAAGTAGATATTCCAATTTGACTGTTTGCTACTTTTACCATAAAAACTAGAGGAGTGTGTACGTGTGAGGTATTACAGCGATTTCTTAGCATCGTTTAAATTTCAATAAGTTATCTCTCTTACAATTTCTGGAATCAAGCCATGACATCAAAATGTACATCTTCCTTTTTAACCAATTCACCAAAAAACTTTAAATTATCTGTTTTTAATCCTTGAGAGTAGACCTAAAATTCTGCCAAATTTTTAATTCTTACGTCACGTCGTCTTCGAGTAAAACGTCTGAGGCCCGGAAACCTAAAAATAAGGAAAAACAAAAGAATGCATTTTGATATATTCAATGATAAAAGAAATATTTATTATCCTTATTTTTTTTTTTATAAAAGGCATTTTTTATATAACTTTTCCTAAAACACAGCACTTTTATCTATTAACTACAGACCATGCATCTCTAATAATTAGAATCACAGCTATGAGTTTTAAAATAAAACTCAGGATATCAAAAATCAGCTAATTTTAAGGACTTCAAAGCCCTTTTATTAAGACAACATGCATCGCAAAACAAACAAACGTGGAACTCTTATCTCAAATTTACTTAAATTTTATTTAAGCACGCGAAAGAAGAACGAAATTGCTGATGATGGGATTGAGAAACTGCGAATTTTGATAGCTTTACTACATGGAATGACCCATAAATGTATGTTACCTGAGGTTTGGGTATGTTTTATGAATGAACAGTGGCACGCGGTGGCTATATGATGTATAACTGATCGATGCAGATTATTGAATACTAAAATAATAATAATATTAATAATATATAGATGGGCCACCATAGACACCGGATACAGAAACCGGCAATCATTTGAAAAAATATTGCTCTATCTACGTCATTTGGATCAGCATGAAATAAGACTTAAACTTACCCAAACCTACAAAGAATCGATATGTGCAAATAAAATTTGAATTTTTGAATTCAAAAGAAATTTTATTTTTTGAAGCCTAAGATTTGTGTCCTATGAATTGTAATTTTAAAATGTTGTTTAATGAAATGGAGTCCCGATAAAATTAATATTTTTCCACTTCTTAAGTAGCCCTCCTTTAGCTTATTCCTATAACACTACATTTTTTTGTAGTAATCATTGCATCTTGATCGCTCTAAATTTATAATAATAAGGACTGTCCTAGAAAGTAATACATGTTTTTTAGCCTACTGTAGGTAATGATGTTATGGACCCCACTATAATAAAATTAATAGGAACCGTTAAATGACTCATTTACTTTCTAAAATAAATGCAGTAACCCGGTTTTCTGTCATTTTGTTCGAAATATCTTCCGAGCGAGAAGAAATGCACCGTGAAATTTTGCGCATTTGGTTAGAAAATTAACAGCAATCGTATTCACCGATCGCTAAAAAGGCTAAAAGTAACTGATGGGTTGTAAAAACGACATTAGATCGCTTTCGTGAAAGTCAGAAAATAGCAGAAAAAACTAAAAGTGGTAAGCCGAAAGGTGCAAGTGACAAGATTTTAGAAAAAAAAGATAGTGAAGTTTATTGAGAAAAACAGTGCAAAAAAATTTAACACTTCTAAATCAAATGTCCAGCAAATTAAAAAAAGAAATAACATTAAAACTTCCAAAAAACAGAAATGTGCAAAAAAAAACAAACAAACAACAAAACACTACCATTACACGTTCCAGAAAGTTGTAGGTATAATAAATTGTGTCAGGCTGTATTGTAATGGACGATGAATCGTACTTTAAATATGATGTTAGTACTCTTACTGGATCTCAATTTTATAATGCAAGAGATAAGGACAATGTTTCTGATGCTGACAAATCAATTTTTATAGAAAAATTCGGCCGCAAAGTTCTTGTTTGGCAGTCCATTTGACAGTGTGGCCAACGCAGTCCACCCCTTTTCTTTTCTTATTGCCGTTTCTCAGATTGCACAAGAAGTCTTAACTATTTTGACCAGACTTAGCAACTTGTCACTATTCTGGAAAAACTTTGAGCTGGTACCGAGAGAATAAAGTGATTTTTGTAGAAAATCTCCCCAACGTCCCCAACTTCGACCTATTGAGCGCTACTGGGCTTCGGTCAAATATATCTTGAGAAAACAAGGCAAAAGTGCTACAACGCTGCAACATTTTGCTAGTTTATGGAAACTAGCTAGTAGGAAAGTGAGTGATTCTACTGTGCAAATGTTGATGGCTCCAATTAAGAAAAAAGTTACATTGTTCTCCCTGATATTTCTTTTTAAATTTTTTTTTATAAAATCTTACTAATGAATAAACAAAACAAAAACACAAAATTTTGTTTTTACACATTTGTATTGATCTAGTAAAGTTTTGAAAACCATGCGTTACTTTCTAGGACAGTCCTTAGGTATTATATAGTTAAATCCATTTGATAGAAACCAGTTACGGAATGCAAAATTTTAATTAAAGTCGTGATTCCCCACCAATGTTTTATGTAGGTACTTGTAAAGATTAATCAGTCCCCATTCTCCAATTCCAAACTGTAAACTCAAAGAATTCTAATAAGCTTCGCTTCTATAATGATATCATTTATGGAAAGCCAAGAAACAAAAGGTGATTTGTTCGGGAAAATGATTAATTACAAAATTTTCAATTATTGTGACTATAACTATTTTATGACACTCGAAATGGCAGCTTGACGTACAATGTACCTAATCGCTAACGGAAAACAAGATAATTGCAGGCTATTTCTCAAGAGAGCACAAGGGTAAATTTCACGTGAGTTTTATTTTATTTTTGGCTAATGACGTGTTGGTGACATGAGTTACTCTATACTATACTCCTAAATGCACAGTCGTACATATTACCTTGGCTCCTTATTTAGTATATTTTCCCATTTAAAATTCATTTGCCGAAAACTGACCCCTAAACAAACGTGCGCGGCTGCACAGGGAGAATAATTGAGCGCAGCCGCAAAGCTCGGTAACTGAAAATAACAACACAACTCGAGTGGCATTCAGAATTGCGCCGCGGGAATGTGAGTTTGAAATTGAGTTTCGTCCGGAGGTCGTGGTAATTAAAACAGTGAAGTTAGCCAAGTATGAAGATTCAGATAAGAGGCCTGCCTGTCTGCCTGCGTTAATGCCTCTATACTCTCCAGTCTATAGTACGTATAGCAGTTAACCCCAACGGTGTTCAATTCAACATTTTCTATGCTTGGAGGCTAATGTACTGCTTCTTTATTTCCTGTCGCACTGGATCCTGTTAGTTTCTGGTAAGTATTTTTCTTTTCTTATAGGTTTTTATCATATGATTACCGCCTTCTATTACAAAAGTTGTAGTAAATCGGGGAATGCTCTTGTACTGAAATTATACGCATCTTGGTAAAATTGCGTATCTACCAAAGAACGCAAACAGTAATTGTTCGTGGGTAATTGTGTCAAATAGTCATGAGATCTTGTTTTATACCCCTAATATATATGTTATCTTGATAATGATTTCATTTTGAATTAAATAACGGCGTCATAATCGACTCATTACAATTAAATTGAATAATTAAGGAAATTTTATTTAATATTCTGTAAATTAAATTAAAAAGAAATCTGTTGCACATCTCTGTATTGGACTATTTGAAATAAAGTAATTATAAAGGTAATGCGCCAGGGTAATATAAATTTTCACAATTGATTTTAAAAAATTTGTTATTTAGCAGTTGGTCGAGTACATTGTTGGACATGTAAGTTTACCGATTTTTGGTTTAGCCAGTAAAACAACGTTCTCCAATTTATTACAACTAACAAAAGAGAAACTAACTAACACAAACACAAAGCACAATTATAAAAGGAGATTAGTCTAACAAAACCATGCTGTTAACATTCATTATGAAGCTTAACTAAAAGCATAGATAGTAACTGTCATGTTCCTTTTCCGGTATACAGTACAGATTACAAGGTATGTCTAATAAGCTTATATTTAACTCGTGTGGTTACTTCCAGTGGCGTACCTAGCGGAGGTGGTTGGGGAGCGCCCCTGCCGGCATTTTTTATATTTCTGTCTAAGTTACATAAAAATAAAAATAAATAATATAATAATCAACAGAATCAACGATTACTATAAGTATTCAAATTAACAAAAATGTGTACTAACCCCGTCGGTCAAACTCCTCTTTGACATATTTAAGCTTAGGGTAGACTGTGTACGGTTGTAACTCGGAGTCGGTTGTCACATCGCTAATAACACACTTGCACAAGATTTTGTAACAGTGTAACCAAAGATAATCTAATAAGAACATAGAACACAGCCGACAAATTTGGAAATTTTTCGTGTTCTTTAGACTGAAACAAGTAATGGCATCTACTTTCGTCTCTTGCATGAATGGGGGAAAACAGCTTGGCTATGCATTATTGTAGTGCAACTGAGACAACGAGTTAAAAACAGAAATCGAGAAAACGTAGGATTACCCGAACCACAAAATCTTATTAAATCCCTCAAAATCCTATCAAACTATTCTTAATAATGTACTTCGGGTCACACTACCTTACTTTTTTTTAAGAAAAAGATAAATTTTGCTCTGTCCAAGATGCTGAAAGAACATGTAAAATTTCTGTCAAATGAAATTCTCATTTGACCGAAAATATCAAGTATGAGTTTTTTCCACTTAATCTTTTCAGAGCAAAACGAATGTAAACAGAAACATGTACTGTTCAAATATAATAGGATTACAGCAAAACAAACATTGGGATTACAAAAACAAACATTGAGATAATTCTCTCAATATCGCAAAAAAACGTGTTTTCACAAAAGTGCTGGAACATTTTATGAGAAAAAAACCTGAAAACTTCGCCCCTTCTCATTTATTTACGAAAATTAATCATTTGCCATTCTGTTTCGTTGCATCCAATTTGCGCTTTCACATTTTTTATCTTTATTCATAAAAGTTTTAAAGAGAGTTTGATTTTTTTTTGATTTTTTTTCCTTCTTTCTTCATTTTCTTGCCATGAACAATTTTAAATGTAAAACAATCGAAAAACTCTTATGTGTCGTAACTTGTCATTAAAGGCTTAAACACAATTGCGACGATGGAGCCGACCGCCGAATTCCTATGCAATATACGCTCCATAAATTGTTCCTAGAGAAAATTGTTCCTATTACTGCAATAGTCGTCGGTCGTCGGAATTGTATTTAAGACTTAAGTTATCTTTGGTGTAGCTCTCTATATGGGTGGGCCCAAAATACATTCACGGCCTCAGGCGACGAGCCACAAGCCACTTGAGGCTTGTGGCCAAGTGCTGAAGCCAAGTAAGTTACATTCACGGCCACTAGCCACTAGCCACAAGAACTATCACGGAATTGTCATTTGTGATTATAAACAGAAGGCGAAAAATTTTGTTCAAAATTTGATATTTTTTGAAGTAAATTGTTATTTGATAAATTAAAAAGAGAAATAGATGATTTTACGCAATTAATGGTACTGTTGTGCTGTGCAATTGTGAGCTACATAACCCTCATAGACTTCGTTTTATAAGATAACAGGCTGTAGAACAAGGAAATCTATGACCCTAAAGAAAGGGAAATACGAGGATTTTAAAAAAAAAAATTTAAAATTGTGTAAGAGAAAGACGAGCAGGAATTCCGTAAAATAACGAGGATGGGAATGAATCAATTTCAACTCCTGCTTTCACTTTTAAAAGAGAAATTAGAGAAGATTTCAAATAGAAGACCAATAAGACCTGAATGTCGTTTGGCTTTAACATTACTTTAATTTTATATTTGTATATTGGAAGAATATTTGATATAATGACAAATATTCCAGATACTTGGCGCATGGAACAACCAGACAAGTACTTTCGTGGACCCTTAGGATGGGCGTTTCAACAGTCCGTAATATCGTCCTTGAAACCTGTGAGGTTATATGGGAGGAATTGAGCGGTATTTATTTAGCAATGCCTAAGGAAGTAGAATGGCGAACTATTGCTGATAAGTTGCTAAAATTGAGTGGAATGCCAAACTTTGTGGGAGCAATTGATGGTAAGCACATCAAACTTACTTGTCGTCCTAATGCCGGCTCCAAATATTTCAATTATATAGGATCACACAGTATTGTGTTGTTGGCTGCTTGTGATGCTAATTACTGCTTCACAATTGTTGACATTGGAGCTTTTGGTAGCCAGAGTGATGTGTGCATCTTCGCGCATAGTACATTTGGCAGAAAAATTTTAAACGGCACATTCCCGCCGTCAAATCAAATGTTCCCGCATTACTTCGTTGCTGACGCAGCATTTCCGTTAAGGAAAAATTTAATGCGTCCATATCCTGGAAGAAACTTGCTGAGAGATAAGGAAGTATTCAATTACAAACTATCTTCAGCTAGAAGAATGATAGAAAATACTTTCGGAATTATGTGTATGCGTTGGAGGATATAACTGAATAAAATTGCTTCAAACCCAAAAAATGTAGACAAAATTGTTAAGGCTGTTGTTGTCTTACACAATTTCGTTAAGCTTAACGACATCATTATGACGAAGATGAGTTTGTTGAAGGTCTTTGGAGGAGATAGGGCAGTTCACTGCCGTGTTTTCGGATGTCAACTGGCTTCAATACAAAACGTGAAATTTTCCGGCTTCGAGATATTTTAAAAGATTACTTATTTGAACGTCATAAATAATTTTTTTTTACTGATAATAAATAATTAATGTCTTTCATAAACAATGTTTATTTTTGTATTTATTAAAATTATCCTCTTCTTTGTGACATCATCAGATACCTAAGCAAACAGAGATTTCTTTCAATTAAGGACTTGCGCAGTTAATTTCTGAAAAAAGTTGTCCTTTTCTGACATATCGTTGTGTAAGCGAAAATTCAAACCGGCACCATCGGAAGATGAATGAAAAAAAGGTTTTTGGTGCGTACTTAAATAAATAACACTAATTTCTTCTTAAATATACATTTATTACAGAAAAGCATGTACATTTATTTTCGAGCGTGTAACTTAATCCTCTCCTTACCAACATTTAAAATATCCTGCTGAAGTTCCAGGACTCCTGCGAAGGGAAATTCAGCCTCCTCGACAAGCATTGCCACGCTTTGAAAAAAAATTTCAAGTTGCGATTTTTGGCGCACTTTACTCTGGACAACCTCGACTATGGCACTTAATTGGCCTTGAGCTGCTCTTATGATGCTTTCCTTGTCAAGACGTTGAGCTTCCACAGTAGACGACAACATTTGACTTTCCTCGTCGTCAAAGCCTACTTCGAATAAATCGTAATCAATTTCTTCCATATTTTCTGCAGCATCTTCTTGAAAAATAGTTGATGTTCTAGAAATTAAATTAAATTAATATTTATAAATATTTTATTTATACAAAAAGTATTACTCTCTAGGCTCTTGGGAATCCTTTAAAAACACCAGATCGTAGTAATATTTCCACGTCACTATAGAACCGGCTGCACTCCCAGACGCCTTATTCCGTTTGGCTTCCTCCCTATTGAAGCAATCCCTTAATGATTGCCACTTCGCTTCAGGGACTATAAAAATTTTAAATATAATAGACAATTAAAAATAAATTATACAAAAATATTAAATAAACTAAACTAAAACGTGAGAAATATAATATTATCTGTAATCCCCAACATTTTCGGCAGCTCCTGCCACTTCTTATCTTTTGCTTTCCTGCATTTGTATTCCTTCAATTTTTTATTAAGCATAAATATATGTATTTTCATGAAATTTATAATTTTTTCTCCCATATTAATTTTTTTCCAAAATTATTACTATTAATATAAAATACTTCTCACCGATAAACAACTGATAAATAAAACTTCGACTAATTACAAATCTACCGCCATTTAAAGAAAGCTTGTCATTTCTTCTTCTTCTTGAGATTTGCTCAAACTTGGCCACGGCCACAGCGTGGCTTGTGGCCTGTAGCCGCGAATGTAACTTTGATAATGCATTTCCATTGGTTCAGAGGCGTGCATCCAGTGGCCTGTGGCTTGTAGTCGTGAATGTATTTTGGGCCTTAGTTATACGTGTCGCGCCACGTGTATTGGATGTGTCCAAGCGTAACCCCCGGAATATAATACAAGCCATGAAGTCTCCGAAGGCACCGACACAATAAAGGGCCTTAACGTGCCGGGTACAGCTTAAAGTAGGAGCTCACTCTCACGGCATTTTGTATACTCGTCATGGAGGGAAAACTAAAATGTCATCTTAAACCGGTCCTAAAGCCGAAATCTGTCGCTCTCACAGCAAAATGAAGTTAAAACAAATTGCAGCCAAATATGTTTTCTTTCTAATAGTTTAAAAAAAAATAGTATGTAGAACAAATTTACGGAAATTATAGCGTTTGAATAAAATACAAGCAACTTTTATATGAAAAACTCCTTCAGTAAGACAAGGCAAGAAGACTGTGGATGTCGCCTGCTGACCGGCCCGCTGCTCTCTTTATTCGACTTTGTTCATGGCTTGTATCTTGCGGGGGCTACGGTCCAAGAGAACCTTTTGCTTTCTTACGACTAAAAGTAAGTATTTAACCTTATACTATTTTTTATTTTCTTCTCTTACAATACCTACGTGGTACAGATATGTGCATTACTGTCTAACAATAGACATTAGAGAATAAATATGGTATATTAATGTTTAGTTTTGCTATCACTATCATTTTTTTTTCTTCTTAATATAGCAATATCGAGAAGCAGTGATTGGGGACGGTTGTACTATTTCTTGTATTTCTAAGAACTGGGCTAATGAAGTGTGCACTACTGGAAATCGGTAGCTTCGAAAAAGTTGTTTTATTGTATTCTATGAGTTTTAATAAAGTTGACTAGTGTATTTTAGTTATCTAACTTACAAAGTCCTAAATTGTAGTTTCTCATTATCTTAAGGACCCGTTATATCTTGCTGCTAATAAAAAAATTTTTTACTAATTTTGAAGTTTTTTTTATTTGTGTTACATTCGACTCGACCCCCTGTTACAACCGTCCTGATTATGGGGTCAGTTGTTCAATTTTATCTTTTATACAACTTTTGTGAAGCCTAATCGCAGCTATAAGGAATATAAGTATTGTCAGTTTTTACCCCAATAAATACGATTTATAGAACAGTATTCAGTTCTGATCTAGCTGTCATAACAAGGGTTTTACAAGGTGTTGAAGTCGAAATGATACAATCGCACGAAGTATAGTCTAGGATAGCGCCGATAAAGCAAAGAAGTGCAAATGAACTGATGCTTACTTCTCACTGAAAAATTATTTGACGGAACATTTTAATTTTCTTTTGGAAAAGATTTTTCTTTTGTAGGATTCTAAAATTACGTTATATTTGATTATTGACATAAAATTATTGCCAATGGAATGAATTATATGCATAAACAAAGAGATGAAACATCTAAGGAAGGAGAATCAATACGATCCTTTTGATTTTTAACTCATATCGAACTTGGAGTCGATCAGCTGAGTTAGTTGAGCGAGCCTTCTTGTTTGGTAAAGGATGTGAGTGAGTGAGTGATCGCAGTTGACTGCAAGTGCTTACATTAACAAATTGTATGTGTTTTGCCAGTAGTGCAGGCTTCGAATAACATTTAATAACAACAAGGAAAAATCTAGAATTGGTCCAATTGGACCTATTCTTACGATAAGATAGATGAATGCCCGTATGAAACTTCCTATGATCACTGCTTTATGCAAATTTGATTGTTAAAGTCGTTTTTCGCATCTGCAGGATTAAGAAAGTATGCTAGCTTTTGACAAAACTCCCTTTATCTTAAAAAGTACAGGGTGTACGGTCACCGTCATTGTATGAAGAATCCCATTGCCTTTTCTATAACTGCACAACCGGCTACTTATTCCTCTGATCTCCGGAGTTATGGCGGTATTAAAAAAAACTTTCTTACTTTTTTTTTACGTTGATTTCTTGATTTGTTCTTTTTTTTACAAAATGTTACTAAAATTACCTTATTTATACAAACTGTACGCTGTGGACTAACCTGTTTAATTTGATATACCACACCTATATCCCATTGGTGTCCTTAAAAAATAGACCGCCACAACTCCGCTAAGGAAAGGAGCACGGGGCTGGTTGAGTATTAGCTGGAAAGGTCATGAGGTTCTTCATACAATGAGCTCTTAACGGTGACTGTACACCTAGCACATTTTAAAATACAAAGTGTTTTGTCAAAAATTACTTTATTTTTTTAATCACCTTGTAAATCCGAAACGATTAAGATGACACAAGATTTCAAATTCTGAAGAGCTTTTCGAAACAATGAAAACGTCTAGGACGCATTATTTTCACAGTATACGTGCAAAACTCAATTTCTGTATGAGTAGCCCCAAGGAGCTGCCCGATTTAATATCTTTTTGAAATTGTATTTACTATTTTTACGTAGAACTACGTTTAATTCGCTCCGTGCAGACAATTTATTATTGTTCGAAGTTGAAATCGATGAAACCTAGAAAACCAATAAATGCTTCTTCACTAATTTTGAGCTTGAGTCCGATCTGAGAGAGAAACATAATTTCGCCAAATGGTAGCCAACTTCAGCATATCGTTTACGAGAGAGTTTTACACGAAGGTATAAACTCTCTTTTATCTCGTCTTCGAGAAAGATTTTGAGTGCTCCGGGTGATCAATTAGTTAAAATCATCATGAAATGGTGCAAAGTTTGTCACAGCTAATTTTAAAAACGTGATATTTAGTTCTTTGCCCCTGTTGAAAAAAAAAATAAATTTGGTGCTCCGAAACCATTTCAGGCTAATGCAATTCACTTCGCTCATTGTATGTCAAACTTAATACAAAATATACTACCAAGAAAAGGGTGCACATTCTGCTTTTGATTTACTCTTATGTTTGTGCAGTTCATGGCTCCTGGAGTGATCATACGCCCGTTCTTTCCAGTATCATATAGCGTTCAATCCGGCCGAATTATTCGCCGTCATGTTTCTACAATAGAGATCTAATGACAAAAGGTTTAGTATGACCTCTACTATTGCAGCTAGAAATCCAGTTGTGTCTATCCCAGCCATCCATAGGATTCTTGATAGCATGCATAAATTACTTTTTTTTCCGCAGCTACATCCACCAGACTAA
Organism: Dioctria linearis; assembly: GCA_963930735.1. Classification (NCBI taxonomy): domain Eukaryota; kingdom Metazoa; phylum Arthropoda; class Insecta; order Diptera; family Asilidae; genus Dioctria; species Dioctria linearis. The sequence goes on along the minus strand of OZ005741.1, from coordinate 212,009,305 downwards.
GGATCTGTAATAAATTAAAGGTCTAACTATTTTGGTGCATGTATAATATACTTTAGACCCCAGTCAATTCCCAAGGTTTTCCAGTACACATAGAAAGTCACACTGGCTTTCCGTATTCTATATTACTCCTCCAATTAAGCTTAAGGTCTAGTATTATGCCCAGGTACTTTGTTGGAAAGGACCAGATTGCTGATATTTTCCTTCTATTAGTAAAAAATACCAATGCATGTAGTACTGCCTCAACGGATTTTCCTCTGGTATATAGTCTGCCAGCTTTACACCTTTTTCCTTTTTTCTAGAAATCTAATAGTATTTACTTTTAATGTCTCGAAAGAAAGAGACTAATAAATCTATAATCCTTTTCGGTCATATGACTCATTTCCCCCGATAAATAAAGAGTAGCAGGCAAATATTGTGAGTGGAACGGCTACCTATCGTTACCTGATGTGCACAAAAACAAACTCAAATACTTCCATCGTTACTGGTGATTAGAACTCAGAGGATAACTCAACCGACCTTTTGACAGCAATAAAAATAATGTCATCGGAGATTGGTAAAATAAAATTAAGGCAGGAAGAGTTTAACAACTCTGTGCACTCTCTTGTGTCTAGGTTCAATGAAATACGGGAAATTGCAGAACGCTTACATGAACCTGAGAAAAGAATAAAAACCTTAGAGGAAGAGAAATCTTGACTATCCAAAGAACTCGTAGTTGTAAATAGCCGATTAGCTGAAGTTGAGGATAATACTTTAACAAATTTTATTGAAATAATTAATATCCCAGTTCAAGAAAATTCATGCTGTATTCAAACTCCCCTTAACTGATGGCGAAATTTTAAAAGCCTACAGATCAAGAAGGCAATCTAAATCCAAACCGATTATATTTAAATGCAGACGCGAATTCATACCTGATCGGGTATTAGCGGCTTATAAGTTGAGAAAGGATCATCTAGACTATGCTGAAGACAATAGAGTTTATATTAACGAATTTCTATATGGGGCTAAGAGAACTTTGTTTTATAGTGCCAGTTTGTGTAGACCGCAACTTAGTTTTAAGTACTTATGGGTGAATAATGGAAAATATATATAATGAAGGATGAGTCCTCGATCTCTCATATTATCAGGAACGTTGAGTCTATTGATTTTATTTTTAAAAAAAATTTCTAATTAATTTCCTCATTAAAATCATAACATATTAAGCGGCTCGAACGATTACAATCTTCCTCAAGAAAAATGCAACGCTTTCGCGGAATATTTCCAATCCACTTTCAAAGACAACTCATCTCTAAGTGATGCAAATTTTATAACCACTGTAGACTCGACCTTTGAAGACTTCACTGCCCAGGCAGTAGGCTCCAACATCACAAACTTTAACTCCACAAACACGTCCTTAAATCCGGAAGATTTCGGCATCTTTTCAAATCCCGCACACATTTTCGCCCTAATCAGGACAATTAGAGGCAAAAAGTCCGCAGCCCAGATAACATTTCCAACAAAATTATCAAAAACCTCCCACCTGTCGGCACTTCTGACAATTATCTTCAATAATTGCCTCAAGACCTAATTCATACTTCCCTGATGTTTGGAAAACCGCGCGCATAGTCCCTATTCCCAAAAAAAGGAAACTCGCAAAACTTTAATGAGTTCCGCCCGATTTCTCTTCTGTCCAAGCTGGGCAAACTTTTCGCGAAAATAGTCCGCCAACACATAGAAAATACATCCCTCCACCTAAATATCAGGCACGACATCCAATTCGGCTTTAAGCCCCCAACACTCCACTTTTGACGGTTTGCTCAAATTCCTCTCCGATTCCACAAACGCCCGCAACTAAAGGGAGCAGACAGTAGGCTGCTTCCTTGATGTAGAGAAAGCATTTGACTCAGTTTGGACAAACGGGTTAATTTTCAATATTATAAACCTCGAGTTCCCACCTTATACATAGCTTTCCTTCATTTCGGAATTTCTACATAAAAATCGAGAATTTCAAGTCTCAGGCAACATCAGTCAGTGTCGGTGTCCCCAAGGTTTGGCCCTCGGGCCAACTCTCTTCAATCTTTTCACCTATAATCAGCCTTCAAACGACTCTAATTCCACCACACTGCTCTATGCTGATGACTCACTTACCTACGACCACTCCATGTCAGCCAACTTCGATGCTACCAAAGTCGAGCAGCATGCTCTCAACCTCGATGAGTTCTACAGAAAATGGGGCATCAAAAGCAATCTGAATAAATCTGTAATAATTTGTATCCGAAACCCCTCCACAAGAGGAAAACCCAATCTCACCACACGAGCCAACAACATCGAAATCGAAGTCAATAACGAAAAGCTTCAACCTTCAAAGAACACCAAATATCTTGGTGTCTCTTTCAATAATCTGTTGAAATTCAACAATCACGCCCAGCTGATCAAGAGGAAAGTCAACTACGCTTACTCCCAACGCAACCCTATTATCAGAAGGAGAAACGATCTCCCGAAAGATACAAAGCTGCTTATATATAAACAGCTCATCCGCCCAATTATCTGCTATTGCTTCCCCATCTAGCACAACATTTCACCAGCGCCCTCGAAAGAAAGATCCTGAGGGCCTGTATAGGTGTGTACAGACCTGACAGACACTACTTTCCCAACACGTTCTTGTATGACAGTGCAAACATCACTCCAATCGAGGACTATTTCCTTTGTCTCGCGGTCAAACAACTTGAGAAGATCTCTCAACATCTTAACCCCCTCATTAACTAGCTTTCAACGCAACTTCAAGATGAAAACTTTCACTACTTATCACCTCTTCACCTTATCAACTCGGAAACCAGAAACATTTATTACCTGGGCGAAAGATTTACTTACATCACTAGTAAAGTAAGCCACCATCGTGGATAGGATACCTTCCTGGCATCTCGATCATCGTGAGATTTATCAACGCTGGACATTCTGGACTTTCGGCATATTTCTCATCATGTTGGAAGAAACGCCACTCCTCAACCCACAACAAGTTAGAGAAATCTCTAACATTCCACAACCTCCCGCTCCCATCCAACTTCCCTATTCCTCTAAATCAAAGACTAATCTGAAAAATCCTATCATTTCCTACACCTAAGCAGAAGAATAATTCTGTGCAGAGATTAATCTACAAACTTTTATTCTCTATATCATTTTGCTACCCTTATGCCCTCACGCATGAGCAAAAGGCATTTTGCGACCCTTGTGTTCGCACGCACTAGCAAGGAGTAGTTTTTCTACCCTGCTACTCACACGCAGTAGCAGCATCAATATTTTTACCTTCATTCTGTTGACAGATAGTTAATTCTGGTCTTCTTCTTCTGTTTCCAGAACTGAAGGAACGAAGGAAGCAAGAAGACGCAAACGTCATTGGAGTTGAAATTGAATTTAAATTTGAATTTTTAATTTGTGTTTTTTTTTATTTTTTTTTTTGTTTGAACTTATTTTTGAATTTTATATTTGAGAATTTAATGTGATATTTAGTTTTAAGCAAATGAATTTTAGTTTAAATAAAATTTTATATATGAAGTGAAAAAACTGAGTTGTCCATTTTACCGGCATCCTCCCTACTACATTCGGAGCTAGATCTCACATCGTGTTTAGGAAAGATCGTAACTATGACCAAACTAATAAGCTAGACGGTGGCGGCTGCTTAATAACTGTACATAGGGCTGCCATGATTTGTCCTAGTTTGCAGGGCGTCCGGGGTGAGTCCGGGCGGATTTTCTATACTGTCCGGGTTTTAAAATTTTGGAAACCAATTAAATAAAAATTTAATTTTTTGTGTATGTACGGTGTAATTGATAATGCCGACAGTCAGGCCGATTCGACTCTCACTCAAGTTCTCTCTTCTAGTCCCAGACAGTCTTAGCTCAGTAACGAAGCTAGAAATACGACAATTGCTTGTGTAACTTGCTTTGTGTACCTGTGTTTGTTTTATGTACATTGTTAGAAAGAAAGTGAAAGAGCTCTAAAAAAGTTTATGCAAAAATTTTACGGGATAAAGGACAACACAATAAAGTGTGATTTTTTTTAAAAATAACCAGCCCCCTTCACGAAAAAACTTCTCTTCTTTAAAGCCATTGCTATCCCAACTTGAGACTTCCGTTTCTTCGTATGTCCGGCGGCCCGCGAGTCCGTCCGCACGATTGGGCACACGTATATTTAAAGAGCTGAAAATTAGCACACGGGCTTTAAAAAAAATTGTTTTAAGTTCGAAAATGGGACAAATTGGGTAACACTTTCCTAGGGTTGCCATACACAAATTTCGTTTTTTACTGTATATTTGCACACTGCCTGAGAGCGCGTCAACGTAGAGAACTGAAATTTTGTACGCAGTGTTTTCATGAAAATAGTACCTAAATATAATTTCAAAAATGGACTAAATTGGGCAACGGATTCTTGGTGTTGCATTATAAAAATTTAAGATTTGTACGTATACTGTGAAAACGATCTGTCCTAGACGTTTTAATTGCACTGAAAAGTTCTTCAGAATATGAAATCCTATGAAATGGTCATCATCATTTATACTTTCCAATGAAGCGTTCGAGAAATATGCGAAAAACCACTTCAAAAATCAAACTTGTGCAGATAGATGACCATACGAAATTGCGTACATCTACAGCATCATAAGAATTGGTCTTATACCAATTCTAGCTTTTTTCCTTGTTTTTCTTATAAAAGGCATTCTTTATATAACTTACTCTGGGTGACCAGAGATCGAGAAAGTGGTCTCTTGAAGTGAAAGTCTTTCGCCCTGTAGCTTCACCTTTCCCGAGAAATGAAGCTATTTTGAAAGCTATATGGCACACTAAATGTAAATGTAAAAATTGTATTTCTAATTATTAGAAGATTTATTTATGTTCCTAAATGTAATTTAATTTAGCTCATTCGCATCGTTTTATTTTACGGTGTTTTATAAACTGACTAATTTTATAATAAATAAATAAAAAAAGACACTCTGCATAACAATTTCAACCAATTTCATTAGCAAGTAAAACAGAAAATTATTTGGCAACAATGTCCGGATTTCAAGCTAAAATGTCCGGGACTTTCGAGCTTGTTGTCCTAGTTTAATGATTTTACAACTGGCAGGCCTAGCTGTACATAATAGATTTAAATCTTGTCGGGAAGTGGTATTAAAAACAAATAATGAAGATTTAGTAGTTTTAACTACGTACAATTAATAATTTCTTGCGAAGTCTATGATTCTGTTTATCTGCGAAAAATCATTATTATTAACATCAAATTCCAAAACGATAATTGTGGGCGATTTTAATTGAGCATCCTTAAACTGGTTATATGATAATATTAATAACTGCATGCATATCTTGGGTAAAATAACTCGTCCTGGTAACTGTCTTCAAAATTATATGTCGTTTTGGCTTAAGTCAATACAATGACCAATTGAATAACAATAAGAGAATTCTCGATTTGGTATTATTGAATACATTAAGTAAAAATATTTCTGTTAACAAATCTCCAACGCCACTGAGTCGTATTGATAACCACCACCCTCCTTCGGACATATTGCTAACTATAGATAAGATTCAACACATTACATACTAACCGATCGATACCCAATCTGAATACCCTTCAACGACTAAGCAGTTTCGCAATGATTACACTTCAAAACCCCAGACTTATTTTAGATGAAATCTTTTGGTATAAGATTACTAGCAACATGGTGGACTGTCCATAATTAATATCGAACTTAAGCTTTAACGTTCCATCTCGTCTATCGCGTAATTTCAACACTTTTAATCTTCCATTTGCCAGAACTAATTTAAGAAATTAAATCACCAATTTTCTGTATACAAAAAAATCATAATACTTTCTTTAATAAAGTCGTTCTGTTTAATAATATCAGCCTCACTTGCTTCAAGGAGATAATTTTAAACGAAGCTGCCTCGAACAATTTATTTGTAGTGTAAGGTTACATATTTCCATACTAATGTGTTTATAATTTACGGTTGCCTCTATGTGTATCCTCTCATTCTCAGTAGATTCCAAATAGTTTTCACGTTCCTGCATTTTCTTTCATATCCTTGTAACTCATCTTTCTTCTCCCCCTCTTACTTTTGTATTAGTTATAATATTTTTTCTTCCTTACTCACCTCCAGAAGAATTATTGTATTTTCTAATTGTAGGCCTGAACTTCTTATTTTTTTACTAAGTAGTGTTAATATAACCACACAACTTGTTTTTCTTTTCTTCTTTATTTATTTTCTCTCGAAAATAATTTATGATAGTTTTGAAATAATTATACGGTAGTACATAATTGTAACTTTTTGAATAAATAAATACCTCAAGAGGCAGTGGCCTGCGAAAAGCTCTGCAATAATTTTAAGCTTTGTTCTCCAAAAGACTTAAAGTTCTTTCGTCCATGCAGCCTTCCCCAAAAAAGCGATTTTTGTTTGCTCTCTCAGTTATTTAGGACAACCTTGATGTGATACTTTGAAGTGGCACACGAATCCGGGGGTGGGGGGTGTTATGACCCCCACCACCAAAAATATTTAATTCATTGAGTTATTTGAAAAATATATTTTGTATTTTATATTTTTTTTTATTTATAACTATAATTCAGCTTCAAAAATTACACAAAATATTTTTATTCCAAAACTTAAAAAAATAAATATTTATTTCAATGAATATTATTGTATGCATGTGCTGTATGTGTATAGGTTTTTCACAGAATTTGAGTTTGGGGCCCCAACTTTGGGTGATTCAAAATCCAATCCATGAAACAGACTCCCGCACTACCACATCAGAGCTCTAACTTTGTCCTAAATCCTAACATTCTAAAATATTTGTAGCATTCTTGTGTAAAACCACTGGCATGTCCATAGAAATACACTGCAGAAAGTGGGCTCACTTCTATATAGCGTTCTCTCTCGATCTAAGCACCAAGTACCAACTGAGAGAGAACTGTAAACAACAAATAAATTAGTGGGTTCGTCGAAATAAATGTTTTCAAATTAATTATTTGGGTTAATTAGTGATGAAAAGTGTTTTACCTAAGGCAATATATTCAAAGGTACTCAACAGAAATTCAAAAGGTTTTATTAAAATCACTTTTCAACTTCCCGCGAATGGTTTTTTCAATGTTGGCACCGACGTAAGAACTATTTTTGACACAAAAAGTTGTACCCACATGAAATAGTGTGATTTGAATTACTCCTGCAGTTTGCATCCTTAACTACTATTCCATGAAAGAAGAACTTTCAATGCTAGATCCGCCCCTGGTGGCACAGAATAGCTCTGGTCCGACAAAAAGAGTACCCGCCCCACTTTTGACTAGGCCGTCAGCAATTTCATTGCCTTTATGGCCGTCATGTCAAGGTACCCGAATGAGAATAACTTTGTTTCTCCTGGATACATTTTTCAGGGTTTACAGACTCTCTCAGACTATCCTTGACTTAATAGTGTAGGACCTTAAGGCCTTGAGAGCGGCTTAACCATCCGAGAGGATATTTTGGAATATGGGGTCATATTCGCCCAGTCCGACTTCACTGTTCGTTTTTGAACCGTCTGTATACCACACCATCGATCCTTATTGAAAGGACGGTTTAGTGGAACTTCATTGTTGTCGGTCTCCCAAAATCACATCGAATGGTCTTTCAAAAACCACATTGGCTGTGATTATAATTAATTTTTCCATCTGTATGCCAAAATTCTACTTCAGTATGACGGTAACCTTCCAGCAAATCATGTGTTGTATAATAGTATAAAGGATCTACTTATGTATAATAATTTAAAAAACAATCTTACAAATTTCCATTGTGGAATAATCTAAATTTAAAGTCTGGCACTCTGCCCTTTTAACAAACAAAAATGAAACCAAAACAAAAACAAAAAATTTTTAGAATTAATTTTCTGTTGAAATAAATAAATGCAAAATTACTACTTACGGTCAAATCCCATTTCATTGTAATTCAAATACGAGTTGACTGACGGCTTCAAGAAATTCATTATGCTAATAAATTACTTAAATGGAACAGTTTTATAGCGAGATTCGAGATAATTGTATGAACGCATTACGGTTCCACCTTCTTCATTTCAGCAGAGAATTTTAGTCGAAGAAATTTACAAATATTATACTTTGCTTTCGTTACTTAATTAAAAGTAAAAGAATAGTAAAAGAATATGTGTGAGTGTTTCCAAAAGAAGGCATTGTAACCATAGGCGTAACGTAAACACAACTCTGCTTGGCATGACATAGAAATTAATTAATTTTAAATTTGGAGTTTCATGTTTAACTGAATTATGCGATTTATAAACCCATGGGTTGGGCCTTACATATTAATAATATTAGTCTATATTATTATAAATGTATGAGGTATTATAGAGAGCATACTTATACATCATTCACAAAATGATTTATGCACAGAAGTTTCCCGACTGTTGCTGTACAGATATCTGCTTCCCAAAAAATAAAGAAAAAACTAGTCCATGTTTGCAAAGCTTTTGTTTACATGATTCAGTACAAAAAATAAACAAAATTTATTCTTCAACAAATAAGTAGAAGAAAAATATTTTTCTCAAAATTATTTATGCCTCCAATTTGAGCAGTCATTTACACAGCTTTATAAGTATTGTTACGTGCAATAGAAAGAGACAACTGGTGACATCTACTGGCAATGGAGAGTAAACCACTTCAGGTTCGGAGAATCGATTATTATTACAGGAAAGTTCAGGAATAGAACAAATAGAATAGTCAAGAAGCTTTTGGAATAGAACACTCCAGAATAATCCGGAGAGTTTCTAGGGTATAAATATAACAGTTGTCATCGCCAGAAAAAGAGTCTTGTCTTAGACGTTGCAGTGTTAACAAGCGAAAGTAATAAAGAAGCGATAGTGTGTAATTAGATTGCGATAATTGAAAGTATAGTATTAGCGATAATTAAAGTTGAGTTGATTAATTGAGGAATTGTGAATTTTATATGATTAGAGCGAAATAAAGAACTTGTATAGTAATTGTTTAATATTGTGTTTTATATAACGAACCAAAGGCCACGCTCGCAACAACTGGTGTCAGAAGTGAAATAAATTTGCGAAATAAAGTGGTGGCAATTGACTTAAAAATTCAAAGTGTGATTAATTTTGAGAAATTGTGTTAAATTGTGAAAGTTCTGGAAAATAGTTTATATTCTTCTGTAAGAGAACTATTAAAGTAATGGGGCGCAAACTGGAGGAGCTTCGGATACAGGATTTGAAAGTGGAGTTAGGGAACCGGTCGTTACAAACGACAGGTCCAAAGAATGTTCTCGTCGAGCGACTAAGACAAGCTTTGATAGAAGAAGGCCAGAATCCTGAGACATTTGTTTTCGAAGTTAACTTGGAAGAAACTGAAGCGAATGAAAAGTCTGTGATGAACATGGAACAAGTTTTGGGCACTTTAATGAGTAAATTGGAGCTTTCATTAGCTCTGCAGATGAAAAATGCTTTTGAGGAAACAAGCAATTCTTTAGAGAAACAAAAGAGATCTCTGGAGTCCCGTTTAGATGAGCAGAAAAAATCTATGGAAGCCCGTTTTGATGAACAAAAGGATTCTCTCGACGAACAAAAGAATTCTCTTGACGAACAAAAGAATTCTCTCGACGAACAAAAAAGTTCTCTCGAGGAACAAAAGAAATCTATGGAAGCCCGTTTTGATGAACAAAAGATTGATTTTGAGGAACAAGAGAAATCTCTGGAAACCCGTTTGGACGAAAAAAAGATCTCTCTGGAGAATTGTCTAGAAACTCGTTTGGAGGAACAGAAGACTTTCCTGAAAAGTTCTTTAGAAGAACAAAATTTTAAAATTGAAGGAATCGAGCACGAAGTGGCGGAAGCTCAACAAAAAGTCACCGAGCAGCTTGACAGTTTTAAAGCAGATCTGGAAAGAATAAAGCATCGTCAGCCTCTAAACGTAGCAGCTGAAATATCCGGAGCAGGTAGAATGAAAGCTCCAATATTTGATGGATAAAATTCGTGGCATATCTTCAAGAGACAATTCGAGGCAGCTCCAGAGGTAAATGGATGGAATGATGAAGACAAAGCTATAGCTCTGGTGTTAGCACTTCGAGGTCCTGCGTCAGAGCTCTTACAAACTGTACCGATTGAAAATCAACGTAATTACTCTTCATTAGTACAGGCGATAGAATTACGTTACGGAGATGAGCACATGCAGCAAGTATATCGCCTACAGTTGCGCAACAGGATTCAAAAACATGGCGAATCACTACAACAACTGCAGTCAGATGTAGAAAGATTAGCGCATCTGTCATACTCCAGCGTGAATGCGGATTTTCTCAATGAAGTGGCGACGGAGGCATTTTTGAACGCTATTACAGATCAAAATTTACAACAATCATTAAGGCTAGCAGGAAAGAAATCAACAGCAGAAGCACTAGCCTATGCATTAGCGTATGAATCCGCCAGACAAGCTTCACGGAGTGCAGTACGAGTGAGAGAAATCTCAGTGGAAGAATGTACTTGTAACAGAGTGCAATCATCACAGAGCCCGCCTTCACGTGGTGTCCTTCGATGCTGGAATTGTAATATACCAGGGCACCTTCAAAGAGACTGCAGAAAACGTCGACGAGTGGAATCACCAGAAGAAGAGGGGAAAGAAGAATGCCAAAGATGTCGAGCCAGGGAACAAGCTATTCGTGGAGGGACAAGATATCAAGCAGCGACTAGTCGCATCGCCTCTCCTGTTGAGCGGTCGGAAAACTAGTAAAAACCAACTTTGTGGGGCAGAAGTTGGTTGGTGGAATCGACAGCCCCGAAGTCATCATCCAATTAGGTCAGTTACAGAGAAATAATAGCAGTCTTGTTATATATGGAAGTGCAGGAAAAAATGACTGCGCAGTTACTATCGATACTGGAGCTTCAAGATCAATTATTAGAGCAGATCTTGTTAAGAACAAATGGCTTCACAACACCAGCAAATATCTACTAAGAACAGCAACTGGAGCAGCAGCACAGGTGTTTGGAGAAATAACTTTAGATGTTCAACTAGGCCAACTACAATTTCCTCACACTTTCCTGGTTTCAGACATAATGGATGACTGCATTCTTGGAATAGACTTCGTGACCACATACAAAATAAATCTGGATGTCGGAGAGCGGATTCTCAAATATGGCAATATAGAAATTCCTATGAGACTAGGACAAGGAGCAGATTATCCTGCTAAAGTAAGGACGATGGTCTGCGAAAATATTACTCTTTCGCCATGCTCCGAGACACTAATATGGACAAAGCTTACTGATGACATCGGGACCTGCCGATTCTATCTGGTGGAGCCTTACCCCACAAAAGTTACATCTAGCATCATTGTTGGCAAGACTTTAGTGAAGGCAGAAGGTGCAACATTAATACCAGTCAGAGTGCTTAACACATCCGAAAATGAGGTACAACTAAAAGAAGGTGCTATAATCTGAAATTGTGAACCCGTTTACCAAATCGTCAATTTGGATAATGGTAGTAATGTCAAGGAGACAAAGCTGTACCAACTACTACTCAACAGGTTCAGAAACTTCTTTCGTCCAGTGCCTTAAGTGAACAACAACACAACGATGCCAAAGAGGTGATCGAGGAATTTTCGGAATTATTTGCAATACATGATGATGACTATGGTAAAACAAATCTTGTCCAGCATCGGATCAATACAGGAGATTCCAGACCTATTCGACAGACCCACGAAGATTGCCATTAGCCAAACAACCAGAGGTTGCAGACATGATGAACACCATGAAGAAACCAGGCATAATAGAGGAATCTAACAGCCCTTGGTCATCGTCGGTTGTTCTGGTTAGGAAAAAGGATGGCAGCACCCGGTTCTGTGTAGACTACCACCAACTAAATAACGTGACGAGAAAAGACAGCTATCCATTGCCAAGGATTGATGACACATTGGATATCCTTTCCGGAGCGTAATGGTTTTCCACGCTGGATTTGAAGAGTGGTTACTGGCAAGTGGAAATACATCCCGAGGACCGAGAGAAAACTGCTTTCTCAGTTGGCAGTGGCTTATGGCAATTCAAAGTAATGCCATTTGGGTTATGTAATGCTCGAGCCACATTCGAACGACTAATGGAATGTGTTCTACGTGGTTTAACCTGGAAAACATGTCTTGTCTATTTGGATGACGTAATAGTAATCGGAAGGACATTCATGGAACATAAAAACAACTTACGGGACGTACTTCAAAGACTCAAAGATGCAAAATTGAAGCTCAGTGCGAGTAAATGTGCTCTATTCAAAAATGAAGTTAAATATTTAGGGCACATAGTTTCATCACAAGGAGTGAGAACCGATCCAGAGAAGATAGAAGCCGTCAAAAATTGGCCAGCTCTAAAGGACAAACATCAATTACGGAGTGTTCTTGGTTTAACTACCTACTACAGGCGATTTGTGAAAGGTTTTGCAGATATAGCAAGAAGCCTACATCAACTTATCGAAAAAGGTAAGCCGTTCATATGGTCGGATAAATGCAACGAAAGTTTTGAAAATTTGAAGCAACAGCTCTGTAAAGCGCCAGTACTTCACTATCCAAAGCTGGGAAAAACATTTATATTAGACACGGATGCCAGCAATGAAAGTATTGGTGCAGTGCTTTCTCAGGAGGAGAATGGTCAAGAAGTTCCAGTAGCTTACTATAGCAAAGCACTTTCAAAGTCAGAGAAAAATTATTGTGCTACAAGAAAGGAGCTACTTGCTATTGTAAGTTCAACAAAGCATTTTCATAAATATATCTACGGGCAGAAATTCATCCTTCGCACCGACCATGCAGCGCTTAAATGGCTTCTGCAGTTTAAGAATCCTGAAGGACAAGTAGCGAGATGGATAGAGCGACTCCAGGCTTATAATTTTGAAATACAACACCGAAGAGGTCGTATCCATGGAAATGCAGACGCCCTTTCACGACGTCCATGCAAACTTGAATGCAAACATTGCGCCCGGATGGAAGAAAAAGAAACAACAGCAACTATACAGTTGGTAACCGTGGAACCATCTACAGGTTGGGAAAACGAGGACCTGCGAACAGCACAACGAGAAGATCCGGACATTTCACCTATTCTTGCTTGGAAAGAAGGCATGGAAAGACCAGACTGGAAGGATATTTCGGAACGGAGTGAGAAACTGAAAAGTTACTGGGCTCAATGGAACTCCCTTCATGTTGAATGTGGTATATTAAAACGCAAGTGGGAAGCACCGAATGGCGAAACTTTTCGAATGCAGATAGTCGTGCCGGCAACAAACGTCAAAGATGTTCTAGAAGAAATGCACGGTGGAACCTCTGGAGGACATTTGGGAGTGAACAAAACCATTTCCAAAATACGAGAAAGGATTTATTGGTTACATATGCGAGAAGATGTGGAGGAGTGGTGCCGCAGATGCGCTGTCTGCGCTGCTTGCAAAGGGCCGTAGCACAGAAGCAGAGGAGAAATGCTTAAGTATAATGTCGGAGCCCCCTTTGAAAGGATAGCTATAGACATCGCTGGACCTTTTCCAGAAACGGATGGCGGTAATCGTTATATATTAGTTGCCATTGACTATTTCAGTAAATGGCCTGAAGCTTATGCAATCCATAATCAAGAGGCAACCACAGTTGCGGAACAAATAATAACGAATTGGGTCAGTAGGTTTGGAGTGCCTCACGAACTTCATTTGGACCAAGGACGGAACTTCGAATCGCGGACTTTCCAGGAGATGTGTAAAATGTTGGGAATAAGAAAAACTAGAACAACTCCTCTACACCCACAATCTGATGGCATGGTAGAGCGCTTCAACAGAACATTGATCGAGCATCTAAAGGAAGTAGTTGACTATCATCAACACGATTGGGATCGACATATTCCTATATTCCTAATGGCTTATAGATCAGCCGTTCATAGTACTACCGGACAAACCCCAGCTAAAGTCATATTCGGAAGAGAGATGCGATTACCTAGCGACCTCAAATTCGGTACCCCCGAGGTGAGCAAAAGTTACCAGAAGACTACGTATCGGAGCTCAAACAACAATTAGCTGATGTACACGAGGCCACGAGGACGAAATTAGCAACAAATACTGATCGTGTGAAGACCCGCTATGACTTACGTGCTAATTCCGCAGGATTTAACGAAGGTGATCTTGTTTGGCTGTACAACCCGAAACGACGTAAGGGACGTTCGCCAAAATTGCAACAACACTGGGAAGGACCGTATTCAGTAGTAACTAGAATTAATGACGTGGTATACAGGATTCAGCGTGGAATAAGAGGCAAGCATAAAATTGTTCATTTGGACCGCTTGTGTCAATACTACGAGCATCAAGACCGTGGACCACCTGTTGTTCGAGATGAAAAAATTTAAGAAGGGGCAGTGTTACGTGCAATAGAAAGAGACAACTGGTGACATCTACTGGCAATGGAGAGTAAACCACTTCAGAGCGAAATAAAGAACTTGTATATTAATTGTTTAATATTGTGTTTTATATAACGAACCAAAGGTCACGCTCGCAACAGTATGTTGAAATTAAACAAGGTGTCCCGTATGTGGTGCAACACCTGAAGACAAAGAATTGTATGGGTGAAGGGAGGGAAATTTCAACGGTTGCTGAGATAACGGTACTTAAAAATATGTGGGTTTGTTTTTATTGATAACTCTGTAGCTGTAACTGAATGTTACACCCCATGCTGATGATTTGAAATTTGTTAGATTGGTAATCGTGCAGTAGTCTATTAAACTTTTCCCCTTCTCCTCTCCGGTTTGAAGTTATAGCTCAGTAAAGTTAAAATTTTGGAATTTTAATTCAGTCCTTTTTTTATTTAAATTTAACTACTATTTTTATCACAAAAGGACGACATCAATACCAATATTTCATATTGGAAGGAAGGAAGGGAGCCCAAAAACGTCGCATAAGACTTTCTATATGCTATGAAGTCTACACTATTATCCATACAGAAAATAGTCTTCCAGTAATTTTAAGCTTGACTCCTTACCATCTCAAAGGCCACTTTTTTGGTTTTTCATTAAAAGGCAGGGGCGGGAGATCCCAAGCACGGTGGCCAAAACGGCCCATTATACTGTCCTGCTAGAAACCCTATCACCAAAGCCTTCCTGTCCTCTTAATGAGGCGCATTCAGGTCTTGGTGGGGAAGGTTTCTCAACTCCTCTACAGATTGCAGGGCGGAACATAGAATACCCAACCACCTCCGAGCGAAGGCTAGACTAGCACACAAAAAGTGTTCGGTTATCTCAGGCTCTTCTTCCATGCAGGAAAGACAGTCCAAGCTGTCAGCTACTCCCATCCTTGTTATATGAGCATGAAGCGAGCTATTTCCTACCGAACCCATTAGAAAATCAGAGATATTACAATTGGGCCCATTAAGGAAAAGTTTTATGCACCTGTAAGTTCGCAGGTTCTTTAATCTCTGCTGATGCCTACGGAGGATTCAGCTCCGAAGAATCTTGACGAATTACATACTTCTAATTGGTGGTTTTAACTGACCCATCACTTTTCCTTGTTACTATTTCATATCTTGGTCTCAGCCAAAATAGTAATGTGAAGAATGACATAGGTAGGCAGTTAGAACTGGTATTTTCTACTGCCGGAGGTAATTTATTAGTTAAACCTAGCCCAGTTATAATATCTACTCTTGACAAATATCAGCTCCCTCTACTAATTACATGTTACTATGAAACCGAAAACTTAACAAATTGTGATGAAACACAATACTTTTTCAATTGTAGAAAGAAAGGCTAACTTTTCGGAACTTTCCAGTAGACAATGTCTAGTAATAATGTTGACGAAGACGTTTCTAAATTTTACATAATTCTTTTTGATTTATATTCCTCTCACGTTCCACACGAGCGTCAGCGCCTCTCAAAGCCATCTCCACTATGGTTCAATAAAGAACTGAAGCATCTTAAAAATAGAAAGAATAAATTGTGGAAAAGTTATATGAAGGATATGGACATTATAAGTCACAACAACTTCCTCACATCATATAATGAGTTCAAAGAACTTTCCTCTACACTTTCTGATGAGTATGTTCAAAGCATGCGTACGAAATTATTTAGTGACCCACGCATCTATTTTAAGTTTATTAATATGAAGAAAGGAACGGACAACTACCCCAATATCAATATCAAATTTGCAATATGTTTGCTCCATTTTTTGACAATGCTTTTGCCTCGTCAAATTTTCAACCTCAAAATAGCAACTTCAGTCGTATAAACGGCTCTCATAACGGTTCGTTCACTAACCCTTCAATTTCTGAAGAGAATATACTCGATCATATTAATGGGCTTACAAATGACTTCACAACTGGTCCTGATGGAATCCCTCCAGGATCTTTTAAGTCATGTTGCCTTGCTCGATAGTGGTGGTTTCCCGCAACTATGAAAAAATTCCTTTATCATACCTATCCACAAAAAAGGTAGTAAAAATGAAATTTCTAACTATAGGCCTATTGCAAAATTACCTTGATTGCCCAAATTATTCGAATCTGTCATTCACTATCAACTTCCAGCAAGAATTTGCTCTCTTCAAACCAACATCAGTTTATTTCAGGTAGGTGTACAACCACTAACTTGTTGGAATTTTATCTCGGATACCATTGGCGGCTTGGCAAAAGGCTACGAGACAGATTGTATTTATACAGACTTTATTAAGGCGTTCGACAAGTTATCTCACTCCGTGATACTGTTTAAAATGGAAAAGTATGGGTTTATCCCAATATTTCTAAAATGGGCGACGCAGTCTTATTTAAATAATAGCACATACCAAATCTTATTCCGCCATTCCATCTCTAGGGTCTTGAAGGCTTTGTCTCGCGTACCTCAAGGGAGTCACTTGAGCCCGTTGTTCTTTAATCTGTCTATGGACGACATTGTCTCTGTTGTGAGGTACTGTAAAGTCTTGATTTATGCTGACGATGTTAAGCTTTTCGCTTAGATTAAATCTGTTAACAATTGTGAACAAGTACATGGAGACCTTATACAATTGGTGCAAGAGAAATAGCTTGGTACTCAATATCGACAAATGTGAGGGTATGACTTTCCGTAGGAATCAGACACCAACCAATCATGATTATGAGTTCTCGGAAATTTGACCACAGATAGAATTTTATCTCCCATATAAAAGAGTAGTTCTATGCTGAACTTTATAAAACGTTGGTCCCGAGAGTTCTCGAGTCCCTCCATAACAATACGTTTGTATGCTTGCTTTGTCAGATCACTTCTTGAATACTCTAGCCAGATCTGGAATCCATTTTGCGGTACACACATCGATCATATCGACTCTATTCAGAGAAACTTTTTACGATATGCTCACAGGCACCTACCCTGGAATAATTCATTGATTCTTCCACCCTATGAGGATCGCTTGAAGTTTTTAAATATGAACTCGCTTGAGAAACGTCGCATAGTTGACGATGTAACATTTGTGCATCAACTCTTAAATGCAAATATTGACTCTCAGTTGTTACTTAACAAAATGTCTTTTCGCGATATTTGAGAAGACTACCTCTGTTGCATGTTAGCTCCTCAAGGTCTAACTTTAGCATGTACGAACCTATTAATCGCATGTGCATTAGTGTTTATAATGTTGCTGAGCAGATTCTTCTTGACGTTTCTAAGCATGTTTTAAAAAAACATCTACAATATTTAAGTTTTTGTTCTATTTAACTATTTTAAATTTTTTTTTTGCTCTGTGTTGCATGTAATTTTATCCGATGTTCAGTTTATGTTTAGTTTAACATTACTAATACTAACACCGACTAAGTGATGGCATATGCAATAATTACTCAGCTGAAAGATTTTACTTTGGGAATGGTAGCCGTTTGGTTAAAAAAAAATTTTAAATAATATTGTTAGGAAAGATACAATTTAATTACCGCTGAAAAGGTAAGAAAGCAAGCAAGCATAAGATTATCTGAAGATCATTTTTCTGTATGAATAGTAGTTTTAGACGCAAGAGCTATTCAAATCAAACTTTTGTCAATCTTCCATAAGAACACTGCAAATATTTTAGAATGTTAGGACCCAGGTGGGGCTCTCATGTGGTAGTGAAGGAGTCTGTTTCATGGCTTGGGAAGTATTACTCCAGGGTTTTAACCTAAGTCAACTCATCAGAGTAGATACCTTTCTCGAATTTTTTGGTATTGTAGTGTGGCGTACTTGAGGGATCAATGTAAGGCCCTCTGCTTTTCTGTTTATTAATGATCTTCTCCAAATAAGTCAGGATATTTTTATTCATCTGTATATCATTGACATGTGTATATATAAAATTATACTCGAGTAAATTTATCAGATTTCTTGAATACTTTATTGAGTGCATTAAGGACAATCTGACTGTAATTGGCGCTTGGACATTATATGTAGAATGCTGTAATTATGTCAGCATAAATACGGGGAAATTGTATGGTAGTCTTCGAAGATTATGGCTCTTAGTAAATATTTTACTGTCGGCAATTCGTTAAAAATTTGCCAAGACATTAATTTTGGGGTTTTTTTTATGTATGTATATTAAGTGATAAAATCAAAGTAGGTACCCTTTAATAATAGTATTCATAGCTTCAATTTAAACTTTTTTTCGGGAGAGGGCTAGTGTGGCTTATGCTCCTACCAGAGATATTCAAAGTAGAAAGGAAAAAATAAAACAGATATGGATATGCAAAAATCAAAGTAACTTTTTATTTTATGCATGGCTTTCCAATATATTTTTCTCTATCTCTTATATATTCGATATGAACCGTAACAGTATCAGGGCATCATGATGTAAAAAGGTTTAAGCTGGAAACAGATCAATAGATCGATGAAGACAGTCGCCATCACTCGCAAATGTCAAATGCACGAAATATATCATTTAAAAGATACGGATTGTACAGATAAGAAAGTGGCTACCACTAGCAAGGAAGAAAGGTCTAAGTCAAAAGTCAGATGTTAAATTATTTATTTTGTTTTGATTTGTGGAAGTGTACAAAAACATACAAAAAACTTCCATTTATTTAATACAAATCGGAAAATATATTTTGTTCAAATTCACAAATTCATCATAAAAATACAGAAAGTAAAAGTAAAAGTAAAAACTCTTACTCGGAAGAGGGGATACCCATTTGTACACAAAAATTTTTAAATAATTCGTTAGGGTAGGTTAGAGTGGTGGCCATCATAAAAGCATGTACGACCAGTCAGAGTTAAACCATCTATGGTGCATTGTGATGCCACCTTATTAGGACTCTACCTGAGGTATCTTATATTTATATAAATTTGTTAAGTCGCAAATTGGTTACACTTAGGGTCTAATAACTTTTAATAAAGCAACCCGTTATGGCTAAAATCGTAACCGAAACGTACAGTTTAAATGTTACCAAACATTCTTTCAGTGTATCTTTTCGAATCAAATCGATCCGAATATATTTTGTTAACAGACAACTGCTGAAAAGAAAATCTCCTGAAAACAAAACATCAAAATTTTTTAGTAAAATTAAATCTAATTTGATTACTCTTAATCAAGACACAGGTACACAAACAAACAACAAAGCCATGTAATTCAATTCAATTTTATTTACATAAATTGTACACAAGAATCAGTCAATATAAATTATTTTGTAGTACACAAAAGCAGAGAATCATAATTTATAATTGTAAGAGAAAGAAAGTTTCAGAAAATCAGAAAATGCAGATTACATATTAAATTTACAAATTTACAGCCTATAAGATAAGATATAATATAAATTGATCAACCTATTGAAAGACACGAACCCATAACTAACCCAAGTGAATCAGACTAAATCAATCAATTAAGATATATGTTAATCATTAACGGACTTTAAGAGCGGTCAGATTTAAGGACCGCCGCGCTGAACCAGTGCGCTGGATATTTATTGGTAAGTGATTCCCTGCGCGAATAGCACGGACAAAGTAAGAGTCTTCTTGAACTGAATATTGAAATCTAGGAAATATTAAAAGGTAGTAAAAGGTACGCCGGTTTACCAGAGTAAATAATTATGTGAAGAGATATGAGTAATCGACGATGAAGGAACTCAGTGATGGAACACCCCAATAAATTGTTTCTGTAAGAGGAAATGTGATCATGACGTCTAAGTCCGTAGATAAATCTAATACAATCATTGAATCCCACATTTAGCCTTCCATAACAAATAGAGTCCAAATGAGGGAACAACAAACTACCATTAATGAAATGAGGAAGAAGAAGTGATCGAACCAAAAGCATTCGGGTGTTTGTTGTCAGGAGATTAGCCGAAAGCCAAAGGCAACGTAAGGTACCATATATTTTACCAATTATATAGCATATATGAACACAGCACTTCATCTTAGTATTCATATAAACACCTAAGTTTTTCACAGGCTCACAAAAAGAGATTGGGACACCAAGAAGTGTAATGGGAGGGAGATCCAGGCCACTAAGATCATGTCGATAAAAACGAATGCACTGAGACTTGTGAGGACTCAAACTCAAACAGTTCAAATTAGCCCATAATAAGACCCTCTCTAAGTCTGAGTTCATACGATCGATGCAGTCTTCAGACAGGCCAATAGGTCGACTAAGATAGAGCTGTACATCATCAGTATATAGGTGTACATTACAATTTTCAACAATATCGGGCAAATCATTGATGTACAAGCTGAATAGCAGTGTACCAAGGATTGAGCCCTGTATTTGTCATCTACATAACATATTTCACAAATACAATCCAAAAGTATAGCCTCTTCGTGCAGATCAAATTAAAAGCATAATCATATATTTGAACCGTTAGATTCGTGCTAAAAACAATTCCGGAAAAGGGAACATATCCAAAAATACCATGCTAAAATTGAGTTCTGAAAAGAAAATCAAATTACAATTTTCCCAAAAATAGGTACAACATCGAACAAAAGCATGTGTTGTCATGTAGCATGCACTGCATGGCATAAAAACAATCAGATCCAGCAGATCAATTTGCAATCATCATTACAAGTACCATCGAACGGAAATTTCTTCTCTACGTGAAAGAGAGAACAGTTTTAGTAAATATAATTCAATTTAACACAGCAGGTTGCTCTAAATTTCTTGTTGCTATGCATTTTTGTTGATTTCTATGCAAATTTTATCCCTAGTACCGTAAAATCACAGATGCACTGCCAATTCTTGTAATCATGCGGCTCTGTTACTCTATCATTGTGTAATCAAGGGCTATAAAAACCACAAGCTGACTTGTCTCGATCTCTTTTTACAATTGGCATCGCTTGAGGTAGGTTGGCTAAGGACTAACATTCAATTCGGGTATCGACTGGTATACTAATTACTAATTTCTGATCTCGACGGAAATTCAAATATCTTACTTCGGGTCTCGACTGAAGATAATATAATACTTTAAGCCGGGTCTCAACTGACTTAAAGAATATTATCTCGACTGAGATAATTCTTTACTAACAAATCTTTTATTTCTGGTCACGACGGAAATAAAGAATCTTACTTCGGGTCTCGACTGAAGTTAAGATAAGACTTTAAACCGGGTCTCGACTGACTTAAAGAATATTATCTCGGGTCTCGACTGAGATAATTCTTTACTAACAAATCTTTTACTTCTGGTCTCGACGGAAATAAAGAATCTTACTTCGGGTCTCGACTGAAGTTAAGATAAGACTTTAAACCGGGTCTCGACTGACTTAAAGAATATTATGTCGGGTCTCGACTGAGATAATCATTTACTAACAAATCTTTTATTTCTGGTCTCGACGGAAATAAAGAATCTTAATTCGGATCTCGACTGAAGTTAAGATAAGACTTTAAACCGGGTCTCGACTGACTTAAAGAATATTATGTCGGGTTTCGACTGAGATAATCATTTACTAACAAATCTTTTATTTCTGGTCTCGACGGAAATAAAGAATCTTACTTCGGGTCTCGACTGAAGTTAAGATAAGACTTTAAACCGGGTCTCGACTGACTTAAAGAATATTATCTCCGGTCTCGTCTGAGATAGTATATTACTTCTATTAACACTTTATTTCTGGTCCCGACGGGAATAAAGAATGGTTCAAAACAATGATTAGAACAAAGGGTCTTAACATTAGCTTAAAGCCAATTTTTCAAGTGCCAAGTATTAGATCGGTGAGTACCAGCCACTTGTAACATTTTATCATTTTATCATATATCTATTTGATTGTATTTTGACATATATCTACATATTATACACTTCGTGTACATATCTATCAAACATCATTATTTAATTCATTCTATATTTATTTTACATATATATACATACAATTATATCATTGCCTTGACGTTCTCTTATATTGCAAAGTTTTGCAAATATGTGTGTTTTTCAGTGTGATACAAAAATCTCTGACCCAACAATTTATATAATCCTTTGTTAATACGATTACTCGAGATATTTAAACTAAATAAGTAAGCCAGTGTTTTGAAGTTAAGTTATTTTAACTTTTTTCTATTTATTAACCCCATGTATTGAATATCTATTCATATAATATTATTAACAATCCTGTAAGTGTGTTTCCCCATACGTTTGAATCGTTTTCCTAATAAGTTTTATACATAATCTGATCTTAATAGTCGGAAATTCTAAAAAATAAGTGTGACAATTTATTGAAGGTTAAAAGAAAGTGAACAGTGTTTGTTTTGATAAGATAGTCGACCACTGATCTTGATCCAAATCTATCAGTACATTCGTTTCAGTTTCACTAAAATCAAATTTCCGTGTACGTTCTACTAACGGGCAGTACAGTATGCATATTGGTCCTTTTTCGCACTTACTAGTAGAAGTAATGAATACTTAGGTATACTGAAAATTTCAAAAATATTATTTACGGACGCATTTTTAACGCACTGTGTGTATGGTCGTACTTGTAACGGAGTATATATAAATATAGTAATGTCATAAAGTGCGATTAAGTGGTACATAAAATAATAGAAAATGTTACAAAATGCCGAAAGAAAAAAGGCAATTTAAGTATAGCACAAGATATTATAGGAATATGAAAGGCGAAGTATCCATTCAGGATTAAGAGTATTTTAAACTTAGAAGCATCAAAATCTGAGTAGTTGTCAAGGCAATCACCTGCTCCAAAATCGCAAACATTTTTTATTGTTCTTCTCCATATGCAGTAGAAATACATATGTATTGTTTTTCAAGAAAAAGTGCTGCCGTGATCACTACTGAAAAAGTTGTATTTAATGAATTTAAAAAAGACTAGGGATAAATATGATTTTTATGTTGTATTCTTTAAGGAAAAAATCTGTAACTACATATTGCTGGAACTAAGGACATGTGCACTGGCATCACACATATCTCATTAAAAGCTCGATTGCGAATTGGAATTGGTTTTTCAGTTTTACCAAGGGACAGCCCTACTTTGCTAAAAACACCCCGAGGAATAATTATTGAACGAGTAGGAGCTAATAACTCTTTACCGGCTACAGATAACATATAAGTGTAATAGGTCAAATTAAAAAGAGTTTACAGTTTACAGTAAAGAAAATGTAAAACACAAAAGAAAAAGGTATGAAAATCCAAATTTTTTAGTTTGGACCACCATAGCTCCTGAGAGGAGAGAAGTATGGGCTGGTTAAGGAGTCGTTTGGAAAGGCCCTGAACTTCTGCAGACAATGGCCCTACACTTAGTACTTTTTCCGATATGTACAGTGAAAATAAATATTTTCTAAATAATCCTGTAACTGCGAAACGGTTGAGATGGCACACGCCAGCCATACAATTTTCTGTTTGGTTAGGTGAGTATTACCACCTCCTGCCGAATGGACAACTATGGCGGAAACACCGTACCTATATCATTATTGTTCAACATTTATGGACTACCGATTTGCAATAAATCTAAGTAAAAATTTTGGCCAATTTTAGTTAAATCAATACAAGATATTCGCGCAATGCCGATAGGTGTATACTGCGGAGAAGAAAATCCACTATGTAGCATCCGTGGAGAAAATGAATCCATCAATAAATTGTCATACATAGGTATATTTCAGTCTCACTTCGCATCGTTTTGTATAATTTGTAACAAACATTTTATGCATAAAGTGACAAAACCCATATTGCATTCGTATTCAATAAATCGTTGCATTTTAGTTTTATTTTCCATTATTTTGTAAACTGACAAGGTAACATACTTCTGCTCAGTATAGAAAGCACAGAAGACTGGTAAAATTGTACTAATCTAAGCACGCGCAGCTATTTGTCAGTTTTCCTACGCTTTTCGGATAAGGGTGGATGCAACTTACAAAGCCGATATGACATTTTTTAATCGATTTGTGTTCTTAGACACACATTTCAGTATTGTTTTGTATGCTCTTGTGTACTGTTCGTCTAAAATTTTTATATGAAGACACTTATAATTTTACTTAAGATGCTAACTGAACGTTCTATACTAACAAACGGGACACTACTATCCTTTCGAAGAAACTTTGGCATTCACTTCGCAGTCTTAGAGTAACCAGCAATAAAAATTTGGATTGCGAGCTAAATTCTGATGACCCTTATGAATTGTTTTTATCACTTAGTAATAGTGTTAATACCATCCTTTCGTGCATGCGTATGGTGCGCCATTCGACACGCCCGTTGAGTCTGGCTTTAGCTTCCGTTTTATTGATGCGAATGTAGCAATTTACTCCAGACATATTAGCATATTATGCTTCTTAGCAAAGGTACTGGGACATATCATGTCCAAACAAATACAACAGTGTCCCAAAATAATTTGCTCAGTCAATGGCAATTTGGATTCCGCACTGATCATAGCTTTGAGGTAACTCTATTAAAAACAAGTAAAAAAGTTAGAATTTGTCTAAGACCAATACTTATGATAACCTAGCTAGATGAATGCCCGTATAAAATTTTGTATAGTAACCGATCTATGCAGTTTAATTTTTGAAGTGGTTTTTTTTTGCATATATTTCCAGAACGGTTCGTCGGACAAAACCAATTAGTATGACTAATTTTATAGGATTTCGTATTCTGAAGAAGTTTTGAGTACAATAAAAATGTCTAGGACTGATCGTTTTCACAGTATTTGTAAAAAACCTAAATTTTTATATGGCAACACCAAGAAGGGGTTGCCTGATTTATTAGATTTTTGAAATTTTATTTGCTATTACTATAAAAACACCATGTAGGAAATTTCAGCTCTCTACGTTCACGCGTTCTCAGGCAGCGTCCACATATGTAGTGGAACACGAAATAATTTTTGTATGGCAACCCCACGAAGGAGTTGCCCGATTTCTCTCATTTTCGAACTTAATTTTATTTTTCTATTAAAGTCCGTGTACAAAATTTCAGCTCTCTAAGTACCCGCGTTCTCAACATATTGTGCGCACAGACGGACGGACGGACGGACAGACGGACGGACGGACGGACGGACGGACGGACGGACGGACGGACGGACGGACGGACGGACAGACGGACGGACGAACAGATGGACGGACATGCAAAAATTAAAATAACTTCTAATATTATACGTGGGTGTCCAATCCATATTGCTCTACCATCATTATTTCGAGGTGTTACAAACGGAATGACAAACTTAGTATACCTTATAGATTTCATCTAGGGTATAACAAGTAAAAAAAACTACCCTAGCTAGAAGAATACTCGAATGTCATGTCATATGGTCACCCATCTGCACAAATTTGATTTTTGAAGTGGTTTTTCGCATATACATATTTCTAGAACGGTTCGTGGGACTGAAAAAATGATTATGACTAAGTTCATAGGATTTCATATCTGAAGAGCTTTTTAGTACAATGGAAACGTCTAGAGCTGATCGTTTTCACACTATATGTAAAAAGCCTAAATTTTTATATGGCAACACCAAGAAGGGATTGCTCGATTTAGTCCATTTTAATAACCTAGATGAAATCTATAGGGTATACTAAGTTTGTCATTGCGTTTGTAACGCACAGAAATAATGATGATAGAACAAAATGGATTGGACACCCCTGCATAAATTTAAAAGTTATTTTGATTTTTGCATGTCCGTCTACCCGTCCGTCCGTCCGTCCGTCCGTGCGCACGATAACTCGAGAACGCGTTCACTTAGAAAGCTGACATTTTGTACACGGACATTAAAAAAACAGTAAAATTAAGTTCGAAAATGAGACAAATCGGGCAACTCCTTCGTGGGGTTGCCATACAAAAATTTCGTTTTCCACGATATATTTGAACACTACCTGAGAACACGCCGACATAGAAAGCTGAAATTTTCATAGTAATTGCAAATAAAATTTCAAAAATGGACTAAATCGGGCAACCCTTCTTGGTGTTGCCATATAAAAATGTTGGCTTTTTACATATACTTTGAAAACGATCAGTCCTAGACATTTTTGTTGTACTAAAAACTTCTTCAGAATAAGAAATCCTATAAAATTGGTCATACTCATTTTTTCTGTCCGACGAGCCGTTCTAGAAATATATGCGAGAAACCAATGCAAAAAATCAAAAATGCTCAAATGGGTGACCATTCGAAATTTCATACGTGCATACATCTAGTGTATCATAAGAATTGGTCTTGGACCAATTCTAGCTTTTTTACTTGTTGAAGTTATATTTACTATTTTTATGAAAACACTATGTACAAAATTTCAGCTGTCTACGTTGACATGTTCTCAGGTAGTGTCTATATATGTAGTGAAAAACGCAATTTTCGTACGGCAACCCTACGAAGGAGTTGCCCGATTTGTCCCATTTTCGAACTTAATTTTACTTTTTTTTAGAAAGGCCATATGCAAAATTTCAGCTCTCTATGTACCTACACGCGGTCTCGAGTTATCGTGAGGACGGGCGGACGGACGGACATACAAAATCAAAATAACTTTTAATTTTATGCATAACTGTCCAATTCATTTTGCTCTACCATCATTATTTCTAGGTGTTAGGTATCAATGGAATGACAAACTTAGTATAGCTTTTAGATTTCATCTAGGGTATAATAACCACTGATATTAGAACAGTTCTTGAAAAAGATCATCTTGTGTTCTTACTTCTTTTAGATTTCAGCAGAGCCTTCTACACCGTGGACCATTCCACATTCTTTGCTAAATTTCTTGCTTCCAAACTTATTAATTGCTTTTTCATTAATCATTGCCAGCGGGTTATGGTCGCTAATCTCGTCTCCTCTAGAATTAGTGTGACATGTGACGTGCCTCACGGATCTATATTGGGTCCTCTCATGTTTGTTTTGCTCTTCAACGATCTAGTAACTCTTATTTTACACTTCAAAGTTCATATGTTAAGGTGATCTCTAGAAAAGTATACGAAGCTCTGTAGCAGCTGTACTTTAATATTCTTTCGACTACTACATGCATAGATCTGGTAAAGTCGCTATTATTACTTCATTTTGGATTTAAATCTAGATGGCGCCTGCAGGGCAAACTGTAAGTAGCTTTCAATGATTGCACTAGATTTGCTTTTGGTTTGATTTGATCACATTACTCCATTTAGGAATAAAATCATTGATTACTCTCTGCACACTTAGTTATTGCACAAAGCATTACTCTCACTCCATGAAAATCTGTATGGTGGCGTACCTTCATACCTGTTCGATTTTATTAACTTTATGCGTAGTGAATGACACATAAATCTAGTTTTACCTCTCTTTAAACACTCAGGACTTGATAGTTCTTACTTTGTTCACTTAACTCACCTTTGGAATACACGTCCACCTGAGATTCAGCACAAGACCATTGGTAGCATTTTTTAGGCTTTTGACGCTTCAAGTTACAATACATTTATATCGATATTACAAATCGGGCTCGATTTAAATCTATAAGAAATTCCAACATACAGACTACAGAGAGAAACCGAACAATTTTCAGGACAACCGTTTTTACTGCAGCCGCATCAGCCGAGTGACTAAAATTTATCATTCCAATCAGGATTCCATGGAAAACCACTGATTCCGCCTTCTGTTCACGAGGGATTTTAAATAGAAGAATAAACTTTTGACACAGTAAATAAATTTGATATTTATAACAGTCCATCACTCTGGTCCAGTTTTCAATGTTATCAGAATTCTGTTAGAACTCAATGAAATCCATTAAATGTAACCGTAACAGTGTATTCAAATCTATACAGCAGAAAACTCAATGCTTAAAACCTCATAGCGTGTCTGTCTTTATTATAGGTAGTAAATAAAAGGACATTTCCAACAAAATATGTAATCAATTTATGTAGAGAATATCACAGAAGGTTTTTCACCAGAGCAGTCCCCGAATTTGATAGCACCTTTGGAGATAATTTCGAATATTGAATTTTGTAAAAACACGTTCAGCAAACAGAATTAAAATATAAATTAGCGATTGACTACAGCTTCTGTTCAAGCTCAAATTTTGTTTACATGCCGTGAATTAGCTAGAGATTTACGGCTCAGCGGGGAAGAGTTCAATCGACTTATATGCCACGAACTTTTTCACCGTGTACATTATAATATTTGCAGGAGCGGTGTACCCTTTAAAAAATGGAAATTAGCTTTTAAATGGCCTTACAGTGTTCAGAAATTTGCGATAGTATCAGGTGTCAGTTGAAACGATGTGCTTACTCTTAAAGAAAATGAAGCACGCCAAGCCAAAGGGAATTCCGTTGTTTCCGACAAAATCTTAAAGCACTTACTCTATAATTATAGGAATATGTAGGTGTCTACCTGGAGGTAAATGCCAGACCAAAGATTCTTATCATAACATTTTGTCCGGTTCGTTAATGATAATTGTTAGCGTAGCTATGGCAGCTCTATGAATATGAGCTGAAATTAGACACATTTCCCGCACTGTGATCAGATGAGATAAAAAAAACAAGCTTCAAATTTCTAAAATTCTTGCATAAACAAAACGAAAATGGTTCAAAACAACTGGAAATTACACAATTTTCTATACACATGAGCACACTGAAAGTGGTTCGTTTTGTTCTGTACTTTAATTTGTTCTGCCCAAAAATCTCGACCGTAAAAATAATATGCTGCCCACTATTAACTGTAGCTGAGCACTAAATTAAACCAATAATTAAGCTATGCTACTTACTCGTACCTGTATTAAATCAATTTACAGTTATGTGGGGACAGTCCTAGTTGCTTTCTTAAAAAAAGTCTTGTATCTCCTCTCCCCATTTATAACTGTACGAGAGTTAACAGAATTTTCAATTGTATTAATTTTGTAGTCATTGGAAAGTAATAGATGTCACACCATTATAGTTAAAAGAAGTAATGCTCACTCTTCAATACAGACAGGTGAAGACCACTGAAAAAAATTGCAGTAGATCTTTTCAATTTTTCCTAACAAAATTATTCACAGAGCAGTAAATCTGTTCTACTGCAACTTTTTGTAAAAAATCGTAACAATTTCTGGAAGCGTTCAATATGATACATTTAGGAACGCAGGCCCTATCGCGCACCTTGGCCTGCGCTCCCATTTAGGTCGTGGTTGTTCAAGCCTATAGAGAAAACAGGAAGCGCGGATACCTGTACTTGAGCGTCGCCTTGCTCGGAGTGTTTCAAGTAGAACAGAGTCTATTTATGCAAACGCGATGGAAGGTTTGTTTTAATTGAAAACCGCTTCCAAAGGGTCTTTGATAAGCCTTCTATATAAAGACGGCTTCCTAGAGCATTATCGGCGTGGCATGACAAAGCAAACAATTAAAGAAACAATTATTGCTGTAGTGAGTGTTATTACATTTAAAGCATGAGATTAAATTTTTAAATAAGTTTTTTTATTATTTCGTAAAATGCAATAGTCTTTATAGAATACTTAGCCCAAACGTTAAATAAAAAGAAAATAAATCTGCAGATTGGGAAAGTCTCAATGAGTATTCTAGAGAATTTGATTGGTCGGTCTGTTTTGTTTCAACGGATGTTGATGACTGCACATTTGAATTAAGTACAATTCTAAGTCATGGCATGCGTGAATACATTCAGTATTTATATAGCAGATCTTCACAACAGCAAAATCGCTCTTGGTTTAATGATAAGTACAACCAAGCAATAAAAGCGAAATGGTGTGTTTTTCACATCTATCCACTCCATACATGTCCAAAACTGAAACACTATCCAAAGCGAAAAATTACTTTTTGACCAGAATGTTAGAATCTTGGCAAGACGCAAAGGCAGTAAAGGTTTCTGGTACCTGGTCAAAACCATCAGGAGCAACTTCAGCAATGAAGTGATTGTTGATTCCCTGAATAAAACTGTTAGATTCACATCTCCCTTGTGGATGTTTACAAGAGCCAATATATATCTGTACGAGAGATATGGTCAAGGTCCTTAAGTAGATCAACGTGTCCATAGCTGCAGGTCCTGATAATTTCAAGTCCCATTTAAATAAAAGCTGTGCCTCATTCATGGCTAAAGCTCTGCGAAAAAACTATTCTACTTGTCCTATACGACAGGAAAATTTCCAATTGATTGAAAACTAGCTCACATGCAGCCTATTGCCAAGAAAGAAAAGGGTAGCGATCCCTCAAATTATCGACCAATTATAATCACTTCGATTCTTTTAAAGGTTTTTGAATCTATCATTAATTCCAAATTAATGAAGTATCTAGAAACTAATCAAACCCATAACGATCGCCAATATAGCTTTTCTTTTTCTGACTTTTCTTATGGAACGTTGAAGCCGTAATCTTATCAGTTTTGGTGAGTCCAAAATGGTTGCCCTAGTTATTTCAAAGGGCTATCATAGTGTCTGTAATTCAACCCTTTTAGCAAAACTTAAAGCACTTGGCCTCTCTCGCCCTCTTCTATTATGAATGTAAAGTGCTTTATCTGGTCGCTTAATACTCTGTTTTCTCTCCATTTTTCTTCTCAATATTCATTAATGATCTAATTTCCCTTACTTTCAATCCCATCCATTTTTTTCCCATAACAGTACCCTTGATTTCGCTTGCTCATTTGACACTCTTGCGGACTACACAGGTAATGCCGCATCTGTCAAACCAGATTGCATGATCCTTGAATAACCACCTTGATAATATGCTCGGTTGGAGCAAACCGAATCGCATCGAATTCAATACATCTAAGTTCCCAAGCTGTCCTATCTCTTTAAATAAGATCATAATTTTTCCACTCCCATTTCTTTTGATGGAGCACTGCTTGACGATACACCGTCTTTATGCATTCTTGAGATTAATATTTGCAGTATGTTAAGCTGAACAGATCGCAACTTCTCTGTTGCCAAATAAGCATCGAAATATCTTGGATTTCTGAAAAGGCGTGAGTCCTACATCAGACCTAGAATGGAAAACAATTTCCATAAGTAGGCCGGGGCTGGTCGCAGATCCTTAGCTTCATTGGATATTATCAAAAAGAGAGTCTTCAGCTCATTGCCGATGATGCAAAAATTTGTCATATGGACTCACACGAGCACCGCCGCAATGTTGGTTGCCTTTCGCTCCTATATTGGTACATGTATGTTCAATGTTCTGATGAAATGTCTAGTCTGATCCAGGATTCCTGCATGTAATAGTCGCACTGCAAGCCGCGCACATCCTTTTACCCTTCAAAATACTTTCGGTCGTGTGCGAACGTGGAACAGTCTCCAATCCTCCGGCATGCAATCTGCGAAAGTGTAAGGGTGGCATACATCAGCACCATTTCTTTTGACGGAGCACTTCATGACGATACACCGTCTTTATGAATTCTTGACATTAATATTTGCAGTATGTTAAGCTGAATAGATCACAACTTCTCTGTTGCCAAATAAACATCGAAATATCTTGAATTTCTGAAAAGTCGAAAGAAATATTTCAGCCCGTCGATTTTAGCGCTCCGCCGCAATATTGGTTGCGTTCCGCTTCTATATTTCTACATGCATGGTCAATGTTTTGATAAAATATATAGTCTGATCCCTGATTCCTGCATGTAATACTTGCACTGCAAGCCGCGCACATCCTTGTACCCTTAAAAATACTTTCGGACGTAGAATAAAATTCCGTGATTATCTTTTATACCGAACTGTGCGAACGTGGAACAGTCTACCATATTCTGTCTTTCCTCCGGCATGGAATCTGCGAAAGTTTAACGGTGACATACACGTTCCTTAATTCCTTTCTTTATCTCTATATCTCTCCAACTTGCCGACGAAGTTATATACGTACAAGGTATGTATTGCATCTATTCTGTGACTTCTATTTTAAATAAATGTAAATTTTTAATTTCTGTATTTTACAAAGATTCAATTTATGATGATTCGTTAATTTGAATAAAATACATTCTCCTAGTTTTACTAAAATGGATGATTGGGAAGTTTTACACTTCCACCAATTACAAACCAAAACAAAATGAATAATTTAACATCCCCTTTGACTTTTCGGAGTGGCAAAGAACCTTGAGCAACTTTCTTCATTGCGAGTGGTAGCCACTTGCTAATCTGTTCGACTCGTATCTTTTAAATGACAAATTTTGTGCATTTCACATTTGCGAGTGTCTTCAAACTTTTGTTTAGTTTTGAGCATATACCATTTTCAAACCATAGTTGCGCGACCACCCCCCCTCCCCCGCCGAGCAAGATTCCTATATACGCCACTGAACAGGTATACCCAATGGCCAATATGACTTTAATATTAATAAATTTTTATTTTTCAGTTAACACAGATATACTAACAAAGTGGCGCTTCAATACAAACAGATTTCCGGAATTTTAGTACTTTTAGCCTTAAAATACCACACTGAGGATATTTTGGAGAAATTCGGCCATTACGCTGTATGTTTGCAAGAAAATTTTTGGAAAAATATGGGGTATATGCCCTCGCATCGTGCACTGGATATACACCGCCATTGTAAGACCTATCCTTACATAGAGGAATGTATGGTGGAGTGCTCTAGAGAAAGCGACCCATCTGAAAAGTCTTACTAAAATACACAGAACTGCCTGTCAAGGTATTACAAGTGCTCTTCGTACAACACCCACGGCAGCAATGGAGATTATGCTCCGGCTCTTGTCCCTCGACATCCATGGGAAATGTATAGCTGCAAAAAAGATCACTAAGGCTTAGAGAGTCGGTCTGCTGGATAACAGCAGACTTTGGGCAAAGCAGAATACTGAAGATCCATGCTGGAGACTGTATAAATACGAGGAGACGCGGATTACATTGTCCCAATACTAGACTTTGGGAAAGCGTTCTCAAATAGGATTCCTAGTAGAGAGGAATGGGATGATAAGTATTGTATGGGATATATATCTCTACGGAATGTTCGAGAAGGGATGTGGGAGTAGGAGCCGGGGTATACTCAGCATTTCCTCAAATACAGGAAACGTACCGCCTACCGGACTGCTGTAATGTGCTCCAAGCGAATGTTCTGGCTATTTGAAAAGCTTCAAGGCTGCTGACTACAGATTATGAGGTACCTAACGATCGAGTTATCAGGATTTATATTGACAGCGAAGCTGCAATCAAAGGTCTGGACTCGAGTACCATGAAATCGTGTCTAGTGCAACAGTATCGCTGTGAGCTCGGGAAACTGAATGCTCACCAGAGGTTTATCCTCTACTGGGTGCCTGGTCTAGCAGAGTAAACCATAGGTCGGCCCCTAGAATCTGTGAAGAGGATTCTAGATGCACAATTTCGTAAGCTGACAAATCATAGATGGAGAGAACTGACCACATGCACGATTTGCAGACAGCTTTGGCCCATCGTATGTACTGCGAAGACTGAATCCTGCTGAGGAGAAATCGGAATGACGTGCTTAATCTTACTGCAGTTATCACGGGACACTGCCTCGTTGCCAAACATCCAGTGTGCATGGAAGCTTCATAAAAAGAATTCTGCAAAAGCTGTATGGTCGGGAAGAGGTTGAGAGCGTTCAGCACCTGCTGTGCGAGTGTCCCAACCATTACTAAGTGTAGGAGAAATATGCTTGGTAGCTACTTTTTCTGCGTACTGGGCGAATTAGCAGACATAGTGTCTTAGTACCTTGTAAGGTTCATTAACTCTTCTGGCTGGTTTCAGCTCACCACCTAAATCTGAGATATCATTTCAAGGTAAGGTCCCAATAAGAAGGCATCACAATGGACCATAAATAGTCTAAGTGTAGGTGGTGATACATTCTTTTACGACGGCAGCCATTGTAACCTAGCGTAACCTAATCTAGAGGAAAATTGACAGATAGAAATTTGTTGGGTTAATTTTTTTTTCTTTTTATTTAAACTAAATATTTCTCATGATATGTTTTTAAGCGATTTTAGAGTACAAGATTATTAAAACATAATAAATTCAGTCTATCAATAAAATAAAAGAGATAAATTTCCGTACAAATGAAATTCTATATTGACATACTTATGCACCGATCATGTACATGATGTTTTCCAGATTGTGCATAACAATCCAAATACTAAGAAAATTAAATTTGCATTTTGGTTGTATAAATGTTTCTTGCAGTTTACTTGTTTATTTTTAATCCGATATTGAGTAGTTTTCGCGAAGCATAGTTTACTCGTTTATCCAATTCAAAATCGAGTAGTTTTCACCAAGAAATCACGAATATATTTATAAAGCCCGGCTTATGTTCTCACCAATTCACGAAAAATCTTCGAAAAAGTCCAGATTAGACGTATCGATATCGATCTCGATTCGAATTATCGTTCGTTCTCCTTCCTTCTTTTTCGGCTCGAGAGTCTAGATCGGTCCTGCATGACTTCGACGAGATCGAAATCAAATTTCAATTGAGCGAATCACTTTCGATTCGTTCTCTAATCGTAATATTTGTTGGGATTGTATACTGTTTAAATAATTAAATGTGAGTGTCAAATAGACTTCAAAATAATTAGGTACTGAGAAAATCATTATCTTTACTTTATTCTGAATCAATCCAGGTTAGAAAATTGTTATTCATTATCCGGTGAAAAAGATTTTTTAAATTATAATAGGTAGCTACGTAAACAAAAACATTTTAAGTTTCTTATTTAATTTTTCATCCATTGAATAATTGGATTGTCCTGACTGTGTGATTAAAGTGATTTCTTAATATTAATTAATTTAGTTTTTATTTACATGTGCAACACAGAATTGACTATTCGGAATGTTCTTTGTGAACATTCATTACATATTTGCAACATATTTTTCTCACTTCGAAGCTTTGTCATGAGGACATAAGGGAAAACGATGCTGTCCCTTCCATCAAGTGTTTGTGTTATTGTCCTCAGAATCATGAACTAGAGATGGTAATATTTTAGTAATAACATTTCTTATGGGACCGTCCGTAATGGTCTTCCGGTGTAAATTGCATGGAGCTACTAGTCCTCTTGACGAATGGTTTTTATAAATTTCGACGCCTACCATTTGGATTAAAAGTAGCTCCAGAAATCTTTCAAAGGTATGCATAACAATATTTTCAAGTCTTGGAAGGAACATTTATATACATAGATGACTTAATAGTATTTGACAAAAATGAGAGAGAGCATAATCAGAATCTCACTAAGGTATTCGAACGGGCTCTTAACATTAATGTGAGATTTAATGCAGACAAATTTCAGTATAAGTTAGAAAGTGTGAGATATATTGGCCACGTTTTTTCTAGATCAGGTGTTAGTCCGAATCCAGAACGAATTAAAGCAGTAGTGGGAAAAGAATACCCGAAAAATAGGAAGGATTTACAAAGAATATTGGGGATGATAAATTATTTGCGTAGCCTTATCCCAAATTTGGCAGAAGTTTCGAAAAAGTAATGCTGAATTTACATGGTAAGATGATCATACCGAAACTTTAAATACTACTAAAACCATGATAGGAAATGCGGCTATATTAAAAATATTTAATGAAGACAAACCAATTATACTTCAATGTGATGCATCGAACGATGGTTTGGGCTGCTGTTTAATGCAAAATGGAGCCCCAGTAAGCTTTGCATCAAGAAGCCTTTCTCAATCAGAAAAAAATTACGCCCAGATCGAGAAAGAGCTTCTAGCAATAACTTTTGCCTGTAACAAATATCATTTTTATATAAATGGTAGAGCAGTAACAGTGCATATACAGACCACAAGCCGCTTATTACGATATTTAGGCAAGACCTTGAAAAAAATTACTCCACGCGCATACAAAGAATGAAATTAAAACTTTTACAACCTAAATGTACAATACGTTCCGGGAAAATATTTACTTATAGTTGATCTCTTGTCAAGATCCTATATACAGGGAGAAAACAATTTAGAGGAAGAAGACTTTAATGAAATAGTTCATAGTCTTAATATAAGCGACTACCGCAAAGAACAACTTAAACGCGAAACGGAGAAAGATCCTATTTTACAAAAATTATTACAAATGATAACACAAAAATTGAAGATGACTTAAAGTTATATTTCAAATTACGAAATGATCTCTATTGTGAGAATGATATAGTATTCTATAAGGACAGAGTTGTTGTACCATATACATAGTTTACGAAAAGAGTATTTAAAATTACTTCATGAGGGACACTTGGGTATTAGAAAAACAAAAGAGAGAGCGAAACCTTTGATCTTTTGGAATACAATTAATGCAGATATGGAAAAAATTATTGAAGAGTGCTATGTATGCCAGCATAATCGAAGTTCGGTACAGAAGGAACCAATTATATTTCATGAGGCTCCAAATATACCGTTTTTAAAAATTGGAAAAGACATTTTCAACTTTGGAAACAAAAATTACATTGTTTTAGTGGATTATTATTCCCGATGGTTAGAAATACTGGATTTAAAAAATAAATCTGCCGATGAAATAATAAGAAATCTAAAAATTGAGTTTGTGACTCATGGGTATCCGAAAGAAATTATAGTAGATAATTCACCTTTCAATTGTCACAAATGTATAAATTTTTCTAATGACATCGGAGCAAAGTTCACCTTTAGTAGTCCATATTATCCAAAATCAAATGGACTCGCGGAAAAATATTTGGGGATTAGTAAAAATTTGTTAAGGTAATCTATAGATATCCATTCAGCATTATTAAAATACAGGAATACTCCTTTAGTTAATCTGGGGTATTCACCTACCCAGTTATTATTTAGTCGTCCTACACGAACAAGACTACCTATTCATGACAAATTTTTGATTCCTAAAATTGTTGAGGATGCTGATGTTAATATTACACAACATAAAGCAAAGATTAAAAAATACTACAATCGTGCCACGCGAAAAAGAAAGGAATTTAAAGTAGGTGACCCAGTATTGTTTCAGAAATCTAATAGCAAATGGTATGCGGGAATAATAATACAAAAACACTTTAATCCTCGTTCATTTATTATTAAATTAGAAGACGAAGGAATATATAGGCGAAACCAGAAAAACTTAAGGAAAAGATCAAACTCAACCAAGACTGAGACCAAAAATGAGCAGCTAATGCAAAAGTGTGTTCGGACGACACGTAGTCAAGGTCTAAACAAAAAGGGTAATGACAAATAATTAAACACATTTAGTTGAATTCACATAACATCCGTTTTGGTAATCTGCTTTGAAATTGAATTAAAAGAAGCAAAGAATAATAGTTCACTTTATTAATATAAGATTTAGTATTTAGGCATATATAATATGAAATATAAAATAAAATTCTTCTTATTTGAGATGATATGAAAAAAATATATATGTATATCTATATTCGTAAATGAAATGTATTGAAGTAATATTAGAGCTTAGTTAAAACAATACTAGAATTATTATTTGAAATCGGAATTATCGTTGTACTTCGGTGTAGTTACATGCAGTTAATGAAAGATGTATAAAAATATGTATAATACCGCTCAGTCAAAGAAGGGAGATGTTGTGTAAAGCTTTATTCATATCTAAAATGTTACGCCACTGCATTTCCAATGTACACTGAGTAAGCAAAGACATCTACGTAGAGTCACAAAACTATATTTGTATTTACCATGGCATCACTGTAAGAATTGTAGAAGTAGATTAGATTAGATTTGTGAAGGGGTTTATAGGCGTTAGCCTCGCAATCACTGCGACCTGAAAGATCTATTATGAGTCCCGGTTGAATTTGCTCCATTTATAGGTTTAGACTGTTAATAAAGTCTAGAACCATTCTGGGCTTGAGGTTCCATACGTAACTTGGGTGGAGGAAAAGCATGTTCAAGGTGGATTAATCTCCGCCTGGCCAATGCTTCGCTGTTGCAGAGCAAGTGCTCCGAGGTTTCGTGAGCATCCTGACAGAAGCGGCAGGATGAAGTCTCAGGCAAACCCAGCTTGTTTAGGTGATACCTCAAGGGGCAATGGCCTGAGAAGAGCTCAGTGATCATTTTGAGCTCTGTTCTTCTAAGGAGTAGGAGTTCTTTTGTTTTTCCGCCAGAGGTGTCGATAAGCTTTTTTGCCTGACGAAGTCCTTGTAGCCTTTCCCAATACAGGGATTTTTGTTTATTCTCCCAGTTATTTAGGGTAGCTTTGAGGTAACACTTTGAAGTGCCACAAAATGGCTCTGGTCCGACAAACTTAGTTTCCGCTCCCCTTTTGGCTATTGTAGAAGTAAACGGAACGGACACTTGTCAGAATGAACCTTGGGTGGTACACATCTTTTCACCATTACTGTAATAGTATCATTTATTAAAATTAATTAAAGTTTGAACTGTCTTTTAATTAATAAAAGTTACAACAGTATTTTAAGTAATAAAATACAAAACAGTTAGGATGTGAAAAATAGCAACGCTCCACCTGTTTGGCTTTCATTTCGTCGAAAAATGCATGGCATTTTGATCCAAAGTATTGACCGCCCCCTTAATTTGTAATATAGAGCTCTGGCTTGTTTTTAATGTTGGTTTCCATTATTTCGGCATGATGCCTGGTGGATAACAATAAAACTGATTGGTTTTGCTTGAGGACGTAACTCAATAACGACATTTTTCCCGGAACCCAAAACTTGATTATAGAGCTTTGCGTTGCTTGTATTCAAACTCAAAGTTTATTTATTACAAACCCCGGCATATGTGCCACACAGACAAGTGTTGGGTACAGTGAAATTCTTGCGAAATCCATTCTTTGCTTTCCTCAAAGTTCCAACACTGGTGAGACCTCTCCTCAATAATTGATTTGAAAAATTAAACGATATAAAAATATTATCAATCGTTAAATTTAATTTCGTCTAAGAGTAATACTCGGAAAGCGTCAAGACCACATTCTGTCCTAGATTGAATTTTCTGTTTTTCCTTCTTGTCGAAGCAAATATCGTAATATCACATCATGTGGGCGTAAAATATGTGAGAGCGGGTTTTAATAACACGACTCGCCATATAAAACTTTTCAATATACGAAATGCGTATTCTATCTGTTTCTTTATTCTTTGGTAATATCACAGACAACATACAAGGAGAAAAGAAAATCTCGATATAAACACGGATCACTTTTTCAAAGCTGTTTAACTTTTCATTCAACCAAAGAAAGCTATCATTGCGAAAAATTTATGTGGGATAATAGTTGCGTTGTAGTTCATTTCGGTATACCTAGAAAACTAGTGTCCCAGCCAATGGGCTCAATTTAAGTCAGCACTTTTTTCATAGCTCTGTAAATTGTTAGCTTTTGCTCGTAACCGAACTACCGCATATCATCCTCAAGCAAACTATGCTGCTATTATGACCTACAAAAACAGGACTTGATCAAAGATCTTACTACTTCTTTTGTTAGGCCTCAGGACAATGTTCAGGGAGGAGTTTTGAACAACTCCGGCGGAGTTAGTTTACCGAGAAAGTTTACACTTGCCTGGAGACTTTCTTCAAAACTTCCAGTTTAATCTCCAGTCTGATTTTGTTGTCTCTTTACGTAAATAGTTTGCTGACCTTAGCCCGATTCTGACTTCTAACAATTCCAAGTAGTCACCTTTTAAATTCAAAGACTTAGGTAATTGTACAGACCTTTTCTTAAGAACCGATGGAGTACAAACGTCTTTACAAGCCCCTTACGAGCGCCCCTATCAAGTTATAAAAAGGACGGACTAGTTTTTCATTCTGAAAGTTGGTTAATCGATGCTTCACGGAAATGGAGGACGCAATCCAGTCCCATAACAACACGTCACTCACCGAGAACTTACAGCCAACTCACAGTTCCGAAGAGGTTTCCCAAAAGAGTTTTGAAAGTACATCTGTACATATTCGGAGGCAGTTTTAGAACCCACTGTCGAGTTTCCTCAACCCGTTATTCAGCATTCAAGTGACCTTCCACTGGCTGAAGTCCACGAAGGATTAGATTCCTTTCGGATTGTAACACCTTGATACCACTGCGAGTCACTCGAGCTGGATAAACTAGCATACCGCCTTTCGTATCGCTAAACAATTGGTTTCGTTGGTTGGAGGGGGACTACTGTGGCGACACGATATATGATAAGTTTTGTCATTTCACCGCTGCTGTCTGGCAGGTATTTCGCGTAATGGCATTTGTACGTTTTCGAAAATGTAATAACGAAAATACCTTGCGGGACATCCGAAGATGTTTTTGCAAAAATAGTCTGAGGTTTTATGCAATTGAAATTAAGCTTAGAAAAATAATTCCCAGACGTTTATGAAATTATGTTGGAAAAGAACTTTCCAAGACATTGTGCTATTAAGTGGAAAGTTAATAACCCAGAAGTTTACTATATTAAGACTGCACAATAATAACTAAGACATTTTTTACATTAAGTTTGGAAGATTATGTCCAAGACTTTTATTACATTATTGTTATAAATTATTAACAGCCTTTTTTGCCGGTATTAATGGTAACCAAAATATAAACGTTGAAATACGTTATCGTTTTTTGGAAAATTAAAACACCTTACTTACAATGTTATATTTATAGAATCATGTGCACATTGTTAATAATGTTATATTATACCTACATAGAGTGGTGAATTCATTTGAGACAATACAAAATTTGATATAACTGTTCACATTTTTTAACAATATGGCAACATAATTATGTGTTGCACATAAAATAGTATTGGAAACAAGCTCAGTCACGCTTAATTATAAGAAATAAATTGAGAAAAACGAATTTCTACTCCCGAAAAAATTTTCGTAATGCATTTACGACAGCTGTCATAAGATCTCGATCTGAAGGATTTCCGTAGTATTGGAGTGAATTACTAAAAATCTATAGGATTTTTGTAGAATCTGTAACGCAATTTAACAAACATATTGCATAAATCTATAAAACGTTTCGTAAAAAAGGAACGTACGTACGCGCTTGCGATGATAGAAGTTTGCTTCGTAATTTTTACAAAATGTGAGATTATTTCAATAATATAAAATGTAAAAATTACGAACATTTCGTACATATTCTGCAGGATAAACTCCAGAATAATATCGTAAAACTTACAAAAATAGAACATGGTCGACAAAAGCTCAATTAATAAGTTGCGGAAACATTTAAAAAACGTGAACAATTTAAAGCCAGATTCGACATACTGGTTTTGTATTTCTGAATGTATCCAATCATTTTATACAAGTCATTTTTAAAGCATTATAAAGGACATTTTGAAAATTTTCGTATTTTGTATCTAACAAATGTTCAATCTGAAGGTACGCAGAATGGTTCAAGGTAAATCTGAATGTATGGAAAACTGAGAAAGCCTGGTCCGAAAATAGCTGTTCACGATATTATGGTAGTACGGGCTTCCAATAAGGGAGAAGAAGAATAAGTTGCTTCTCAAAAACTCTTTGAATCACCCTTAAAGTTTTCTTACAATAGTCTGCCTAAGTACAATTTCAGATAAAAATTTTATCATTATTTCAATATCCATAATCTGGAAAGACAATATAAAGGATGTCAGTCTCTCAGAATGTTTAACGTTTTTGTTTTTACTGTTACAGGCCCAACACAGCTCCCGGGGAAACTTGAAAGATGTCAAAAGCTTGGCTGGCTTTTTTAGTTTAGTAGCGATGGATCATTTCACGGGACCGCAGCGCATATTTGGTGTTCGAGTGTTTTATAAAACTCAGGCTAAATGAGTATGAAGAAGCGGATGGTGCCCATTTGCAAATGGTTCTTGTTCATAAATAAAAATTCGAAAACTGCTCTGATTTTGAACTAATTGCGGTGTTTTATTTTTAAGTTTAAGAAGAGCAGAACCTCACTAAAATATCCCACATATCGTATCGTGCTTGTGAACAGGGGTTAAAGATAGCTTCAATTTCGTTCGAACTTCATAATTCCATGGGCTGGCCTGCAATTTGTTGCAAATTAAAGACAACGTTTTTAAATTTTTTTTAACGAAATTTTCCAGGACTTCTAATTTGATAGGGTATATATCTATATAGCCCTGTTTGCTTTAAATTCAATATTTGTAAGAAAACTGAATCTGACAATAATTACTCCGGCTATGATGATTTTTCTAACATACACTTTTAATCAAGATACCTTTTGTAAGCTTTGGATCACAAAAAAATGCAAAAATTTTTCTTGTACTGAAAATTTCTTAATCATATAATTTTATACATTAGAGAATATTTTAAGCAAAAAAGGAAAACATAATAAATATAAAAATTATACTGCTTGTTTAAAAAAAAGCGTTGCTTCAAAGTCCTCACTAAAAAATAGAAAAGAAGTACTCCCTTCCCTTAGTGAGTACCTACACCGTAAAAGTTCTTTAGAGTTTCCCATCATTTGACATTGAATTAAATATTGAAATTATATTAAATTTGTGCATAAAATTTTCAAGATACACAAAGGTAGTAAATTCAATGTAAAGTAATTTAATTAAATATTTTGATAAACATTAGGAGCTCCAAAGTTAAATTTTTGCACTGTAGTGTTAAAATTTCAACTGCTCAGACTTGCTTTCTTTGTGTACCTTGAAAATTTTAAATTTTGTACAAAGAAATGTAATATACAATAATTTTAATATTTAATTAAATGCAAAATGAAGGGAAACTCTAAGAACTTTTGTGATTGGTCCCCTTAAATCAAGGGAGAAATTCTTTTAAATTTTCTATTGCATTTCATTAGAGTATAAATTTGAATTTTATTAGAGCTATAGTGGGCCGATCGCCCCGATCGCCCTCCGCTGTATTCGCCCTTGACATACCCTAACTTTAATACAAGATGCGCGCCTGATCTAAATTATTAAAAATCGTCCAAAATTGTTAGGTTTTTCGGTTCGACGATCACGGTTTTTTTTTTTAATTAACATGCTTGGTTTGAAGGTTTTATAAAGTGAGTATATGTAGGTAATATTTTCTGCTTCCTCCCTCGCACACTTTACGAGGTATGCGAATTCAAAGCTTCGTGAAATGTCGTTGTAGAATTACTCTAGAAAGTCTATAAGTAAATCCTAGTATGGAGTTCGGGTGTTGGTA
Organism: Dioctria linearis; assembly: GCA_963930735.1. Classification (NCBI taxonomy): domain Eukaryota; kingdom Metazoa; phylum Arthropoda; class Insecta; order Diptera; family Asilidae; genus Dioctria; species Dioctria linearis. Next base: position 211,966,086 of record OZ005741.1, on the reverse strand, counting down.
AAATTGTACTCAGTCTCCAAAAAATAGCATTTTAACTCTAGTAAAAAGTTAACTTAAGTTTTGTCTGGAGAAAACAAAGTTAGAGCTGTTAAATTTTTAAAAATTTCAAGTGATTATTATTTATTGTGGATATAATTGATCAAAATGATGACGCAATTGTTGCTGCGGCAGGTGTAAGTATACGTTGTCGTCAAAGAAATCCATGGGAAAAATTAAATGAACTCACTTTGTAAACATTTTACTGATCCACACATTAAAATTTTCAGAAAATTTTCAGTAAAATCAATGCAGACCTACAAAGCGCCATCTAGCTTATAGAATAAATGTCATATTTTACCAATGGACTAGTACAGACCAGTGACATGTGTATAAATGGTCTACTCGTTGAAACAGAAATGCATGAGAGCAGAGGATACCACTTTTATATTGTTGTCTCTTTCCGTGAGAGCATTATTTCCCACTGAACTGTAACGATTGGTAACGAGAAATTTCTTAAGTTTCAGCGGTATTTGCCGAAGGCAATCAAAACTTTCCTACTAAAATGGCCTTGTAAAAAACACTTTCAACTCATAATTAAAATTTAAAAACAAGAATTGTCCTAAATACTTTTGTGGTAAATTTGGTTAATCCCATTGACATACATATATATAAGTAAATCCCCTCATAATTTAAATATAGTGCCAGATTATAACAGCATTGACAGTGACACATCAAATGGGAGATCAGTCAGGTCATTTATATACATGTCAGTGGTACAGAGACCATAGTAAAAATATTTCTTAGGATTTACCAGCGGTAAAATTTATATGGAAAAATGTCACTTTTAACTCGAACTCCATACTAAGCTTAGGCAACCGAAATTAATTATGTTGATATCATTTTAAAGAGGACCAAATGAAATCAGCAACCGCTGATTTTTTGTGAACCAACAGACAATTCCGGCCCAGCTGCGGCATCAGACCTTCAAAACGCCAACGTATACTATATACTCTTCAAAACTCCAACTCCGGTCGATATCGCACCGCAAACGCAATAGTTTGTTAAGCATGAACGCAACCTTAAATTACTCAATACATAGCAAAAATTCTCTAGCATTTAATTAACTGCAGGATTAACTATAAATGAGTAATATGCATAATAAGTATGTATATTACAAATGGTATGTATATTACAAATGAAATGCATTTACAAAATAATAATTTTTTTAATTGTTCCCAATCTCTTTCTTTCCCACTTGTTTTATAACCATAAAAATGTGTATCTCCTATTTCCCTGTTTTCTATGGAAACATTAATTTTTTAGTTTTTTCGTTTAATATGGAATTGCAATTTTTGTATATCGACTTTCGGATAAATTGTGTACAAGTGCAAACGATTTATTTATCTGAAGAAAAACATCGATCTTTACAACTGTCAATTTTAATTGAATTTCTGATGTGTTTATTCTCTCCAAAGGGAATAAATACATCTTGTCAGAAGCAAGCCGTCCACTTATGCATTTTATAGCTCGAATTCCATAGGATAATTGTGCACGATCCTCGCTTTCAAGTGAAAATCTCCAGTATATTGTGCCATGATCAGTTCAAGTTGACTAGGCAGGCGACTTGTTATTGCCTATCATCTTTACCAATCAGAAAATTCCACCTTTAAGAAAACGATTTTCTCTCTATGTGAATATAGCGAGATGTTCAATTGAGGGAACACCATTCTTTTTAGTTTAGTTAGACTGAGAAGGCGACATAGATCGCGTTTAAATTTTAACTGAAGGTTTTGCTGAATATTGCGTTTTCTTAATTCGTGCTGTGTTCCTATACATAATTCAAGAAGAGCATATAAAATTCAGGAAATTTTTAAATTTTCATAATTAACGATAACTTTTACTTAATTTTAAAAATATTTTACTGGGTTTAATACGAGATGAAATTATATACAGTTTTTTTTTATTAATCTAGATAAATTTTCATTCCCAACATACCTACTAAGTCAAGGACACCCATTAAAAAAAACACAAAATTTTTATCTATCTTAAATTGGGTACCGGCGAAGATAACATGAAATAAGCGTACTTAGAAATGGATAAATTCATAGAATCATATATGAAGGCACTTTAAAGTTTTATAACGAGTTTTCTAGGCAGTATAATAAAATAATATTTCGGTTAGTATCCTAAATCAATAAAAATATCGAAACAAAACCAGGAAAATATACTAGGGCAGACCGGGGCCAGTAGACCCATTTTTCATAATTAATTTTATAAAAATGTTACTGTAAAGTTTTTATGCATAATAAATATGTTTTTATTTTGATTACTTCAATTGGTTTGTTAATAGTTTTATTTATATTATTCACTATAAGATTTTCAAGTATTATTTACCATTTTCCAAAAAGCTTCGCCATGAGTCCATTTACAAAAGCAAAGTTTTAAAGTAAATAAAGAAAATTCACCAATTTGAAAATAATCTATAGGTGGTAATGGTGCAGAGCATATATGATAAAAGCGTTATATATGGTGCATGATTATCCATATCCGCGTTAATGTTGAGATTTTAGGAGAGATGCGGCTACGGCTGAACCAGACCCATTCGTGCATAAGAAATTAAATTGGATCAATTAGCCCATTTGAAGTTAGATTGATGAATGATAAAATTTTGATGATATGGGTGATCTCAATGGATCTCCCAAAGCTTAAAATTATTTATTATATAAGGGTGGCGAGTTCTAATAATTATCGAAAATTTTCATGTACTTATATAGCGAAAGGGTGGATTTTATAAATTGTAGTTTTATTGTACATTACTTCCTGGTAACTGCAATGTATAAAAGTATAGCATATAGCGGTCTATAATAAGCCCGAGTTTATTAGTAATTGGGGAATCCTGAGATGGGTTGTTTGGGGGCATTGTGGAGGCAACTATAGGCCTTTCCTTTCTGGACGTTTCGTTCCAACCACGGAAATCTTCAGCGGTGTTCCTCGCTTTAAGCCTCGTCATAAATAACCTCCATCACATCTTTAGATGTATTCAATCTTCGTTTTCGCTTGTAGGCTATCGCTCTGAATGTAAGAAAAGTATGTGATTGGTAGCCATCCGTAGCCTAAAAATCACAAAAATATAACATGGGGTTAGTTGACTCATGGGTCATCTAACCCCGCTACGCTGTGTGTTAAAAAGTGTGACAAAAAGTTATTTTAATCGCAAGAAAATTAAGTTAGGAACCGCATTAACCAATGCATGCACATTCAATTAAAACTACTATGCAACCCAACATCATGAGCTATAAGACAATTTAAATATTAAAATAAAATTTTTACTCACGTGCTTGTAAATTCAGTTTTACTTAAAATCTTTCAATATTCTTCATGATGTTATTGTCTTAACGGAAATATTGCTTAACAATTCCTTTCCAGATGCTAAATTGCTTGACAATGACTTCCAAATTTTTCGTCGCTATAGCTACACTGCGATAACTCTTTTTCACTAGAAGGTGAGTTTTTATCTCCATAAGAAATGTTTACAGCTGTACTAAAATTGAATTCACAATAAATCTTAGAATTTATATGCGTTGGCTTAACTGTTCGGATAAAAACTACATATGTAGATCCTTGCTTTGTACAATCATCCTGGTAGCACTCCAACTCGTATGTATCGAATCTTGAGGTGGATACTGATGAGATTTTGATCCTTGATAATTTTAATCTGCTTGACGTTCTATGGTTCTCCTCCGAGGAAGATTGAATTCTTAATTCCTATCACCTCTTCCACTAGCACTAACTTCTTCCTTGATTCTACAAGAGCATCTAGATTCATACAGGTAAGCGATGTTAGGAGTTATCGGGACATAATCTTGGATCTAGTATATACTACAGCTACTTCAATTTGTGCAGTTCTTCCCTGTACTATACTTTGGTTCCTGAAGATTCTTATCACCCCTCTCTGGACGGACATAATTGTCAATATTGATGTGTTAAGATCGCAATGCACAACATTCAAATATGCGGTTATGTTTAACTTTAGAAAAACTGATTTAAATTTATTAAATGCGAAGTTATCAAATATCGATTGGTCCTTTTTAGTCAATTTTAAGGATATTCATAATCTTTTTGCAATATTTTACAATATTTTGTTTGATTGTTTTAAGGATTTCAAAGTCTTGTATTAAATGTAACTCTACTTCTGGTCCCGTATGGGACCAGATATAAATAAATAAAATGGATATTGCTTATACAGGGTGTTTCCTCCGTGTTAGTCCATAGAGTGGAAGGTGCTCGTACTCACCTAGACAAATAAAAAATTGTATGTCCGGGGGGGGGGCATATCAACCCTTTCGGATTTATAAAGGTGATTAAGAAATTATGCTAGGTTTTCACAAAACACCCTGTATCTTAAAAAGTAGAGGGCACAGATTATATTCAGAACTTCATGGCATTTCCAGCGACTGCTCAACTAGCCCCGTTCTCGTCTCCCCTTAGGAGTTATTGTGGTCTAAACTCAACATTTCGGATTTTCTTATTATTATTTTTAATTTTACCTTTTTTTTTTTGTAAAAACATCATTAACATAACTTTTTTTTATATGTAAGGCGACAAATTAACTTCGAGAATAAGTTTAAGAATAGCCTTGACATTAGGTTAAGAGCTAATAACACTTTAACGGCTACAGATAGCACATAGGGTGTAATAGGTCAAATTAAAGAGGAGAGTCCACAGTTTACAGTTATTGTAAAAAAAAGTTATGTTAATGACCTTTTTACAAATAGGAAAAATAGAGGTCAAAGTAAAAAAAAGGTAAGAAAATCTGAAAAGTTTTAATTTAAACAACCATAACTGCGTTGAGGAAAGGGGTACGGAGGTGGTTGAGCAGTCGTTGGAAAGGCCAGGAAGCTCTGAATACAATCAGCTTTATATAGAGACCGTACACCATGTATTTTTCATGACACAGGGTGTTTTGTGAAAACCTTGAATAATTTCTTAATCACCCTGTGTCTTCGAAACGGTTGATATGCCCCCTGCCAAACAATTTTTTGTTTGTCTAGGTGAGTATTATCACCTCCCGCTCTATGGTCCACCATGGAGGAGACACCCTGTATTCTGGCACAGTTCTAGCAATAAAGCGTGGAGAGGTTTCATATCTATCAATCCAATGAAGATGTCTTGCAGTATTTACATCTGAGAGGTACATTTCAAGATACTCCTTTGCACGCTTCCCATGCATTCTTAGTAAAGATGAGAAACACAATCAGAGTGGATCCCGCGCAATTCTGACAGTTTCCAATTCTAAAAAAAAAATTGAACTGCTTTCCACCTAATCTAGTTTATAACAAAACTCAAAATTCAAGTCCCATTTGTGATATTAAATTTTGTTGCTGACTATCTTAATAACGCTGTTTTATCTAATGACGTTCAATTGGATGTTTATTCTTTAATTACGTGCCAATGCTTCCTAAATTTATTATTCCCTGTTGATTTATTGATCAGAACACTGTAAAATTCTCTATGTATGTCTAGCATGGAGCCTAGTTGTTCAATTGGCCTTGTTAGGACTCACTATAAAATAGTCCTGTTGTAATCTTTCTGTTACGTTCTTATATATGTTTAATTTGTCTCCCAAGGGTAGGATATTTCCTGATAAAAGCGAGAATATCAGACATTTTATCGATCTATTGACTATTGTTAAGCTGGTCGTGTATCTCCAAACTGTACGAGGTCATTGTCTGTGCGTTGTTGTACTTTCATTGCAGGAAAATTATTATTCAAATCAGCACAGCTGGAATTTGCTCCAGTTTTCATTATTTTGCATTAAATCTATCGAGTTAGCAGATGAAATTCTTTGCGCGTAACTTTAGGTTGTCTTTTGCAAGGTTTCCCACAATATTCTGATCTACAAGCTATATTCTCTCGGCTTTCCTGAATGATTGATTAGCTGGTTATCCTCCAGCCTAAAGGATCTCAAGGTAGTGGTGCAATTTTTATCTGCACAGTCTGGCGAGAAAACAAACTAAGCTTAGTGTCCCGCAGGAAAGTCACTTGGGACCCCTTCAGTTCATTTTGTTTATAAATATCTCTCACTTAGTTACGAACTCTAAGTTATTGATCTCCGCAAATGACGTAAAGCTGAATTGGATTGTGTGGAATTACAGAAGGATCTAAACAGATTTGTTGAATGGTGCGAGAAAAACTCTCTGTTTCTAAACATTTAAAAATGTAGGATCTCCTTTATTCTCGCAATGTGGTTCCTCGAGCTTTTGACTACAATATTAAAATGCTTGATTTAGACGTATTCTTTGACATCAAGCTTTCCTTTAATCGGGACCATATTAGTTAGTAGGGCAAACTTGGTTCTGGGTCTAATATTATGCTAAACTAAGGAATTGGATGATGCCTATACAACAATCGTTCGACCCATCTTGGAAAATGTCAGTCCTGTTTGGTTTTCATCTTACCCATATCTACTTTTAACGTTGGGAGAACATGCTTAGTTTTGTTTCCTTAAAATCAAGTTTAAGTATTATTTGATGTTATAGCAGATAAGCTTTAAATAATTTCGAATGTATTTTGAATGGGTTGAACTTGTAATATGAATATTAAAAGGAAAATTAAAGTTAAAATTAAGACAATTATCACACTCCTGTCAACAAAATTGATCCCACATGAAACAGAAAATGAAGCAATCCATGTTTTACATGTCAGCGACTATAATGCGTATGACGAGCATATCAACGTCACTGCCAAAGTATAAAGTGTGGTAGATTAAAACTAAAAAAGTTTTAATGCGCCTGTGATTAATATTGCAGGCACTAAAATAATAAATCGATGTACCAAAAACAAATAATAAAAAAAAATGAAAAAGATAAATTTATTAACATGTTCCTACTAAACCTCCACTCAAGAGCTACGAGTACTTTGTAGCTGCGCTAATTTAAATTACTGTGAAATCGGTGGGCGGGAGGAAAATTGTATTACCAACAAAGATATAAAAAGGTTGACTACCCCTGCTCTAGAGAGAAACTGTTGCGTTTTTTACCTGTTTGATTATGTTTACTATGTGGACTATGTATACATGTGGAATTTTATCTAGCTTATCTACAGTCATCAAAGAACTTGACAGATGCTTTGTTAACCTTATCGGTAATAAGGCCTACATTACCCAACTCGCGTAGCGAAATGGTAGACAAAAGCCAGTGTAGCATAGTTCTTTGTATTTTATTGGGAGATTTTTGTAGTATGTATGTCATACCGAGGCTTCATATACTCATAGCATCATTGCACTTTCAAAATTATACCTATGTACATAAACTTGTTTTCGATACAGATCTTCGGCTTATTAGCGAATAGAGGACTCGAGGATCTAAAGGCTTCGCCGAAAGTGCTTTGGCGTAATCTGCGAAATGCTTTCGTACATGGGAAAAAAGCACTTAACTGCTCAATGCCCCTTATAAAGTTTAAATATAACGCCTAAGCCAGATGGCTTTAGTTTTTTCGGTGTGAATCATGGGGAAGTATTAAAAGCCATATTCTTTATTAAATCGCATACCATGGGCCCTGGCAACATGCCTCCACAATTAGTGAAATTATTATCTTCGTTTATTGTCGGCCATCTTTTGCATATTTTTAATTCCTGCATCACTAAGTCAGTGTTTTTCAAGATCTGGAAAATTGCGCATGTGATCCCTATTCCAAAGAAAGCGACTGCAGATACTCCCGCCGACTTCAAGCCTATCAGTTTACTTTGTTTCCTCTCTAAGGTGCTCGAGAAGCTATTGTATTAACAGGTTCAGCAGTACATGCTCCTCCAAAATGATCTTCTTAGTCGATGGCAGTCTGGATTTCGACCTAAACATAGTTGCGAGGATGCTCTTGTGAAAGTTACACCGGACATCCGCTCAGCTCTTGATTGGCGGGAAGTGGCAATTATGACGCTTCTGGACTTGATAGTGTCAGCCATAGTAACCTGTTGAGAAAAATGTCCTGCAATTTCAATTTTTCGAACCGAGCCACCCTCTTAATAGAGGAGTTTCTTCACGCTCGCTCGCAGAGGGTTACCTTGGGGCAAAATAATTCCTCTACCTTACTTTCCAGGGATGTAAAGGACTCACATTTAGACTCAACTCATCGCTCAACTCAAGCAGTGAGTCCGTTCAATCACCGAGTCCGCTCAACAGTTGAGCGGTGGTTCATCGCTCGAAATTTGAGCGGACTCACTGGTAGAGCGGACTCAATCGTGAGCGGACTCAGTCTTGAGCGGACTCATTGCTTGAATGGACTTGAGCGGCCTCAAGTCTTGAGCGGACTCAAGTCTTGAGCGGACTCAAGTCTTGAGCGGACTCACTGCCTGAGCGGACTCATCATTTGAGTTGAGCGGACTCAAATCATATTTTAAATAAGGAAGGAAGGAGGAGGAAGAAATGTTGGCTAAGAAAATTAGCAAAAGCTAAATTAATAATATATAATATAATGAATGACTTTTTTATAAGCTTTTCTTATTTTATTGAAATTTCAGTTTCAATATTAATTAAATCAGATTCTCTTTATGTTATTTAAAATATGATTTGAGTCCGCTCAACTCAAATGATGAGTCCGCTCAGGCAGTGAGTCCGCTCAAGTCCATTCAAGCAATGAGTCCGCTCAAGACTGAGTCCGCTCACGATTGAGTCCACTCAACCAGTGAGTCCGCTCAAATATCGAGCGATGAGCCACCGCTCAACTGTTGAGCGGACTCAATGATTGAGCGGACTCAATGATTGAGCGGACTCAAATCCTGAGTTGAGCGATGAGTTGATATGATAAATGAGACCGCTCATTTACAACCCTGTTACTTTCCCTATCTTGGGGGGTCCCACAGGGTTCCATTCTGGGTCCTTTACTGTTCAGCATTTACATCAATGATTTGACCGAGTGTATTCGCGACGTTAACATTCACATATACGCCGATGACGTGTAATTTTATTTAAGTCATCCTATAGGCTTGATCGAGGATTAGGCTCCTCGCCTGAAGAGTGACTTGCAAAATATATTCATATGGTCCCTGGAAAATAAGCTCAAGTTGAATCCGAGTAAGTCGCAGCGCATTGCTTACACTGCTTTTCATTGCGGATCAATTGACCCTACAACGCTTCCTACCGTTTCATTGGGCGGTTGTCCCTTACCTTATGTTGATCGAGTTCGAAATCTTAGCGTGATTTTAAATTCTAACATAAGATGTTATGACCTCATCAACATAACAAAAATATATTGCACTCTCCGCCGTCTTTGGCTGTCTTCTAGTTTACTATCTCCTAAGCTCCGTTGTCACCTAGCTAGGTGCCTCATTCTGCAACATTTCACTTATGCCTCTCTTGTCCATCATTGAACTTCTATGGTAGGCAATCAGAGATAACCATACCGATGAGACCTCTCTGATCGCTGGGTCAAAAAGTTCAATCACTTTTTTTGCACTTAAAATGCATTTTGTAAATTTATTGAAAATATTTTCAATAAATTTCAGTCTGTTAAAACGAGAAATCTCCTTCGTATAATCTCTTGTCTTTCCCAAGCTCGACTCGCACTGTTCAAGGAAATTAAATGTTGCTTTCAATGACTGTACTAGATTTATCTTTGGATTGAGGAGGTTCGATCATGTATTACCAACTTAATTTCACCCTACTGGGCTGCTCGCTTGATGTATATTTGAGGCAAAGAGCTTTAGTGTTCCTGTTTAACTTGCTTCGTTCTTCCCAACCGGTCTATTTGAGGGCCTTCTTTCAAACATTAAACTCAATTAGGGGGCTCAAACTGCTACTTCCACGATTCCAAACTTCAACTAATTCGAATTTGGAACTCGCTGCCTCATCATATCCAGACATCTAACTTGCTCGGCAGCTTCAAACGACTCCTACAGTCCTTTCTTGGCATAGTTGACATTAGCTCGCGGTGACCTGTACGAGCAGCTTTTTTCTTTTTCTGTTTTTCTTTTTAATTTTCATTTTATTATTTTTATTATTTGCCATTTTGTTTCGGTATTTGAAAAAAGGTTGTCAATCTTCTAGTATCAGTTCCCAGGAAATAAATGAATTGAATTAAGTCAGGATGTTGTTTTTATGAAAGCGTAAAGTTTGTCAAAGGACGACAGGTAAATATACCTATTGTTAACCCCGAATTAAAAGATTTTTCAATCAAATATCCTTAAATTTGGAGTTAGAAATGATCATTATAATCAAATTGTATAGCTACTCTTGAATTTACAAATATTGACTCCAACTTCAAATCTGTTATGGCACTCTATTTTCTACGAAACGTTCAGGACACGATCGCAGAGTTTTGTGATATAAAAGAACGTGAGAAAATATCTCCGACAAGTCAAACAAATTAGACGGTTGATGACCGAAAAAGAGTCCTTTCTTCAGACGACATCATTTCCAACTTATTCCAAGCACAAAATAATTTCTTCCTTCCTGCGTTCACCCACAAAGGCAAGATGGTTGTGTCAAGGTCACGGTATGGGGAGAAATATTGTGAAATGGATATACTGACTTAGATTTGATCACAGGATCCGTAAACCGATACACATTTGTAAAAGTATAATGCCCATCCTCATGTCGCTACGTGTAATTTCAATTAGTTCAACAACAATAACATAGCTGTCCAAATCTCAACATAATTGAGAATGTTAAGAAGTTCCTAGGTAAAAGAGTTTCAATGAAAAACCTAAAGACATTTAAAGAATTGAAGCATCTGCTACTTGAGTCGTGGCGAAACCTACCAAAGGAAATGCTTTATAACCTATTCGAATCTTTGCCTATAGCAGGATTATTAAAGATAAAATTGAAATTATTAAAAGTATAGAAAATAATGTAGGGATAAGCAGCCTTGCTAAAAAATACACTGTGGGATTATCAACAATTTATGGTACTCGAAAAATAAAGATAGACTTTTAAAATTTGTCTTAGAAAGTTTTTCTACGAAAGAAATGGAAAAGCGGAAAACATTACGAGATGAGGAATATCCACAATTGGATGCAGATCTATTTGAGTGGTTCCGTCAACGGCGAAGTGTGGGAGTGCCGATATCCGGAAATATTTTAATAAAAAAGGCTAAAGATTTTCACAAGAAAATAAATCTTTAATCTAGAGGTAAATATTTTCAAGGCTGGTTACACAAGTTAAAAACACAGCCATGGAATGCATTGGCTAGTAGTATTAGGTATAGAGTGATTTGAATTTTATTGCATTGAAGATATATGTATATCTACATATAGCTTATGTTACGTATGTATTTAGCTGAAAATATGTCTGCTGATTACGAAGCTGTCACTTTATTTGTTGATGAGCTCGACGAGCTAGTGAAAAGCAAAAACTTAACAGCAGAACAAGTGCACAACGTAGATGAGACAGGACTGTTTTAGAGAGCTTTACCTTGTAGTCTATAGCAATGAAGTTTCTCTTGATGGATCCAACTTTTCTAAGGAGAGAACAAGTAAAAAAGGTAGAATTGGTCTAGGACCTATGATACCCTAGATGAATGCTCGTGTGAAATTTCGTATGGTCACCCATCTGTGCAAGTTTGATTTTTGAAGTGGTTTTTCGCATATATTTCTAGAACGGTTCGTCGGACAGAAAAAATTATTATAACCAATTTTATAGGATTTCGTACTCTGAAGAAGTTTTTAGTACAATAGAAATGTCTAGGACTGATCGTTTTCACAATATCCATAAAAAACCTAAATTTGTATACGGCAACACTAAGAAAGAGTTGCCCGATTTATCTCATTTTTTAAATTTCATTTTCTATTACTGTAAAAACACCATTTGAGCTGTCTATGTCTACGCGTTCTTAGGCAGTGTCCAAATATATAGTGGAAAACAAAATTTTTGTATGGCAACCCTTTGAGGGAGTTGCCCGATTTGTTTCAATTTTATTTCTTTTTTTAAAGTCCGTGTACAAAATTTCACCTCTCTAAGTATACGCGTTCTCAATATATCGTGCGCACAGACAGACAGACAGACATTTTGCTTTACCAGGCAAGTCAAATTTAGTATACCCTATAGATTTCATCTAGGGTATAATAACAGTCCCTGCTTGTTCAAACGCATCCAGATCCCATAAGTGCAAGCTAATTTCTATTGGGAAAAAGCGCACATCCACGTGCCTTGTAAAGCGTTAAAGAGCTTCCTGTCTTATATAAACCGAATAAGAGTGCGTGGATTACACAACCAATCACTTTAGATTAGTTCAATAACCACTTTGTGACAGAAACAAGGGAACATTTAAGAAATATTTGCTTTCCTATGAGCAGTAAAATTCTTTTATTGCTTGACAATTGTCCTGACCATCCAGATGTTTCAAAAACAGAAATGCGATTGGACATCGCTTATGCAACCTTTGGACCAGGATATTATAAGGAGTTTTAAATGTTACTACAGGAAAGAATAAATGCGATATTTTATTAACATGGATTGCAAAACCATTGGACAACTTCAAAAGGAATATATCGTGCCTGGGATAGAGTACAATCTACTGTCTTGAAAAATATCTGGAGCAATATTTAGTCTCCTGAAAATTTAGGGAAGATAATGACCAATTAGTCTTAGAAGAACAGATGAGGACTTGCATTGATATGGTCGTGTTGAGCGAAGAAATAAGCCAAAAAAATCTCACCACGAATAAAGTGCAAATGAAACTGATGACGTAGAAAGCAGTATGACAATAACGGAAGGCATTGACACTTGTGGAAAATTAATATAATTCTCAGAAATAAAAAAACACACATCGAATTCAAGACAAATTAATGAATGAGAAACCAAAATTGCAAAAACAAACAACTTTGGAATAATAACTTTTAAAAATGAACCCAAAAACATAATTTTTAGTTTTCCTTATTGTATTTTCTTATAAAATAATGCATTTGGTTATAATATTATTCGCTTAAAATAATTAAAAAGTAATTGAAATGAAATTCAGAAATTTTTTTATTTTACCCCTTTAATCAGAACAAAATAAAGTCCTGATAGAATATTCTGGATAATCGCAATCGCAAGTATTTATCTATTGACCGGAAAAATCGTTATTCCGGTTAAAAGACGTTTCACGTATAATTTTTCCTGAGTCTTCCCTGAACCTGGTGCGTCCATGTGCCCATTGCCCACGGACTGGGATGGAACATAGTATCAAAATTGCATTCGATTAACTGCACCAAAACGCGACACCAGAAGTATTATGAAGTATATTCTAGACTTAAACTTGCATGGAACTCATCAGATAGGGCGATCGCAATCTAATTAGAGGAGAACAGTTTTTACAGAAATCGCATCAAAAGGCAAGTTCTGGAGTAAGCTATTAAAAAAGTTGGGTTCGAATCTGGTATATTTGTATATTTTGTTTAATCGGTTCGCATAACGTTGAGGATGGGAAAAATCCATAAATTACAATAATAATACTGCATATTTATTATCTTAAATTATATTTGAAGCAATATTCTCTAATATATTTTCACAGCTCACAAAACACAAAATCCTGCAATTTCACGTTGGAACTATTTCTAGAAGACATAACAAATCAAATCTGTCAGATTAAAACCTTAGAAATTGTTCAGCCAGATATTGTCGAAACGATAGTCTATATTTGAATATTGTAGACAGAAAATAAATGGTCAATAAATGTTTTTCCATATAAAATTGAAGACAGCAACTTCTTACACGAATAAGTCTAGAAAAATTCACCTTTACTCTATCAGCAAGACTAATTAAAATGAAATCAACGAAATATATGCAAATAAAAACAGTTCTCCGATCCCCCATTGCTAATAAGATTTGATCAATTACAGACTCCTGCATTTTACTGAGAATTCAGCTTAAGGCTAAACTCACGATGGCGAGCAGAGCACATTAATACCAGGCGCCCACAGCAGAAATCTTCCAACGTTAAGAGCTGACATTGCACACAGAAGGTAAAAAAGGACTCCCAAACAGATTGTAGGTATGCAAATGGCATTGCGACAGAATCTCCACAAAATTCGATGCTTAACAAAAGACAAAAACTGACAGCGATCTGGGCGACACTTCTTTTGTTTTCGTAATTGAACCAGTGTGGTCCTATCACGTTTTTGGTGATCGTGGAACCTTTTAGCATCAGTTGTCTTCCCGGTAAGCATGGTGCAGACATGTGTTTCTCTTGTAGGACGACGCGAAAAGTAAAACAAGGCCCAGTTAGGAAATAAACCTTTTTCGATCACCTTCTTGCTTGTCCTTTGAGGCCATGCAACCTTATTTGACTTTTTGGATTGTGATTTCACTCCAAAGAAGACCAAAGCGAAATTCTAGGTCGTATATAAATCGTTCCATGTCAATAATGTTTCTGCTTGTCACGGGAAATTATCCAATTTTCTCCCAAGTATTAACATTCTGATTCTTCTTGAGTTTATTTTATTTTTGGGAGATCTTTTGTTTTTAAGTGAAATATTTATATTCGAAATTTAGTAAGTTGGATGCGGCAGATTTATTGTTCCATTTAAATTGACCCACCCAGAAAAAAATATTTACGTAATTTTACTCAAATTACTTTTGATTCATAGTCATAACAGTGCGTGAGCTTAAGTGTGGAAACTGAAGTAGGTAATTAATGCAAGTCTGAAAATGGTGCATACCAATTTCTCTTTGAATTTGTGGTACAATAATGCATATACAGCAAAATGGTGTATACTAACAATTTTGTATGGAGCAGATTAGTCCAAGCAATGGGCATAAGTAGGAATTGTAGATTAATGCCCGTATATAATTTCGTATCTGTGCAAGTTAGATTTTTGTAGGTGTCTTCTGCATATATTTCTAGAAAGCTTCGTCGGACAGTAAAAATGATTACGACCCATTTCATAAGATTTCATATTCTGAAGAGCTTTCCAGTGCAATAAAAACGTCTAGGACTGATCGTTTTCACAATATACGTAAAAAACCTAAAATTTTACATGGCAAAACAAAGAAAGGGTTGCCCGTTTTAGCCCAGTTTTGAAAAACTCCTTCATGGGGTTGCCATACAAAAATTACGTTTTTCACTATACAGGATGTCTCCGTCTAGGTGGTCCATAGAGCAGGAGGTGATAGTACTCACCTAGACGAATAAAAATTTGAATGGCAGGAAGGGGGGAGGTCCACATCAACAGTTTGGAAGATACAGGGTGATTAACAAATTATGCTAGTCTTTTCCAAAACACCCTGTATCTTAAAAAGAATCGTCTAATAACGCTTTAACAGCTACCGATAGCTAATAGCATGTTATAGATCAAATTAAAAAGGAGAGGCTAAAGTTTACAGTTTTTATTTAAAAGCAAATATGTTAATGATTTTTTTTTTTAAATAGAGGTCAAATTAAAACAAAAAGTAAAAAAAACGAAATTTTTAGTTTAGACCACAATAACTTCTGAGAGAAGAGGAGTACGGGGTTGGTTGACCAGTCGTTGGCAAAGCCATGAAGTTGCGCCTACAGCCAGACGGTGACCGTACACCCTGTACTTTTTAAGATATAGTGTGTTTTATAAAAGACCAGCATCATTTCCTAGTCATCCTGTATCTACCAAACGGTTATTGTGTACTCTACTCCCATCACCATACAAGCTTTTATTCGTCTAGATGAGTACCATCACCTCCTGCTCTGTGGACCACCTAGACGAAAACACCCTGTATATTTGGACACAACGTTTTCATAAGAAAAACGAGCAAAATCAGGCAACCCCTTCTGGTGTTGCCATATAAAAATTTAGGTTTTCTTGCTTATACTGTGAAAACGATCAGTTCTAGATATTTTTATTGAGTTTTGTAACACGGTTATGGTTATCTGCCTTGTTTCTTTTGCACCAAACTACAAGACTAGTAGACTTGTAATATGCATAGTATGATTCTACAGGCGAATTGAGACTTGTAAATCTTTTTAAGTCAGCTTCTAGTCATAACGGTTTGAGTTGAGCCAAGCCCAAATATTTATATGTTTTTTTTTTTTCAAGAAAATCTTGATAAGCAATTATAACTCGATTTGTTTAAAATATGACTTTTTGTATGTGATCCCCCTTTAAAGAACCGTGTTTAAGAAAGTATTGAAAAGAAGTGAATTTATTCATAAAGATATATCAACATTTTTTTGTTCCAAATACGTTCCCCAACACTGGAGATTGGTCATCTACAAACGATAAATTGTCTCTTACTAAATTTTGAATTTACATTTTCTTATAACAATTTGTCCTCTAAGTGCATATGAAGTCATTTTGACCATCCAACTTACAATTAAGCATTACTTACATATAACTGTAAAAATTACGGATAAAAATTTGGTATTTTGCATAATAAACAGTTAAATTTAAAAAATTTCGAAATGGAATGCGAAATATTGAAAGAGCGGTGTATGTGTGATCCAATAGATGAACAATTCGAAAATTCTGGTAAAAATCAATTACGAAGTCTTTCTTTTCGGAAATAAATTTATGAAAATTGTACTCTAAAAGAAGGGATAAGGGAACTATTTTGCGCGAGTGGTCTCAGGTTCGGCTCCAGAACAGTCCGTAATGAAATGCTTTCGCGAATTACAGCGGCTAATACGCTGAATAGAAACCAAAAACCAGTGTTACGTCCATCATAATTTGGAAAAAAATTTGGTGGACATCAGAATGGAATTATCTTTAGACCATTTAAATATGCACGATGCATAGATTGAAAGATTTCAGCTTCATGTATTACGATTCGATTTTGATTCGAAACTATATCACTACTGAAAAGCGAATTTAAATCAATAGTTCCATCTAGGGCAGATTAACAAACCCTATTGTATACACAGACGGCTCCAAAGCTGAAGAAAATAACGGAGCAGTTATTTTCTGTGAGGCGCCCCGTATGGAAATCGCCCTACAACTTGAAAACCATGTCACGGTTTTCCAGTCTGAAGTTAAGGCCATTCTTGAAGCGGGAAAGTAACTCCTCAACGCGGATACGGCGAACAAGGAGATTGCCATCTGCTCGGATAGCCCAGCAGCTGTAAAGGTCTTGTCAAAACCTTTTGTAACCTGCAAGTTAGTACTGGAGTGCAAAAGCACCCTAAATTCCTTCTCGCTGTATAACAGGGTACTCGTTGTGTGGGTGCCAGGTCACATAGCGATATCAGCGGGAACGAAAGGGCGGATGAGCTCGCTCGTATTGATGCAACCTCAGACGAATCTTCCTCTACAATCGGGATTGCACCAAACATTCTTGCATCTAAAATTTCGGTTTGGGCTAACTGCCAACACAGTCGCCTCTGACTGGATGATCCCACGGACAGAACTACTAAGGAACTGTGGAGTAAACCTAACCAAAATCTGACGAAAATGATATTAGGACTGAGCAAACCAACTATGAGAACACCGGTGTCAATTCTCACTGGGCAGTCTTTCTCAGGGGTTACCTGCACAAGATGAGACTTGTTGATGATCCTATATGTAGAGAATGCGGTGAAGAACCAGAAACGGTGACACACTTCTTATGTCACTGTCCGGCTCTCTCCGGTAAGCGCTACAGATTCCTTGGGTCACACCTCCTGGAAGAACTGCATGAGGCAGGCAGGGAAGATTGGGGCAAATTCTGAATTTTGTTAGGCCGTCCGGCTGGGACCTTGAGGATGAGCAGTAAACCTTGCTGTATCCTAAGTTCCAAAGTCTTCCCCCCGGAGAACTCAACCTCTTTTCAATCCATCCATCCAATTCACTAACGAGAAGTCTAATATTGAACTTTTCTTTAAGATAAATTCGAAATGTAATCGTTGAAAAAAAGAAACGCTATATCGAACCGAAATGACGATTCTATATCGATTCGTTTGTTCTGATCTTTGCCAAAGAATTGGTTTTGAAATTCTCATTTCCTTCAATAATAATCCGAAATGTTATCAAATTGCAAATTTCCAGTTGTAGATAGAGTCATTAGGAATATTTTTAAATCTGAATATAAACAATATCCCTTTTTCGTGTGTCTTATTTTTTTTAATGTTAACTAGGTATAGGTACCAGAAGATAGCCCAGCCTTTGATGGGTAACTTTTGTTATTGGGTCTTTTGCACATTTTCGAGAAAATTGCCCAGGGAGCGTGTTATTGAAGGGCCCAGAATACTAAAATTCGATAACTGCTAGTTAAAAGCGAGTCTTCGTTGAATATTTACTGGGAAATCATCTATAAACGGACTTTCTGATAGGTAGCCATTATGGTATCATGTGCAACATGAAAATCACTTGACTCCGCATTTTACACAGAATAAATACTTTAAACGCACGATTTTGTCGGACAATTGCAAATAGGTACAAAACAAAACAGAAACAGTATCCCAATGAAATGCCATGAGATCAGTTGTCTCCAAATAAAGTGAACTGCCATCCCATTTGTTCTTATTACTTGAAACGAAGTTGTCCAAATCATTCCTATTTGGGCACATTCTCATTGAGCTAATTTAAATAACAGAGCAGTTCTCCTAATTAGAAACCGATTACAATACAAAAGGATTGTTCAAATCTTGTTGTCGATTGTTGGAGCCCTCCGTGTAGGTAGGTACATAAGTAGGTAGGTACTCTTCAGTTAATTCTTGCGGGTGATTCCATGAATCCATGCCCGAGTGCTCCTCGTTGAATCTTCCATTTCGTCCACTCATTGTTCGATTCGATTATTGGGTCTTCTTGTTGGGCGCGGGAATTGCAAGAGACGTTTTTTTTTTTTAATGTATATGTTCTTCTTTTTTGCCCGATTATGCTTTGGTTGTGTTACTCGACACATGTTTGAGTATGCGTCAGTGCGTCTTATCGACTCGAATCTAATCAGATATTCGAGTTCATTGAAGCTCTGTACTGTAATACACCCGATATTCCACGAGATATTTACGAGAGAGGTACCAACAATAAATGACTGCCGTCTTCAAGATAACATGCCTGCAAGTCGGTTTCTTAATTGTTGATCGAAATTAAGATTGATTGATCACCGTCTTTTGGTTTGTTATTGTTAAACGCCATTGTACGGTGAAAAATTTTGGTATTTACTTCGATTTTAATGACTTTTGGCGGATATTGAGGTTACAAAAATTATCGAAATATGCATTTGTGTTTGCAATTTTGAGTTAAAAATTTAGCTTATCAATCGAAATCGATGAAATAAATATATTTAGTTAAATTTAAGATGAAACTGGCTGTCATTACATTTCACGGCCATAGTTTTTAAAAAAGAGGGTCACGTAACTGGATTTAGTCTGAAATTTAAGAAGATGGTAATGGTATTGTATACTTCTTGAATTTTCATTTCGAAATAAATAGTCGAACCGAACAGAAGATCTACTGCGAAGTTTAAACTTGGAAACAGTACTGAATAGTTAAGGAAGGTGTATTATAGTACATGCATGCCTACTTTATATTACATATCCTTAAATAATAAAATCAATGAAAATTTGACAAAAGAGTCCGATTTATAAATTAAAAAAAAAAAACAATTACAACGAACTGCTGAGTCCATGCGAGCTTAATAAAGTTTTGTAGTTAATAAACAATTAAAGGGCTTTACGTTTTTAGCAAACTTAAATGCCTTGGTAAGATCTATTGGGTTTAGTTTTTATGGTGGTAGATAGGGTTGAACCATTTCTTTTCACATCCAGGGAACGAAAGATCCCCAGGACGAAGGCCAAGGCGGCCAATTATGCTAATCTGCTGAATCAAGACAGGATAGACACTCCATACTTTCAATCCCATCTTTGCTACATGAGCGTGACAGGAGCTGTACACTATAAAAAATGTGTACAATTGTTGCCACAAAGCTTAGGTATTTTTCCCTAAAATCTAGGGAATACTCCTTAAAATATAGGGAAGATTCCCAAAAATGTAAGGAATATTCCCTACCTAAGCCTTGTGGCAACAATTGTACACATTTTTTACAGTCTAGCTAGTAATGATGCCAACAATACTGTTCACTTTAGAGCCCCAGATAAAGCCAGTGAAATTGCTATTAGACCTATCAAGAAAAGTAAAGACCTAAAAGAAAAGTACACTTACAAGTACTCAGGTTCACCCATCGTCGCTGATGCTTCATGCGAATATCCACTGTGATCACCGAGCTGGCAACGCCTACAGTAGGCTCTGGTCCAAGTAAGAGAGAACTAGACCCGGAACCGTGTAGCAGGTGAACCCTCTCTCCATGATCCCCATGCGCAAGAGTACCCATTGTATGGACACCGTGTTGTAGATACACAGCTTATCCAAAAACGTCCAGCAGTCGCCCAGTATCGTAGATGTTATCCAAGTCTGAATGTCTGAAAGAATAATGTCCTGCCCCCTTAATTTCCATATCAAAGGCCAACTTATCTGCCATTTCCATGACGAAGACCTCAGTCTCGAAGACAGTAGTGTGCCTTCACAGTAAGTACTCCACCCAGTGTCAGGTTCAAGAAAGTATAAGCACCGGCACCGGCTCCCTCATTAGCGAGGAAGCCGTCAGTGAAAATTTTTAGAACGGACCCCGTGAAGGACTCAATAAGGCTGTTCCCTCGATCCACGAAACCAAATCAGGAAAACCCACAGAGAAGTGAGGGCCAAAATGAAGTTCCGGAAGCATCGCATAAAATGGCATACTGGCCAGAGAGTTTTACCTTTCTAGCCTACATGCTAATGACAATAGAAATAACCACTCCAGTCGTGCTCCTAACATCCTTATGAGCGGAATCTACACACAGTCGTTTTGGCATATGCCTGAATGAGAAGATCGAGGGGTGACAGGTTAGGTAAATCCTCAAGGGCGGCGGTACCCGCAGATCGCAAGGGGCCTTGCAGGCCCGCCAGCCGGCTTCCGGATCGCAGCCCCCACTAGCTTGAAGCTTTAAAGACTATTTTCTTCATTACATCACCAGTATAACTAACCACAATAATGTGTCTCCGCGTTTTTTAAAAATAAGGCGGAGCTTTCTATCTTTTTTACATCCTAATTTCTTGCTTCACAAGATTAATGTTCCCTAATGACTGGAAAAGAGCGCATGAAATTCCTATCCCGAAGCAAGTTCTTAAGAAGCTACGGTATATACAAGTTGAACAGTATATGAAAATATATGCCAAAAATGATCTTATCCACTGGCAGTCTGAATTTCGACCAAGATTCTAAGATTCTCCTGTTGAGGTTGTAATAAATATCCGTGCCTCTCTTGTGCTATGACAACTTTAATTAACCTTAATAACTATTCACATATAAATTGATTAGGAAGCAAATAGCGCGCAGCTAACTACGATGACAGAATGACAGTTTAGACTAAAATTACATATCAAGTAAGTGCATCCGCTTAGCTAATGCGATGACCGCTAAAGTTAAGGATTGTTCAAAGATTGGCGTCATGATAGCTGGGGAGTGATTCTGATCTCTTTGTCGTAGCTTAGGCGTATATTTTTGTCACATATTTTGACACTTCACCTCAAATTTGTCGTACTTTTATATTCACCATATTCATTTTGATTTATCTTTTCATCAACCACAGAATAAACTAAAATGAATTTGCAATGAATTAATGTCAGATTACACGCCTAAAAGTACGACAAATTAGTCAACTGGTTACGAGGTTGTGACAAAAATTTTATATTGTGGTGAATTTATATTCTACATCTAATTAGAGCAATAAAAGTGCTTAAATTCGAAATAATATTTTGAATTTGTAATGCGAAGTGTCATTTTCAGTTCATTCAATGTGATTCCAGGCTTGCTGAGCTGGATAAAAACACGAACAAATCAGTAGAAAAGTTCATTTCATTTAGGCGTATATTTTGACATTAAAGTACGACAAAAGATCAGAATCACCCTCCTGGTGCCTCTGATGTATTTGTATTCCTGCTAGTAGAAGGAGAACTATTAATAAGTGAGTTAGTATCTTTACCTGTTTCATATTGTCTCCCCGGAGGATATAACCAAATGGGACTATCAGTTTCATTGGATGTCGATAATTCGTAGGGAGTTATTTCCACTTTTCCTATCCGAATCTGGTCTTGGTGTCTCCGATAAGTTCCGAACTTAGTTTGAATTTCATACATGTTGCCACCATAAATTCGTTTGAAGACTCCCTTTATCCATTTCGTCTCTTTCACGTACTGCCGTAAATGGACGTGTTGCTGGGTTCTTAATCTTGTAGTTTTTCTGGGACGACCTCTTCTGTCTTCTTGCCGTGCAATAATTTTGATGGAGACATCTTAGAAATCAAATTAGGTGTGGTACGATATGTTACCAAAAAGGTAAACAGCGCCTCATCTGCATTCAGTCGCTCTTCTAAAATTTTCTTGAATGATGCCTTAAATGTTTATATGAACTGTTCCGCTTCTCCGTTTGAAGCTGGGCGGAAAGGAGCAGTTCTTAAATGTTGAATGTATTTACTACAGCAAAATTCTGTGAGCTCTTTGGAAGTAAATTGCGTTCCGTTATCCATCACCAACGTTTTTGGGAGTCCTTCAATAGCAAATGTCGCACGTAAAGCTTTCATAGTTGACAAACTGGTAGTTGATGACATTTGAACTACATAGGGGAATTTCGAGTAAGAATCAATACAGCTGAGTCACAGTTTCTCTAAGAAAGGTCCAGCCAAATCTAGGTGTAAACGGTTCTACGGCTGTTCCGAGGTTGGCCACTCAATATATTCCTGCTATGACGTGGATTCATTAGCCTGACAAGTGCTGCAACGAGAAACTAAATCTTCAATATGCTCATCCACCTTTGAACACCAAATGTATCTTCTCGCCAGTTGTTTCATTCCCGTAGATCCCTATTGACATTCGTGCAAAATCTTTAGGACACTCGCTTGTAATGCTTGGGAACTATGACTCGTATACGATCTGTATGTAACAAAATAATATCTTCAAAAGTACAGGGCGTACGGTCACAATAAAGAGATCATTGTATTCAAAACTTCAAACTTCCAAGACTGCTCAACCAGCCCCGTAACTCTCTCCTCGCAAGAGTTATGCTTGTCTAAACTAAAAATTTAGGATTTTCTTAGCTTTTTTTTTTATTGTCCTCTATTTTTTCTTTTTTTGCAGAACGGTCATTAAAATAGCCCCTTTTTGTAAAAACTGCAGTCGTTAAAGAATTATTAGCTCAAAACCTATTCCGAAAGCTATTCTCAAACCTAAATTTGTTCCCTTGGTGACTGAAACCACGGTATTTAAAAAAAAAATCGGCTAATTTCGGTATGACATGAATAGGTGTTGAGCTAATAATAATAATGAGTGTTCTGCAAAACACAGGCGATTGCGAATTGAATTGATGCATGAGTGCATAGCAGTAGAAAAAGTTTTGAAAGTATAGAAAAAATAATCAAGGTCCCATGACTTTAAATCTTACAAAACGCTAAACCTGTCAAAATTTGCTCCGAATTTATCAAGCTATATTTTAAAATTTTGCAAGAATTCAAGTCATGGCAGTTTGATATTTATAGTTATTAATAGAGAAAAATGGGTTGGAAACCCACGCATAAATTTAAAAGTTATTTTGATTTTTGCATATCCGTCTGCCCGTCCGCACGATAACTTGAGAGCGCGTTCACTTAGAGGGCTGAAATTTTGCACACGGGCTTTTCACAAAACAGAAAGTTTATTTAAGCTAGAAAATGGGACCAATCGGACAACTCCTTCGTAGGGTTGCCATACAAAAATTTAGTTTTTCACTATATTTTTGGACACTGCCTGGGAACGCGTCGAGCGACGTAGAAAGCTAAAATTTGGTACATGGTGTTTTCATAGCAATAGTAAATAAAATTTCACCTTTACAAAAATTTGATAAGTTTTACTGGATGTTTTTACCTACATAATATAACTGAGAATACTCCATGGACTGCAATTGAATATGGTTTTATTTTTACAATGCAAGAACATTGAAATTGATGACACAGAATTGATAGATGAGCGGGTGAATGTAAACTTCGAAAATTTGTACAATAAATTCAATTGTACAATAGTAACAAGTTTTTACAAATAAAAGAATCGATTCAGAATGCATGAAATACATGACCGAAAAAGACATTGAGTAGTTGATACCAGACGAGTTCTTCGCAGAAAAAATTAAATTCAATTCAGCGGAAAGCTGGCAGAGTGGAGAGTTGAAAAAGTTGGAAAACCTCAAAATATGGGTTACAGTTAAGTTTATATATTCTGAAATTTTAGTGCTACTCCATAGTTACTATCGGCGAAACAATTTCAGCGACACCCTCATTTAATGACCGAGTGTTAGACTGGGTGAAGAAAACTGAAAATGCATCTCAATCGTCAACACAAGCTTCCAAAGAGTTTTCGTCGACCTGCTCCAATCAAAGTGTAGTCTCTGCTGAAAGTTCCGTAAGAATAATAAAGTGGGTTTATTTGTGATCATAAAAGAATTTCTAAATTGTTCTCAGAATATTGATGATATCAGCAGCGATATTTAAAACTTTACGAATAATCACTTCAGTGCATCTGTACTTAAGCAACTAATAATAGTTATAGTGGATTACTTCATTTATTAGAAAATTCACATGGGTACAAAGGAATGTAATATAATTACCAACAAAATTGTAGAGCGCTTCTCTTTTAGATTTATGTTTATTGGCAACGTATGACTCTGACAGTCTGAATTAGAAAATACTGTAGCATTGCATAATAAGCAATATGTGAGGATATTCCACAAACATTCAAAACCCAAATCTCATATAATAACGCACTATGTTACTATGTTACCACTATTAAAAGGTCTGGTCCCCTTAAATATATGTGGGCATTGAGAAACGAAGGTAAGCATAAAGAATAGAAAAGATATGCGTGCTCTATAACTTCTAGAATAAATTTGCGTTATTCTTTTGCATTCAAATTTATGTTTAAGTTTGCATGCCGTATTATCGAAAATAATAATATAAAGTTAATTCAAATAATTGAAAGTTGTCAAGAAGATATAAAGAAAAGGCCATATTTTCAAGAGCTCAAAGGGCTTAACATTTCAGAGCGTACTATTATTTCAAAGCTTTTATCGTATAAAGAAAAGGAACTGTATACAAACAAGTAAAAAAGCTAGAATTGGTCTAAGACCAATTCTTATGATACCCTAGATGAATGCCCGTATTAAATTTCGTATGGTCACCGATCTATTAAAGTTTGATTTTTAAAGTTGTTTTTCGCATATATTTCTAGAACGGTTTGTCGCACAGAAAAAATGATTATAACCAATTTTATAGAATTTCGTATTCTGAAGAAGTTTTTAGTATAATAAAAATGTCTTGGACTGATCGTTTTCACTGTATACGTAAAAAACCTAAATTTTTATATGGCAACACCAAGAAGGAGTTGCCCGATTTAGTCCATTTTTGAATTTTTTTTTTGCTAGTACAATAAAAACATCTTGTAATAAATTTCAGCTCTCTACTTCGACGCGTTCTCAGGCAGTGTCCAAATATACAGTAGAAAACGAAATTCTTGTATGGCAACCCGAACTCCTTCGGGAGTTGCCCGATTTGTCTCATTTTCGAACTTAATTTTACTTTTTTTTTTAAAGTCCGTGTACAAAATTTCTGGTCTCTAAGTATACGCGATCTCGAATCATCATGCGCACAGACGGACGGATGAACGGACGGACAGACGGACGCACATGCAAAAATCAAAATAACTTTTAATATTATGAGTGGGTGTCCAATCCGTTTTGCTCTACCATCATTATTTTGAGGTGTTACAAACGGAATGACAAACTTAGTATACCCCTATAGATTTCATCTAGGGTATAAAAAGATTACTATATATAAGAAAATAAAAAAATATTTATGATAATAATAATGAATCAGAATAAAACGTGGAAAAAATGCCGAAAAAATCACGAGATACAAACTAACCTGGTGACGGACGGACAGTGAAGTTTTAGTAATAGGGTTCCCGTTGTTACCCTTGGGTACGGAGCCCTAAATATGAAAAAAAAAATTAATATAAAATTAAAACTATATATACATATGTGAATATATAAAATTTTGTTTTGTTTATACTTAAGAAAAATGAATTCAATAATAAAATATCTATATATCAGTTAAAATCTTGTTTTTAATGAACCTGTGAAAAAATAAAAAAGGGAGACCTCTTTTACTACACTGTAATTAAACTTATTATCACGAATTATCACGCTTATTACAAATAGTAGGATCAATTACATTATACATCAATAAAATTTATTACTTAGTAATTAAATCAATTGATTTTACATGAACGTTATTTATTTCTTCAATAAAAAATTTAACAGTATTGAAATAAATATTTCTAATACGTCTTAATAAATGGGATAATATTATTTATTACACTGTAATGGGATGAAAATTACTTACAAAAACAGTGGATTGTATTTCAATTTTAGTTAAATTTATTACAAACTTCTCTCAGTGTAAAAAAATCTCTCAGTCAAAACCTAAGCGGCCAAGACAAGCTTTTAACGACAAATCAACTATGGCTTGATGTTTTTACGACATCGAATGCTCATTTTTGTATCGAGTTATGCAAGATTGTACAGTATTACAGTATATTTTTGCATACCAGCTCATAATGCCAACATAGACTAATTTCTCAGCAGTGGACGAAACAAAGAAGCTCACTGAGTACACAAAAGGTTTCACCACTAATCAAAACAAAATATAATTTCATATAAAGATGTGATATATGTGGGGCTATATGACCCGGTATTCTACTTTATCTCATAGAAAACTCATTTGGATTTTTAAGCCATCATTTATTTCTACAAATCCAATATTTCGGTCTTTGGTGTAGCCCATTATCAAGGCTGCCAAAACGGAAAACAAATCAAAAATTATTTGATGCAAAAATTAACAATTAATTACAACTATTTCTTTTTACCTTGAGAAATTGATGTTTCAGGAAGAACATTTATTTGTGGGTTGTTTATAACCCAAAAAATTATTGGTGTTCTCAAGGTAAAAACACATAGTTGTAATTAATTGTTAATTTTTGCATCAATTAATTTTTGATTTGTTTTCCCTATTGTCAGCCTTGATAATGGACTACACCAAAGACAGAAATATTGGATTTCTAGAAATAAATGATGGCTTAAAAAACCAAATGATTTTTCTATGAGATAAAATAGAATACCGGGTCATATAGCCCCACATACATCACATCTTTATATGAAATTAAAAGGCCCACAAACGTCATTTTTATCATTAAAATATAATTTCAAATATTTTAATTGTTGTGTTCGTTGGCCTCGTTTTGTTTTACTCTTTTTTGTAAACTTTATAATATAAATAAATAATGAAAGACAGACACTGTATAACAATTTGAACCTATCTGTCAAGAATGTCCGGGTTTTTAGCTAATAATCCAGGGCTTTCGAGCTCGTTGTCCTAGTTTCATGATTTTAGAGATGGCAGCCCTAATCTAGGGTATCATAAGAATTTGTCTTAGACCAATTCTAGCTTTTTTACTTGTTTAAAGATAAGGTCAAGGTAAAAATTAGGGGCGACTAGGTCAAGGGCCTTGCGCACATATGACCAAGCTGATCTATTGTGACCTACCTTAAAGTGGTTAGGCAAAATTTAGCCTGTTTACAACCTCAATTATTGCTCTTGGAGTTAGATTGCACATCTTATTTGGAGAGGTAAGTCTAAGATATGAGGCATCTAGAAGGATTCCTCTGATAAAGGCATTCTACATGAATCATTACAAAATCTAGTGGTGTCTTGATAGGCAATACGCATTCTATATAAAGCCAGTGACGTACTGATAGGCAATACCGATACTTACCCTATACAGGTAAAACTATATTTTTCAGATTTATTGCAGTGGACATACAGAAATTATAGATAAAAGTTTTGTAGTCAAAAACATTTCCCCTCAGCAGAGTATGGACGAAAATTAAGTGAAGCGGCATCTCATTTGTTAGGCAGCCGCAGGTTTTGAAAATACTGTCAGAACATCGAAGATCACATTACAATATATTGTTTATTTGTGGGGAAAACTTAAATTTTTGTTTAGGAATACTAAATTGAGACAAACTACAAAATATTAATGAATTTTTGATTTCAAGGAGTTTTTCTGTCGACCTATGATACTTATATCAACCTCGAAATAACGTAAATATTTAACTTCACATCAATACTTTTGTTACTTTTGTTGAAATTACGATATCACATTACGACATCTTTACTTCGGTTTTATTAAATCCAATCTATGCTTAAACATTGACACTCTCTACCTGCCTTTGATATCTAATCCAAATACTATTTTTTTTTCAACTTAATTTTCCACCTAAATTTATATGAAATATAGAATGTAAATATCATTAAAACTTATTTTGTACTACTTTTCCTATATGATTTATCTACGTTTAATCTTTAGCGTAATTTTGTAAATTTAACATAAGTACTTGATGCTATCAGTGTTGTACACAAGTCTAAATGGCCAAGGTGTATAACAAAGCCCCTTTTGGATAGAAAAACTCCGAGAGATTTTTTCGGAAAGAAGGTTTTAATTCATACCTGAGATCCGTTGCTTTAATAAACCTTAAAACTTCATTCAATACGTTCAAACGATTGCTATAAAAAATTTTCATTCATTGCACGTAGATGGCAATGTGGAACAGACAATTTTTAAGAAAACGGGCAGTTCAGGCAAAAAAAAACTAATGTCGGCTCTTCTGTATTATATGTGTAATCATGTCCGGGCAGACTCGTAAATTTGCGGCACTTTTGAGGGTCTTAAGCGTGCGCTCTGACTAGTTGACCTGACATTTTTTCATGAAAAAAAAAACATTAAAAGTCTAAGAAACTTTTTCCATTGCCATTGGCATGTGCGAGACGGCTTTGTTTCTTGTTTACATATACCTACATTAAAAGATACAAAAGTTTAATGGCAAACATTTGACTCAACTATAAAACAAAAATAAATGCTTACCCTGAATTGGCCGGTATAAATTACTTTATTTGGTTTGTGTCTGGGTTTCTCTTTATTTTTTAAAAATAGACAGTTTTGGCTTAGATAATGACCAGACGGGACTTTAAAATGGTTGGCAGTAATTCATTTAATTTTTTTAAATGTTTTAGTCATCTTAGTCTAAGGAAAGTTTTCTGCAGCCAGCAGGGACATTACGGAAAGCGCACTTCGGAAGTTTCGTAGGTGAACAACTAGCTGTGGCGGAAAAGGTTAACCCTTAAAGGTTAACCCTTGAATTAAACAATGATTACAATTATAACACTTATTATCTTTTATATATTATGAACAACCTAATGAGTCCAATGGAAGATATATTTTAGAAGGATTGACTTTGACAAACTTTGCAGTCAAAAATATTTGGTTGTGTAAATTATAAATAGCTCATCTGATCGATTTTGCTCTTATCAACTAAGGAGCAGTTAGCATCATCAAGGGCATTCAACCCAGTTGTAATTAATTTATGGAAACGATATTATCGTCCAAATTTCAAGAAATATTTTTTTCCAATAAAATCTTAATCAATATAGAATGGAGAAATATTATTAGAGAAGCTACGTCGGAACGCATAATAAATTGTGATATATTCAATTTTTCAATTCAATTCAATTTTATTGTAAATGATTTTCCAAACATTTTATAAATTATTTGTGTGTGTTTACATTTCTTATTTCATATTTCAGTCTAAAACCCACTCAGACAGCACAGCTGGTATGAGAGCTGGTATATTAGATCCAAAATCCAGGGCATTCGAGATCACGTCTAATGTAAATATTAGACGTATTACTACCGGCAATAATGTGGCATGTTTCTTTAAATTCTCGTTTTCTTTTGCTACTTTTGGTCATGAGGATGTGAGCTTAATTAAATTTGGAAGATTTGTGTTCCCAGGGTATATGCAACCAATGCCGATGATGGTTTAGTTCTGTTTTAGATTGGTTTAGCCTCGTTCTCAGGTATCTATTCTTTTCTCAGAGGTCACCTATGTAAAAAGGATGCGGAGAGAGGTCCGAATTTGTGACTCCCCTCCTTTGTCACTGTCCGGCTCTCTCAAAAAAACGATACAAATTCCTTGGCTCAAACGTGTTGGGAAGAACTGCATGAAGCCAGTAATGAGGGTTGGGGCCAATATTGAACATTAAACTGAGCATCTGGTTGGGACCTATGAGCAATTGCTAGTAAGTCTGGAGGAAGAACAATTGGCTTAGTTGTGGCTACCGTTCGAGAGACCCCATCTCAAGCTCATTACATCCTTGCCTCGGTCTAGCCTATTTTATAACTATTCTTTTTGTTTTTTTGTTTTTTATATCTCTTCTATATAGATAAAATGGAAAGTCTGCTAAAAAATTGACACAGTGTTCGACAACTAAGATGAAATATTTAGGTCTGTATGTTTACTGGAAAGTTTTTACCCAGGCTTCAAAGTTTTTACACAGGCTCGAAAGTTTTTTACTCATAATATGTATGTTAACTTCTCGGACTAGAAAAATATATCACTTTCTGTTTTGTCATTATCATCTAGTATTATTCCCTCTACCGAAAGAAAGTTTTTACTTGAATTTTTCTCAGACATTTTTACACAAAAGTAAACATACACACCTAATATAGCCTCCTTAATTAAACACTTTTTGTCTTAAATCAAAATCATTTTCGAATTAACTCAAAACTATATTTAAATTAAATGACACTTCTTTCGCATTGAATGAAACTAATTTCAAATTAAAAGAAACCTCGCGAAAAATAAAAATCTAAATTAATTTGATTGTATATTGAATTTCTTCAAAAGAACTACAAATTTTACAGTACCTATATAGTTACACGCAACAACGTGACACAAGCGACATCCGTTGGAAATGGTAACAACTTTAGGCTAGTGACATCTTACTAAACTTTTGGGTTCGGAGAATTGAATTTACGGGAAGGTTCTAGCATAATTTGTAGAGTATAAATACGGCGCTTCTCACATCCAGGGAGCGAGTCTTATTTCAGACAGTGAACGAAGTAAACTATTTGAATTGCGATAATTAGAAGTATATGTACAGTTCTAGCGATAGCTAAAGAGCTGATTTGATTATTTGTGAATTTGTGAAAGTAAACAGTATAGTTAAATAAACAGACTTGTGAATTATAATTGAAATACTATGTTTGAATAACGAACAAAGACCACGCAAGTAATAATATTTTAAAATGTAAATAATATTGTTGTGCGATATAAATTTCGCCAAGAATTTTTGACACCTTAACCTGAAAATTTTGAAATAAGACTACGATTTCCAGTGATTTGCGGGAGCTGAAAATTACTTTAGAATTGGGTTCAGTTGATGTTGGTAGGATGAATATAATCATCGTTAGAGCTACAACAAATTTACGCCAAAGAGTTTTCACAGTGAATGCCACAACAAAGACAATAACTAATCTTTATAGATGAGGGCGACCTTAATCTTAATCTTCGGAGATCTCAAGCCTGCTCTAGAGTTGTTACAAAAGCACGCATTATTGTACCAAATTTTAGGGGACGTAAAGTTATGTTTGTTGATGACGGCTATAAATAATTAAGGTATTGTGCACCATACAATAATTTCCAGTACAACTATGAATACTGACTGGTTCTAACCCAGCAAACATTTGGATGAAAAATCTTCTGGACGATATGTGGATGATATTGCCAAAATATCTTCCACGCGAATTTAAAGCAAATACTGTGAAATGATTTCTTCCTTGTCTTGCGTAGACGAAAAGAAGATGAAATTACAAACAATTTTGTTTTGACATTTTAAATGTGAAGCAAGAAGACAATAGTTTCGCTTATTTGTCATCTCTATGATACTCGAGTTTATCATTTGGAAGAACGTGTCATTAAACTCCACGACAGTAATTAATTTGTGAGTTCCCTTGTGATTTAAATTCCAGCAATTCATATTAAAAAAAAATTAATTAAATAAATATACACCTACTTTAAAGAAATATCTCCTTAATTCCCTTACTACAAATTCCAAAGGATTTATTTCGACGATTTTTGAACGATTTTCTTAGACGATAAGAAAGCGAATCATCTTGAAAAAACGAATACGTTTCTTATTCATGATATGAAAATAACTTCCCAGGAAGGGATATTGGCAAATTACTTTAACGTATCGCGTAGAAGATACGCATTCGTTTCTTCAAGATGTTTTGCCTTCGGGGTAACAGTTTCTCCCGTTGGAAGTTAATAATGCAATACGAATATGATTATCATCCGCGAGATATTTTATCGTCCAGGTAATAAGAAAGTGAATCTTCTGCGTTTCGCCATGTTTGCTGGGAATTTACTTATAGCAGCAGTACAATGACAACAATTGCAGCAAGACAATTGTTTCAAGTATGCCATGGATGTGAATCTCGCAAATTCACCAAACTGCAGAACGTGAACCGCTCTACTAAAAACCAAGGTAGCTTAAGTTAGTTTTTTTTATAGCCATGATTCATAGAATTTATGTAAAACCATGTCTTCCTTCAATATTTTCATGTGATAAACTCAAAAATACCTACTTACTTAAAATTACACCGCACTAAAAAACTATTTATATTTTAAATTAATCGCTCTTTTAAAAAAATGCAATATACAATCAAATTAATTTAGATTTTTTTCGCTTTACATTGCTTTGAACAAAGTTTTATGTAATTTGGGAGAAGTTTAATTTTATTTTAAATAATTACATTCAATACGAAACAGGTGCATTTTATTTAAAACTAGTTTCGTTTGCTTCGAAAATGGTTTCATTTAATCCAAAAATGCATGGGATAGTTGTTTTTATATGAAATTCAACGTTTTTGCAATAAAATCTTAATTTTAAACCTTACAAAATTACAAACTCGGATAGGTATTCTTCACAGTAAAAAATAATTCCCTAGAGTGAGTGGCAACAATTTGTGCCACACAGGTTAGGCATTTGTCGATAACATTAAGGAAAGCTCCACATTGGAAAACTAAGATTAGGTTTTTATTCCTAAAATGTAGGTAGGTTTTTCTCCCTCAAATGTAGGGAATTTTTGTTTTACCCCCTAAAATGTAGGGAATTTTCATATTTATTTTTTATTTTTTCCCTACATTTTAGGGAATATTCCCTAAAATATAAGGAATTTTAAATTGTTGTTTTGTTTTTTTCCCCTAAAATGTAGGGACTATGCCCTAAAATTTAGAGAATACTCCCTAAAATGTAGGAAATAGTTGATAGCACCGCACCATTCTCCAGCATAGGTGAAAGTGATAGACGACACCCCCTTTAAAAAACATAAGAATGAACTGAATAGCTCATTTCTTATGGTCCATACAACTAAGTAGTATGGAAGTTATATTGGTGCAGTGGGGACGCTTAAACAAAATATTGAAAAACAATATATGACTTGTTTTCAAAAAGAATGTGTGAATTATATAAACGAAAATATGTTTCCATCAAAAATGCAGCATAATACCTACTTTATTGAATGTTCTCTTCCTCACATCCAAAAGAGCTAACATTTCGGGAATTTTATGTACTTTATAGGTTTTCTAGTGCCAAATACCTAAATTCAATCCCATTGATTTGGGGAAATTTTCTATCAGAGAAAATTTTAGGGAAAAACGTGTCTTATTTAGGGAATAGTCCTAATATTTTTACAGTGCACTTAGCTTATATATTGTAGTCCATTCAGTTTTTATGGTGATAATGTCATTTTTCGTTGGTGTTGATCGTGTTTTTGTTACTTTCACTTTGGTGAGTCGCAGCTCTTGTGTTTATTTTTATGAATGAAAACATCTTTACGCCGAACAGAGTGAGAACTTTAATTAATATTTTCTGTCGGCAGTCGGAAGGTCTTAATGTAGTCAGCTTGAATGCCAGAAGCATTAGACCATAGTTTGATGAATTATGTGATATTTTCGTAGGTTCTGATTTTCATGTAATTTTTGGTGTGCGAAACATGGCTACAACCCCATATACCTTCTACTCTAGTTAGATTTCCTGGTTATAACATTTTTAGAAATGACAGGATGGTTAGAATCGGTGGTGGCGTGGCTATTTATATCAGAGATTGCTACGACTCCCGTATAGTTTACTCTTCTGAAAGTACCCCCTTGAAGCTTTTGTGGGTGGAAGTAATCTTAGGCACTAATAAATGTTTGCTATCCTCCGGGTATTGTCCGCCAAATTGTTTTCCCATTGAAAACGCAGCAGAATTCCGTGCTATTTTCTCTGATCTAACACAAAGATATGCAAATGTTGTCTTGGGAGGAGATTTTAATGTCAATTTGTTGCGACATTATAGTGCGACAGATTCTTTCTACAGCCACTTCACCTTTGTGTCATTAACGATCTCCCAAGTTATCTCAATACGGATAACCCATCCTTGCTTGACCTGCTTGTTACTGCTGATTATGATTCTGTTAGCTTTCAAAACCAGACTGGTTCTCCTTCCGTCTTCGATCATGATTTCCATTTTATGACATATGGCATTGATATTTGTAACTGCAGAAAGTACAAGAATATATAATATCGGAAATATAATGATATTAATATATATCAGTTGGGAGATGAGTGTGTCTCGCTGCCCTGGAATAACATAACCCTGTATACCTCAGTGGATGCAAAAATTAATGGGTTTTATGAACTTCTACATTAATTTCACGATAAATATGCTCCAACTCACTCACGCAGAATCAGAGAAAACGGTTGTCCATGGTTTTCCGCAGCGATCAAGTCACTTATTGCTGAACGGTATTTTTTATATCGCAGATACCTTAGATTAAAGACCAATGAAAGCCGTACGTATTACAAATTGATTAGAAATCTGGTCAACTTTAGGGTTCGCGCGGCCAAACGACGATACTTTAAGCAAAAGTTTGACCCCAACTATCATCCAAAATCTTGTGTAACTTGGATCCTGACATACTTAATTCCCATTTCATTTCATTTCTCACCCTATCCTTTCCGCACTTAGTTCCATTTCCCTCAAGTAATGATCAGCCTTGTTTTAGTTTTAGATGTGTTGATTCCAGGGAGATTGCTGTGGCAATTGATAATGTCAAATCTGATGCTGTGGGGCCTGATGGTATTCCACCTAGGTTTATCAGGATTCTTCTATCTTGTATAATACAGCCGATTCTACATATTTTTACCACCTGCCTTACCATCTAGATTTTTGCTTGTGCTTGGAAAATCGCTACAGTTGTGCCGGTGTCTAAGATCAGTGCAGCTGAGGTTCCCGGTGATTTTCGACCGATTAGGCTGTTGGGATTTCTTGCTGAGGTTCTGGAAAAATTTATGGTACAGCAAATAATTTGTCATTTCGAAAGCTTTAACTTATTAAGTTCTTTCCAGTCCGATTGTTGTAAGTCTCGTAGTTGCGAGACAGCCCTTCTTAATGTTACGAATTATATACGCAGCTCGCTTGACATGGACCATCTGTGCGTTCTTGCCTTACTTGATTTCTCCAAAGCATATGACATGGTCAATCATTCCAATCTGATTGAAAAGTTGACCTCAAACTTCCTTTTTCAACCCTCTGCTGTGTCCTTAATCCGCAGCTTTCTCTCCAATAGATTGCAGCTGGTTAAGGTAAAGGATTGTGTGTCGGGTGTTTTGCCTCTAAATTTTGGTGTCCTTCAAGGCTCTATTCTCGGCCCTTTGCTCTTCAGTCTATACATAAATGACCTCCCCAATGTGGTTGTAGACTGTAAAATTTACTTGTATGCCGATGATGTGCAACTGTATCTCAGTCGACCAATAGGACTGGTGGAGGATTGCATTGATAGGCTAAATTCCGACTTGCGCAATATTGGAAGCTGGGCTGATAACAATCTTTTATTGCTTAATGCTGGAAAGTCAAAGTGCATTGTCATCTTTCGCAGAGCAGTTGAGTTATCTGATCTTCCACCTGTATTTTTAAATTACACAGTTCTGCCATTTACGAATCATGGAAAAAATCTTGGTATCTTCCTCAATTCCAGAATGCAATGCTGTGATCATGTCAATAATATGACTGATAGGATTTATGGTGGGCTTCGTCGGCTGTAGTTGTCTTCGGGAACCTTGTCTACGAACACACGTTCGATGCTGATCAAATCTTTGATTCTTCCGTACTTTTCATATGGCAGTCTCCTTTTCTCTCACTTGTGTTCATCCTGTTCCACTTACCTAAATGTGGTTTTCAACGACTGCACAAGATTCGTATTCTACTCGAGGAGATTCGATCATATTTCGCAACATCGTAATCATCTACTTGGTTGCTCCTTAAATCTATATCTTTTACGCAGGCTACTGGCATCTCTTCATAAGCTAATCTACTCTAAAGAGCCAAGCTATTTATTTAAAAATTTGGCATTTTTAAGCTCTTCAAGGAGTTTCGACTTGCTGATACCAAATTTTCAATATTCAGTAAAGGAAAATTCTTACTTTGTTCATTCTGTTCGAGCTTAGAATAATTTACCATCCGAAATACAACACCGTCGTGGGATAAACTTTTGGGTGTGTTTTCTAGTTGTTATATATTTTTATTTGTAATCTGATATTCTGGGTAATATTTTAGTATTTTATTTTACGTTGCTAGTAGCATATTTTTTTCGGATTTATATTTTAATTTTAAATTTCTAATTTATTTATTTTTTTTTATTTTAATTTCATTTCTCGTACTTTTATATTAATATTTACTTGTTTTTATTTAATCTTTTTGTGCTAAAAAAACAAATTTGTATTCTTATAGTATTTTACCATGAATAAACTTATTCTATTATTCTATATTCTATTCTAACAGCCATCTAACAGCATTTGAGGTTTAAAAGGCTAGAAAATTGTGAAATACAAGACGGAAAGGCATTAGTCTCGTTAGCTGAGTGGTAAGAGCAGTCATTAAAAAGCGGAAGGTCCCGCTTTTTTCTCTTGTATTTAACAATTTAATTAGAATCTCTAAAATAAATGTAAAAAAATTCCATTTATCTGTTCATTTAATTAGATCAAAAAAAATACAACAAAGAAGCTAACCAATGCGAACTCTCCACATTTTTCTGTTGCATACGCTATAGGAGTGCATTTATTTTGCACATACCATATAGCTCAGTCGCCCGGAAATCGGAAGATCCCGGCTTCAAATCCCGGACGAAACGGTTGTTTTTTCCTCCTTTATTTATGTATTAATTTGATTTAGAATCGTAAAAAAATAAAAATATTTTCTATTGTAGAAGAAGAATATTCAAAAGCCTTTCAAGAAGAACTGTCTATTCTGATAGATGTTGGTTGCGAAACAAGGATACGGTACAACAAATGAAGGCAGCACAACAAGGAAATTATTTTCAAGTTCTAATGTAGTGGGTCTCCGTAACAATAAATAATTTTAATTTTTCAATTTCAATGTATAATTAACTTTAACAGAATATGTATAAAGGTAATTATGTATAAATAGTAATTAAGCAATAAGTAAATTCTCCATCATTTTAGAAGTAAGTTTAAAATAATAATATTATTAATATGAATCAATAATCAATAATGAATACAAATATAAATATATTAAGCTAAAAATTTATCTTTAATTATTACAGATTCTAGCTTCCGATAAAGAGAGAAATTTAGAACAGATGTTTTCTACATTCAGCTCATTTATTTAATGAATCGTGCTGGGTCCTCTCTCCATTAGTCGCACATACTCAAGGAAACCCAAGAACGGAGATATTTTCCACAACCTTCTAATTGCTTCTGATCTACTAATTAATAGTCTTCGAAGAATTACTAAAAAGAAGAAATCAATTCTTTCGAGCCAGCGAATTAGCATTTGTTGGAAGAAAAGAATATAGCAATGATTTAAGCAATAGCAACAAATAGTGTTAGTTTACATTTAAAACTGCAAATTTTTAATTACTGCCTCTATTTACTTTTCTTTTCAAAAATTATAATAATACATAAAAATAATTCTTTATACATCACTACTATCAAATTCAAATAATGTTTATTTCCGCGCTACACAAAAAAACTGAATCTTATAATGTGGATAGAACTCAAACATAAAAATACTATACTAAACTAAATTATACAAAACAAGTTATCAGATATGTAAATTAATAATAATAATAATAATGATAATACAGATTGCCTTAACACCACGAAACGAAATCAACTAAATAGTTATGCAGTTCTTAAATATTCTATTAAATTGGTCTGAAACTGATTCTCCCTGCTCCTTCTGAGGTGAAGAATAAGAAACTAACGAGCACTTGAACGACAGGTGGACCGAGTAGTGTTTAGAGAAAAAGTTCTTATGGATTGGGAAAAATCCAATCTAGTATACAGGTAGTAAAGTTGCTCAGTAATCAGCAAATTATGAAGGAATAATATCGTACGATATTTAAAGTAAGTTTCCAACGTGTATCCCGAGATTGAATTTAAACATTCCGAGACATTGTCGTATCGCCTCAAGCCAAACACATACCGCACGGTATAATTAAAGGTCACATAGAGCCTACGCAATGAAGTTGAATCAAAACCACGCAAAATTTCCCAACCATAAGTTATAAGAACAATTAACGATTTAACTAACGTAATCCGCGTGTAAACAGGAGTAAAGGCTGCAGTAACAGAAAGTTTACGTAGTGTTCCATAAACCTTGTATATAAGCGGATTATTGTGATCGGTCCAGTTTAACGTACGAACAAAAATTATTCCAAGATTCTTTGAGGTACTGCTATAAGAAATAGTTGCGTTGTTCACAGGGCCGAATCTATGTATGGGGGGCACGCTAGTTTTAAGGGGGCGGCAATACGATGGACTACTGAGCTCATAACTAAACGAGAAAAAATCTAATTTCAAGAATTGGAAAATTTTTTCAGACCATATTTCACACTTCAATGTTCTTTCCGGAATCTAAAAGTCCTTTGCTGACATCATGCTTTGAATTGTGCTTATACTTGTCAATGCATACAATCAATCAATTTACTGTCCATTAAATTTAAGTCTGTAAGCCTCTGTAAGCTAATTAAACTAAAAATTCCGCTAAATTCTCAAATTGTACCTTTGTATCATATATAAAATGAATTCAAAAATTGTACAAATGTACTAAGATGGCTGGCAACCGTATTTTACCCGTTATCCACCAATCCTATCTCGAATGTAAACAGAATATAAGACGTGTCTACTGTCTTATATTCTAGCACAGAGTTGCCAGGCAAATATTTTTATGCCAGCTAAATTTAGCCATTTTAGCCCGAGTTAAGGCCTTTGAATCCGGCTAAAAAGTCGAATAAATCCTTTCAACCTGAACGGCAGTACGCCAAAATTCCTACCCAGAGTTTTTTGAGACCGTCTCAAATTTTAGTGATTTTAGCCGAGAAGATTTATATTGAAAAGTGGCTAACATAAAAAACTAATCGCTAACATGATAAAATTTTTAATTTGTATTCGTTGTGATAATAATATAAAATGCATTTGTAATGATACGATTTTTTACTTTCCTTTTATTTTAAAACAGATTGAGATTCAAACGACGATTAAGATCTATGATGGATCTTAATTTTTGTTTGAATTTCAAATTCCCTTTATTTAACAATCAGTATTGTTTCAAATTCAAATTGTTTTTAACAATTCTGATTTCCAGGGTATGCAATATATAATAGGTCATCTATCAAATGGTCCCTAGTATACCCAAATCCTAAATCGGGCACTGATTGTTCAGGATAATATCCGGAAACCAGGAAATGTCCAATTCACTTTTATAGATCACGATAGCATTAGATTAAGAGTCATTTAAGCTCAAAATATTATTATAAACTCAAACTATTATTAACAGCCCAATCAAGCACATCAGGCAGGTCTTCGTTCATATGGCATATAGCATCCTTCAACAATCCCAATGGCCTAGAAATGTCAAGCTGAATATCATCAGTATATACATCGTAGTCACAATTTCTAAGAACCATTGGAAGATCTTTAATGAAAATAATGAATAATAAGGGTCCCAGAATGGAGCCCTGACGGACTCCACTCCGCAAAAGCAGGAAGCCAGAAGCAGAATTAGAACAGACTACACTCTGTTGACCCACTAACGTAAGAGCAAACCAACTTGCATGCATAATTAGAAAAATTTAATTTAAAAGCCAGTTTACTTAACCACAAAATGTAGTCAACGGTCTCAAATACCTTGGGAAAGTAAAAGAAAACGAGCGCTGTGAATTTATCAGTATCAAATAATTTCCTAATATCATATAAACAACGCTGAAGTCAGCTACGTTTGGATCTAAAGCCCGATTGAAGATTAAACAGGAGGTTCTCCCTCTCTAAAAAACTGGTGATTTGGGTGTGCAGGATTTTTTTAAAGGCTTTAGAGAGAAAAGGCAATATGGAAATAGGACGATACTCCGTTGAACTACGAGACTTCCTGGGAATATTGTTAAAAAATTAGGTGAGATTTGAGAGTATTACTGGCAGAAGAACTTTTATAAATTTTGGTTAAAGATCATCCAGTTCAACAGCGTTAGATTTCACAGACAAAACAGCAGATTAAACGTCTGCCTCGCTAATTTGATTAAAAGTAAACCCATCAAAAGGATCAAGTGTATTTAAAATATCACTAATAATCACTTACGCTAGAGCCCAGACTATTTAAGTTATAAGAAGTAGATACGAACATCTGGTTTAATTCACTCGGGTTTACAAATACAGTTGAACTTCTAGCTCGCCCAAACCCAATATTTCTAAGATTCTTCCAAAGTTACTTGGATGGAATATTTCTATTTAATTTTGAATTTTAATATTAAAACTTTGCTCGGGGGATACCTCATTATTAACTGCATTACGTGCGGACCGAAAAATGTCGCAGTAATCAGGTGTACGGAAACGACACCATCTACGATATGTATTATTCCTTCGCAATATCAATTACCCAATTCTTACCCTAAGAAGGTATTTGGGTATTGATAATGCGTCGATGTTTTAATGGAATATATTTATCGAAAAGGTGTTTAATAAGCCTCATAATATAATTCAGTTGTTATCAACTGATGTTAATGAACAGCCAATCAATCATTTGTGACTCCTCAAAAAGTTCATCAAAGTTAATAATGGGTGATTTTTTTGCTGTTTGCTTTTTCAGCGCTCTGTTTTTGACAGCTCAAGCAAGATTCGTGACATGTGTCAAAGTCGCTGTTCAGTTTGCATTGCCATTTCATCATGGAAAGACTTTCACCCGATCAACGCTTACAAATCATTGAATTTTATTATCAAAATTCGTGCTCTGTGAAAAATGTGTTTCGGCGACTTCGACCGTTTTATCGTCGTCATAATCGCCCTACTGTTCAGGCTATTCAAGCCATAGTGACCAAATTTCGGACCAATTTCACGTTATTGGACATCAAGCCAAGAACTGGAGCCGGGCGATCTGCCACAGCGTCGTGTTTTCGGTAAGTGGGCCTTGGAAAAGCTGAAGGAAGATCCGGTTTTTACCAAAAAATTGTTTTTAGCGATGAAGCACATTGAACGGATACGTAAATAAATAAAATTGCCGTATTTGGTCCGATAAGCGGCCACAAGAAATACAAGAGCTGCAAATGCAGCCTGAAAAATGCACTGTTTGGTGTGGTTTATGGGCTGGTGGAATCATTGGTCCGTACTTTTTCAAAAATGACGATGAAAACAACGTTACCGTCAATGGTGCTCGCTATCGTTAAATTTTTTCCAATTTTTTATAGCCCAAAATACTCGAGCTGAATCTGGTTTCAACAAAACGGTGCCACATGTTACACAGAATGCAAAACGATGGACTAATTGCGAAATGAATTTGGTGAGCAATTCATCTATCGTTTTGGACCAGTGAATTGGCCGCCTAGATCGTGCGACTTGACACCGTTGTACTACTTTTTTTTTTGCGTACATCAAATCTCTTGTTTATGCCAATAAACCAGCATCGATTCAAGCACTAGAAGACAACATCATACCTGTATCGGTGAGATACCAGCGGCTATGCTCAAAAGAGTTACTCAAGAATGGACTTCCCGTATGAACCACCTGGAACGTAGTCGTAGCCAACATTTACATGAAATAATCTTTAAAGAGTAAATGGCAAAGATTAATTTTTTATCTCTAATAACAATTTTATACCTTTTTCCAATTTTTCTGTTTTTTTTTTTTGAAAATTAATAACCAAACGCTTAAAAAATCACCCGTTATAACTAAAATCTCTGTAAGAAAAAATTTAAATCATATTCAGCTTCAGAACAAAGATTGTAAATTCAATTTCAATTTCAATTCAAAATGCCCCAGATTAAGTCATATTTGGAGAATGCTAATAAAGACATCTGATTAAAAAACAACATCTGATTAGGGTCAGCAACAATAAATAAATCCAATAAAGTTGCTGAAGTGGAAGTGGAATGTGTAGGTTCTGAATTATACACACTTAGGCTGTATGTGTTCAATATCTCTCTAAATGATGACATAGTAGCATTAAAGGTTGACATATTAACATTGCAATCACCTGTAATAATTATATGTTGATAAATATGACTCAACTCAAATAGAACTACCTCCAAAGGAGAGAAATTCGAAATACTGGCGGGCCTATATACGACAACAACCAGACACTTTGCTGTATTAACTAAAATTTCAATAAATATACATATACTCTATCGGAAGATTGTCTGAGCGAGCCACAACACGACTATGAAATCTCTTTAATGTAATTAGCAGTACCTCAACCAATGCAGTCGACACGATCATTTCGAAATATCATATAATTATTTAAAAGTAAAAGCTCATCAGCGATGTGCGATTTAAACCAAGTCTTGGAAATGCAAATAATATCTGGAAAAAAGAGGATATAAACTTTGAGCATGTAGATGACTTTAGGACCCCTGTACTGTGCACTGATTATACACATAATATCCAGAAGAACGCATGAGCTGTTCAATCCACAAGACGCCGCAGTATTGGCATTATCTATTATCCAAATAAAAAGGAAACAAGATACGACAGAGAGCAAGAACAAAAACATAGACTGTACATATAACTAGAACTGGCTACTATCACTTATATAAAAGAAGCTGTCGAGTTTTGGATGTGAATAACTGTTTTCATCACAAGATGGATGTCGTTCAAATAACTTCTAATAATTCCAATTATTAATAATATCCTGAACAGTTAGAAAATAACATATGATTATTAAAGTTAAAATTACTGTATCATAATCATTTTATTTTAAAACAACATCAGAACTTTAAAATGTTGTTTTATAATAAGAAATGGTTAACATTTGACCACATTTTTCTGTTACATTTTAAATGATTAGTCTGCATTTAAATTTTTACATTTAATTTCCACCAAAGGCGCTTGCTTCTTAGACACATTCATCTCCGTTCTAATACCCTTTCTTCTTGAAATAATATCCACTATGTATGCAGTGATGGCGCTAAGTCATAGGTCATAGGTCATAGGTACCACTCACTAAGCATACAGTATACAGGGCGTTTCCTCAATAGTGGTCCATACAGCGGTGGTGATAGTACTCTCCTAACTAAACAAAAAAAAGAATCGTAGGTGGGGGAGGGGGGGGGGGGGGGGGGGCTCATTTCAACCGTTTCGGAGTTACAGGGTGATTAAGAAAATATGCTAGGTTTTTACAAAACTCCTTGTATCTGAAAAAGTACAGAG
This sequence comes from Dioctria linearis, assembly GCA_963930735.1. Taxonomy (NCBI): domain Eukaryota; kingdom Metazoa; phylum Arthropoda; class Insecta; order Diptera; family Asilidae; genus Dioctria; species Dioctria linearis. The sequence goes on along the minus strand of OZ005741.1, from coordinate 211,922,535 downwards.
AGTACAGTCGCCGTCAAAAGCTCACTGTGCACAAAACTTCATGGCCAACAACTGCTCAACCTGTCGCATGCTCCTCTTCTCTGAGGAGTTCTGGTGGTCCAAACTAAAAAAATCTAATTTTCTATCTTGTTTTTATAGTTTGACCTGTTTTTCTTACAGAAACTGTAACTTTCTAACATAACCTTTTAACTGTAACTCTCTTTTTTAATTTGACCTATTACACCTGTGTGCTACCTGTAGCCGTTAAAGAGTTATTAGCTCTTAACCTATTCCCAAGCCTATTCTCAAACCTATTCTCAGAGATAATTTGTTCACTTACTCACTGAAAACAATTCATTTTAAGAAAATATCATCTAATTTCGGTATGACCTGAATAGAGTATGAGCTAATAACTGTTTAACGGCTACCACAAATGAGCTCTTGATACTGACTGTACACCCTGTACTTTTTCAGATACAAGGTGTTTTAGGAAAACCTGTCATATTTTCTTAATCATCCTGTAACTCCGAAACGGTGGATATGGATCCCCGTGCCATACACCTCCCGCTCTATGGACCACCATGGAGGAAACATCCACTAATTAGAGAAGTAATTTCGTAAAAAATATATACACAAAATTATGCCTTCCTCATAAATGCTGTAGATCCTTTAGAAAATTCTTGCCTGAAAGAATCATTAGCCTCCTTAAATCTAAGGTACCTCCGGCAAATAAGGCCCACCTAATTTAAAAAGCAATAAATCTAGTATTTGGTGGTATAGAACTACAAAAACATGTTCTCCGTGAAGTTTATTGATTTGCACAACTAAAAAATAGAAAAACTATAACAGAAGTAAGTATTTCAAAAAATAGTTCAGTTTTATAAAACCTTTTCCATGGGCCTTAGTATCAAAAATAAACTTTTCCAAAATCTAATCAGCGAAATGATTCCCTTTAAAGTAAGAAAATAAACTCGGTTAATAATAATAATTTCCAATAAAAATAAAGATGAGCCTTTTTAGCCCCCTGGGTGTTAATAAGACCCCCAAGAACTTTAATTATAAATTTCTTAACCTACAACAGAGTAAATCAAAGCAGTTTTCATTCTTTGGAAAAAAAAATAATGTCACAATCATAATCCTGTATATGTAAGAACATCAGTTTCTTTGAGAATATAGGTTACATAGGGTAAATAAGGCCTACGGTCTAATCCAGTGGGCCTTATTACACCTATGACAAGATTTTACAAAATTACTCATTAATATAAGAAACACAATGCTGGGCGAAAATAAACACCGAAATCATAAACTACATTACCTAAAGTTCAAACTTTATGATTTTGTCTAGATGAAAATTATAATTCCAAGCAGCCGTACTCCTCTCGGTGACGTAACGTTCTTTACTGGCAAGATGGCGGAGCGAGCTACCAAATACCCCTCCACGGCATACGTGTCGACTTAAGGCTGAACTACAATAGAAGAATACGTAAATACATTTACTTACGTAAAGCGAACGCACCCTTTAATTTAACAGGCGTACACAAATTAACTTTAACTCGTGTGGGGGGAACTTTCGTTAAGTTTAAATATCCAATTTTCCGTAAGTATGGTGCGCTAAGAATCGCTCATTCCGTAAGAACGCGAAGTGTTCAAACAAATAAATTATTACTAAATGATTAAAAGTGCAATGTAAAAATTAAAATGGAGTAAAAATGGTACTGCGAATTAATAGAAGCACAAACCTTCAATTATCTCAACTTCCGTTTGTTCATTTTTTCTCTTTTACCACTTTTTAAAATTGAAAACATTAAATATCAAGATAATAACTCTTACGGAATGTTATATATATTTAGGCTACAAATATCAATTTTTCGGAAGTAAACCTCAGTCTCGTTTAATTTCGTAAAGTTATTTACTTCTATTGTAGTTCAGCCTTTAAAGGCCGAAACACATAAAACACAACTTCGACTCAGCCGGCATTTGATAACTTCGGCGTAGTGAACTTTCGTTTGATTTTTATTTTCTGACTTTTATGTGTTGTCAATTTAAATAATTGGAAGAATTCATACATCTTTTCTTTTAATAATTAAAAAAAAAATCATTTAACAATAAAAATAACAGTTTTTCAATGCTAAAAAATATTTAGTCTATTGTACTCGTATCTACATATTTTTTAATTTACTTACTTGGTACTTGCTACGCTTCCGATGTAAATATATATGTACTCTGTCTGCGCCAGGCAATATCTTTTTTTTTAAATTTCTGTAATCCCGGCATTTTAAATTATAAATTAACTTCGCATCTCGAACCCAATTAATCAACTTTTTTTGCTACATTTTTACAAAAAAAAAACAAATCATCTTACCAAATATCAAAGTTACGCTGGAGTAGAAACTAGAGCTACCCCAGCGTTTGCTCTGCGCAGTGGACGCAGCCGACTTTACCATTAGAACTTGCCCAACTTTTTTTCATGTATTCTAGAGAAACTGTCAAACGCCGGCTACGCCTGCGTTCGCACTGTGTTTCGGCCTTAATGCGTGTGCGCATAAGGTATGAGGTTGCTGCGGTTCAGTTTAGTAGGAATTTTTAAATGTGGACCTTATTACTCTCCGGGATTTATTTGCCACAGGTCCCTTAGTTAATGTCAATGAAACCATGAAAAATGAAAGAATAGAAAATTTATGGACTACAAGGAAAATTTGCTTGAAGGAACAACGAAATTTAAGAAAACCGACGTTAAATTTTTCTTCTAAATGATTTCAATATTTACAAAAGCGCTATTTCTTTCATTTGAAATATATTTTGATTTGTCTTCCATAATAACTCCTCTTTTCTGATACGGTATTAAAATATTTTCAATCATCATCCATAGTAGGTCTATAGATTTTCCAACTTAAAAATAAGTCCCAACAAAATGTATTAAGTCAGTAGAGTTTGCTTATCTAAAATATCACATACAACCTTACCTAAAAATTCTCAAAAAATAACTTTCTCACTTAAAAATTCACTTTGAAGCATACACCGAATGTCGAAGCCACCTGCTTCACTTCTTCTTAGTAATTCTTTTCAAAACGAAATGCAAACGAATATTCCAGGTATGCATTTGTAAATTTTTGTTAATTTTATTTTCAAATAAAACACGAAGTGAAATGCAAAATATTTTCTCATGAATTCGCGAAACGTGTTGCCTGCCTACCTGTGTCGGGTTGTGGTGCCATTCAAAAGAAACATACCGGCTTGCAATGAATGAATGAATGAATGAATTTGCCGGTCAAAGCCAAATTTTCGAATTACCATTCTGAATCAATGCAAATTTAATATTCAGTTGAGATTCAAATTTCTAATAATTAATACTTTATCGTCAGTACTTATGCCGACACTCAAGAGCCCCGAAAGGACCTAAAGCCGACTGGAATGGAAAGTAAATATTAAGTGAAAAGTGCAGCTAAAGCATTGGCAATCTTTCAGAGCTAATTTGTATGCATCCGAATCATTTGGCATTAATGCATCACACCAGCCACCAACCGAATGGTATTACAAAAAAACAGCGAATCCATAAAATAACTTTCTCGGTGTCGCATGCAATGTACTACCTAGAATTTCGGCGAGGGTGCAAGCCGGAAGCTATGTACTTTTTTCTTAAATCCTAACCGAGAAATTATGTAGTAGGTACATTGCTCAAACTTGTTCGCCACAAGCCAAAAAACTGATGACGATCCTATCCAAACATGTTTCCACTCAAAGCTCTTTCAGTTCCAAGTGCTGCAGAGATTTCAAGAAAAGATAAAAGGCGAGGAAGAGTTAATTTATGATTTTTAGACTTAACGATGGTTGTATCAACTGCACGCAACAACACTCATGTCAGTTACCATGTTGGGGACTGGCATGTTGGGCTTCTGTTAATCACACCAAACAACAAATTAGGTAAGTTAAAATTTCATCATAACACCTTTAAATTCTCAGGTTTGTTTGATCAAATTGTAAAATGGATAAATACAAGTCGATATATTTCCGAAAAGAGATTTTAGTCATATTGGATTGGAGTAAGTATTCGAAAACTCACAGATTCTAACTGAATTTTTATTATCTGTGCTTAAGTTCGCTTTTCACTATAATATCCGATTCATATGAGAACTGATAGCTAGGTTTATCATAAGGTTTTATTGTAAGGCTGTTTAAATATTCATGGCAACTCAGGTGAGTTTGTGTGAGTAAAAGTGCTTTAGCAGGGCTTTTTTTTTGTACCGCTATTTAATGTTCATGATATGTCACATGAGAAACATGTCCTACACCACTCATTCTTATTTCAGTTGCCGTTCCACTTATTTTATTTGATATTTACGTACAACATTTCACTATGACGATCAAAACTCATGTGAGAATTCACAGTTACCAGAAACACCTCTATTCACCCAAATTTCATATAAGAACTCATAATATCGTTTTTGGTATATTTACACGGTAATATCTGTCATTTAAGCAAACTCATTATATCAGAACTCATATAAGTTGATATTATAGTGTAAAGCAGGCTTAACCAACAAACAAACAAACAAAATAAAATTTGAGCTCTCCACATCGGCGGGCTTTCAAACAGTGTCCAAATATATAGTGTAAAACCAAATTTTAGTGTAGCTACATCAAGAAGGAATTGCCCGATTTAGTCCATTTAAAATAAATTAAATTAAATTTTATTTACTAATGCTATGCAAAAAACATGTACCAAATTTCATCTCTCTACATCAACGCATTCTCGGGTAAATATAGAGTGAAAAACGAATTTTTTGTATAGCAACCCTACGAACTTAAATTTACTTTTTTTAAACCCCGTCTACAAAAATTCAGGTCTCTAATTATACGCGTTCTCGAGTTATCATGCGGATAGTCAGACAGACAGACGGACACACGGACATGTAAAAATCAAATTAACTTTTAATATTATGCCCAATCCATTTTGCTCGACCATCAATATTTCTATGCGTTACAAATGGAATGACAATCTTATGTAGTATACCTATACCCTATGACTTCATTTAGGATATAATAAAAGAGAAGAATTTTCAAGGAATTACTGCAACATTTTGTACGATATTACATATCTATAACTTTTGCAAAATGTACGGGTGTCCCAAAAGTACTCTGCAAATACTAAAACAGGTGAAAGTAGAGGTGATTTCCAGCCGAAAATTCTATATACATACAATTATTAAAATTCGACTTATTTTGGAGAATTTTATATTTATATTTTTATTTTCAAAATTCATAACTTTTTAACCGAAACTTTTTTGTCGGTTATTTATTTCATAAGTTGTCAAATAATAATTAGCCTTTATTGTGGTCCAGAGCTGGGCAAGTACCAACGAAAAAGTACTTAAGTACAAGTACAAGTACCGAAGGCCTGAGTACTTTAGCGTAAGTACAAGTACCGCATATATGAAAAGTACTTGTAACTAAGTACAAAGTCTATAAAAAGTACTGAGTAATTTTTGAAGTACTTTTTAAAGTACTTTTTTAGAATCTTTGTATGTTGGCAGTAATATTATGAAGTTTATAGAGTTTAGTTAATAGATAGTGGCTACTATTTATAGTTTTTTATAGTTTCCGACGCTGCTGCACGTAAAGTAAAACTTTCACCTATCATTGCTACACTCATAAAAACTATTAGAGGTCCGCTCAAGCACCAATTGTCACCTCCAATAATTCACAAAATTTCTAAGGAAATTTCTAAGAAAAAATTGAAGCCTTCCCTACATCAGGTCGAGGCATCGTTGATCTTATATTGGAGCGAGGCATTGTTTGCTTACCCTTGGTTATGTCATCAAGTCGAGGCATCGTCGACTTTATATATTTGAGCGAGACGTTTCTGGTTTTTGTTCTACTTACCCAATCTTGTTTGTATGTTACTAGTTTGTCTGAGGTTCTTCCTTGACGAACGAGTGCGGCACATGCTTTGGCAGTTCTTTGTATACTTTAAAATACAGCAAAAAAAGGAGCTGCGCTAGAGGTTGTGTTTGCTTTTCTACGAAGAGTTAGATATTTGTAGGTACTTAATAGACTCAGAAATACTTAAGTAAAAATCTTGGTACTTAAGTACAAAACTAAGCCTTAAATACAAGTAAATAGAAGCAAGTACTTATGTTCAAGTACTAAGTAGGGGCATTTCAAAGGTATTTAGTAATAAGTCTTAAGTAACGAAAATGTACTTTAAGTAGTACTTACGTCTTTTTTACTTAAGTATTGCCCAGCTCTTGTACAATTTATGGTGATATTTTTCCCAGCAAACTTATATCTCGTTTTTTAATGTTGTAAGATCTGAATTAAAGCATATTTTTTCCCGAAAACAAACCTAACCTGCTGTTTAAAATATCAAAAAATATCCTCATTAAGTATGTTTTTTAACATCATGTTGTTTTTATTAACATTAACATGTTGTACCACTAGATAATGTGATGTAATGACTTTAATTAGAATGTTGACCAGGTCCTAACATTTATGTGATGTATGAAAAAAAAAGCAAAATTAATTTTTAAAGAGTTTTTGTATTATTTTTGTATACTATAATATATCTCCATATTTGTATTATTAAATACTAATATCTTAGGACCTTAGGAATATATTACCGTTACTTTCAATACATATTCCGCTCTCTTTCTAATATTTTTTTCTTTTCCCAACGCGTGGGTTTCTTGTTTCAGTTGATTAGCTTCTCTTTGAATTCGATTAATGGGAGCATCACTGGACGAAATTTCGGTTTCATCTTCATAAACAATACCTTTAAGCCCCAAAAATTGAAAATCTAGCGGTGTTAAGGCCAGAGTTACAATGTGACGCTGTCGTGAGACGCTAAGCCTGTCAAAAGTTAAAATGTGTGAAAGTATTCAAGCGCAGGTCCAGTGTGTCGCTAAGGATGTTGCTGATGCCTCTCGCGCTGCTTTAAGTTGAAAATATTTCAACTTCAGACGGGCAAAACACCTGGACAGCTAGAGTTAAGGTAATTTATTTTTGCAGAAAAATAAGATTGTGAGTGAAAATTGTAAGTTTTAAATAATCATACAGTATATTATAACTAATTTATTTATTTATTTACAATTTAATGCTTTTTTTTAATGATGGAACGAAAATTTAACACATGTCAGAGCGTCCTCATTGGAACAGCATAAGTAACAGTTACTCGTCCGCATTCCCGACCGCGTCTCGTGACAGCGTCACATTGTAACTCAGGTTTTAGTCTGAAGATCGTTGAGGCCAAAGAATTTCAATACCACATCCTATCCATTTGTTTGGGAAGTGCTGATTCAATTATTGCCTCACTCTTATACTATATATAATGGACTGCCGCACATTCATTATGGCATCACATCCTATTAGGTGTATAACGATGATAAGAAGATCGTTGATTTGATCCTTCAAGGTAGTTTAAGGAAATTCCAAGTAATTTTCGGCCCTACAAAAGGTGTGGGGTAATTGTTAGTTTTACATATGTTACTTAGTTCCGCGCCCCGATGAAAACTCCAAGTTTTCACCCTCGGAGGAAGTCCGCGCGGTTCGCACCAAAAATTATTTTTTTCAAAATAACTCCTCAACGGTTGATCCACGACAAAAATGTGAAAGTATAAGTTTAGAGAAGATTAAATTTTCAATTTTTTTTTTGTAAATCTGATGTTTAACGAGCTACGGCGGCGGAAACGTAAGCATTCTTCCAAAAACATGTATACGTATAGTACCCCAAGGTGTTTCGTCCATTGTTGTTTTAGGACAGGAGGAGACAGTAGTCACCTATCCAAACAAAAAATTATATGGCAAGGGGGGGGGGGGGGGGCTCAACCCGTTCGGAATTACAGAGTGATTAAGAAAATATGCTAGTCTTTCACAACATACCCTGTATCTTAAAAGGTGCAAGGTGTACGGTCATTTACAGAGCTGGGTGTATGCAGACTTCATAGCATTTCCAACGACTGCTCAACCAGCCCCGCACTCCTCCCTGCTTAACAGTTATGGTCAGCTAAACTAAAGATAATTTGTTCCCTTAGTGACTTAAAACACGTCATTTTAAAAAAATATCGTCTAATTTTGGTATGACCTGAGTAGGTTATCAGCTAATAACTGTTTAACGGCTACAGTTAGCACACATAAGATGCAATAGGTCAAATTAAAGAGGAGAGTCTACAGTTTACAGTTTTTATAAAAAAAGTAATGTTAATGACCTTTTTGCAAGAAAAAATAGAGGTCAAACTAAAAAAAGGTAGGAAAATCCGAAATTTTTAGTTTAGATCACCATAACTCGTGAGGGAAGAGGAATACGGGGCTAGCCGAGCAGTCTTTAGAAAGGCCATGAAGCTCTGCATACAACGAGCTCTGTAAAGCTTAGCAAATATTCGTAATCACTCCGAAGCTCCCCACGCCCCTCCTTGCCTTACAATTTCTTGTTTTACTAGGTGATTACTATCACTTCCTGTCCTATGGAGGAAGCACCCTGTGTAAGGGCACTGTACGTATAAATTTCTTTGAAAGAATGTTCAAGTTTGTGCCGCTGTATTCATTATACATCAGGCTTACAAAAAAGTGTTTATACAAAAAATGTGGGGAATTTAGTCTTCTGCAAATTTGTATCAGCATCCCTTGAGGAATTATTTTGAAAAAACCAATATTTTTTACCTTTAATCCAAGGGTAAAAACTTGGATTTTTCATCGATCCCCGGAACTAAGTAAAATATATAAAAATCACAACTTCCCCACCTTTTGTAGGGCAAAAATCACTATTTACTGGACTATCAATGAAGGATTTCGTTCAGTGAATGAACTTCATAATATAACAAACATTATCAGTTGAATCATTATAAATACAAATTAAAATAATTTTAGAGATATATTATAGTATCCTTAGTATGGAATTTGACATCTTAGAAATTAAGCTTGAAATATAAATTTCAAGTTAAGTATGTCAAGGGTATCAATGCACATAAAATTGATTAATGAACAACAATATTGATCTCAACAGACCCAAAATACAGCAAAAAAAACTTAACAGTTAAAATCTACATATACAAGTATATGTTGTAAATAATAACAGGTATGGCCTCCCAAGGTATCAGTATCATTCTCTTTGCTTGGTTCGTCATTTGATGGTAAATTATTACAAGCGAATTTATTTTGAGTATTTTTGAACTCAATTTACTGAAACACAAGACGAATTTTTCAGTGTTAAGTTGTAAAAGAATTAGGCAAATACTCAACCGTCCACTGGCGTAAGTAACGCTCCCGCAGGCCCCGCCACGCGGGGGTCCCACAGTTTCTAGGGGTTCACGAAAGCCTACAAAATTAATATTTTCATATGAAGTGATGAAACATGAAAAGCAATTAAATTCACTAAATTAAAATTTGGTTTTTGAATAAAAATTATATTAACTTGGTTGATTACATTATTTCAGTTCCATCTAAAGATCTTCATACCATGATAGGCTTTGAGAAGCTGCAAATACGCTGGTAGACAGTAGTAATGATACAACAATAAAAAGGTCGAGAATTCTTCTATTTATTCTTTGTATTTAAAAGGAGAAAAAAGGTACGCCTGAAACTAAAACACTACCAATTATTTTCTAGGACATATTTGGCTGACTTCCTTAGGCTAGGGGTACACACTACTAGCATGCATCCGAGTTCGTAGATGAGAGAAGAGTATTACTTTAACTTCAAAATGTGAGATAAGTAAGCAAGGAACGAAAACGTTGAAAACGTTGAAAAGTTTTGAAACTCCCTCAAGCTCCCAACACTGTTGTACGTTGCGGTGATCAGTGGACTCGGGCTCTTACTGTAAGTAATCGGATATTTCCGGCTATACTTATGTGAGAAGCTTTTTCCCCTTTCGATTTGGCTTGCTTAAGCGTTTCTCTCAGATACTCATCGGTTTTCCTTTTAATGTGTTTTCGGGATCATATGTTGGGGCTGCCAGTGGTTTTTTAACAGGTTTAATGATGATTGGAGAGCACGAAGTAAATCTAAACAAATAAGTTTGGCAATCCAGATTTTGGCAACACTGATCGTACGTAGTACCCCCAAAACCTTTTTATTTTTTTTGCTCAACTTTGACTTGGAGTGAGTGGAAGGCACTGTTGGTAGATCGGGGGAATTCTCCATTATTGTGGGAGTTTCTGGGCTGAAAAAAATTAAAAAGGGAGAAGGAAATGATTTCGTCTCCCCGTACAAAATTATGGAAAACATCATACATCCGAAGTTCAGAAAATATTTCCTTACAAAAAATTAAATTTTCCTGCGCAAGTATGTTAATACAACCTTTGTTACGCCACTGAAACCGTCTGATGGGGCTATTTAAACCCCATTACCTTAGAGTTGAACAGTTTAACAAGAATATTGAGAAAAACAAAAAAACTTATTGTGGCGACACTTTCGTACCTGACTGTATATAAGATAAATTAAAACTGCTGTAAACGTTCTATTCAAATATTTTTTGTTCGGAAATATCTTGTTAGTTGCAAAGTCAGGATTAGCTAGACAGACGAAAAAAAAATTAGTTTTAAAAATGAAATTTTGTGAATTCGTCTTGCTTCAACTGCCTACCCAAGGACAATTTAATAATATTAAAAATTCAAAGATATCTAAATAATCTTGCACACCACCATCAGCAGAGGTGACACTTATCGCCTGTTTTAAATTCGAATACCCGCCAAACGATATCCATGGACCCATGACCTGAACCCTATGAAATTTTCCACTAAACTTTTCAAATTTTAACCGACGCTCTCAGCCAATCACTCTGGATCTTCATACTGTGCATGTACTTGTACTGCTGCTGTAACATGATTTAACCTGATTACTTTCAGTCTATTGAAAATTGTATTCTAGCTGTTTACTCCAAACATATTGTTACCCGATTTTCGAACTTCAATCAAATCTTTTGTCGGCACAAAAACGTACAGACAATAAATAAAACTAAGGTTAGTATATGTACACTCAGAGAAAAAATATAATCAGTTCAACTATGTTTTTAAAGAACTATAATATAGTTGGACTTTATAGTTGGAAGTACCATATTACAATTATACTATAGTTGAATAACTTTTCGCAAACTATTTTTGTGATAATAAAATCATAACTGTGGTCATCATTTCGTAATAATAATTCATGTTCTTGTTAATCATCCTTATTGTTTTCAATACGATAATAAAGATTAGTATAGTTATATTAATCAAAATTATATTTCTGGATCAATTATAATATATTTACCTCAATCAAAATGTTCCATCTTAAGTACTAAAATTATGCAAAAACAGCTATAGAATAGTCATTCAGAATATGTCAAATTATTGCAATCATCATGGATTATGTTCTATCAATCAAAGTATGATAATTACGGGCATTAGATATAGTTGTAGTAACCACGAATATTTCTGTATCAACAACGTACACATAGCTACAAAAATATATTATGGTTAATTGGACTACAGTATAATATATCAAGCAACCATAAAATATATTCCTGATTAGTACAAGAGACCTAAAAAAATCTTCAGTTGATATTCAAATAAATTTAAAATTCGGATGAATACTGAGTATTTCATAAAATTTTGTCTTATTTGGAATTATGTTTTAGTTGAAAAATAATTCTTGTTGAATTCAAGTATTTGCTAATTTTTGATGGATGTAGGTAATATTTTTCAATCTTAGTAGAATGTTGAAAGTTTTTGAATGAGGAAATGTTTAAATTTATAAATAAAAGTATAGGTTTTCATAAACACAAGCTCTTTTGTAAGTTATAAGTTTTTTATTTATATAATTATAAAAATTTTCAAGAGTTAACTATTTTGTAGCACATCAAATATTATATTATTAAAATTAATCATTTGTACTTCATTGGCAGTTAAACAGATATATGACAAATGCTTCAAATTAATAGAATTTATTGGAAGAGTGAAATAAACATATTCCTTTTCAACGTTATAAGCAATATAATGGGAATCGAAACAAACTATTCCCAATGAAGATAAACAAAAATAAAAGCTATTTTCATATTTGATGATGTAATCAATTTGAGCAAATTTGTTAGCTACAGTAAGTACTACAGCGCCAGCTTTTATGTGGAATTCATTAAATTTGATGAATTTAGTATGAAAGACTCTGTACAGCTAATCTTATACCTGTCATAACTTTCTCTTTCTAATATTTTTAAGATACCATGCTCCAAATGATGTGATGTTAATTCATTATAATTCAATAAGAAGTTGGACATTTGAATACTGTTTGTAATGATAATAGTCTCAATAATATTTAGTTTGCATTTACTATTATATACTATTTTTTTTAATGTTTGATGAAACGCTTCGAACCGAATAGAAGAAATATGCTTGAAGGAACCAACATTTTTCATTACAAATGCATAATGTAGTAATAAATGAAATTTTATAGTTAGATTGCTCTTTGAAATTCTTAGATACAATTCATTATGTTCTTTTACAACATGATCTAAAAGTTCATACAAATCTTTGTGGACAATATCACTAAAAAAAATGGCGAGAATTTTACGTAAAGCAATATATAGCTCCTACTCTTTACTTCTTTCAGGAATGAAATCACCAATAAGTAATGCAAAGTTTTCAACAAAACAGTGCATTTCAGATGCCGACATTTTGATAGTTTTCTTTGGGAAAAAATCAGTATTAAAAAGGGGTGGTTTATCAACATTAACAAATCCATAATTAAATGTAAGAATCCTATAATTTAATTGCTGCAAGGTGAAAAAATGTTCTCTATTGATGAAAATATCGAGTAGTAATGCAATGTCATATCTACAAACTTCTTCTAGTAGATCGTGCATTATATCCACAGACAAATTATTCGCACTATGAAATAATGATGCATGATTCCAAATAGAATCTTCTTTAATACTTAAGTTAACAAAATTCTCATCTCTCATAATGTTGTACAAATTTACATCAATTGGTGTACAAATATCTGGCATCAATTTAATTGCAGTTCTTAAATCTTTTTTGTGAATAGTACAAAATCGGCAACAGTAATGTGCACTGAAAGACTCAACGAATCCAAGTATCGAATTTAATCCTAAATTATCACCCAGTATTAGAGAAGGTATCAATACAACCCTTTTATAATTCCGAACGTTTACCTCTACTCCATCATTAAAGAGCTTATTAATTTCTTCAACTAGCGGTTTGAAGATTCTTGCATTTCCAAATACTTTCCGATCTTCAGAATAAAAAAGCATTCCTAGAAATATAGAACACTGTTTTGATTGAAGCTTAGTTGGTACACAAGGTATTTTTATATATATTGCTCCTATTTTGTGAATATTGGCATGAGAGCCTAAAGGGTTGTTTACCTCAAAATCGTCAAAATATATTAATAGTGGTAAGTATAAGGTATTCTCTGTGGATGAAATATCTTGCAATATCTTCTGAAATAATAGGGACTGGATAAAATCGTGTAAGAACTCCGTATTTTGTCCACTAATATCATCTAAATAATTAAGAATATCTTCTAAAAACTTGGTTTTATTAAACAATTTAGAGAAGAGATTCATAAGTGAAACCATTTTGGAAGAACTGACTATTGGATTCGAAATTAAATTATTACTTTTATCCATATGCTCTTCAATTGTTGTATTTATGACAATTGTTTCACACTGAACGTTATAGCCGGTTTTTTCAATATGTTTTAGTAATCTATAATCAGTCTTGGGTATTTCACTTTCTAGAACTGTTGCGAAAACTTCATATGCGGCCTTTTTAATACTAACGTTCTGTATTTTTTCTAGTTCATTTCTAATAGTCGATTGCATGAACTCAGAAAAGCCTCGAATAGAGGAAACTGTGTATTTTCGTGGAATTTCACTTTTTGCATAATACTGAATAATAAATTCAATAAATTTTACTGTAAAATTTTCATTCTTTTTAATCGGGTGTTTATCAATATTTCTCTCGACATTTGCTTTATAATCGATTATTTCTTTTGGATTTATTTCAATATTATTGACAATTCTTTTACTCTGTTGGGTTTTTTTAAGATGACCTTTTAAATGCACTTTATAATAATATATATTTTCATACACTCTTGGACATATAATACATGAATATCGAATACAACTTTCATGTTTTAGTTTAATATGAGATATAAAAGGCAAAATTTCGCAAAAAATATTATTACAGAGAAAGCATTTTAAATCCATTTTCATATTCGAAAATTAAAAGTATAATGTTGTAAAGGCGAAATGATGTTGATTTTTTAAATTAATGTGGAATATAAACTTAATACGTATCTTTTACACTTACATGTAAGTTACAAGCAGGAGGAGTTTAAGTCATTTCCCAAAGTTTCAACAGCTGTATCAGGGTAATCGGAAGGTGTATTTATTTTAAAAATTTGTCTTTGGATAAAGTACCAAACTTTTTTACTTTCATTGGGGTACTCTATATTTAACCCTAGGAATACTGCCATGCAAGCTTCCACCGCTTTCTTCAAATCTGTCAAAGTGTATTTAAGATGAGCTAGTAATAGGAATGCTGTCGAAGTCGATACTGGCGAACCAACAATTATAAGCTTCGGTTGAATCCGTATGTTTTCTTCCTTGCAGTTCAGAATGTAGTTCCTTTCAAATATGTCTGCTTCGGCGATATTCTTTATAAATGAAACATATGTACATAAGTAACTCAAAATAAACATTCTTAAGTTATGAACTTACCTAGAGCACCTTTTCGACTTCTTTTTCTTGAAATAGTACTTTTTTTTAAGATTGTGTTTGGCAGGATGAACGGCAGAAATAATAAAGAAAGTACACTTTTGCTAACATCTAGAAAATATACATCATAAATATAGTCCAACTTGTATTTTATAAGTTATATAACCAGAATTACTTACAATTTGTTTCATTGGCAATCAGCTGAAAAATTTCTTTGGCCTTTGGATTATTTGTACCTTTTCCTTTTTGCAGAAGTGCTTGAAAAAACTCTTCACTTACTGTGAAATCCAGAGTCTTAGAATATAAGTTTTGAATATCCAAGAATAACTAAATTTTTTTTTAAATTAATAATGAGTAGACAAAATATATGTATTTATATTACAAGCTTATAACCATCTGCCTGTTCTAGAGCAGGAAACCGTTTCAAATAATCAGCTGTGGATATATTGGTTTTGAGTAATTCTTGTCTCAAGTTAAATGTATTCTCCCATCTTTTGTGTAAACCTTCCTCAGATACTTGTGTTTTTAATTCATCTAAATCAGCTCTAGAGCTATCGTCATTTTCTAAAAAATCTTAAATTAATAATATAATTAATAAAAGCTGTAATGTGGCTGAGACCATTTATATTAAGTATCCTACATGAAACGATTTTTATAGCTGTATTAAGGAAAGTATAAAAAATAAATAATAAAGAATTGCATACCTAAATCTAAAATAGATTCCATTGACAAAGTAGAGTTTGTGTTAGTGTTAGGAGTTGAACTTCTCGAACGTCTTCTGATAATCCCAGCCTTGGCGAGTTGAACTCTATAATTATTATATGATTCCCAAAGTTTACCAATAGCTAATTTTCCATTGCAAAATTTTTTGTAATATGTTGAGGGCACTTCACTTGGAAAAATCTCCACAATAAGTGTAGATAATTTTTCAAAATCGAACCGTTGAAATCTAAAAGTTAGGCAATACTACAATTTGTTTTCAAAAAAAATTATTTTGAATACTGTTTGTTGGGATCTATATCAATGATATGACGAATAATTAATTTGGCCAGTAAAATTCTATCGGAATACGATAAGCACTTCTTTTCTCTATAATTTGCAATTATAATTTTTGCATGACATTCAAGAAACTGTAGCAACTCCTAAAATAGCAAAAGCAAAATTTAAAAATATTGTAGAAACGCAATTGAAATTCAGTGCACCTCTCTTGATTGAAGATTATTAAATACATTAAGCAGTAATGTACCATCAGTTAAGTTCAAAATATATGTTTCAGGTAAATAAAACGGGCCCGCTATAGGCTGGGGATTGTAATTCTCAATTGACAATTCGACTGAATCTGTTGTTAAATTGTTTTTTGATTTTAATTTGCCTAATAGAACATGAAGTTTTAAAATTATATTAATTTTGGAAAGTGCATACTACATTCTAAAAACACCGTATTAATTAAAACTGTACCTTGTATATATAGAATAAAATCTTAGTTAGAGATGTATTGCTTTATATAATCAGCAACATCTTCCTCTGGAATTATTGAATCTGTATTTGTAAGAAACACAGGATTTTCTTCCAGGGAAAAGGCATTAATTACCGAATTCTTTAACGAGTCTACGGTAAGATGATTTTCATACACCACTTTAACTAATTTTTTTATGCCATCATATGCGACTGTTAAAAATATTTTATCCATGTTTTTGGAATTTGTAAGTTAATAAATAGTACGGATTTCTGCGAATATTCCTATAATATTAAAACACAAAAATAATATAAAGCTAAGATTATATGCTATTAAATATCACTTACCAGCTGTTGAAATCAATTATCCAAGCGCAAATTAATGGGCGACTGTATATGGACGCCAAAAGGAAAGCAACAGAAACTTATCACCCTATCAAAATAATTACCACTTCCAATCTCAACCTAAAAGTTTATTCTTAAGAAAGGCACTTTTTGTTTTTTCTTACAGCTAGGTATTATTTACTTACTCACAGCACTGATTTTAACTTTGTAAAATTTCACTGAATATACATACGTCTATTCACGTCGACTTTTACGAAACAAATGAAAACTACTACGAATGTGAGTGGAAAAAACTCTTTAAGCAAACGAAAAAAATTTTAGAAAAAGAGGGCATTTCATATCAGCAGGAACCGTATAATCGTCAGTACGGCTTGGTTCCTCCCTGCCGTATATGCCAAAGCAAACAGCCAAGCTGACCTCATATATAGCCTTAAAATAACTTTAAGTGTGAATTATATGAGGCGAAATACAACGTATTTACTTGAATGCCTAGCAAGATTAGCCCTATACGGTTCCTGCTGATATGAAATGCCCTCTTTTTGCAAATGAAATTTCTTTTTTTAAAAACTTCTTCGTTTGCTTAAAGAGTTTTTTCCACTCAATTCTCGAGCTGCAGACTTAGCAGCAAACTGGGTCAATTTCAATTGACTTATTTCGCTATGAACTTTCATGGCAAAACTCTCTATTACGAATGTGTCATTACCCAACACTGATTACGTTAAATATAAACAAAATATGGTTGCTCTAAGCTTACCATGATTAATTCAACAAAACTTATATTTAGTTGAGCCTTAGCATGGTTGAGAAAACCATGGTTGTCTGAAATATTGATGTAACTATTTTATGTTTGGAGGAATCATAATATGATAAAATTATAGCTCTATTAACTATATTACAAGTTTCATATAATCATAATGAAAGATTAGTTAGAAGAAATATAAGGCTATGTTGAGTCTACCCATAATATGATTTTAATGACCATAGCAACCATGTCCATATGGTTATTATAACTATTCACATTACTATTCGAAATATACAATCAAAATCATGATGGTTATAATTATAGTTTGGTTAATGCAAACTTGCAATAACCATGGTTTTTCTTTCAAGGTACCTCTTGGTACCCAAGTTATAAAAACACTAAACTTTGAATACATATACTATGTTTGTCAATTCTCTATCTTAGGTAATGTATAAATAAAACCTTGAGAACAACTTGAGATTATATACAAAGTGCAGTCCAAGTTCGAAACTAGGCAAAATCAGAAAAATTCCTAGGAGAATTCCATACTGGCATTGGTAATTTCACATCTTTTCGAAAAAGTGTTAATCAATTTTGAGAAAAATAGTAAAAACTCATGAAACCATTTTCGAAAAAAAAGTTATTTCGTAATTTGTAATTTTTTTTAAATATATCATCTTCCTTCTGGTCTATGTGGTCTGTGTTAAATACATGTTATTTATACGTTTTATAACGATTGGTCTCGAACCAAAATATTTTTGCTCTAGGTATTGTTTTGTTGTTGTTATCGAAGGATTATTATGAGCCTATTAAATTTTGCAACAAATTTTACTGTTATCGCTTTCTATTCTTTAATTTAATTCGCAAAATTTTGGTATATTCCCTAATACATATCGTCCTCGAAATAATTCAGGTGATACTAATAAAGAAACAGCCCCTCGCAATGCAAAACGTTTTCAGCTGCTACAAGATTTTCAATCTAACCTTCAACAACCATCTGTATAGTTAAAAGTGATTTAGTTCTCAAAGCCTACAGAGTACAAAACTCCAAATACCTCCGAAATTCTTTAGCAATGTCATCAATTAAATCAGAAATAAAATTTTCACACCTGAGATCTTTATTAGTCTCAGCCAAGGTAAAACGGAGAAGTGGATAACAAGACTCAGGTGAGAGATTTACTAAAGGAACAAGATCACTCTGGAAATGTTCTTGGTCTGATTCAACGGAATCCATCGAATGCTCGATCGACAGATAATTTAAAACTCGACGACTAAGGTAGTACGCAGATTCGATAAATCACAGC
Organism: Dioctria linearis; assembly: GCA_963930735.1. Taxonomy (NCBI): domain Eukaryota; kingdom Metazoa; phylum Arthropoda; class Insecta; order Diptera; family Asilidae; genus Dioctria; species Dioctria linearis. The sequence goes on along the minus strand of OZ005741.1, from coordinate 211,904,006 downwards.
TTCCAGTCCTGCAGCTTGTATGCATTTTCTTTGCAGTCCCTTGTCTGTGGGTCCACCAGCAATGGACCATCCATGCCCAATTAACTGAACACTATTTAAACATCTTTTACCTGGAACTGAGTGGAGTTTTATCTCTTGTGTCTTTTTTTTATTTATCCAGATACGTTCATTTGTTTTATTGTTCCTTGGGTAGTTGTTGTCCCGACCTGATCGCTAGCACTGTGTATCTGATCGGCGATGAGCACCCGTTATGCATGTTACACTGCCTCTTCGCACGATTTTGCTGACATACACCTGGATATTTCATACTTACTTTCTAACTCTACTATAAGAGCATACCATATAAGAATAATTCTTATTGCATTTTAATCACAAGAGCATTTTCTTGAAACAAAAAATTTTTAGAAGTAACTGACTACTACCTTGATTTTAAAAAGTTTTCACGATTTTTTGTTTTTTTGTTTTTTTTTTTACATTTATTTTTAGATATTAGATATCAAAGTAGTCAGAAGGATAATATTACTGTTTGGAACTCTTAAATTAAATTGAATTCACTAAAAAATTCCTTCTGTCTCAATTGCCAAAACGAAAGCTTGGGTCGCTGGAGCACAAGTTTGATGTCATCACAATACACAATTATACATTGCTTCTGATCATCTGAGTTTATTGTTTACAATTATATATATGAGACTTTACAATATCGGATGTCAAAAGAGCCAAGATCTTGTTCTGAAGCATTTGAAATGAATCTAAGATAAAATTTCACACTATAAATTGGAAAACTGCACTAGCCAAGAAAATGTTTCTGTGCAGGTATTTTACTTTATCCAATAGAATTTTGAACGCATATGGACTATGTTTAAAGCACCAATGGAAAACGATGCAAATATGCGATTTCGTCTAAAACGACTTGAGTTGTGTACAAAATCGCGCCCCATATCTACAATCCTAATCCATTCCATTAATAAATATAATAGGCAAAAGTAGTTTCCAGCTGTTAGCGCGGAAGTTTTCAACTTTGTGTGCCTAGCATAAAGTTTTAACGGTATGTTTTTTCGTAATATAATGTTATCTTTCAAAGAAAAAATATGTCCTCTGGATCGAACACTGAGTCAAAGTTTGTGTGGCAAAAATATTTTTAGTAAAAAATCGCATACAGGTAATTCAAAAATGTATACAGCAAACAATAAGGTGTAATGGAACAGGTGGTCTAAAGAGGAAAATTTTAAAAACTAGACCAAATCTCTCAACCGTTCAACAATTATAGGGTGACCAAGGATTTTTGGTTCAAACAGAGTTTTGACTCATATGGCCGCCAATACAGAGTTTGTTTATATCGTTGAATGTACACTAACAATATTTCCTTTCAAACGTGTTATTATTTCGGTGGAACGTGGTTATGAGTTTTTTAACCTTTCGAGATCCGTACAAAATACGAGTCTACAGGCCAGGCGCGTATATAGGGGGGGGGGGGGGGGGTCGCACGGGTGTGCCCCCCCCCCCCCCTCCCCAGCGTGCCACGAAACCTTCGCGGTGATGTGAGTAGTAATAATGGATTGGGTATAATAAACATTCGCTCGTAGCTATTCTTCTTTTAAACGTGTACAAATTTTCTACGTTTTTATTTTAGTGTCGAAAAGTCATTTATCATACCTATCACAGGATAGTAAGTAATTGTGGAACACTTTTACATTTTTGTTGCGCCCATTGCTCATATATATGAAAAAGAACACAATTACGAGTTTAAAAAGTGTTATTGTTTCTAAGAAATTGGTAAGCGATCATAAATTTTTTTTACCTATCTAATTTTCCGACGGTAGATGGCAGCGGAAAATTCTGTGTCAAAACAGGTAGTCGAAAAGCGGCGATTGTGAAAAAAGAAGATATTGAGTGTTTTGAAACAGATTTTTATCGAGAATATTTTATATTATTTTGAAAGAATTGCAATAGACCAAAGTGTGGAAAGGAAAAATTTAAAATACAGAAATTAACTAAATTCAAACCAAACTAAATGCCAAAAATATCACAGCTTTACCATTTTAATTTAAGCGCCTCGAAATATCCATCCAAACTATGTCTTTTTTGTCAACTCGTTTATGCTGGTTGTCTTGTATATCATAAATAATTTTATGATATCGCACTTCCTCAATCAATTTTTCATCAAAATTCATTGTTTTGAAATTGACAAACCTTGACAAAAATGCCACAACAATTTCGTTCGTTTGATTTTGTTAGCGACGACGGCAAAATTAGAAATTAATCAATCCCGACGGCAACTTCGTCCACCGCTGACCGTCACCTGTCGAAATTTGGTCATTCGCATAAGACGCTGTGCTATTAGAAGTTTGACAGCGGCACTTTTTCGTCGTTTGCCGTTGATCGTCGTAATTGTATTTAAACCTTGACTTATAATTTTTTTTTTTTACGATTCTTCCATCTTCCAATAGAACCAGTTCCATGCAAGCAATCAACGTCTAGCCGCCCATTGATTTTCCATAGCGACACTAATTCAAAAGTTGTTCAAAATTTTTACGTTCGTAGGGAAGCATTAAATTTTTGTTAGAAATACACTTGCAAATTGTTCTTAAGAATTTGAATGAATATCTATTCACCGACAACGCTGTAAACGAATTGGTCAGCGTTGCCAATTGAGCCGAAAGTCGACTAATTTGGCCGATTTTCAACTTCATTAGCCGAAAAAAATTTACCTTAGCCGACAGCCAATTTTAATATTTCGTCAGCCGATTTTGGGATTGACGCTAGATACACCTAGTTTACCCGGGGGGTTAGACCTAATAGTACAGCTTGCATGCAAGCTGCACTGCCATACTTCTTGCACGTGTAACCTCTACTGCCATGCTGGCAGCTCAGCTTTCAGCGAACTTGCATGATGAAAAACCATGGCAGCTGAGGGGATAGTAATTTGACATTATACAGTTTTCAAGATGGCGGAAAAGAAATGCTGGAGAGAACTGCCTTCTGCTGTCAAGTTAAAAATCGCGTTGGAAGGGAGGCTTGCATGCAAGCTGTACTATCTCGTGTAATCTCCAGGTTAGTGTGCTTTGGCGATCAGATGTATTTTGAGCCACTTTCTTGGTTGAAAAAGTGGATTTTTTCCTCTCGTGATTGTGCGAAAGTGATGCGTCGTGGAAAATGACTACCTATGAGAAAAAAGTTCGCAACAGAGCACTTATGTCTTTGAAAGAAAGAGCGGAAAAATATATGCGAAATGTAGTAACTGGGGTGTATGTCACCCGAGTGCATGAAAATGGGTTTTCCGGCAACAAAAACGTCCCGAGAAAGTTTCCTGAATCAGGAAAAGAATACACCACTCGATAGTACTATCGGCGAGAACATATATAGATATTGTATAGAATGGAATTTGGAATTTGCCGATTTTTAAAATCTTTTTAGCCGATTTTAGATTTTCTAGATACATTTAGCCGATTTTAGAAAGAAATTATTGGCAAAACTGGAATTGGTGCATTGATTCTGGTGGCTCACTCTTTCGGACAAAGGCACAAGCATTCAGTTTTCTTAGAAAGATCTGAATATTTTTCTTTAGATTTTTCATGCACTATTGGTGGCGGACAATGATTCCAAAGAGTTATGTTGATTCAGGTGTCTTGGTTGATCTGGGTCGCTAAATATATTTATGAGCGTTGGCAAGCATATTTTGTTCTTAGAAATTTACTTAAACATTTTTCGTTCGAATTTTGATACACTATTGGTTGCTGAAAACGATCAGTTGGATTGATGCCACTAACATTGATTGTACAATTTTTCATCTCAAATTGTACGGCAAGACTATAAAAATAAAAACCATTCGCTTTCCTCTACGGTAGTTGCCGTTGCTTTGCTTGTACTTTCGTATTAATTAAAGTAGTATTTTTTAATTTAACTTATTGTTTACTTTTAATTTGTAGGAGAAGGATAAACTTGTTACACTAGTTAGCGATGGAGGTGGAAATAGTAGCGAAAATGGAAAGCAGAAGACTGATAAGACTATTGGCGACTTTTGCAGAAGAAAGCAAGATCAGTTAAGATATAGTCATGCCATATCATGCATTTCTACTCCTATTCCTTTGAATGTGACTCAAATTACAAGCTCTCACTCTTAGTCAATTACTTCACCCGTGACAGAATCGGTTGCGTCACATCTATTTCTACAATCTCTGCACGAGAAAGAGAATCTGGATATGAGTCCTTAATGTCTGTCCACTCTGAGATCGACATTGATATGGATAATATTATCGACAGGCTTTCCAAATCAAGCCGAAATTGGGTTTTGTGATATCTAACTTAAATATGATAAAAAAAAAATTAAAAGCGACTATTTCCGACTCTTTTCCCCCTGGCACAGGGGCAATACCTATATGTACTCCCAAAAATTTCTTCAGGGAATTTTTGATCTTCGGCTTGAGGCCAGAAACTGACAGTACCTCGGTACTTGGTTTTTAATTCTCTCTGCTCATATGCAGTAGGTTGAGAATTGCCTGTAGACTCGTATTTTGTACGGGTCTCGAAAGAGTAAAAAATTCATTACCATGTTATTAGTTAAAAATGGAATGCCCAAAAATCATTTAAATTGTGAAGACAACCAATTTTCCTTAAAATGATTCACATATAGATATTTAAATAAGGCTATATATATCCACCAGCAACTTATTGTCATTTGAGTTCACCTGTAGTGTAGATGGCAGGCAGTTTCAGGGTTCATTGCTTTCCTTTCCAGTACCTATACTCCCAAAAATGTCTTTATGGAATTTTTGTTCTTCGGCTTGAGGCCAGAAACTGACAGTGCCTCGGTACTTGGGTTATTATTTCCTCCCTAGAATCATTTCCTCCCATAGCTCATAAATATTTGGATTCCAAATTCAAACGTTTTTTCACCAAGCACATTGTGTACTGGTTTTGCTGAAATTAACTGTGTGAAGAGACATTTTTTTCATTTTTCTATATTCTAAGGAAGATTGGCCTTCTCCATATCACCTTTCCATACTGTTTTCCGACGCTCTCCTTCAGTTTATTGAATGGCTTTGTTTTGTTCATTATCCTGTAATATGCACATTTGCGTAACTAGGTAGGGGCCAGAGTGCCCCTTCCCCCCAGAATGCGGACTGGACCCCCAGAAGTTATGAAAATTCCCAAAAAACATTCGTTAACTTGTACAATCTTAGGCTTAACGAGTTCTTTTCTTCAAGAAAACCTATTTAAATCTTTTTTAAATATTTAGAAACTATTCTGAGATTGCTCTGATTCCACTGAATTTTGGCAAGGGCGTGATCCGTAGGAGAAATCATGCAGAACTGTTTTGACACAAATACATTAAATTTGTCGAGAACCTACTCGAGTCTCGAAAAAGGAAAAGGGTAGAGTCCACTCTAGGTAAAAGTAATTTAGTAGACTTTCCATCAGATACAAGGCCATTCGAATATTGGAACATACATATTTACAACCAAGTGATAGACATCATTATCACTAACTTCAAAACTTGAAAATCTACATTTGATACATTCAGTTGACTCAGTTGTAAAGTTGGAACTCAAACATGGAGAGGCATTTGTAGTAAATTATAAAAATGTTTTTAATGTAGACATTTCCACCTAAAAAATAATATGTTCCAAAACAATAACATTGTTGTAAATTTGGAAAGACTGAAAACAGAAATTAATAAAGACTTCAAATTAATACAAGTAGCTACAAGCAGCTCTGGGTCTCCCTGTCAGTTCGGGCGGTTGTAAATGGAGCTTTTCCATCAACTTAAAACTTGGTTAAGAGCAACTGCTTCAGGAGAGGTTTTCGAACATGGCACTCATAAACATTGAAAATGAGATAATTGAAAACAAACTAACAGGGCAGCAGCTACTAAATAAATTTGCAGAAAAAAAAAACATAAGCGAAAGCGTACACAGACTTTAAATATCTCTTTATTAGTGCTTAATAAAAACGTAAATAATTGATCTAAAATGTGAATCTAACTTCAGACCTGTAAAGTACTTAAGTAGTACCAGTATCAGGACCTGGACTTAAATGTCTTTTAAGTACAAATACAAGTCCTGGTACTGGTACAAAGTTCTCAAGTACAAGTCTCGATATACTGGTACTCAACGCATTTACTACAAATACCGCCATAACGCGAAGTACTTCAAATCTTGTAAATTATTTAAATACGTCTTCTAATAATAGAGCCTATCTGCATCTCGACAGTGCCTCAAGAAATCTTACCTTCTTCAGTAAAATAGAAAGAAAATTAGCGCAATATATCAGTAACTGTAGGACAGAAATTGACATGCTGAATCGATTTGCTTTGTTGAGAAGGTTGGCAATCAAGTGCTACAATCCGCTCTCTTCTTCCGCACAGAGTTGATTTTCGTTTGTAGGTCCTGTAAATGCTACACAAAGGCAATCATTATCTGATGTGACATTTGTTTTTCTAAAGGTAAATTCAAATGCTGTATGAACAACTTCCAAAATTATGTAGAAATTAAAACAGCAAAAGCTTATACGATATTTTATGATACTTCGTAAATGGAAACCATCTAGTTATTTAACTGCCTATAGATTTTTCAAAATTTCTGATTTGAGTTTTCGAAAGCTCTTGAAACTTATAAATACCAGTACCAGTACCTGGACTTGTACTTGAAATTTTTTAAGTACCAGTACCGGAACTTGCACTTGTACTTGCAAGATTTGAAGTATGGGTCCTAGTACTGGTACTTGGAATAAATACTGATTATTAGGCAGGGCATTACTATCATATCAGTTTCGTGACTGGAACTTGAGGATTCTGATTTATTTTCCGTAATTCGTGAGAAAAGCAAAGGAGGAGATGTGGAAAACAAAAGTCTCTGTTAATTAAACGACACCACTTTCTTTTATTTTTCTTTTAAAATCGTGCAAATTTTATTTTATTTTTCAAATAAAAACTACTTCCTATGATTTTAAAAAAAAATTAAATCGCGTTGGATGTTTGGAATGGATTGTAGGGAATAGATGAGTGTCGCTTGGGTTCATTGGGATTAAAGAAAAGCATGCACTTTTACTCAATTCGCCAATTACATTATGTACTAATCTATTTTCACAATAATTTAAATGTCCGACTAAAACTATTTCGTAAATACTCGACGCCATTGGTCTCGAGAAGCAATAAATATCGCCCGATCGCTGAATGTTGACTGACTAGTTATCCAAAAATTGGTTGAATGCTGATGAGTTATACTAACTGATAAGCCATGTAACCATGGTTTTTTCCATTGGGGTACTCAATTGTTTTCAACGAGAATTATAATAAAGAATGGGAAACAACTGAAAATTATTCGTTGTTCTTCTGACCTTAACATCGCAACATCGACAAAGACTTATTTTAGAGTTATTTAAATATTTTATTTTTATGAGAATTATTTTATTTTTTGTGTGCAGCGGAAAATATGTTCTATGTAGAATTTAGATTATACCAGAACAAAAGATACACAAAAGAACGCCTCATACATTTTCATCGAAGATTTATAACTGAAACGAACAGAACAAATAGTTCGCTTCAATCGACAGAACAATTTGTTCTGTCCAGTATAGGGGAGTTCTAGAACAAAATACACAAAAACACATAGCTTATGTTTCTTGTGAATTCTGTAACTTATAGACTAGCTCTACTCTCTGTAACTTTAGAAACTTTATGGTTTTTTTAATCTATGCAATTTCATTGGCTCGAGGCATTATATAAATTTCTTGTAAATGCTCAGAGCAAAGCATAAAAAATGTCGGTCAAAAGCTGGGAATACTCATAAGCTGGTATACTTCGCAAACAAAATGTTTGTTAAAACCTATGTACCAAAGTTGGGGGACCTGTCTCACCCCAGAAAAATGTCCTAGTTATACCTATGAATATGCATAGTATTAAACTATTTTATTTATCTATGTAATAACAAATATAACATGTACACGTATTTATAGTTATTAAAGTATCATATATCATAACAAATATGTATAACATGAAAACATAATATGTAATACGGGATATGAATACAACATGAATTATGAAATTCAAATTCATAACATATAATTTAATTACATTCAAAAAAACTTAGAAATCAGCAATTTATAGAACAAAACAAATTAAAGAAAACAAGCAAAAAAAGCTAGCGAGCCAAATGACTCAATTATTATAATGTACGACAAAAATAACTTATATAATTTTATAAATAAGCAAATTGCATCAAAATTTGTGAAAGGTCATTCTGTAAGCAAATAATCACGAAAACGGTGAAATTTTTAACTTAGCAATTAATTTCGAAATTGCTTGTGGAATGATTTCCCCTTTAACCAATGTATTGAAATTATATAAAGAGGCCGATATTCAAATGAATAAACCAGAATCGATTCTTGCAGTCAAGTGTTTTGAACTTAGTCGTTAAAGTGGCTCTTAAGACTAATAAGATCATAAAAATATAAAATTTAACCTCTCTACATTGACGTGGTTTTAGGCAGTATTCAAATATATAGTGAAAAAAGAAATAAATTTTTGTATGGCAACCCTACAAAGGAGTTGCCAGATTTGTCCCGTTTTCGAACTTAAACCTAATTTTTTTTTTAAATCCCATGTGCAAAATTTCAGCTTTCTATATGACGCGTTCTCGAGTTATCGATAGGACGGATAGACGGACGGACAATCGGACTGACGGACAGCCGAGAAGACGAACGGTCGGACGGACGGACAGACGGACGGGCAGGCGAACATGCAAAAGTCTGAAATACTTTCTCATATTATGCGTGGGTGTCCAATCCATTTAACTCTACTAGCATTATTTTTATGCGTTACGCACAGAACGACAAACTTAATGGACCTTATGAGTTCATCATTTAGGGTATAAAAACACTATAATGATTAGAATACCAATAACAACTTTAATTGTTTACTGAATTCCGCAATTAGAAACTCATACCAACTTATTCAACACTTAAAGAGCAACTGAAGTTACTGAGCAAGCGTGGTGCTGCAAATACAATTGATAAAAGTAAGAATGGAAAAAAATTGTAGGAAGCAGGAAACCGCATTTTGTCCAATGTTTGTATCAACGACCTTGAAACTAATTTAGCGGACAAAGTTTTGAAAAAGTTGTTAGAAATCTGCATTCCAATATTTGTCTCATCTCTCATTTGGACAAAAGGTTAAATGATATCCAATATTTGTTTCAATGACTTGGAATCTTGTGATATTGAGAAAAGTTGGACAAAGCTAAAAGGGAACTACATTCTATTCAATGTTTGTTTCAACGAGTTCAAAATTGCCAGTAAAAAAATATATTACCATTTTTACAGCTTTATATAATGATGATATTATTAATATTATCATGTTTACAAAATTTACCGTGAAAAAATTAAGTTGGACGATTTTTTGGAAGAATGTTTACGTTTCCGCCGCTGTAACTTACAAACAAAGTGGTCATATAAAAAATGTGGGAATTGAGTCTTCTTAAAATATATATCAGACATTTTTGTCGTACGATCAACCGTTAAGGAATTATTTTGAGAAAAGCAATTTTCTGAACCTGTAATCCAAGACGGCAGAGAACGCTGCCCCCACCCCAGTGGCGGATCCAGGTAATTGCCGTAGATCTTCTGAATTCTTCCACTGCACTTTTTGCAAATGACATAAAAATTTCTCGGGTACTTTCAATTTGGAGCTGAACTTATTCGGGTAAAAGCGATTGGAGATTTGTTTTAATTGGAAACACAACGGCAAACAAATCATTGTATATTGGTGTAGTGCGTTATTACAAGCAAGGCATTTATTTTGGAAAACCAGTTTTATTATTACGTAAAATGCAATAGTAGAATATTTAGCTAAAACCTTAAACAAAAAAAAATTAAATGCTGATTGGGAAATTCTGAATCAGAACCTTAAAGAAATCTTGGCGTGTGTGAATACATTCCGTATTCTTAGAGCAGATCTCAATAACAGTAACATCGCTCTTGGTTTAACGATAAGTTCAACCAACTAATGTAAGAAAAGTGAAAGATTCTGCTTTTCTCCCGTATCAATTGCATTCATGTCTAGAATTGAAACAGACCCTCCCAGAAGTCCATTATCCGGAGACAAAAATGTCCTTTTGATCAGAATGTTGCCAAGCCGCAAAGATAGCAAAGGCTTCTGGTACCCGGTCAAGAGCATCATGGACAACTTCAAGAATTCCTCTATACCTTCACTACTTAATACCAGTGAAGTAGTTGTTGACCCCTTGATCAAGCTAGTATCTTCACTGGTAGATTCGCTTCAAATTCTCTATAAAACAGCCAATACACATCCGTAAGAGGGATGTGTTCAAGGTCCTTAAGAGAATCAACGTCTCAAAAGCCGTAGGGCCTGATGGTTTCTCACTTCTGTTAATTAAAAGCTGTGCCTAATCTTTGGCTAAACCTTTGCGCAAACTATTCTACTTGTCTTATTCAACAGGAAAATTTCCACATGGTTGGAAAATAGCTCACTTTCAGCCTATTCTTAAGAAAAGTGAGGGTAGCGACACCCCAAATTATCGACCAATTGCAATCACTTCGATTCTTTCAAAGCTTTTGAATCTATCATTAACTCCAAATTAATGAATTATCTAGAAACCAAACAACTCATCAATGATCGTCATTATGGCCTTCGAACTGGACATTCGAACCGTACAAAATTTTGGGGTTTTGTAGTCACAAAATCGTTGCTCTAAATATTTAAATGGTCTCTGATAGAGTCTGGAATCCAGCCGTTTTAGTTAAACTTAAAGCACTTGGGCACTTGATTTCACCAGAACCTCACCCTATAAAAGGCGAGACGTCCCAGGGCTCTGTTTCCTCTCTTCTTAATTTTCACTAATGATCTACTTTCCCGTACTTTTAATCCAATCCATAGTTTTGCCTATGACAATAGCCTTGATTGCGTTTACTCTTTTGACATTCTTGGGGACTCCAGAGACAATGCCATATCTGACAAACGAGATAGCTTGCTTAGACATTCAATAACGACCTTGATAATATCAAATTTTGCCGTTGACAGTACCCTTGATTCTTATGGACTCCAGAGGGAATGCCACATCTGTCAAACAAGATTGCGTGATTAGATCAATGAATAACGACCTTGATCATGTTCTCGCTTGGAGTAAAGCGATTCGCGTCGAATTCAAGGCATCTAAGTGCCACAGCTGTCTGATCACTTTGAAGCAAAATCATAGCTTTTCATTCCCATTTCTTTTGATGAAGCACTGATTTACGGTACACCGTCTTTTTACATTCTTGGCTTTAATATTTCCTGTAAGCTAAGCTAGACAGATCACATTTTTTGTTTTGCCAAAGAAGCAGCGAAATGTCTAGGTGAAAAGGTGTAGAAATATTTCAACCCATCGAATGTATAGCTCCTCTACAAATCCTACACCAGACCTAGAATATAATACAATTTCTATACCAGGGCCCGAGGCTGGTCGCACAGTTTTACCTTCATTGGATATTGTCCAAAAGAGAGCCTTCAAGCTCACTGGCGATGTGGCAATAACTTGTAATATCGACTCACTCGAACAACGCCGCAATGATGGATGTCCTTCACTCCTTTATCGTTATATGCGTGGTCAATGTTCTAATGAAATTTCTCGTCTGATCATTTGCAGAATAATACCTGCACGCACAACTCGCGCAGCAAACGGCCCATCAAATTGCTTTCGGCCATGCAGTAAAATTTCGTGATGATTTTTACTCCGAACTGTGTGAATGTGGAACAGTCTACCATTTTCTGTATTTAATCCAACATACAATCTGCAAAAGTTTAAGGGTGATATTCAGCACCCCTGGCACTCTCCTCACGTTCTCTAATTCGTTTCCATATCACCTTCTTGGCATGCTGTGCTTTGCATCATAAGGTATCCCCTTAACTTGCCTTACTAATATATGAAAAAAAAATCAAACTTTCTTGACTTTAGTAGAGGTAAAGTACGTATCCCTTTAATTCCTGTATTTTGCAAAGTTACAATTTATGATTAATTCGTCAATTTGAACAAAATGTGTTTCCCTATTTTTACTAACTACAATGGGTTATTTGGAAGTTTTACACTTCCATTATTTACAAACCAAAACAAAATAAATAATTTAAGGCCTCGTTTAACTTACGCGAGTGGCAAAAGTTGAACGTTGAGCATCTTCGTTCCGAGTGGTAGCCACTCACTTATCTGATCGACACGTATATTAATGATAAATTTTATGTATTTGACATTTTCGAGTGGTGGCGAGTGTCTTCGAACTTTGATCTGTTTCCAGCTTATACTGATTTTAAACCAAAGCTGCGCCCCTCCCTCAAAGAATCATTGATCCGCCCCTGCCCTCCCCCCAACTCTCTTAGTAACAACTTGTTTTCTATAATTTCTGTATTAATCTTTCTGTAGTCACCCAAATCCTCAAAAAGCCTATCTAGGATATCGCAGGATTAAGGTTAGATTAGGTAAGAGGGTGCCGCTAGAGGTAACTAGCCCGCTTCACATATACCTCCATTGTTCCCCTTGACCGCACCCGATAACCTCTTGAAACCACCCTAGATCCACCCTGCTTCCCTTAAAACTCTTAGGATACATCTGAAATCTTTACTTTGTAGCTCCCCCAGATTTGACATAAAGTAGCTACATAAATAGCGTACCTCTTTTATTCATCAGAACGGGGCACTCGCAAAGTACGTGTTGGACGGATTCTATTTTCTCAGAATTCTTACAACTCGCTTCGCTGCTATTCTACTAACATGGTCTCTCATGCCTCAATGACTCGTAATGACCCCTACCAGACTCCTGGTATCAATGGTATCAATGCGATGTAGACATCGCAAGATCAAACGTGAGCACTTGTTTCAAAGATGAAATCTAAAGGGTATACTAAGTTTGTCATTCCGTTTGTAACACTTAGAAATATAGATGGTAGAGCAAAATGGATTGCACACCCGTGCATAAAATCCAACGTTACTTTGATTTTTGCATGTCCGTCTGTCCGTCCGTCCGTCCGTCCTCACGATAACTTAGGAACTCGTGTACTTACAGAGCTGAAATTTTGCACGTGGGCTTTTGAAAAAAAAGTAAAATTAAGTTCGAAAATGGGCCAAATCGGATAACTCCTCTGTAGGATTGTCATACAAAAATTTAATGTTTCACTACATATTTGGACGCTGCCTGAGAACGCGTCAACGTATTTTCTACAATAGTGTTTTCATAAAAATAGTAAACATAATTTCAAAAATGGACTAAATCGGGCAATCCTTTCTTGCTGTTTGCTGTTCGATGAACCGTTCTAGACCATACGAAATTACAAACGAGCATTCATCTCGGGCCAGCGGTGACGAGCGTTTTTATGTGCGCGTGCCAGAAAATTACAAATATTACTTATCGCGTTGCTGGCGTGCTGGATAGTTTTAAATTAAGAAAAATTGGTAAGAATATAGGTGTTTCAGAGTTTTATTTAGATAACTTCAAAAATTAATACATAAAAACTAAATTAAACATTTTTTGTGCTTTTATACATAATCATTTCAACTTGTAACCACATAGTAAAAATCTGTAGATGTACAAATAAATTTAAAATAAAAAATAAATTACCAACGCTACAAAATACGTCAATTAAAAATATTTTTAATTTTCCAAAACGTACAAGAACAAGGGGACTATGCAAAAGTAGGAATATATCACTAGTATCAAAATTGACAGAACAAACACCATACTTATTAATTTGCAGGAAAATCAAATATTTTGAAGACTTGGAAGCAACTCAATTGAAACAAGGGCAATCAAATGAAATCGAATAAATATAAAATAAAGGATTGACATTAAAAAATAATTAAAAAAAATACTAATTGGTAAATTATAACAATCAATGGGATTTTTGTTGTTGTTTATTGGTAAACAAATATTTTATTTTTGATACTTTTAATCAAACACATGCTGGATTCTTCAGTCATTCTATTTCTAAATTTGTTATTTATAAAATTCAATTCAGAAAAGACAAATTCATATGCATGTGTAGAAGAAAAAATTGATAGAATAGCTATCGCCAGTTTTTTTTTTAAGAACTGAATGTTTTTAATAATTCTTCTTCGGCATTCTTATAAAAGGTACTCAATAATCGATTATTGTCAATGATTTCCAGTTCATTTCTTAAATCGACAAACTTTTGTGTCCATATGGAACTGGATTGAAAATCAATCAATTGTATCTCAAGATCTTCTAAATTCAGCCGCTCAAAAATCTGTAAATTAAGGTGATCTGACGATATCTGGGAACATAATTAATTTTGATGTTTCTGGAAATGCTTTGGATTCTTTAAATATTAAAGTAAATTTATTTATTAGAAACTGAATAATTTCAGAGAAATCTTTTGTTAATTTTGTTTTGTGATTTTTTCATGGGAATCTAAATTTGCAAAGAATTTACTTGTGTTTGGAAAAGTTTTATATATTTATGTTCGAAATAATATCCCAATTAAAAATTTCTAATTTAGTTTCGAAAGCTTTAATTATATCAAACATTATAATAATGTTCTTATAACCACCTTGCAGTTTCACATTTAATTCATTTAAGTGCGACACAAGTTAGTAAAAAACATGAGTTTTGAAATCCTTTCATCAGTGTCCATTAATTGGTTATATTTTTCAATCAATTTCTCGTTATTTAAAAAAAAGTATAATTTCATCTAAACAATCAACGAATCTTTGAAGAACTCTTCCATGACTTTACCATCGGACGTTGTTGTACATTAGTAAACCCTCGCACACTGAATTTACCTCAGTTAATAGTTGATAAAATATTCGTTTATATGAAGAGTGTGTAGATATAAAATTGACTAATTCTGACTTTAAGCCGACCTTTGCAGATAAAGCCTGCTGATTAATAATACAATGGAAACCCACTTAGAACTGCATTGTAAATATCTATTCTTTTTGTTGTTGTTGCTAATAATGTTAAACTTACCATTTCTTCTTTGATATTATTTCCAACAGTGTAACGAACAAAAATTGCAAAACGCGCTGATCCAGTTATGTCAGTGCTCTCATCAAGACAGAGAGAAAATAAACCACAAGAATTTATGCTCAGTTTTCTAGCCAAAGGAATATCTTTTATTTTTTGGATGATCTTTTCATTGTTTTCAAAATCTTCAAAAAAATTGGTGCACATTTTAAACATGCTTCTTTCATATAAATGGTTTTCCGTGCTTCGCAAATACATTTGAGGCAACAAAACATTCACCAATTATATTTGACCGACTATCCATAAATTTCAATAGAGATGTTGACTGAGTGTTTCTAAGTTTAATTTCTCCTCGACCAATAAATTCTTTTCGTTTTGCTCTGAAGAGTGGGAGAAACTCTCTAATATTTTCGGGAAATGCAAGAATTTTATTCGACAGAAATTTCAAATCTCCTTTAAGTACGTTGTTCAATGCAAAATTTATCTTTTTCTCAAAGGATTAATGGTATTGTGACCCGATGTATATTATTATGAATAGTTTGAAAGAATTTTGAAGGTATTCAAGAAGATTTTAACATTCGGGTAATTATGCGTTTTCTCAATTTTTGTTTTTAACTCGTTGTCTCAGTTGCATTACAATAACGAATAGCCAAGTTATTTTCCCCCATTCATGCAAAATACGAAAGTATTTATATGACATTATTTGTTTCTTTCTAGAAAATGAAGAAAATTTCCAATTTTCTTCGGCTGATTCCTATCTTCTTATTAGGGTATCTTTGACCTGGACTATATGTAAGTACATGAATGTACACTTTGCAATGACTGGACGGGTTTATTTTACAAAAACACATAAAGCATATGCAACTTCATCCAAAACATCGTTTAATTTTAAAATTAATCTTTATTAAATCCAATTTAATAATAAATCGTTCACGTGTCAGCAAAATTTTCGTACGTACCATCTCTGGCACGCGTGCCATAGGTTCGCCACCACCTAGAGTAGCTAGAGTATCACTAGAATTGGCCTTAGACCTGGGGTCGACAAACAATCTGCGGCTCTTTGGATGCGAAGCTACGGCTCTTTAGTTCCATACCCAAATATTATTTATTTTATAAAAAAAAAAAAAAAAAAAAATTTATGGATCGATTACCGAGGATTAGGGACCGATTCTATCTCTCAGTCACTTGTACTCAGTGATGCCACTTGGATACAATTGTATCATTTTGGATACATTTTACTTGAAATTCTTGAAATGGATACTTTGATACCTTTTTTTAGAGATGGATACATTTTTTTATTTTAAAATAATTTTTAAGCATATTATTATATTCTCAATTCAATATTTATTAAATGTTCATTTAACTTGAATTTTGAATCCTGAAACACTTTGCGTACAGCAAAAAAATGGTTCTTCCTTTAATTGATACTTTTCCAAACATTACTACAAATCGGAAAGCAATTTTTAATGAATGGCGTATGCTTTCTTTTCAAAAATATTTAAAATTTAACGACTATATTGAATTTTTTTGCCAAATTTAAGCATTCAGAAAACATACGAATAATCGGTGCTTGAAGATTTATGTAATTTTGTTCTGCGTATTTGAAGTTTGCCGCATAGTTCAGCTCAGATCAACCTAATAAAAACTAAAAAATGTCTAATACTTTACGTTGACTGACAACCATTGATTCGAAAATCTTAGCGAAAGGACTTGAATCAGAATATTTTGCTCAACTGGAAAAGAGTTTTTTGGTTTTTTATTAGTTATCTGTTAATACCCAGAAAAAGGTTATGTTTATTTATTTTGTATTTTAAAAACTTATAATGATAGTCAAATTCGATACCGTAATTCGAACAGATGAATCTAAAACTGCAAGGAAAGAGAAACCCAGCCTATGTTTTGGTAGAAGAATTGGTTTGTTTTCAAGAAAAATTAATTCTTTTTGCAGAAGATATTCAGAGCAGTAAATTACTTCATTTTCAATATCTAAAGTAATATCGCAATAAAACCAGTGCATCTGTTGACACGAATTACTTCAGCAGAGTTATAAAAAAAATTAAAGATGAATTTGCTGACAGATTTGAGCAATTTAAAACCAACAAAGCCGCTCTAGCATTCCTAGTAAATGCTCTGAACACAAATAGTAACGAAATCCACATTGAGCCATTTGTAATTGATACTGCATCTGTAGAAATGCAATTGATCCATTTAAAAAGTAAAGCTTTGTGGAGTGGAAAATTTACAGAGTTGAAAAGCAAGTTGGAAGATTTGGAGGTTCAAAAATGTATGTACGTAACGCAACAAAAGTGGACAGCAGTTGAGGCGAGTTCGACGCATGGAATAGTCTTCCAAATTGCTACAGTGAAGTGAAGAAGTTGACATTATGAATGCTGACTATCTTCGGCTTGACATATTCGTGCGAGCAAGCGTTCTCTTGCATGAATATAATTAAAAGTAAAGTAAGAAGCAAACTAAAAAATGAAAATTTAGAGTCGTGTTTGAAACTTAAAACAACAAGTTATGAGCCAAATTTATCCAAACTTTCTAAAACCATGCAAAGCCAACCTCCCATTGAATTTGTTTGCTCAATTGATTGTTACTGAAATACAAGTTAGTGTTGTAAGTAAATGTTTAATTGTTTTAATTTTTTACTTAAATAATAAGTAATTATCTAATAATGCCATATATATATTATCTAATTTGTTGTGAAAAACACTACTTATATATGAATAAATAGATATTTTTTCTTATCAAAAACTTTATTTAATCGAGTACTACATATTTATTGTTGGCAAGAAAAAATTGTGTGGCTCTTTAAAAACTTTGAAATTTTGTAAATTGTAATTTTTGACTCTTCCGACTAAAAAGGTTGCCGACCCCTGCCTTAGACCAATTCTAACTTTTAACTTGTTCTTTTATTATTTATGATTCATTTATCGTGTCTTAAATTTGCATTGTTGAAATTTCATGCAAATTTGCTGTGTTATCCTGAATTCCGTAAAATTTTTACACTAAGGACATAATTACTGATAAATGTTCTATGTATTAAATACCAAAAAAAAAAACTGAGCATGTGTCAGTTATAGACATACCTTGACACTACATTGTGCAGTATAAATTAAGCAGCTATCCCAAGAAACATTTTAGTAAATTTCGTTTTCAGCGAAATATTCTCGAATTCCGAAATTCAAGATTTCTTCGAGAATTCTTCATTCAGCGATGTGTAGAAGTCGTCGGTACGCTCATTTCAATCTTCTTCTTATTTACCCTTGCTCAATTCGGAAAAGCAAAAGGGCAAGAAGGACAGACAATCAGCGATGGAACTCGGGATAGTTACGGCTATAAAAAGTAAGATTGCATATATATTTTATCATAGATACATTTCACGAAAAGTTTCCTGGCCTTCTCGAAGGAAGTCAGCTTCATTACGCGAAGGACAGGCTGACAAAAGCAGCAAATTATGAGCCTAAAGTGTAAACTCTTTTCAATTTTTGTTTTTCTTCTGTTAATTGTTTTCTGAAGAGTTTCATCTTATTTTTGTTTAAAGAAATATTTTTAATTTCATTAATTTTTAATAAATCACTATCAGTCAGTTATAATATTTTCAATATATGTATTGTGGAAAATCCCTTCCAAATTTGTTAAATTTGTTAGACAATATTTATTTATCAACCCCACAGAAAAGTATTAAATTTATCGGATTTGAGAAGAATTTTCTGCAACACATTAACAGAGTATCCATTTACTCGTATTCCTTATTCGACCAACATGATTGTAATTTTGATAGTATGTTGACAGAAGTAGGCCTGAGAAAGAAAAAAATCCAACATTGAAAAAAAGCGCCTTGGGGCTAGTTCTTTAGGCTAGCTGCTGGCTTGGTTTTGTGTTGCATCATTTAAAACCCCGTGTTGGAAATTTTGACAACACCTCGAGGAAGCCTCGAGACCTGAAGCCTCGAGACCTGGACGTGTTTCTGCCATTATCCTATTTCCCATGATTTTATTAATCATGGGAGCAAAAATTGAGTTTTTCGATTCTTGTTTTTATGTGTTAAAATTCACATGTGTTTGACAAAAATATTTGAAAGGAAATTAGGTTGTCAAGTATGCCTACCTAGTTAATATTTTATTCCATTCCTATTTTAGGTACAGACTCAGTGTAAAATGTGAGCTGGAAAGATACAAACATAAATCTAATGATATTTGTATCCTCATGGGAAATTAATATGAATATCCATTTTTATTATGACAGTGGCTTGGAGATTGTATCTAAGCTCTCTGCAGACTGCCAACTGGAAACTACATATATGTATATGATAAGAAACATATTGCACGATATCAAAAAATTCGGAAAATTACCCATTTTCTTGTTTTATATGCCTAATTGAAATTGAAACTTTTTTCAAAGATTGAAGAAATAAAAACTTACAACAAAAACATGCAAATTGGTGAGAAGAAATTATGCTATTAGGTGTTAATAAAACGCTTTTAAACAAATGTTGTGTGCTACGTATAAGAAAATGGTCGTAAAATATGTCAAACACATTTTTATCACCATTGAAGTATAGATAAAATCCAAATAGGTAATTTTGTAAAGAGATAAAAATCTTCTTAAAAAAATTTTAAACTCTATTTCAGCCTACCTACCGCATGCGGGGACTCTATTTGGAATGCCATTGCTTACAGATTGATGGTAGTTAGAATGCAAGGTGGGATAACAATCGCCTTATTCATTGAATACTAATTATTGGAGATGTGATTTAGACATTTTCTGATGACATTTTAATCGAAAAAGAAGTTAAATTGTAGACACCTACATGAGTTATGTTTTTCGTTTTCTCTGATAAATATACCTACGCCTTCGTCGTGGTGACAAATTTTCAGTTGTGTTTAAGCATACCAATGTCACTGCATTGACGTTAACTCGTATTTAATTAATTGTTTTTTTTTCTAACCTTTTTTATTACACCTCATGAATAATATATATGTATAGAAATAATTGCTACTGGTTTTTTATCCTGATGATGATTGAGATTCATTACATTTTTAGAGGATGTACCTTACCTACCTATTAACTTCTCAAGAAATTCATGAAAAAAATATATCATCGAGTCACCAACGGCAATTCTTTAGATATCAACCAGCCACAAGTAATGTCATAACGTATAGCATATGTATATGTAGACAGCAGTATGAGAACATCTTACACATCCAATATTTGGGAGTTATGACATATGTATATCTTTGGACATACATACATAAGTTTATTTCTTCTACGATCGCAAATGTCTTATTAATAAAATATTAATAGGAACTAGAAGTTAGAAATAAAAGAAAATTACGTAGTCCAATGTAAAAGATGCTAAATTGTAACTGCAATGCTGGTTGATAATTCGCAGAAAAAATTGCATTCATTCAAGAACAAATAATATAGTTATAATTTATCTTTACAAATGCAATTGTTAATAACCAACTCTAAAGCTGGATTAACCTTTCAATTAACTAACAGGTTGAGTTTAATATGTTAATTGTCCACCAACTTAATACGATGTTAAATTGCATAATCTTTTGTATTTTTTACACCATCAATAGTTAAAAAACGGATTAAAGGAGAGTGATGATGGTAAAATATTCATACAAAACACAAGAAATGATGAAAGTAACGAAAAGAAAGTAAAACAGCTAGAATTGGTCTAATACTAATTCTTATGATACCCTAGATGAATGCTCGTTTGTAATGTCGTATTGTCACCAATCTGTGCAAGTTTGATGTTGGAATTGGTTTTTCACATATATCTCTACAATGACTCGTCGGACAGCAAAAATGGTCATAGCAAATTTCATAGGATTTCATTTTCGGTACAAAAAAAACGTCTAGGACTGACCATTTTCACAGTATATGTAAAAAGCCAAAAATTTTATATGGCAACACCAAGAAGGGTTTACCCATTTTAGTCCATTTTTGAAACTTTATTTACTATTGCTATGAAAACACCATGTATCAAATTTTACCTCTCTACGTCGGCGCGTTTTCAGGCAGTGCCCAAATATATAGCGAAAAACGAAATTCTAGTATGGCAACCCTACGAAGGAGATGCAAAAATCAAAATAACTTTTAATTTTATGCATGTGTGTCCAATCCATATTGCTCTACCATCATTATTTCTAGGTGAAACAAACGGAATGACAAACTTAGTATTCAGAATTCATCTAGGGTATAAAAATAGTCACCACGGAGTGAGGTATCAGCCTCGGCTGGTCGATAGAACTTCACGTCTTCCACCAAATACTCACACATATGGAACCATAACAAAATGGCGCCGTAGATAACATCAGGATCACTGCATGCATATCATTTCTGGGGACAGAGACTCTGAATGATTCTTGGGAAATTTGGCTAGCAGCTAATTTCCAGACTCAGAGTCTCACATCAAGTGAAGAGGGGATGAACCTTCGACTCAAATTTTATTTGAGTCCATAGTACTCGGCCTCACTTGAATTGAACTACTGCTTCAATTTGTTTAATATTTTCAATTTTTAGCTTTTCTATCACGTTGTACGCGTTATGTACATGCACGGTTAGACTACGGTAATCTGAATGTAGCTTCTATTGGGGACTGAAACTCCGAAATCAAACTCCGTAATCAAACTCGTAGTCTCATATCCAGTGGAGATTGCACCAAGACTTGTGGTCTAACTGCCTTTGATTAGATTCGGATTTTTTCTCTTCAAGCCTTCAAGTTCCAGTTTCTTTTCAAAGGTTTTATAAAATTTTTAAAATGTTTTTACATGATCTTTCCTCTAGACTTCAGCCATGGAAATATAAAGGGAGTCCCATGGATACTTGTTCATTTTGGTCATTGGGCTGAACAGGACACGGTCATGAATTCAAGAGATCTGGCATCTTGGGTGATAGGCAAATAGTCAACTGAATTCATGTCTTTGCCCAACTGGATGGCCAGGTCAACAGAGCGATTTCAGGAAAGGAAGGAAGGTGTTCTCGGGACTGGGATAGTTAATTTTAATACCCTCAGAGCTCAAGAGCGAGCTGCTAGCTACCCGACTCAGAAACATCATTCAACATCTTCAGCCTCCGATTTCTCTAACCGACTTTTTCCAAGGATTTTCCATAGAGAAACGTGAAAATGTAATTCTCTACGCACGCTACGGAACGAAACCCTGAAAGATGGAAAGAGCAAGAGCACGACTTGGTAAATAGGATGTTTTGCGTGTGTGTGGAGCGCTATCTACTTGGACTGACCTGGGATTGTTTTGGTCACTTTGATGGGAGGATGGTGGATGCATCGGCATCTCTTTAGGTTAGTACCCTTCGCGGTATGGATGATTGTCATGCTAAGAAGAGGATGTCGATTCACTACCGTTTAGATTGATAACCGACTTAAAGTGATCAATACAATGCTAGGGGCAGTCGCACGAGATGGAGTTGCACACGATGTCAAATCCCCAGTTCACGGGTGCGATTTTGACGAAGGGAGCGTAAGAGGAAGAGAGGGGAAGAAAGTTTTTTTCTTTCAGTTAAATTTTTTTTTATTCTTTTAGAAATTTTCTTTTTGCTAAAAATTGTTTTGTGATGCATAAAATTTTTGTAGAATTTTTAGTCATCTTGATTTTTCAATCATGTTTTGATTATTTTTTTCGATGCTTTTTTTTTTTTATAATTTTTATTCATCCCAGTGTTTTACTTCGCTCATGTTTTGAGAATTTTTGTGATGCAAATTTTTGTAGAATTTGTATTCATCTTAACTTGTTTTTCATGTTTTGGTAAACAATATTTGAGGGATTAATTGTAGGGTTTTTATTCATCCTTATTTTTTTTATCAATCATGTATTGATATTTTTTTTTTGTATGCATAAAATTTGTGTAGAACTTTTATTCGATTTGATTTTTCGATCAGGTTTTGATATTTTTTTAAGGCATTATTTTTGTAGAATTTATATTCACTTTGGTTTTTCTCGCCAATGTTATGATAAATCCTTTTGATATAGGAATATTTTTGTAGAATTTTTTATTCATCTCAATTTTTCGCTCAGATTTTGAGAATTTTTGTGATGCATATTTTTGTGGAGCTTATTCATTTTGAGATAAGTCTTCGTTAGATTTTCTTAATTTAACTTTATATATATAGCACTTTTGGTAGTAGAGTATATGTATAGCTCTTATACTAGTTTTCAGCAAATTTCTCTCGTTGTTGAGTTTTGGATACCTTGTAACAAACTTGTCTCTATCTTTAAAGGTTTTTCAAAGTTCATAGATCTCATCTGCTAGTTATTTGTTTTGTTTTTCTTTTCTGCGTTTTTTTATATACTCCTTATCTTAGACACATTTTTCCAGTAGATTCTTTTGTTAGCACACATTTTGTTGACAACTTTTCTTATAGGAACGTTTTTTGTTTTGTTCTTTCTTTTTCGCAACACACTAATAGCACATATTCGTTAGGTGTTAGTTAAATATTTATCTTATGTTTTTATGTTTCCTTTTATTCTATAGCAAGTATTTTGTTCCAAATGCTTTCTATGTTTTCGTGCTTAGTCAGCCTGCTTTAGAATTTTTTGTTTTTTTTTTCTATGTAAAAACGGATTTGAATTTATTCCAACCAAGGTTTTTATACATTAAAGTCGTTTCCTCAACGTTACTTATTTACAAAATGGCAGATATCATTTATAGTTTATTTATTCCATGACAAAAGATTTTCAAGCATTCAGTTTGGCTTGATGTAAGATGGCGAAAAGCAAAATCATTTTACATAGTTATAGCGTCTAAGTCCTTAGTGAAAAACGCCATTACCAACAAAAAAAATATACACTTGCAAAATTGAAGCGCGAATATATATTATAATACAAAATTAAACAAGAAATTAAAATTAAATTAAATTAAATTAAATAAAATCATTTCTCGCTTACACCTTCTAGTACAACCCTATTATTTCTTGGGGGAAAATATGAAAAGAATAAAAAGGGAAATCGTATGTGTATTGCGCTATAGAAAAGAAGTTAACCAGATTTGACTAAGTAAATTTTTATAAGTAGTGGAAGGTGGCCTAAAATGACACTCAATTTTATTTTTTATCATATTTTCTTAGAATTTCTAGCAAAAGCAGATTTGGAAATATATTTAGCAATAAGAACGAGAAACCTTTCAAGTATTATCAGTTAAAACGTGTAAAATCGTCATAAACACTAAAATCGCCATTTTTATAAAAATGGTGGAATGTGTCACTTTAGGACACGGTGTGGGTAAAATGACATAACATTGTGTCATTTTGGGCTATTTAATTTTAATTGAATAAAAGTCATAGTTTAGAAAACATAACACTTTATTCTTCAGGTAAAATAAAAAAAAACTTAACAATTCAAAGTCAGAAATTTTGAATTGGAGTCTGAAATTTCAAGTGTTCAAGACTTTGACGTATCATTTTTTGCTATCATTTAGAAGCCCTATTGATTACCTTCTTATTCATATCTAACACTGATACCTTTGATTAAGAATACAAGAACTGTTGTCGATAATTTCATGAACTTACCTCTTATAAATTTCTTTCAAGTAATACAAGTTTCACTTTGTTAGTTTTTTGTTTTATTTTTCTTCATGTTTTATTACCATTTAAGAAATATTTTGTTATACTTATTCACTAATATTACAATAAACAATTATCAAGCTAATAAAATTAGTTTATAATAAATTTTCAATATGATTAGGTACTGCGCTCCATTATGCAGATCTGTACCTTTCTTAAAAAACTTCTTGGAATGTCAATATGTTGCAATTGAATCCAGTTCACATGTTATGGTTTCCCGAGAATACCCGTTATCCTTTAAAAACCCCCACACGTAGTAATCCATTTCCATTAAATCTAACGACCGTGGCGGCCATTGAATTGGACCATCGCGACCAATCCATCGTTCGTGGTACTTTTCATCCAACCAATGTTTTACTTCTCCAGATCCAGTGTTCAAAAGATCATTATATAACCTATGTGGCACTTGGCCAATTTCTGTCAGGATATCTCTGCATGTATATTCTTCTTGCTTTAATCCTATTTCCTATAGTAAGTCACCTTGTACTTAAACCATTTCTCCTAATTCACACACGCTATACTGGAGCCTACTCATTATCACACGCCTAATAATTTTTCGCTACAAACTCTGATAACCAAGTGATAAATTAACTGCGACATGCACTACTTATTTATATGCATATTGATGACAAATAAACAGTGTCTGTTTGCACAATTCTGAGAAATGTTTGAAAAGGAACAAATGAAGCACTCCAAGAAGTTTTCTAAGAAGAGCACACAGATCTGCGTAATGGAGCATTGGAGCACCGTAATCATATTTATAAGTTTTAAATTTTTAAGAGGTAAGCTCATACTTATCGACAACAGTTGTTGTATTTTTAATCAAAGTTATAAGTGTTAGATATCAATATGAATGTAATCAACAGGACTTCTAAGTAACTGAAAAAAACAAATGGTACGTCAAGGTCTTTCCTTACAAAATAAGTGAAATTTCGAGATTCCAAATCAAGATTTCTGGGTTTGAAGGCTCTTAATTCTCTGTGTATCAACATAACCCACTATGTATTTATTTTATTTTGAAGGCTAAATAAATGCCTATTGGAAATTAAAAAAAAATCCAATCAAATAAATACTTCAAAAGTTACAACAGCTTCAGTGAAAATATATTTAGGCCAGTAGTAGTTGTAGTAAATGAGTAAAATTGTTTGGCGATTTTCCACAAAACCACTATTTTCGCTTTTCACATTCTAAAACACAGTGTAACAACAATTGAAGTTTCAAAATGAAAAATATTGATCTCATCATCATCCCAATCCTAATTGTTTATTTGGTCTTCTAAAACCATTTTTCGATTCAATTTTGTTGGTGATGAGTCTTTTAAAAATTTAGCTATTTTTCGTTAACATTTTTTTTAGATACTCTTTTCGTAGCTTTTTTTTTTTGTTATTATTATCAGACACTTTTTTTTCTTCAAGCATATTTTCATATAATCACCCCTTTTTCGAGATTTTTGTTTTTTTTTATATCCTTTTTGTAGAATGTTTCTTTTATTCATTTTAAATTTTTTTTTCTGCACTTATTCTTTCATACCTTTCCGATAGTAAGTAATAACTTTTTCCTGCGCTGAAAATTTTCAAAACACCTTGTTGTGAATTTTTGCTTCATTCAATGTTTTGAATTTTCATTCGCCTTTGGAGTTTGATACCCTCGTTTTGGTAAAGTTTTTTTCTCTTTCGCCTAGTTTTTACCTTTTTGTATATACATAAATACACTCTATCTATGCTAACATGCACTTTTACTGCAATTTCATTAAATGGAGGAAAATTTGGTCCCTTTGAAAACGAAGCGAAATGTTGCAAATGGGTCCTTGATGGACTTCTTTTGTGCGAAGCACTGCACATTTGACTCCATTTAATTAAAAATTAAGTCATTATGGAGACAGTCTGTCTAGGGTATAAGAAACTGCAGCAACTCGATGACGAGTGTCGACTTATTCCCTTGGACCAACTTCCTCCACACATCACCAAAGAAAAGGAAGTTGACATATTTGACACCAACTTTCTCAAATCCGCACTACTGATGAAGACCACAAATATTTATATAGTTCTACCTCAATTTACGCTATCCATTTTAACTCTTGCACATTCCAATGGCCGAGATGATTATTAGCAAGAACAACCTAACACGAAAAAAATTAAGAAAATAAACAAGCACTCATCAAAGATCGTTTTAGGAGTCCTCCTTTCAGCTCAATGTGTTAAAACACAGTCGAAAGAAACCTACCACCCCAATGATAAGTCGCATAACGTCGGCATCATATAATAGAATAACCCTGCTACTCCAGTGCGACCTGATGATGGAAATTTCGACCAAAATATTAACTCGGACCTAGATAATCCTAGCCTAATCTAGATGTCTTTTATTTTCAGAACAACACTATACACAATTTTAATACAAAAATCGGTTTAACAAATTTATCAAACAAATCTTTTTTAAAGACACCCATTATTTTTATTATAAAAAAAATAAAATGAAATATTACTAAATAATCCCCAGTTTTAATTAAGCCGCCACATTGAGTATTTATAAATAGATGTGCCCAGAATCATTGACGTCTTAGAAAGGAGATGTCGCTACGTGTCTTTCGTTTGTTATTTCCAGCTTTAAAACTTCTAATAAAAGAATTATGAATGACTGGAATTTTGATTTAGTTTTGAAATATTTTTATATTATATGATGGAAAAATTTTATGTTTACCATTAAATAAAAGTTTCAATCACATTTTGTGCAAGTAGCGACATCTCGTTTCGAAGACGTCAATGATTCTGTGCACATCTATATATAAATAATCAATGGCCGCCATTTCTCATTAATTTCGCGATAAGCCTAGTGTATGAGAATTGTTCATGACGTACGAGATTTTTGTAAAGTTGGTACGAGAATCCATTTGTTGCAGTCTAGCAACCCTCCAGTCACATACATAAGCATATTTTATCGTTTTATCCAAATATTTATGGTTTCACGGCACATGATAATATCCAGTCACGAGTATAAGTAGAGTTACACAGCCAGAGCGAAGATCTGTGACATCAAGTCACGTTATTTTACATTTTACCTGGATATGCTGACATCCAGTCACATAATATTTCTACAGTTTATGTTTTACCGGAACATGGTGACATGCAGTCCCATACATCAAAACAGTCTTCGACAATAGCAGATATTGGTGACACTCAGTCACATACATCTTTAAATTTTATCATTTTGTCAAAATATCTATGACTCCAAGGAATATGGTGACATCCAGTCACCTACAAATAGTATTAACTATGAAATTCATGGTAGGTAAGAAAATTAATAAAATAACTACGAAATTTTGCGATACTTAAGTATGGCAAAATAATACAAACTATGAAATTCACTAGAGATGTATATATACGAACTTAAATTTAAAAATAATGTGTTTAAAAAGAAACAATAAAAGGCAACAACTTACATTTGTTTATTTGTTTGTGGTCCACCGCAGAGGCCTCCGAGTTTGTCCGCTTTGCCACTCGTTAAAAAAATTAAAATAATTTATAAACAATTTACTCAGGTAATCCAAAGACACAAAAAAACCTTACTGACCTAAATAACGGAAACTTTGCAGCTTTCAATTATTTTTATTTCGGGAGAATATAGTTCTCATATAATCGTACATAATTACCTCCAACGAATTTCATAGTTTGTACAAAATATTGTAAAATTTCGTAGCTTTTAATAATTTTTTCCGAAGAGTATCATTCTCCTATAAAGTTAAATACTTAGATACCGTGAATTTCATAGTTTATATGTAGGTACTGTTTTTACTTGAAGATATTGCGTATATGTATAGTTATGTTCATACTTGAGCTAAATGAATAATTTTAAATGTAAAGATGCCATAAGGTCTTTCTATTTCTTCCTAAACTTTTCCGAAGCCCTTCTTTGCGGACATAATGGTCGCCTAGGACCTATCCTCCGCTAAATTTCAGTATGCTAATAGGGGCATCGTAATAATATGTCGGCGATATCAAGGATGGCCGGGGAAAGGCACTGAAGGGTCAACACCAACTTATCCCCATCGACGTCTTCAGGTAAGTGATGTGTAAAGTTTCTCCAGAACCTAGCGCGTATTTTTCTTCTTTTGTTTTTTTGTTTTTCATTCTAAGCACGAATTTTTTTTTCTATGATGCATGGTGACGCATATCAATTCTTCTACCCACTCCACACTCTCCGCCATTAGCACAGGTGTGCTAGCGTTTCTGCCTTCACCAAAAGTCACCGCGGAGTGAACTATCAGCTTCGGCTGACAAATAGAACTTCATGTCCTCCACCACTCACACGGTATAGAAATACATAGAACCATAACAATATAGAAATAAAATTACAAAAATTTTAGTCCTTCACTTTATTGACTTGTTGCTATATTTATAAAAAGCTTTACAGCTACATATAATATGTTTAAACTTATATGTATAAATACAGATTTAAAAACAAAAATATTTTCATCTTTATAAGGATCACATTAAAAATCTTAATTTCATATCAATCCTGGTTGGTTATATTTTAGAGCAATCGTCAAATTAAACAAGAAATTTCACAAGATTTAAAATTGTAAAAATTCATTTACAGAAAACAAAAAATAAAAATAGCGCCGCTATTTATAAATATATTTCATCAAATTTGTATATCTATTTATATATGTATTTACATCATTAGTTCCGAATACACGTTTCCTTTGTAAACTCCTCCCAACATTCTATCTAAATCAACTAATGAACAGCAATATACAATAAATACATTAGTTATATATACTTTTTTTAAGAAATATTAAATTGAATTTATTGAACTGACTCTATCTAAATTATTGGATATTTTCTATAGAGAAGGGTTGAATATTAGAACTTTTATAAGAGCATCGAAGGTGTTATAATTTTCTACGCAAAAAAAGAAAACAACAAATGCTTTGAAAATCAGCACAAAAACACTTCTGTGTAAGTATCCAATTGAAATTCTGAACGACTATGTTCTATGTAAATATTTGACATTATTAGAAAAGGATATGATTCATTATTTTTAGGTTCTTTTACGATTCTTAAAAGATAAAAAGAGCACTTTTTTGTCTTAAATGGAAAAACATATATAGGTAGGTACTTTAGCACTATTATTGTTTTACTTTGTTTACTAATTTTACAAAACACCCGTTGAAAATTTGCATACTAAATAAATCTGAAATATTAAGAGGAGTCAGTATTCAGCAAAAGCTTCAATTTAGATACCAGCGAAATCTGTAGGCAATAGAATTTACTAAACATAGGTTTGTGTCCTCTCTCTACTGAGAAAATTCATATAAAATTAGCCTAGACCTAGACCACAAGTCACATTCGAGACATCTAGCGTAAAAAACAGAAACCTAACATGCGACAATTTAAGACGAAAAATGAATATTTGCAGTTCAAAAAAATTGAAAAACTTTCACGAAAATTAACTCACGTAAATTTTTATGCACATAATTGTTAAACATACTTTTTTACTTTGTATTTCACTAACTTTCAATGAAACATTGTAATTTCTCGTGGGTGAAATATCAGGAGAAAAAAAATCAAGTAAGTACTATTAGAGTTAAATAATTAAAAAACATTCGAGACATCTAGCGTAAAAGACAGAAACCTAACATGCGACAATTTACGACGAAAATGAAAATTTGCAGTTCAAGGAAATTGAAAATTTTTAACGAGAATTAACTCTCCTAAATCTTTTTTGCACATAATTGTTAAACATACAATTTTCCTTTGTATTTCTACCACTTTCAACGAAATTTTCTAGATCCAGGCTTTATCTTTCTAAAATAGTCACAATCAGGAATTCAATTTTTTTTTTTTTTTTTTTACCATTTTTTACAAGTTTCCGAGCTAATATCACCATTCCACAACATTTTTTTTTATTTTTCTCGACGCTATTTACAGACCTCTTCGCTACCTTTAATTTAAGATATAAGTCATTATTCTGCTACAAACAGTTTGGCAGGAATTCGCATTGAAAAATGTATGAAACTTGCAAATCTTGGTACTGACTCCTCTTAAGAGGAATTTGATTTAAAAATCTTTAATTTTTACCAGTTTACACAGTTTTTACAAGTTTCCGAGCTATTATCACCATTCCAATACATTTTTTTTAATTTGTGCCGACGTTATTTACTAGACTTCTTTGTTACCTTTAATTTAAGATATAAATAATTATTCTGCTACAAATAGTTTGCCAGAACTTCGCATTGAAAAATATACGAAACTTCGAAAAAACTAATAGCTTAGTATGGACCGCTGACTTATATAACATGGACTGCGTGATTTGATATTTCACTTGATACAAATTTTGTGTACCATTTTACGTATGGGTGAATAAGATTGCACGGTAGTGCATCGACATCTTATTCTTTCTTGTTCTACTGGTATTGCACTGAAGTCCCATAGAAATCGACATTGGTAACGTAATGAATCGTGTACACTTTAGCCATATTTCTTAAATTTTTATTTAACTACCCATTTCTATAAATTCAAAAAAAAAAACTGCAAAATGTTTTGGATCATTTCAACAATTTGAGTGCCCCTAAATAATTTACGCTCACAGATCGCAACATTTCTTGAAGGACTACAAAATAATGTGCGGGTAGTAATCATTCGGTACAAAAGTATTCGTTACTTCTCTAAAAACAAGATTTTACAGTAACAAAAACTAAGCTGCTCAGTTCATATTGCCCATACCTTTTTGTGTTCCAAAATTGCTTATTCACATGTGAACAAGCATTTCCAGCCGCATTTTTATAACACTAACAGTAGTAACCCAAATTTGATTAATGTATATCAAGCACATTTCCCATAACACGATTGTAAACAATACGATTGCAAGCATGTAATTAAAGTTTTCTGTATAGGTCATTTGCACAGGAATTTCATTTCAATGAAATTGTTGATTGACACTTTTCGTCAGTTCGATGTTATGAGGAAATGCACTACTTAGATTAAGCACTCTTTAGTAAGTAAATCCTTGTATAATACGAGGTGTGCTCAAAAAATAAAGTGACTTTATATTTTTATCAAAAACTTTTTATTTATTCATCAATATGAACGTTGTCCCCTTCAAAGTAATCCCCCTCAGATATAATACAATTGTGTTACCGCTTTTTCCAATCCTCGAAGCAGTTCTGATAAGCACTTCCAGCGATGCAGTTTTTATCTCTTCAATCATTGCAAATCTCCGTCCGTTCATGGGTCTCTTCAGTTTTGGGAATAGGAAAAATTCGCATGGGACGTCGTCACCAGTTATGACCCTTTTGAGCAAATCAGGATCATCATTGACGTCATTCAACAACTCCTGAGCGATGTTCATGTGACGGTTCTTCTGGTCAAAATTAGGCAATTTCGGAAAAAACTTCGCTGACACACGTCTCATGCCCAAAACATCAGACAAAATTTGATGGCACGAGCCAACCGAGATGCCGACATCATCAGCAGCTTCTCTAATGGTGATTCGACGATTTGCCAACAGCATTTTCTTCACTTCTCCAACATTTTCATCAGTTGTTGACGTGGTGGGACGTCCAGAGCGAGGTTCGTCATTGTCATCTTCTCGGCCTTCTTGGCCTTGTATCACTTAAAAACATTTGTTTTACTCAGAATAGACTCACCGTATGCCACTGTCAACATTTCGAGTGCTTTGAAGCACATAATTTCATTTTTTACACAAAATTTGATGGAAATTCTTTGGTTCATTTTCTTCGACAGCAGAAAATCGCCGAGCACACCAAACACTTCTAACCTTTATGCCTCTCACAAACAAACAAAGAATGCTATATAGTTAAAACTGTGAACATACGTTCGGGACGAGTGTACAAACACAAGAAAAAAAATCGAAAATTGAATGTAAGTAGCCCGCGAAATTTGAAAAGTCACCTTTCTTTTTGAACACATCTCGTAAGTATTTAATTAGCAATCAAGTCGTTTCAGTCATGCCGCCAAATTGGGTTCACCCCCCCCCCCCACCAGGGGTAAGGTGAACAACACATTTCTGAATGAAGGCATTACGATAAATCTACCTAATTCAACGAACTGTTTAATTTCGTACATGGTCCTTCGAGCCGGATCTGAACCAGCGACCTAGGGATTATGAAGACTCTTTACAATAACGCAGCAAATGGATAACGAAAAAAACAACCTTCGCAAGGTAAACCGGTGATAACTTACCCCCGCGGAAGTCGTCGTTGGGGCGTATTTCAGCTCTTCATCCTGGAGATGGCGGCATAGTGCGAATCGTTTCTGTCCAAGATAAAGACGGTGTCAAGAAACGACCTTTTGTCAAGATTTGTCAACTCCCAATCGACGTAACCAACAATGAAGAACCATGCACCATTCCATTGAGGGCGATGACAACGAGTATAAGGACAAGTACAGGGAGGTCTATCCAACCCATCGAGCATAAGCCTATAGCTGTCAAAAGTACATCTAAGAGAAACAGCCCAGAAGCACTTCACGCAGCAAAGCTGCAAAAATAGCACCATGTACTTGAGCGTCGAAATTGTTTCAGAGAATTCTAATAATCTCATACTGGCTAACAATAGCTTCCGCTAACGATTACGAAATATTCCAACCGAAATCTGGACTTAACGTGGAAGATCTAGGATACACACAAATGAAACGAAAAAATATTCGCCTACCCATAACGTTTCCTCCAATAAACGAAGCCCTTAAAGATCAAAGGCTAGTTAACAATGCTTGGACACAAATTCAAAACATGTTCGAAGAACCCAAAATACTTACATGACGCATTGTGATTTACTTTTCAAGCACATGTCACTGAAAAGAGTCGAGTGACTTACGAACATTGACGATGTGTTAGAAATGTTTCAGTATACAAGTAGAAGAGGTGTTTTAGGAAAAATCGTCACTAGTGTATTTGGGGTTAATGATGAAGTCTATAGTGATATAGAAACATTACATCACAATCAACAAAATCTGCTGCAAATAACAAACCAGCAAGCGCTATTACTGAACACAAGAATAAATCAGTCCAACAGTGTCATATGGTATAAGCCGCAGCAATTCGACTCTCGGCTATCACAAGTCATCTCCTTTATTAATGAGATGAAAGGATGGTACTCCCAGGCAGATCATAATAGAATTAGCATTGAAGTAATATCCATATCTTCACGTCAGTGCTCAAGACTATTATTATTACATATAAAAAAACACCACTAATTCAATTGGACCAAATTATATCAGAGCGAAATCACCGCAAACTAAACTGGACGTACATACATAGTTGTGGATAACAGCACATTATACCTCCATGGATACTTAAACATAGTAGAAAACAACATCTACAGCCTGATTCACGCCAATACCCGAGAAAATTTACAACAATTCATTCTATAATGGACTTAAACATGTTCACATATGATATTGACTACAATCAACAAACATATTTCACGTTAAAAGATCAGGAAATGAAATCATGTTCAGTCATCGGCAGGGATTTCCATTTTTGCATGCCTAATATCGTAAAAAACATGGAGGAAAGCCCATCCTGCATTATCGACGCTATATATAATCGGCATAGCAAGACCAAATGTGAAATAAAACAATTTCATTTAACTGATACTATTTGGAAGGCGTTAACAATGAAAAACAGTTGGTTAAACGTAACGACAAAGCCAAAGGTGGTAGCTGTTATGTGCAAGAGTACAAGAACAGAAGTTCTTCTTAACAACACTGGAATCACACGTCTTCACTGTGATTGCGTTCTCAAAACAAGAGAAATTATTCTGAAAACCATTCTAAATCAATCAGTGAAGGTTGTCTCCAGCCACGTAGTAGAGACAATACCATCTTATAACAACTATACATTTTAGCCAGCCGCCTGTAATCTTAAAAAAAATAGTCTGATACGGCAAGATGAACCGATGCTAGAGCACACCATAAATTCGGATCTGCCTCATCTCGAGACTTTCAAAAGAACAGTGACCATACAGCGTTGCCATACATAGGGTAATTACCGTAGTACAAGAAATCTAGCCTACGGTTGAAGGAAATTACCTTGTATGACATCTACGGTAATAGGCTGAACCACAATAGAAGTAAACGTAAGTACATTTACTTACGTAAAGCGAACGCGCCCTTTAATTTAACAGGCGTACACAAATTAACTTTAACTCGTGTGAGGGGAACTTTCATTAAATTTAAAAGTCAAATTGCAGTCAGTAAAGGTGCGGTAAGAATCGCTCATTCCGTAAGAACGCGATGTGTCAAACATTTAATTTATTACTAAATGATTAAAAGTGCAATGTAAAACTTAAAATGGAATAAAAATGGTACTGTGAATTGATAGAAAGCACAAATCTTCAATTAAATCAACTTCCAATTGTTAATTTTTTATACTTTTACCACCTTTTAAAATTTAACACATAAAATGTCATTCGGGCACTGCGAATTAATAGAAGGCACAAATCTTCAATTACATCAACTTCCATTTGTTAGTTTTTTCACTTTTACCACTTTTCCAAATTGAAAACATTAAATATCAAGATAATAACTCTTACGGAATGTGATATATATTTAGGCTGAAAGTATCAATTTTTCGTAAGTTAACCTCAGTCTCGTTCAATTTCGTACAGTTATTTACGTCTATTGGGGTTCAGCCTAATTTTAGAATAAAACATTTTAAAGCAAAGAAACTTTCATTCAATTTCCAACGTTTAGAAATTTAGTGAAGAGTAGGGCATCCAGTGGTCGATAGAGAATTACAGATAGAAAAAAGTAGTTTTTAAGACTGCACCATTGTGTATAAGATTGCGAAAATGCTTCCTTGTTATAATATCAGATGGCTTCATTTGTACCATTTTGAACACTTTTTGATTACGCTCAGTCGATAACTCTGCAACTGAAGGGGTTCAAGGGATAAGCCGTAAGAGCATAGACAAACTCATTACATACAAAGGCTTGGAAGTAGAACAATGCCTCGTTAGAATATAAAATACACGATGCCTCCACATGATGTACCGCAATTTCTTCTTAGAAATTTACTAGACATTTTTTTCCTAGAATTGCTATGCATTATTGGAGCCCAAGAACGGGTGCTTGGGCCACTAACAATTTTTATGAGCGTAGATGCGTAGATGAGCAATAAGCACTCATTTCTTCATAGAAATTTACAGAAAATGTTTCGGCAGAATTTTTATGCAGTCTTATGGCTTCCCTACATCAGGTCGAGGGATTGTTGATTATATTGGAGCGAGGCATTGCTGTCTTACCCTTTGGTTACGTCTGCAGTATTGCGCCTCTACAATACAACATGTAACTAAGTAAAACTTCGTTTCGCAATCACTACACTAGATAGTTCTGTACACAACGACTGCACTCTAGGGGGGATGTGATAGAATGGAAGAATTCTTTTTACTGCCTATGCCTAGTGCTGGTTAAGGTTTTTCACAGAAATCTTGGAATGATTCAGGAGTTTTCTCGAAATTGAAATTATGTTCACAAAAGATCTGGAGCAAATGATTCAACTCAACAATCTTTCATGGTTATCTTGTGAAGTAGAACGTGGACGTTGTAACGAAGTTACATACATTTCAGCTAGACACCAGCGAAAACGAGTGTCTAGCAGCCGCAACAAAGTAAGCCAGCCGCCGACAAAAGAGCACACTACTGATCAGCAGTTCAGTAGTGTCCCGTGCTGGTGGCGTGATAGTAGAAGGGAACATTCTACAGCCGACGCCATCAGCCGGCAGCCAGTAGTAAAATTACTCAGTCGATCACCGAGCATCGAAGCAGACACAAGTCGAAAGCACAGTCACCGATCAGTAAAATATCAGACCGCGAGAAGACAACTCCAAAATAAGAAGAGTTGACCCCCACCAGTGGACTACCAGAAGACTGGCTATAAAAGTCAGTCGGCACCGAAAGCAAAGTTTACCTAATAATAAGTTAAGAAGCTGTAGAGCAAAATGGGCAAATTTCTGGTGTTTTTTAGAATGAAACAAGTAATTTCATATACTTTCGTCTTTTGCATGAATGGGGGAAAAGAACTTGTCTATGCAGTATTGTAGTGCAACTGAGACAACGAGTTAAAAACAAAAATCGAGAGAACGTAGGATTACCCGAACGACAAAATCTTATTAAATCCCTCAAAATCCTTTCGACCTATTCATAATAATGTACTTCGGGCCACACTACCTCCCATTTTTAAGAAAAAGATAAATTTCGCTTTGGCCCAGATGCTGAAAGGAGATGTAAAATTCCTCTCAAATGAAATTCTCATTTTTCCCGAAAATATCAGAGAATCCAGCATGAGTTCTCCCACTTAATCTCTTCATAGCAAAACGTATGTAAACAGAAACACGTGCTGTTCAAATATCATAGGGTTACAGCAACAACATGTGTCCTTTTAGACCTTTTACAACAACATGTGTCCTAACATTATCAATATTTCATGAAAACCGGTTTTCACAAAAGCGCGGGAGCAGTTTATGAGAGTAAAACGTGTAAACTCCGCCCCTTCTCATTTATTTAAGAAAATGAAACATTTGCCATTCTGTTTCGGTGCATGCAACTTGCGCTTTCACATTTTTTATCTTTATTCATAAAATTTTTAAAGAGAGTTTGATTTTTTTTCTTTCTTTCTTCCTTTTCTTGCCGTGTGCATTTTAAATGTAAAACACTCGGATATCTCACCAGCTTCTTAACTTATTATTAGGTAAACTTTGCCGAAAGATTGGTCAGTTGCCTCCTAGCAACTCGACCAGACACATCTCCCGTCTAAATCCTATCCGCAAGTCGTGTTGACTAGTTCAACGGCAAGCGCACGTTATTCATTGGTAGATGGTTGTGTTGAAAATTCCCTCCAAAATGGGAATTTCTGGGCACTTTTCCCACAGATATGATGCAATTTCCCATATTTTTTCCCTTGAACGAAAAGCCATAGAAATACACTAGAAGGAACAACTAGAGTAAAATTTCACAACAATTTCATTTTTACTGATAACAATTTCAAATCAACTACATATTTAACAGTCAAGCAAAAAGCTCACTCATGAGAAAGCCTTCTTCCTCTATAAAAGTATGTTCGCGTTATTCGTATTCTTCATTACATTATATTAATTATATGTAGTACATATTCTGGAGAGTACCTTTGGGAAAAAAAGCGCTCTAAAAAACTTCCTGAAGCGCTTTCCTAGAAGCTTGCTGCGCTTCCCATCTCTACCCCAGTTCATTACTTCTTTACTACGTAGATGTAAGCACTTCACTGTTCTAAAGAAACATTCCAGGAGGTATGCTGATGATGAGGCAAGGCCATGAGTATAGAGAAAGGCAGCGGTGCAGACTTCCGAAGAAGCGCTTCAGTAGACTAATCTTCTATAGAACTTCCAAGCGACGACTATAAAAGCTCTTGAATTAATAAATTGAACTTATTTCAGAATCGCTGTTTTCTGGTCTTGTCGCTTATACCCATTCAAGTTCTCAAAGCTTTTATTTCAGAAATGCGTGATATTTTAATTTCATGGTTTTGAACGTGCTATTCCAAGAAATATGTAGCTATAAATTGTCTCAATTTTTTATATTTTAGTAATATTCCATGCTTAATTAATGTTGTCTTAATTATGCAGAAAAATTAAATTTATTGTGTAAAACTTAAGACAATATTTTTGTGTATAACTTTTCCCACCATTTTGTTCTAAGAGACGCGATTATTCCCTTTTCCCCTTTACAATTTTTTGGGGGTGACAATTCCCATAATATGGGAGAATTCCCTCAATCTACCAACACGAATCGTGCTGGCCCGAGAATTAGTAAGCGCACGCACACCGTCCCGTACCCCCGTGTAGGCTACTCTGCCGATAAGCGCACGTTAATCGTGTTGATCAGAAGAGTGGAGAGCGCACGCATACATTCCGCCCCCGTACCGTCGTGTTGACTATTTAGAAGACAAGCGCACGTAATCGTGTTGGTCAGAAGAATAGTGAGCGCAGGCTTCGTCCCGTATCCCCTTGACGACAAGCGCACGTTATTCGTGTTGGTCTAAGGAATAGTGAGCGCACGCTCCTACCCCGCACCTACGCCGCGTAGTTATAAGTTATTATAAGTGAGTGAGCAAGCAGTGTGTATTACGTAGACCGTCCGAACCGCAGAGCTAGAACAGCGCTCTGAAACTTGTGCTAAGAGTTTTGTTGCTAAATTCGAATTGAAAGGTATTTTGAAAATCATTGGAAAGTGTTAAATGTGAGTTATTTGTCTAAATTAAAGACTTAATTAAAAAAACTCATAATTTAATTTTAAGACATTCATAAATTGTCCGGGAATGGAGATGAAAACACCCCGAAGAAAAAAATGAGATGGACGCAGCGTTTTCGAAAAGAGTGGCTTAATCAGCACGAATTTAAAGATTGGCTAAGCTCTGTACCAACTGATGAGTACAAAGCTAGGGGTGCAAATTGTGCAATGTAGATTTTATTGCGGAATTAACAGCAGAGATAAAGCTATGTTCCTTTTTTGCTGAACATAACATATCCTTTTTATAGGTTCTAGTCATAAAGAAACTCTCGTTGAAAAGTTAAAAAAGCGTAAATTTAGCATTTTAGTAGACGAAGCAACTGATGTATCCAGTGAGAAGAAAACTTGTGTAGTTGTACGGTATTTTTTAACGAAGATTCCGGAGTTATTAAAAGTAGAGTTTTGCTATGAAAATTCATAGCGAAATAAGTCAATATGGATTTGACTCAGTTTGCTGCTAAGTCTGCAGCTCAAGAGTTGTTGCTTTTATGAACTTATAACTGTTGTTGAAACGGATCAATTGGCTCCAAATACCGCTTTATTTGATTCCATTTTAAATGATTTTGTGCCGAAAAATATATTAAAACAAAATACAATCGGTTTTGGAAGTGACGGTTGTAATTTAATGATGAATAAGCATAACTCTGTCTCAGCTCGCTCGTTTCAAAGAGGCTTGTCCTCGTATTAAAATATTAAAATGTATATGCCATTCTTTGCATTTATGTCCTTCAGCTGCATGTAAAGCTTCTCCGAAGGACTGTGAGATATTAGCACGGAATATACATAGCTATTTTCAGCATAGCAGTTAAAGGAAAGCACTTTTAGTTGCTTTTCAATCCTACTATAACTTAGAGCCTCATAAAATTCTTCGGTGGCTTTCTTTAGGAAACGTTGTACGAAGACTCAGAAAATTGGAGCGTACAAGTGTATTTTAGTGACCAATGGCTCGTAGAGCGTCATATCAGTTGCCCAGGAAATTTTTGTAAAATTATCGGATCCATTTACGTAACTATACTTCCCATTTCTGGACTGGATTCTGCCCAAGTTCAGTGAACTAAACTTGTACTTCCAGTCAGCAAAAGTTGTCATAAAAGATGTATACATGCGAAAATGTCAACAACGTTTTTAGAAATATCTCAACAATATATGAAACATTCTTATATTCATACAACAGAAGTTGGAAATATAGATCCAAATTTAGAAGAAATGTTTTTGCCAGTTGATAAAATTTATCTTCCTATAACCGTTAATTTAGAGCTTAAGAAAATTCAAAATGTTTTGAAATATCAATTTGAAATGAAAGCTCTCGAATTCAAAATTCAGTGCCTTAAATTTTACAGAACAAGTTGTACAGAAATTAAAAACCGATTTGATTTTGATGACCCTATTTTAAAAAGCATTTATATTTTTAATCCGGAAAGAGCTACTGATTTTCTTATTATGGGACGCGTATCCTTCCCTATATAATATATACACCCAACATTTGCATGCATATTGATGCCCAAGAATTAGACAATGAGTGGCGTAAGCTGCCATCGTTTCCATTACCCCAAGAGCTGAAACAAGTAAGCTTACCCATTGATGTATTTTACTTTAAATTAAGTCAAAGAATTGACAATGACAACCGTCACGAATTTAAGAATCTCTGCAAGTTCGCCTTAAATTTATTTTCACTACCCCACTCAAATGCAGATTGTGAACGTATATTTTCTAAAATATTTCTCCTAAAAACGAAATGTCGAAATAAATTAAATACTAACAGTATAAATGGAGCTGTTTTAGCTTCTGAAAGCGTAAAGTTCAATGGATGCGTTAATTTTGAGCCAACTGATCTCATGTCACTGTTGAATTTTTCAGTATTGACGCCAACACTTTTGTCAACCCACTTCATTACAGCCTATCCTATTCATTTTAATATCGCCGAGCAAATTTTTTAAAGCTCCATTCCACAGTAGTATGGTTTCAATTCAGGTCAGACTAACAATCTTTAGTCGAACCTACTTTACACCTGCCGATGCGATTCTTCAAAATCTGTTGAAATTTTTAAGCAGGTACATATCTCCATTCTCAATGGACTTTCATATTTACATGTTCGCTTACAGTTACGAACAAAAGGAATCAATTGTTGTATAATGTTTTTCTTTGTTTAGTAAATGGAGACAACGGAAAGATACTGAGATTTTTAAAATATTTTTTTTGTGTCACATTTGAAAAGTAATTTGATATATCGGACGATCTACTCGATATCAGAAGGATATAAGAGGACGACGAACGTAAATCCTTAAAATATTTGCACATCTGCATTATAATGAAGAACCGTGCCACATACTCAATAAAGTAATTAAGGCTACAGTACTGGCGCAGTGTAATGTTATTCGAAACAGCTTATCTAAACGCCCTTAAAATAGCTACGCATTAGAGTACAGTATTATAATTATTATTTACTGTACTGGGTAGACCCTTGGCAGTGAAAAAGGAGTTAGTGATGCGTAGAGCTGCCAACGGAGGATACAAGCAAGGGAAACGCCGTATATATTGCTCCGCGTTTCATGCTGACAGTTAACGCAGTCTGATTTGTAATGATAGCACCTGTCCATAGTGAAGCCTGCACGTATACGACCTAGTAGCCTTGACTTGGAATTAATACTTTGGTAAGCTATAAAATTATTGGCTGCAGTCTCAAGCCTCTGCTAACTTGAAGGGCGGATCATAACCTTCTCGTGGTCCACTGTTGTCACTTATGTGCTAATATGATTAAGCCAGAACGGAGTAAGCCGTCTCCTAAAAGGATTTGCATGAAGATCCACTGGGAGTACCCATGGTTTATGGTCATGAACTACGAAGCTATACCAATTGGGTAGCCGACATTGCTAACTTGGTACTACGGGGTTGAGGAGCCCCGGATAGTACTGCTATAGTAGTGCTATTAGAATTAGAATTAGAATTAGAATTTATTAATGCAAATACGTACACAAGATATTACAATCTATTTTAGTACATAGTTATTTGGTAAATGAACTAAGAAAATCAAAAATTAAAACAAAAGCAAATTAAAAAGATTAACTAATAAAAGAATAATAAAATACTAAAAACAAAAATAAAAGATATACTAATAAATAAATAAAATACTAACTTAAGGTAGAACAAAAAAAAACACACGAAAACTAAATGTTAAACTATAAATGAGTAAACAAGCTATGTTATACAGGAAATAAGATAAAAGAGAAAAAAAAAAGACACAATAGAATAAATGCAAAGAAAAGAAAGACAGTAATTAAAAACAAGTTAAAAATATAATAAATAAAATAATAATAATAAAAATAATTGTTAAGTTTTTAAGGAAACAATAAAAGAAAGAAAGAACCAAACATCGAAATTGTTGCCAGCGTTCAGGGAGCTTTGGTCACTGGGCAGCAGCCCAGATAGAAAAATGGCACCTTAGTAAAACCTTGAATATGCCGAAGCAACCGGCGTTTTGAATATTAGCTGGTAAGTTATTCCATAAACGAAAGATCTGAACATAGTAAGAATCCTCAAAGATGGCTCTGCGAAACCGTGGCATGACCGAATTTCGATCCCTGGCTGATTGAAAGAACTGAATATTATCAAGCAAATATTTTGGTGTGTTCGTGCGTAGTAGATTAAATAAAAAGTAAAGCGCTTTTAGGTTGAGATACGTGGACAGTGAGCAACCAAGGAGCTGTAATTTGTAGGGCGACACATGGTCGAATCTGCGTAGGGCAAAGATAAATCTGATGCAGTCGTTGAAGGCAACTTCAAGCTTACGTCTACATGTGCTGTCAAGCTTAGGAAACACTAAGCTACCAAACGTGAAGTGTGGCAAAAGAAGAATTTTAACAAGCGTAGTCGC
Organism: Dioctria linearis; assembly: GCA_963930735.1. Lineage (NCBI taxonomy): Eukaryota > Metazoa > Arthropoda > Insecta > Diptera > Asilidae > Dioctria > Dioctria linearis. Next base: position 211,861,295 of record OZ005741.1, on the reverse strand, counting down.
ATTTCTTTGCTTAATATATCGGCATGATCACAGCACTTCATATTGGAGTTGATAATTATGCCTAGATTTTTAACTCTATTCACTAATGTCAGATTAGTTCCGTTGAGCTCAGCTGCTGGAAGTTCATCAGTATGAAGACTATTATTGTGGACTATCATATATTACCGATTTGGATGGATTCAACTTAAGCAGATTGTTTACTGACCATTTGTGTATATTTTTGAGGTCGTTATTTAAGCCAAAGCAATCCTCTATTAGCCCAATAGGCCTGTCTAGGTATATCTGAACATCGTCAGCATACATATGAATTTTTGCATCCTTTATAACTTCCGGTAGGTCGTTAATAAATATACTGAACAAAAGAGGTCCAAGTACTGATCCCTGAGGAACTCCGCAAAAGAGCGGTAGAAGACCAGATAAAGTATTTTCCACTTTAACTTGCTGCCACCTATCAGTTAGGTAATTCCGGATTAGCTGAACAGCAGAAGAACAAAAGCCAACATTTGAAGACAACTTATCCAAAAGCATATGATGACTAATACTGTCGAATGCCTTAGAAAAATCCAAGAGCACAAGAACGCTAATGTGATCCTTATCAAGTGAACATCGTAGATCATTGGTTACTTTTAGTACAGCTGATTCACAGCTATGGTGAGAACGGAAACCGGACTGCCACTCAGAGAGAAAGTTCGTATCCTCCAAGTACTTCTGTATCTGCGCGGCCATCAACTTTTCTAAAACTTTAGAAAAAAAACACAAAATGCTAATCGGCCGCAGATCATTCATATCCTTCGGAGATATCTTTTTTGGAAGTGCCAGCACCGTGGCAGTCTTCCATAAGCGCGGAAAAGTTGAGAAGGTCAAGCAGGAATTAAAGACATGTAATAAATGTCTAATAATGAAAGGCAGAACAATTTTAATGAATCGCGGAGAAACTTCATCCGCTCCCACCGCATCTGATCGTATCGCATGGATAGCCCTTAATACCTCACTTGCATCAACACAACGGAAAGAGAAAGTTATTTCGTGTTCAGTTAAAGGAGAAGAGTGATAAGAGAGATCTGCTTGAACTTGAGCTGGGCGAACGGAAGTGAAGAAAGCATTTAGGTTATCCGGGTTGAATTCGCGCACAGGACTAACCTCCTTTCCACTAATGCCGGCCCTCTTAAGATTTTTCCACAGTATCCTTGGGGACAAGCTGGGGTTCAGTTTCGATGTAAAATACAAACGCTTTGACCTTCGAATTTCAGCAGTAACTCGATTTCGAGCCAATCTGTACAATTTCCTGCTGTAACTAGTTTTAACACGGCGATGGAACCGATAGAGATACTCTCTCTCAATAATGAGAGTAGATATTTCAGCAGAAAACCATGGACATCCAGTGGCCAAAATGCGCTTTCTTTTCAGCGGAACATGCCTCTCATACAAATATTTTATTCAGCTGTTCAGAATATTTGCTTGTTCGTCTGTTGAGAAAGTATTATATAGGGCAGACCAATCTAAAGAATCACACTCGATAGCAACATCTCGCAGATTAATATTGTTATAGTCCCTAAATTAGAGAAGGCCGCAACATGGAGAAGGCCGCTTGATGGGAGCAGCGTATTGGTTGTAGTGGACCATATGCGGGCAGAGAGAGATTGTCTGAGTCTGCATGACTTAGGCGGACATTCTTCTTTGAACAGAAGAGTATGTACTGTTGTATAATTGCATACTGCATCCGAGGATTTGAAGGATGCTTAGAGGATTGGTTTTCGGCATGGAGTTGCGCCGGGTGCCGTGACTCAGAGATCGGCAGATATTTTAGATAGGTTTCACTTCGACCAGTAAGTCCAATGTCAAGCATGCACTGACATAAACTTGTACTCTCGAGGCAGAATATAATATACTCTGCTTCTTGAGGGCGCTGTTTGTCGCTTGTCTACTAATCGGTGCATTAATACTGCCGTGTGATTAAGGCTCAATAGCTAGGTGCACACGTAAAACCGCGACAGACTTCTGTACTGGTAGACATTGTTAGCCTTGCTGTGTATAAGTGTAGAGGTGGGTGAAGTGACCATGTTAGGCTTGAATGTACATCTAGGTAGTAGGAGCTGTAACCACTATTTCAGTAGACTGACTTTGATCAGTGGACTAAAAACTGTTCCAATATCATGTATTGCGTGGAATCCAACTGGAACTAGCTTTTTGCTTTAAGAACCCTGACTAGAAGTTAATTCAATTCAATTAGAGTGCCTATGGAGCTTATTACATTCCGACGTAGCTGAAGCCATATGAGGGTAGAGTATGTTATCATAGCATATTGTGTCGATCGATTATCTTTCTTGGAATGATCGGCGAGTAACGAAGAACGACCAATGAATGGAATAGTGGAGAACGGTGTCTAATCAACCACAAATGGGGAGCTGTTAAATGCACTTCTTGACGCCCACTTTCCTGGCAGTGGAGAGTTAGGCCCGATGGTGTCGAGCTCTGCGGAACGGCACCTATAAGGCGGATAGGAAGAGGTGATCAGCTCCATAGTCAGCGAAAAAGCTACAAAATGGGCGGTCTGTTCATTTGACCGCCTTAAGGCATCAGGGGTGGATGATGGACTGAGACCCATTATGCTTCAGAAGGCACTGAGGTACATAATTAAATGGCTAGTGCTGATTATTTTTAAAAGCTGCCTGAGGCTTGGGCTCTTGCCTATGGCCTGGAGGGAGGTGAGAGTAATCTTCATTCCTAAGGCCGCAGAACGGGCCATATGGAGGCAAAGGGCTTTAGACCTATCAGTCTCTCTTCCTTTATGCTTAAGGTCTTGGAGAGACTTAATAGAGGTACATATAAGAAGTGTATGGCAGGGCGGCAGTGGAAGCCAGCATGCCTATACAAAAGGGAAATCGCTAGAGTCGGCACTGCATACAGTGGTATCCGTAGTTGAGAAATCCCTAGAATATGAGCAATACATTCCAGGTGCCTGCCTGGACATTGAGGGGGCTTTCAATAACGTGAAGACGGAGGTTATATATAATGGATTGAGAAGGGTGGAAGTGGATAAGGGTCTATGTGACTGGATCAGCTCAATGCTTCTCAGTAAAAAGATTAGTTCCTGCTCAGGTGACGCCATTGTGAGAAGAGCAGTCTATAGAGGTACAACGCAGGGGGAGGGGAGTGCTATCACCACTCCTGTGGCTACTGGTAATGGATGAAATCCTCATCCAATTAGAGGGAGAGAGGGATTTAAGGCAGTTGCCTACGCGGATGACATATGCATCCTGGTAACTAGAAAATTTCACTCTACTATTAGTGGAAGGCTCGAGTATGCGCTGCTTAAGCTGGATAACTGGGCCAATAATAGTGGATTGAGCGTAAACCCCTCGAAGACGAAGCTGGTCCTTTTTGCAAGAAGGAGGCAGGTACAGTTTCAGACTTCCAAAGCTGGGTGGAGAGGATCATACTTTCTCTAGTGAAGCAAAGTATTTGGGAATCATACTCGATTCCAAGCTGAGCTGGAAGATTAAACTAGAAGAACGCGTGAAGAAGGCCAGCGTGGTACGAGAATATTTGGCAGAAATTGGGGATTAAAACCCAAAGTGGTACGGTGGATGTAGACAGCCATAGTTCGGCCCATCCTCTGCTACGGCTGTACCAATCCAAATCCAAGGGCTGCTTGTATGGGAATAACTGGGAGTCTGCGCACCATGCCTACGACAGCACTGGAGGTCATGCTTGACTTACGGCCGCTGGACCTCTATTGCAGAGGTGTAGCGGCAATTAGTGATGTCAGGCTGAGGGTGGGGGGTTGGTGGATGGAGAGGGGCTCATAAGTTGGCCAAAAAAAGGCTCTGAATTAGATAGCTCCACAGCGGAAGCTTATGTGAGGATCCCAATTGGAGCAGTGGTGGACCAACAGGGATAGCTGGCGTATTGCAAGGCAATAGTTGCCTGCATATGACAGAAACAGGACAAGGGAGCTGCTTAATGACAGCCGAACAAACACCAGGAATCTAGTAGGAGTCTTTACGGGTCACTGGGCCATAGATGACCATGCTAGAAGACTGGGGATAGCGGCGAACGATTTCTGCAGGAGCTGTAACGACTCGGAAGAAATCGAATCCCTCCAACAGGTGCTATGCGAATGATCCGTTCTGATGAATAAAAGAAGTAGGCATTGGGTAGCTACTTCTTTTCAAATCTGGGGGAGCTGTAAAACAAAGAATTTAGATGTATCCTGAGTTTTCTGAGAGAAGCAGGATGGATCTAGGTAAAGAGTCTTGGAGTTATATTGAGTTCCCTAATGGAAGCAGAATGGATCTGGGGTGGTTTGAAAAGGTTATCCCATGAGGCTAGGGGCAAAATGGACCCACTAGAGGTCTAAGTGATGCAGGCTAGTTGTCTTGCGGCACCCCTCTTACCTAACCTAACCTAAGTTATGATCGTTGACGTTATGCATGCTTGGATATCTGAACTTGGCGTGGAGTTGACCTAAAACAACCGGCTGCCGGGACAGAAAGAATGGTACAGATGTTAGATAGGTCTCGCTCTACAAGAACACCAAGCATGTACTTGGTTATACTGGGTACTCAACAACAAAGCAGTTTTAGAAATATATGAGAAAACCACTTCAACAATCAAACTTGAACAGAGAGGTTACCATACGAAATTATATACGGGCATTCATCTAAGATATAATAAGAATTAGTCTTAGACCAATTCTAGCTTTTTTGCTTTGGTTTCAGCTGTGAACTTAAAGTTGGTGCAAAATGAGTGAAGTCTCCAACATGATTTGTGCTGAAAATTACGTTGAGAGCTACTCAAACTGTGACAACTGTCCTCTTACTGTCCTCTTACGAAGTTTGATTTATTAAAGTGGAAGTACGTTACTTTTAAGAAAAGAAAAAGAGATGAAAAACTGCGAGATCATGTTAATATAGGAAATATTGCACAATTCTTCATGCCGCTTTTAAATGCTTTTCTATGCAAAGAACAGCAATTTTTTTTAAATAAATATATCAAAGCAGACAGAGATATTAAGAGTTAGCAACAGTTTACAGATAATCTTACATGTATACAGCAAAAAACCAATGTGCAAAGATACAACCTCCGCATAACATGGCGCCAGTTTACACCTACGACATAAAAGTAACTGTACAGTCGTACATCGAATAAATCGTTGTCAGGGCAACTGATGTGTATGGTTTCATAAGAAAATAAAATCAATAAAAACGTCTCCAAGGTTACGTAAGAAAATCTTTTACCTCAGTAGTCTTTGCAACGAATGAACTGCCTATATAAATGGGAATTGGCGCTCTAACAAGCGCAGTCCTTTCTGAGCAGACCAGGTAATGCTTTAAATTATCAATCTGCTAAGTAGTGCTTTAAACTACTTGATGCCACCAATTGTATAGTGCTCTAAACTATACAATTGGAATTACCAAGGATAACAGAAACTATAGATCGCTTTAAGATTTATAGTATTCTTTATAGCTGACCAGTCGTACACCGCATTTAAGTGTAAGGGCTGATAAGCATTATTCAAATACTATAAAACTGTGTATGGCGATTCAAACGATATATAGTGCTCTAAACTGTATATGGTGAGTTGAACTATACACAGTACAATAGACCTTAGCTACAGTATCTTGAATTGTTTCCAGTGCTTTAAACTGGTTGCAGTGCAGTAAACTTGTGTATGGTGATTCAAACGATATATAGTGCTCTAAACTGTATATGGTGAGTTGCACTATACACAGTACAATAGACCTTAGCTACAGTATCTTGAATTGTTTCCAGTGCTTTAAACTGGTTGCAGTGCGGTAAACTTGTGTATGGTGATTCAAACGATATATAGTGCTCTAAACTGTATATGGTGAGTTGAACTATACACAGTACAGTAGACCTTCGCTACAGTATCGTGAACTGTCATCAGTGCTTTAAACTGACTACGGTGCTAGTAAACTATTTATTGAGAACCAATTATACAATAATTGAAATCTCTTTAAATTCAAGAGTTATACATCAAAACATATAACCCATCTTATAGTTGCTGTATATACCGCTTTAAGGTGTATGACTCACTAGACTATAACATTTTTTAGTCACAAATAAATCTAATCACTGCATTTTTCTACCATTTCAGATAGAAAAATACAGCAGAAAAACCGGTAAATTATTTGATAAAAGGAAAATTGTTAAATATAAGTTTTTCAACCTAGTATAAGTTTTTTGGTGTCAACCCAATGTTACAAAATAAATAAAAGATATAATTTCAAAAAACTGACTGACTTGTCACTTACCTAGCACCTTCATTTATAATTTTTGTAAGACGACCTAATAAGAGGTTCGTACAGTAACCTTAAACCGATAAACGGTTAATAAGCTGAAAAAAATTGCTTTTCAACATTTTTAAAGCTGATAGATAATTAGGTATACATATGTATATATGTATGTACACGGGTAATCGCTATTCTACTACGTGTTGTTTCTGTTTACACTTTTGTCTTAACGGTTCATTCTGATACTAATTTATGAGATAATCTAATGTTAAATAACCCTTGAAATTTTTACATTTTATGTAATATTTATATATAATTTTATACAATTATTTAAATTAAATTCTAATTAGCTAATTATTAGTTAAAACAAAATTGCCACACTATAATATAAAAATAATAGGTACTCTTTTGTCTATTAACTAGTCAAAAGTATTTTTGTGATATTACTCAATGGTATTTTTACGGTATTGTTAATTATCTAGTTCATAATCCTTAGTAATATATATTATTATTTTTATTCTTGTGATTTACACTATATTTTGCTTCCTATTTCAACTCTGTGCTCTCCATATCTCATCAAAATTCAACTATCAAATAATAATTAGTGAAAGAGAAAATAAAAAGTTATTGATTATTCACAACACACAGCCGCTAAGTTTTGCATTTCCTTCGAACAAAAATTAACCCTAGTATTTCCGCTACAATTACAGGTCTAAAAATGTGCTGTAATACAATGCTTCGCTGACGTTACATACCTAGACATCACTCCCACTTACATTTTTCTTCGTACAGTGACTCAGTCTTTACCGTTATTTTGCGCTTCCAGAGACTCATAGTTAGAATTTGGTTTGAAAAATATTTTTAGTAAATGCAAGGGAAAACACGGAAAAGATTCTTACTCGCTTCAACATGGAATCCTGTAATATAGTTGCTACTCATATATAAATAGGATTACAGTTAACACGAGCCCAAATATCTGGTGTGTTCAATACACTTTACCGATAATTTATAGAAAGTTTGATGTATCTGATGCTTGGATTCTTCCTCCACTTGTGCTTTGCTACAAATTTTTTAGTTTGTACCAGGACTGTGTTGACAAGAATCACTGAATGCATTTTTACTTTATACCAGAATTATGACTCCAGCCGACAATATTAGTTACTTCTTTCAAGTTGTTAAAAATGAAATATCATGTGCTACTAGCAAGGAGTTCCAAAACTTTCTACAGCGTATTGACGTTCGAAAGAGGTAAAGATTTCGATAAACTCTTCCCAACATCAACCACCATTTTTAATATTACAATTAAAGCCTTGCAATTCTATTGAAGGTCTTTCATGTTAGACAATATAATAACAACACAAAATAGTAAATATTTTTATATAGATAGAGTGATCCTTTACAATTCACAATAGGCTTCTTGTCAGTACACAAACCACCTTTTAACGCATTATTCATGAGGTTAACCATGTTAGGTCATTTTTCCCTCCATGTTTTGGCGATACTAATTGGTCTGCTGGTACAGCACGAGCCGGTTTCTGTAACACGGAGAATTTAGGAATTTGTGAGATGAGAATTTCGTTTTCTTCGAATTCATAATTCCCTAAATCTCCATTTCCAATTCACTAACATGCTTGGAGAATTAGGGAAAACGTAAGAAGTGTGAAAAAGTCCGAATCGTCTGGGACGATTAAGGGTATCACTTCTTGTTGTAGAGGGTTGAACTTTTTTTTCATATTTGAGGTATAATAAATCGTAATAAATTGAAATTTCTTTTTTGTAGGGGTAGTTTTTGAGGAATGTAAGATGGTAGGTTTTCTCGAGTTTTTCCGGTATAACGGGAAAAAAATGGGAGCTCAGGACAAACAAGATAGATGGAAGAAATAGGGCGAGGAGGATGCGGGGTAGAAATGGGAGCGGATTAACGGAAATTAAAAAAAAATAAAAACAATATCAGGAGTTGCAATAATTCGCAGGGGTAAGCTCAGGATCTGTACGCCCAAAAAAAAAAATAAGAATTCACTTTGGTAATTAGGTATGCATGGGTATTATCTTAATATATAAAAATCCAATGTCACTGTGTTTGTACACGCTAATCTCCGAAATCGCCCAACCAATTTCAATGAAATTTTGTGAACGTGTTTAGTTGGTTCCAGCTTGAGAGATAGGATAGTTTTAGACCCGAAAGATAGCGCTGTTGTCTAGACGTAAAAAACTGCCTGACAACGGGTAGATGTGGAAAGCTGAAATTGTGTACACGGCGTTTTCATAAAAATTGAAAATACATGTTCAAAAATGGACTAAATCGATTTCGATTTTTAGTATATATTTGGACACGGTCTGACAACGGGTGCACGTAGAGAGCTAAAATTTGGTACGAGGTGTTTTCATAGTAATAGCAAAAAAAAATTAAAAACAGACTAAATCGGCCAACCCCTTCTTGGTGTTGCCATACAAAATTTTTGTAGTTCAATATATATTTGGAAACTGTCTGAGAACGCGTCGCCGTGGAAAAAGCTCAAATTTTATGCACGGCATTTAAAAAAAAATCTAAATTAAGGTTCAAAAATGGGACAAATCGGGCAACTATTTCGTAGGGTTGCCATACAAAAATTTCTTTTTAAACTATATATTTGGGCACTGTCTGGGAATGGGTCGACGTGGAGAAGTAAAATTTGGTACATGGTGTTTTCATAGCAATAGTAAATAAAATTACAAAAATTCTCGAAATCGGGTGATCCCTTCTTGATGTTGCCATACAAAACTTTAGTTTGTCACTATATATTTGGACACTGCTTCACGCATCGAATTAGAGAGCTGAAATTTTGTACTCGGGACTTTTTTAAAAAAGTGTAAATTAAGTTCAAATATGAGACCAATTGGGCAACTCTTTCGCATGGTTGCCATACAAAAAAATTGGTACGTGGTGTTTCCATAGCAATGGTAAAATCGATTTTTACTATATACTTGGAAGCTGCTCTAGAAGGCATCCAGGTGAAGAGCTCATATTTTGTACACGTCGTTTTCATAAAAATTGCAAATACAGTTTCAAAAGTGGAGCAAAGCTTGCAACCCTTTCTTGATGTTGCTATACAAAGCTTTTGTTTTTCACTATATATTTGGACACTGCCTACCGCATCGACTTAGTTTGCCTTTTTTTAAAAAAAAGGGAAATTTAGATTCGAAAATGGAACCAATCGGACAACTCCTTCATAGAGTTGCCATACAAAAATTTCGTGTTTTACTAAATATTTGGGCACTGCTTGAGAACGCGTCGACGTAGAGAGCAACACTCTCCCACACATATGAATGTATGCACGCACACTCCTACAGTACAGAATCGCGCGATCGAGTCAGATAAAAGCTTAGATATTATGCATCTATGACCACCCCACCCCCACCCACATCTATCTAGGTATCTATATTATCGCCGGGCATCGCCGACGGGCTTCTCCTAGTAGGCTATATTTTATTTCGAGTTTAGAGTACAGTGCTTTTTAAAGTGAAAAAATGGGCGTTTTTGGAACAAAAATGGAAATATTTTCAACTCATCATTGCGAACAGCTGGTCGTGGAAATTCGTTCCCATGACAAAAATGTTCACAACGGAGTACTAATGGATGTGAAACAAAGAACGGAAGAAATATATGCAAAATATAGGAACTGGGGTGTATATGACCCTACTGCAAAAAATCCGTTTTTCGGTGGTAAAGTCAGTTATAACGTTAAAGCGATAAAAAAATCTACACCACTCGATTACCCTCTCCTCCTTTGGACAGCCCCCTATGGGGGTGGTACGACCCCAACCCTCAAAAAATGTTCACCTATATTTATTTACTCTAAAACCCTTACTCTATCAGAAAAAACCCAAATACTCTACAGCCGTCCCACGCAGAGTTAGACGCACGTGAATATTGCGACAAAAAAGTTTACCGCCGAGGCCTCTCCAATCTGCAAATTACCGTTAATCGAAATAAAATATAGACTGTAATACCCATGCATACCTAATTACCAAAAAGAATTCTAATTTTTTTTTATTGGGCTTACAGATTACCCCTGCAAATTATTGCAGCTCCTGATAGTTTTTTTTTTTTTAATTTCCGTTAATACGCTCCCATTTCTATCCCCGCACCCTCCCCATCCCACGTTCTCCATCTATCTTGTTCGCCCTAAGCTCCCATTTTTTTAAACCGCATACATTCTCCTTCTCTCCATTCTCCCGTTTTACCAGAAAAACTCCAGAAAACCTACCCTCCTACATCCCTCAAAAACTACCCCTACAAAAAAGAAATTTATTTCGACATTGGAAGGTAATAGACAGATATACCTCAAATATGAAAAAAGAAAAGTCCAACCCTCTACAACAAAAAGTGATATCCTTAATCGTCCCAGACGATTCGCTCTTTTTTACACTTCTTACGTTTTCCCTAATTCTCCAACAATGCTAGTGAATGGAGAATTAGGGAATTACGAATTCGAAGAAAACGAGATTCTCATCTCCCAAATTCCCAAAGTGTCCGTGTTAGAGAATCCGGTCCCAGATGTGAATACTCCACTATTACTTTACACGATTATTTAAAATATAAGGTGTATGCTAATAACCCATAAACTTAAATTAATCTAAAAACCATATCGGACCAAAATTGAAACACACAAACATTTATTGATTTGATGAGAAGCTTGAACTTTCTTAGGCCCTTAATGAAAACCATTTAAGACAGTATTTTTCATAAATGAAGCAACAACAAAATATTTGCAATAAGCTACTGAATGTGTTTTGATTTTTTTAAATATATTAGCGCATGCAAAAGTTATTAGTAAAAGAAATGATCGCAAGAACGACAAAACATGACATGCATATTTACATGAAACATAGAGCTGATTCCATTAGTATCTTGCTTCAATTGAGGGAATACAAATGTAATTTATACATGCCATAAGCTTTTATACCTACAATGATTAGATAAAATAAAAAATAAATGTACCTTAAATCGGGACGATTATTTTGCGTTATCAAAGACGTGGAACCCGATTATTTAGAAACCAAAATTGACAAAAAAAAAATAATAAACTAAATCAGTACCTTGCTGTAGGTACTTCTTCAATTTTAATTTTCAAAAATCGGAGCTCGTAAGTACATAACCCCACCAAAGTAGGCAGTACCATGACTATCAACACCGCAACCTGAAAATGAGACCACACCGGTACTTGGGTAGTAAAACAACGGATACCGAGATCCTACCCATGGCCCTCTACAGTATAAAGATATGTATTATATATTTTTCTGAAGAAGAGCAAAAAAATGGGCGAGTGTGGCGACAGTACTCTTTTTATATGCCATTGTCAAGAAACAAATGAAGCAAGTGTAGAGAAATGTTTACATTTCCACCTTACACGTTTATGAGAATCGGAAAAAATATTCTCTGCATTACCAAATGGATGATTGCGGCTCCTTTCTCGGTTCTCCACTAAGTTCACTTTGATTGTAAGAAACGCTTCAATCCTAAAACCCAACGACCATCCTGAAAATTGACATTTGCTCTGAAATGTTCATATTTTACTTCCTTTATTGCTGGCGCTTCGAGATTAACGTCGTGTGAGAACTTCATTCCGGTTTAGTCCCATATTTTGGGAATCGAATAAAATATTTAATATCGACAAGATTCGACCTCTACATTTTTACTTCTGTGCTCGAACTGTTCGATTCCTGGCTAAAGTACGCTTTTCATTCATGAAGAAGTGTATTTGTTAATTCACCTTAATGTTTAGTTTCTAAAAATTATTAGTATACTACTAAAAAATTCAATAAATTATAAAGTAATTACAGAAATAAGGATTTCGAAAAATTTCAAACCATTATATTCTTCTACCGAGCTATCACTTGTCGTCTTTTCTACCTTTTTCAATGGATACATCCTTTATGCTGTGATTAAACCAAAGCAGAAGTCCAAAATGCAAATATGTATACATGGTATGTTAGTTCCACATAAAGAAATGTAAAAGATAAAAACAATCGTCGAGATGAAATAAAAAATAACGAAAAATTGCATTTTTATCTTGTTCTTACTAGGGACCGTAAATAATTATTATTACTGATTTTTCAAATGAAAAAATCATCCATCAAACAGAGGTTCTTCGAAGAGGGAATAAGTCACATAGTAATATATTTTTATGCAGTTTCATTATGAGAAATAATTTTAAAAATGTGATTTTTAAAATTAAAATTATTCCATGATTATTTCTTTGGATTTTTATTATTTGAATCATGAAATAATAATTATGTTCAATTTTTATTTTTTATAGTCGAAGATAATAATTATTTTTGATTTCTATTTGTTTTTTTATCAGAAATAAAAATCATTTTCAGATTTATATTTTTTTGATCATAAATAATAATTATTTTTGATTTTTATTTTTTATCAAAAATAAAAGTCATTTCATAATACATATTAGTTCACGTACTCGAATTTGTGTGAATGCATTATAACATTTTCACCCAAAATCTGTTCACGCACTCAGAAAATTGGGGAAAATATGTAGACGTCACACTTCCCCTTCAATAAAGTTTTAGCCCAAATCCACCCAAGAAAAAACTCCGGGTAAATGTGTAAAAACTGTCAAACACATTAAAATTTGAAATCGAGAATTGTCAGAAGTTTAAATTGTCAAAGGAAAAATGGACAAGGCGGCAGAATTTGCAAATGATGTGCACTGTTTGCCCAGGTCGTATAAAAATTTACAATATAGTAAGTGAAATGAATGAATGAATATGTTTGGCATTTTATTTTCAAATTAAGTTAGCTTGACAGTTTGTAATTGTCACTTTCGCTTTCTGCCCAAGAACACACAAAAGTTGTTCATGTACTTTCCAAATTTGATAGCTTCCCCTCCTGCACATTTTCACACAAAAAAGCCCAAGAACGAAAACACCCGAGAAGTACGTGAACAGACCTTTTATCTGATGATTTTTGAGTTAAGTAAAAAAATTATAAAAATATAAATCGGAAAATGCTTTGATAAAAAAAATAAAAATCAAAAATAATTATTATTTCTGATCAAAAACAATAAAAGTCAAAAGTAATTAGCTTAGACTATAAAAAATAAAAGTTAAAAATAATTATTATTTCATGATTTGTTCATTATGATCGTAACAATTATGGTTGCTGGTCCTTACATCTTCTACTAATTTTCAATTTAATATTTTATCTTTTTAATACTGGCAAAGCTCCTTCGAGTTCAAGTAAAACTCCAGCCTTTTACTTTTTAAGAATTACAAAAAGTTATACAGCTACAATACCTCCAGACATATTCAGGACTACCGGGGAATTCGATTCGATCTAGATTCCATCGAATCAAAGTTTTTCATATAGCATTTTTTACTAGTAAAATTAATCGAATTCCGTGATCTATTTTGTCCTACCTTAGACAAACTTAATATACTTTTCGCGCTCTTGCAAACCTATTAAATAAAAGCATACAAAACATGCTTAAAAGCTTTCTCTCTTAACAAAGGAATCGTTGTTTCTGCTCATAGGCACACTTTCTGCTATTCCACTGGACATCTAGTATATTAAGTTTGTCTAAAGTCCTACCTTGACTTCTTCATTTCATTACCTATTCTATCTTATTTAAACTTCACCGCAGTTCTTCACTTGATACTCGATCTGTTTGCCGAAGTTTTAGGAAGGTAACAACCTGCTATTTCCAAATTTACGAACGCCCAAACCCAGTGGGGGTAAAAAGCCCTTACTTTGTGCCACGAAAATTTTACTAGATACCATTTCCACCCATCAGCTTCGATAATTAAGTGATAAGTTTTCTGTGCCCTGCCCTCTCTAGCCGTAAATTATTTGAATTTAATACATCTTTTGTTTAAAAAAAAAATAAAAAGAACATTTTTAATCTTTCAATCTATTGGTTTCATTAATGTAAATATACACTCAATGTATATTTACATATACTGTGTTCCGGAACTTTCGACTTTATTTTAGACGTCCACTTCAGTGACCGCCATTGTAGATAAAATCTTAGCATCTATTTTGTTTGTATTCTTTATTAACAACTAGACGGACGTACTCTATCTAAGTTCATCCCCTTGTTCAAGAGTAGTAACATTTTTGAATATTTCAAAATTGAGCCATTGTATCTCTTGGTTAGTCTTGTTCAGCATAACGGGGATGGGACGGGAAAAGAGGGTTGAATTTCAAAATCCGGCTCTGTCTAACACAAGTCCCCAATCAATCCAATGCCTTTTTTGCAAATTCTTTTCCTTTTCTTGATCCCCAACAGGCAAACATTTCGAGAAAGGAAAAAACAGTACTCAGCCAATATACAACTAAACTTTTGTGATTTTGTATTCTTCTGTGCGAATTGTAAACCAACTTTTTGGGGAATATTAGCTAATTTTTTAAGAAAATAACTGCCTTTTCCTATAAAATTTGACTTGTCTTGCTTTCGACCTGCTGCCTTCACTTATCAAAATATTTCTAGATGTAGTATAAGCTTTACAATAAATCTACTTTATTTGATTTTCCATGAAACCATGTGCCTTAAAAGCTTAAACAAGATGTCTTTGTAATTAAAAAAATTAATCTCTGTAATAGAAACAATACAAGAGCAATCATTACATTTGTTTGTCGTCAACTATTTATAGTTGCATCGATGCAAAATTTAGCCTCGCTAATTTTGCATAGATACATTTTTTTAATTTACCTAAAATTTGATTCACATGAACTGAGCCTACAGAAGCTGGCTACTTGTTAACAAAATATGCAGAAAAAAATTGCATTTATGTTTAACGAAAAAAAAACAAGATTTTGTTAACTTATTATACATAAAAAAAAAACATTTAAGGAAAGTATCTAATTTTCCCCTATACAAAAATTCAGAGGCCAAAAAACAAGGTAAATTGAGCCACACATAAGCACCGTTTTTAATACGATATGAAAAAAAATCCTCATTAAATTTAGAAATAAATAATTTATAATTTTGTTTTAAAAATTAATATTTTCCGCTATTTGATCTTATTTAATATACACAATCATCAAAGAAAGAGACTTTAAACTTTTATATTAGTACATATCTTGCAACAAATTGAAATTTTGTTACCCTATATAATTACAGAACAATCTTAAAATAATTATAAAAATAAACAGCGATATAAAATATACAGTTTAACGATTTTGACTTTTCGAGTGGGCGATCAGCCACTGCAATGTTATATCAATGTTGTCTTTTTCCTTACACGAAATGCTATAACAGCAAATTTCTCTATCTTGTATGCTAGAGAGATTCCTATAAAAAGAAACTTTTTAAATTGTTGTTGATTTATGTGCAAATAAAGAAGTGGCTAAAACATGAATGTAAATACGTAAAAATAATATCAAACATCTTTAATCGAAGATATAGTGAAGCTGTTCCCCAGGTTAGAAGCGACGATGGAAAACGTTTGGAGGTCCAAATAAAGAGCAACTGCAAAATGCATACGCATCCAGACTAAATAATAAGATTAAGATAATAACCTATAATTTCTGGAGCTCTCCTTATGAATGAAACCAAAAGCCTCAGAGCATGATTGTATTTTATGGTTAACTGCTCGAGCATGGAGAAAAAATTAGAAAAAAATAATTGAAGAAAGCTGCATTCTGTTGGCACCCACCAGCAGATTATGTATGCTACAAGCAACAGATACTGGAACTCATTAAATTTTATAAAGTTTTACGGTTCCACAGAAAACTCCGATGTTGAGCTCATGAATTATGGGTTGGGGCAGGCCAAAAGGTGTCGTCAGCTATGAATAAATGACAAAACGGGGAACATAGTTAACTCAATAAAGAAGTTATGAAACACGTGAACAAAATTGGATAAAAATCGATTTGAGCTAAGAAAAAAATATACTTTTGTCTTTTACATAAATGTGGGAAAACAACTTAACCATGCATTGTCCTAGTGCGACTTAGGCAACGAGTTAAAAACAAAAATTTAGAGAACGTAGAATTGCGATTGATAAATTCTTGTTAAAAATTCTTTCAAGCTATTCATAATAGTGAATTTTTCCTACTTCGAGTCACACTACCTTAATTTTTTAAGAAAAAGTTAAATTTCGCTTTGGCCAATAACTCAAACTGAGAATGATCTGGACGTATTTCCATGCCCATTATATCCGTGTTTCATTTGCGTGGTGTTCAAAGAACGCTACCCCACCCACCCCATCCTGTGGAGGCACACGGCCTTTAAAAAAAATTGATTTTAGTTCGAGAATGGGGCAAATCAGGCAGCTCTTTCATAGTGTGCTACCTACATGCTATTTTAACACGTGATATACAAAGTCCTTAGGCATCGATTCTGCACAAAAAATCGATAAATTTATGAGATAACGATCTTTCGAAGAAGGTGAAAAATCATTTGACCACAGCATTGGGCTAGGTAAAACTTCTCAACATTCCCATCGTTCATAATTCACAACTCACCAGAACCATCACAAAAACGGGTGCCCAAGTGCAGAGTATGTGATTGAATTTCAGATTTCAGTACAAATGTAATATTATTATAAGTAAGCTGAACCAAGCAACTAAACAAGACGAGATGCGTGGTGCTCATATACCTATGGATGTGTTATTCGGCATGTGTGTGAAAGCGACAACAGTCGTTTTTTTTAATCGAGCCTTATGTCAACTTCGATACACCATTGATATTTTCGACTTATAGTCATATGAAATTTTAATATTGATTTCTTTGATGAAAAGATAGGTAAAGTTGTTTGCCACCACTATGTATATAATACGACAAACTTACATTCTTTCAATTAATCCAGTCTCATCCAGAGCACCAGACAGATCTCTTTTATTTCCGAGAACCAGAACTGGAATGCCAGCCAATTGGGGCTTATCCAATAATGAATGAAGCTCATTTCTTGATGCTTCCATTTTATCCAAATCCGCAGCATCTACCATATACCTAAAAAAAGTTTAAAGTAAATTAATATTTTATTTTTTATATGGACGTAACATACACTATAGCGTTGACACCACGACAATATCGTTCCCACATTGATCTGAAACGGGGTTGGCCTCCAATATCCCACACCTTAATGGTGACATTGCCCTTTGTTATTTTGCGCATATTGAAACCAACTGTAGGAATCATATCCTCGCTAAATTGTCCAGACTGGAAAGGCACATATTTTTACACTAACAAATTATACAAAAATTTTTATATGTACATGCATTTTTCATAAACAACTTATTTTAATGACCAGACTTCGCACCAATTTGAAGATACAACTTCGACGTTGGAGAAATTAGAAATTATTGAGTAAATATGTATTTTTTACCACTCGTCGTTAGTAATTCAATCTATGAATATGGGCTCAATCATAAAACATAACTAGACGATTAAACATATTTGATTCGAGTGTATAAAATTATAGGAACATACAAAATATAGAAGAAAAATCACTCATATTCGAAGCAAGAGATGCAAACAATTGTCTATAACGTGCAATAAATCAAGAGCCAACCGACCTCCTAGATGTCATTGCTGTTGCTATCGATCGCGTGTACCTAAGAGTCGCATGCAACTTTGGAAGCGAGCACATCAGGCGACCAAGAAACAACGAAAATCTGTCTGAGATTGCTCCAGTTTGGGGTGCTATTTCGGAAATATAATTTAAGTATGTAGAAATAGGACTCGATAGCAACCAATAGGCATAACGCTATTGGCGCTAATAGATCCTGCCGTGTTATAAAATTCCGCCAGGTCTGAATGGCTCTTTTCTCATTCCCTTATAATACTCTCTTCATGTTAAAGTCGGGCAGATTCATTATAAAGTATATCCGGGCGCTATTTCATTGTAGAACTTAGAACGTTAAAAAAAGGGGGGATCGCTTTATTTTGTATCAGTTCGTCATTTCTGATTGTGGGAAAAACTTAGATTATATATCATGTACTTTTAGTGATATTTTGTATAAAAGTGATTAAAAGTGACTTATAGTTTGTAATAGTTAAAAACTATAGTGAAGTTTTGTTTTGTTGAAGAGATTTTATATAATCAAGACTACGGAGTTTTGAATTTATAGTGATGAAGTTTGCTGACCTGTGCTGTATAAACAACCGGTGTTGTTCTCGTAGGAAATCATACAAAGGCAATGCTAAGAAATATTCAGTTTCAATCATTAAATTACGTGGCCCCTCTGAAAATCTCGTACTTTTACTGCTTCCATGACTGACACGAAAACATCGATGCTGTTCTACTACATAAAGAGAAATGCTAAGTTTTTCTTCTATATAGCCTTTCCTTTTTGCTATATAATCTAATACAGTTACACATTGCAACTTTTACTGCAGCTGAGCACAAAAAGCTGCGCTACTCGAGTTTTGCAATGTATAAACACCTCTGACACCCAAACAGTTTCGCCTGCAGCTCGATTGCTTGTAACTTTTTCGTTCTGCCACAGTCGCGGATATTGTAATGTAAACATCTAAATAGAAGGTTGTAGGCGCAGTATAAAAATTTTAGTTTGGTTGAAACTTGTGCTGCGGTTGAGCGTGTAGTTTTTTAAGATATTGCTTAGATTTGTGCGGCAAGTTTAACCAAATTTTAATTTAAAATTCTTCAAAATTCATAGTTGCTTTATTTATTATTATTTTACCTGCAAAATAATAACTAATGCAAATAACTCAATGAAGATTTCCTTGTAAAAACTTATCTAGACAACACCACAAGTCTACCTAAAAGTTTTACTTGGTTTATCCAGTATGGTGTCACGGGGAATAAACATCTATTTTGAAAATTGAAATGAGAAATCTTACTACCATATAATCCACACTTGCTTTTGGTAAAAAGCATTTGTAGAGAAAATTGTTTGACCCTATCATCGAACTTCTATTATGGTAGGTAATCAAAGATAACCATACTAATGAGACCTCTCTGATTGCTGGGTTGAAAAGTTTGATTTTTTTCTGCATTTTCAATGTATTACAGAAATTTATTGAAATTAATTTCAGTGAATTTCTATAGAGACGAGAAATTGTCCACCTGAAAGATATTAATATAGGCATCCTTTAACTTTATCATAAGATGAGTCACTTGCATAAAAATTTCTTCAAAACCGTCACGTGATAAGCGCAAGAAATTTTTATAAAAAATGTCATCTGCAGTAAGTATATAGTTCTTTTTTTCGCTAGCTACCCATTTTTTACTCAAAATGATGCTATTTTTTTTTGTTTTTGATTTTCACTTGCAGAATTTTGTCCACAAAATGCTACAGAATTTAGGTGGAGACTATTGACAACAAAACTGTGCGCAGCAACACCTGGTGCTTATGTATTGTAACTTTTTTTGAACTGTTTTGAATTTTTATTCTAACACGTGTAAACACAACTGCAACTTTTGCAGCAGCAACCTAAAAGCTGCGCAGTAAAAGTTAAAGTTTTCACCAGATTCTGCCGACATCAGACGTAAGTGCGTCAGCACAAGTGCGTTATCGTCTACCGTGTAATTTCAATAGATACACATAAAACGTTAATTTTGATAGTATTTATCGGAGTACGTAAATGCTCGCTCGCGAGCGGCTCCTGATGCGGCTCTCAGATTCTCGCTCGCAAAAAAATCTTCTTAAACGCTCCCACTCGCGAGCCGGAGCAATTAAATAGCTCCGGCTCGCGAGCCTGGTACCCTAGTATTTATAGAATGATTTTCGAAAGTGATTTTTTCTGCATTAAGAAGATATATATAAAGAATGTTATGAAAAGTTCTTAAATTTACAATTTTTATTTAATTTTTTCGCAATAATTTGTCAAAAAAACCTGTAATGACAAAGTTTATATAACTTTTAAATTTGATATAAAGGGTAGGAAACATTTTTATTTAATAAATGAGCTCATCATCCTCCGCTTTTTCATTTGAACACATTTTACCATTCCAAGAAAATGTTTTTTTTTTTATGGATTGAATATCAAACGAAATAGGAGCATGCAATAATAAACATACTTAAACACTACAGCTGTTTGACTGTACCACAACTGATTTATCTGAAGATGCAGTATAACATTTCAACTGGAGAGAACCCGAAATAAATTTTATAAAATTTGTAGATGGGCATTTTTGCCGATAGGAAATTAATGGGAAGCTCATTTCATTTTTATTAAATCAGTGACCTTGAAACACCTTCTCAGTCAAGGGAACTATTTAGCAGTATTTGTGTCAATATGAGGTATGAAAATGCCTAAATAGGCCTTTCAATTCAGTAATTTAATAAGTCGTCAAATGTGGACATTTAATCTTTTACTATGTACTAACATCACAGGCTGCTAAATTTTAGCAGTCAATTCATTGCCATTCATGGTGTGATTATATTTATGCATTAATTTTATAACAAAGATTTCATTATGTTTAACTTGGTAGCCGGCCCGATATTTAGTTGTGTTTTTGCATTCAGATCAAAACTTACTGAAAACGCGATAGAGAAAATTTATTACAAACGACAGAATGAAAAAAATAAAGGCCACAAACTGTTTTTGTATTAACTACGATATGTACTTAAATTGAAAATTCGTTTTTAAACTTCCATGAACAGAAGCAAGAAGCAGGAATAAATGAATATGATTGCTTAAGATATTTAATCATATATTTAAAAAATTGTAGTTAGAGAGTTCACTGAAGATGATTCTTCACTGGAAAAGACGGAATATCTTACTAAAAGAAAGTTGTTTACTAAGGAAAACTCTACTTTTCAATTACAAGTATAAATGTAAAATTTAAAGAGAACTGGCCAGCTTATCCAACTAGTTCTTTTAAACAATATTGAATGAATTTAATAAGCTCTTAAGTAGGTGTATATCAGCTTTATACGTAATAAAACGGAGTGCAACGCAGCAAATTAATTATGCTTGATAGTTAGCAGAACCACTATCACCTTAAATTTAATTTTTGTTTGAGTTCCTGACCCCACCAAGCTCAAACGCTTATCTCTAGATTCATTAATCATATTGATTTTACCGAATGTCAACCGAAGCTCTTCAATTGGTGCGTGCATTTTTGTAATATTCAATTCAATACTACCCTAGTGACTCATCATATCATCTGAAACTTCTTTGTCTATTATCAAATCTGGAGCTAAGAAACGCGATTTTGATAATAGAAACTAAACTCACCGCTATAACATTAACAAATGTTGTCTTCCCTGAGAACTGTAGTCCTACCAATGTCAATTCCATTTCCTCCTTCCAAAAAAGACTCTTGAACCAGTCCAATATTCGATTAATTAGAGCTAACATTTTTATTTACGAATATTTGCCAGAAAAACTATATAAAAGAATGATAAAAATTACGCCCAATACTGTGGGAAATGAATTTCTAATACTTTTTGACAACAGCAAGTAGTAACCGTTTGACAAATGATGAGTCGATAACGTGAACGTGAAACAGATGGCACTACTACAAACTTTGGACCATATATCTTTCTAAATTATTGAGTAAAACTAAGTCAAAAATATATTGAAAAAAAAATATCGATTCTTGTCCATCTTTTGCTACAAAGATACCCAATAAGCAAATCGAACGGAATTCCGGTCGTTTTCCTTGTTATTTTTGACGAGTTTACCTGGAAATCCGTACTATTTGCGCACGGAATTCCGCTTCTTTGGCCGAAGGGAACTGCGCCGAGATTCCAAGTCTTTGATTGTATTGGTAGATGGAACTGAACGTGGAAATCTATCGGATTTCCATGTTATTTCCTTGTTTTTTTCGCATGGAATTCCAAGACTTTTCCATGGCATTTCTACATGGAATTCCTAGGGATTTGAAAGCTTTTTCTAATTTTTTTAATTAAGCAGTGGAACATAAATAATTTGTAGGATGCAAAGCAGTAGAAAAAGTTTCGAAAGTATAGAGAAAATAGTCAAACTGCCATGACTTGAATCCTTGCAAAATGCTTAAATAGAGTTTGATAAATTCGGAGCAAAGTATGACAGATTTAGCGTTTTGTAAGAATTAAAGTCATGGCACCTTGGTTATTTTCGCTATACTTTCAAAACTTTTTCTACTGCTATGCACTCTACAATTCAATTCAATTCGCAATCGCCTGTGTTTTGTAGAACACTACACGGAACCAAAAGACACAGCTAATATAAGCCAAGCCATTAAAAATTTTTCGTATACCTCCAACACATCTGTGAAGCTGTAGCGTATAAAAACATGCTGTGTGTGTGAGAATGCCGTCACTTTTTTCCGCTGGAATTCCGTGCGAAAATTCCACATCTGGAATTTTTGCTTATTGGGTAATTATGTAAAAAATCGGTCATTTTGAAGAAACATCGATGTTTTCGAAGTATCGATGCAATGTGTGCATTCCCCACCCCGTTAATGATAGCTGACATTTGGCGGATTGATGTTTGACTTTTGTTGTCCACGATTATTTGCAGGATTCGTTTATTAAAGTATATTTTTGCTTACAACTCTACAGGACGATATAAATAATGGTAATTATATACAAATACAATAAGTTATAATTCAGTTCCTAATGCTACTTATTCATTTCAGGCTCGGAATGCAGAAAAGGCTATGTAAAAAATATTGCAAAGCATATTTTCCTTATGATCCTCACTCTTTTCATTTTAGGACAACGCTGGCGCGATGGAGGGCAGCGAAAGAAGCCGAAACTGGCGAAAAGGATCGAAGACCTTTTCTGGCTTCCGAATGTACTGATCTTTCAAAGTGTGAAAAATACAGACTGGAAATTATACGGGAAATATCTAAAAAAGTGGCACAAATACAAAATGGTAATTTTTACAATTAAAACCATTTTGAACGTTAAATCAAATACTTCGTTTTATTTTGTTAATTTCAGCTGGATTAGGGGAATTCAGGATTCGCGATCTAAATGACGAAATCAATAAACTACTTCGAGAAAAACGTCACTGGGAAAACCAAATATCAGCACTTGGAGGACCACATTACCGCCGGTATGGACCCAAAATGTTTGATGCCGAGGGTCGAGAAGTTCCTGGAAATCGGGGATATAAATATTTTGGAGCAGCAAAAGATTTACCTGGAGTCAGAGAATTATTTGAACAAGAACCGCCACCTCCTCCTCGTAAGACCCGTGCTGAACTTATGAAGGACATTGATGCTGATTACTACGGCTATCGGGACGACGATGATGGAATCTTAATTCCACTTGAAGCAAAGGTAGAAAAGTTAGCTATGGAGAAGGCAATTTTAGATTGGAAGGAAAAAGTATTAAAAGGTGAAATAATAGGCGAAGATGAAGAAGAAATATATATTCAAAGTACAGTAGAGAGTTCAACTTATAAAGACAAAAATGAGAATGATCCTATGGAATTGCTTGGCCCACGATTTACAGCTCATGTACCTGTTCCCACGCAAAAAGATGTTGAATCAGCTTTGCTTAAAAGACGCAAACAGGAACTATTGGAGAAATACTGTATAGATGAAGATGCTAAATAAATTTTTTTTTTAATTCCAAATGGATTGACTGTAGTGGCTTATTTTTAAGATTTGAACCGTTATCGGACAACCCTATAAATCACTCAACGAAAAATCTACAAATTTCTTTGCATCAATTAATATTTTTATAAAATTCTCTCATTCAGAGACTTAACTCTGTTTGACCGTATCCCCCCGCATATAATTCAAGCCATAAACACATGTATACACATATTTGCGGTCGTCCTAACAGCGGCTCTACTAAGAAAAGAACACTTTCATTTTAAAGGATGTTCTACAGCCCAAAATTATTGCTCCATCTGAAAGGTTCTAGTATCTGTGTATAGAACTATATCTCGTGATTGCTAAACGAAGTTTGACTTGTTGTATTGTAAGGGCGCTACTACTGCAGGCGAAGCCAAAGGTAAGCCAGGAATGCCTCGCTCCAATATGAAATCAACGATGCCTTGATCTGATGTAGAGAACCCCTCAATTTGTTCATTAGAATTTTATGCATTTTTGCAGGCCGACAAACATTGTATGCACCTCAAAATAACTCCAGTCGGCCACTAGCACTGACTGACAAATATGGACTGACTACGTTCACAGAAATACGCGGCAGAAAGGGGGCTCACTTCTATATTGCTGACTCTTTCGGTAGTACCAACTGAGCACTGACATATAATAATGGATTGAGCCATCCTATCTAATTCCTATAGTCAAAAATGACAGAAATTTTGGTTAAAATCTTATTGTCTCTTTCAAGCTCAAAATGTACACTGAACTGTAACCAATTTTGGAAATAGTACGGCTGTATTAATTGGAATTCATTGGAATTGACATAAAAATTGAGACAAATATATTGCTTCTATACGTCTATCTCTTACAAGCTCAATAAAGTTTGACATCAAATCTGCACAGGAGCACATTTTTCAGTACCATTAAAAATTAATTTTTGTGTTATTTAAAACAATTCTAACTTCCCAAATAATTTTTATGTAATATAATACTATTTTTCAACATCTTTAGAGTATTTAATCGACGAATATTAACAAATTATGAATCGGTGTACAATTGTACGCAATTTAGGGTTTTCACATTTGTTCAATATTTGTGCTATTTTTGTAGCAGAATAGTATTGCATTAAATTAAAATTATTTAGGAAGTTAAACTTCTTTTAATTAACATAAAATCCACTGCAGATTTGATGTTAAATATTATTGAGCTTATAAGAGACAGACGTATATACTGTTACTGTTATATACTGTTTCCAGGATTGGTTACAGTTCAGTGTACATTTTGAACTTGAAAGAGACTAATAGATTTTAATCAAAATTTGTGCCATTTTTGACTTTAGGTATAGGAATTAGATAGGATGGCTCAGTCCATTCTTATTATATGTCAGTGGTTGGCACTAACGTAAGAACTCTTTTTGACAGATAAAATTGTGCTACGTGAAATATATACATTGAGCAGTACATATTGTATATGTCAGTGCAAGGTATATAGAATATTTCCCATTACGAACCACGTTCTGCCATTAGTGATGAATTATCGTGAAAATGTATAAGAAAGTACGGTACAGAGAACACAATACTCTCTCTCTCTTTCTTTCTTATGAAAATGTATATACATTAGTCACAGAATTACGTCACAGGCTATAAGCTGCAATGTGTCAAAATTGTAAAGGGAATAGCTTGTTCTCTATATTCCTTGTGTCAAGGACTATGCCGATGTTATCAAACGTCGGCTGAGTAGAAGTCGTGTACGCTAGCACTTTCGACCTTAAAGGGCGGTACGCCAAGGTAGAGCCAAGGAATTAGGCCAAGGAATTTTCCCACTTATTTCTTAAAGAAAATTTGACATTAGGTCAAGGAATTTTTGACAATTTGGATTTGTCAATTGTGTGATATTTCTGAGAATAAAGAAATAATACAGAAAGTAAAGAAATGGATAATTTCCAATGAAAAATGAAGATACACGTAAAATAATTTTTATTCGTCCATTTTTCATTATAAAATTGATACACCTCTTGCAAAATCGCCGTTCCTTCGTTTAATTTATTCCACCAGCGTCAAAATTCCTTACAGAAATAAGTGCATCGGTACTTATTTCTCAAGAAATATTGACATAAATGGATTTTTCGTAAAACAGAGACATCTTTTTGTCAATCGGGAAGTAGGGTTTTTCTGTTCGAATTACTTTTCTCTAGCGTACTACCTCAAGGAATCGGCCAAGAAAAAAATTCCTTGAGCATTCCATGACACTTTTTTTACATAGTTTTTGTATAGGAACAAAAATTCCTTGGCTCTAGCGTACCGGGCTTAACTCAAACAAACAGGAATCAATGGAAAGAGACAAGGTATATAGAATACAAGTTATTCCCATTAAAATTTTGGCACGTGCTCTGTGACGTATTTCGTGACTAATGTATATACATTTCAATTGGAAAGACAGAGAAAGCGCAGAGTATTGCGTTCTCTGTACCGTGCTTTCCTGTACATTTTCACGATATGTCGTCACTAATGGCGGATCGCGGTTTGTAAGGAATAATAATACTTTTAGGAAAATTCATAGATGGCACACTGTACACTAAACGAAAAAAATGCAGCGGTACGTCGGAAACATTCGCGCGGTTTTTTTTGTGTCAGAGTCAAGAGTGGTTTGTCGCGCATTATTCGAAGTTTATTATACTTCTATTGAAATTGCTGTGCTAGTCAGTACATTTATAATAAATTCAATAAAATAACGTTTACAAATAACAAATTTATCAATTTGGTGAAAGTCGTCAGCAATCCTTCTAAAAATGCCGGGAATAGCGGAACTTTCAACGGGATGCATGGAGGTAATAATAAAAAGCAATTTCACAACAAAAGGAACTGACCTGAAAATATTATTTCCATAGTTTATTATGACTGGAACAGATTGTGATAAGCCGGTTTTACAAATTTTGGGAACAAAAAAAATATCTGGTGCAGAAGGGAATGAGAGGTATCGGCTTTTAGTTTCTGACGGGAAATATTTAAACAGCTTTGCAATGCTTGCGACTCAGCTCAATGACTTGTACACCGAAGGAAATTTGGTGGAGTACACTATTGTTCGCGTGGAAAGATACATAACGTCAATGGTCAATAAATCTGAGAAAGGAAACAAGTAAGTTAGAGAATATGTTATAAAGCAGGCTCACCCTTGGGATGGGCAGGCGAGCATTATTAAAATGACCCAATCGTCTGAATATAATAACAAAAAAATTAAAATTAAATCAAATATTGTAAACCCTAGCTCAAGGTTACGTTGGTTGTAATTGCGGCATTGAGTACATCGATGGTTATCGTAACGTTCACGTATTCGTGATTAAAAACTTTTATTTCATTGCAAGGTCTTAAAGTAATACAAAGGCTAAAACGTCTCGCAATCATACAACTTTTTTTTTCATATTTTAATTGAAGAGCCATATTTTTGTTTTAGGTCAGATCTCATTAGATTTCCATATCCAACACGGCTGGTGAAATGTACCTCTCGATTTATTAATATGGGGATGTGCATCCTCTTCTGAACTACTGGATTTGGTAATTACGCTACCGAGGTATCAGAAGCTTTGCGCTACATCCACTGATATTAAATAAATATGTGGTTTTCGTACGTTGTCGTATTAATTGGCAATTTATTGTGTTTTCGCTGATTTTAACCTTAAATCGGATAGACTTTCTTCTTCAAGAGTTTGTAGTACGGTGTTAAAGCTTGGTGTTGGGCCGGCAAGATGTCAGCATAGTCTAAATCAGGAGACGATCAATCAATCTCGAGTCGTCGAATGTATTCGCAAGGGTATTGATGATATTGAGAAAAAGAGTCGCGGACGAACTCTAGAATTAAGAATTAATTAAAGCTGTCTAGTAACTTGCGATTGTAAGGAACTTGGCACTTTGAAATGGTATAGAA
Organism: Dioctria linearis; assembly: GCA_963930735.1. Taxonomy (NCBI): domain Eukaryota; kingdom Metazoa; phylum Arthropoda; class Insecta; order Diptera; family Asilidae; genus Dioctria; species Dioctria linearis. The sequence continues at coordinate 211,833,657 of OZ005741.1, read as the reverse complement.
GCATTTTATCAACAAACTTATTTTTAGGAGAATTCCGCGGATTTTACCGCGTTATATATGTGGATATTGTCGACTCAGTTAAATGCTTTTTCACAAAACCAAGGTATAGGAAGAAATGATGCTCTGTACTTTTTCTCCACGATGATCCGCAAGGTGCTATATACAGGAGCGTCTATTTCTATACCCCGCCTTTTTTCTATTGATCATTTCAGAATTTTCTCCGGAATGAACAGTAAGTAGATTCTTCTCTAGTTGCACTTTGTAAAATTAATTTTTTTTGTAATTTTATTTATGCTATATTCTCCAGAAATAATTGGCCAAGAGTATGTCTGCTGATATGTCTGAGACTCCTTTTAGTAATTCAGATGGAAGGTCTATGGCTGCAGTTATACCATTAGCAAATGATCTTATTTCCGTTATTGATGGTACTCAAATTAAAGTTACTTGTACGTGTTGGATCTATTTACCAGAAGACTTAGATTTGGCATTTTTAGATTGTGCTACGATATACCTAAGCTCAAAGCACGAGCCGAAGTGGCTAGAGTACAAAATCGACTCAACCATATGAAACGCCGAAAGCAGCAGCACCTTTTTTATATCCTTGATGAAAACTAAGTTTTTAATTCCAATTGTAGTACATATAAACAATGCGCATAATGTTAAAGTTACTTAGAGAACTGAAATTTTACTTTCGCCTATTTATGTTTGAAAATGGGGCAGATAACTCGTAGAAATAAAAAAAAAACAATTTCAAAAATGGACAAAATTGGGAAATTCCTTAGTTTTGCTATACAAAACTTTGGATTTTCACTTTATTTCACTTTTATTTTCATTTATACTATTATAATATTATTAGTCTTACGAGGGGACGGCTCCTACTCGTCATCGCCGATTTCGATCAGATACACAGTATATGTAGCGTTTAACTAGAAATAAAAGTGACGCAAGTGGGAGCTCTGGCCAAGGCAAACTGAAATAATGAATAACGTAGGTGTTGTGTTTCTCATGTATTGTTCCGTCTTCCCAGTACCAGAAACCGTTCCATTTAATTCTTCCTGCTGAGCGGGGGGAACGCTGAGATATTTTTAATACTTTTGGATGAATAGTCAGCCCCTTGGTTTCGCGTGGAGTAGCTATAGAAGCACAACTGCTATGTTCGTATGGAGTAGCTCTTGCAGCTCAACTCCTGAAGAAGTACACCGTCTGCCGTTTTACTAAAAACTTCCCTTTTATTACACATTTCTTCAGTATATTTATACAAAAGTAGTCTTACTCTAAGCTACTATCAAAATATGCGGAAAATGTGTAATACTTCCGACCCATCACTTTGTGTGCACAACGCACAATTAGTTCAAAGTGTTAGGTCATACGCATTTCAAACAAATCGCGGCACCCGTCGTTTTTATATATATACAAAAAATTTGTAATAACTAAAATCATGTTGAACGCTTGCGGATTACTGTTCATTTAATACTCAGATTACATTAGGCATTTGTGGTTTATTGTACTAATCGTGAATTAACAATTTGATCGCTTACATACATATGTACATATGTTTTACCTCTGTTGCAAGGTTGTAGTACTGCAGCGTGAGAATTCTTGCGTGCAGGAGTATTATGACATTATCTACCTACACTGTTCTACATGATGTAGGTCAGTAATGAGTGGAATTCTACATGCAGTGAAAATTATGTATGTAGGTAGGTATGTATACGATGATGTAAATATGTGTGTATATGCAATGCTTTAATTATGTAGTAGTAGTAGTGCTTTATTTAACAGCAATAAATACATACTTTATAATCATAGCTTATATTCTTACCTAAATTTCTAAACAATAGGAACATTTATTTTTATATATTCAATTATTTTCTTCTTAAATTTTCTCAGTTCATTCTCATTTCTTATATCCATTGGTAATTCGTTATAAATTTACATAAATATTCTGGAAGCGTATTATTCTGCAGATGAGAACTATGTAGGCCACATATTATTCAGCTTAACCGACAGTCCAAGCCGCAAGCAAGTTCGCCTAACAGTCCAACTTTATTTTCAAAGCGATAAAATGGCTTGAAAGGAAAAAGAAGTTGTGCTTTTTGTTATTATATTAACTGTGTTCTTTTGTGTCCGCAGAACAAAAGAAACAAAAGAACGCCTCATACATTTTCATAGAAGATTTAAATGAAGCGAACAGTATAAATAGTTCGCTTCAATCGACAGAACAATTTGTTCTCTCCAGTATATGGAAGTAGAACAAGGTACACAAAAGAACGCGGCTATTGTTTTTATTACAACAAAAACCTACAAAATTTAAAAAAGATTTTGAGTGAAATATTGGCTTCTGGAATGCAAGAAATATTCGCATATGAGGCTCGTGAAAGGGTTAAGAAGCAGTAACGGATGATTTGCAGAATTATATTCGTATGGTTTCGGCACTTTAAAATTTTACTGAAGTTGGTTAAACCTTACATTAAAAACAAGTAAAAAAGCTAGAATTGGTCTAACAATAAGACCAATTATAAGTAATACCCTAGATGAATGCCCGTATGTAATTTCTGTGCAAGTTTGACTTTTGAAGTGTTGATTCGGAATATTTCTAGAACGGTTCATCGGACAGTAAAAATTATTATAACAAATTTCATAGAATTTCGTATTCTGATGTTTTTTTAATACTACAAAAACCTCTAGGACTCACCGTGTTCACAGTAAACGGAAATCCTAAATTTTTAAATGGAAACACAAAGAAGGGGTTGCCCATTTTTGAAACTATATTTACTATTTTTATAAAGAAGCCATGTATTAACTTTCAGCTTTCTACATTGACGCGTTATTAGGTTGTATCCAAATATATAATGAAAAACGAAATTTTTGTATGGCAACCCCACAAAGGAGATACCCGATTTGTTCCATTTTCGAACTTAAATTTTCTTTTTTTTTTAAAGCCCGTGTGCAAAACTTCATCTCTCTAAGTACACGCGTTCTGGACGGACGGACAGACGGACATGCAAAAATCAAAAGAACTTTAAATATTATGGGTGGATGTTCAATGAATGACATAATTTCAAGCAGGGTATAAAAAGAATACCAGATTAAGACGATCTATAAGCGCAGAAGAGAGACCTATCGCAACCTTGAAATTTCTAGCAACTGGACGTAGCTTCGAAGATTTGAAATTCTCGACGATTATATTGTCGCAAGCTTTGGGAAACATTATACAGGAGACGTGTAAATGCATTTATAATGCTTTGAAAAAGGATTACTGGATTTCGATTTGATTTGCCATAACGCTTTATTATTACGATAAATATTAATAAAATCGAATCCTCCTTTTCGGCCATTTTTTAAATTTTTGTATGTTAGATTACGACTAAAATATTTACGAACTGTAAGTGAATGGCTACCGTTAAGTGCTGATTACATAGCGCCCGTTACAAACGGAATGACAAACTTAGTATACCCTATAGATTTCATCTAGGGTACAACAAAGTGAAGATAACAGTCAAATAACGTGACGGCCCGGGGCGTTGTGATCACTTCATAGTTAAATCGAAACGGGCCGAAACGGAATGTAACGCAACGGGCTCTATGTAATCAGCACTTTACACTAAACCTTTTTAGCGCATCCAGCATATGTTGCCTTGGTGTTATTGTATTACATCGAAGTATAATTCGCATTGCCCTATTTTGTTGCTTTTGTAACCTATTAAAATCTTCTTTAGATACCGTGAAAATTATCGCAGCACAATATTCGAAATGAGGTTTGGTTATTATATTATATATTTTTATAGCACTAATTGTCGAAATATTGTTTCTGATTCTCCTGAAGAATGAGATCTTTTTAGCCACTTTTTTACAAATATAATCTATAAATTTATTAAATTTTAATTTATAATCGATAACTACCCCTAGATACTTTATTTCCCTGACTAGTTCAATATTTTCGTTATCCATTTCCACACACAAGTCTATATCTATATTATTACACATGCACTTCGTTTTATCTATATTTAATTTCATCATCTCAACACTTCAATTAAATCCTTCAAATTTATAGGTTTAATTCTAATTGGGTAAAAACAGAGTCTATCAAGTTCACGTATATATATATAGAGTCAATAATTACATTTAAGCTATCTATAGCTTATTAGCCACTATTGCACTATCCTCGTAATGGCCATCCGCAAATTTGACTATTTTAACTTCCTGTCTGCTGTCTTTCAGTACTAAAAATTTTATTGTTTTCCACATTGATTATTGGTCCTACGAATTCTCGATTTAATGAAAATACTCTTAGCTTTCTTTATTTTGGCCTTGTATATATTGCTTATTTATTTATAACGCTCCCAATCTTCTTCCTTCCCTAGAAATTTCACTCTTTCAAACAACCTTACTTTATATTTCTTCATTTTACATGAACCAGTTTATTGATACCATTAACGTTATTTTGATTAAGGGCTTTACTAAAGCCAGTTGTATTATATACTAAAATTTTAGATATATCATCTTTGTTAGTATAACATCACTACACACAGACACGATAATTTCAATAGTTTGATGATCTGATATTTTTAAATTGTTATTAACTGACGCTTTAATGTTTTTATTATTTGTGATTACATAATCAATAAGTGTTTGCGAATGTTGTACAATTCGAGTCGGGAAATCGATAATTAATTTACAATTATTGTCATTAATTACCTGTTTCAGTTCTTCTCTGTATGTTATGTTGTTTGGTGCGTACCAATCTATATTAAAATCACCCACTATTATTTTGTCTACTATCATTTCAAATAATTCATCGATCCATGATTTGAATAGCTCACAAAACTGCGTTTTACTCGATGATGGTGACCTATTTACTACTGCTACTATAATCTCCGTTTTACCATTTATTAATCTTACAGTTAAGCATCAAAGATCTTTATTTATTGCAACTCTACTAAGAACTATATTTCCAATCTTTCTTAACATAAAAATCTACTCCACCAGTATGACTAGATCACATCTATAATTATTATTATATTTTCTTCCTATATGATGTAGGTATATGCAATGCTTTAATTATAATTTCTTCCTATATGATGTAGGTATGTGCAATGCTCTTAATTATAATTTCTTTGGAGATAGTTATTATGTATGTAACATAGGCGAGCCCGGGGCTAAAATTAACACTTCGGAAAATCTTTGATAATTACCATCTTGTGGGTATATTCGCAATATTTCTTTGCGTTACTATTATATATTATATTCTTATATTATAATCTGTTATCTGTCATCTACAAAAAACAAAAACCAGAAGTCATTACTCTTCTTAGTTTAGGAGCATTTTCCAAAATAAAATTACTTTCAATTAGCTGCATATATCTATGACAAACCATCATGCTTTATGTCGGCCAAATTCCAACCGATGTTCAAAATTCTTGTTGCTAAATTTATTTTGATTTTTTAAAACTATTACGAAATTCGAACGGCAGCGGGTTACAGAGTCGTAACTCACCACCATATATTAATATAAAAAAAATTATTTCTAGGTCATTCATATATACCAATACGAAAAAGTTTCTCATTTCCCGAACTCGGGTGTTCTGAGGTAGGTAGGGTAAATATTATCCAATTTGAAAAATTCCTTCTGCTAATTATTTCGTGATTTGTTTCTGATTTTTTTTTAGTACATTTTCACTCCCCTTTCGATTAATTTGCGAAAATTATATTATATTATATTATACGACTTATCGATTAATCCAATTTTTTATTTTTTTATGTATGAGTCGTTATCAAGAGATTATCTGTACAAAATCTCAGGAAGATCGGATGTCATTTACCAATTTAAAAATAATTATATCTATAAAAAATTTTCATTCCCACTTTTTGCAAATGGAAATGGTACTTACAAAATCAGCAATCTACGTACCTTCTTTGTAGTTGACATTTTACCCGAATGAATTTGGCGCTTATGTTCAAATTCTGTTGGAATTTAACCACGACAACTCCCGCTCTCGAAGCACACGCTTTCTCGAGTTATGTGCGGACGGACGGACGGACAGACAGACATGCAAAAATCAAAATAACTTTTAATTTTATGCGGTGGTGTTCAATCAATTTTTCTCTATTAGCATTATTTCTGTGCGTTACAAACGTAATGACAAACTTAATATACCCTTTAGATTTCATCTAGGGTATAAAAAGCTAGTGCCTTGCGTCTGAGATATGATTCCAAAGAACAGCCGAGAAGATCTTTACTGAATGGGGAGATGTGATCAAACCTGTGAAGACCGAAAACAAATTTAATGTAGTCGTTAAAGGCAATATTAATTCTGTCACGACAACATGAATCGAGTGCTGGATAAACTGCCTCCGCCATAATTGAAACCGTTAGTAGTTAGACATTATTTAAATCGAAAATCAGACCCGCTTCTTTGCTGGAAAGATTCTAAAGATAATTCTCCACTTTTATTCAAACTAATACGGAAAATTTGTATATTATGGCCACTTCAGTTCCATCCGAAGTATTTATAATAAATTACAAAAATATAAATAATTTCTTATTTGTACTCTTTTCCCTTGATATATATTACACAAAATTGAATTTTATGGTATTACTGCTCGTCTTGTTAATGATTATCATTAGTTTGGTGATTCTATATATTATAGTTTTATGTCGGCTCACTCAAGTGAGAGAGTTGGCTCAGTAAAAGTGTCATGTTACCCATGTCTACAAAACAGTCTTCTATGAGACCAATTGGTCTGCTAGAGTGCAATTGAACATCATCGACATATAGATGAATGTTAGTATCACATACGACATCTCTCAGATCATTAATAAATAAGCTAAATAATAGCGGACCCAGAACAGAACCCTGAGGTACACCGGATGACAAAGCAAGCCTTTCAGAGAATCATTAATGCGAACCTGCTGAGATCGTCCAGAGAGGAAGCTAGAGACTAAATTGATAGTCCAGGGGGAAAAACAAAAACTCGAAGATAATTTATTAATTAGCTTAAAATGATTCACTATCGAAAGCTTTTGTAAAATCTAGCATTACAAGAACACCCACTTCACCTCTATCCAGGCTGCACCTCAGTTCCGCGGTGACCTTTAGCAGAGCAGTTTCAGAACTATGATTCGAGCGAATCCAGACTGCCAGCGAGAAAGCATATGTGCCAACATCTGGCTGTATATAAGTTTTTCAATGACTTTAGACAGGAAACATAGAAGACTTATTGATTGAAAATCAGAAGGGGAAGATATCACAGACTTTTTTGGGATTGGTATTTCCGTCGCTTTTTTCCACATTCAATGTAGGGGTAAATAATTTTGATAAACTTTGGCGAAAGGTTATCGGGACCAACTGCCTCTGATTTAATGGTAATGAGCGCTTCATGAAGTTCATCAATATCAACACATTATGGATACATTATTCTGCTGAGGAGGAGTCATAACATTGACATAGCCAGCAGCAGCTTTTAGGTTGTTATGAGTGGATACAAAGTGTTGATTAAGTTCATTGACATTGAACTCCAGCTGTTTAATGTTATCCTTTCCATACATCCCAGTCGCTCTGAGATTCTTCCATATGATTTTAGGAGGGAGCATAAGATCAAATTTCGAGCGAACGTAAGTATATTTTGCAGAGCGAATCGCAGAAGTGGCCTTATTACGCGCATTTTTGTATAAGGCACACGCTCCACTGGTCCTGAGCCGTTGAAATAGATGGTGGAAATGTTAACGTTTTGCAATAAGGGAAGCGATAGCAGGAGTATACCATGGACATGGCTTTATATCAATGCTCCTAATTAATAGAGGTACATGCTTATCGAAAAAGAAATTAGTGAGATTTTCAAAGACTTTGACCTGCTCATCAACACTATTGCAGTAGAAAATCTCATTCCAAGACAAGGAGATGCATTCTTGGATCAGCACCTGTGTTTAGATTTGTGAAATCAGGTCAGACAAAACCATGTGTGTAATTTCCTAATACTACCGGAAAATTATATATCAGGAATAGCATATTATGATCTAAGAAACTTGGAGCACTAATTTGATTTTGGAATAGTATGCAATTCATATCAGTTACTAAGAATTGATCAAGGAGAGATGGATTGGCAGGATTGTCATAGTCGGTAAGCTGTTAACTGTGCTGAAGTATACAGACTGTATAAAGATTGGAAAGGCATCTGTGCGCGAGCCAGGCTGCAAGAAATTGACATTGAAGTCTCCCACTACGATAATACTGTCCTATTGATGGGCAAGATGAGAAAACGCATTTTGAAATTCGGACTGATCATCGAAAGAGAAGCAGGAGCACAATAATCAGCAAATAAAACACATCTACGCAAAGTTAAACATTAATTCACTCCGTCTCCCTCGGAAGGCCAAAAGGGTAAACATATATTTGACATTTCTACTATAATAAAATAAATATCCTATAAATGCCTGCATATTTGATGAAAACTAAAAAAATTGGATTGGGTACACGCTATGAGGGGATATTAATAATATTACAAGGCAGGACACCCATGGCCACTTGAAGGAGAACTATGTTGATAGTAGCTTTTCAAAGATCATAGAATGAAGTAAAATTGTTGGCACAGAATAGGGCTCCGTTTCACGGTTCTCTTTTGTCCATTATAATTAGTGGAATTAGTTAATGAATTAATTAAGAAGACTTTGAATTTCGCCAGCTATATTGGGCTATTCTTTCTGTGCTTTGTTTAGCTTATAAAAAATGAACATATACTCGTACATATGTACTGCTTTACGACTTTTTTTTCCAGGCGTGTGCTAATAATCTTAGAGCTTGTAGTTCTTAATCATGGCTCTGAAGTTGGAAAAAAAATTGGGAATCCTGTCCCCTATACTGGAGAAGCATCTTCTTCTAGTAGCAACCCTCCAGCGGGCACAAATAACACCAACTCTTCGGTAAATAATAAGCCAACATCATCAACATCATACATTTCTTCTGCATATTCCCACAATAACAACAGCAGCATGATAAGTCAACCAATCAATTCATCTTTAACACATCCAATATCCAGCTTGAGTCCTTATCATAACAAGTAAACAAGTTTGCTGCAAGTTGTAAATTAATATTATTTTAAATTACATTTAAATCACTGTAGATGGGTAATTAAAGCCAGAGTTGTTAGCAAAAGTACCATTCGAACCTGGAGTAATGCAAAAGGCGAGGGCAAGCTGTTTAGTATGGATTTAATGGATGAGTCTGGAGAAATCAGGGCAACAGCTTTTAAGGAACAATGCGATAAATTTTACGATATGATTGAAGTGGATAAAGTATATTACATTTCTAAGTGTCAGCTGAAGCCGGCAAACAAACAGTTTACAACATTAAAGAACGATTACGAAATGAGTTTTACAAGTGAAACTGTTGTGCAACCGTGTACAGATGAAGAATCCTCAATTCCTCAAATACAATACGATCTTGTTCCAATAATACAAATTGCTAACATTGAACCGAAAACATCTGTTGGTAAAAGAGGGAATTACTAATATTAAAACTTAAATGAAGAATTCCATTTTACAGATATAATCGGGGTGTGTCGTGAAACTGGAGAATTACAAGTATTCACCGGTAGAGCAAACAATCGTGAATTTAAGAAACGGGAGCTTACCCTTGTTGATTCCAGTAATGCAAGTGTACGTATTATAGATGTTATATATGTATTTTTATTTGTGTTTATTATAAGTAAAAAAATTCTGAAATGCAGATTCAAGTTACTTTATGGGGAGATGATGCTGTAAATTTCGAAGGGCATGTTCAACCGATAGTTTTGGTAAAAGGTGGTCGAGTATCAGAATTTGGCGGAGGTAAAAGCATAAGCTTTGGAGGTGGATCTATTCTAAAAATAAATCCTGACATACCGGAAGGACATAAACTAAGAGGATGGTTTGATAATGGAGGTGGTGAAAATATATCCAACTGCATATCAACAAGGTAAGGAGATTGTTTTTTCCTGCTGTTATGCTTGAACATATTTACTTCTAGAACCGGTGGAATGGCTGGCTCACTTAACACAGAGTGGCAAACATTTCATGAAGCTCGCATAAAAAATCTAGGATCTGGAGATAAACCTGACTACTTCCAGACAAAAGCTTGTATTCATCTAATCAAAAGCACCAATGCAGTTTATAAAGCCTGTCCACAACCACAGTGTAATAAAAAACTTGTTGATGAAGCGAACGGTCATTATCGCTGTGAAAAATGTAACGCCACATTCCAAGAATTCAAATATCGATTGCTGGTCAATGTAAATAATTTGTTTGTTTGCAAGAATTATAAAAAAAAATAACGTAAATAATACCTATTTTAAGATGAGCATTGCAGACTGGACTGGCAACCGTTGGGTCACATGCTTTAGTGATTTAGCAGAGCAGATTTTGGGCAAAACTTCCAAGGAAATAGGAGAGGCTATGGAACTTAATCCGGATTGTCAAGAATTATTTTCCGCTATGAATTTTCAATCTTTCATCTTCAAAATACGGACAAAAGTTGAGGTGTTTGGTGTAAGTTTTATATGAATTTGAATTTTTTTCAACGGGTAATACAAATTTATTATTGCTTTTCAGGACATGAGTAGAAACAAAATGTCCCTCATGAATGCAGCTCCAGTTAATTACAAAGAATATAATAAATTTTTGATAAAAAACCTGCAAGAATTGACAGGGATTGGTAAAAACTAAAATACTTCAAATTGTTTTTTTGGTTCCTCTTTTATAATATTTAAATATATATAAAACTCCGCAAATAAATAGATGGCTTTTTGTTTCTTTAGCTTGTCCAAAAGTAAAGAAATATTCCCTATTTTGCTGACCCCTTTTAACCATAAGGCTGTGTTCAGCCTGGATAGGTTTGGAGCGGAGCAGATGCGCTCGTAATCGCTTCAAACCTCTAGAAAAAGGAAGTATGAAAACGTAAAAGCGGTAATGCACTGATTTCTGTTCAATTCGAAGTGGTTTTGAGCGGTTGATATTTGAGTGTTAAACATGTCTATGTCAAGAGCAAAAGGTATTTCCTATACGGAATTTATGTTTTTTATGACTTTTTACGCAAAAAGCTTAGTTTACTTATTATTCCTGACCGATAATAGTTTGAAGCTAAAAAAACTAAGCTGGAAAGGCTTATTATTTTTTCTGGCAAAACTAAAAAGCCAGCTTGGCTAGAAAAAATACAAAGCCGGGCTCGCTTTTTATATTTTTACCGAAAAAACAGTATCAAGCCGTTGCGCTTCAGGTTCTAGCTTCAAAACTATTACTGGCCATGCACAACAAGTAAATTAAGCTTTTTTCATAAAAATTCATAACTAGTTCGGTCCCTGAAAATAAGAAGCCAGCTTGGCTTTTAATACTTCCACCTGTTACTTCCAGCTCGAAAAAATAAAAAGTTAAGCTTTCCTTTTTATTTTTGCCAGAAAAAGTAATAAGCCTGTCCAGCTTAGTTTTTTTAGCTTTTTTTTTTAAAAGCTAAGTTTTCAAAAGTTTTACAGGAATCGAAATTGGTTTTACGAGACATCTTTTGGTAATTGGTTTCACGAGACATGTTTTGGTATATTCCACTAAATTCCACGATCATAATTTATCCCAGCTTTTTTTATTTAAAATTTTCAAAATACCAGTTATTTTCGGTCCCTGGTTTTTTAATTTAAAAGTTTTTAAAAAGAAAATTGCAGTGCATCCAATCAATAAAAGACAGACAATTTCCGATGAATTTCATCACTTGTTCAGTAAATTAAAAAAAACGCTGAGATTTTAGCCGTATTTTCGCATGACAAGTGCTACTTTTGAGTACATTTGTTTTCTACTACAACTTCATCCCATAATTTTTTTATTAGATATCGGTTGGACTATTTACACTCACCACAATACATCAGCGGTTTCACGCGATTGAAATCAAAAATTTCGATCTCATTTAACCGCCTCTAAGCGCTCTGGAACGAGTCGCAACGCACTGATTTAATCGCTCCAACATGAACGGTTGCCTTTCTTACCATAGATGTGTCTGTTTATTTATTTTATTTTTAATTTGGCAACTTGGCTGTTAGGCCCATTGTAAAAACATTGTTACTTAAGCAAATAATATGATCGGCAGAGTGATAAAAAATAAATACAAAGAAAAATATACTAAGATTAACTAACTTAAATAAAACCGTAAAGGCACATTCACATCAAAAACAAGAAGCGAAAAAATGTAAATCGAGAAAATCATTTTATTCCACTTTAAAACAAGATTCTTGCTCCAATGATTAATCAAATCATGGGAAATATGTTTTATCGACCGAATTCTTCGGCCCGATAAAACGTTGTGTTTTTTTTACAAATCTGAGATAAATATAATATTTTCTCAGTAAAATTCTAGTTTATCCTATTTCCCTGGATTTTATTAATCATTGGAACAAAAATCTTGTGCACTACCTATTGTCACGCTGAGCCGTGAGATGGGTGTATCAATGCACGAAATAGGGACATAGTACGAAGAGAATAACAAAAGTAGATTAGATGAGCATAGGTTACCGAAGAGCAACACCACCACGACCTGTTAAGACTTACCAGTTGTGATAACTAAATTAAAGAAAGTGCGTGACGGAAAACAAAAAGGCGTGATCCAGCTTCTTCATTATAAACGTTGGCAGATACATATTAATACTGTAAAGCTCGCGAAGACCAAAACTTATCCTGCCGATTGAAGTATTAATATGAGGCGATAAGGATAGGGTTTCATCTAAGCTGAATCCAGGGCGGGCCACTTATCACAAAAGGCTATGGTAACCCCATTAAGGATCAAGGGATTGAATAACTAAAAAATGAAATCGGTTGAAACTTAGCTGGATTTAAGGTTAATTTATTGCCCAAAGCTCAGGAAAAAACAGGAAAGGTCGGCATTAATGTTTGCGACACATTGATCCATAGATGCCAGCGGCACAGAAAAAAGTAATTGCACGTCATGCGCAAAGATATGAACCACAGGGAACTTAACTGCAGGTGGGAAATCATTATTAAAATAAGGTAAATAAGAGTAGGGCCCAAATGCCGCAAATTTTAGCAATAGAGGAAGAAGCAGAATCGACAAAAACAAGAAAAAAATGAAGAGGAAGGTGTAATGCAAATGATCCCAGAAAATCTCATTTCCCCGTATAAATTTTATCAATTTCTCACAAGCATTTCTTTCCCGCCATCTTGAAAAACTGTATAATGTCAAATTACTATCACCTCAGCTGCCATGATTTTTCATCATGCAAGTTCGCTTAAAGCTGAGCTGCCTGCATGGCAGTAGGGATTACATGTGCAAGAAGTATGGCAGTGCAAGTTGTTCTATATCGTGTAACCATCGGGTTAGATTTAAATGTTAATGTCGTGTAACAATCAATAAAAAATTTTTGGACCGAGATTGTGAGAATAATCAAGGTAGAGTAATGCGCTTATTTATTTTATTCCCACAACTTTTTAGTATTTTATAGTGACTTTTCTCGTTAGCGTATAACAATTTTTTGATTTAGTTAAAATCAAAGTCTGTAAGAGTTTTGGTCAAGTCTTTTGCATACGTTGTAATGAGAAAATCTTATCGCAAAGAAAAATCAAGTCTTTTGCATACGTTGTAATGAGAAAATCTTATAGCAAAGAAAAATCAACTGATCCTTCAAGGACGGAGGCTCATTCTTTCAAGTGTACTGAAGATAAGAAGTTCTATGGAGGTTATATCAATTGCCCATATAAATATTATGGTAGTAAGAGACGATTAGAGAGATAAACATACTGATGAGACCTGTCTGATAACTGGGTCGAAAAATTATTTTTTGTTTTTTTGTACTTCAATGCATTTTCCAAATTTATTGAAATTATTTTTAATAAATTTCAGTCTTAGAAACGAACAATTTTCATCTGAAGATAAGATAGCATTACGAAATAAAATTGCTCTAGGCAACATAAAAAATAATAAAAACATCTTTTTTTTTATTATTCGTAAAATATTTAATCCCCTTATCATTGTAGATTTTTTTCCTGGTAGCGTAATCCCAGTTCCTATTATCGTACTTAAAAGCTGTTTATAGTGGCGCACAATAAAAGAAAATATTGATTAACGTGGAGTGTTTATTTTTTTTAATATACGACGAGTGCACAACGTTACACTAGAGATTATTTGGGAGAGTTTTATTAAAAACATTATGAAATTCTGTCTAAAACAGTAAAAAAATACTTTGAAGATTGTGCAAAATTAAAGTAAAATATTTTTGGAAAAGTTAAGAAAATGTATTATGATTTTATTGGTGATCTTCTTTAGATAACAATTCTCAAAGTCTGAAAATTAGCCGATGCTTGCTGAAATGTATTGAGTATGTAAGGATGTCTCAGAATATTTTTCGTTTTTGATACTTAAAAATAAAACACCAGAATTAGTTCGAACTCATTTTAATTACTGTCAAATCAAAAAGTAGTTTTTGAATTTTTATTTATGATAAACAACCATTTGTAAATGCAACTCATTTAGCCTGGAACTGCAAATTTCAATCATTCGCTGCAGCATCACTCTTAGAATAGCGTTGATTTCGTCTCTGGTTTTTTGCTTTGAAATATTCAAGCTTGGTGGTACTGTGTTGACAACTTTACTTTATAAGTAGTCCCTAGAAAGAAATCAGCAGGCGTCAAATCTGTATTCCTTGCTGGTCAGTTGATCTTGATGTCTCCTCGGCGACTAATTACTCTTTCAGGGAATAAATCGTGAAGAGCAGCTAACGAGTCATTTGTCACGTTTGAAGTGGGTCCATCTTGCTGAAAAAATGTGTTGTGGTTGTAACCAATCTGGTTTTGCATTTATGGAACAAAAAAGTCCGGATCATATTGCAATATTGATAGGAAGTAACGGTCTGAGCGCTACCATGGTTATCCTCAAAAAAGTATGGACCGATAATACCTTGACTTTACATGACAGCCCAAACGACAACCTTAGGCAAGTGTACTGGTTTCTGATGCAGTTACAGTGGATTATCAGAAACAATTTTGTTTTTGTGGATTTGTTCAAATTTAGGGAAGTTGCGCGCAATTGCAATAACTGGCATTGTGTCTCTTCAAATTTGCGCACCCAATGCTTGATTAAATTCGCACTTAGCATATTTCAAATGGTCATTAACACTATTCCTACACACTTCTTGAATACCTATTTCTACCGAGGCCGGTCAAAGTACCGGTCTATAGCATAGCTTATAATTTTGGTTGGCAGACTAAAACTTTTTGCCAGTAAACAAAAAATAAAAAAGAAGTAAATTTTGAAAACCTATTATACGTATATTTTAGCAAAAGTCGTGAAGATTAAGGGCGATGCAATTACGTTGTATATAGGAAATTGTACTCGAAATTTAAAAAACGGCCAGGCCATGGTAGGAATAGTGTTAAATTAAAGTGTGACCGGTAAAGACGTCAAGCAACAGTGTAAGAATCGTCGTTTCTATAAATCGCTTGCACACAAAATGTGCGCTGCAGTCCCGTGAAATGATACATCGCTACTAAACTAAACAAGCCAGCCATTAGCCAAGTGTTTGATACCAGTCATCTCCCCCCGCTATTTGTGTTTGGCGCGTAACGGTAAAAATAAAAACAAAAACATTCTGAGACACCCTTTATATTCCGAAATTTTCTGAGAATTATTTTCTACTTTAAGAATGGACGCTATTTGTTGAAAAACTTCAAAAATATTTCATGCAAATACAAATATTCTTACAAGGTTGCAGTAAAGAATTCGTGCCACTTTAAATGTACGCATCTAAGTTGATATCTAATATCACTGCAAATTCTTTCCCATACGCATCAGCAAGTGGCGAGCATAAGAAGAAGTTCTTATCTCATGACACTTGATCTGTTTTCCCCGATCACTCTATCCAACATTTGGTGACCCCGACGTGATACTCCGCGTCACACGAACTATGAAGAATTTAGAACTAAAGACGAGATTACAAGCAACATCAAATACTGAAATAATCAACAATTAAATCAATCGATAAATATGCTGAAGCACTTGGGAGCACAAAACCCAAGCAAGTTAAATCCACTCCAGCCACAAGGACAAGTGAATTGACTGCTCTTATCAAAAAACAGCAGTCCATCATTACTATTTCAGCACAGTTTCGCGAACCTTCAATTGCCCAGGCAGATCCAACCGCTTCAAATTAAAATCAAAACAATTGAGCATTATTTCCTTGAAGTACAAAGTCTGCATTAAAAAAATTGGGATCGAATATAGACTTCTCTACAACTGACTATGATGTTGAAACCTATTTTGAACTAGAGGAAAAGGTCCAACACAAGCTATCAGAGATATATGAAGAGCTCAGTCGATTGAATGGTAACATAGCCAGCAGCACTGCAACATCAACAGCTCATCAGCACACAGTCCGGTTATGTTGAGTCTACCTAAGATATCGCTGCCTACGTTTGACGCAGACACCTTAAAGTGGCAGCAGTCTCGTGTTTTGTTCTTAGTACTATAGTACATCACCAACCCATATCAGATTTCCAGAAACTTTGGTATCTCAAGACGAGTCTCTCAGGAGATGCTGAAAAGCTGGTACGACACCTCAGCGCCATTGAAACCAATTACGCAACAGCGTGCCAAATAATCAATGAAAGGTATGAAAATAAGTGATTGCTCGTCACTACCCTGCTTAACAAGCTCTTATCACAGTCAGCCATATCCAGTGAAGGCTCGAAAGCGATAAAATATATGCACGATTCAACCCGAGAGTGCTTGCTAGCGCTGCGGAATTTAGGTATACCCACAAGCCAATGGGATCCTCTTCTGCTGCATATTTTAGTAAAGAAG
Organism: Dioctria linearis; assembly: GCA_963930735.1. Lineage (NCBI taxonomy): Eukaryota > Metazoa > Arthropoda > Insecta > Diptera > Asilidae > Dioctria > Dioctria linearis. The sequence goes on along the minus strand of OZ005741.1, from coordinate 211,816,834 downwards.
TTGGACAAAACAACCCATACAATATGGGAACAATACTTGTCACAACCAAGAATGCTGCCACCTTTTAAAGACTTCCTTGAATTCCTATAAAAGCGATTTCAGTCATTAAAAGCACTTGGAAACAAAGGAAGATCAGCAGAAGACAAGAGGGTCAATACGTTCAGGTCTTTGGCATCAACAACCACCATATCAGGCATTAATTGCCCAACTTGTAAAGGGAACCACAAGATCTTTGTTTGTCAAAGATTCCTGCAATTGTCACCATCTAAAAGAGCAAGCTTAGTGAAGGAAGCTAAGCTCTGTTTCAATTGCTTAAACCATGGACACTGCGTAGCAGTTTGCCCTTCAGGTAATTGTAGTGCGCTATTTCATCTTGAAGCTCCAACTCCAAAAAAAGAAATACCTAAGGTGCAAGCCAAGATGCATCAATCTTCAACCAGTAATCGATTTCCCAAGGAAGATACATCAAACAGAACAGAAATGATAGACACATCAGTTTCTCTGTCGACAAACACAGCAACATCCATCAGGAAGTATGCAATGCTCAGCACAATTCTGATCAAATTAGTTAACAAAAACGGAATCAATGTTGAATATAGGGCAGCGCTGGGTTCAGGATCTCAGATAAATCTTATAACAGAGAGAATGGTTGGAAGGTTTGGACTAAAACAGACCCATGAGCTCCTGTGCATAGAAGGAATTGGTCGACGCAAATAGCAGATTAAACGCAGAGTGAACTTGACATTGCAATGAAGAATCAATGGATTCAGCACAAGATTAGAAGCCTACATTCTACCACGCATAATATCTCCGCAGCCCGCACGGATGGTCGACATAACCACATGGACCATACCGAACAACATTCAATTAGCCGATCCTCAGTTCAATAATCCAAATTCAATAGATCTCTTGATCGGAGCAGAACTTTATTATACAATCTTATCAGGGGGACAAATCAAGCTGGGGGAGATGCTACCAACACTACAAAACACCGTCTTTGGATGGACAGTTGGCGGCAAGATTCAAAATACGAGCCAAACTCAAGTGACTTGTGCCATTCTTTAAGAACAAGTACTAGTTTCACATCGGCCGAAAGACGATGTGAAACACACTTTAATCAGACCACAAGAAGAGAGCCGAGGGCCGCTTCATTGTAAGATTGCCATTCCACAAGGACCCGATAAACTTGGGACAGTCCAAGGATATTGGCCTTCAAGGATTTATGGTACTAGAAAGAAGATTGTCCAAACAAACAGAACTAAGGATCAATATGGTCAATTCATGAAGGAAACGATGACAGCAAGATCGACGCTCTGTTTTATTTATTGTTTCACCACTGTGTCACGAAACCAGGTAGCAGCACCACTAAACTTCGAGTGGTCTTCGACGCCTCAGCCAAAACATCGACCAACATTGCTCTGAATGATATTCTGGCTACTGGTCCGACAGTGCGTATATTGTGTGCAAAATCCAAGGTGGCGCCGATTAAACAAACAACATTGTCCAGACTTGAGCTCTGCGCAGCCAAGATGGCAGCCGAATTAGCGGAGAGAATCAAAAAAGATTTAAATCTAAGGAATGAAATCATATATTTGTGGACGGATTCCGAAATCGTAGTGAGTTGGATCAACTCTCCCTCTTCATCATTCCTCATCTTCGTTGCCAATCGCATTTCTGTGATCCAGCAGATAACAATTCTCAGCAATGGCGACAAGTGGGTTCAAAAGACAATCCGGCTGACATATTATCACGCGGCATGGCTCCAGAGAAGTTAAAAGAATACAATATGTGGTTTTATGGACCGACATTTTTCATGGAAGCGAAGAAATATAACCAGCCAAATACAACAACGCTCCACTAGAGGATAGCAATGAAAGAATAAAGGTAGTCCTGACATCCGCAGCTGTAGACAATTCAATTTATTTCGTTAATAGATCATCGGAACTCACTTTCTCGACTTAAAAGAATCATAGCGTACGTTCTTCGTTTTGTAGCAAGCACCAGACACAATGCTCAGGATACAAAGAAGAATATGGTTTACAACACACAGGAGCTTAATAAGGCAGAGATCTTCATTAAAAAATTAATGCTGAGACAGGAATTCAAAGAAGACATTCGTCACCTATAACAGCATGGGGAATTAGGAAAAACTAGTTCACTCGCCAGTCTCATTACCTTTTTTTCCTTTCTTGATGATAAAGGAGCAATTAGAGTTGGAGGACGCCTGGAGGCATCCAATTTAACATACGACGCAAAACATCAGCTACTGTTGTCATACTCACACCCATTCACTAAGCTCCTGATCAACGAGACTCACAAGGAAAGTTTCCATGCAGGTCCACAAGCCCTCTTATCCATTCTAAGACAAATATTTCGGCCTATCAAGGGAAAAACTCTCGCTCGATCAGTGGTGCAACGCTGTATACAATGCACAAGGGCAAAACCCAGGCGTTATTCACAGCTGATGGGTAGCCTACCCGCCGACAGAGTACAGCCGGCTTGAGACTTCGTAAATTTTGGCATTGACTTCTGTGGACCGGTATACATCCAATTTAAAATCAGGGAAAACAAGCCACAGAAGTCTTATATTTTCATCTTTTGCTGCTTCACGACTAAGGCCACAGACTTAGAAATGGTTACTGATCTTTCATCAGATGGATTTCTAAGGGCTCTCAGGCGATTCATAGGACGACGAGGGCTACCGAAAAACATATATTGCGATAATACCACCAACTTTAAGGGAGCGAGAAATCAACTCCAAGAATTCAAGGATATGATTCCAGCAGAAAAGATCAAGGAAAGGATAACCGCAGCATGCATCTCGAAGGGAATTTTCATTTCATTCCCCCAGGGCCCCGCACTTTGGCGGACTGTGGGAGGTTGCGGTGAAATTCGCAAAGCATCTAATGCAAAGAACAACAGCATTTGCATCGCCCACCTACGAGGAAATTGAGACAGCCACCATCGAAATAGAAGCAGTACTCACTTCTAGACTTTCATCAGATCCCAACGACCTCACGACTTTAACACCAGGACATTTCCTTATTGGGAAGCCACTAACCAACTCAATCATATGCATATCAAAAACCAGTTCTGGCGACATTGGTCCAATAAATACCTTACGTCAGCTACAATACCGATACAAGTGTGGCAACAACGCTGTCAAAATGTAGAACCGAGAGACATGGTCGTCATCAAGGAAGACAACGTCCCACCGCCTTCTTATCCATGTAATTATCGCAAAATGGTGATGGTAGGATCTGAGTAAAACCAATACTTTGGTTAGGAAATTCGATCAGAAAGATATACGCTTCCAAGAGAGAGTAAGAGGACACCAGCTGGTTTCTATTCCATACAGCATTTGTCCCCTTACCTTTACCCAACCCCCTCAGAACACCAAAAATCGAGAAAAGAGAAATTTTTTCGAATATCTCTAATTCAATGGATTGATTTCAAAATTGTTTTTCTCCGATAATTTGCTTATAATAGACTTTTATTGCGAATTTTTTGTAGTATTTAATTATAACAAAGAAAATTCTGAAAAGTTAATTATATACGTAATTTTATGATGTTCTCTTCTGAGGACACCCCATAATTAGCGAATAATTGTGATGGTAGGGTGTCAGTTACAGTTAACTTAAGGTGATTAAAATTAATCCAACAGAAATATGCATTAGCATGCAGTAGGAGGAAAAAACAGGTTTTCATACAGCACGCCTACCCTTAGCCCCTTTACCCCACCCCCCTCAGAGCACCGAAATCAAGAAATGAGGAAATTTTCGAATTGGTTACATATATATAATGACCTTTTGACCTTGAATTTATACTCGCATTTTGAATATTCTACACAGATAGCAGATAATAAAATAAAAACCCCACCCCCCCCCCCCCCCCCCCCGCAAGTTTTTTTTATATTAATATTCTGTAACCTGAACTTCGCAATAGTCTCAAAAAATCCTAAAAAAATCACTACAATGAATTTAGTAATAAGAATTTTGAAAATCCGTTGGAATTTGGCCAAGATAAAAAGTAGACAGCTATGTATGGAGTTAATTAGATTGAATCTAATTTTGCTTACTACTCCTAAACTAATCAAGATAATGACTTCCAGTTTTTATTTAGATGAAAGATAGCATACTAGGGATAGTGTTAGTGGAAAAAAAGTGGCTTAATGTTGCAAAATAAACCCGCAAGATGGCGTTGAATGTAATGTAATTTAAGATCTTAGGTAGTACCTATTTTATCAAAATCATCTCAAATTCGGTAATTACAATCGAAAGTGGATTTGGTCAAAAGATTTATTTTAGCCCTCATTGTTAATTTTGGTACTAAAAAGTTGATTTGAAATTAATTTTTCGGTAAAAAAAATCCGAAAATTTCGTCGTTCTTACCCCTCCTTCCCCATCTGAGGGGCAAACCTCTCAAATGTATACTTCTCGTGTTGACGCATTGGCTATATTTCAAAAGAAGAATCATGGGAATCCAGGTAATACTTACCGAGAAATGTACGTTTTTGTATGTCATACCTTTGGTTTTTATGTGAAATGACCCGAAAAATGCTCGAATTGGTCGTCTTCGAACCACAGAAGAGATGATATGAAATTTTTAAATATAAAGTTTAAATCATGTTTGTAGTATGAAATTGCATCTACATTTTTCCCCTGATCGGATATCCAATTAGTATTTGCGTGCAATAAATAGTTTTTGAGCCAATTGAAAAAGAAAAAAATGCCTCCTTTTTAAAGTAAAAAATGAGTTTTTTTTTTATGAAAATGTGGACCGTTTTTTCCTCTTGTTGGGTCGGGGAAAAAAACTTCTCTAAATTGATCTATTATGATGGTGTGTGGTCAATGAAAGTGTAGAAAAATACTACTTATTTGAAAATAATTAATTGAAAAGTTTCATTTTAAAAATTTAACATTTGTTTCTTATTTTAATGTTAGTACGAATCGCTATCCTCTTTACATGTTGAGCATACCCTTTCGGCTTGAGAGTGGCATTTACAAGTCAAAGACTTACATTTGTGGCATTTCATGGATGGAGACGTTCTTCTTTTTTCCATTACACGAACGATATACTCCTCATTTTAGTACGAGTTGCTGTTCATTGAATATTTGCTTTTTTTTTCTTTTAGAAGAACTAGCATAACTCAACTCACGCTATTTTGATATTTTATTTTTATCTGAATCGTCTTCCGAAAGACCTTGTTCAGACAAACTATCGTAATTACATGTCTGAATGAGTCCATCACTATTACTGCTGGGGACATCTTCATCTTCTCTATCTTCTTCAACAAATATGTCTTGACATAACATTTCAAGCTCTGCTTAGTAACAAAAATTAAATAGCGGATATAAAATAATATTAGAATTAATAACAATAACTTATAACGCAATAAACAATAACACGAAAAATTTATAAATTAAAAATATATAATACTTACATGAAGGAGCGCGTGTCGTAAAATGTACGTTGAACCGTCTTATTGCCAAAACGATTCAATAACAAATGAACTGTACACCGCACCTCAAACTCACTCGTATCGAAAAATATCCAGTTTTAAGATTTCGAAAAAAAAACGAAAATCGAATATAACTTCGAAAATAGCTCGAAGTAAAAAAAATTATATTATAACTTTTTCGATTGCAAATGGGCTGGTTATACTTTCATTCCTTAAAAGTTTTTACCATCCCTACAGGGCACCACCACCCGGAATGACATAACAAACATTGTACACATTATATATATTTGACTAGTATACTTTATAAAAATATGTATACATTAAAAATAAAAAAACATTTAAAAGAACTTCACAGAAACAGCAAATGTCAATCATCAAACTTATGGCCAAATTACATGGAAAAATTAGTTCGAATGGCGCTTTTAGAATACTTTAAATAAAAAAAAGTTTAACTAACTCTAGAGCAATAATGCTCGCAAAATACCCACCTTCGTGAGGAACTAATTTGATATGTTAAAATGATACTGAAGCACAATTAAAGTAACATTAAACGGTAACTAATAATACTTGCACTTTAAGAACAGATTCGAGATTCACAGTTTCATTCCGCTAGGTAAATTATTTTAATCTTTTGGTGCAAAATTTTAAAGTATGAGTATAAAATTTGTATATCGATAGGTACATCACATGACACCAAATTAATAAATACATATTCATTGTATGACTTTCTTACGGCAACCCTTCTAGTTAACTTCTGAATTTTTGGGGATGCAATAGCCGTCTAAACCATTGTTTTGAGGAACCACTGGCGATATTCTTTCCGTACTTTCCGACAAATTATTTCCTCCTGCCTTTGGAGGAATTGGAGGTGGTTCTATGGTGGGACTATCTTGTGATGGAATGTTCATTACATCTGCATTAGAACCTCCTTTATAGTGTTCTCCGCATGAAAACTCTTCCATTGTATTCAAGTTATTCAAGTGATTTAATTCATTGGAACACGTCGAAATACCTGAGTCTCTAAAATCACTCGGAGGATGACAAATTTCAAAAGAATTTTGTGCATTTATATGTTGATTATAATCCGATTCTGGCTCATCAAAACTTATATCTACTACAGAGTATTTGTGATTTCCAGAAGATCTCCTTGGGACGTTAGACCATTGATGCTCGGCAAAATCACTAAAAGAAATTGGGTTGGAAGCTCTTTTGTCCGGTGTTAGCCCCCTTGGGGGTAGTGGCGGTGCATTTGGTGAATTAATTCTATCCTTACCAACGGGTTTAGGTGGTATTTCTGGGCTTTCAACTGTTCCAAATCCCGCAGATCTCGGACGTACTGGAATTGGAGGTGCGTGCATACGATCATCATGTATTATTTCTGTTAATGTCAATCCCTCCCTACATAGCAATCCGTTGTTGACTACTACATTGGCTGCAAAACTATGCTTTGTCTCAGCTGGTCTTGTATAAATATCATCTTGTTCATAGACGCCGTAAGTATTTCCTAGGCTCATTGTCCTCTTCTCTATAGGTAATGGAGGTAGAGGGGTATTAACAATACTTTCCGAATGCTGTCGCTTGAGTTTCCCTAACCCAGATAAGCTTTGTTTCAATTGCGAAAATCTTTCAAGTAATCTACTATGCAGTGGCTGTACTCCTGCTGGAGCCAATTGACCATGCAATTCCAATGCAGTTTCCAGAACTTGTATTTGTTCCAGAATCAGACACTTTAATCTTTGTACATTACCCTGCTGTCCTTGTCCGTGCGTTGATTTCAAAAATTGTTCACTAAAGAAAGCTTCTTGATACTTACTAATGCCGCCCATCACATTTGCATCAATGATTCCTTGTAAACGCATAGAAAATGGATTAATATTTCGTTTGGGATCAGTTCGATATTGCACTATTAAGTCCCATAATTCTTTTCTAACATTGCCCATAGTTTCACATGCGAATTCTACTGGTGTAAGTTCTTGAACCGATTTTGAGACTACTTCAAACCATCGCAATATACCTGGGAGTCGACTGGCTATGTCTAGTGTAGTTCTCTCTATCCATAAGCTTTTAAACTCATTATCCTTATCAACAGGACCTTTGTAAATAGGTCTATCATGTATAAACTTTGTGACATCATTGACCTAAGATAAAAACGATATTACAAAAAAGAAACAATCATATGTAACTAACAGGCATATTATACAAACCTCATAAAATCTTGCGATTTTTTCTGGAACTGGTACCATTGCTGTTTTCAAGGGTTGAGGATCACCAATTGGTCGCACGTTACTGATCTGAATATACTGTTCCGGTGCTGACAAAATTGATTTGTCGGGAGGGGAATTTTTCGTTAAAATTTGCGCTTGTGGAAATTCCGTTTGTAAACGTTGTGTAAAGGCCCCAATTCTTTCATATTCGAGGCCGCGATAAACAAATTGTTTATTCTAAAAATACAAAAAGAGTATGAATTCAATACGAAATCAAATTGATTTAGGAAATTTAGTAATAAAAATTGTTTCTTGGTATTTCAGATAGTTAGTCGGTATGTTATCATACATATATCTTTTTCGGAACGTTAACATTTATAAAATTAATTATGATAATTTTTACCATCCAACATATCGTTTTTGAAAGAGGTACGATTGCATACTGCAACTTTTGATGCAGCGCAACACAAAAATCTGCGGTACTCGATGGTTGCAACGTGTAAACACCAGTAAAATCGGAAGAGTTGTGCCTCCAACTCGATTACGTTTACCCGCAACTTTTCCGAACTTTTTGGTCAGTTTCGGAAGTTGTGTAAAGAGAAGTAGTATGAAAATTTAGTTTGGTTGAAACTTTCGGTGCGGCTGCACGTTTTTTTTTTTCAGTGGGTTTTTAAATTTTCACGGTCAATCCAGTGCTCTTTTGTCCAAATCGGTGAGAACAAATTTTTATATTATTTTTACAGCTCAAAAAATATGAACTAACATATATCTATGGATTTTTTGATGATAGATATTATATATCACCAATCTTGATGAGCGAGGCCTCTTCGCAGGGAAATAAGAATGAAAAATGATGGGTAAAAAATTATCTTCATAAAGCTCACTAATTTTTAAAATAGACCAAAGAATTGCCCATGTAGATTCTTGTGTAAACTGTAAACATGCCTGATAAAACAGTCTGTTTGACATACATATCTCGAAAGCCATTGAGTTTTTCGCAGAAATATTTTACAGCTATATTTCTGTTATTCCTCGCGCAACGAGTATTTGAATGGAGACTTTTGATAATAAAAGCTGCACTTTAGCATTTTTTACAGTATGAATTTAGTAAATAAGTTTCCATTTTATTTTTATATAAAAATTAAATTAAATTATTGACTTTCCAAATAAACTAGCTCAGTATATGGTATTTAATTACTATAAGAAGCAAAATTTTTAATTAGTTCTCACCTGCTAGATACTTGTTTGTTGCTTAAGCACATACAAACAATCTTATTATAAAGATAAGGTAACTTGAGCAATTTCTTCTAGATTCGCAATAAGGCTTTTGTTTATGAATTACCTGCAAACAATTTGGGTGTAAAAGTTAAATACATACCTTTCCACATTCAACTAAAGAATCAGTAGCCAAATGAAGAAATTTGGTCGCAGTATCGCAGTATAAAATATAAACAAATTCTCGAAAAATTGCGCAACTTTGGCAGCTGCAATGTTTACCCCTTGTGTTCGCACAGATTTTTCCACCCTTAACTTCACGAATGTTGACATATGCATGCGTATGCGCTTATATAAGCAGGACTTAAGTACTTGTTAGAAAGTTTAGTACCCTGACTCCGGTTATGATTTCTGAGGAGTGATGAAATGAGTGCGTTCGTAATATGACAACACCCAGCAAACATTGAGATGAAAAATCATCAGCGCGATGACTGGAAGATAATTTTCCAGATGATTCGAAAGGAATTCATCAAGAAGTCTTGCATTCGGGACACATTCCTTTCTGAAGGACGTGACGTCGACAATAAGATGATAATCTTTAGACGAAATGGTTACTCACTTTCTTTGTCACTGTCCGGCTCTCTCAGGAAAGCAGGAAAGCAGATTCTTTGGCACACACCTGGACGAACTGGATGAAGCCGGCAAGGAGGGTCGAGGGCCAATATTGAGCTTTGTAAGAGCGTCCTGTTAGGACCTATGAGTAACTGCACATAATCCTAGAGGGTTAACAATGGGCCTTGTTGTGGCCTATGGTGCTCTTCGGCGCCTTAACTTCTCTTCATCCCCATCCAAGGGGCCAGCAGTAAAGAGAAGGGCCCGTCGATGGCGCTGTATTACAATATGTTGGATATAACGTGTCTTGCGCTTACATAGTTTATTTGGAGAAAAATCCAACGACGGTCAAACTTATTCCAGGACGTAGGAAAGCAGTTAGAAATGTCATTAATCCAGAGTAGACGCCGAAATCTCCGCGCCAGCAAATATTTTGTTACAAAATTGGGGATTGGATCATTGCTAGGTCACCCAATCATCAATTGCAGTAACAGGTGGATCAGGAGAAAGGGGATCAAGAGATGCGTCTGGATCTCTAAAAGTTAGCGGAAGCTGTTATATATGCCGAACTCTAACTAAACGCCAACGCAAAACAAGAAAATCATGCTGTGCTTGTAAGTATCTTGTAGTAATGACCAGTATGAGATTATTACGAAATGCATCACTTGAGCTATGTTGTAGATTATATACGTCGTAGACACTTGATGTAACTCAGCACTTCATGAAAAGTCTAGGTACTTTATGAAATGTAGGCAGATAGTGTAACAGCTTGCGTTTTTTGACTTTGACTTTTTACATGATGTGTCTGAAATTTTTAGCCACTTCATGAAATGTTACAAGCCTTTACGTCGATAGTGTAATACCAACCGACATAACCGAATGCTAGGAGAGGTAGATGAGTGGTGAAGGCGGAGGTCGCCCCCTGACCTGCGAGCCAGTTACACACACACACGCACATACACACAAACGCGCAGGCACACACACACACACACTTCTGCATGTATGTTTGCATTTTTTATACCCTAGATGAAATTTCATAATTTTGTCATTCCGTTTATAACGCATAGAAACAATACTGGTAGAGCACGCATAATATTAAAAGTTATTTTCATTTTTGCATGTCCGTCATCACGATGACTCGAACACGCATTTACTTAGAGAACTAACATTATGCGCTCGCCGTTTTTAAAAAAAATTGTAGATTTATGTTCGAAAATGGGGCAAACTGAGGTAACTGAATCCTGGGTTATCATACAAAAATTTCGTTTTTCATATATTTGAACGCTGCCTGATAGTAAACACAATTTCAAAAATCTAAAGGCAGCCGTTGCTTGGTGCTGCCACACAAAACTTTAGGTTTTTAATTTATGTGGATATATGTAGGTTGACAACAAGCTACACTGAAGATATCACCGATTTCATCTTAGGGTATAATATAATTTGTCTTAGACATATTATAACTTTTTCTTTTGTTCTTTTTTAATTTTATGACAGTTACAAAAGTTTTATCACAGACAGTTGTGACCAAACAAAAGCAATAATCTCAGGATAACGAACAGGAAGCTAGCAGAAAATAAAACCTAGCAAATTAAAGCGCCAGTAGCCCAGTAAAAAAAATGTATTTTCAACGACGGAATACTAATAAAATCTAATATTAATAAAAATAAACAGTTACTAATCCAAAACATTTTTGAAAACTGCTATGATGTATAAAAAATAGTCATTATGTTAATAAAAATTTACAAAGTGTGGCTTAACCAAAAGACTCAGGGCCATTTCCTTTGTTTGATTCATCACTGGGTGCACATGTCCAAGTTACCAAGGAAGTGTGAATTTCCTATACCTTGTATCTGTAATTGCCATATCAGTAGGTCCATTGAATTATTTGCTTAAGTTTATTTTTTTCTAGATATGTATAGAACCTACACAACTCCGCCAGCTTAAAAATGACGTTTGCCCTAAGATGGGATTCTTTTAAAGTCCCCATAATGCGGGTATCGGAAAAAAATAAACATAACCACCGGTGTTAATTGAGTCCCAAATACGACTTATCCAATTATAGGCTGAAATTCATTTTTGATTAAGAGTCCTCGATCCCACATACACATGTCAGAGAATATTATACATAAAAATAATCAATAATTCTGAAAATTAACGAGCAATTGCTTACAATTTTAAAGTATAATTGCTCAAAACATTCTAAATCTACAAGCCATAAACCAGCGTTACGAAACGCACACCATTATATGGAAAGTTATTGTAATTAATTACATAAATTCCATAATAAAATATTTCTCTGTATTATATTGCACGCACAAACTCATAGCTTTTACTTTATATATAAATTTCAAGTCTGCAGCAAGTATACCCGTTTGAATATAGGAAGTAGATTATATTTAGATAAACATACTTGTATTATATACAGATTCTTATCATTACTTAAATAATTTCATAATGCAAAGAAGATATTTCGTATATACTTACTCTTACAAAAAGCGGGAAACCCATTCCATAAAAACCAACTCGAAAATATTCAGGTTCTGGTCGAAGTTGAGTTAATATATTTTGAAAGAATTTCGCCTCCAAGATGAGAATTTCACTTAACTTATTATAATCAAATCGCCTTGTTTCATATAATATTGCTAATTCTTTACAGAGAGGGATACCTTTCTCCCAACATTTGCCTTTATCAAAATACTTCAGTATCTGTAAAAACCAATTTGAGTAACGTAAAACTATAAACCATTTTTCAAATTACTGCGTACCTCCTGGTAGAGTTTTTCTTTTCTTTGCCACTCAGGTTGTCCGACGTTATCATTTGGAGCAAATGTTAATGTTTCTCTGTCCCAGCTTAACATGTCAGCATAGAGTTTAAATGTGAATCCGGCTTCGGTATAATTTTCTGCTTGCAAGTGTAAATCATGAAGTTTATAGATGTATCTGTAAAAATTAATCAATTAAACTATAATATTGCGTTTGCTTCTTCTTATATTTATCTAAAGAACTTACCTTAAATACATTTCTTTTCTATTTATTTCATTTTTATAAAAATTAAGAAGATTAACTGTGCAAGACATACGCTTGTCGCGATTCTCATCTCCTTGCATCACACTTCGGTAATCAAGTAATCTCTCCAAAAGTCTGGTGACAGACGATATAAAAGCAGCACCAGTTTCCCTCCATACTGGGTCTTCAGATTGTACTTTTTCCAATAGACTTGTAAAATTGAAAGAATTTGTGAGATGAAATTTATATGTATAATGAATCTCGATAAATAAATTAAAAGCCAAACAATTTCTAGATATAAAAACGATATTTACATTACATAAATGTATGCTATGAAAATGAATGTATTGCTCAACTAAAAAGTAGTTTAGTGCTTAACTAGACAAGATCAGAATTTCATTTTGAATTCAGAGCTCGATTTACGCTTTAGTACAAGACATTTTTTAATTTTTAGATTTTTATAGTTTTTTCTAAATGTAAATAATGGGGAATGCGATCACTACCAAATTCAAATGATTATAGAGGGTGTAATATTTAATACAAAGTTCTTGACCAACATATGTATTTACATACATAGTCCTGGCGTTATTATTTTATGATTACCTACCTCCATTAGGTACAGAAAAGGCTTTTTAGACTAACTATATATTCAACATGTTGAGTATCATTTGTTCTAAAATTTAAGTCAATCTGCTTTATGCTTGACATACTTATTGTGCCAAGCAATTGTGAGTTATTGATGCTTCAGAGCAAAAAGTAATGAAGTCAACTTTTTTTGATTTTCAGAAATTTAATGTATACGCTGTTTGAAAGCTATAACCTAATTTGAAATTTTTCGTTTTCTCCAGAACGAATTCAACCAGTGTTTTGCTAATTCTTTGGAATTTCACCTACGGAGCTCAATACCGTTCTGACCAGAAAGCTTACCCAATGCGTGAGAGCAGTTTTGAGTGTCACTCAATATTTTGAAAACCGATTATCATAGCTTGCATTTGTTTTCTAGAAAATGGAAAATTTCGAATTTGTGTATAGCTTTGAATAGGGTATATTAGACAGTTTCCTTGAAAACTCGTAACTGTTATTCATGAGCACGAAATTAATTCCCAATTGGTTAGAAAATAGCCTCGATTGGTATTTTCACTGATTAAACATTACATTTTGAAAGGCAAAACAGCGCAGGAAACCCAAGCGAAGCTGCATAAATATTTTGGTGAGTCTGCTCCATCGATTAGAACTGTTTACAAGTCAATTCGTAATTATCGGTATGACCATACGAGCACAAACGACGCTTAACATTCTGGACAGCTGCTAAAGCCCCAACCGTAGAGATTGTGGAGAACTGCGTTTGCTTACAGTGTATCAAAAGCGTGAACGAGTAAAACGATGTAAGAACGGTTTTGGCCTGTTTCAACTAAATCCGGAGGAGTTTTTACTCCGTTTCCTAACATTTGATGAACATTACCAACCTAAGAGCAAGGAACAGTCAAAAGAGTTGATTGCAGTTGGAGAACATGTTCCAAAGGCGAAAATCGTTTCATCAGCATGGTCACTGCCTTCTGGGACCTGGGACGCTTGTAGCATAATCTTTATCGACTTCCTGGAGAAGGGTAAAACAATAACTGGGAAATATTACCCATCATTGCTGAACCATTTAAATGTGGAAATAAACAAAACAAACCACCTCATTTGCCGAAAAAGAAGGTTCTTTTCCACCAAGACAACGCACCAATTCACTATCAGATTTAGCTCTCTCGGACTATTATCTGTTTACAGAAGGAATGACATTTACACAGAATGATGAAGTCATCGTCGAAACAGGTGCTTATTTTGAGGAATTGGAGGAATCATACTATATGGATGGGATCAACATTTTTTAGCATAGTTGGACTAAGTGTTTGAAGGGAAATTATATTGAGAAATGAAAATGATTTTTCTCAAAAAAGTTAAGTTTTGTTAATTTTTGCACGGACTTATCGAATACACCCCTGGTATTTACTATTGTCTCTCAGCAAGTGCCTTCTGAGTTTTCATTGATGATTTTGCTTTTATCGTTTATATCTTTTACACCATACATGTAAAACATCTCTAAGTGGGGATAAAGCTAAGGCACTGATATCACCTTAAATATTCGTGCCAAGATTGTCAAAACCATTGAGCTTGAAGAAGCAAAAAAAAAACTAATTGTTGTACAATTTTGGGTTTAATTTGTTATGTTTATGCAATTTAAAAGAAATTTTTCGAACTTATCATCATATTGTCACATCTTTTAGAATATTGATCGTAGTTTTATAATTATGATTTATACTTGCGTCATCTTTCGCACTGAATATTTTATATGTATAAAAAAAAGTATAACTAAAAAAGTGAATGAAGTGGTGCACAAAAACCAACGTAACAGAATTTAAAGTAGAGATTTGTGCTATTTAACTATATCATATAGTTGTCAATTTCTCGGTAATAAATAAAAAGAATACAAATTGTGCAATACATATGTGAATACAGCATATGCTAAATGCTAATTAAGCAATAAACTTACACTAAACTGAGATGCTCCCTGTATAGTACATTGCGTTCAGCGTGTATGGAAACATTTACATGATTCGTTAATGTATATACAATATCGAAAGAGTAATGTTAAAGATTTATTATGCTTACATAGTGCTGAAAAGTTCTCTGTACTCATCATCTCCCTTGTTTTCACTAATGAGCAAATCGAGTTTATCAATCAATTCACTTTCCACTAACCTAAATGAGCCTCGAGCTGCCTGCGAAAAGTTAACTTTTTACATAGTAGGCATTTCTTATTATTGTACTTACCTGCTCGCATTGCATCATATCATAGAATACTGTAAGGGTGGCCTTTCTTAAAGCTGGTTCTGGAACAAGAGTTACTTCCAAGAATGGTCCAACCATAGATGGAATAAAGTGCAATTTGTGTTCACCGAGTTGAGACCACATGCTCAAAATTTGAAATCCCATCAATACACGCATATCACCATGTGAATGTAAAATTTTTCGTCTTTTTTGTTCATGATATTGTTCTAATTGGAGACAAGGTTGTGTTAAGAATGTTACAGCTAAACTAAAGTAAGACCACCACAACTGAGAATCAAAAGTTTGTGGCCCTAGAAATCTGTAGACTAAAGGTTTTGCGAATTCTTCCAGGGCCTTCCGAATAACATCATTCGCTGCTAGTTTCATTATCAACCAGTCAGGTGGGAACACATGCCAATCTTGTGCCAGTAATTCTTTAAACACCAGCAAACTGCGATGAAGGAATTCTTTTAATTCTTTTGTGTCACCAGTTGAACTCATTTCATCCCAAAAGTGTTTATAGTGGGTTTCGTCCAAAAGCTGAAGTAAACCTAGTAATACAGCCACTAATGAGGAAAGGATAACAGGAGAACTTTCCATAATGATAATGATCGTCTGCATAAGAATATTCAAAATATTTTTACAAAGCGAGTCCAGATCATGTTGGAGGGTATTTGTTAACTTTTCTTGTTGTTTTTGGTGCAGTTCGTACAGATGCGTAAGTATTTCCGATAATATTTCGGCACATAATCGTAGCTCGTCCCGACGAGCAAAGTGTATTCTTAAGTGTTTACAAGCTACCGTAAGAATTACGGATCTAGATTCTGAAAATTTGAAAATAATAATAAAATTAATTATTTAGTTTAGAAAAGAAAAAAACTACTAACCGTCATCATGAAAAAGTTGTCCAGAAACTAAATTTTTTACAGCATGTAGTTTTGCTTGAATTAGTCGTGGTTGAGCATCACGTGGAATTGAATCCAACATATTTCTAGCAAGTACTCCGAGCTCAGAGGCGGGAAGAGTATCTTTTAATTGCTCTAATACTACTCCTGTAGATTGCAATAATGCCTCTTGAGTAGGCAAAATAACGTCATACGATGGTACAGCTAACATGCTATTAAAAGAACTAAAAAGCGAATACAAATCTCTTCGGAAAGAATCTTCATATTGCCCTCCAGTAGCGCGTGCAAACAGCTTTCTCGATTGTATGATTAACTTAAAAATATATTCGAGGGATCCAAAACATTTTTCAAATGGCTCTGGATGTTCTGCTTTTGTCATAAACACAGCTAAATGTTGAACAGATGTTATGAGGCCTTTGTAAACAAGTGCCGCGGCAAAGTGATTTTCTATATATGCATTCATTACCGGTTTAAAATGTTGGAATTTGTTACTTTGAAGCAAACTAAATATGCTGACTAATACATGAAATACGAGACCGGAATGATCCGTGCTATTTCCTTCCTCATTTGAAAACATTGCGAATAACGCATCTAGAACGTCTTGCAGGAACTTAACGAGCTCTTCATCTCGAAGTCTTACAACACCTTTCAGTGAATCTTCGATTTTTTCAGGATGTGCTCTCCATTGAAGAAGTGAAAGCAAATCGCTGTTTTGTGTTAATTTCGTTGAGCACAGCAACGATTTAATCGTAAATGATTCTTTTGAGCTTCTGTGGAGCAGCGGGCTATTTTCTTGTTGTGCTTGCGAATCTTTGGCTTTGTATGGAAGTTTGAGGTAGTTTACAGACGCTAGCTTAGCTGGATCTTCACATTTATAAACGTAAAGCTCATGAAGTCCATCAGCTAATGTAGCACCGCTAGGTTCCATTAGTCTGGCAAAACTAAATCCAAACAGTTTTGGTTCGGATTTGTCACGAGTAGAACAATGTCTGAATTCAAAACGAACATGCGAAGAGGAAAATTTATCAATTGGTACGCTAATTCGTAAAGTTTCATTCCAACATGGAGAATTTTGATGGTAAAGTATCATCGACTTATAGCTATTTTGAGGATCCATGCCTGAGGCACCCCACAAACATTCTGGGAGAATTTTTCCCGATGATTCTAAGATAGTTACACTTACTTCTATATTTTTGGCTGTGCTTTTTCCTCCTCTTTCGAATTCCCCTCTTTCAAGTGTAATAAACAAATCGTTTCTAACATCGCCAGGCATTATAACATCAGGAAATCCCATTTTTCGAGTAATCGTTGTTCCTTGAAATAATAGCGGTTGCTCTTGCTTGGCCTGAATCAATCCTCCATGCAAAAGTTTTAGTGATACAACAATTCCATAATTACTTTGAGCTCCTGTATTCAATGGTGAAAATTTTCCGCTGGTTTTCTTTATAATTAGTTCATGCAACTGATGGAAATCTTTTTCCTCGCATTGAAAAATCTTTATGTAACATAAAACGTAACTGATTTAAATAAACTGAATATTGTTTTCTGTTCAACTTACCTTAAAACTATATTCTTTTTCTTCTGATTCTACCGAATTATCAAACTGACAAATTTCTGTCAATGATAACACACCCACTCCATACGGTCTTCTATATGTGAGGTAAGAACTCACTTTGTCCCCTTTCTTTATAGATTCAGAGTGTATGATTTTACCGACACGCATAACATTAGCAACTAAATATAAATCCTCGCTGAGTTCCAGTGCACCTGCAAAAATTGGCATAATAAAATTACTGTGTAAGTCGCACAAAAATTAACCTCATAAAGGATTGCAATGGCTGCACTCCTGCAACATACATATTACGTTAATATAAATTTGCATAATTTTTAATTACCTAAATCGGCAAAAACCGTACAATTACTGTGCAATTTTTCCACATAATTGGAAAAACCATCTTTTGATATTTTAACCAGAAATCGTTCTGATAACGCTCGCATTCTAGTGGGGTAAGCATCATATAAAAAGAAATAAACTTCAGCATCATCTCCAATTCGATGACCAAAATCTCTCATGCAAAAGTATAAATGGTGAGTAAGGATTTTCTTTGTTGTTTTTCGTCGTAATGTGCCACGGCTCTAAAAAAAAACTCACATATTAGGTAATTGAAGCAAAAGCTATAAAAACACTTACGGATGAGGCCTTTGCATTCTCAGCACTGCATACATGCACATGATGTAAAGCTACAATTCCTACGTTATAAGGGTTTACAGCAAGAGGACCTGATCGAGGGACAAGATCTAGACCTAATTTCCTGAAAAAAATAATAATATTTTTAAGAGATTACATAATTATGTTCCTCAAATTTACTAGTTACATTGTTGACAAGTTTTATGAAAATATAGATAGGTAGAGCTATTGCTCATAAATCCCAACCGGACGCTCTTATAAAATTTAGAATTGACCCCTAACCCTCCCTACCCGGTTCATGCAGTTCATCTAGGAGATGTGGGCCGAATAGTGACAGAGAAAGAGAGTCACCGTTTCGGGTTCCTATCCGTATCCTCTATACAGGTTGTTAATACGTCCCATTTTGTGAAGATGACCCCTGAGAAAAGTGTGTCCAGTAAGAATTGACAACCCTAGTGTCAATGTTGGTTTGTTAAGTCTCAGTAGCTTTTTCGTTAGATTTGGGTTAGGTTTATCCTACAGCTCCTTCGTAGTTCTACTCGAGGCGATATCAAACCAGAACGACTGTGTGTTGGCAGTCGGCCCAAACCGAAATAATATACCCTAGACAGACTGTGTCTATAATGACTTCATTTTTAATTAAATGGAGTCAAATGTGCAGTGTGGCACACAAATCAGCTCCATCAAGGACCCATTTGCAACATTTCGCTATATTTTCAAGTAGAACAATTTTACTCCATTTAGTGAAATTGCAGTAAAAGTGCCACCTACCATCATTAAAATGAGCTGAATTTAATGGAAAGTGGAAAGTTTTTCCAATAGTGCTGATCATAAATGAAATTTCTTTGTAGGTTTTCTTCTCTTTTTCGGCTCTTAACAAAATAAATGGTCTTCTGCTAAATGATGAACTACAGCAAATACTCGAAAATTTTCTTAAGAGCATTTAATTGAATTAATGAACTCCGTCATGATTTTTGTTCACATGTAACTGTCAATGACATTCCAAATGAAATAATTTTCGTTCAAGTCTGCCACCTCTTCATTTCCTTGAAATGACTGAATTTCAAATTAAGTCATTAGCTATGCTCCATTGGGCTGTGCAAAGTACTACTGAGCACTTTCCGAATGGAACGCTAATTTGTGTTGCCAAAAGTAAAATATAACCTCCAATTTCTGCAATTTCGGTTTTTTGTTGATGTATCAAGTGTTTTATGAAAATAGAATAGAATAAACTTTATTTCGGTAAAGTACACAAGATTGAAATCTTATTGAGTATAACTATTGTAGTGGAGCTAGAATCATGTACATCGAAATTCAAAGAGTAAAAAAAAAAAAATAAAAAAAAATGATTATGTATACTATGAAACTATCAGCTAACAGTTAGCTAACTAGTATTCCCTTGCGGAGAGAAAGAAAAGAATGTGAAAAGGGAGCTATATTATGTGCGTTTTAACGAGTTTTTTTAAATGCATTGATGGTACTAGGCGCCTGTATACTGACAGAGAGATCATTCCACAGACGGATGCTTTGGACAAGATAAGAGCTTTCCATTACAGTCTTATGAAAGCGAGGCAATACCAAATTTCTATTTCGTTGGAAGGTAGTAAAATGGAAAAGTTCTCTTAGGTACTCTGGCTTATTAAATTTTAACAAATTGTACAAAGAAACCAAGTTTCTTCGTTGAAGGTAAGAGGCAAAAGAACACCCGAACAAGCAAGACCGGAGATGTGAGACATGATCAAACCTACGCAACCCATAAATGAACCTCACACAGTCATTTAGGGAAACTTCCATCTTGCGTGTACAGATACTATCCAGTTTAGGAAAGACCAAACATCCAAAAGTGAAATAAGGCAAGATTAGTGTTTTTACTAGCTTTAGACGGGAACGACTGGATAATATATTCGCTGAAGGCCACTGTCTACGTAAGCCCCATAGATTTTTCTGATCGTATTATTAATGTTATCACAGCACTTCATATTGGGGTTTAGTACTATCCCAAGGTTGGTGACCTTATTTGACATAGGCAGTGCAACGCCGTTCAACAGTATATTCGGTATGTCGGTTTCATTGAGTCTGCTATTGTAAAAGATAGCACAGAGTGACTTTCCGGGATTTGGTACCAGCCGATTATAGTTAGACCAGGTGCAAATTCGGTCCAAATCAGAGTTTATTAGTGCCACGCAATCCTCGAGGAGGCCAATAACATCATCAGCATATAAATGAATTTTCACATTATGAACAACTCTCGGTAAATCGTTATAAATAAGCAGAAAAGCAAAGGACCCAGAATAGATCCTTGGGGAACCTCTCGTTCTAGCGGCCGCGGACTGGACAGTAAATCTTTCACCTTGACTTGTTGGCGACGGTGATATAAAAAACTGTTGATCAGGGAAACAGCTGAGGTGCTAAAATTAAAGGATGATGACAGCTTCTGGAGAAGAATGCGATAGTCTACAGAGTCAAGGCTTTCGAAAAATCCAAAAGAACAAGAGCAGTGAACTTGTCTCGGTCCAAAGCTAATCTTATATCTGAAGATACTTTTAAGATTGCGGTTTCGCAGCTATGGGAAGCGCGGAAGCCGGATTGCCAACTCGTTAATAGGTTGCAGGATTCCACATAAAGCAGTATTTGCTTGTACATAACCTTTTCTAGTACTTTCGACAGAAAACATAGTAAACTTATTGGCCTGTAATCACCGTGAGATTCAGCAAGGGTTTTCTTGGGCACCACTCACTAGGGAACGTAGATGACTTTAAGCAAGAGTTAATAATATGCAAGATGTACTTACCAATGTACGGGAATAACATTTTGATGAACCGCGGTGACAAGCTGTCTGAACCGATTGCATCAGACTTACTCGGCGCAAATAAACTCAATTGATTGTTCCTTGGAAGAGGCAATCACCTTAGCTCTCAGGAAATCTCTAACAAAAATCGCAACTCCACCGCCTGGTCGACTTTTGCGGTCGTTACGAAGTAACGTATAGCCTGGAATGGATATAAGTGATGACAGTGGGGACAACGTCGTTCAACCATGTTTCACATACAAGAATTACGTGCACTTTTAAGTCAGAGAACATGTAACGAGACTCGTCAATTTTATTTCTGATGCTTCGCGCGTTTACCGTACAGACATTCAAACGTACAGAACGATTACACAAGATTCCGAGTAGTGCTCTCACCTTGTCCAAACATGAGTAACTAACGCATTCATCAAAACTAGCACGAACCATAACAAAATATAAACAGGACAAAATAAAATGATAAATCTCCGCAACAGAAAAGTAAATACACGACCAAACAAGGATATTCGAAAAGATAAGCATCATAAATTCAAGT
Source organism: Dioctria linearis (assembly GCA_963930735.1). Lineage (NCBI taxonomy): Eukaryota > Metazoa > Arthropoda > Insecta > Diptera > Asilidae > Dioctria > Dioctria linearis. Next base: position 211,795,088 of record OZ005741.1, on the reverse strand, counting down.
AAGTTTAAATTATAATAGATAATATATATAATATATATATAATATAATATATAATAGATATAATAATAATCCAAGTATATAGTTAAAGCAATAAATTCAGAGAATTCAAAATTAGAGTTAATGAGCTTAAAATCTAAACATATAGTTAAAACAATAAATTCAAAGTTAGAATAAGTGAGCTTTAAATCGTTTAAGTAGTTTAGTAGTCAATCCTCAGCATCAATGGATCAGGCGAGTATCCAGACCGGCAGTCTAGGTGGGGTCACAACTAAAATGTTCAAGGGGGAGGAAAAAGTCGGAAGAAGTCGCTCCTAAATTTTTTTTTAATCATATTTACGATATAGCATAAAATCCAATTTTCGGTTTGATTTGGAAAACCTATCGATAATATTATGCACATCAATGTCGATCTCAGGGTGGACATTAAGGACTCATAACCGATACGCCTTTTCATGGAGAGATAGTAGAAATAGTTACTGGCGCAAGCGATTCTGTCACGGGTGAAGTAATTGAGCTTGCACCTTAGTTCAAATCCAAAGGAATGGAGTAGAAATGCATGATATTTTACTGACTTTTTCATTTGATGGAAACTTAATTGATCTTGCGTTCTTCTGAAAAAAGTTGTCAATAGTCTTATCAGTCTTCCGCTTTACACTTTCGCTTTTATTTCTACCTTCATCGCTAACTAATATAGCAAGTTTATCCTTCTTCTACAAATGAAAAGTAAACGTGAAGTTAAATTAAACAACACTACTTGAATTAATACGAAAGTACAAGCCAACTAACGCCAACTATCACAGAGGAAAGCGAATGGATTCTATTTTTATAGTTTTTCCGTAAAAATTCTGACGTAAAATTGTAAAATGAATTTTGGCGGCACTCGAATCAATCCAACTGATGGTTTTGAGCCATCAATAGTGTATAAAAATTCGAAAGAAAAATTTTCAAGTAAACTTCTAAGACCAAATGTCTGATTGCCAATGCTCATAAATATCTTTAGCTACCAAGACCAGCCAATGCACCTGAATCGATATAACTCTTTGGAACCAAGGTCGACCACCGGTAGTGCATGAAAAATCTAAACAAAAAATTTCAAATATTTCTAAAAAAAACTGAATGCTTGTGCCCTCGTCCGAAGGAGTGAACCACCAGAATCAATCCACCAATTCATTTTGACCCTTGTCGGTGAATAGTTATTCATTAAATTTCTTAAGAACAATTTGCAAGTATTTTTCTAAAAAAAAATTTAATACTTCCCTACGAACGTAAAAATTTTGAGCGACTCATGCTTCAATCAGTGTCGCTATGAAAAATCAACGGGTGGCTATATTTTGATGATTGCATGGAACTAGGATTCTACTGGAAGAACCCTAAGTCAAGATTCATTAAGTGAGTTTGTATGCTTCTGTTACGAGTTCCACACCAAGTTATCCTGTGATCGATTTTATGTCGGAAAATTAGGTAGGTAAAAAAAAAATTATGATCGCTGACCAATTTCTTAGAAACAATAACACTTTCAAATCTCGAAATTGTGTGCTATTTCATCTATAGGAGTAATCGGTGCAAAAAAATATAAAAGCATCTTCATAACCGGGCTGTTAAGCATTGCGTGCCTTTCTCTAAACAATCAAACACTAAAATAAATATTTAGTATTCCTAAATTATTTACCATTCTGGGATATATGCGATAGATGACTTTTCGACACTATAAAAAACACAAGAAAATTCTAAAAAAAACCGTACACGTTTCAAAGACAGAGAGCTATGAGCGAATGACTATTATTGCCCACACACTATTACTACTCAAAAGAAGTACGTCAGCTACACATTGGGTCCATACCATACGAAAATCGTCCTGGTAAACTTTTACAACTCACTACAGTTTAGCGTCCTATTCAATTCACTGCAAAGATGAACTAGTGCTTTGGGAGGGGTCATGACCCCCGTGACCCTCATCCTGTATACGCGCCTGCAATGGATATACTTCAACAATCGTTGACAATTCAGTTTAAACAATAATTATATAATTGCTCTTGGTTGATTATTTTCATCACCTGGTCTTCCTGGCTACGCTTAATATATAGAAAGCCATTTCTCGTACATGCAGAATTTTTTTTCCCAATTTGTGGAGCTTGATAGCTTCCCGGAGGAGAAACGAATAATACGGCGATAGGCTATCGCTGATAGAGGAGAAACCATCCAGCCTCGATAATTGCAGACTTTTTATTCTGCGAAAGCTGACAAAATGGTAAGGATTACTATGTTTTTTCTTCAATAACTCAAATTAATTTCATTAAAGGCTTCTAAAAGGGAAAGCTTACGAAAATAGGAAAGATGAGTACTTCCGTACACGAAATAAAAAATACTTCTGGAACAATGTTTTAACAAATTTGGAAGCGTTAGATATACTTGTAAGTAAGCATCCAAATCCACCTAGCGGAAAACTCCTGCGAAACTACTCAGCTCATCTACTCGCGGACAAGAGCATGAGCAATTGCCAGCAGGCAGAAGTATTTGGGAGTACTTTACACAGCCCAATGAACACAGCTGTTATGGAGAGAGTCTGTCTAAGGTATTAAAAGAGAGATGTTTTTTTGCAATCCCGAATATGCAGAAGGGAACCCCGAGATTGCACCAGTGAGCTCTTCCACATTTCTATATCCGCCGATGTCGCTGTGACCTGGTAGCCATAGACGAGTGCCTCATTACACCTAGAAAGGAAATTCAAGGTAATTTTACACTCCAATTTGGACGTTGACAAGGCTTTGCCAGCAGGTGGACTATCAGCGCATATATTATAACAACTCAGTATCTGAATTGAGAAGATACCGTGCCCGTTTCAAGGATGGATCGATTCGATTTTCGCCTGGAAAACTGTGACGTGGTGTTCAAAGCTTATAGCATTTCCATGTGAGGGTCCTCGCCAATGTTCCCACTAATTTTATCGCTGACTGTGCGATATAAATGTATATGGGAGTAAAAATATTCTCAAAACGTATGTAAAAGGGCGCAAGTGGGGAGGGTGTTCTGTGTTTGAAGTCAATTTTTTTTTTTTAATAATTACTCTTGAAAATTACATTTTAAAGCATTTTAATATAACACACAGACAAGAAAATTGTTTTACATTATAGTTCATATCTTCGTTTATATTCTTTCTTTATTAGGAGCAAGATCTACTATTTTTAAACGATATTTTACGATAAATATTAACATTAAATTTCATTTCTAAATGTTAATCAGAATGTGTTTAGTGGAATACTATAAAAATGAATGTAATAAAATAAATGTTTGATAAGTAATGAAAACTTTTATTATATTACGATATTAAATGTAGAAAAAAAAAATTAAACTAATTTGAAGTTAGTTAGTTATATCTATAATTACAAATTTGTATTATATTATATGTATAACTCGTAAACTCGTAAAAAAATTAGCAGTGCATTGTTTGCCGCCTGTCTTTCATACTTGTCGGTTTATTGTAAACTTCTTTAAATTTTTTTTTTCACTTGCCAAGTATATTTTAATCCTTCTCAAATTATTTAAATTATCGGTGTTGAAAATGTTAAGAGAATAAGACAACTTTCAGCAGTATTTCCCTTGAAACTCTTTTTAGAATTTAATCATTTTAAGTAAGTCTCTATTTAACCATCAGACTAACCGGACGCACTTGTAATTTAACCTGCTAATAAAGTTTAGTTTTGTTTTATTCGCCAAGTTTTCATTTAAAATACCGAGTCTAATTCCTCCTCTTTAGATATTTTTGAAAATCGGCATTTAATCTGTTCCTCAGTTTGGATTTAATTAGATTCATTGTGTCGAATCCTCTATCATAGTCAGCACTAGAAGCTTGAGAAGTTCCCATAATATCATACAGTATCGCTATACAGTGAACTTTCGTTATAAGCGACCACAACTGAATCAATTTCTACCAAAAATTGGCTTACAAAAAGGTAAAGTATGTATAAGGGAAGTAGGACTAAAAGCTTTTAAATAAAAATTATTTTAACGAAACATGTTTATTAAATTTTTTATGCGAATATATAAGAAAACAAAGTCCATACTTAGCTTTAATTTACTGTAAACAAAAATAAATTTTCCTCAAAAAGGTTTATTTGTAGTACATGTTTGGTAATTTATTGATCTATATTTTCTTTGTAAACAAATAAAAAACGGTTAGTTATTAAAATTTTTAAAAATTACTTTCTCTGGAATTCTTCTTAGAATTAGTGTATCTTCCACTGGCAAATTTCCTCCTTTCGCCCATTCAATTATATTACTGAAGTAATTTATCACCTCATCAACAGTTTTGGAGCTAGGATTTATTACTTCATCTTCTCTTGTTGTTCCACATTAATTTCTTCATTCCACCTACTGGTAATGGTTTCATTGGTTCCATTTGCCCAATTCATTATTTCTCCATCGGATAAAGAATTATTATGGGGCACAATGGTTCTACATAAATTAATTAGTGGAAGCTCATCTTCATCATCGAAATGATTAATTGGCAAGTTTAAGCTTATTTCTCCAAGCGTTTTGAATTACAGTCGTTGGAACATCATCCTATGCTTGTCGAATTATATACATACGTCACCTTTTTTATAGAAATATTTTTTAATTTTTCAGCAGTGTCATTTCGTGGTTTTGCAGTAAGGTTAAGTAGCAAACTTTTCCTATATTTAACTTTTATGCTTTTAATTAGGTTCTGATCTAATGGTTGCAGTATTGCTGTCGTGTTTGATGGAAGGAATATGATTTTGAAGTCAGAGTCTCCGCTTAGCGATTGTGTGCCATGAAATGTAGCATTAATAAGAGTGCTTTGGCAGGCAGACCCTTCATTTGTAAATGTTCCTTCGTTTTTGGTATAAATTCTTGAGAAAACCATTCTTTAAGTAAAGATGTGGTTTGCCAAGCATTCTTAGATGATCTATAATAAAGTACTGGATCCCAATTTTTAAATACTCGAGGATTCCTCGCTTTTCCTATCATTTACAATATTTTTTTTAGTCCGTTCTGCCAAAAACCACATATACAATTTGCTTTCAACTGAAAGAAACAAGGTTGGTATAATTTTTGCTGCAGTTTTTGGTGCGATAATTGAGTTGGAAACGAAGTCTAGAATTTTGTCCTTGTTTTTCTTACTGTTATAAAGAGTTGATTTGTTTATTGCATATTTTTTGAAAATTTCTTTTGAAGACACAGTTTTGTCCAAATCGTTTAGAATTAAATTTTTTTTTGGATATTGGCATCGCACTTCTTTTTCGACTCATTTTCTAAAAAAAATTATTCTAAAATTTAAATTTTAAATTGCAAAATTATGTACATACCTAATAAATTACTAAGAACACTTATTTTGTTTAAAGGTCTACACCAGGCGTGGCCAACCCGCATGTGGCCCAGGACGGCTTTGAATCCGGCCCAACAAAACTCATATACTTAAATACTTTCTCAATTAATTTTATAAAACATTTTCTTTATCTAGATAACATTTCCATGGGAGTAGTTACTTCTTGACAAAATAAATGTACAATTGCGCAATGTGGCCAAAGAAAGTTTTCAATGTGCAATGTCAAATTGACACTGAAGACATTGGGGACGTTATTTATTTTTCGGAAGTAAGATGGTTAAGTCGGGGTAAAATGTTGAAAAGATTTTCTGTTTTGCGAAATGAAATCAAGTCATTTATGGAATGATGAAAACTGGCTCACAGATTTTGCTTTTTTAGTAGACTGAGACAGCTAATTTAAGTGAGCTAAATTTGCGTCTTCAAAGTGAAAAACAACTCATAATACTTTGCCTCAAACTATAGCAGCTTTCGAAATGAAACTGAGGTAGTCACAAATTTAAGCAAATAGATGTATGTATTTTGAAACGTTGGCTAAACACTGTCCTGCGAGTAACCAAAAATAGGCAAACTTGATTGAGAAATTGATGATGATTGATCTGAGAAATGATTTCAAGATTTCCAAAAAAAAAAACCATCAATTTTTTGACATATTTGCGACTCCATTTTTAGTCGTCATAAACTTACCAGCAAATTTTCAAATGAAATGGCTAGATCTGCAATATGATGTTCAACCACTGACATATATAATATGGACTGCTTAACTTTCTATTTCATGTGGGCTCAATTGCTTGTGTCAATAAAAGTTCTTACGCCGGTGCCAACATTGAAAAAATCATTGGCGGGAAGTTGAAAAAATAAGCGTGCAGCTCGAAAAGTGATTATAATAAAACGTTTCCAACTTCTGTTTCATATCTTATGAATATATTGTATTGCCTTTTGTAAAACAATTTAATCAGTAATAACCCTAAAAAAAATAATAATTTAAAAACATTTATTTCGACGGACCCATTTATTTATCTGTTGTTTACAGTTCTCCTCAGTTGGTACTTGGTGCTTAGACCGAAAGAGTCAACAATATAAAAGTGAGCCCACTTTTTGCAGTGCATTGCCATTAACGTAGTCAGTCCATATTATATATGTCAGTGTGTTCAACTTTAAGCAAAATTTTATAATTTCTCTTTACTGGACTTTTATAAGAATTATCTTCCCAGAGAAAAGTACCTCTTGCTTCACAATTCATGCCATCGCTAGGAGCTATTTTCTAAGATGAAGCAAACAAAGAATAAAAATAGGAGAAAAATAACTCATGAGCACCTTGAGAACTCACTGAGAGCTGCATCAACTTCGATCGCAAAATATCGAAGCATTATTGTCTCAAAAACAATGTCAAATATCACATCAATTTCACGTTGTTATTTCTTAAATTTTATAATAAAAAATTTATGAATTAATGTAGCTTAAATTACTTAAAATTGTTAACTAAGTATGTATGTATACTCTTCGTTTTTGTTCATTAGCTATTTTTAGGGTTCGTATATTTTATGTGTGGCCCAATATAAATCGTCTACTTCCAATGCGGCCCAGGGAAGCTGAAGGGTTGGCCACCCCTGGTCTACACCGTAACAATTTTTATTATGATTCATAGTTTTTCATTAATCACCTTTCGTTATTAGCGCACTGATACGAATGGAAAAATATAGAACGTCAATGAGAACAAACAAGCCTACTACACGAAGCTCGTTGAAGCGCACTTCTACATATTCTTGTTTAGTGGGTATGTCAGAGCTATGGTCGTCTAAACTATAAATTTCGGATTTTCTTACCTTTTGTTTTACGTTATAATTTTTTTTTGTTTTTGTTTTTTTTTTTTTTTGCAAAAAGGTAAACTTTTTTTTTTACAAAAACTGTTGACTATGGATTCTGATCTTTAATTTGATCTATTCTACGTAGGTACCTACTATCTGTAGCCGTTAAAAATTTATTAGCACATAAGCAATTCAGGTCATACCGAAATTAGACGATATTTTTTAGAAATGACGTATTTTCAATCACTAAGGGAACAAATTATCTTTCAGGCCGCTCGCAGATTGGCGAGCGGTGAGCCATGCGCTTTGAACGTTGAGCGGTGCGCTACAAGCGACAAAGTTTTCACATTGATCCGCTTTAGATTTTAGTTGCATCGTACTATTTAGTGTATAATGATGTCAAGGCTTATAAGAACAAGTAAAAAAGCTAGAATTGGTCTAAGACCAATTCTTATGATACCCTAGATGAATGCCCGTATTAAATTTCGTATGGTCACCGATCTATTCAAGTTTGATTTTGAAGTTGTTTTTCGCATATATTTCTAGAACGGTTTGTCGCGCAGAAAAAATGATTGTAATCAATTTTATAGGATTTCGTATTCTGCAGAGGTTTTTAGTACAATAAAAATGTCTTGGACTTATCGTTTTCAAAGTATACGTAAAAAGCCTAAATTTTTATATGGCAACATCAAGAAGCAGTTGCCCGATTTAGTCCATTTCAGACATTTTAGTTGCTAATGTAGTAAAAACATCATGTACGAAATTTCAGCTCTCTACGTCGACGTGTTCTCAGGCAGTGTCCAAATATATAGCGGAAAACGAAATTTTTATATGGCAACCCTACGAAGGAGTTGCCCGATTTGTCTCATTTTCGAACTTAATTTTACTTTTTTTTTAAAGTGCATGTACAAAATTTCAGCTCTCTAAGTATACGCGTTCTCGAGTTATCGTGCGCACGGACGGACAGACGGACGGACGGACGGACAGACGGACATGCAAAAATCAAAATAACTTTTAATATTATGAATGGGTGTCCAATCCATTTTGCTCTACCATCATTATTTCGAGGTGTTACAAACGGAATGACAAACTTAGTATACCCCTTAGATTTCATCTAGGGTATAAAAATGGTGTTATCTACTCAATAATTTACGGTTAAAGCGATTGATTTTAGCAAGAAAACGGAAAAGACTAGATATTTGTAAAATAAATAAAAACCAGTTGGAGTCGTGAATTTAACATATTCTTTGAAGACCTTCCCAGAAATCCTTAGCAATTTTTTTGAATTTCTACGAATGTCAATTAAAGCTTCCGATTACATTTTAATAAAACTTAGAAATCGCCTGCAGGAAAAAAGAGACAAACTTCAAAAAGTCAATAAGTTCAGAGGAAAGACTTTATATAACACTAAATTACACCAAAACTAATGGGCAACGCGCTCATCTACCGCTCACCGCTTAGTTGAGCTGACCTGTGAAAACGCCGCTTGGTGATACAGCTCAACGCTCTTCAATGCGAAAACTTTCGTATCGATGGCCTTGCTAAGCGGTGTTTTACCTCTCACAGCTCATCGCTCACCGCAATATGAAAGCGACCTAAGAATAGGTTTGAAAATAGGTGTATGTACTACATATGCATATACATATAAATAACAGTGCAAATTTTAAAGACGGTTAGAAATATAAAAGCGCATCTATAGTTATTTACAAAAATATCATTTGTAACGAGGTCGCTTACAAAGAGGTCGTTTATATTGAGGTCAATTATATCGAAGTCGCTTAGAAAAATATCATTTATATCGAAAACTCACTGTATTTTTAAACTCCGTATTTTGTACAATAGTACATATTCTACACTGTTACTAAATGATTTTATTGATTATTTGTGAAATCAGAAATTTAAGTTCAGAAAATTCTTCATATATTTTATCACAGTTTCTGTACTTGAAAAAAGTGTGAATATATACTTCCACGGCATGTGTCACATTGTCTTTTCCGAAACCAAAATTATTAATTTCATTTCATATTATATGTATATATATTATATCAAAAAATTCCGAATTTTTTACAGCTCCGTCAGGAAATCTCATTTTCAAATGATTACATACTCTTTCAATGAAATGGATTATGGAAGCATTGTCAGCATCATTTCCAACCTTTGCTATTTTTTTTTTTAACATTTTCACTCCAGAAAATATTATCTCCCAGATACTGTGATTTTAATTTTTGTATTTTTGCTTTTATGTAATTCTGTGCATCAATAATATTCAAACAACTTTTCTGTAAATATGTGCACAAAGTTGCTAATTCACATAGAACATTATTAAGAACAAAGACAGCCACAGTATACTGGGGATTATTTAAAATTTGTAAATAATATTTACAAATTGGATGATCGTTGCATACATTCATTTGTTCACTAAAATATTCAATTAGGGTGTCGTAATTTTTAATTAAAGCATTCACTGCAAAATAACGAGGTAACCAACGAACCTCGTGTAATGGTTTAAAAATTTACCGAATCTCGATCCATTACAGCAGCCAATTCTTCAAATTTTCCGTTTTTAGGGTTCCGTACCCAAAGGGTAACAACGGGAACCCTATTACTAAGACTTCGCTGTCCGTCCGTCCGTCACCAGGTTGTATTTCATGAACCGTAATAGGTAGACAGTTGAAATTTTGTATTTCTATTGGCGATATAGCAAATAATAAAAATTAATGATTTTTTCGGTGTTTTTTCCTAGTTTTATTCTCATTCATTATTATTATCATAAGTAGCCATTTTTTCAAATGCCAGCACTATTTCTTCACATGACGCCTACTCTCATTTGAAAAAATAAATAAAAAGTACATAGTGTTAAATTTTGTACGATGGTACGGCACTTGGTTGATTATTTTTTAATGCCTGATTTACTGAACATAGTGTAAACTGTCCTAAGAAAGGTCTCAATATCTTGCACAAGAGATACATGTTTCCATGCATCATCCAAACCCAAATCTTCTCGGTGCGCAACACAGATGGTAAGATGAGGTATATTTCCTTTTTGAGAAGTGCTGCCACTCCATTTTTTCGTCTTAGCAAAACGCTTGCTCCGTCCGATGTAAACATAACCATTTTTGTAATGTCTAGATTAAACTAAATTATTAATGTTTTTCAAAATAGAAGCACTGTGTGTATGTGTTAGCTTACAAATACCCCAAATTCTGTTTTGTAGGTCAATTCATTTTTCATTCGAATTTAAAGTATAAAATTATAATTTTTGAATTGAAATGTCTGTCCTTTTATCTACTAGAAATATATAGAAAGCTTCTTCTCGCAATTCATTTAAAAATGTTTCATGAAAACAGAAATTTGCCATTTTTAGATGCAATTCTTTTATAAAATGAAATAGGGCAAGTGATGAACAAGCGCATTGTGCGCAGAATATAAAAACGGCTGCGCAACTTTCGAAAAATTAGTGCGCGGCCACGCACCCGAGCAGCTTAGAGGTCCTCGCAGAAAATAACGGCTTCGGTGTTTTCCTTCGATTTGGAGCCATCTGTGTAGATGTAGGATATGTCAATGGTTGAAGCATATGCTGCGTTCCTTTTCTCGTTCTGAATGAACCTGTATGAATCGACAGAACGATGTCATAATTTAATTCTGTGCTCATAGAAAAGGAACGAAACAGAACCATTTCAAGTGTTTGACATTTCTTTCACTTGATAAAAGCAAGTATAAATTCGTAAAAATTGTTGTTTATGAAAAATAAAGCTATTTTCCAACAAAGGCAACTTAAACTAAACTAATACCACTTCGTCCAAATTGTAAACAACACATTCACGAATACAAACTAAAATCGTTCTGCTTGAATCCTGGAAAAACTCAGGTGCATTCAGAACGATTCGGAGTCCGAAAAAACCGCTGACAGATTGAAACTAAATCGTTTGGCCCGAGAAAAAGAACGACATGGATTGAAAAAATTCATTCTGAACGAGAAAAGGAACGCAGCAATAGAGTGTGATTCTCATTCTGCCCTAAATGGAATTTTCGCTTTAAGTTGCTTTTTAGCATAGTCTCAAGGAGAGCATCGTTCTACATGTTGATGTCAGGTACAATTGACTGCACAAATCAAGGACTTGTGTGGAACTCTTGGTCCAGAGTGAATGCAGCTCTGGTGTATGTTAAGGATAACCTCAAGGTCCAATATCTTACACTGATTGGCGAAATCCACCGTACCACAAAGCCGTAGGTTAGAATGCGTTGGTTGACACTAGTGTATATCCGTAGGATTATCCGCGGTTAAGTCTCGCTCTACGACACTTTACGAAGATTCGACTCTAAAAGCTTTGTTGGCTCTGTCTGTTATGTGTGGTTTCCAGTTCAACTTTTTATCTAGTATAATTCCTAGGTATTTTAATCTCTCTTTTAGTTCCAAACGTGTAGAGCCAATAGAGGGCAGATCCAATGTAAGAATATTCATTATCTTAGTAAAAACTAAAAACAGAGAGATCAGTTTTCAGTAGATCGATGCACAATGCACGTTTAGCAATTTTTTTACATTTTCAAAAAATCCCAACAACAAAATTATTTTTATGTAAATTTGGGTTATGTAATTTACCATTCTGTTAAGTTTTACATTAAAATTCAAGTTTTTGTTTTTGATTTTTTGTAAAATTCTGTCAAAATTGCAAAGATTGTCCGAATTGGGAGAAAATTAGTTTCGAATCACTTTTCAGTCGTCCAAATGTAATGTAACAATTTCTGCCATGGACATAGCTTTTTTTTTAATTTTTATAATTTTCAAAACTTATGCCTTCTATTGCCCCCACGATTAATGTGGACTCTTCATATACAAGGATTACTCTTAGAGCTGGGTATAATCTACCCAAAACAACTTACTTCAACCAAGGACAATACTTAACCCATTATCACTCATCTATCTAACTATTGCCATTTAAAGCTGTGTTCTTTTATATACCTTGTCTTAGAACTCCTATATACTGGAGAGAACAAATTGTTCTGTCGATTGAAGCGAACGATTTGTACTGTTCGCTTCATTTAAATCTTCTATGTATGATGCGTTCTTTTGTGTATCTTTTGTTGTGCTCTGTTCTGCGGACACAAAGGAACACAGCTTAAGTCTATAACAAACAGCTGTGCTCAGTTAAACTGGTTGAGTTCAATTTATATACAAAAGAACAACAACGCAAATTCAGTCCTCTTTTCTTCAAGAGTTTCGAATATTAATATCATGTCAAAGGTACTTACAAATAATTTTCTATATATTTTTGAATTACCTATTTGAAATAAAAAATATCAACTTGTCTCAGTTTTTACAAATGAATGTGGCAGTTCCTGGACAGGCAATAAAGAACGCAGCCAATGTGATTATTTTTTACTATCTGTTTGTTTGTCTATTGTAGGTAATTCATTTTATTCATTTAACTTTGGATATTGGAGATGTATTATATCTGGATAAACAAATTACAGATGTTACCACGTCAACTAGCATACTAGGGTTTTCCAAATGATCTCTTCGGATAAACTTATTGGGGAAAAAACCAAACTTAAGACACAATGATCGTGCATTGTCTTCCTTTGCATGTGGTATGAAATTGTTGAACTGTCTAGGCTGAAAGTATACTTTGGTGGAACTCCCAACATTGCTATAAAGGATAAACTAAATATCGCTGGGTAATTCCAATAAGTGCACCGTAAAAATGTCAGCTTCACTTAACTTAGGTGTTCTTGAGATGACAGACCGAGAACCGGTCGTCCTCGAATTTCACTCCTGCAGGCATGGTGGAAAAAATGAGGCGAGATCTATATCGGAAACAAAAGTTGATGCGAAAGATGAACATCTGAAAATGTTGTGCATTATTAACCATGATTTTAACAGAAAGAAGGACGAGAGGAAAGCGAAAATCAGTGGAAGAGATACCAAAGGTGGAACAGGGTATCATCCGACTTCGATAGATTTGATAGATTTGATAGAGAGAAGCCTAAACCTTTTAGCGAATAGGGTGTAAAAACAGGATCAAAAACTATCAAGCGGATGTTTTAGGATAACCCTATTTGAGGGTAAACATTGGATATTCTAGCAAGATTCTATGCCAGCTTGTTAGTAAACTTAGGCAGAGTTCATCGCAGTAAAAGAAAATTTCGATTTCAACCCTGGGAGTATCGTATCAGGAAAAGGGCTGCTCTAATATTACTCGCTGAAATATCGAGTCATATCCTATATATGTATATATAATATTTAGAATTGTGATAAGTAAATAAACAATTCTATCATAGGGACAGAACATATGGCACCACTACTTCCTTTTGCACATTTGAGCCATACTTTGAAAAGTACGAATTCGATTAATTCGAATAGTTTATCAAATCTCCCATCTACGTCGAGTATTGTAATGCAGTTCTGTGATAAATTGCTGAATAAGAGAAATGTTTCAGAATAAACCCTTTATACCGCTTTGGCATATACATACATAGGCTTTTCAGTTGCTTTAGCAATAAATCCTGACTGGATAAGGAAAGAAGAGCTTCTAGACAGTGACATGCGACACAGGGAAAAAAGTAAAAAACCAAAAGAGATCATTTATTAACCCTTTGCTCTCCGTTGTCGCCGCTGCAGCGTCCTATACATGTACAAAAAGCTTGCAGGGGTACTCTCCGAAGATATCCATTTGATTGACTTGATTTCAAAGCGGTTTTTAGATAATCGCCTAGAAGGACAAGTAGGGTACTACATTTTTGGACTTTTTGGAGGGGAGACCTTTGGAGTGTGAGTTCTCAAAATTCATATAAAAAACATATTCGAATTTGTACTAGATTTACCGAAAACGTACTAGAATAACTGCTCACCCTTTGTAGGGAGTGCAGTATACTTTCTAAGCTTTTTCTAAAACCGCTATACTTCTTTGTTTTCACTTCTCTGTCGATCTCTATACCCACTTTTTTAGTATGTTACTTTTTTTTCTAAATTAGGTAAGTACTAGATTTCTGCACGTTAAATCACCTATAAATCAGTAGGGTAAGTCCGATTGGAAAATAGATTCCACTATTTATCTCAACTTCGTGCCAGCTACAATTCATAGTTTAAGGGTGTGGGTTAGGTACGCCCGGAGGGGGTCCTTCCAATTTGGCATATCACATACCAAATGAACGGTCTCATTGAGTACTATCGAGTGAGTTTATTTGTTTCCCGATTAAAAAAACTTCGTTGAGATGTTTTTTCCGCTGAAGAACCCGTTTTCATACGGCTGGGACCCTTTCCCCCAGTTCCTACATTTCGTATATATTTCATCAGTTCTTTCTCTTAACGGCGCATTAGTGCACTGTTGTGAAAATTTTTTGCATGGGAGGTTATTTTCCCAGACGCATCAATTCTTCACGATCACGAATGGAAAAATACTCAACTTCTTCACTCACAAACAGCCATTTCTCTTCCTCAAAAGGACGCATTTTTTCTTTTTCGATTATCTCAAAAACTATTTATCGCACGCAAAAACTAAGTAGGTACATACACACGTTGAGCCCAGTAAATTTTCCAGGAAAAGCTTAAGGCCTTCCCTACATCAGGTCGAAGAAATGTTGATTTTATATGGGATCGAGGCATTTCTGTCTGCCTCGAATATGCATAAAATTTATAAAGAGAAAATTTCCAGCAAATTGTTCACTCAAAGAAAAAATCAAAACGTATTTCGGAAATCGGAGTATATTTAACTGAATTATGGGGTGGAGTGGAGATGAATTTATACACTTATACACATTTAATTTAAAAAATGTCTTTCAACGAAGTTTATCGAATCGGTAAAGAAAGTACACCACCCGATAATACTCACCGAGACCTTTTATTTGATATGCAACATGCTGTATAAGAAGTACCTACTCCGCACTCTTAAGTTCCCCCGGAAAAAACGTTTCTTCACAATTGTAGCTACTAATTAGCTGAAGGCAATAGGGAAATCCGTTTCCTGATCGGAAGCAAACCGGCCGAGTTATGTGCGAAAAACTATATCCCCACTCCACCTCCTAGGAAGGTGTAACGGTAGCCCAAAACGGTATACACCAGTGAATAATAATCTGAATCTCCTACCCGAAATGATTCTTTAAATCTTAAAGAAATCGTACCGGTCATTTCTGAAAGGGAAAAATCTACCGTAGAATTTGTAATAGAAGGATGATAAACGATCGAAAATTACAAATTTGAGGTGAAATTTGTTTCGCATAATGTTCCTCAACTATATGAGATAATCACTTGCAGTTTTTGCAGATGAAAGGCAGTGCAGTTGAGATAATTTTTTTTTGTAATAAAGATTGGAGTAGAGTGTAGGCGAAATATAGTAATTAGGGTGTATGTTACCCAAGGTAAGACAATTTGTTTGCCCCGGTAAAAAATCTTAAAGAGTTATCTCTAGATTGAAACTTGTCACCAAAAATAAAATGGGTTGTGTGATGAAATAACTAATAAAAATTTTTTTAGCTTCTCTATATACCGGAGAATAAAAAAAAACGCCTTCTTGAACAAATATCAGCTTGCCCCGGTAAAAAATCTTAAAGAGTAATCTCTATTTTTATCTCAGAATAGTGGAAATGCATCCCTCCTTGGTGCTTTATAGGCAGATATTTCCGAAACTTGTAAAATTGCGATCCCGCTAAAGAGACGGCCAAAGTTCCAAGTTTTTAAAGAAAGAGAAGTATTTAATAAAAACAACTATATTTTAAAAATTCTCCATATAATTAACTATACACAGGGGGTAGTGTTATCATATACCCACTAGTTATAATTTTAATCTAAAACAAGTAAAAAAGCCAAAATTGGTCTAAGACCAATTCTTATGATACCCTAGATGAATGCACGTATGAAATTTCGTATGGTCACCCATTTGAGCAATTTTGATTTTTTTACATTGGTTTCTCGCATATATTTCTAGAACGGCTCGTCGGAAAAAGAATTATTACAATCAATTTTATAGAATTTCTTATTCTGAAGAAGTTTTTAGTACAATCAAAATGTCTAGAACAGATCGTTTTCAAAGTATATGTAAAAAACCTAAATTTGTATATGGCAACACCAAAAAGGGGTTGCCCGATTTAGTCCATATTTGATATTTTATTTGCTATTACTATGAAAACACAATGTACCAAATTTCACCTTTCTATTTCGACGTGTTCACATGTAGTGTCCAAATACCATATATCGTGGAAAACGAAATTTTTGTATGGCAACCCCACGAACGAGTTGCCCGATTTATCTCATTTTCGAACTTAATTTTACTTTTTTTTTAATGTCCGTGTACAAAATTTCAGCTTTCTAAGTGAACGCGTTCTCGAGTTATCGTGCGCACGGACGGACAGACGGACATGCAAAAATCAAAATAACTTTTAATTTTGTGCGGGGGTGTCCAATCCATTTGGCTCTACCATCATTATTTCTGTGCGTTACAACCGGCGTGACAAACTTAGTATACCCTATAGATTTCATCTAGGGTATAATAAAAACAGGTAAAAAAGCTAATTCTTCGCCAAATCTAACAATTTTTGAATCAATAATTCAATGGGGTTTTTAAAAGATTAAAATGAGGGTGCAGAATGACAACATCCTCCATCGCGCAATAGTGAAAACTCTGTCAAAATAGTTCTGATTTACTCAGGATTTATGTGCTAATTCTCTGCCTAATTGAAAAATGTTATATTCAGAAAATTAATGGGGCTTTTAAGCAATCCGAATGGGTAGATAGTTGCGTTACTATTTTTTTAGGGTAGCGATGTTTTCGTTTGGCATTTACATTTAATTTCAATGTGTGTTCTGATCGGAATAAGTTTGTTTGAAGAATTTTTCAGTTTATGAGTGGTTAAAAAAATATAAAGAATACATATGTTAATGACGCCTGTTGTGTTTGAAAATCTATTCTGAATATTTTTTGTTATTTTATTTATTTCTTTACAGGAGCATCCGAATATAGCAAGGAGAAGAAAAATATATTAATGACATACGAAATAGTATAGCACTAGTAGTACTAGTACATGTAATTAGTTACAGAGTCTATGCAAGTAATACTCATTACTTTCCAGTAACTAGTTCAGTAATTGGTTAAAAATTGTACATACATATGTATATTGAAAGCCTGGATTTCCACCTATGACAAGCAATGTTAAAAGTAAACCAAAATAGAATATTATGGGTAGCCACATATGTAGTTCTGGAATTATTACATTTCCTACTGGGATAGTTGGCCTTAAATGAGTGTATTTTTCCATTTATGTACAAGTTGGTATATCAAGCTCTAAGACAAGATTTTCAGATAGCACAACATTTCCTAGTAGGTATGTGAGAATTTTCTAACGCCCTCTAGGAAAAACAAAAATAAAAGTAAATTGGTTTAAGACAATAATTACAGATTAATTTTTCCGACAACTTTCCTGAAACATTTTCATTTCATTTGTACACTACTATTTATTAATTATTTTTTGTTGAATCAAAATTAAGGAAATATTGCATTTCCGTACAAATATGTTGTAGGTAGGTAGGTATTACAGCTAGAAAAATTACTTAGATTGTGAAATATCACATGATGCCATTGAATGAATTCAAGTGTTAAGAACAGTACTTTTACGCATCTCTTCAGATTTTCACATATAATAAAAGGTGGTTACATACATATATGTAGGTATCGACTATTTTGTACACCGTGCGTAGCAAATTGCGAGAAAAGGAGATATGTGAGTGAGGTTTATGGGAAATACGGTGTTGTATGGCATACTATAAAATGTACTAGACCTTGAATAAACTCAAAAATATCTCTCAAGAAATCAAAAACTATAATTAAAAATTTGCTTCTAGTTGAAAGGAAGTTTTTTTTTCCAGTTGGCAACATCGCACGTGGTTATTCACCCAATGTGATGGTGACGCATGCATACCTGAATTTGCCGGTAAAGAAACGTTTTACCACAGGTTTAACAAGAATTGGAAACCGCGCCGAGATCATAATTGTTATGGATGTGTTAGTGATATGTCCCTGGCCTACAAAGAGCGAATGTGATCAGATATTAATATGTATTAAACAGGACTTTGCATCTTACGTTTTGATATTGCACGATAAAATTTAAAAAGATGAAATGATCATATCATTACTTGTTAGTTGCACTTATCATGTTTTTAATTCTCTAATAATCTCTCCCCCTTGATATTAAACATTGCGGATCGTGATGATGCATTTAAAGTGAAATTTGTTCTCACCTTGCATAGAGATTGCATTTCAAAATTAAATGGACTGAGGAAGATTGGAAAATCTGATATGTAGGGTCGCGACAGTCAGGCAAAAATGTTATCAAACAAACGAAAGCAGCAAATATAATGAGCATATTTAATAAGATCACAAATGATCACAATAGATCGTACAAGAGTATAAATAAAAAAGAAGAAAAAAAAACAATTTGAATGAAAGAGTTAAAACATTAAGAATTCATGTCTACATAAATGCACGAGGTATTTCCAGAGCTATGGTGATATTTTCTCGTCTTCTTATTTCGCTGCATATAATATTACCCCAATGATCGGTCAAAGCACACTCATTCTGTATATGGTTTTAAGGGCATTTGTATTAGTGTTGGAAAGCGAGTTTTCATCTTTACCATACAGAAAATACCAAAGTGGCTTTATATGACTGGTTCTGGCTCTGCTGGGACCAATGTGTTCATTAAGCCTGGGTTGAGTTCACTTCAATAGCTGAAGAAACTCACACTTTGCTAGTTCAGCTTCGGTAGCTGACGAGATTGTTGTGTCGTCTTAGCATTAAAAATAAAATATTAGTGACGGGGCATATGAAATTATAAACTAGCTTTAGGTATACTTATATTTAAGGTGAGATTTAATGTATAATGAAAAGATTTACAAAGCGTTAATGCGCTAATTTGATCGACTTATTCCAATCTTCTTTGTTCTGTGATTATATCAAGAAAGTTGTGCTTTTTCTAAATACCAGAAATATTCTTTCATTAGTGGTGGTGTGAAAAAAAAACTATTAACAAATTCTGCACATTTTCTTTTTTATTAAATATTAAGATCATCACAAAATCTTAATAGGAAAATGTTGTATATATAATAAAAAATTGTTTACATAACACACATTTACCATAAACATTTTTCTTATACGGGACAGTTTATACTAATTAAGAGCACTACTATTTATCATCATGTGCTCAACTTCTCAACAATGACTTACAGTTTTTAAAGAGAAAACCTTAAACGCGATTTCTTATCTTTGTGTACGCGTTTGTGTTATAAATTTTCGAATGAATAATTTGGTTGAACTCTTCTCATCGTTTGCTTAACATTTCTCGTCCACAAACCGTAGTTAAAAAAAAAAAATAAAAAAAAAAAAAAAAAAAAAAACAAGATATAAAAATAAAAAATTCAAATTTTATATTACAGCGATAAAATTTCGGCCTAGTTGAAGACGCAACCAAGAAAAAAACTATGGCCGTGTTTGGTATGGTGTCGGCTGTTGCCGGCTTTGTAAAAGTACGATATTTAATAGACAAGGCAATCATAGACAACATGGTCTTCCGGTGCCATTATAGAATTACAACTGCAATTCTTTTCGTTTGTTGCATTATTGTTACGGCCAACAATTTAATTGGTAAGTATTGTACGTCAGAAGTACATAAATAATTTGCATAACTAATTTTGGGCTTCAAATGTTATGTTGTTAATTTGATATGTGGGTAGTGAGTGACTTTATGTCTCTTTAATTTGCATGCTTTAATAATTTTCTCGTGTCTTTAAACTAACTTGCGGCCCCAACAAATCTGTAACAGGGGTCAAATGTATATATTATGAGAAAACAATGCATTGTGTCGAAATAGGGTAAAAATAATGTTGATTGCCTAAAAACAAAGATATCATAAACTGTACCACCTATGTATACATATAAAGACAATATAATTTCTGCATTTGAATTGGAAATCTTATAGAAATTTGAATATACCTACTGCTGCTATATTTGTTTCACATATAATTCCCATTGTGTAAATTGCGTAGAAGAAGAATTACTTAGTCGTATCTGAGACAACTTACATCTAGATATGAAAACCTCAAAAAGAAGCGATCCGAATTAAAACCACCTAATGGCCCATAATAAAAAGCTCTATAATATTCTCTCTCTCTGCTGTATTATGCCACATAAATTCTTACAAACATTTATTACTGATATTCTTTGGTTGAATATAAAGTTAGAGCTTTAAAAAAGTGATCCAGGTTTATATGGAAATTTTCTTATCTACTTGTATGTTGTATGTGCCGTACTATGGCCATATTTAAATTGACTGATTAGGTATAGCACAAAAATTGCTTACAATGGGATTAGTTTTGTGTAGTAAACATGTTCATGAGGGAATTAGCAATTCTACATTTAACAAGAACAATATTAAATGCAATAGAAATACGAAATCATGAAATTATCGTCAAGTAGCATAACATATCATTTTAAAATATATTTAGATATGTTAAATTATGTATATCTATTTCCGTGCGATAATATTATGACTAATATTTTAACTATAAAAGTATTTGAAGTTTTTAAACTAGTTCGAAATTATTTCAGCAAGGCATATACTAGAAGGGTTTTTGGAAAGCACGTAATGTGCGTTTGTTTCAATGTTAAAATGTTAAATCTGGAACGGAATATGAAAAAAGGCTTGAACATACAATTTGATTTTTTTGTGTGTTCCTATATTTCTGTTTTACTAGCATGACTGACTCTAAGTATATGTACTTAATCCTAATCTTCATTCCGAATTAAATGTACTAAAATTGTATGTAAGCTTACATCAGTCCGAAAGGGAATCAATACATCCTGCAAATTTGAATAGTTTTTTTAGATAAAGTGGCTTTTATACATTTATGTCATATTAGAATATTTTTAAAAATTTATTCCGTAAAATACATATAATACTCATAGTCTTACATGTATTGATGTCTCAAGAATCATTTCTGTGTGATATAAGACATGTCTCTACTTATCTTTCGTTTGCTATTTTCAGCTTTCGACGACTGTAAGATATATTTGCTATGACTTTAACTAATTTAATTTAGTATGCAGGAAAAATATAATTAGCATTAGGTAGTAGGTATATTAAATTGTTTTAAATATTTTCGGTAAGTAGAGACATCTCTTATGCTACATAGGAATGTACATATTTAGATATACCTACTACTACAAAATCCGTTCAAAGTAGCAATAAAGGGGCGCTGGTGCTTTGGCTCTATATATATATATCTACATATTTAGCGAAACTCACGCGTAGAAATCACAACTATTGTTGGTTATTAGATTATCAAACGATTCAACAGATTTAAGAAGAGAAAATAAATTAATCAACTCGCACCATGCCCAACAGTAATCTGGTCTTCAGCTCAACAACACTTAATATCCTACGTCTTCTCATACATCCTTTTACCTACAGAACCGGTCCTTCATACCTCACATTTTGTTAGTCATTCACATCTACACTCTTTCCGGGTTATTTGCATGCATTTTGGGTTGATGATGTTGACACACAATTACTCATAGATACGAGAAGGTAGAGAAGTAAATCACTGACCTTTATTTGAAGATCTGAACATTTCTTCAGAGGGATTTCCTGAATGTTCACTATACATATATTATATTAAAAAAAAAATCGACTCAATTGTTACTGACGCTGATGTTATTAAATTACATCCACATATCTATAAATTATATTTAAATTTAAATTTACATTTCACGCGGCCAGCGTACTAGTCCTTATAAGTAAAAATACGATAAACAAACAATTAAAATTTTCCCAGAAAATATCTGGATTACTACAAAAACCAAAAGTCGCAATTCACGTAAAATTTGAAGCAGCGTAAATTAAGGCTTATGCTAATTGTGCATTGACTTAATAGCAGTCAAATACATTTTACTAAGTCAAGAGGAACTAAGTGTGAACAATTTGAGATTAAGAGAATTTAGATTGGAATATCATGTTCAATCTGATATGTAAACGTGCTTCATAATAAAGAAAATATGAAAAACTTTATAATTGGTCTAAGAAGAATATTAACGATAAAAATATGTTCGGTATTACGTTAAAGTTTCTTTTCTTATCCAGAACGGTTCGTCGAACAGTTTAAAAGGATTAAACTAATTTCTTAGGATTATATATTCTGAAAAGCTTTTCAGTACAATAAAAACGTCTAACACTGATATTTTTCATAGTACCTACATATATATATGTAAAAAAAACTCAATCGTAGTATGGCAACACCAATAAGAAATTGAAATTGTATTTACTATTTCTATGAAAACGCAGAGTACAGAATTTCAGCTGTCGCCGTCGTCGCGTTCTCAGGCAGTGTCCAAATATATAGTGAGAAACGAAATTTTTGTATGGCAACCCTATGAAGGAATTACCTGATTTGTCCCATTTTCGAACTTAAATCTACAATTTTTTTTAATAAGCCGTGTACAAAATTTCAGGTCTCTATCGAGAGGACGGACAGACAGACAGACATGCAAAGATCAAAACAACTTTTAATATTATGCGTGGCTGTCCAATTCATTTTTCTCCACCAGCAATTTTATGCATGACAAACGGAATGATAAACTTAGTATACCCTATAAATCTCTTCTAGGTATAAAAATGAGTCAAACTTATCGTTTCTCCAATATAAGAAATTTATGTATACCAGCCTTACAAAGGCGTTCAATTTTTACATTACACCTGATATAATAATTAATCGTCTAATACTGCACCCAAAACATTTCTGCGTCAGTACGTTAGTATAAAAATATACGTGAAAATACGAATTATTTTGCGGCAACCCTACGATGGATTTACCAGTTTATGCTCATTCTCAAACATAGATCTACGAATTTTGTCAAAAAGTTTTATACAAAGTTTTAACTCTCTAAAATAACGTCCTCTCAAACATTATCCAAATATACATTATGAGAGTAGAAAATATTACTAAGAATTAATATGGAAACGTAGATTTTACATAAAATTTCTTTTTATCACTTTTACTAAATAATTTCGTGTGATAATTAATTATTGTCCACTCACTATCAGCCGAAAAAAAAATTAGAAAATATGGACACAACACATCCACAGTACCTTACAGTCCAGAATTGATCCCCGAGTGATTATTACTTGTTGCCAAATTTAGAAAATAATCGTCGTAGAAAGAAATTTTCAAACAACGATTAACTGAAATTAACAAGAATATAGAGACTACAGAAGTGTGACAAGCCAAATTTAGCGTAGTCAAATTCTAGTTGTGTTAGAAACTGTTACCGCTTTAGTGAAAGCTCTAAGCTCTAGTTACTAAAATCCTACGATATTTGAATGCACATGCTTCTGTTTACATTCGTTTTGCTCTGAACAGATAAAGTGGGTGTAACTCATGCTGGATTCTCTGATATTTTTAAGAAAAATGAGAATTTTATTTGTCAGAAATTTTACATCTTCTTTCAGTACATTGGTCAGAGCGAAATTAACCTTTTCTTAAAAAAAGTGACTTATTGAACAATTTAAGAAGATTTTATCATTCGGGTAATTCTACGCTCTCAATTTTTGTTTTTAACTCGTTGTCTCAGTGACACTACAATAATGCATAGCCAAGTTCTCTTCCCCCATTCATGCAAAAGACAAAAATATACCTTATGATAAAAGGTATCCAGAATTTCTTATTTAAACGAACCGCGCTTGAGATATTGTCAAAATATTTTTTTTCTAGGTTAGTACATCTGTCAGTAATTACATGTCACTTTTGAGTGCAATCTGTCAGATATTTTAAGTTTAATAGCTTTGTAAACAATTTCGCTATGTGTCGACTTTAGTTGAGCAAAGAGTCTGCCTGAAATTTTGTATCTCTATCAAAATATCATGTCCGGAAGCGTTAAAAATCTTAACGGTAGCCCACAGGGACTCGACAATGCCAAAAACACAAGCACACGAGTGGTACATAGAGTTTAAAACGGAGCGTACTGTGATTGATGGTTTCCTCGTTCCGGTCGCCCATCCACCTCTGTGACTGACGAAAACATCGACAAAGTTAAGAAAATTGTGCTCGAAGATTGCCGTGTGAGCATTAGGGAAATAGTAGCTGATCTTGGTGTCTCGCTCAGATCAGTCCGAAGCGTTATGCACGATGTTTTGGGCATGAGACGAGTTGAAAGGCGGCTTGTGCCGAGAGTGCTTAATTTTTTTTTGCAGAAACAGCATGCCATTGCTGTCGCTATTTGACCAAAAACAACTTCAATACCGGTCCACAAGCTCCGTATTCACCTGGCATGGCTCCGTGTGACTTTTCCTGTTCCCACGGCCCAAGTTACCACTTCGCGGAAAGCGTTTTGAGACTATTGAGGCGATAACGGAGAATTCGCAGAAGGAGCTGAAGCTGATTCCAAAATCGGCACATGAAAAGTGTTTTGAAGATTGGAAGAAGCATTGAAATATATGTATTACTTGGGATGGAGTTCCAAATTTGTTCGGCTGCTTCCTAACTTCTTCTTAGGAGGCTTAACTACAATGTGTATAAGCCAGCATATGGTATTTATAGTATTTACACAAAAATTGTTTGTGCAAAGTGCGATCATGAAGTGAAGCGTACAGATAGAGGTTGACGAAAGGAATTAAGGATTAACGAACGGCTTCTTATTCCTATTGCGAGTTGCCATTATGAAAAGCACTTGTCCGCTGACATATTCACATTGTAACCCTTATGACCTAGATTCCAGAGGAATTTCTCTTGATATTTGACAATAATATTGCCGTCGAAAGTTTTTTGAATTGAACGGGTGCAATTGTTTTTAGTCGCAAGGAAAACTTCGCAAAGTTTAATGATCATTTTAAGTTATTACAGAGAGACAAGTAGGCCAGGGGAACTATACTGTACTAGTTGTTAAATTTCCCAAAGTCCCTCACACTAGCACCTCTAATATGGTCTTTCTTATTTAAGAGTCA
Source organism: Dioctria linearis (assembly GCA_963930735.1). Taxonomy (NCBI): domain Eukaryota; kingdom Metazoa; phylum Arthropoda; class Insecta; order Diptera; family Asilidae; genus Dioctria; species Dioctria linearis. The sequence goes on along the minus strand of OZ005741.1, from coordinate 211,769,960 downwards.
TAACTATATGATTTGACACCTCCTGAGCTCGTTGTTTTGATATTACGACACGCTATAAATATCTAATTTATGTTATTTAACGGATGTCGATTTCTATTTTTATTCTTGGTATAATAATAATAAATTTTGAGCCGAAATGTGAAAAAATATTAATGATATACAGGGTGATTCAGATCAAGATACCTTCCGGTATACCATGCGATTCCTTGAGGTAAGCTGATCAAAAAATTGTTCCACAGAAGTTGTGGCCAGTTGAAGATTTCTAGGGGGGTATCAAAGTTGTTAGTCCTCATTATTGATACTATTGGGGACATCATCATATTAAATGTTCCAAAATGGACAGGAAGAAATGCACCGCACATTAAAATGGTCAGCGGAGACGTACAAAACGCCATCTATCTTATAATAATGGCACGTTTTACCAGTGAACTCCGTACTGGACTAGTAAAGACCTGAGTCAAATTTTTGCTTGGGATTTTACCAGTGGTAAAATTTTTATGAAAATGTCACTTTTTACCTGTACTCCGTACTGTTTTACTCGAGCTCCGTACTAAGCTTTAAGAATTACTTGTTTCTGCTCTTCGGATTTATCATTTCTATAAATCTGTACTAATCTCTCAACTACAAAGACATGAACACAACAAGAACACTTTTTTTGATGTTTTAATTTAACATGCTAAAGTGTAAGTTAATATTTCTTACTTCCGACTTATAGGAGCAATTTCGTTTTCGCATAAAATAAATTCATAACGAAAAATTGAATAAAGAATATTGAACTAATTTATTAAAATAATTTATATCTTCAGGAGATCCAATTTCATGTATTAACGATGGTGCCGTACCGATACATGTCATTAATACCTTTTGTTGGATTACTTACACGTTTACTATTCCTGGTCAACAGCATCGACAAATTGGAACTGATGTAGCTAATCACGGCTTAGGGAATGAATACAATCAAGAAAAGAGATACCACAGTTATTACCAGTGGGTTCCGTTTATGTTATTTTTCCAGGTAAACTAATCCAAATATGTTTTTTTTTACAATATTTATTGAAACTATCCATTTTTTTAGGGTTTGCTGTTCTATTTACCCCACTGGATTTGGAAAAATTGGGAAGATGGGAAAATTCGCATGATAACTGAAGGTATGAGAGGTGTCCTTACTTCATCAATGGAAGAGCGCAGTATTCGTCAACGAAGAATTGTTCAGTATATTATGGCAAGTTTGCGAACACATAACGCTTACTCCTTTGGATACTTCTTTTGCGAAATGCTAAATTTTATGAATGTTGTTGGAAATATATTTTTCATTGACAAATTCTTGGGAGGAGCATTTATGACTTATGGAACGGAAGTCATAAAATTTTCAAATATGAATCAAGAAAGTAGATACGATCCGATGATTGAGATTTTTCCAAGAATTACAAAATGCACATTTCACAAATATGGTCCCGGTGGATCAGCCCAAAAGCATGATGCAATGTGCGTTTTAGCACTAAACATATTGAATGAGAAAATCTACATATTCTTGTGGTAAGATAGACTTCACTCTTTATCAATATATATATATACTACATATTATCATACATTATACATATATGTCCATACAAAATTTTAAAAAAACTTTCAGGTTTTGGTTCATTATTCTGTCCGTATTGTCGGGGCTTGCCATTCTCTACTCTGCCATTGTTGTGATGATGCCCACAACTCGTGAAACTATTATCAAGAGACGTTTCCGTCATGGATCTTCCAAGGAAATAGAACGATTAGTGCGTCGCATTGAGGTACATACATACATACACACATTTATAAGTGTATAAGATTTTATATATTTCCATGAATATTTCAGATAGGAGACTTCCTCATACTACACTTACTTGGTCAAAATATTAACATGACCTCATACAGTGACACGCTTCAAGAATTATGTAACAATATAATTGGAAGTACTGGAGGAACTCCGTCAGCTCCATCCACTTTAGAGATGCATCCAATGTATCCAGAAAAATTTGGAAAAGAAACAGAGACATAAAAACGCGATAATTACGGCGTGATAAATCTGAGTATGAATATTATGAAGACTGTTTCTACGATAATGAAACCACCACATATTATTTAATGATACTTTTAAATGAATTATTTTAGGTAAGAATTATTTCCATATATTTTGTAAGCATTTTAACAATTATATTATGACGAAAAAAGAGCAACGAAAACTTGCTTTGATTAAGATTATTGTATTATGGCTGAATTCATTACATAACAAGGTAAAGGATAGACTTAAGTCTATTTATTCAGCAAAGCCTCCTACATTTAAATGAGTCAAATTAAGACCACGCATCTGCATACATACTATGAATACGGCTTCATCTATTTAATAAGCTCCTTGTAACGCCTGCTTTTGATTTCCATTGCATTTTACAAATATATTTGTAATTCCCACTTTAATGTGATTTAATTAAATAAACATATATTAATCATATGGAATGGTTGTTTTTACCGCAATATATGTATTTATCCCTACATTTTAAGTTTCATTATGATAGTTTATAAGCCGACGGCCGACGTCGTCTACTTGTAACGTTTTTTTTATCCTGATTCTACCGATTGGAATTGGTATACAGGGCCAAATATTAAATGTTTTGTCAACTGAACTATGTTAGTATTGATCTCATTTGAATTGCGACTCCTGGAAAACTGTAATCCGCTACACCGAAAATTCATAGATTTCGATTTTACAAATTTTGTACCACGGTCACATGATAGTTTCGAAGCTTCGAAAATCAACTCAGAAGCAGAAAACAGGGACAACTGACAGACCATTTTACTCTTTTCAATTTCTATGGAGCAAGAGCAAAACGATTTGTCATTTTTAAATCATGCTATGAGTTCATACTAATGATTTCATTTCGGTTCTTTCATTGTTCAGATAAAAATCTGCTTCTGTAACTGTTTTGCTTTTAATATGTCACGAATTTAAACAGCTGGAAGCTGTCAAATGCCATAACACAACTTTTTATGTCAATCTTGATTACAGAATGTTAAGAAAATAAATAAATAATCTTGAAAATAATTTACAATGAAATTTGGTTATTATATTCTTTATAAAACCTTAAGGGATTAGTCTACTTGCGCGCTACAAAAAAAGGGTATTTTTAATTTTTTTTTTTTGTAGGTATAGGTATAATGATATAAAAGTTGTTGGACTTAATAAACACACTTTTGAAATGCAGGAAATAAAAATTTTATTTTTTATTTTAAACACTTTTTATACACAAAAATTATAGATAAACGTAACGTTTCAAAAAGTAGGCAAGTGACTTGCGTAAGCCATATCTCCGGAACGAGTTATCTTAAATAATAAAATCACATGGAACTGAACTACGATCATCTCAAAATTTCAATTTTTACTAATTTTTTTATAGCAAAAATCACTGAAAAAAGAGCCTACCATTTTGTTAATTATGTATAAAAATTAATGATTGTAATTCGGAACGAACTCACTGTTATACTTAATCTAATTTCATGTAATTTTTTTATTTAAGGTATTTCGTTCCAGAGATATGGCAAACGCAACTCACTTACCTACTTTTTGAAACGTTACGTTTATCTATCATTTTTGTGTATAAAAAGTGTTTAAAATTAAATATTTTTTTCATGCATTTCGAAAGTGTGTTTATTAAGTCCAATAACTTTTATATCAATACTTATAATAAAAACTTCCAAAAAAACATTAATAAAAATAGTCTTTTTTTGTAGCGCGCAAAGTAGACTAATCCCTTAACCCGTTCTTGCCCTGAGTATTTATAATTGTTGACAGATACAGTTTGCAACTATTGTGTACTAAATTCGAAGTTTTTGGTTCTAAGCTATACTATGACGAGACAATTTCGAAAGCATGAACATTCAATGGAAAGTAAATAACAAAAAAGCAGAGTGAGTTTCCCATTCATTGTAGAAGAGGCATAAGTCGCTGGAAAAAATAACTTATCAGAGTTTCTGATGTTTTTTCCGTCAGTATTAAACGATCCGTGCTTTAGATAAAAAGAAAAAGATTTAACAAATTGTAACAAGTATAGAGAAGAATCTGCTTACTATCCCCTAATAGATGATAATAAATGTCTCGCTTTTGGCTGTCATCAAACAGAGTTATCTTCTCTGGTAGTAACGGATAACTATTTTGTCAGTCCAGAGGTGGGTGAAGTGAAGGTGTTTACATTGGGTTCAGCTACTTCCAAGTAGTGCGAGGCGGTAAGCACTATTCGGTGGGCTTGATTCTGATTAGTGGGCTAAAAGCTGTTGACATCCCAAGCCAAGGTGGAACAGCATACGACGATGGGTGCTGTCGCTAGTATGCGAGCTCTGGATACCCGGCGTCCTCCAGTTTCAATTAGCTTTCCTGGCGGAGCTCAAGTTCAGGTGAGTTTTTCTCGCACAGCTCGTGGGACCATATATGGAACTTTTTAAAAATAATACCACTTCAATGTATGTACAGGATGCACGGATATCTGAGGAATCGGAGAATTTAATCCCTGAGATCTCGACATCTATGGTAAATCTTCTCTTGCTGGGGAGCTCGGATGATGACGGGAGCGTGACTACTATGGATATCGCAAACGCTCCTCATATGTCGGGTCAACTCAGCACGGGTGTGCTCGCTGGACTTGAGACTACAGTGTCAAAAGGCATTGAAGGTAGCGACCGAAACGGATCTTCCGGATGGTCCGGCTAGGCAGGTAGTGGAAAGTAATCCTCCTCCGCGGTCTATCGGAGACGCTAGAAGCTCATATTCTGTATGACACAGCGTGCTCTACCCCTAATGCATGTGTTTTTGCGACAAAAACCTTTGTCGTGACCTTGCTGCATCATCTGTGTAACAGGGACACTACATCGATCAAACTTTCCTTCAAGAAGGATGGAGTCAATAAGGAGCTCCTTATTGTCCCAGCATATTTCCCGTAAGGCTTCCCCTCTAAATGAGAGTAAGGCGAACGGTTGAGTATGCAAAGTTTAATCGGCTTGGTATCCTGGGTGATTGTGATGCCAACGCTCATCACATTGTCTGGGGCAGTTCAGATATTAACCATCGGGCTGAGCAGCTGATGGAGTTCATCAATTCAGCGAATTTGGTTCTGTTGAATCAGGGCGACGAACCAACCTTTGCTAATAGCCGAAAGCAGGAAGTCATTGACGTGATATTTGCATCCTTCGACGCTTTTCATATGTTCTCCGGGGAAGGGTATCACGAGAGGATTCGCTTTCTGATCACCGCTACATAGAATTCTATATGGGTGCTGACCACAGGTGGAGCCATATAGGAATCTGAAGCGAATTGATTGAGGGAGATACCGCAGGGAACTAGCTTCCGATCTCGCTTCTCCGGATAGACGTATTAGGAGTATTGCTGCTTTGGAGAAGGCAGTAGAAAAACGTCAGTCCGAAGTGACTGATGCTTTCGAAGCTTCCTGTCCCATTAGCACGAACATAGGACGGAAGCTATGCCGTGGTGGAACGGCAGCCTAAGTAAACTCCGGAAGACTTCCAGAAGGTTTCACAATAAGGCCAGGAGGACTGGTTCGGAGGAGTACTGGCGGATTTACCGCGAGACTCAGAGTAGCTACAAAAGTAAGAAATACAAAAAAAAATTGGCTTTTATAGATTTCTTCGAGGAGCTTAACGGCTATCACTAACCGCTAGGCTCCTCAGGGCTCTTAAGATTGACCCGTCGGCCAGGCTGAGTATTATAAGAAAGCCAGATGGCTCCTTTACGGCGTCGAAGAAAGAAGCCTGTGGATTTCTGCTCTCGACGCATTTCTTAGGCTGTAGACTTAAAGAAGACCTGCAGTTGTGCGGCGAGCACCCCTATATCCCTGCACTGGTGATGATTGGTCCACTGCTGCCAATATAATAGATATTGAGAAGGTGAAATGGTGAATTTCAACCTTCTCCGCTTGCAAAGCTCCGGGTCCAGACGGAATTCTTCCGGTCGTTCTTAAGGTAGAGAGCTTAGCGCTGGCTCCTCTTTCAGTGTGCTGGTGGAGAGAGGCTGCGCGCAGGGTAGCATGCTCTACCCGGTATTCTGGTATATGCTGGTTGATTCACTCATAACGGCGCTGAAAAATGTGAAGAGTATGCGGATTACATCCCTCTGCTCATTACCAGGCACAGCATGGCTGCTGCTATCCTCTCATATGACGAGGCCTCAATACTGTTGGGGAATGGTGCACCCGTCATGATAAGATGGCGAAGCATACAAAAATCAGCTTGGTGCTCTTCTCCAGGAGACGTAAGCTTGGGCACTTTGTCCTTCCGAAGCTCTTTGGACACACACTGCAACTGTCTCCCCATGTCAAGCACCTCGTTGTCTACCTTGACTCGAAGCTGACTTGAGGAATGCATGTACAGGAAAAAGTGCAATCCACCACTGCCTTCCAGGCTAAATTCGTCGCCATAGCAGTTACAGCGAAGAGAACCCTTGATGTGGAAATCAAGGGAAAGGTCAATGCTATCCTCTCGGATAGTCAGGCAGTCTTGATGGTCTTGAGTGGAGCTCGGATAACATCTAAGTTACTGGAAAACTGCAGGACGTCTGTGGATAAGCTGTGTATCCACAACAAGGTGTTACGGGTTCCTTGGCACATGGGGTCTGGTTGGCATCATCACTGGTCACAGCTTGCTTCACGCTCATCTGACAAGGATGGGAGTTGTTAACAGCCCTAAGTTTCTGTCTTACCTGGAAGGGGGGCCCGTGAAAACTTAACACTTTCTGTATGCTGGTCCGTCCTTTGCCCGGAGTAGGCTGGATACGCTTGGGTCTGCCCTCCTGTCTCTGGATGAGCTGAAAAACTTACCTCACCTAGACCTCTTGCGCTTCATTAAGAGTACAGGAAGGTTTTGGTGAGGTGTTTTTTGTAGCAGGTTGGTCCCTTAATAGAAAAATTTACGTGATTATAAACAGAATTAAGAGTATATTCGACCATACAATCAGACGCCAACGGACTGATTTTGGACACTTGGCTTGCCAAACAGGGTCACTATGTAACAAAGTGTCCTCTATAACTGGTTTTTACTGAATAAAAAAGGCATTCGACACAGTAAGAACACTAGTGCAATCTGCGTTAAACCGGCCCGTTCTGCTCCAAAGCAAACTTGCTCGAAAAGTGCTTTCAATCCTGAGTGGATATCGTCACCCTTAATCAAATTATATTTAACCAGCCATCGCATCTAGTTGAGTTGGTTAAGCGTGAACAATAAATTGGCGATGTGTATGATGCGAAGATTTATCCTTCTTCGTCGATGTCTGCCAGGGTGTTTGGCTTAAGATTTTTGTCTGCCCTTTCGTATATAGAAATTGTTCAAACTTTTATGGTGTGACGTATGTTATACCAGAGATATATGTAGTGCATTAAATTTTCAGTGCATTTCAATAGCACTACAGGCCTCTGTGATAGTTAAAATCCAGGTTCCACTATCACTAAATGGTTAGAGGTAGCGCAAAATTTTTGTCAATATCACTAAACAATTAGGGGTAATGCAGAGTCTATTGCATTATCACTAAACGATTAGTGGCTGTTCAGAGTATATTGCATTATCACTAAACGATTAGTGGTAGTGCAAATACTTTTCACTATCAATGAGTGATAATGAATTCGTGCATTGGTAGTGCAAAAATCTTTCACTAATGGTACGCATATGCAGCACTACGCGTAGCACGTACAATCAAAATTAGTGTTAACAGTTAATGAATCATTTCCATCTCTGCATCTCTGCAAAACAGAAAACTGAACGGAAGGGTTTTTATTCTGTAATATTAAATTACGCAGCACGTTATGATCGCGAAAGCAAAAGCCAGTATATTAAAAAAGCTTGTAGCTTGAAATTTTCAGCTTTAAAATTGAACTTTCTTAGCCCTAAAATTAAACTTTATTTTTATAATGGAAACTTACATTTCTAATAAACCTTATGACATTTAAATGAATTCAAGTCAAAATTTTAAAAGTTTACAATCGTAACAAGAAATTAAACTATAAAAGGGAGAAGATGTTGTATGTATTACTAAGCCAATTGGTTTATTGCAATACTCTCTGCCAAGATCTGCAAGTCTTGCTTATAAGTCACTTTTGTAGTCAGTTGCCTAATATACAACTCTTAAATCTAGTTCCATCCGTCTTTTATGGCGTTTGCTCTCCCATATTACCCATTCCTAATTACCTCTCTTCTAATAACGGCTTATTGAACTCGGAGAAAAAATATTTGTAAAGATTTGGGGGGAATATTCACAATGATTTCACCTGAACGTAAGCGTCAAACAATGAACATCAATGACAACAACCAATTTTATTTATTTTTATCTTCTGTACTCACAATTTTTAGAATCGGTTATATAGATGGAATAGAAGAATTTTTGAAAACTTTTATTTTTCTAAATTAAATTATAAATACAAGAGAAAAAACAACCGCCTCGTACGGTTTTTAAAGCCGGGACCTTCTGTTTTCCGGACGACTAGTCTTACCTCTGAACTTTCTGTTTTCCGGGCGACTAGTCTTACCTCTGAACTAACGAGACAGATGGTCTTTCCTCTTGTATTTCTTAATATTTATCTACCCTAAGAAGCAGCAGATGGCAACCCGATTAGTAGTATAACTACTGCAGGACAATCACCTCTAGCAAAGTGAAAAAGAAGAGATTTAAGAAACTAAGAAGATCCTCGGGAAGAGCTATCTGGAAACTCTATACTCCCAAAGAAGCTAAGAAGGAAACAAATATACTAGAATGTGAGATACTTATGTCTGCATAAGGTAAAATAATACAATATTAGTAAATAGCAGCATAGATGGCACAAGAACTAGATATCGCATGGTATAACAGAGCAGATTCTGAGATGGGTGGTGCATTTCGGAATGGATCACAATATGTTTTAGAGTGTGTCGAGAGAGTTGTTTCAAGAGAAGTTTTGTATTCATTTGATCGACCTGCTCAACACAGCAGATGCTAGAAAATATGAATCACTCGACCTATCCATCACTTCATATGTTGTGGTCTGTTCCGGAATATCCTACCAGCCATATAAAATTTGTATACTCTGGTCTGGTATTGCAAGCGACATCTAGTTTTTGTGCCATATGATAGCAGTTAGTGAAATCAAGATTTAAATCCGAAAAATGAAAAATATTGAATTTGACGCTTATATACTGAACATTCACCTGCAAAAAGAGAGGAAACTAACACAAATAGAAATTCAATGCGCTTTTTCCCACTTATCACCATTCTTGTTTGGTATATGATATAAATTCTCGAATTGAAATTGACTACATTTATGACATTTGTGACTGCTTTATAAACATTACCCCAAATGTCCACATGTAGCGCACCTTGAAAACATATACCTATCTTTTAAGCAATTCAGTTTGTATCATATTATGGATTGCTGCATCCTACTTAATTGTATTTGATAAAAAAAAAAGTTACCTGTTTCCCCAATCAATTTTTGATATCACAATCATTTGCAATTCTAAAGTTTGATCTTGGGTCAAAGTAGCACCAAGCAATTCCCTTCGGCTTTCCAACAAAGAAAACATAACTTTCCTTAAAGTAGTAAACTTGTATGTTTCTCGTTCCTAAAATCAATATTATAAAATAATAATGGGAAGAAAAAAAAACTGTATCTTACATACCACATACAAACGTTTCCAAATTTCGGACCATTCTCGAAGTACTTGCGTACATTCTGCTACTACTGGATCGACTTTATTTAAATCCTTCATATAAATGTACGACTTTGGAAATAGTCCAACGGCTCTAGGTTTTCGAGGGCATGTTCCGCGATACCAAAGACCACATTCTTCTAGAATTTCTACAGAATCGCCTACATCTAACGGAAGCCCAAAACGAACATCTCCGTGCCAGTTATGTATAGCTGTAAAGAAGGAATATTACAACATGTGCCAGCTGATTCATTTTATAAAAAATATTTGCCATAATAGGAATTTAACAATCTTATGGAATAAAAAGATTTCATTTAGAGTATTAAAATATAAAAACTAAGGAAGCGCACTTGCCATATTCGTAAGTTATGGTATTGTAAAGCCGTCCTCTAATACTAAATCTTTACATTTACATATTTAAATTTTTTTTTAATTTGCTAACGTTGTTTAATTTGTATACGATATTAACTTCAGTGAGTTGGTTAGTGGGAAGTGTATGAATTGTTAAGAAGGAAGGCATGGCTCCGTTCCTAATAATCTGTTCCCGTGTTTACATCTAATTCAGATTGTGGTGTGGAGGTAAAGCCGCTGCTTTGAAATACAAGGTTCAGCAGTGATTATCGTCTATGTTATTGGGTGCCTTAACCCCCCCGAGCTCTAGTCGGCATTTTAAAGGTTGCGAAGGAACGAATCGAATAATGTATTGCAGCGAGTATTACGTAATCCTTTCTTGTGTAGTTGGTGTGGTGTAGTAATCTGCCCAGCCGTTGCGGTTAGGTGGATTGCTGGCAATAAATACATATTAAAATGGAGGAATTTCGTTTTTCCACGAGACCTGGCGTACAGTGCGTCTTAGAGTAATCTTGTTGATCAAACCTACCCATTTAGTTACCTCCGACTTATGTACACCAGGGCGCTGTCCAGTTAACCCTAGGGTTACACAATTGAGTCATATCCTTGAGCAAGGACAAAGTACAAGTACATTTGAAGCGGCCCAATAAAAATATGTACCAAGAGCTACGATTAAAAAGGAGCTTGTAGCTATATTCTTTATGTTATTGTTTTTATGTTAGGTTCATTTATTCAATTTAGACAAACAACTTTATACGTGGGTTTTATATTCTTATAATATTATCAATATAAACTGTAATTTAAACATTGGTGCGCTTTCATCGATGCTGTTTTTTATACCCTAGATGATGAAATCATTGGGCATACATATATATTAGGTTTGCCATTAATTTTGTAACCCACAGAAATAATGTTGGTGGAGCAAAATGTTTTTTATACCCTAGATGATGAAATCATTGGGCATACATATATATTAGGTTTGCCATTAATTTTGTAACCCACAGAAATAATGTTGGTGGAGCAAAATGGATTGCACAACCACTCATAAAATTAAACGTTTATTTTGATTTTTGCATATGCCCGTCTGCACGATATAACTCAAGAATGCATTGACTTTTAGTACTGAAATTTTGTACATGGCTCTTTTGAAAAAGGTGTAGATCTAGGATGGACAGTGACTCCAGGCCCAATTGTTGGTGACCTCCCAGAGTTTACAAATGTATAACTACATGTATGTAGATAATAAAGGAGGTAAAATTTAATGATTTTTAAAGATTTGCTCCCATGACAGTTTCATTACGGTGTTAAACAGTTTAAGACGTAAGACTGGATGTCTTAGCTCACAGCTGAAACAAGTCTAATATCCAAATGTTCTCAAAATGTTTGAAAATCCGACTTTCGGACAAAGATTTTACTTTAATGTACTTTGTACAATGTCTTAGATAAATAACTGGGACTTTTTCGTAGTATCTGGAATGTATATATTCAGAATGAAATGGATTTCTACTTTTATTTGAGGTAATTTTTACTTGATGATGCGATATTGAATATTTTCTTTCTCTCCTATTGCCAACGACTAAATAAGGATTATTATTTCTGTTTTCGATATAGGTTCTTCCGTTTTCGCTACTATTATTGTTGTTAGCCATGTCCTACAGTCTTCAAATATAATTTTAAGTTGTAGCCTAAGCCCTGCTACTTGGTAGTTCGAACGTAATAAGACAGTGCTACCAACCTGAATAGAACGGCACTTGACAAAAATCTAAAAAGCTTTATTTGTCAATGGAATCGGTACATATTCTTTTTATATATTTTAAGCATTTGATATATACATTGAATTTAAAAATAAGAATATCAATTACTGTTGACCAGAAATTTGTTTTTTTTATAACGCCGAAGCCAAAAAATTAAAATTTAGGATACCAATTTCAGTGTTCACAGATTCGTAAAAATCAACAAACTAACCGCTCATTTCATTCGTTGCGGAATAATTCCTTATTATTATTAACGGTTTTTGCAAATGCTCCCAACAATAATAGACAGGATATATTTACAATGGGAATCGACCAATTCTCTCAGTAATTTGAATTATGCTGATGACATCTACTTCCTGGTACTCTGACACCAGGACCAGAACATTATGATTCAAGATCTTGGAGCAGAAATTATTATTATTATTAGTCTAGCCCGAAACTTAAGCCAGCAAATACGAAAGAAAATCATATTAACACAAGCTCCATCAACGTACAAGGCATACATAAATGAGAGATAAGGTAGAGAAGAGCTTTTGTTACCTCGGCGGAATAATTATTAAATCTAGCTGCAAAAGACTACAGAGGTGTCCGTAAACAAACTTAGGAAGACTTTTTCCCAGATGTCGCGGGTATAAAACTCGTAATGAAATCTCATAGTGAATTCTTTTCTGCGACTTAGTGTTAGCACTGCCACCGAACCTATCATTTTCGTGCTACATTTTCCCTTTTCCAACTTCAAGCACATCTAACAAAAGCCACGGTCATTTACACGAATTTTACAGGTATCAATACTTCCTATTCTCTCTATATTCTAAGGAATGGACTGAGCCCTCCTATCTAATTCCTATAGGCAAAAATGGCACAAATTTTGGTTAAAATCTGTTTGTCTCCTTCAAACTCAAAATGTACGTTGAACTGTAACCAATTTTGGAAACATTATGGTTTTATTAAATGGAATGGATTGGAATTGACATAAAAATTCAGACAAATATATTGCTTATATACAACTATCGCCTTCAAGCTCAATTATGTTTGACATCAAATCTGCAGAGGAGCAAATTTTTCAGCAATATTAAAAATCAATTTTTGTTTTAATTATAACAAGTTCAACTTACTAATAGTACTATTCAAAATTTGTGTCATTTTTGAAGCAAGAACGCTCAGTCCATTCTTATTATATTTCAGAGGCTTCAGACACTATCAGTTAGAACAAAACTAGGACTGAAATTTTTTGAGTCGTATCCTGAAAATTCGCTAGTAAGTCGAATCTGAATCGAAGATCAGGACAGGATCCTTAAAATGAAATCAAATATAAAATTGGATTGGCATCTACGGCACAACAACATTGTGTGAATTTAGAGGATAACAGTTTTGGCGGGAACGGCATAACTGGGAGATTTTGGTAGGACTGTCACACAAAACGGGGTCCAATGGGAGTTCTGTTGGAGATCTATATCCGTATGGATTAAACGAGATCTATAATGATCGAAAAGTTCAATTGGAAACACATCAATAATTAATATTACAAATCATGCAATAAAAGTCTGTCACTTAAAATATTTTATAAAACTCAACTTGAAAAAGCATAGGTAGCTATCATATGTAGCATGTACATATACACAATTTATTAAATAAAAAAAACTACAGCCCTTGAATGTTGAAGACGGATGAAGGTAAGAGCGACTTTATACAAATTAGAACCACGCGAAAATTAACATTCATTATACTTTTGAGCCCTATGACTACAGTTTGGGATACATTTACCTCAACTTCCTAATTACGTATTCCGTTCACATATGTATATAGAAGTGAAGTGTTCTTAAGTAGACGATACTTCCGTTCACTAATACATCTCTTTGCCTAGGTACAAAAAACCGGCCAAAACAGATGTTTATGCCATATATCTACGAAACTTCAGAAACTAGAATTAATGAATTTTAATATTGTAATGTACGAAAAGAATATGTCCTCAATGTTTATTTGAAATTTGTTTATATGCAAACTGCGGCATGTTGTGAGAGATTTATTAAAAAATTGTTATCATACCCTTCGAAGTTAATGAATTTCCGCTTATGACTGAGTCATCGTTAAGAGTATTTTTAGCTATATGTTGTAAGTAGGTAAGTGCGTTTATGAAGCACCAATGATAATAAAACGCAAGTTATTTGAGTACATTCAACCTCCTTTTAAGATTTTAAAATAATTCCACATTTGCTGGTGAAGTGAGTCAATAACTTTATTAAAAGCAATCTAAAAAAGCATTGCACTTCCGGCAAAACTTCAAGCTAAAACTTCAAGATTTCATCCGGTCATATATCTCCTACAACGCCACTCTATCTACAAAAGATTCCTCCCTCACTTCACTGATAGTAGGTGAGAGGGTAATTGGAATCAAGTGAAATATTCATCATGTTAACGTACGACTAATGTCAACAAATAATCACCACAGAACTAAATTGACTGTTCACACACTCGCGAAAATAATAATTGCAATTACAGTTTACAAATTTTGCCATCCTAAAGAGAAATACCTTAGATTCAATTATAATATTTTATTTACTGGTATAGTTTCATCGTACTCAATTTCTAAAATTAATTACATTTCAGAGGTTAATTCACTTTGTTTTTAGTTTTGATAGCAAAAACCTATTTAACTTACCAACGCCGTATTTGTTATTTGCTGGTACCCACATTCTGATTGAAAAAATTAACTTTTAAACCATTTTCCAATTTGTTTAGCAACACTACTCAACAAAAATCAATAATTTCTTTAGCTAATCACTTTTGACAGCTCCCCTGAGAAATGTCACTTGCGTCCCGACGCTTTCCACACAGAATCACGATTTGTACGTTTCTGGAAGCAGAGTGCACGTTCTATAGTTTTTCTGTCTTCTCCAGAACTAAGCGAGAGTATTTTGCTGCCATTTTGACTGACACATCACGTCACATTAATTTTGCTCCGCAGTACCTACAACTTACATCTTTTATGTTTTATGGGCCGAATTTTCCGGGCGAAAAGTTTTTCGGCCGATAACATAAAAAAGATGTGTTTTTCTTAAAAATCTGAAATAAATATACTATTTTATTGTAAAATTATTAGTTTATCCTATTTCCCATGATTTTATTAATCATTGGAGCAAAAATCTTGTTTTAAAGTTGAATAAATTGAGGTTTCCGGTTTACATTTTTTCGATTCTTGTGTTTGATGTGAAGTGCATTTACTCCTGAAAATATCGGTAGCTTTGTGAGCAACCTGTCACCACAGATATTTGTTTTGCTGATTTTTTCGCTACAGACAGTGAGTCATTCGTTACAGGGATATTTTGCATTTTAGGTGAAACTTTTAATGTTTATTGCTCCCGATGTATGTAACATATTGTGTTCGAGTTTTTTGTATATGAAAGCTTAGAGTGTGTAGATAATTTGTCAAGAATATATATTTGAGGTCAAACCTAAAAAAAACATAGTATTTGGGGTATGTGTAACCCAAGGTAGGTGAAAAATTTCAGTGGCGTAGAGAAAAATGTCAAAAAAGGGTTTAAAATGCAATTAATCAAAGAAAAAACTGCAGCATGCAATAGTACTAACCAAGACCTTTCCAAAAAGTACCCACATGCCGGGGTAGGGGTGAAAGTAAAAATCGCGAAATTTCATACCCTTTTTCGCGATTAGACGCCCCAATACCGAGTTATAAGCGAAAATCGATATTTTGCATTTTAGGTGAAACTTGTAATGACGATTGGTCCCGATGTATATAACATATCGACTTCCGGTTTTTTGCATATGAAAGCTAGAATATACAGGGTGTTTCCCCTTAGGAGGTCCATAGAGCGGGAGGTGATAGTACTCACCTAGACGAACCAAAAATTGTATGGCAGGGGAGGGGGGCAATATCAACCGTTTAGGAGTTACAGGGTGATTCATAAAAAAAGCTAGGTTTTCACAAAACACCCTGTATATTAAAAACTACAGGGCGTTTGGTCACAGTTAAGGGCTCGCTGTATGCAGAACTTCATGGCCTTTCCAACGACAGCTCAACCAGCCCCGTACCCCTCTCCCCACAGAAGTTATGAAGGTCTGAACTAAAAATTTCGGATTTTCTTTCCTTTTTTTTTACTTTGACCTCTATTATTTTTGCAAAATGGTCGTTAACATAACTTTTTTTTATAAAAACTGTAAACTGCAGACTCTCCTCTTTAAGTTGACCTATTACATCCTATGTGTTACCTGTAGCCGTTAAACAGTTATTAACTCATAACCTATTCAGGTCACACCGAAAAAAGACGATATTTTTTAAAATGACGTGCTAAGGGAACAAATTATCGTTGAGAATAGGTTTGAAAATAGGTTTGAGAATAGGTTTAGAGCTAATAACTCGTAAAGGGCTTCAGATAGCACATTGGGTGTAATAGGTCATATTAAAGAGGAGAGTCTACAGTTTACAGTTTTTATAAAAAAAGTTATGTTAACGACCATTTTGCAAAAATAATAGAGGTCAAAATAAAAAAAAGGAAAGAATAACCGAAATTTTTAGTTTAGACCTTCATAACTTCTGTGGGGAGAGGGGTACGGGGCTGGTTGAGCTGTCGTTGGAAAGGCCATGAAGTTCTGCATACAGTGAGCCCTTAACTGTGACCATACGCCCTGTAGTTTTTAATATACAGGGTGTTTTGTGAAAACCTATCTTTTTTTATGAATCACCCTGTAACTCCTAAACGGTTGATATTGCCCCCCCCCCCTGCCATACAATTTTTGGTTCGTCTAGGTGAGTACTATCACCTCCCGCTCTATGGACCTCCTAAGGGGAAACACCCTGTATATTCGAGGTCAAATGTAAAGAAAATATAATTTTTGGGCTATGTGTGACCCAAGGTAGTTAAAATTGTTCAGTGACGTAGGGAAAAATGTCGAAAAAGGGGTTAATATACAATTAATCGAGAAAAAAACTATCCCATGCAATAGTACTCACCAAGACCTTTCCAAAAAGTACCCACATGCCGGGGTAGGGGAAAATGGAAAAAAATCGAATTTTTCGCAGGAGTTGGCGCACTTAAATTGCTATAGAATCTAAACGAAAGGGCGGAATGCCTTCAAACAAAATTGTCAGTAGAACATATTGTAACCACTATGCCGTGTGTTTCATAGTACTCCTGGTAGGTGGCGCAAAGTCCGCCTTAAAAAATCTCCCAGTTTTATTTATTTTTAAATAGGTAAATAACACCCTATGTTGCTGAAATTCTGTATAGGTAATCTCCTTATAACCGGTGATCCATAAAAAATTCAAAAATTGGATTTATTTGAAATTTGTAGAAGAAAGTTTCCAAATGAAGTTTTTCGATAAAAATTTTGGGCCTGGAAAAAAAATTGTTGAAACATAAGGGAGAGGGGGTGGGAAATAGTTTCAGAAAATCAGAAAAAAATCAGAAAAAATAATCAAAAGGATTTTTTGAAATCGGGGTATATTTAGTTGAATTATAGGGTGGGGATGAATGATTACATATGTACAGACATGTAATTTGTTGTTTGACCAAGTTTACTCGATCGCAAAACTAAGTACGCAGTTGTATAGTACTCGTCAATACCTTTCATATGATATGCGACATGTGCCCCCCGAAATATTTTTTGCCCCCGCCCCCAAAAACACGCCAATGGAAAAAAGTTGTTCCACGAATTGTAACTGCTGGCCGTCCAGTGTGAATGGTGAAAACCGTAGCTCGATCGGACTTAATTTAGGGCAGTTATGCACATATAAAGTTTGAATCCAGGCACATGATATTTCCCCTCCCCCCGGAAGGTGTGATTTTATGGAAAAACGTAGTAGCCTATACGATGTAGAATGAGATTCTACCCCAAATAAAATCATTAAAATCGGTTAATATCTGAGCGAGTTATTGAGAAAAATAGAAAACCTATAAATTGCAGGAAAAAATGTGTACTAAGGAATGCTGATGGAAGGTTTAAAATTTCAAAATTTCAAATTTTAGGTGAAACTTGTAACGGCGATTGCTCGCGCTGTATGTAACATATTGACTTGCGGTTTTTTGCATATGAAAGGTTAGAGTGTGTAGAATATATATTTGAGGTCAAAACTAAAGAAAACATAGTATTTGGGGTATATATGACCCAAGGTTGGCAGTGGCGGAGGGAAAATGTGATAAGAGGGGTTAAAATTAAGTTTATGGGAAAAAACTATACCATAAAATAGTACTCATCGAGAGATTTAATTTGATATGCAACATGTGCCCCTCCTAAAAAAAATTGGTGCCCCCACAAAAATCAAGAAAATGACGCCAATGGAAAAAAGTTGTTCTACGAATTGTAGCTGTTGACCGTCTAGTGTGAACGGTGAAACCCGTTCCTCGATCGGACTTAATTTACGGAAGTAATGGACATATGATTTTCAAATCTAGTACTTCAATAGGGAATCGTGAAATTTTTTAGCAGATCAAGAAAGTAAAGTGGGATCGATAGAGGAGGGGTAAAGGAGTTTAGTAGTATTTTTTGAAAAAATCCTGGTGCTTATGGGGGGGGGGACTATGTATTTTTGTTCTAGTACAATTCCAAAAAAAAATGCAGTTTTAAATAGGCCTGATTTTTTCATGAAATAAAAGTATACACATGACTATTCCACGACGTCAAATAAAAAAGTTATAGATTTTAGCAGCTTTGAACTAATTAAATTCCCCCCTCCCCTTAAATAGAAAAAAAACGTAGTACCCTAATGCACATAGAATGTAAATATCTTTGATTGTGTAAGAGGAAATTTTGTTCCGTTCCAATTTGTGGGAGGTATAGGGCTCAAGAATTTTAGGCATTTATTTAGGCATGTTATTTTCGATATTTTACAGCCTCTTCCGATTTTTAGAGATTTTCACTATTAACCCATATTTTATTATATTAACGCTACTGACACTAAGCTAAGGAGCATGAAAAGTTGGTAAAAGCAACGAATTATTTATATATACATGAAGAAATATGGACCAGACGCGCGAAACAATGGTGAAATGTGGGTAAAAAATGGACCCAAACATTGCAGATATTGCAGATTAGAACTCAACTGTGAAATCTGACGAAATTGGCCAAGCCTGGCATATATTTCTACAACGGCTCGTCGGACAGAAAAAAATGATTACAACCAATTTTATAGGATTTCTTATTCTGAAGAAGTTTTTAGTACAATAAAAATGTCTAGGACTGATCGTTTTCAAAGTATATGTAAAAAACCAAAAATTTTATATGGCAACACCAAGAAGGGGTTGCCCCATTTAGTCCATTTTTGAAAAAACATGTTTGCTAGTACAATGAAAACACCATGTACCAAATTTCAGCTCTATATATCGATGCGTTATCAGCTAGTGTCCAAATATATAGTGGAAAACGAAATTTTTGTTTGGCAACCCCACGAAGGAGTTGCCCGATTTGTCTCATTTTCGAACTTAATTTTACTTTTTTTTAATGTCCGTGTACAAAATTTCAGTTTTCTAAGTGAATGCGTTCTCGAGTTATCGTGCGCACGGACGGACGGACAGACGGACATGCAAAAATCAAAATAACCTTTAATTTTATGCGGGGGTGTCCAATCCATTTAGCTCTACCATCATTGTTTCTGTGCGTTACAAACGGAATGACAAACTTAGTATACCCTATAGATTTCATCTAGGGTATAAAAATATTTACATATCTGGAAAAGACTTACACTTAGCACCTGTACCACAGCATATCATACAGCAGCCCAGATCTGTCAAAATTGTCAAGCGAGTAGGATGCTTCTATAAAGAGACTATACTTTTTCTTTCAACAGTTTTAACTAACACAATAGTCAATATCTAATGCTAAGGTTCCTATGTAAATTTTAAGTGGAAGAAACAGAACTTACAGCATGCACAAACTTGTACAAGAGGAAGAGGGACAAAATGACAATCAAAACTATTTCTGCAAGAAAATAAAAAGCTGATAACAATTTGTTCCACTTCTCATGCCATTCGGCTTGGTAGAAATATCAAACTGTCACAAAAATTATTTCCTTAGAATGTGTAGCAAATAGGAATGGTAATCGTGTATAATTCGTGTACATGAGCGTAATTTGTCAAAGCTGCGTGCATGATTGTAAAATGTGCTTTTGTTTTGTGAGCAGATTTAGTCAATTTAAAATTGTTTTGTGAAATTTAACAAAAGTACGTAATCAATTCTTTTCAAAACTATTTATCTTTGAAGTTTATTTAATGCAAAGTTTTATAGTACCACTAGTGACTATTAAAATCTTCATATCAATTAGAAAAACAGAAATGAAGTGCTCGGTCAGTGCTCGCAAATATAAATTGGATTATAAATTAGGAAAATCCTGTTTGAGGCAACTGCACTATCTAAATTATCTTTTTTGTTAATAGAAGCAAAAATTTATATAAATTAATTATGTGAATTGTTTCAAAATAAAGTAGAAAAAGATGCTCCGCTCAAAACCTTTGTTTTCTTTTTGCAAATTGACAAGTTGCTTAGAATAGGGATGGCGTGTAAATACATGTAAAAATGGACTACCAACACAACCAGAAATTCATTGGGCAAAATCTGGCTTATCACCATTCCTGTTTGCTATATATTCTAAGGTTATTATAGCCATTTTGCCTGTTACACTGTCCATGGAACCAACACCACTTTGCAATCAAACAGCTGTTTGGTAATGGAAAAATACATTTGCAGGCTGGTGCTGAGATGTGTAATTAGATAAAACTAATACTTCTCCCAACCATCGTGCAACTAGCTACTGTTCGTTCATTTACAACCGTATCATACTTAATAGTTCCCTCTTATGGGAGAAATTTTGAGGTTTTTTTTTGTAATTAAAATTCTAAAATTCACTTTTCAGTAGTTTGTTCTAAGCTGGGCTACCTGTACCAAAGTATAAATAAATATAAGTAGAGACAGAGGCGAACAAAATTGGAAATTTTCCGTGTTTTTTAGACTGAAAGAGGTAATCTCATATACTTTTGTCTTTTGCATGAATGGGGGAAAACAACCTATGCATTATTGTAGTGCGACTGAGACAACGAGTTAAAAACAAAAATTGAGAAAACGTAGGATTACCCGAATGATAAAATCTTCTTGAATACCTTCAAAATTATTTCAAACTATTCATAATAATGTACATTGGGTAGCCCTACCTCCATTTGGCAAGAAAAAGATAAATTTCGCAATAAACAACGCACTAAAAGGAGATGTGAAATTTCAGTCAAATAAAATTCCCCGAATCCAGCATGAGATTCCCCCACTTGAGCAAAACAAATGTAAACAGAAAAAATGCTGATCACATATCATAGGATTACACTAACAAACATTGGAATTCTGCGAAGAACATTGGGACAATTCCTGAAATTCGTGTTTTCATAAAAGAGTGGGAGCATTTTATGAGCGTAAAATCAGAAAACTCCGCCCATTCTCTCTTATTTACGAAAATAAATCATTTGCCATTCCATTTCGTTTCATGTAATCTTCGCATTCACATTTTTTGTCTTATTCGTAAAATGTTCAAAGAGTGTTTGATTTTTTTTCTCTTCCTTCCTTCTTTTTCTCGCCGTGTACATTTAAATGGAAAACAATCGGAACACACTTCTGTGTCCTTTCTTTTATTTAGTTATTCTTTGCCTGTACCACGGTCAGTGTCAGGTGATTCAGATTTAGATGATGAAATATTCCCGAAAATAGCGATAAAATTACAGGGTTTGAATGATGTAGCTTTTGTAATTGTGAGCAAAAATGTATGTGCCAACATTTTGCAAATTGTGCCAAAATGAACCGAAATTAAAAAAACTGGTTGATTGAAAATAAAAACTATGACGCGACCCGTAATATTGTATTTTGTAAAGTCTGCTCTGTTTCACAGAAAAAAATCAGCAAAAGAAAGGTGACAAATTAATTGGATGCGGAAACCAAATATTTTTTGACAAAAAACAGAGAAATGTTTTAATATGCATATAAATGAAAACATGCTTAAGCGCTTTAATTCTAATATGTATTAAAAATAGTATAAATCTTACTGATAAGATTGGAATAGGGCAAATGGCAATAAGAATGTTAATCTAATCTATTTTATAGTTCTGGATACATCCTTAAGTTTTTTTAATTTATATTTTATTGGATTTCTATAAATTATGTTTTGAACAAGTATTTATGTGATTTAATTCTTTCACCTATTTTCATATCAATTCACGATTTTTGTATGATGCCATCTGGCAGCACTGGGCGAACCAACCAAGTTCAACGAATGTTTACTTTATTGAGAGTTGTAATCGTTGATATTTGAGTTGAACGTTGCGGGTCAGCTTTGGAGTTACGCCAGGGTCAATGCGTTCAACGACGGGGAAGAAGAAGAAATAAATTACCAGGTTTTGACGTTTAGAGGTGAACACTTTTTAATGGGATACTGAACAATATTTTTATTTAAAAATTAAAAATTATTTCACACATGTGTTGGTTTTTTAATTCTACAAACTTAACACTATTACATAAGCTATGTTTACTCCTTTTCCATAAAGTAAACTTGTCACTTTATTGTCTATGACACTTTACACAATCTTAAAAATCTTAATATTATACACAAGCTATGTTTACCCCTTTTCCATAAGGTAAACTTGTCACTTTATTGTTTATGACACTTACACAACCTTAGGATCTTAATACTATTCACAAGCTATGTTTACCCCTTTTCCATAAGGTAAACTTGTCACTTTATTGTTTATGACACTTACACAACCTTTAAAAACTTAACTAACACAATTATTAATAACCTTTCTGTCAGAAGGTTTCACAAACTTAACCTAATACATTTTGTATTGTTTTCCACTTTTATGTTGGTTAAATCCGCTTTAGTTTTTTTTTACATCTCAACCTTTTTTACTCTTTTATATGGGTAAATATAGGAAAACGGGGTAAGTCTCAAATGCGGAAACCTCACATTCGGTAGGAGCGGAAATATTATTAGATATACGGGATGATAGGTAAGTCTCAAATGCGGAAACCTCACATTCGGTAGGAGCGGAAATATTACTAGATACGGGATGATAGGTAAGTCTCAAATGCGGAAACCTCACATTCGGTAGGAGCGGAAATATTACTAGATACGGGATGATAGGTAAGTCTCAAATGCGGAAACCTCACATTCGGTAGGAGCGGAAATATTACTAGATACGGGATGATAGGTAAGTCTCAAATGCGGAAACCTCACATTCGGTAGGAAATTGAGTCGATTACTTCTTCTGTTAGCTAGAAACTGAGAAGTTCTTAGCTAGTCGAAGCTTGATGATCGACTGATTTTTCTCGGTGATTACTCGCCTTTTATAGACCTGAAAGTGTGGCCGTCTTGATGTTTCCATTCCACATTTGACTTCTCAGACATCCTGAGTTACCATCATTCATGGAACATCAAGAGGGTTGGTTCACATATGAACATTTAAATTTTACGTCATTGTAAACACATCACTTAGTCAACTTGGTTAAGCACTACTTGCTTGTTATGCGGTATGTATTAACGGATGTTTATAGATTTAAAATTCTATTTGTGACTTCGTCATATCCCCCTCTTTCTTTCCCAAAAAAAAACTGTTACACTGGTTTAATTTCAGTTTTTTTTGTTTTTTTTTTTTTTTAGGATACTGAACATTTTTATTTATAGTGGAAACAATTTTATAGTGGAAAACCTTGAAAATATTTATTAAAAAAAACTTTTATAACTTCACAATTAACAGAAATATTCACATTTTAAATAAAAAAATAATAATGTTTTTGATGGATTTTTTTTTTTATTGTTGGCTTTTTACTGGTGGCAACACTTTTCGTTGTCCCTGGCAGCGAAGAACGCGACAGCCATTTACCAATGTACGGACTCGTATTGGTCCATGTTTTCCTTGAATTATAAACTTCTTTACTCTCCTGAACGGTTGTAATAGCGTCTCGATATTATTGAATACTTCTTGCTCGGTGGGTGACTTATTCTGAGAAGACCCTGGTAGCTGCTGTTTCTCTTTAATTTTCTTCGGTGGTGTTTTTGGATTTTGGACTGCCGGTGATTTAGCTGCGGATTGTATGGCTTGACTGGTCGTGATTTCCTCTATTTTTTTATAATTTCGGCAACCTGACCCCTGGGTTTATATGTGTTACTCGGCTTTAGTGGTTGCGTTCTTTTTCGTATGCACGGGTTTTGTAGCGAAGGTGGAACTAATTTGACCTGACGTGGTGTCTTCTGGATGGTTATCTTAATTTTTGCATCCTGTGTGGATGCCGGAGCGAAAGTGACACGTCGTGGTGTCGCCATGATGTCTGATTTCCGACTGACTATTTGTGGTTTATGTATTGAACTTATATACAAATTTTTAGTGTTACCGCGTTCGGGTTCTGATTCGTAATATTTTTTCAAATCTTTTACGTGGGTTATACCGGCCTTTTTACCTTCTTGTGTTACGAGTTTAACTATGACAGGAGAAATTATTTTAGCTACAGTATATGGTCCATTTTATCGTGGCCCTAATTTAGCAGTATAATTTTTAGCGGTGGATGACAATATTCGTTCTTTTCGTAGAACTTGTTCTCCAACTTTTGGACACCAATCACGTCGACGGCTATTATAGTAATGACGTTGGTCAGTAAATGCTTTATTCAAGTTGACTCGGACGATCTCGCACACTTCCTGCAAAATTTTGGATTTCTCGGTGATTTCGGTTGTAGGAATCTTCTCTCCTAATTCTCCATACAAACTATTCGGTGATATTATTTCTCGGCCAAAATTTAAATAGTGTGGAGAATATCCAGTAGACTCATGTTTGCTAGTATTTATAGCCAACATTAATTCTGGTAAATGTTCGTCCCACTTCCGATGGTCCTGGTCCACGTATTGAGCAATCATTGTCTTTATTACACGGTTTGCTCTTTCAGTCGGATTAGCTTGCGGCGTATATGGTGGTGTAAATCGGTGTTTTATTTTTGAATCTTTCAGCAGAGTTTTAAATTTTCTACTTGTATACTGAGTGCCATTATCGGATATTAATACTTCGGGGTAACCAAAACGAGAGATTACTCTTTCTCTGAAACCACGTATTAGTCCAGCGGTGGTGGCTTGTCGGAGAGGCATAAATTCTACCCATTTTGTGAATTTATCCTGGGACACTAGTATTGTGGTGTGACCTTTTGTTGTACGAGGGAGAGGTCCAATGAAATCTGTGCTAACGATTTCCCATGGTCGATTAGCGGAGAATCCATGCATTAAACCAGCAGTTTTTTGTTGTTCGGCTTTGTAACGTAGACATATGTCACAACTTCGTACATATTTCGCAGTATCTCGGAACATTCCAGGCCAGTAGTAGTATTTAGCGATGCGAGCTATAGTTTTGTTGATTCCAAGATGGCCGGCAGTAGGAATGTCATGATTTTCTCGTAATACCCTGTTTCGAAGTGGTTTTGGCACACAAAGCTTCCACGGTACAGCGTCCTCGGTGTACGTTGTTGAATCAAAGAATCGACGATACATCTGTCCATTTTCAATTTTGTAATCTGGGCAAAATTCGGGTTGTTTCTGAATTTGGTAACGTTTGTTGTGATACCATGGACATTCGGAGTTTATTTCAATAGACGAAAGCAAGGTGAATAGAGAGGTTTGTGACTCTGTATTCTTTAACGGTTGACGGGACAGTGCATCAGCTACTACATTTAATTTTCCTCGTCGGTATTTGACATCAAAGTCGTAAGACTGAACTTCGATAGCCCATCTTGCGAGTCGGCCAGACGGATTTTCAAGCGAATGAAGCCATTTTAATGCTTTATGGTCGGTGATGACTGTAAATTTATAGCCTTCTAAATACGGTCTCATCTTTCTGATGCCCCATACAACGGCTAGACATTCTTTCTCTGTCACGGAATATTTTTGTTCGGCATTATTCAACATACGGCTAGCGTAGGCTATAACATGCTCTGCTCCATCTAGTTCTTGACAGAGTACGGCTCCTAGTCCTTCTTGGCTAGCATCAGTTTGAAGTATAAATGGTTGTGTGAAGTCTGGGCAGGCTAGTATTGGTGACTCGGTTAATTTTTGTTTTAATACTTCAAATGCCTGTTGTTGCTCAGGTCCCCAGTTCCATTTATGTTTTTTCTGCAGTAGTTTAGTTATTGGTGCTACTGTGGTAGAAAAGGACGGCACAAATCTTCGGTACCATGACGCAATACCCAAAAATTGTCTAACTTCTTTGACAGTTGTCGGCGCGGAAAGTGCACTTATGGCTTCAACTTTTGACGGGTCGGTATGTATACCTTGTGAACTGACAACGTGTCCCAGATATCGGATCTTTTCTTTCAGAAAATCACATTTGTCGGGATTTATTTTTAAATTTGCCGCTATGAGTCGGTTAAACACTTCTTTTAATTTTTCCAAGTGTTCCTCCAGAGTACGACCAATAACAATAATGTCATCCAGATATGCAAAAGCATATGGTTCCATTTCCGGACAGATTACTTGGTCTAGAGCTCGCTGAAATGTAGCGGGTGCGGAATGAAGTCCAAATGGCATAACTTTCCATTGGAACAAACCTCGACCGGGAATGGTAAATGCTGTATATGGTCGGCATTCTACTGTCAGTGGTATTTGCCAATAACCTTGTTTTAAGTCTAGCGTAGAAATGTATTTTGCGCCTCTCAATTTATCCAGTATATGGTTGATTTGAGGTAACGGATAGGCGTCTTTAACGGAATGTTCATTTATTTGTCGGTAGTCAATACATAACCTCCATCCGCCCTGTTTTTTACGTATCAGTACGATGGGTGAACTGTATGGGCTTTTTGACGGTTCTATCTGGTCTTCGGCAAGAAGTTCATCAATTTGCAAGTTTATAATTTCTTGCATAGCGGGGTTACGAGGAAAGTAGCGTTGTTTTATCGGCCGGTCATGTTTCATTCGAATATGGTGCTGTGTTATCGGAGTGGGTCCGGAGATTTTGTCAAATCTTTGAATTTGAGTGGACAGGAATTCGGTTATTTGGTTTTCCTGTATATTGTCTATCTCGTCGGGTATTACCACTGTACATGTTGCTGGTTTGGAAATTTCCTCTTCAATGTTCATGATTCCTGGTGAAATTTCCTGGTTCCATATTTTTACTGATATGTCAGCTTTCCGAAGAAAGTCTACACCCAGTATGATGGTTTCGGCTAGATTTGGCATGTAGTAGAATAAATGTGAAATTTTATGATTATTCCACTGTGTGTCCACCATATATGACTGGTGGATTTTAAATTCACTACTGTTCGCCATTCCAGTTCTCAAAGAACATGATATCGGAGGAATATTATGTAATTCCAGCAGTGTTTTGACTTCATCACCAATAAATGATTTAGCAGCTCCAGTATCTATGAGTGCTATACACGGTGTTTCAAATATTGACATGGTGATGAAGTATCGGTCGTCTTCATAGTGTACATCTATCATAGTTGTATCGGGTAGACTGGTTTTTAAGGCATCTGGTTCTGGTTCTGGGATACTCGGCTGCCTTGTCTCTCCGGTATCCCTTGGCCTTTTAACGGTCTGTTCATACCATGACAGTCTCTAGTCAGTACACCTAGTTTCCCACACTGTGAACAAAATATTTTTGCCGGATTTTGACATTCGTGTCTACGATGTCCCAGTTGTCCACATCTCCAACAGCTCTC
Organism: Dioctria linearis; assembly: GCA_963930735.1. Classification (NCBI taxonomy): domain Eukaryota; kingdom Metazoa; phylum Arthropoda; class Insecta; order Diptera; family Asilidae; genus Dioctria; species Dioctria linearis. The sequence continues at coordinate 211,742,469 of OZ005741.1, read as the reverse complement.
TCGCCTTATATGTGAAACGTTTATTGGCAAGGCTGGGGTGTTTTGTGGTGGTCTATTCATCTGACGGATCGGTTGTGTTTCGGTGTTGCGGGATTTTTGTTGAACTTGAATATATTCATACTCTTCTGCGAGTTGAATAAGTTCAGACAGTTTACGGAAATCTTTCCTTCGGATGTATAGGCGGTATTCTGGTAACATGTTTTCATAAATTCGTTCAAGTTTCTCTTCGGTTGACACGTTTGTTTGCCAGCGCATGAGTGACTGGATGGCCGTGATATAATCTTTGGCCCTTTCTCTAGGTTTCTGTAACCTAGTTCGGATCTCATCGGCTAGTTTAATATTGAAACGTGGTGGTAGGAAAAACAATTTGAAGTCACTTATGAATTCATCCCATGTTGTCCATTGTTCTCGGTTGTTACGATACCATGCTAGTGCTGTCTTTGTCAGCAGCTCGGGTAATGTATTTAACATTCGGTCGGTTGGTATACTGTAACATTGTGCCATTTCCTCAATTCTCTCGAGGAAATTTAACGGATCTTGACCTTGGTCAAATCTCACATTCCATTTTCTGACTTTATCCATAATGTCAGCGTCTGAAAGTGGTCCGTCTCGGATTTCTATCGGGTACGGAATATTTGGAATATTGTTACAAGATGTCTCCTTGTCGGTAACACTCAGGCGTGTTGGCGGTATATTCGGCTGCAATCTTTGCTCATCGGTTTGTGTTTCGGTATTGATGATCGAAGTTATCAATATATCGGTCTGGGTTTCGGATGTATTTGTAATCGGATGTGTCATTTTATCGGTCTTAGTTTCGGTTGACACCATTTTTAATTGATTTTGTTCCTCCTCTTGAAGAGCTTGTTCACGTTTTACACTGTCTGCAAGACGTTTTCGCAGTTCCTCCACGGTTCCCTTTATACTTAAACTCCGACGGTGTAATTCAGTGATTAAATCTTCCTTTTTCAGCTGGTAGACGGCACTGACGGTTATTTCACTTTTATTGGTCATGATTATTTTATTTAATATTTTTATACACGGATATCAGTTTTAACACACAGATATAATTTTTGTTTACGGGAATTGTTTATTTTATACACTGGTATTTATCTTCTTCTCGGTCTGGTTTTCTGGATATATACGGTGACTACTCTACTTCATTCACTGACGTTTCTCCAGTGGCAGAAAAGAGAGTCCCTGCTCGGGCGCCATTTTGTAATCGTTGATATTTGAGTTGAACGTTGCGGGTCAGCTTTGGAGTTACGCCAGGGTCAATGCGTTCAACGACGGGGAAGAAGAAGAAATAAATTACCAGGTTTTGACGTTTAGAGGTGAACACTTTTTAATGGGATACTGAACAATATTTTTATTTAAAAATTAAAAATTATTTCACACATGTGTTGGTTTTTTAATTCTACAAACTTAACACTATTACATAAGCTATGTTTACTCCTTTTCCATAAAGTAAACTTGTCACTTTATTGTCTATGATACTTTACACAATCTTAAAAATCTTAATATTATACACAAGCTATGTTTACCCCTTTTCCATAAGGTAAACTTGTCACTTTATTGTTTATAACACTTACACAACCTTAGGATGTTAATACTATTCACAAGCTATGTTTACCCCTTTTCCATAAGGTAAACTTGTCACTTTATTGTTTATGACACTTACACAACCTTTAAAAACTTAACTAACACAATTATTAATAACCTTTCTGTCAGAAGGTTTCACAAACTTAACCTAATACATTTTGTATTGTTTTCCACTTTTATGTTGGTTAAATCCGCTTTAGTTTTTTTTTACATCTCAACCTTTTTTACTCTTTTATATGGGTAAATATAGGAAAACGGGGTAAGTCTCAAATGCGGAAACCTCACATTCGGTAGGAGCGGAAATATTATTAGATATACGGGATGATAGGTAAGTCTCAAATGCGGAAACCTCACATTCGGTAGGAGCGGAAATATTACTAGATACGGGATGATAGGTAAGTCTCAAATGCGGAAACCTCACATTCGGTAGGAGCGGAAATATTACTAGATACGGGATGATAGGTAAGTCTCAAATGCGGAAACCTCACATTCGGTAGGAGCGGAAATATTACTAGATACGGGATGATAGGTAAGTCTCAAATGCGGAAACCTCACATTCGGTAGGAAATTGAGTCGATTACTTCTTCTGTTAGCTAGAAACTGAGAAGTTCTTAGCTAGTCGAAGCTTGATGATCGACTGATTTTTCTCGGTGATTACTCGCCTTTTATAGACCTGAAAGTGTGGCCGTCTTGATGTTTCCATTCCACATTTGACTTCTCAGACATCTTGAGTTACCATCATTCATGGAACATCAAGAGGGTTGGTTCACATATGAACATTTAAATTTTACGTCATTGTAAACACATCACTTAGTCAACTTGGTTAAGCACTACTTGCTTGTTATGCGGTATGTATTAACGGATGTTTCTAGATTTAAAATTCTATTTGTGACTTCGTCACAGAGTTATAGAGAGTTTTCGCATATTAAAAAAAACTTTTGTAATAAATAACTTTCGTAAATAAATTACAGTAAAAAGTTAAAATATTTTTTTCTTTATCAGTGATATACACAAGAAAAGTTTCGTTGCAAAATAAGAAATGCTATAACTTAGATTAAGTCTTAAAAGTCTGGGCTTCAGTTGCAGTTAGACAATTGTAATTATAGTTATGGATACCTAAACTTTTAAGATTTAATCTCAGTTGTAACATTTCTTATTTTACAACGAAACTTTTCTTGTGTATCACTGAGAAAGAAAAAAATATTTTTTACTTTTTAGTGTAACTTGTTTACGAAAGTTATTTATTTTAAATGTTTTTTTAATATATTTTATTTATCGATGCTGTATGTAAGTTTACTTACTCATGTACTTCCCTCATTCACAAAAATTTTTTCGCATACATTAACCAAATCTGGGTCAATGATTGCAAGATAAGCCTGATGAAGTGATTTTACGATAATGAGACAAATTTGCCATGTCAGCGAAAAAATTGTGTTTAAGTTGTTATAATTAGCATTGAAGGTCTTCTCTTCTCTACGTATACGCGTGAGCTGTTGGAATATAAGGCTGAACTACAATAGACGTATACGTAAGTACATTTACTTACGTAAAGCGAACGCGCCCTTTAATTTAACAGGCGTACAAAAATTAACTCTATAGGGCATTTCCACTACACCGAAATCATGTAATTTTGATGAAGTGATTTAGAAATCACTGTGAAGTGTTTCGCTACCTTGAGATGAGACCAAAAATATTTTAAAAATAATATCTGCGTACGAAATTGGCCGTATGAAGAATATAACCTGTATAAATAAAGTTATGGCGAGGAAAGTTTGTTACTACAGGAGAAAACTCCGCCAACATTTGAGAAGAATTCTAAATTTGCAGAAGAAAAATGCTATTTTATTAAATGGAATTACAAAATGGAAAAGCACCAAGACTGTTTGGATGAAGGTTGGTGTTTTGTTAATAAAAAAAAAAAAAAAGTTTTTAGTTCTGTTTTACGATTCGCTTTTTACAGTGCGGATCCAGTACTTTTGGGAAAAGGACGTTGTGGAAAACGATGATAACTTCTTCATAGAAAATTTTAGGATATCTCGTATGGCCTTTAGTATTTTATGTGAAGAATCAAAAGGTATTGGTGGAAGCGACACTAAATTCAGAAAATCGATTCCATTGCCAAAAAGAGTTGCAATTGCAATGTACGCATTGGGATCATCCGCAGAATATAGGAGTGTTGCTAATATTTTTCGTGTGGGAAAATCAACCGTTTGCTATATCCTGAAAAGTTTTTGCCAAGAAGTTTGGAGGAAATTGCAGTCCCAATATTTAAGTGGATAATTTCTTAATGAAGAAAAAATAAAAGAGTGCGTTAATGGTTTCAAACAATTAGGATTCCCTCAGTGCTTTGGTGCCATAGGTAAACTGGAGAATGTCATATGTATGGTAGTGATCTGAGGAGCCTTATCAAATTTTTAAATATTTTTGTAATTCTTTAGATGGTTGCCATATTGAGGTAAGACCCAATGCAGAAGATGCTGTTGACTATTTCAACTATAAAGGATGGTATTCAACAGTTTTGCTAGCTTTGGTTGATTACAGGTAAGAGTTACTAATAAAAGCAAATACGGGCCCTGAAGTTACTTATTTTAATAAAGATACAGATTTTTGTATGTGAATGTCGGCAGCCCTGGACGTTGCAATGACTCTCAAATATTTGAAAGCTTCGCATTGAAAAGACATTTGCAGAACCCAATCCTCATACAAATGGCAAGTAATGGAGTAAACGTACCAGTTCTTATAATTGGAGATTCCGCCTTTCGGTTTTCCGACATCATGATGAAACCCTATCCATACAATATAGCAGCAACTGAAATGGAAAAGAATTTTAATTATGCTAATGCCGAAGAGTAGTTGAGAATGCCTTCGGGCATTTAAAAGATCGACTTAGGAGAATCGGAAAAGGGTTGGATAATCAAATTGAGAACACTGCTGGAATAATAAAGTTTGTTGTGTATTACACAGCTACTTGAATGAGCATAACGAGAGCATTAACAACCAGTGGTTTCAGAATCTGGAACAGGAAAACAAGCAGGCAGACAGCAGTCGCAGCATAATACCACCATCACTGACCATGAGCCCAATGCAGAAATGATTCGAAATGCAATTACGAATCACTTAAGAAAACACGGCACTTAATTCAGGTTTTAATTTTTATTTTATTGAAAAAACTACTTAGAGCCTAATAATTTTATAACACTTTCTGAAATTCTTTCGGGTCTTTTGTCATCTCTTGCAACAGGTCATTTCTCTGCTGCTCAGTCATTAAAAGTTTCTCATCTATATTTCTGACGTATTGCAACTCTTGTTCAATATTTAAATTGTTTTTTTTAAACTCTTTCAAAAGCTCCTGTTGAACATTGTTAACTCTTTTCTTTTTTCCAGAATTGTCTTTAGGAACATTAGACGATGAGGCAACTACTGGCGGCGATGGGGTTTCAGACGATGAAGACGCATCCATCAATGATGATGAAAATGCATATTCCGACGGTTCTGGTTCGAGGAATTCATAATCCTTAGATTAGATTAGATTTGTGAAGGGGTGTATAGGCGTTAGCCTCGCAATCACTGCGACGTGAAAGATCTATTGTGAGTCCCCGTTGAATTTGCTCCATTTATAGGTTTAGACTGTTAATAAAGTCTAGAACCATTCTGGGCTTGAGGTTCCATACGTAACTTGGTGGAGAAAAAGCATGTTCAAGGTGGAGTAATCTCCGCCTGGCCAATGCTTCGCAGTTGCAGAGCAAGTACTCCGAGGTTTCGTGAGCATTCTGACAGAAGCGGCAGGATGAAGTCTCAGCCAAACCCAGTTTGTTTAGGTGATACCTCAAGGGGCAATGGCATGAGAAGAGCTCAGTGATCATTTTGAGCTCTGTTCTTCTAAGGAGTAGGAGTTCTTTTGTTTTTCCGCCAGAGGTGTCGATAAAATTTTTTGCCAGATGAAGTCCTTGTTGCCTTTCCCAATACAGGGATTTTTGTTTATTCTCCCAGTTATTTAGGGTAGCTTTGAGGTAACACTTTGAAGTGCCACAAAATGGCTCTGGTCCGACAAACTTAGTTTCCGCTCCTCTTTTGGCTAGGCCATCCGCAATTTCATTACCTTTGTGGCCCTCATGTCCAGGTACCCACATGAGGATAACTTTGTTTCTCCTTGATAGATTTTTGAGGGTTTGTAGACATTCCCAGACTATCCCTGACTTGACACTGTAGGACTTTAAGGCCTTGAGGGCAGCTTGACTGACCGAGAGGATATTAATGGTTGAGCCATTTATGGCTCTTTTAATGCAGGTATTGGCGTATTCTTCTATGGCTAATACCTCGGCTTGGAATTCGGTAGGGGTAGAGCCTAGAGCCTTTGATATATGGCATTTGGGGCCGTATACCCCCAGTCCGACCCCACTGTTTGTTTTTGAGCCGTCTGTATACCACACCATCGATCCTTGTTGGAAGGACGGTTTAGTGGAGCGCCATTGTTGTCGGTCTCCAAGAACCACTTGGAATGGTCTTACAAAATCCACTCTGGGTGTGATTATATCAGATATTGTCATCACTTGCTCGAAGCATATCTGTTTTAAGATACTTAAATGACCAACCAGATCGGCTGGCTTTAACTGTTTCTCCGTTTGTACTGTAATAGCACTGGAGATCGCTTCCTTTTTCACCTGCAAATGCAGGGGTGCAAGGTTTAATAAGGCTTCCATGGCTGCTGTTATTCCTAGACAGGCAAGCCGCTGGGTTTTTTGAAGCAGAGCCTCAGCCGTCTTTTGATTAGGTTTTGGCCACCATGCGAGGGCCGCATAGGTGACCATGGGTCTAACAACCGTGGTGTCCGTCCAGTACATCATTTTTGGCTTCAAACCCCATGTTCTGCCAATGAAGCGACGACACGTGTAGAGAGATCACATCGCTCTATCCGTCACTCTGAACAGATGCGAATTCCAGGTAAGTTTCTTATCTAGGGTCATCCCCAGATATTTGACTTCGTCTGAAAATATCAATTCCGTATTATCAAGAAGAGGAGCCGTTAGTGAAAACTTCGATCTTCTTGTGAACGGAACGATTACCGTTTTGTTGGGGTTTATGCTAAGGCCTTTGTTTAAACACCACGTGCGGACTTTGGAGAGGGCTATTTGCATGAGGTCGGATATGACTTGATCATGCTTGCCCCGTGTTGCAACTACTAGGTCATCCGCGTAGCCTTGAACATTAAAACCCGAACTGGTCAACTTCTCTAGCAGATCATAAATCACGATCGACCATAAGAGTGGAGATAGAACTCCTCCTTGTGGGCAGCCTTTTGCTGCGGTGATCGTGACTGAGCAGTTCCTTAGAGATGTGGTTATCCTCCTGCTTCTAAGCATAGAGTCTATCCAGTTTACCGTGGAGGGCTCAAAGCCTTTATCCTCGGCAGCTGATTTAATTGCATTGAAGGAGGTATTATCGAAGGCTCCTTGTATGTCCGCATATGCACATAAAGCCACCTCTTTTGCTTCGAGCGCTTTTTCGAGGTCTTTGACTAGTGTGTGAATAGCAGTCTCAGTAGACTTGCCAGCTTAATAAGCGAACTGCTTAGAATGAAGTGGTGATTTAATCAGAATTTCACTTCGAATGTGTAGGTCTAGGATTTTTTCCATGGACTTAAGCGAGAATGAAGAGAGGCTGATGGGTCGGAACGATTTAGCTAGAGAACTAGCTCTTTTTCCTGCTTTAGGTATAAATACCACTCTGACGTCTCTCCAACATTTGGGAACGTACTCTAGAGCGTAACTGGCTCGAAAAATGTTTTGTAGTGGAAAGAGTATTTCTTCAACACCTTGTAGTAAGGCGGGAAAAATGCCGTCTTCTCCAGCAGATTTAAAGGGCTTAAATGTGCCAATGGCCCATCTAACCTTGTTAGGAGTAAAGATTCTTCCCGCAAGGCTTTTGTTCCTGTTAGAGACTCCGTGCTTGTCCACCTCAATCGGGTCTGGAGCTATTATTCCTTGATCGGGTGAGAGAGTCGGGAAATGAGTTTCTAGTAAGAGCCTGACTGTTTCCTCGCAACTCTCCGTGTAGTTCCCATCTTCCTTTTGAAGTGTGCCTATACCATTCGTGTGATCCTTCGAAGGTACCTTATGGAGCCTGATAGCTGCGGGAAATTGATCTATGCCATCGCAGAAGGTCCGCCAGGTTTTTCTTTTGGATCTCCTTAGTTCCGTGTTATATTCCGTTAGAGCCTTTTTATATTCCCCTCATATGCCCGAGAGCTTAGCTCTGTTGAATAGTTTCCTGACTTCTTTTCTTTTCAAACTCAGTTCCTTATTCCACCATGGTACCTACCGATTGCAAGTCTTTTGTTTCAGAGGGCAACTGTGTTCGAATGAAGTCATTACAGCCGTTTGAAGCTGCGTAGTGGCTGAGTCTAGCTCCTCAGTCGTGCTAATGCTACCGCTATTAGTTTATCCTATTTCCCATGATTTTATTAATCATTGAAGCAAAAATCTTGTTTTAAAGTGGAATAAATTGAGTTTTTCGGTTTACATTTTTTCGATTCTTGTGTTTGATGTGAAAATGCCTTTAAGGTGTTGTCGATAGAGTTCCCAGTTAGTTAATTTAGGGATTCGGTACTCCTGACATGTGTTGGGTGTGGCATCTATATCGAACTTGATGTGTCTGTGATCTGGCATAGAAATCTCGTTCGATACATGCCACCTGCTTATTTTTGTACTTATGAACATACTGGCAAGTGTTAGGTCCAAGACCTCTTGTCTAATGATGTTCATAAAGGTTGGCTTATTACCTCGATTTAGTATCTCTAAGTTGTTAGACAATATAAAATCGTAGAGGTACTCACCCCTGGCATTGGTATCCGTGCTGCCCTATAGCGTATGATGTGCATTTGCATCGCATCCAATGATGAAATGCTTTTCTCTGCGTTTACAGTAGTTGATGAGCCGTTTTAGCTCTGGGGGAGGTAATGAATCCGCTACCTCCTGAAGTTGGTACCTCGACAACTGCTGTAACCACGTCCTTCGAGATGAACTGTGAAAGAGGAATAAAGTTTAGTTTAGTGTTGAGCAGTAGTGCTGCTCTAGGATATTCATGTTCATTACTATATATTAACTTATATGATTTTGTGGGAAGTCCTCTGATGTGGCCTTGATGTACCCAGGGCTCCTGAATGAGCGCCAGACTAAGTTTCTCCGAGATAAATCTCCTGCTAAGCACGTCTGATGCCGCTTTAGCATGATGGAGATTTATCTGAAGGCAACTTAGGTGATCATTGGCCATGACTAAGATGGCTTTTTATGGCCGCTGTCAGCCTTGGTGGTGGATCCCTTAGGACCTTTGCTTTTGCCCGGATTGGTACGGACAGGAGGGGGCTTATTCTTAGTTTTTATAGACTTCTTTTCGGAAGTCCCCGACTTGAATTCTGCAGTTCCTGCTGCTTTACCAGGGTCCGCCTTTGCCTTGACCAGAGGTTTAGGCCTGCTGACTCCTGATGTCGACGGCTGAGGATCGTCAGCCAGAGTTTTAATCTGACCTGGGACATCCCCAGCCTCCGACACAGCCTTTACTGTTCCACCCTTGGGTCTTAGTTGGACAGACCCGAACTTAAACCCAATTGTGAATTGAGCCTTCTTTAACTCTTCCATTGACACATGGTCCACGGAGAGAGTCAGCTCTGTGACTGAGGGTTTTTGTACTCTGCGCAACACTATCCATTCAGACACGTTTAACCCCGAGCTCTGACCCTCGATATAATCGAGAATCAAATCCGTAGGGTCCTCAGCGCTGTTTGGAAAGTATCCCAAAAGGACTTGTGGGCGAGGAATTTCACTTTTCTCGACCATCACAAGATTGGCTCCTTCCCAGGGCTTTAGCTCCGCAACTACACCTTTCAGCCACGTCACGGTGTCTTGATTGGCGCAGTTAAGAACCAGCCACCCTGGTCTAAATGTGGAGGCCAGGAATCTTGGTTTTAAGGGGTTTTGCTTTCTTGCCGCGATTTCTCTCAAGATAGCACCCTGTACGGACTTCAATTGATCCGCGTTGAGTGCCACCTCAGGATAACCGACGGGAAGAATACCCACCCGAACGCTCTCTGCAACCTCCTTATAGGAAGGCTGCTTACGCGAAAGCAGGGAGACGTGCGTCTTTGAAGGATTCTCCGTTGCTGCCTTGCTGCGCTTAGCACTAGGTTGCTCCACTTTAGGAGAAGAGCCGTCAGAGCGAGTCCGTTTTTTTAGACTCTCCTCATTCCGCTGATCTATCTGAAGTGCAGCAATCCTTCTAGCCTCTGCTTCTGTGTGACCGTGTTTTAAAAGCCATTTAAACCTTTTTTTGGCCGCGCCAGAGAGCTTTGGCTTGCGCTCTTTGCAAATGGGAACTTCAGTGTTCTCGCTGTCCTGTTGGCTATGTTCTGGAGACCTAAGAAGGTCCTCCTCGTTTAGGGGGAGTGTATCCATCACATCACCATTAGATGAAGGACTTGTAATGTCCTGGATGTTGTAAGGGTCGCTAAGAACCCCGGATTGGGTTTTTGGTACATTTAGAGGTGCACCTCCCTCAGAATTTATGGAATTATCAATTTTGTTCCCACGAGTATGCTCGGAAAGGTTGGTCCATCTCAGTAGAGCCGGCATGCCGAGATAAGGCTAGGGTTGAAACCGGAGGTCGGCTGGTATCCGGAGTCCATCGTTATAAGACACACTCACGCAGTGCCATTCATCCCATAGGCACGATTGTTTACACCTGGGATTGCGGGTTTTATCGAGTTTTCCTCTCTAGATCCGCCGTATTCAGTCAGGCAACCAGCAGCACCCCAGGGGATGTCCACAGCTGCCTGTGCAGGAACACCTCGGGATGTGCTCTTCATCACGTACGGACGGTCTTGGGAAAATTCCTCCCCTGATGTGGCTTTAACGTAATTAAGGGACTTATACTCACCTTGTCCCCTTCATAATCCTTGGAAGATAATACTTGAAAGCGTCTATCTGGAAATAAATAATGAAATAATAAATTTGCAATCGCAAATATAGTATAATTTTTGCTGTACCTTCCATGATGCTATCCTCTATCAGCGTGTCCACATTATTTATTTTTAATTTCCCAAGGATCTCGTGTACTTTGAAGTTCAAGGACCATTCCGAGGGCGATCCTCCTGACGATCCTATTTTTCCTTTCTCTTTCCTGAAAAACAAAAACATTGTTGACTTCGTTCTTTGCAATTACATTGATGGTTTAATTACTGAAACTTACTCTGTACCTACTGGTTAGATTGTGGATTTTTATTTTTAATTCTTCCGTGGAAAAGAACCTGTTCCTTTTTTCCATCTAGGCCTTCATCTCCCGAAATTCGTGGTTTTTCTTACTTTGACCACGTAACTGGTCAATTTTATCGGCCCACAAATCGACCAATATTTCGTCCTCTTTCGTGGACCAACACGTTTTCTTTTTATAATTTCGCGTTTTATTAGCATCCATTCTCCCTTATTTAAAACGAATGAAGTGTAAGTCCTACGTCAACGTCTTGTCAAAGTCATTTGCAGAATTTTACTGAATATTAGAAATGGGTGCGTTCGTTATTTATCGTGATTTCGATGGTAATTTCCACAAAATCATCTCGAAATGAGATGATTTCGAAATCATCTCAATGTATGGAATTACATGATTTTCAAGATGATTTCGACAAATCTTCCAAAATCACGTAATTTCGGTGTAGTGAAAACGCCCGTATGACTCGTGTGAGGAGAACTTTCGTTAAGTTTAAATATCCAATTTTCCGTAAGTATAGTGCGCTAAGAATCGCTCATTCCGTAAGAACGCGATGTGTCCAAACAATTAAATTATTACTAAATGATTAAAAGTGTGTAAGAGTAATAATTTATTGTATTCTACTTAAAATCTAGATGGCGCTAGGCTCTTAGAAACAAGATTTATTTTTGTATCGTAAAGTACACTGTTAGAGAAGTACAACTTGGCAGTCGTGTTAAAGTAATAAAGAGACGTAGACCTGGTGAACTGTCAGTGAACAATGTACATTGTTAGGCGAAGAAATGTAATATAGTTGACACTACTAAAGTTATTTTGGCATTTTCTTTGACTCACCATTAAATTGGCCCTTACAAACTCAGAAGTGGATAAGAGATGACAGCTGATTTGTTCATCCACGAAATATTTATGAGGATATTCCTACCAGAAGGGAGCAGTAAGTTGACAAAGAGGATCACATGGAACAGAAACGCGTGATTTTGTCTGGATTTCGTTATTTCATCAATGTTATTGGAATATTCATGGGAATGGATAATTAGCAGAAATTGCGGTAACTTTTATGTATCTTTAAAGAGAAATTATTATGGATGATCAAAAATTTTGAAGATTTGACTTTGTGTCACATGTGTGTTGGATTTTTGCGTAGACATTTGTTGTCTAAAACGATAAATTTTATGACTTTGTGTCACATGTGTGTCGGACTTTTGCGTAGACATTTGTTGTCTAAAACGATAAATTTTATTAAAAAGATTGAAAGTGTTACAGATTTTAGTGCATTTGTAAGATTCTAGACGAGAATCTTAGCGGATGGATTATGTTTTGTGGGATTAAGTCCCTTATGATTACCATATGCTTATGAGTTCATATGTGTTTGAAGGCATACGGCCAATTTGATTAATTTTTGCACAACTTTTGCTACGAGGTTTACGACCATTAATGTGTTTGATTTTTGTTGTTCATTGTGTATGAAGGCATACGGCCAAATTAATCAGATTATACATACATATTGCAAGGTTTACGACCATTATTTTATTTGACTGTTTGTTATATGCTTTACGATTGTTTTTGTTAAAGACTGCATATCATATCGAAGTTAAATATGAGTCATACGGAAAGATTAAATGAATTTTAAAGACAGGCCTCTGTTAATCAGTTAAAAGAAAAGCTAGCTGCATTACAGTTAGATACTACTGGACTTAAGGCAAGCTTGAAACTTAGGTTGGAGGAAGCGGTGAAAGGCTTCTCTCCTGAACAGATTTTGTTGACTTTTCCGGACATGGAGGCGCAGGAAAATGGAGAACAGCACGACTCTTCAGACTCTCCAGTATCTACAGTTTCGCTGGACCTGCAAATTAGTTCTCTAAGAGAGACTTTGGAAAAAACAAAGGAAATAGCGCGGTTGAAGAAAGAGATTTCCAGTTTGACTCAGTCTATTGGACCTCAACAGCAACCAGTTACGTTGGCATTCCGTGATGTGGAGGAATCTGAGAGGTGGATCCAGCTAATGGAAGAATCAGGGGAAATATTTTCTTGGGACAGTCGAAGTTATTACATATATGCAAAACGTTTACTAACGGGAACAGCAAAACTGCTTCTTCGAACTACATCAGCGAAGAACTGGGAAGATCTAAAGCAGGATTTACTACAAGAATTTGACAGAAAGGTCACAAAAGCCGACATTTACGAGGAGCTACGAAAAAGGAAGAAGAAAAACTCAGAGTCTTATCAACAATATTTCCTTGCTATGAAGGAAATAGCTTCACTTGCCGATATTGACGAAAGGGATATAGTGCTTTCAGTAATTAGGGGTATCCCAGATACAGAATTCAATAAGTCCATTCTGTATAATGCCAATAATTTACATGAATTACAAATATCACTTAGTAAATACGAAAAAATTAAATGTTTTCTTCCAGTAATCAGCAGCAATTTAAGTTTGACTCCAAAGCTCAGTCTCAGGTTCCGAAACTTATTAGATGCTACAATTGCAACGAAAAGGGTCATGTTAGCAGTAAATGTTCCAAACCAAAGAGAGCTCCTGGTTCCTGTTTTAAGTGCGGACGATTGGGTCATAGATTTGCCGATTGTCCTGGATCAAATGCCGTCATGTCTCTACAGAATCAAGAGTCACATCGCATAAGGCCAGTTAATGATTTTCAACATAAGGTTCAGTACACATTTTCAACATGCGAGCCTGGATTCGACGAATGCACATACTCATGTGCCTTGGTTTCCTTACTGGACACTGGTAGTCCTATAAGCATCATACAGCAGAAATACGTTCCTGGTCATTTCATCAGTATGGTAGAGCTGGGACAACGTAGATATCATGGCATAAACAACAGCTTATTGGATATTAAAGGTAGAATAACTTGTAAGGTACATTTCCAAGATAAAGTCTGTATAATTAATATTTTTCTTGTAAAAGATAACAGTATGACGTTTCCCGTAGTTTTAGGTAGAGATTTCATACAGACTGCCCAGTTAGACTTTACTTCATGTGTTAAAATTATAAACTGTCAGGATCTGAGCGTAATGGATAGTGGAAAGGTGCTGGATTGTGAACCTGCGTGTGTCGAACGAGAAATGGAAGCTTCAATAATTAGCGAAGCGGTCGAGACTTCTCAAGTGTCTTGAAACAGGTATGATTAATAATGATTTTGAAGATGAGATCTTAAATATTGACGCTGACTTCGAGGGGGGCTTTAATATAAATACTTGCATACCCTTCAATGTAAAAGATGAAATTAGTAAAATCATTACGTGTGCTGATATTGATGAGAGTAGGGACCGTGATATACTTGTAGATGAATTTAAAATGACATTACGTTTGACAAAAGAGCATCCATTTTATTGTGCGCCGCGCAGACTACCCCATGCACATATTGTAGAATTACGTAAAATTATTAGTGATTTATTAAATAGAGGGATAATTCGTGACAGTTGCTCTCCATACGCTTCACCAATAGTTTTGGTACAAAAAAGGAGCAAAGATATCCGCCTTTGTGTTGACTACAGAGAGTTGAATAGGCTCACTGTAAAAGATAACTACCCCCTTCCCCTTATTGAAGATCTATTAGATAGATTGAGAGGAAAGAAATATTTCACCACATTAGACCTCCGAAGTGGATTTCATCATGTTAGAATGGATGAAAATTCCATTAAATATACATCTTTTGTGACACCCGTGGGGCAGTTTGAGTATGTTCGAATGCCTTTTGGGTTAAAAAAATGCTCCATCAGTGTTTCAGCGATATGTTAGCAGAATATTTCACAAACTTATATTCGAAGATAGGCTTTTTGTATATATGGACGATTTACTGATCGCTACTGAGGCAATCGAGGAACATTTGGAGATTTTAAGGGAAGTGCTGTCTTTGGTGCGGTTGTACTCGTTGGAACTTCGGTATGATAAGTGCAAATTCCTTTACGAGGAGATAGTTTATTTGGGATATAGAGTAAATCGAGACGGAATAAGACCCAATGAAGAAAGTTTAAGAGCCATTAATGACTTTCCAGTCCCAAAGAGTCAGAGGGACGTTCAAAGTTTTCTGGGATTGTGTTCCTATTTTCGCAAATTTATAAAAGATTTTGCGCTGATAGCTAAGCCTCTGTATGACCTTCTAAGAAAGAATTGCGAGTTCAGGTTTGACCTGAAAGAATTGGAAATATTTGATATTCTGAAGATTAAGCTTTTGGAATCCCCAGTTCTTTCTATTTATAGTCCTCACAACCCAACAGAGTTGCATTGTGATGCAAGTTCTTTTGGTTTTGGTGCTGTCCTTATGCAGAAACAGAAGGATGGGAGATTTCATCCAATATTTTATTTTTCTAAACGTACCACGGAAGTAGAATCCCGGTATCACAGCTATGAGCTGGAAACCCTGTCAATAATATATGCCTTGAGAAGATTTCGTGTTTACCTATTGGGCATACCCTTCAAAATTATAACTGATTGCCAATCCTTGGCGCTGACCTTGAATAGGAAGTTGATTAATCCTAGAATAGCCAGATGGGTTTTAGAATTACAGTCTTATGATTATCAAATCGAACATAGAGCTGGTTCCAGAATGCAGCATGTTGATGCATTAAGCCGATGTACAAATGTCTTGTTCATAGAAGAAGAATCTTTTGAGTATGCGCTCGCCGTATGTCAGCAACGAGACCCAGTTATAAAGACTATTATTTCAGAACTGGAGCAAAGCGAAAGCCAGTTGTATGAGATGCATAATGGTTTGGTTTACCGTAAGGTTAAGGGTATTGACAACATCTTGTTTTACGTCCCGATGGATATGGAGCAACGAGTTATACAAAGCTACCATGAGTCACTGTGTCACCTGGGAGTGGAAAAGTGCTATAAATATATTAAGCGGACATATTGGTTTCCGGGAATGAAGAGTAAAATTAAAGATTATATTTCTAAATGTTTGAGATGCATTCATTGTTCTGTACCTACAGGAAAAGTCGAGGGAACACTTCATAGTATTCCAAAAGGAAAGTTGCCTTTCGATACCTTGCATATTGATCATTATGGTCCTTTGCCTTGTACACGTACTAGGAAAAAACACATCCTCGTTGTTGTCGATGCATTTACGAAGTTTACTAAACTATACGCAGTGAACGGTACTACGACAAGGGAAGTTATTTCTTGTCTGCGAAACTATTTTTCAATATATAGTAGGCCGAACCGCTTAATATCTGACAGAGGAAGTTGCTTTACTTCCAAGGAGTTTCAGGATTTCTTGTCTGCTCAAAATGTTCAACACATAGCCGTGGCTACTATGTCCCCACAGTCTAATGGACAAGTGGAACGAGTGAATCGGATGCTAACGCCTATTGTATTCTACTTAAAATCTAGATGGCGCTAGGCTCTTAAAAACAAGATTTATTTTTGTATCGTAAAGTACACTGTTAGAGAAGTACAACTTGGCAGTCGTGTTAAAGTAATAAAGAGACGTAGACCTGGTGAACTGACAGTGAACAATGTACATTGTTAGGCGAAGAAATGTAATATAGTTGACACTACTAAAGTTATTTTGGCATTTTCTTTGACTCACCATTAAATTGGCCCTTACAAGTGCAATGTAAAAATTAAAATGGAATAAAAATTGTACTGCGAATTAATAGAAAGCACAACTCTTCAATTAAATCAACTTCCATTTGTTAATTTTTTCAATTTTACCACTTTTTAAAACCTTAACACATAAAATGTCATTCGAGCACTGCGAATTAATAGAAGGCACAAATTTTCAATTACATCAACTTTGTCAATTTTTTCACTTTTACCACTTTTTAAAATTGAAAACATTAAATATCAAGATAATAACTCTTACGGAATGTGATATATATTTAGGCTAAAATTATCAATTTTTCGGAAGTAAACCTCAGTCTCGTTTAATTTCGTAAAGTTATTTACTTCTGTTGTAGTTCAGCCATTTGTTGAAAATTTGTGATAACGGTTCGGAGCTAAACGTAAAATCGGAAGTATTTGCATTTAAAGTGGTGAAATGTGGACATTTTGTGCAAAAAAAATTGCTCACTTGCATTTTCCAGACATCTGGTCGAATTTCTTGGAATTGAAGGCGGGAGTGTAAATTTTATTGTAGCCATTAGGTACTTACGGGTGTCTAGCTTCTATAAATAGCAAGCAAATTTTTGAAATATTGCATTTTGTTTTGATAAGTCGTGTTGAAGTGAATTTGGAGTGAAATTTATAAAAAAATGGGAAAAGTTAGTGCAAAGTTAAAAAGCAATATGTTGGTATTGGCACGAGAGAATTTGTCGACACGAGTAATGACAGCTTGATTGGGTTGTGCACAACGAACTGTTGCATGGAATTTAAAAAAATTTCGTGCAACGGGCAGTACGAAACGAAACAGTGGGTCTGGTAGACCACGGAAGACAACACATGTTGAGGATAGATTCTTGGCGCTCCAAAGTCTACGTAATAGATTTAGAACTTCTACAGACCTTCGGCATGATCTTTTTCGAGTACGTGGGACAAAAATGTCTACAAGCGTTGTAAGGCAGAGATTAAAAGAGGCCAAAATTCCAGGCTGTCGTTTTATGAGGAAGCCACTTTTGACCCAACAAATGAGGCGAAGGCTTCTACTTTGGGCTAAAGAGCATATTTTGTGGACCCAAGAGATGTGGGACAAAGTAATATTCTCCGATGAATCAAAGCTTAAGCTGCATGTTGGAGAGGGCTGACTGTTTGTTCGGAGAAGGCGTGGAGAACGACTGCGTGAAGAATGCGTGCAGACTTTGCCTAGGAAACGGAAGGTGTAATAGTGCTGGGTTGCTTTTCTGGAGATGAAAAGGGTCGACTGTGCTTTATTGACCAAAAAACACAGCGAATGTGCATTTGGATGTTTTACGGAATCAGCTTGAGCTCACAAGTATCGAGTTGTTTGGATACACATGTGACTAACTTCCAGCATGACAATGCTCCATGCCACACTGCTAGAACGGTAAGTAGCATTGTAAGAATTTACTTAAATAAAATATTTTTAATTAACCTATCAGCAAGGAGCAACAAGTTTTTAAATGGATAATAATGTTTGCTTATTTTTCAATTTAAAGGTGAAGATCTACCTGCAAGAGAATAATATCGAGTTGTTAAGATGGCCTCCATATAGCCCAGATCTCAATCCAATCGAAAATATCTGGGCTATATTGAAACTTGAAGTGGCACTGGCAAGGAATCGACCAGAGAATTGCAGCATTGAAACGTCTGATCAGGGATATTTGAGAGTCCATAAAAACCAGTACATTGCGAAATTTAGCAGAATCCATGCCTAATAGTTATAAGGCTTTGATAAAGGGCCGACAAAGTATAGAATTATTTTATTCGTTAATTTATTAGTTTATTAAAGAAGAAGAAAATTAAAAAGTGCATAACGCTAATGATAATATTTAATTTCTTCAACCTTCTAAGCCATATTGAAACTCAAAGCTTCGCCGTAATTCCGAAACATCAGCCTTTTTGTTCACGAAATTTTTCTTTTATTTAAGAACAGTTTTAAATTGTCTATAAATGTTGGAAGTAACCATTATATTCCGCATCGAGCACTACAAGTGACACATTTGAGCTTAGTCATGAAAACTCCGACAAAATTTGAGTGAGCAATTTTTTTTGCACAGGCTAAAAGTATAAATTTTTTGTAAGTAAACCTCAGTCTCGTTTAGTTTCGTAAAGTTGTTTATTTCTATTGTAGTTCAGCCTATACAAGCCATAAACAATGTCGAAAAAAGAGAGGAGCGGGGCGGTCAGCAGGCGACATCCACAGTCTTCTTGCCTTGTTGCAGGAGTTTTTCATATAAAAGCTGATTGTATTTTGTTCAAACGCTATAATTTCCATAAATTTGTTCTACATGCTATTTTTTTTAAATAGTAGAAAGAAAACATATTTGGCTGCTATTTTCTTTAACTTCATTTTGCTGTGGGAGCGACAGTTTTGGGGTTTGGGACCTGTTTAATATGAAAATTTAGTTTTTCCTCCATGAAGAGTATGCAAAAAGCAGTGAGAGTGAGCTCTTACTACATGCTGTACCCGGCACGTTTCGGTCCCTTCGGCGACTTCATGGCTTGTATTATATTCCGGGGGTTACGGCTGATGATATCGAATGTAGCTGCCTACAGATTCGGACTCCCCATCCAATTATTACTCAGCTGAGAGTTAGTGAGCGTAAAATGGTAGGGTTACTTTTTAATAAAAACTATTTAATTATTTTGTTAAATAAGGTATATAGTAAATGTAGGCTTTGGGAAGGTAAGAAACCAAGCTATAAATTACTAGAATATTATTTTCCTACATGAATATAGTTTAGGCTCTATATCATATATAAAGTCAATGTACTTTTCCATAAGTATCAATATAAAACATTTTAAAAAAAGGGACTTGCAACGCATACATATAGATTTCTGTTTCATGGCTTGGGAAGTATTATCGATGGTTTTGCTTGTTCCTAACCAACATACCAGCATGATATTGATGGAAGCACAATTAAAAACACCTCCAGTCGAAACAAAAACAGCGTTAATCTATCAAAGAAAAACATATCCATATGAATGAAATTAATTTAATACATGCTACCACTATAGCAGTGTTTGTAGGTCCCATAGAAGCATTTTTTCAATTGCCTCCCTTAGGCTTAGAACCCATTTCGGTTTTGGATCGAGTGTTTATCAGCCCATGGTACACGTGGATACACGTTCTTGAGGTAGCAAAGAAAATTCATCATTTCAATATGTTCTATACGCACACAAACCGAGTACACGTATACATATGTAATAAAACACTCTTGTATCATCAAAACCCTCGAGAGCCCCTGGTTTGATTTTGGCCAATTTATTCAGAATATCGGATAATGTCCTAACACAATTCGTTCTGGGTATACTGCTGGAGACAGCTTGATATGATCCCTTCCAAGAATTTAGGTTTGTTGCCTTCGCTAGACGCTTCACACGAATCTAGATCCTTCTAGCTTTTTCTGGCCAGGTGGATTTTGCTGTCTTCTCTCAAAAGAACGCAGATGATCATATCACATTCGGGAACTATCGATGAAAATTGCCATCGAGACAATTTAACTCCTATCGTGGCCGATGCACTCTTGATTCTTTGGTAGAACACATGTATTTCTTTGAAAAATGCGATCTCTCCAATCTAATGTGCTGTATCCCTTCTTTCACCAGCAAATAAAAGAAAATCTTCCGCTCTTGACTTCTTCGTTCC
Organism: Dioctria linearis; assembly: GCA_963930735.1. Classification (NCBI taxonomy): domain Eukaryota; kingdom Metazoa; phylum Arthropoda; class Insecta; order Diptera; family Asilidae; genus Dioctria; species Dioctria linearis. The sequence goes on along the minus strand of OZ005741.1, from coordinate 211,722,382 downwards.
CGCCAAGTAAAAAAAGTTAAAAAGCACAAAAGAATGACAACCTCCTCCCATTTTCTTGTTGTTTCTTCCCCTTTAAAACTTCTCGCGGGTAGCCCGCCGGCAGACGTCAAACGTCCAACCTTGAAAAAGTGGCAATACAATCGCTATACGGGTTTGTGTACATACTGCTGCTAGCGTCAGTGTAGCATACTGCTGCATGCAGTATTCTACGACCATAACAGGGCAGGGTTGTCTAGACCACCTGTGGTCCAGATGACGCTGAAAAAATGGTCGACTGAGTTAGCCGGTCTTAAAACATAGGCCTCATCGCTGCGGGCGCCCAATGTGTGACTCGACCCATGACCCATGAAAGCATTTCGATTACTCAAGCCAGACGGATGCGACGGGTTGTCCAAGACTGTCTGGTATGCTCGAGAGGTGACAAATCGAAGGCACATCCCTGAAGTTCCACTAATCTTTGACCAGACCTCAACATCATTCTCCGTGTTCGGAACCAGAGGTGCACTGACAAGTTGGTAACCCAAAAAATCCAGCCGGTCAGTCCCCCTTTGCCTTCCTTCACCGAGATGCTGAGACAACTCCGGGGTCAGTAACCTAACCATCTGGTCGCAAAGCTGATCTCGCACTCTGCTCTCCGACCGACGCTTATTCAAGGGTGCTCCTTCAAGGCGTCGTCGACGTAGTGACATGGCGGATTTTCTTCCGTAAATTTACAAAGATCGTAGACAAGGTAGAATTCCAACAGGTATATCACCCACCAGTGACGGGGCAATAGGAGGGCTTCGCGATATCCTATAGTTTACCAGTTAAGCTGGCTGGATGCCTTCTTAGCAGGATCTAGATTTACAGCAGGTAAGTATAACCGGTATTCCAGTAAAGCTGGTCTCGATCAGGGCTTGATGTCCTTTGCGTGATAGACACCCAATATTCTTCCCTGCAGATCCTCAGCTCATATAAGGAGTTTCCTTTCTTTGACTTAATTCGACACTTCACAAATTTACGTCCTAGTTTAGCACTAGTCTGCTGCTGGAAATTGCTTTGGGCAAAATTCCGTCTGAATACTTCCTGAACCACTTTGAAATTAACAGGCTTCGCTCTGAGATTATAAGCCTTTGAACCCTGTTCGAATGCGTAGTTTAAGTTCTCCTGCACTCTCGCACGGATCAATCTCAATTTGTCTTCAGCATCTACTCCACAGGCTCATTAAGAGTTCCGAGGCTCCTAAGGATGGAATAGGAGCTCGCATGATCAATCATCTGCTGACCAAAGAGTGTTCGGTAGGAATAGAAACCAGTTGCTTGGTGGAAAGAGCTCCTAAGGGAGCTAGCTATATGGCTTAACTTCTCATCCCACTTGGTATGTTCCTTCCAGATATATGCTCTAGTCCCTGACAATAGAGACCTGTTCACTCGCTCTGAGGCGTTTCCTTGCGGCGAGTAAACTACCGTTCGCAAGTGTTTCACCCCATACTTATCCAGTAATCTGGCGAACTGAGCTGAGAAAAACTGGACTCCATTGTCCGAGACTATCGTTTCCGGAACTCCGAACACATGAAATATTTCAGTTTCGATGAACTGACACACGTTGAGAGTAGATGCCATTCTCATAGGTTTGAGAACCGGGAACTTAGAAAAGTTGTCAAGAATTATCAATATGCAGACATTTCCTTTCACTGACCTGGGATATGGACCTAGAAAGTCGATGTACAGCTTTTGCCATGGTCTTTCTGTCACTGACTGAACTCCCATAGGTGGTCTAAGAATAGTATTGGGGGTCTTGGTTTCTTTACACACGTCACAGGCGCCTACGTAGTTTCTGATATCAACTGTCATTCGTGGCCAGTACAAGTGTCTCCTTAATCGCTCCAGTGTTTTCCCTATACCTTCGTGAGAAGCCAGTGGCGATCATATTTGATGTTTTCAATTTTAAAAACTGGTAAAATTGAAAATTTGTGCCTTCTATTAATTCGCAGTACCATTTTTATTCCATTTTAATTATTACATGCATTAATCATTTAATTGTTTGACACATCTCGTTCTTCTCGAGGGTCTTGCTTTAGTGCGTTGTGCAATGAAAAATTTATTTTTTTTTCAAAAAAGTGACGTAGTGTGACCCGATCTACATTATTATGAATAGTTCGATAGGATTTTGAGGGATTCAATAAGATTTTGTCGTTCGGGTAATCCTACGTTCTCTCGACTTTCGTCTTTAGCTGGTTGTGTCAATCACAGTACAATAATGCATAGCCAAGCTGTTTTTCCCCATTCATGCAAACACGAAAAGTTTTCAATTTTTTTCGGCTGATTCATATTTTTTTATTAGGTTATCTTTGGTAAAAACCAGTCGCAAATAGAGATAAATCTGTGTATAGCAAGAGCAAGAGTCACTAAAAAATCACACGGTATCGTATCGCGCTCGTAAACAGGGGTTTAATAACATTTCATATTTGAAATTACTTTATTCTCTTCTTCTCTTCGATAAGAAATTTGCTCTGATTTAAGTGAATTTGGTATAGCTCAACGTAGTACCACTACCAAACCGTCCTTTCAACCTGACTATGTACCATGCATAGTTACTCAACTCAGTCCTCCCTCTTAGGTGAATAAAAACTTTTTAATAAACTTGGCTTTCTAGAGTTTGAAAAATGAAATGGCCTGCCTTTACCTAATACCAAAAACGGAGTACTTTTGTTAAAGGAGTAGTAGCATATCAAATTAAAGGTCTCGTCGAGTAGGTATTATTTGCGTGGTGAACTTTTTTACCGATTCAGAAAACTTTCTCGGGATGTTTTTGTCGGAAGGACCCACCCATTTTCATGCACTTGGGTCACATACGTCCCAGCTATTACATTTCGCATAAAATTTGCAGTTCCTTCTACCTCTTTGTGAACATTTTTTTTCATAGGAAGTCCTTTTCCACAACCCATCAATTCCGCGCAATCACGAGAAGTAAAAATGTCCACTTTTTCACCCAAGAAAGTCGCTCAAGATACATCTCCCGGTTAATTGAAATAAACATTGTTAATAAAATATGTTCAGAGTATCATAATGCATCGTTTAAGACACCTGTCATGTCTGTTAATGTCAGGCCTAAAGTTCTAAAAAGTGGGTATTCCCCTTTGGCTTGTTGTTCTGATCAGTAAGTCTCCAGCCAATTTAACTTGAATTTATCAGCCCGGGCCGTTCTTTAGCATGCGAAAAATATTTTTTGATAGAGTTCTGGGAGAAAATATGTAAAAACTTCAACATATTGCAAAAGAGTGAGGAAAATAATAAAAATGCTTCTTCTTTTTCTTCTTTTTAGTATATTTCTCCACTGTCATATTTTAGCTGCTAAATAACCGCCCGATAATGAAATTTAGTTTAGCGCGAACCTCAAGCTTTAGCCTAATCTGAGTCGTAATGATAATATTAATTAATAGTATTTCTAGTTTACAAGCTTAAAGGAAAGAGCAGGAAACTGAAAATCACTTAGCCAACAATAAGCAACCTTAAAAGGCAACTTTTGATATTTCAGCAGAGAGGAGTTAGCAGGTCAGCTGCTGTTGCCGCCATGACACGGGTCGTATTAAAAAAATATTAATTGCGCTGGAAATTAAAATCAAGCCCTGTATGTCCAATAAATTTCACTCGCCACGTTAAAGCAGGATTTACATTATGATGCATGATGCATTTTTACACCTGCATTTTCAATACCTCACACGTACGCTCCCCTCTAGTTTTTATGGTAAAAATCGCAAACTGTCAAATTGTAAATTGTCAAGTTTTTAATCGTTTTTTCGTAGATATTGAAAGACGGATCATGGAAAGAAGTATAATTTTACAATTTCTAAAATATTGAATGACAGCACGAAGTGTTATGGTACTATGTTGAGTGATATGACTGGACGTTAAGTCCCAACTGCCAGCATGAGCTGACAAATCACTCGGTGGACAGCATTGTAGTGCAGGGCGGCACGCTAGCTCGCCTCGGCTGTTGGCGGAGAGTGTAGAGAGGGGGGGGGGGGGGGGTTCACGAACACCTGCCGCTGTCATCTGCCATATACAAAAAAATCGTGCCTAAAAAAAATCCAAGCACACATCCAGCCCTGAAGGGGCCATTACACCACTTACCTTTAGCTATACGGAGGACACAGATGGCCTGTCCTGTTTCACCGTCGCCCCAAGCAACTCTATGATACTGCGAGCGAGATGATACAGTATCCCTGTTACACCTGAAAATTAGTGGAAGAGAGAACCTAGTCAACCTTCATTGTTAGGAGGGCTCCAGGAGAGTGAAGGAGGATATTAACAACTCTACGGCGCCATACCGTTGTAAGATTTCTTTAGTGCAACAATAGTCCTATATTTATTATATTTCTATTACTGTTCACCTTAAATCCATATCACAATAAAAATCTTGACTTAACCTAATCAAAATTTCCCCTTTTTCTTCATATAAAAATTTTCTTTAATAAAGCATGAAAAAATATTCATACATATTTCAGTTTTTATCAATTTCATTTAAATAAACAAGAAAACTAATTATAGCGAATATTAAATACTTGTTGAATTATAAGAATAGTTCAAAATGAATCACAAATAGTGAAGCTGAATGCATAATTATATAAAAAAACGTCCCCACTTACGAAAATTAAATACTAAATAAAAAAATAATTTAATAAAATTACGTAACAAAATAATTATTTACTTCAATGCATGTTTTGAGGATTTATATGAAAAGTGTACTAAAGTCAAAATAAAAATTTTCATCGTGTGGTGAAGTCTTAGATCATAAAACGAAAGGATAGGCTACCTTGTATAAAATTCGTGTACGTGTGATAAGCAATTTTTTTGTGGACAAGGGAGGGAAATGACAAGAGGGCTGGGGTTTTAGTTTGTGTCAGTTCGATATTTCTGACATTTCTCATTTGTTATTTCTTAGGTCGGGTGTTTTTTAAGTGATTTGTGAGTTAAAAGATTAATAAAAGTGTTTTAAAATTGTGTAATATTGAAAAACTGGTACAAATAATTTTTCTGTGCAAGAGATTTGTTATAATTGAGACTCCGGAGTCTATAATTATGGTGGTGAAGTGCGCTGTGTTGTGCTGCAGAAACAAGCGGCGTTATTGTCGTGGAAAAGCATTCTTCAAGTAATCTTAATAGCTTTACTAATTAATTATTGCGTTTAAAATAAAATAAAAGTGAAATATTAATAAAAATAAACAGCCGTGGCAAAAAAATTAACGTTTTCCAATGCCGGTTTGTTTGCTTACAATTGAATTGTCATTGGGGCTCTTGTTTGATGTCAGTCAAGCAAAGGCAACGACAAGAAATATTATCAGCAAATAAATGGGGCACTAGGAAAACTCTTAAAAATGTAATAAGTTATAAAAGAATTATAAAATTATAAAATGAAAAAATGATACGAATCGCGCTGACAGGAAATTTTAAAACTTGTTCAATATTTGATTAACTTTCAACCACTAAATTATGTGCCCGCTCAGAAAATATCGTAGTTTACGACTTCCATAACTAAACAAATACATCGATGCGATTCTACTACATCAAGAAAAATGCTTAAGTTTTTCTTCCTCATAGCCTATCCTTTCGTTTTATGATCTAAGGGTGAAGTTCTGAATTTACCAAATTGCATGATTTTTAAGTTAGAATGAATTTGGCATGAGTTGTCGCTGTACCCAACACTTGTCTGTGTGGCGCCTATTCCTGGACTTATAATAAATAAACTTTGAATTTGAATTGTCCAATGTTTTGATTCGTATTATTTTTTTTTTAAATATTTTTAAAGTTTTCTTAAATTGCCATAAACTTTTGAATTTTATTGTAAACATGATTTGAATACGAAAATAAAAGAATTAATTTTAAATGGTGTTTCCGTTTCAATAATATCTATCGTTAATTTTCATGAACAAATTTTGAGATTTCATTTTTATATTTGTTCGAGCAAAAATATTTACTTAGAGCTAAAAAAATTAACTTCAAAAGCTGAGATGGTTATTTAAGAGATTTATTTCGAGAATAATTATGTGTGAACACAATAGATATCTAACTTCCAAGATATATTCAACAAAAATTTTTTTTCTAAATAATCATCCAAATAAGGTTTGCGAAGACACCAGTATTAAATTTAATTGGGAAAAATGTTTTAAATAAAAGTTAATTTGTGTTATTGGTACTAAATTGTATGGTGTCTGTCTGTCTAACCAATCTGGGTCATGTTTAATAAACAGATTTTTGCATAGAAATAGTACTTACATGTCCATGTTATCCACCGTGAGGAAGCGCTTTACCAGACGTCGCTGGACTGTGGTTTAAAGCAAAGTTAAGGATATTATGTACCCAAATGGTTAAACTAGTTAATCATCGAATACCATATGGTTCTACAAAAACATTATTCAATTAATTAACTATCATGTATAACACAAATTCTTCAAAGTCGAACGACATTTTTTCAGGTAGGTATTGCTACGCTCCCATTGACGATTTACATTGGCATCGCTTGATAAAACACCTCCTTTCCCTTTTTACTTAGACGGCACGAGCTTGCTCTACCGGATTTACTACTGGAGCAGCAATATCTGCAGAAATGTACCATCTAACAGAAACGTATTGGGTAGGCAGTCTCATGATTTTGATCTTGGTAAATTCAAGACTTCATTTCATTGTGAGCAATTCGCAAGATGCAACAGAGGAACGGGGTACTTTTTGGGATTCTTTTCTTAAATAATTATGTTGGCAAAAGGTGAAGTGATCCATTTTGGCGAACGGTATCGTCGTGATTTTTCTGATTTTTCCTTTTTTTCTGGGGTGGCACAAACTTCCACTATTCATAAGAACGACTATCCATCAGAAAAATATAATATCGTTGACCGTTTAAAATTGCTGGTCAATATTCCACACCATTTCTCGTTTCTTCCCCTTTTCGGATTGTTCTCGTTTTTGTGATGTTTTTATCTCAGAATAAAATTTACCCAACCTCCCAAAAACCACGTTCTATCTATCCCGATACAAAACTTTTCTGAATGGCCGTCTTCTCGAACTGTCATTTTTCCGGCCATTTTGATGACATTTGTGAGTGCAATTCAGTCGTATTGTCGCTTTTTGCTCCCAGATAGAGTTAGGAGTCTTCTTCTGCTAAGGCCACGTTCACTGCGACTAAAACAGAAGAAGTTCGAAGCAAAGGATGAGAGTATGTTATGGTAATATGTTGAGTGATTGGCTTGGACGTGAAGTCCGAACTGCCAGCATGAGCTGACAGATCACTCGATGACAGCGATAGCACAGGGCGGCACGCTAGCACCTCGGCTAAGGGTGGCAGAGAGTGTGGGGGGAGTTCCCGAAATAACCTGCCGCTTGTCATCACCCATAATCAAAAAAAGTTTCGTGCCTTCAACAAACAAGCCAGCACACACTCGGTCCTGAAGGGACCCTTACGTCACTTACCTGTAGTTTGGGTGGAAGGCGTAGGTGTCATTACCTTCCTTTGCCAGCCCCATCCTCCCAATTGACCTTGGGTGGCACTATTTTCCAAAGTCCCTTGGCTGACCTGTTAAGAGAGACGAGAGCGGACCTAGACGACCCTTATGCTAGAGGAGAGGGCTCCAGGATGTGAAAGGGGAAAAAAAAGCTCTCAGCAACTCATCATTACGTTATAAAAGGTTCTTATTTTAATTATGATGTACAGTACAGTTCTCGGCATTTTACAAGTGCTATAGACTTTCTACATTTCGCGTTTGCTGTTCAGAATTAATTAAATTCGTCGCTAGAGTTAATGGCAATCATAATAATTATAGTAATCATATTTACTGTGTTTACTATGTACTAAATTTAAGTAGTGTGCTATAGGAGGAGGTAATCCTAACAATAGTAACAATATTTCTTGTATCTATATGTAATAAATATCTGTAGTTAGTTCAATATAGGAAAAGATCATATTAGTAATAATAATATTTCTTATCTATATGTAATAAATCTCTGTAGTTAGTTCAATATAGGAAGAGATCATAATAGTAATAATAATATTTCTTATCTACATATATGTAATAAATCTCTGTAGTTAGTTCAATATATGAAGAGATCATAATAGTAATAATAATATTTCTTATCTACATATATGTAATAAATCTCTGTAGTTAGTTCAATATAGAAAAAAAGTTGAAGAAACGGAAATTCTACGTCAACTAATTAAGTTCAACTCGTTTTGGTTCCACGGTACTAGAGCTATATATATGCATATATATATATGTATTTATTATGATCAGAACAAAAACCACGTCATGTTATTCAATTGCAATACAATTCTACCTTTAATTCCCTGCCTGGCTTTCCTGTAAATTTCCCATGTATAATACTTTTCTCTTCTTTGCGATATGCCTGAAGTCGACACTATCTACTGTTTCCAGACACGGATAGAATCCATTTATGAATTCATTCGCTGGAGGGGTTATCATTAACCAAGAAAGACTAAACACTTATGTACCTACTATTCGCAACGTACTGACTAAACTATACTGCATAAACATAAATTTTGGTTACCATCACAATTCTCCTGTTTTAGAACTTATGTATGACCTTAGTACGCTAACAGAAACAAAAATAACCGTTCCCGGGATTATTATTATTATTATTTATCACGAAATTCATTAATGTCATCGTGGAAGCGCTGCTTATTGCATATTTTAAAGAAACTTTTTATTTGTCTCATAATTGATTATAGTAATTGGTAACTGTGTCCTCATTACTTGAGAATTTTGCCGGAGTGCATTACCTATGTGCTCAATATGTCAAAATAGTAATTTCATATAGAATCTGTAAGGAAATTTTAGAGAATCTCCAAATTCACGCAGTCAGACTCAATCTACTTTGACAGCACTATTTCCTTACTACTAGTATTATTAATAATTATAGAAAATTAACTCAGAGAAAAACCATCAACACTCTTACTCCGTATAGAATGATGTATCCGGCTGGAAGACTAGCTGGTTGACCTAGTACTATTTGTGGCGTGGAATTGCTAAGGCTCCCTGTCGAAGGACGCTGATTTGCTTTGTGGTTGTTAGTGGAGTCTCTGATCTCCATGGGCCATGAATTGAGGCCACCTTTAACAATTATTCATCCTGTTGTTCTGGATCAAGATGAGCAGCAACTATAGCATTTCCAGTAGTTGGACTAAGTTGGAATTTAGTTTCCGAACTTCCAATAGAATTATGCGTGGCATATGTATTTTCTCTAATATCCCAATTCTTTACTCTAAACAATGTGGTAAAGCGTGGAGGATTTTCCAATACTCTTTCTGGTGCATTAGGACGATCTAATACGACAATAAGTCCTTTTCCTTTAACACAAATTATGTGTACGGCCTGATTTCTTGAACATGCAGGTGGCGGATTTTCACCTGGTAGTGCTGGGTTGAACTTCCTCTGATGCATTCAAAAATTTATGATTTTGCTTGATTTTTCCGACTTTGCACAATTGAACTTCACCTTCCCTTCTGACACAATTAACAAGACAGACGATTGTCTTCTTCTTTTTTGTCATAATCTGTCGTCCCCGCATGTCACGCGAGCTTGATGAAGCATTGCTTCGTCGAGGTGCGCTCAGTACGTGGTTCTACTTGAGGGCCGGCGTACATGCTGCAGTATAGTGCTGGGTTGAACTTCCTCTGATGCATTCAAAAATTTATGATTTTGCTTGATTTTTCCGAATTTGCACAATTGAACTTCACCTTCCCTTCTGACACAATTAACAAGACAGACGATTGTCTTCTTCTTTTTTGTCATAATCTGTCGTCCCCGCATGTCACGCGAGCTTGATGAAGCATTGCTTCGTCGAGGTGCGCTCAGTACGTGGTTCTACTTGAGGGCCGGCGTACATGCTGCAGTATTTCCGTGTAGCATATTGCTATATGCAATACGCTACGACCATAACAAGTATATAGAAAAAATGTCCAGCAAAATACCAGATGGTGCTGTAATTCAGTTCTACAATCAACATTTTGTACGATAACAAACTTTTTATTTACTATTTATTTCGTAGTAAACAAAAAATTCAGTAGCTAATCCGCTAATATATAAACGTCGTCGATCCACTTCGATCCGCTCACATGAAAATAATTCCACTCCACTACCAAACTAACGCCGGTGAAGATAATTCCAGTCCTGTTCGTGTTCCATGGCGAATTATCTCAAAGGCGGAATTTTTCTAGCAAACTATAAAGGAAAAGGACCAATGCAGTGAATCTTTGGACGCACTGCTTGTGGATGGAAAACTACCTAAAAAATAACTTCAATATTTTCTACATAAAAGAAATATTTAAAAACATTCAATTTCGCAATATTTAATCACAAACTCAAAACTTACTTTTATTTATTTCAACAAATAATTTGACTTGAGAGATATGTATATGCCATAAAATTACAGTAACAACATCAATATGGCAGCACGAGTGGTTGAAATTGACGAATTAGGGTTCCCAATAACAATGCCTTAGTTTCAGTATGGTTACGGACACGCACACATTGACAAATCGAGGTAAAAACATTAAAATTTGAGTCACCCTGTATCCAAGACCTCAGGTCGGCAGGCTAAACAAAAAAGTCTGGGTCCAATACTTTTTAATACTTAACTAATCCTGAAAGGTTCATCAATGGGTGATCCTTTGGTATAGAATTACTGATGCAATAAATTTAACTGCACACCAAGTATTTTGTGTTTATTTAATTCTCTTATGTACACAATAGATTAAAAATAATAAATAAAAAGCAGTATAAAGCATGCAATAAAAATACTTATTAAAAGTCACTTAAATCACTTTCGAAGCTCTTCTGGTTGTCAGTTCGCGCTGATTCGTCAATTTCTTCAATTTTATGGCAAGCTAAACATATTTGTCCAATTTCAATCCAACATTCTTCACAGTGTACTGCATAACATCCCCAAGTTTTGCATTTAGCAAAGTTGTAAGGACGATTTTTATCATCTTTAATAAAAGTTAAATTTTTCTAATAATAAAATCATATATTATTTAGACAAGAGTAAGTAGTACAAAATTGTAGATATGTAGTTATTGATAAGTGGCTTTTTTTGGTACTTGTTCAGAGTAAATCTTTATTGACAAAAAACGATCATTTCCTCGTCGAAGATTCGAGACCAACAATTAAATGTTTATTTGAGATTGAATATTAATTTAACCATATGGCACACTGTTGTAGGGGAAATATCTACTAACGATATAAAAAAAATATGTGAGAAAATTTTCGATTACCGGTAATTTGCAGATTTGCAGGTATCCGTGTTGTTGTTTACATGTAAATTTAACAAGTGAAAGTTATGGAATACAAAATGTACCCATCATCATTTCAATAGTGGTGGATAATCTTAATCAGTTAATTTTTGAAAACAGATTAAATCGCAATTACAAATTTCGGGTGATCATCTTAGAGCTAACTATTTTCACTGGGATTTTACCCTGGTGAGCTGTAAACGATTTTTAACAAAGCTACAGAATTCAATAACATATAAATAACTGAAATCGAAAATTCTTAGTTCGCAGATATGTTTTCGAAAATTGTATTCATAATATGTATAATCTCACAAGTATACACAGGACCTTAAAATAACTCATTTAATACTTACATCTTTTTGGCTCAGGCTCCTCACATATTATACATTTTCGTCGAGCAAATTCAAAATTTCTTAACCAACCAAAAAATATCGGACATCTGACACGAATTAACTAAAAAAATAAATTGGCATTAAAAGAATTGTTTTAAATAAAAATAAATATATAATTCATGATATTAAAATGGACAAGAAGGTATGGTCTAAAATGTTTCTACTTCTACATCATTTACATTGTATAAGTAGCAATCAATATAGCCCCTTTATGAAATTGCTAAATATATTTTGCAGAGGGTACGCACTCATTGGAATTTTTAGCATGGCTATTATGACGCTCCAGGAACTAGGTATAGACCTTGTAGTTATTCCTGGATTTTTGTACGAAGGAAATGGAATATCCCGTGGTGAAATTTTTCAAACTTTGTATTCTTCTACTTATCGTTGCTTCATCTAGAAAACGAAGTCCTAATCTGGTACACCAACGGTTCTAAAACCGAGGAAAGAGCAGGGGTAGGAGTATATAAGTGTAAAACCAGGAGCAGATATTTATCAAAGCATAGAAAAGACGCCTCAATAGTCCAGGCAGAAATATATGCTATCCACTGACTTATCATAACAATGGATTTGGCGATTTACTATTTCATGTGGCACAAAAAATATTATGTTTCTGTATATCAGAGTTTGAGCACCCTTTAAAACGTTTACTACATTAAAACATGTAAAACTCAACCTATCAGAAGATATTTTACACCCAAAAATTTGAATTAAGTTAAAAAAATATCTTTCTTATGTTCAAGTGATATTTTAATCTCTTATAAGCACTCTTATAAGAAATTAAACTCATTCCGACTTTAATTTTCAAAAGGTTATTTTTACCTGAATCCTGCGTATGGGCAAGAGAGACGGAGCAGGGTAAACACTATCTTTACGTTATTCTTTCTGTGGTGATTGAATATGCAGCAGCCAATATAAAAACATCAAATGGATATAAAAACCTTCGGTAAGCAATATTTGTGTTGGTAGCTCCAACTCTGCCATAGCTCGAAAGAGAAAACTATAAAACTAGTGCCATTCCTTCCTATAGGAAAATGACAATATGCTCAGTCCATTGTTATAAGTCACTGATGCCATCACCAAAACCAGATACGATAACCTCAGCCGCTCCTACACATACAAAAAAAATATATGCATATGGCTATAAATAACTGTAAAAGTAGTAGGACAATTCCTTAAATTTAAGACACGTTTTTTCCTTAAAATAAATGTGATTTTCTCTGATAGAAAGAAAAAATAGTTAAATTTCCCCACATCAACGGAACATTCAATGAATTTAGGTATTTGGCATTGGAAAACCAATACGGTACGTAAAATTTTATTAATTGAAAGAATTATGAACACATTTTAAGGCAAATAAGTCAAACTTGGTAATAATGAAAAAAAAATACCTAAGTAATTTTAAAAATATTATAAAGAAGATAACTCCAAAAAAAAAACAATAGTCTCAAAAAAGTTATCGCATATTAGTTTTGTTGTTAATATTTCCAGCACATGGTCTTTGCTTACTCCTCGTAAAATAATGAAAACATTGGAGTACCACCGAACCACCTAGTGCAAGAATCCCAACTAAAGTTTTTAAATCGTCATCTCAAACATCGCTTTGTAATTCAATTAAAATATTGCTTCTTCTTCTTCTTCTTAATTGACTTTTTTTAGACTTTGTTCCTTTTTCATTAGTCTTCTCTATACGGCATCGAAATGATCCCGGCGACACACAAAGACCAGTCGTTGACGACACACAAGAAGGACTAGGTTCTGGTGAAATAAGGCCTACCCACAATGTGCATATGCTAGCATATGCAAAGACACGAGCAATTGCTTTTCATAATAACAACCCACAACAGGAATAAGAAGCCGTTCGTCAAGTTTTAATTCCTCTCGTCAACTTCTGTTTGTACGCTCATGATCGTACTTTGCATAAGCAAATTTGATGCATAAGGAAGCATTCGTGATATTTTCAAGACTTGCATATGCAAGCTTATGCACATTGTGGTTAGGCCTATGGTTTCAACTTTTTTAATTAGAATTAATAGCTAGTCCGGTGACACACGATGATACACACCGCACGCGATAAATCGTACTAAAAACTGGTTTTCTTAGCACTATTTTAGAACATTTTCGTGTATACCTCAGAGAGAATACTTCACAAGCCGTGAAACAGGCTCCCTCCCTACCAAATGCAAAGCCCAACGAAGTCCTTACATTCTAAAATATTTGCAGTGTTCTTATATAAAACTGACAAAAGTTTTATTAGAATAGCTCCTCCGCCCTAAACTACTATTCATACAGAAAAATAGTGTTCTGATAATCTTAAGTTTGCTTTCTTATTTTCCGAACGGTAAAATTATTTAAAAAAATTTATCTTAACCAAATGACTACGATTTCTCAAATAAAAATTCTCAGCTGAGTAATCATTGTAATGTCGCTGTACCGCCATGGGATGCCGTAGGCTGATGATATCGCCTACAGATTCAGACTCCGGCTGCACACACACACATGCAATTATCACTCAGCTGAGAGGTATTGAGCGTAAAATGGTAACGTTACTTTGTAATCAAAACTATTTTATTATTTTGTTAAGTAAGGTATATAAGAAGTGTAGCCTTTGCGAAGGTAAGGAACCAAGCTATAAATTACTAGAAGGAAAATGAAGAAGAAGAAGTGTCGATGTTTGTTTCTGTTTTGTTTCTGTCTTCTAATTTTTTGAGTTTTCCGAGTTATTTTTATTTTTGTTGTGATCGTACACTAAAGTTAGTCTCCTCAGTGTTTGATATCAGCTAATTTGTTAAAGTTCACACGGGAAATTGCCTGCATTAAAGGTTTTAACCCTTTTCACCTGCTTCTGTCTGACAATTCTGTCAGACGTCGATTCCTGATCATCTTTTTCATCAACAATTCGAAATCTCTTCTAGAATTATATTTCAGAAAGGTAAAAAACTTTATTTCCTTCTTTCTGGGAGCATATACTCTGCTGAACCTCTTAATTTGTCTGAAAATCTTAAATTATATTTACCGGAGCGCTACATCACCTCACTGCCTGAGAGTTTGTGCTGACGCTGATTGATTGCACCAAGGCTGCTGACACCACTAACTGCTGTTTACACCTGTTTCACGGAGCACCTGCGGAGATTTAGCCTTGTGATTAGATTTATTTGTATGCCATCGCAGCCCCACTGGGCATTTGCATCAGTTCTCCTCTTCTTTTGGTATATTTTTTTTATTTTTATCCAAGTACACTTACCATTTCTAATTTCGGAGACACATTAGCTGTGATACAATACCCAATTTATCCGGAAATCGAGGACACCATTTTTCGGAACAATCTTCCAATTGCTCCAACCTCTAGTAGTGACACAGGATTAGACACATTTATTTTGAATCAATTGCTCCAACCGCATTTGGTTGTGACTCAGGGTTTAATCACATTAATTTGAATTAATTACTCAAACCGCATTAACTTGAATCTATTCGGTAACCCAGGACACTGTTTTTGTTTTTGGGATTATTTCCTCACTACATAATGACTCGCTGTGGTTATGCTAATTGTTCCATCTCCGACAACAGCTCTTCCCTGATTGATTGTTGTGGATTGTGTGGCAGATCGTTCCATCCATCCTGTGTTGGACTCTCCAATTTCGGTCGTTTATCCATAAAGTCTGTTCAGGAGATTACCAACGCTTTCTCCTTTTATTGTACTGAGTGCAAGGAAATTACCCTTCCACATGTATTGCTTGCCATCAAATGTAACAATGATCAATTGAAGGACTTGGCCAGCAACTCTGACAATCTGTGCAGTCACCTTAGTTCTATTAGATCTACACAAACTGAGCTGGCCTCAAATGTTGCATCCATGCTGTCTGCTTTTGACGTTCTGTCTTCTAAAGCTGAGTTGATTACTTCCGTCGCTGCCAAGGTAAACAACATTGCCGCCCTCGGTAAGAAGCTTGAAGGCATTGAGATCAAACTTGACTTCCTCAGCAATAAACTCAAGAGCAGCTCTTCACAAAATGCGCAAACTCTTGACGAGAAGATATGCAAGCTCTTCGATTCCCTCGCGTGCAAATTCATGGATTGTGCTACACATTCGAAACATTATGAGGTGATCTCATCGTCATTAAATGATCATCTGTCGGATTTAAAAACATACATCAACGATATTCCACATTCGATTGAAAACATCGTTCAGGATACAGCTTCTAAATCCGAGTACAATTCCATTCTTGTAAAGCTTGCTGATGAGGTATCTGTTGCAAAAATTTTAATTGGGGACATAGCTGATGAAATAAAGGTGCGGCCCGCTACCCAATATAATCTACCGCCTCCCACCACTTGCTGCTCTGATTTACGCAGTGAACTCAATGCAGTGCTTACTCCAAATAATGGGTCTATTGGTAACTCGCCGGTTTCGCCCCTTAACGATATCATTGTGCTTAATGATAATTCGCCATCTACCTCTCTTAATAATGTCAATGTTAATAATGCTCTAACTAAAAATGCTGAATTGTTAAAGAATACAGCCTCCGATATAAGGACTTCTGCTCCAAATAGAGGAACTGATGTGCCACCTATCCTACCTGCTTCTAAGCCTCGTCGCAAGCGCCAGTCGCGCCATGGAAAGCGACCTAATTTGCACCTTTCCGCTACCAATATCAGTCCGAGTACCTCGACTGATGTCGCCTCAGGAAACGCTGTGCGTCAATTCTCGCTTGCACCTGAATCTAATTCTGCATCTAATTCCACAGCTATGAATGTTGCTTCACCTGTGTCCTCGTTTGGAGTTATTGGTCCCTCTTTGAGAACAGTACCAAAACCTTCGAGTATTTTCGTCACCCGTTTCTCTCCTGAAACGTTGTGTGAGGACATATTGAAATATCTAAGGTCCAGAAATGTTGCAGCGGAGAGTATTTCGTGTCGTAAGATTAGTAAATCCTCTAAACCGGTTGCATCCTTTGTCCTAACTGTTTCAGCGGATCTGCGGGACCGGTTATTGGATCCCTTATTTTGGCCCTCCGGAGCCTTTACTAAATTATTTGTGCCTTCTGAGTGCCATCCCAGAAATACATCCAAGACAAGCAATGTTGTTCCAAAAAACTGAAGTCGATTTCCCTTTACTATCAAAATGTAAGGGGGATTCGGACAAAAACTGTTAATATCTTTAAATCCTCTACTGCAACTTGTTTTGATATAGTTGCTTTCACTGAAACTTGGTTGCATCATGGCTTTCGCGATGCCGAAATCTTAGACAATTCTTACCAAATTTTTAGGAAAGATAGATATGTTGACTCTGAAGCTCGCGGAGGTGGCGTACTCCTCGCATGTAAAAACCATTTCAATTGCACCCAAATTGTGGTTCCCAGTTTTTCCAACTCTCTTGACACCGAACTTATAGTTCTTAAGCTGTCTCTCTTAAGACACGACTTATACATACTTTGTTGTTATATTCCTCCAGATTGTATAAATATTGTTGATGACAAAGGTCAAAATTCATACGACCTGCTCATTTCAACTTCTAATTTTATCCATGGTAAGATGGAGCCTCTTGACGAATTACTACTTATTGGTGACTTTAACTTACCCAATATACAATGACAATAAGAGAATCACTCTTTCTGGACACTATTTCATCTCTTGGTCTCAGTCAAATCAGTAATGTTAAGAATGACATGGGTAGGCAGTTAGATCTGGTATTTTCTACTGACACGGGTAACTTATTAGTTGAACCTAGCCCAGTTATAATGTCCACTCTTGACAATTATCACCCCCCACTACTAATTACATATTGCTATGAAACTGAAAACTTTACAAATTGTGACGAAACAGAATACTTTTTCAATTTTAGAAAGGCTAACTTTTCGGAACTTTCCAGTACACTTACATCTATTGACTTTAACACATTACTGGCTAGCAATAATGTTGACGAAGACGTTTCTAAATTCTATATAATTCTTTTCGATTTGTTTTCCTCTCACGTTCCCCGCGAGCGTCAGCGGCTCTCTAAAACGTGCCCACCATGGTTCAATAAAGAACTGAAGCGTCTAAAAAATAAAAAGAATAAATTGTGGAAAAGTTATATGAGGGACAAGGACATTATAAGTCACAACAACTTCCTCACATCATATAATGAGTTCAAAGATCTTTCCTCTTCACTCTATGACGAGTATATTCAAAGTATGCGTGCGAAATTATTTAGTGACCCACGTAACTTCTTTAAGTTTATTAACATGAAGAAAAAAACGGACAAATACCCCAATACCATGAGGTACAAGGATTCTGCTAGTGATGATTCATCTGCGATTTGCGATATGTTTGCTTCTTTTTTTGACAATGCCTTTGTCTCGTCAAATTTTCAACCTCAAAGTAGCAACTTCAGTCATATGAACGACTCTCATAACGTTTCATTCACTATCCCTCCAATTTCAGAAGAGAATATACTTGATCATATTAATAGGCTTCCAAATGACTTTACAACGGGTCCTGATGAGATCCCTCCAGCCTTTTTTAAGTCATGTTGCCTCTCCCTGGCAACCCCACTGAGAATTATTTTCCAAAAATCGCTCGATAGTGGTTGTTTTCCTCAGCTATGGAAAAATTCTTTTATCATACCTGTCTACAAAAAAGGCAGTAAAAAAGAAATCTTTAACTATAGGCCTATTGCAAAATTATCTTGCATGCCCAAGTTATTTGAATCTATCATCTACTCTCCGTTATCAATAATCTGCAAGAATTTGCTCTCTTCAAACCAACATGGGTTTGTTTTGGGTCGGTCTACAACCACTAACTTATTGGAATTTGTCTCTGATACCATTCACGGGTTTGTAAAAGGCAACCAGACAGATTGTATTTACACAGACTTTAGTAAAGCTTTCGACAAACTATCTCACTCCGTGATACTGTTCAAAATGGAAAAGTATGGGTTTCCCACAACGTTCCTAAAATGGACGGAGTCATATCTAGATAACAGAACATACCAAATCTATTTCCGCCATTCCATTTCTAGAGTCTTGAAAGCTTCGTCTGGCGTACCTCAAGGGAGTCATTTGGGCCCGTTGCTATTTATTCTATCTATTGACGACATTGTCTCCGTAGTGAAGCACTGCAAAGTCTTAATATATGCTGATGACATTAAACTTTTCGCTCAGATTAAATCTTTTAATGATTGTCAACTGATACAGGATGACCTCCACAAATTTTATGATTGGTGCAAAAACAATAATTTGGTACTCAATATCGACAAATGTGAGGTGATGACTTTCCACAGGAATCTGAATCCTATCTCTTATGTCTATGGGTTCTCGGCTTCCTCGATTCGCCGCGTTAATTCTGTCTGTGACTTAGGTGTCAAATGTGACCATAGATTGAATTTTAACTCTCACATAAGCCACATGGTATCTAAGAGTAGTTCTATGCTGGGCTTTATAAAACGTTGGTCCCGAGAGTTCTCGAATCCCTCCATAACATTACGTTTATATACTTGTTTTGTGAGACCACTTCTTGAATACGCTAGCCAGGTCTGGTCGCCTTTTTACAGTACACACATCATCCGTATCGAGTCTGTTCAGCGAAACTTCCTGCGCTTTGCTCTTAGGGACCTACCCTGGAATAACTCATTGATTCTTCCACCCTATGAGGATCGCTTGCAGCTCTTGAATATGCACTCGCTTGAGAAACGTCGCATGGTTGCCGATGTAATTTTTGTTCACCAACTCTTAAACGCGAATGCTGATTCCCCGTTATTACTTGACAAAATCTCTTTCCGTGATAATAGGCACAATTTGAGAAGGCTACCTCTGTTGCATGTCAACTCCTCAAGGTCTAACTTTGGCATGTATGAACCTATTAATCGCATGTGCATTAATGTTAATAATTTGGCTGAGTATTTTGTTGTTGACGACTCTAAGCATGTCTTAAAAAAACGTCTATATAATATTTAATCTTTTGTTAAATTTATTTTAATTTTTTAACTTTTTGTTCTATGTCGCATTGCATGACATTTCATCTGGTGTTTGGTCTATGTTTAGGGTAACATACTAATACTAACACCGACTAAGTGATGAAACGCATGTATTGTTGAGACGTTTATTTATTAAACGTGTCCATGCAGCGAGCTTGTGTTAAGCTGGTTCTGATAGTCAAAAAAAAAAAGAAAAAAAAAAGACTATTTTCCTGTATGGATAGTAGTTTAGGCTGTATAGCATATATAAAGTCAATGTTTGGCCCTTTCCATAAGTATCAATATAGAACATTTTAGAAAACGGACTCAAAACCCATCCATATAGATTTCTGTTTCATGGCTTGGGAAATATTCTCGAGGGTTTTGGATAGACTCGAATGATACACAAGTGTTTTATTACATATGTATACGTGTACTCGGTTTGAGTGCGTATAGATCATATGGAAATGATGAATTTTCTTTGCTGCCTCAAGAACGTGTATCAACCGTGTATAAACTACGTGTATCATGGGCTGATACACACTCGATACAAAAACCGGTCTTATGACGTGTCTAGCCTCGAGTGTGTATCATCGTGTGTCACGCGACTCTTACCCGTTGCAACTTTCTGCCGTCATTCAAATCATATGTGCCTCCCGTCAGATCGCTGAATGTTAGATCTAGTTCTGGTAGCGCTTCTATCGAAGCTTCTGATCCGGCTACCTTGATGATGATTTTCGTGAATATTTCTCATTCTTAACTTATGATCCATTAGCTCAATAACCTCAATAGCAGTGTGGAACTGCTGTACTGGAATTGATTCTTGCATTGTAGTTGGTATATCAGGATTTCGAGTAGCTGCAAAATTTTCAACCACATTTCTTACACATTCATTGAAAACAACTGTTTTCGGGTCGTAAGATAAAGCCCACATTGTCTGAAGAATTTTTTATGGTGTTTATAAGTTTTTAGATTTCGCAAGATTGCAGTTTCCAGCAAAGGACAGAAAGTTTTTTTTGTTATAAGTTGGCAAACATTCTCGAACGATTTTTTCTAACTAACGTCAGCTGACTGCATCATATGAGTGGTTTTTGGTGGCAATGCACATAAAATTATACTTTTTTCCTTGTAATTTTTACTCAGCTTTAACGTCAAGTGTGGCCGTCTATGAAAGCGGTACCTGCGCTCTGGTAATTTCTTATTCCTCGAAACACCCATTAATTCCGCTATTAACTACATATTCGAAAAAAATATCGCTCCTCATTCATCCTTTTTCTGTTCCCAAAAACAGTTTAGCTGGGATGCTATTTACAATATCCTTTAGTGACGCAAATATGAAAAGGGAACATTGAGGAACATTTTTCTGTCTGCAGAAAATAAAATTCTTTTTTTTCTCCGTTTTTGAATCCACGGCATGTAAGGTAAAAACACCAGTAGTCGCCACCCCAAAAATTTACACTAGTACTCGCCACTCTCGCCACAACTGTGTTAAAATAAGCGCGTTCAGTAACAAACACAAATTTAAACTCTCCCTCTCTAGATTTTTCAAAGCTTTCTCTCCCGTGTCTTAAGTGAAGCGTTTGCTTGCAAACCTTGAGAGGAAAGTGGGGAAAGTGAAGTATGAAAGCGATGCGCTTAGTGGTAGTTGCATGAAGGATACGTTACCGAATCAAACAAGGACACAGGTCTGTTGTTAAAGATATATTTTTTATCTACTGTGTTTAGCATTGCTGCTGAGGCGATATATGTAATTTTTATCAACTGTAGAACGTGATTTAGGTTGGTTTCCCTTAAGTTTATCATAATATGGAGATTTTTAAAGAGTGGCGACTACTGGGTCCCATTTTACATATTTTACCAGTAGTCGCCATCCCTGGCGACTACTGGTGTTTCCAACATTTTGGTTAACTGTGTAATTCTTTTTGATAAAAATATTAAATTTTCTTTTAGAATTATAATAATGTGATTTTGACTACAATCGGACCACCGGAACCAGTAGTCGCCAGGGATATTCGTCAATTTAAGCAAGGACATTGTGACCCAAGAACGTGACTTGTATGGCACTGTAAACTAGTTAGTTTGATTAATTCATAAACCGTTAAAATTGTAAAAGTCCAACACAAGGCACTATTTAATTGATTAGAAAGATGAGAATATATATGTAAGCAATAACCACTGACATGTACATACATATAACATGGACCGCTGAAACTACTGAAATTTCTTTCATTACTATGGGATCACTTTTCTATAGTTGTCGCCTTACCGTTTACCAACTACTTTATTTCGCTGAACTTCAAATAATAAATTCTGTACGAAATGCACAGTGGTTTTAACAAATGAATATATAGAGTAGACATAGATGGCAATATAGCATTTGTAATCTTTTCTCTGTCGCCCATACCTACTTCTAGGTTTAGGCAAACAAAAATTGCTTAATTTTCTTTCCTTGATGAGTCTAAGGAATATTTGATATTATAGGAGATAATATTCCAATAAAGGTAATAATTTCGAATGAATTCGGAATTTATTTATCTTCTAAAATGAATATTAAAGCGAAAATGAAACTTGAAATTTAGATAATTGTCACACCCCAAACAAAAAGTGACCCATACGAAATAGAAATTGAAGCAGTTCATGTTATACATGTCTAATCTACCTAAAATCTACCTCAAGATGTATTGCACCCAACACGAGTCAGGTTTTCAGAAGAAGCATACATATGTCACCTACCGTTCTGATAAAATTTAGTGCTGAAATTCGCATTTGTCTGGATGTTAACCAAGATTATATTCCTGCATGTTTGAAATTAAATGGTTAAAAGAATGAGTTGTATTTTTTCTTGTTCGGTTTTAATTTTGTAGGTGTTGGATAACATTGATGATAAAAAAGAAAAAAAAAGTTTTTTACGTACTCGAAGCTTCAGATGGAAAATCCATTTGAGGCCATTAGGAACTGTATGGCGGCAGTGGTTGCTGCCGCCAAGAAATACGGTGTACCACGAAGTACGCTTAAGGACAAAGCAAAGGTGAAGACACCAACCGGAAGACGAATGGGACCAGCACCATTTGTGAATGAGGCCGGAGAAGAGCTTTTGTTAGCCCTTGGTAAGGACAACGCTTTCGACAGGTCGGAAATGGCTAAAAGGTATTTTGAAGAGAAATCCGAATATTTCATGGAGAGTCGCTCAAAACTTAACATCATCTAAGGCATCGGTAACGGCAGAGACAATGAAGGCATGGTTTGACAGAATTTTTGAGTATTTGCAAGAAAGCGATTATGATGATATTAGTGAAGATCCTTTTAGAGTGTTCAATGCGGATGAAACCGCCATTCTTCTCAATCCAATGGGAAACAGGGTTTTTGCATCTAAAGGAGATAAAACTATGTATCAGAAAGTCAACGTTGATGAAAAGAAGGAGTTGACCGTGCTTGTAGTTGGCAATGCCGCTGGAGTGATGGCTCCTCCGTTAGTTATTTTCAGATACGAAAGAATAACCGTCGATATTGCTGAAAGTGTTCCTCCTACCTGGGGAATCCGCAAATATGAGACAGGCTGGATTAACTCCGCTCTATTTTACGAATTTGCTGCAAATGTTTTTCATCCTTGGCTGCTCCAAAACAACATTCAGTTGCCAGTAAATTTATTTGTTATGTAGATGGGCATACGCTTCCTATTTATCACTTCAAACCATTCAGTTTTGCGGCGACAACGGGATTATCCTTATAGTGCTTTACCCAAACTCAGCACTTCTTATCCAACCTATGAATGTAGCAGTTTTCAAACCGCTTAAAAATGGGAAAAGAAGGTGCATCAGTGGAGGCTTATAATTATTAATACCCCTACGATGAAAAAACAACATATATGTCGATTAATGCAGGAAGTTCTTGATGATATAAATCCATCGGTTATTCGAAACGGTTTTAGAACTTGTGGCTTAGTCCCTTGGAATAAACAAGTAGTAAAATTGGCCGGCGTCATTGTTTTCACAGACACTATATCAATAACAGACGGCACGGAAACAGACTACGAAAAAGCAACAGTTGCCTTAGAAGCCCTGGAAAATGTGATTAGGCGGGAAAAACTGCATATGTACAAGGCATCGGATTGCTACGTGTCCATAGAAGACGTATGCCCTTTTTGGTGTTTGGAGGAAGATACTAAGTGCCACCGTTGCAACTAGACAAGAATCAGCCACAGATTCCTCCCTCTTTTTTTCGGCTGCTTTCTCCGCCGCTGCTGTAACGTGAGAAGAATCGACGATTGATTCCACCGCTGTAACATGAGAAGAATCGACGATTGATTCCACCGCTGTAGTAATTGGAAATGAAGCATTTACAGATACCACTGAAACACCAGATACTTCTGAAACACCCCAAACCTATGGCCAAGTCCTTTCAAAAATGCTTTGTTTTTTTCTGATACTGAAAAAAAGGAACAGAGAAACTCTACCAAGCGTGATACGTCACATTCTTGGAGATAATATCATGAGAACAAAACAATTAAAAAACAAAAATTAGGAGAATCCGAGAAGAAAAAGCTGAAGAAAGAATAGAGAAGAGAAAGGTCAAAGAAGAAATGCTTAAAAAGAAAGCAGAAATTGTAAGAAATAGGCTAGGGATAGCCAAGCCAAGAACAGAGTGAAATATACTTCGCCTTCGGAAGAAGAGCAATGAATCCCTTCAGCATCAAGTGAAGATGTTAACCTAGATAAGGATTCTGAGGATTTTCCGTAAAAGATAATGAAAAAAAAATTATGACACATTTTAATTTTATTCTTCGCCTTCCAGGGAAATGTATTAATCTATCCTTTAAGAGGACATTCCTGTCTTAAAGCACCGACATTTAGGTCAAGTTTTAGAGTCAAGAAAATTGTTTTTACTGTTTTCGCATTGAATATAAAGATGTTGCATTAAGTTAACTTGATTAACTTAATTTTCAAAATTGTACAAAATAAGATGGAAGTTTGTTAAATAGTACGTTCGATTTTGAGAGTTTAAGACTGGATTTAGGTGCTAAGTATGTACCAAGGATGTCTTGTTTAATTAAATTTTGTATCAGCACAAATAAACGTGAATTATTCAACGAAATTTTAACATTAATTGATGTAGCGACTACTGGTGTAGACCGCGGTGACTACTGGTAAAATATATTTTTCAAGTGGCGACTACTGGTGCATTTTCATAGATTCAAAAAAATACTTTGTTCTAAAATTGGTTTTATGAATTAAAGGAATGGAACTGTTTACCGTAAAGTACAAGGATCAGCATCAAATGGACGGTAGTACTATATTAACGTATTAATATAACGTTTAAAACACGCAAACAAGAAACACTTTTTTTAAAAATAAGGCCTTAAGGGTGGCGACTACTGGTGCTTTTACCTAATTACTTTACTAGTTTTCGGATAAAGAATAAAAACTCGTTTTATCCCCAATTAGTATTCGGGCAGGATAATTTAATATGTCGTCCTATCCGATACTTTTTAAATATTGGTCCAGTTCTCGAACCATTTCAAAAACAGTAATCACTGCTTTGTCTTTGGTAATATTTTCTGTTTGTCCTGCAGCCAATGATGTGTTTCGTTTAAAGAAGAAATTGAGCCATGTTTTGCCTCGTCGACCATCTTCTTAATAAGTTGCACAGTGTTGATCAAGTTATCTTATACATAATTCAGTACACATCTTGATTCTCAATTTATAACTTAAGTCATCTCTTATAGGTTTTTTCAGTTTGTATGCATAAGTACTGTCATCCATTATTTTGAAAATTATTATGATTACTTACTACCCAGGTATCTTTTGTTTTTAATTAATCGATTACGTATAAAATATTTTTATCCGGACACTGAAACTGCCATTTTAGTATTCGGACAGCAGAAATGAAATTTCTTAAAATGCGTCCGAATACTAAAGGTTTAATAAAAAAACATGTTTAACTTTGTCTGTCCTATAAAAAACACATTTTATAATTGTATTAGAGAGTACGCAGGAAACAATCTCTTTTGAAGCATACTTTCATTGTGCCTGTCTGGAAACTAAACAAAATAGTGTTTTTTTCTGTTTTACTCAAAATTTATGAATATAATAAAAAATATTTCATATTTTTGATTTAATACTAATAAAATACAATATTGAATCAATACAAAGACAGTTAAACCAACTAAAGCAATACTTAATAATTTTATCTCACTCTGATGTCCAATGCACTAATTGCACTTTACATAAAACACGTGTTGAACTTACTGACGTGAAGTACATACACAGCTGATAAGTATTTTCTTAAAAACGAAACGTGTGTTACCCAAATTTTGGATGTGCATCCAGAAAGATCAAATAAACAAAATTCTAACTGAGTTCTAAGGCTAATGCGTGCACTGTTCTTATTTTTATTAAATAAAATGAAAAGTGTCCGAATACTGAAGATGTCCGGATACTAGTGCAGTTACCCTATATCATTGATTTTATATATATAGATATGCCACCAAATCTATTACCTCTTCTCGACAGATGGCCTTACATGTATCAAATTAGAAAACAGAGGCGAAATTTTTACCGAATGACTGAAATCATGTTTACAGATCGCGCCATCTATTAGGAAAAATTGTAAAATATGAGGATATTAAGTTATCTTCGATAAAAAATGTTTTTTCTTCTTCCCTATCTAACAATTTCTAGGAATGTGGAAAAATTTAATAAGGGAATTCAAAGGAATTTCAGATTTTTTCTCAATAAATGTGCTTTTTATGAGATATATGTATACATAAGATAGCTTCTTCTTAGTTTAAGTATCATTTTTATTATATACGTACTCAGACCATAATAGATATTACAAAAATCACACTACGTGTTAGAAAAAACACAAAAATTAAAATAGGTAACATTTCTATTACCACAAAAAGCCTCCTTGGCATAGCATATTGCTAACTAAAACTTGAATACGTAGTAGAATATAATCAGTAATAATTTAGCACAAATCTCTTTGTCGAATTTTTGTAACATTTCGTTAGAATGTTCAAAATTTGTGCAATCTGAATTTTGCTTTTTTAAATAATCTTTCGCCCTTAATATTCCACACAATGTGGGGACCTCTAGCCTGTTCCGAATTTTGGTTTTATTAATGTTAATTTACGAGAAAATTCTCTCTACATTTGCTGTGGCTACAGGGATTGACAAAACTGCTGACACCAGTTTTTTAAATAAAAGAAAACACATTGATCTATCGCTGCGCTTTAAAATAAAAATTGTTTCCCAAAACTTTTCTATTTTGGTTTCCTTAAACAAATCAAGTAATTATAAAAAATTACTTTTTGTCTACAAAAACTGTAAAAAACTGTCAAATTTGGAGGATAACTGGGGAAAATTGGAAAACTGCACAGCCACCAAAAAAACTGTCATTTACAGGAATAACTGTCAATATGGCAACGCTGCTACCGCATTTCGTTTGTTCTGTCTAACACTTCCAACCGGCGTACTACCCTGGTATCCAACGCTCATCAGTTTACAAAATTTTAGTACCAGTGCAGGCAGGGGCTTGTTAACTAACATAAGTTTTTAGGCAAGATACATTATGCGGTTGTACGACAAGAAACATTTTTACTGAGCGCCTCGATGTGTTTCTTCGCCAACTCATCTATCAGCTCATCAATAAATTGGTATGGATACTGATCTGTATGTCTAGTATAATGTACGAGTGAAAGGCAGATAAATGGTGTTGGGTAATCTTTGAATTGCGAAGTGTATAAATGAGTTTATTCCCGGTGCTAGAGTTCTATTATTTATTAAAAATCAGCATTACATTCATCCAACCAATCATCATGAAGTCATCAGTGCGCTTATGACGATTGGGCTACCAGAGTAGTTTCTCGAATCTTGCAAAGCTGTGTTGAAGTTATATTGATTCCATTTTCGGCTGGTTTCGACGTGCAGACGCTTTGTTTTAATCGCGCCATTAACCTTGTTGCCAGTTTGTGGCAACTCACGCTGTTTAAGCGTTTCTTTTAGCTCTTTTGTCGTCATTTTTTCAAACCTCTCCATTGTTTAAAGTTTCTATCGTATCGCATTATCGTCTTCTCTATATTTTTCCGTTCACATGTATTTCGATTTATATATACCGATAAGCGTTTACACGAATCTATCCAAATTCTGAAGTGTAATCAAACCTAAAATTAAGTCGGGAGAGGATTAATAAATGAACGCAATATAAGGCTAACTACAATAGAAGTATACGTACGTACATTTACTTACTTAAAGCGAACGCGCCCTTTAATTTAACAGGCGTACACAAATTAACTGTAACTCGTATGAGGGGAATTTTCGTTAAGTTTAAATATCCAATTTTCCGTAAGTACACTGCGCTAAGAATCGCTCATTCCGTAAGAACGCGATGTGTTCAAACAAATAAATTATTACCAAATGATTAAAAGTGCAATGTAAAACTTAAAATGGAGTAAAATGGTACTGCAAATTAATAGAAAGCACAAATCTTCAATTAAATCAACTTCCATTTGTTAATTTTTTCAATTTTACCACTTTTTAAAACTTTAACACATACAATGTCATTCAAGCACTGCGAATTAATAGAAGGCACACATTTTCAATTACATCAACTTTGTCAATTTTTTCACTTTTACCACTTTTTAAAATTGAAAACATTAAATATCAAGATAATAACTCTTACGGAATGTGATATATATTTAGGCTAAAATTATCAATTTTTCGGAAGTAAACCTCAGTCTCGTTTAATTTCGTAAAGTTATTTACTTCTATTGTAGTTCAACCTATAATTAGGAACAGTAACTTATTTATTGTAACCGCCTTGTATAAAGATTCCCTCGCGATCTCGACTGACAGGCACTTTTCTTCTCCTTCGCTACCTCGTTCGGACAGTGTTGTTAACTTGTCTTTATTTTATTTACATTTTTTATCTAATTTTCGACGTTCTATTTTTATTGTTGTCGCCACAAAAGTATTTTGTTGGATAAAACTTTTTCCAATGATTGGGAAAACACCTCTTGAAGTAAGTAAAAGGCTCAAACCACTATGGTCGGATGTAGCTATAGAAAACACGGAGAATAATGCCAGGTATTTTTACACTACGAACAAAATCTTTGGAACTTGCTATTCCAAGATGGGTGACAAGAGTAAAAGTTTTCTATATTTTTGAAAACAAAACAAAACATAATGTCGACAACTAGTGACCAACGTTGATTTGTAAATGCCATGTACAATTCCAGATCCACATACGTATTGTAAATTCAACCACAAACATTGATTAAATAAAATTATTTAAGTGAAATTTTAAAAATTTATTAAAGTTTATCTATTGAGGAATTGAAGAAAGTTGGTACTGACTTCAGTAAAGATATTGCCGCAATGAATTTTTCTTATACCCGAAAAATTAATAACACATTAAAGGCACTTTCACATCAAACACAAGAATCGAAAAAATGTAAACCGAAAAACTCAATTTATTCCACTTTAAAACAAGATTTTTGCTTCAATGATTAATAAAATCATGGGAAATAGGATAAACTAATAATTTTACTAATAAAAAAGTATATTTATCTTAGAATTTTTAAGAAAACACAACTTTTATGATTTATCGGACAAATTTTTCCGCCGAAAAAGATTTTCGGCCGATAAAACATAAAAGTTGTGTTTTTCTTCAAAATCTGAAATAAATGTAACTATTTGCTCAGTAAAATTCTTAGTTTATTTTATTTCTCTGGATTTTATTAATCATTGGAACAAAAATCTTGTTTTAAAGTGGAATAAATTGAGTTTTTCGGTATACATTTTTCTGTTCATGTTTTTGGTGTGAAAGTGCCTTAACACCATTTTCCTGGCTCCAAACTTCTAAATTTAAGATAAAAAAAAAACAAAACAGCAAAAATGAATATTGCTTACCGTTAAAATATTTAAATGAATTTTATATTCATTCGCTAACATACGCTCTTTCACAGTCCGATACATGGTCTTAAATATAGTTCTCCTTCTTTTCAGAAGTTTGTTGTACAGATGAAGAACTCTTCGTTTTTCTCGTTTTGGATAAAAATAACTACATACAACTCTTCTTATTCGAATCATGAAACTTTCATTGTATACGAGGAATATTACTGTGCTGTACAATAAAACAATTTTCACATAAAACCTAAAGAAAATGCTCATATGAAGATTGATAAACTTACAATAAGAAATTAGATTACACAAAATATTACCATGTACTTAATCTGCTTGGTTTTGGTAAACAGGAGTCATTTGTCATTACTGTTGATACAGACTCACTCATATTGAATCCTCTAAGGGTGGCTCGGAGAAGTCCGGCAATTATTCCTGTACCATTTACCTAAATTCAAAGATTAATGAAATTTTGATACGTATTTAATGAAAGCCTTCAAAAATGTATGGAGGCTACAAAACTTGTAATGTATTATTCAAGGAGCTCATATGTTCATTTGGTAGAATGTAAAGACTGCATCAATCATAGAACCTTTACTGGTATTAGCCTCCAAAGCAAGGAAGTACATTTCAAATGAAAATGTATAGAAATAAGTAAAAAAGCTAGATTCGGTCTATGAACAAATTCTTATAATACCATATTACCCGTATTAATTTCGTATGGTGATCCAAGCAACAATGTTTATATTATATATTTCATAGGATTTCATATCCTGAAGAACGTGTGTGTCCAATCCATTTTGCTCTACCATCATTATTTCTGTGCGTCAAAAATAGTATTGTATTAAAAATCCCTGAATATCCCTGCAGATTCGGATTACGGTCGCACATACACACATTCAACTATCAATCAGATGAGGGCTATTGAGGGTAAAATGGTATGGTTACTCTGTCTGTAATCAAATCTTTTTCATTATTATTGTTAAGTAAGGTATAGAAAGTGTAGCCTTTGGGAAGGATCCAAGCTTAAAATTACTGGAGGACTATTTTCCTGTGTGGATATAGGTTTAGGCTCTACAGCATATATAAAATCAATGACCAGTCACTTTTCCATAAAAATCAATATTAAATATTTTAGATACTCGGACCCTGGTTTGATCAATATTGGGTATTCGATAGAGTGGTGAGATTGAGTTAAGTAGAGAAAAAACTATACGTAAGGTGTCGATTGACTTCAGAAATCCACCGGATTCAATTCATGCATGATCTAAATGCGGATGCAAATGTGATAATTAAGAAATCCATTAGTGCAGTCATAAATATCAATTTAATAAAGAAATCGTTCAGGAATAAGTATTGGAACTGATTGAATAATAAATCTTTTTTCGAAAATTTATGTATTTTTTTTAAAACTTTGGCTTTGAATACCTATATAGGTATATACTATTTATTATAGTTTCACAAAATGTCACATTTAAATGACATGTATATGTGGACAATTTGTTTCAAATGAAAACGTTAACAAAACGTCAACAAATTTATGTGTCA
This sequence comes from Dioctria linearis, assembly GCA_963930735.1. NCBI lineage: Eukaryota > Metazoa > Arthropoda > Insecta > Diptera > Asilidae > Dioctria > Dioctria linearis. Next base: position 211,691,333 of record OZ005741.1, on the reverse strand, counting down.
AATATGATTTGAAACTATGGCCTGGGTCTTAGAATATAGAGACAACAGGAAATGTTGATACCTATAAAATTCGTGTGCATGAGCGTGGCTTTTTTCAAGGTATCACGAAGTAGGTCAGAATTATATTGAAGATAGAGACAAATGTATTTTCAGCTGTCAAACGAAATTTATCTAATTTCAAATAATTTGAATCTTATTTGAAACTTGTGATAAAACTGAAAAGTGAAAGATAATTTATTGAAAAATATTGCTAAATAAAGTAAAGAGTGTAAGTAAATCTGTTGATACTAAAGTGACAGATTTCTAAGTGCTAATCATGAATTTTCAGAATGAAGTGTTGATATTAAAGTGACAAATTTCTAAGAGATAATCATGAATTTTCAGAATGAAGTGTTCGGTGAAAAAATGACACAACAATACCAAGGTATGACGTGTGAAATTATTTTTAGGCAAGTATAGTTATAAAATATTATTTGTGTACCTTACAAACATTTTTATATTAAATTAAATGAAAATACATATCGAAAAATTCCTTCCTCCACCGAGATTTGTTTACGTTTGTAACAAACAACTCTCTGGGTATCTTGGCGTAGTGACAGCGAATAAGAACATTTTCGGTGGGACCAAACGCAATATTTTCAACCATATATCTTGTTACCCCGCTCTCTATATTGATTCTACTACACGCCTGTACTGAGCTTTCACTAAAGCGGCAACAGATATTAACACAACCAGAATTTGACTACTCTAAATTTGGCTTATCACACTTCCTGTATTCTCTACATTTTAAGGTCAGGGTTAACGCTAATTGTCACATAAAAGTCACATAAATAATATTTAAGATTGTCACTTTAATGTTAATAAATTCTGTGACCTTTGATTCAGTTATATTTGTGACATTCAAACGTCGGCCATTTTGTTAAACTGTGGGTAATAAATATTATATTTATTTAAACTGAAGTTGTAAAAAAATAAAAAATAATAGGAGTAATTATTATTTGACCAATTTAACATTTTTTCTTGCTTTCTCTATAAATTTCTGCCCAAACAAAGTTGCAAATGAGTTTGTTCAATGAGAACACGTTATGTATTTATATATATTTGTAACTACGCAAATATCTAATAGACTGGGACTTGTATCATACTTCCACTTAAATAATATTTCAAATTTACTGCCATTAATTAGCTTGGCGACCCCATATGCCGAGAAATGTTCTCGACTTCAATTGTGTACCCCACAGACCTTAAAAGTAGGTGCACTCAAGAGAAATGTTGCCACATATTATTCAGGTAGGTTTGGTAAAACTTTTCTAAATTTGGTGAGACCGATTTTGATGGTGTTGAATATACGCGCATTCATTGCATTTCAAAAGGCAATAATGTACATTTCCTTACTACTACTATTACTACAAGTAATGATGGTCAAGAAGATACTTTAAACACATCTTACAAGCTGAGTAAATATAAACAACTATCTAAATTCTAACCCAACATTGACACTATAGCATTCTCAGATTTATTTAAACCATTATCAAATGAGTTTAAACTTTAAGCAAATAAATTTAAACCTTGAAAAAATGATTTTAAACCCTTAACAAATAAAATTAAACCTTGAACAACTCATTTTAAGCCCTTAGCAAATATATTTAACCCCTTAAGGAATGAGTTTCAACTGTTAACAAAAAGACTTAAACCGTTAGCAAATATATTTAAACTGTTAACAAATTTATGTATAGCATTCTCAGAGTTATTTAAACCGTTAACAAATGAGTTCAAACTTTAAGCAAATAAATTTAAACCTGGAACAAATGATTTTAAACCCTTAACAAATAAATTTAAACCTTAAACAAATGAGTTTAAACCCTTAACAAATAAATTTAAACCTTGAACAAATCATTTTAAACCCTTAACAAATATATATATATCTCTTTCCTCTCTCTGTCTTTCCTATGTATATACATTAGTCACATAACTACGTCACAGGTTATCAGCTGTGTCAAAATTTTAATGATTTACCTTGTCTTCTATATACCTTGCGGAAGCATGCCAGCGGTATTCTTTCTCAAAATTTCGACCAAAAAAAACTATATAGTAGGTTTGTTCGATGAAAACACCATATAAATTTGTCCCAGGGTTTTTGCGTTCAACGAACAACTTTTTAAAACACCGGGTAAGCCTAGTGAAACGACATTTCTCTGGCAGTTCTCCCGAGTATAATTAATTGTAAAAAGTTATTTATAAAATGGGTGAAGACAAACAAAATGTGCTCTAACTATTTATCTATTTCTTTTCTTCTAATTTTTGCTTATTTTTTCGCAAAAGAAGTAATTTATATGCCCCAATCAGCAAAATATTGCAAGTGATAGTTCTCAAACGTTTAACAATTACCCCAACAAATTTTTAGTGTAAGCTCGGGGTAGCCCTAGGTTTTTCAAAAAACAAGATAGTCTAGCCAGTGTAGCCCTAGGTTTACCCGGAGCTTTTATCAAACAGACCTATTGAAGTGAATGTTGGGAAAATAAAATTTGTTATTTGGTAAATGTTAAATCATTCTTATATTTTATTTGTTTATTTTCAATTGGATATCGAGTAGTTTTCACAAAGGGTAGTTTACCCCTTTAACCAATTCGAAATCAAGTAATTTTTCCGAAGAAATCTCAAATACATATCGCCCTTAAGCCCAATTCAGAATCGGCGCAGCATGCATCATGATGCCTGCTGCAAAGATTTTACCAGCCAATTCACAATCACCGCAGCAAGCAGTGTAGGAAACTTTGTAATGCTAACTTTTTTTTATAATTCACAATTATTTACAAACATAACACCTTAATACCGAGTTTTTATATTGTGCATAATTTTAATTTAGCCGTTTTTCTTCAAAAAAAAAAAATAGATCCGGAGGAAATATGAGATAAATAAGATTTTAAATTTATTTTTTGCCTCAGTATGTTGGCAGAACTGTTGCAACATGCATCAAATTTTAAAATTTTCCAAACTCTTGCATCATGATGCATGCTACGTTGATGCATGCTGTGCCGATTGCGAATTGCGCCATATGATTACATGATATCAAACCTTGCATCACAGCTGCTGCATGCTGCGCCAATTCTGAATTGGGCTTTTATGTATAGCACCACTTTCAAGAAAAATCTTCGAAAAAGTCACGAGAAGACGATTCTATATATCAAGTAGTCATTTCGGTCCGAATTAGAATGCCTTTCCCTTCGTTTTCGATTGAGCGAGTCACTTCCGGTTTGATCTCTAATCGTAATGTTTGCTGGGTCTTAGGAGTCTCTAAATCATAATGTTGGAGGATCAACAAGAATATATCATCAGTATGTATAATTAAAATTTATGAGATCATCAATTTCCATCACATTATATGGCGAAAACATTTGGAATAATGTCATCATTAATGACTGTAAAATGAGCAAAGAAATTATAAATCTCTAAAAAATCTCCGGATTTTACATTGAAAGGTCTCCGAAAAGCTCTTCATTTCATATTTTACTTACCATAACTTGAACGGTATGCGTTCCTTCCTGATGATATTCAATTCTTGCATTTTTCGCAATTATTTCCAGTAACATAGATATTATATGGTCTAGCATAAGAAATATTAGTGCTGTTATTATTTCCAAAAGAAGTTTAAGAAAATGTGCTGAAAGTGCCCTGGATTCACTTTTAATCTTACGAGACTCTAAAGGATCAATTATTGCTGCACGTTCTATCTAGATAATTTAGAATATTTTCAAATATGTATGTACGTAGAAGGAAAAACATTCAAAAGTGAAATATACCTTTTTAAGAGGAAGCAGCGTATGTTGTCCACGTTCTTTTCTTCTGTTATCGATTTTTTTAAAATAATCCGTAATGTAGTGATTATCAAATTCTATGTTTTTCATATATTTCTTGTGGTATTTTGAAGATGCTGAAATTAAGAACATTGAAGTTATTTCTCTGTTTGGAGTATTTTCGTCTGAATAGTTTATTAATAATTACCGATGATTACTTTAACAAATATAAAAGCCAGAATTCTTCTTATAATATACATAAATTTGTCAAAAAGTGATTTCCCTTTTGTGAACTCTCTTACAACTGCTTTGCCCGTGTCTTTAGCTGTGCTAAAATAAATTTGAAACAAAGAATTTTGTCAATCTTGGTGTAGTAGATATATTATATATTATTTAACTAAAATATTGAAATAGAATAGAATAGAAAAGTCATTTATTTTCAAACCCGGCCACAGAGCCACGTTCTAGGACTATGGGTATTACATAGATTTACATTAACCGATTCGAATACAAATGAAATGGTGTATAAGCAATTGAATATAGTATGAAATTTGTAGTTATGTCAAAAGAAGCATTGTTTTAGACTCTAAGAAGAATGAACATGAATATAAAAAGATTTAAGTTAATCTTGCATATGCCTTAAATATACTTATATACTTTGAGGACAATCAAATCAGAACAACTATGCAAATATGAAATATAAAATATAATAGACTATAAGATAGTTGATTACCAATTTAATAACTAAAAATAAAGCTTGAAATATCTATTAGAGTATAATAAATAATGAGTCGATCAGTTGAGCAGGCCAGATGACCCGAATCAGGCCTGTGATAGGTCACAACAGTTAATATCACAATCACAAAATAAAAATAAATAAAAATAAATTTAAATTTAGATTTATCCCGTCAATTCAGTCACGGCCATAAATTTAAACCCGAAAATTCAGTCTTGACTAACTAGTGATATGTTGAGTCGCAAACTCTTTAAATCTGTCAATCGAGCTAGCTGACCTGATTCGGCTTGGCAGAGAGTTCCAGAGGCTCGCTCCAACTTGATAGAGGCTTCTACATCCAAAGTGTGTCCAGTCAAGTCTAGTTAGGCAGCAAGTCATTCCTGTCCCTAAAAATGAAGGACAAGATATTGACCTCGTAGACTTTGTCCATTGGTCCCAGTACTAACCCGCAGAACCAAGTGAAGGGAGATAACATGCAAGGACCGCAGTCCAAAATAAACCATTGAATATACCAGATTGACATGAGGTTGCCAGTAGAGACCCGTGCCCTTAAGTAGGCCTAGGTTTTTAACATGAGTACATTCTAGCAAAATAATTTCATTCTGAAGGCGAACCGGAGGTATAATATGTCTAGTGCCAACAGTCTTCTACTGTTGGGGAGTATCAAATGCCTGGGTCTTTTAAGGATTGAGTGCAAGTCCGTTATTTAAACACCAACTGCTGATTCTTTATAGATTTTCATTTAGGTTTGCGACAATCCTATGTAAGTCTGGGGAGCTAGCGTAAAACTGCAAATCATCTGCATTAAGGTGCATTGGTGATGGATGTGATGATGTCATTTATATAAAATGAAAAAAAGAGAGGTGCTAAAACATCCCCTGACGGATGCCCGCCATCATTGCTCTTGCACCAATCGACCACCAGTGCACACGATTTCGGTTCTTGTATTTAAAGCGCTCCTGCGGAATTGGAGAAGCCAAATTTGGTTCTGAGTTTATGGATGAACAAAGCATGCGATACCGAATCGAAAGCCTTTATTCATGTCCAATAATACGTGGGTTACCTTTTTAACCTCATCACACAGCGCACGTATGTCTGTAACCACCTTTACTATTGCAGTGCTTGTGGAGTGATTTCGCCTAAAGCCAGACTGAAAATCCAAGAGTAGTCCGCCGTTTTTAATATGCTCGAGAATTTGGTCCCTAACAAGTATCCTCAAATACTTTGAAGGTGGCTAGCAATATCGTGATAGTCCTCCATATCACATGGAGAAGCTAGCATTTCTCCCTTAGGGATTGTCGTAACAAGCCATGCCTTCCAACAGTTAGGGACGGTAGAGCTCGTAATTAGTCTATTAATTAGATGTGTAATTACAAGTAGTGCGTGCGGCAAAATAACACTCATGAACTTTACTGAGATATTGTCACTGCAAATGCCGTTTGATTTAATTTGGTTGAGTATGAAATAGTATTCAAATTGAATAAACTGGAATGTCTTTCGGTTGGGCTAATGTTTTGAGGCGTCTCTTATCGTTATTAATTTTTATTCTAGTAGAAATTATAATACTAGTATAAATATAGATATATAGTTTATAGGTAGAAGCATGGTACATAGTTAATCTTTGTATCCTAGGTAGAGTTTCACTCCAGTTTCAATTCAGATAAAAGATGTGCACGTGCATGGATCACTACTACTGTAATTAATCTAAAATAGATGAGTAGATGACTTCCCCGTTCAAATAGACAGATGATAATTAAAACTCCTATTTTCCAAAAGGTTGGATTATTCAAATTATTATATGTGTAGGTATATGTATAAAAAAAAGGAAAAGCTTTCCCTTTTTTCGCAACTTGCGATTACATGAATTAATGTTTATAGACGTTACTTTATTAATATATCTTCAGTGGCGGCAACCCGAAGTTTATTGCTGGTTATCGACTTCAGACAAAACCCTCAAGAATACTTCACAAGCCATGAAACAGACTACCTCACTACCACATGAGAGCCCCACCTGAGTCCTAACATTCTAAAATATTTGCAGTGATCTTATGTAAAACTGAGAAAAGTTTGATTTGAAACGCTCCTCCGCCCTAAACTACTATTCATACAGAAAAACGGTGTTCTGTTATACCTTTCCTAACAGAATTATTTAAAAAAATTTATCTGAACCAAATGACTACGATTCCTCAAACAAAAACTCTTCGACTCCGGCTGCACATACACACATGCAATTATTACTCAGCTGAGAGTTTTTGAGCGTAAGATGGTAAGGTTACTTTGTAATCAAAACTATTTTATTATTTTGTTAAGTAAGGTATATAGGAAGTGTAGCCTTTGGGAAGGTAAGGAAAAAAGCTATAAATTACTAGAATAATATTTTCCTCCATGGATAGTAGTTTAGGCTCTATAGCATATATAAAGTAGCACTTTTCCATAAGTATCAATATAGAATATTTTAGAAAACTGACTCAGAACGCATACGTATAGATTTCTGTTTCATGGCTTTGGAAGTATTCTCGTGGGTTTTGCTTCAGAGCATGAAGTATGGCTCCCTCACACATATGATAGTTACTGAGTGAGATAATATTTTCTTGCAACAAAGAAATTTAAACTCATACGGTTTGCATTTAAGAAATGAATTGTGTACGCTTCGGTAACATAAGTGAACACTTGACTCAGCGAATGTGCAACAGAGTAGCAATAAATTAAGATTTTTGTTCATTCGGTACTAAATTAGTAAAATTTAGGTGACACAGGGCTTAAATGTGAACGTGAAACCCGAGCCCTTGTGCATCGTGGGAGCCATGCACCATTCTCTTGCATCATAGCAAGATAAAAAAGGCGCTAAGCTTCATTTCAGTCAACTATCCAAAAACCTTTAAATGGGTACCAGGACACGAGGGGCATGATTGAAATGGGACCGCTGACTACTTATCCAGGAAAGGAGCGGAATCTCCACTTACCGGATCTGAACCCTTCTCCGGCCTCACAAAAAGGCACCTATAACAGGATAAATGATGACTAAAATAGAAAAGCCTCACCAGATACATTGGCAGATCAGATGATAACTGCTGATTCTGCAACAAAGAGCTGGAATAAGCAGAGCATGTAGTCTTAGTATGCACAGGACTTGCTCGCCAAAGACTCCAATGTCTGGGCAAGGGCTTTGTAACTCCATCCAACGTCTGAAAAACTGACCCTAATGAGGTATTAACCTTCCTAAAAAGTGCGAATGTGGCCTGGACGGCACGGGCATAGCACAAAGGGGCCGGCTTTCCGCCCTGGCCCCCAATTTCATAATAATAATAATAACTCTACCAGAGAGTTCCGAAAAGGTAGCGTTCCTAAAGTTGAATACTTATTGTATTAAATCCTAACTTGTTAAGTTCGCAGATGCATAATAATGCATAATGTAACAAGTAGAAGGTGACGATATTTATGAAAGGTGGAATAATAACCGAGCTATGTTCAACTAATTCCAAGTTAGTGATGAATACTGGGTCTAACTGCCTACGCATTTCATGATTTGCATTGCTCATTTGACTAAGTTAGATAGATAAATCAACGTCCAAGAAAATTATTTATCTTAATGTTAAGTTAGCGTATGTGCACAACGCGGCAGACGAGGCCAGGCGAAGCTATATTAAGAGTTGAGCGACGCGAATTGGAGATACATCGCGCGCTGCCAAAGCGTTGCTCTGAACACTCTCATAGTATAGCGAGCAATCATTTTAACTCTTAACCCTTGATATAGCCTCGCCTCACCTCGTTAGGGTACGTGCAAAACAAGTCGTGGTGAGACGAAGAGAGGCGAGGCTGGGCAGTTGAGCGAGGCCAAGTGAAGATACATCTCGAGTTCACATTTTCAAAACAAGGCGTTCAGTTTGTTGATAAATTGCGAAGTGAGAGTATAAATTATAATAATAATAATAATAATTTATTAGCTTAACAAAAGCCACTTTTACAACAATAGTTTACATTTTCTCTCTTACGTAAGATATAATATTCTTTTTGAAATTTCTAAAATTTATTTCATACTTTAGTCTATCTGGCAGCTCATTAAACATACGTAATCCTGTAAACATTATGCTGTTCTGAGTTCTTGAACTCCGAAAAGATGGTAGTCTGGATGGTTGCAGATCTCAGTTCATACGGCTGGCTATCACGCACGTAATTTATTTGTCCAGTTAAATACTCTGGTAGCATGTTGTGTCTTATTTTGAATATGAATACAAAAACATTCGCAGCTATTCTTTGCCTTACACTAATCCATTTCAGTGCCTCCAACATTAATGTAATAGCTGTATATCTGCTATATCTGAGAATAATTCGCATTGCTTTATTCTGTAAGGTCTGCAGTTTTTGCAACATTTGCTGGCCTCCCATGAAAAGAATGGTGGAGCAATATTCGAAGTAGGGTCTCACAATAGTGTTATATACATTGATCGCCGTATAAGTGGATAGGTTACCTCTAATTCTTTTTAGGAAGTCAATTTTTTTTGCTATTTTTTTAGTGATATATTCAATATGTTTCGAAAATTTTATATCCTTATCAATAACAATCCCAAGATATTTTATTTCTTTGACAGCTTCTATCACTGCTCCGTCAACCATTAGGCTCAAATTACCTTCACCTTTAATTAATAATGACTTAGTTTTTGATACATTTAACTTCAATTTATTTGCTTTAACCCATTCACTAAGTTCGCTGAGGTCCTCTTGCAACAATCTCTCCGCCTCGCTAACGTCTTGTCCTTCTATATATATTAGTGTGTCGTCTGCAAAGAGTGCCACCTTTGAATATTTTACTACTCTACTAATGTCGTTAATATACAACGAAAACATGAGTGTCCCCAGTACTGAACCCTGCGGCACGCCGATATCGACCGATACCTCTTTCGATGTTGCTTGTCCCACTTTCGTTTTCTGTGTTCTCCCAGTCAGAAATTCTGTAAACCAGTTCAATTCTTTACCTCTTATTCCATATTTATACATTTTTTGTAGTAGAAGTTGATGATCAACAGTTTCGAACGCTCTCCTAAAAACCAGGAACACGCAAGCGATTTTATTTTTTGACGCTATCTGCTCTTTCCAATCTATCATCACCATATTAAGCGCCGTTTCACAGGAATGCCCCTGCCTGAAGCCCGACTGATTAGAGATTATAAGTGCATTTTCCTCTAAATATTTTATAAGCTGCTTATACACTATCCTTTCCAACACTTTTTCATATGTCGGCAACGCATTCACTGGTCGATAATCCTCCCACTTAGCTGACTTTTTTGTTTTAGCTATTGGCGTTACTATTGATTCCTTCCATGAATCAGGGAAACTTCCTTCCAACAAGGATTTATTAACAATATCTACAAATATTTTTCCTAGCGCTCCAAAGCAATCAATCAACATGCTTGGACTTAAAAAATTACTGTCTTTTTTTTGCTTCAGTTCTCTCAATGCTTCCTTAATATCCTTATGACTTATTGTATTAAAAGTAAAAGAAGTACTTACGCATGATATTGTTTCAGCATACCTCACTATAGGTATAGATTTGTGTATGTCTATTATACTTTGCACAAAGAATTTGTTGAATGCCTCTGCAACGTCATCATTCCTATCCAAGGTGCTACCGTTTATTTTAATTCCTTTAATATCTGATCTTCTTTGCTTCAACACTAACTCTTTTAATGCTCTCCACATTTCTTTTTGGTTGGCTGATTCATTAATCTTCTTTTTAATGTATTCACTCTTATATTTTCGCTCCCTTACTTTATATTTATTTCTAATGAGCTTATATGATGTCCAATCACTATATAGATTTGTTAGTATTGCACGTTGTCTTGCTCGAATTATTTTTTCTTTCAACACACGAATATCAGTGTTAAACCACGGGGTGTCACTAGTCCGCCGATTCACTTTTTTCACAAATTCATTTATTACTCTAGATAGTTCACTTTTAAATAACATCGACATATCATTTAAACTAACTCCATTATTAACATTTACTAATTCACTTTCGTAAATTTTACTTATAAAACTTTCTCTATTATATTTTAGAACTCCATAACTAATTTCTTCTTTTTTACTTTCACTGCAAATCTATATATCAATCAAAATACTTTCGTGATCACTCACGTTTAGACTTGGTTCCACTCTTGCTTGAATCTCATTATCGTTCGAAATAACATAGTCTATTAAGGTTCTAGAATTCTGCGTTATTCGTGTCGGTTGATTTAAAATCATTTTTGCCCCATTTATTATTAATATGTTCTGTATTTCTCTAATATACATATGTGTCAGCTGAATTTAACCAATTAATGTTAAAGTCACCGACCAATATGAAATTTTTATTTTTTTTCACACAAATCAATTATTAAGTTTTTAAAATTGTCACAAAATATCCTATTTGACGCTTTCGGCGATTTATATAGCACACAAAAAAGAATTGTAATTTTGCCGAACGAAACCTTCACTATAAGCACCATAAATCTTTTTCATATGCATATTCCTCAATATTTTCATACTGCCAACAATTCGACACATATATTGCCACACCTCCCGTATGAGAAGAGATACTATTGCATCTAATTACATCATAATTTTGAATAGATATTTCCTCATCACTTATATTTTCAGTTAAATGCGTTTCCGAGCACATTACCAAGGGGAACTTCTTTCTATTAATTATTACTTCTATTTCGACTAAATTATTTACTAAACCTTGCACATTCATATACAAGCAAGCTATACTCTTTAATTGCTAATAGCTAATTTTATCTCTAATAACTTTTACTTTCCTTTGATATACTTGACAATTTTTATCCCTGCAATCATGAGAAACATCGATATTAATACCAAGCCTTCCATTTGCTAATATACAGTTATTACATTTTAATTCTGTGATATTACAGCTTCTTGAATCGTGCTCTCCAGAACATTTTGCACTTGCCTCCTTGTTTTTGCAATCCTTTGCCAAGTGATCGAATTCCCAACATTTAAAGCACCTTTTAACGGGTGCATACTCCCTAATAAAACATCTATCCCATCCTATATTAATTTTTCCCATGACCATTATCTTTTCATACAATTCCGGCTCCATTTCTATTACCGCATTATACATTTTCTTTTGTTGACCTCTGAAAAATCTCCAACATTTAATATCCCCACAAATACCATTTTGCTTTTGGATTGCTTTAACTAGATCGTCCTTTTCCCACTCCTCTCCAACACCACACACTAGAATACAAGGCTTGCTCATTTTTGGTACACTAACGTTGTAATTTTTCGCCATATTTTCTTCGATTACTTTTTGCATTTTTTCCCTCGATGAATCATCCTCGCAATTTATCGCCACCGTACCATTCTTCCTGTTATACATACCAGCCACTTTAATAGACAATGCATCTGGTTTAATGTTTCCTTTTATCTCTTTAGCTGTAACTGTATTTTGTTGATCCCGCTTAGGTTTTACAAAAATTGGTTGCATTTTTATTTTATCTGCATATGTTGGTCTATTTTCCCTTGTACAAACCTTTTTTATTTCACTTAAAACCTTTGATTTATCTTTTTTTATATCATTCATACCCTGTACTACATCATCAAATGTCTTACTTTGCAATTCTAAATACTTGTTTTGCTTATGCACCTGCTCTAATAGCTCGTTTAACTTTTCTGGGATTACTTTCACGCAAATTTCCATAAATCCTCTACAGTCATTACATATGAACAGAATATTTTGATTTTCTCCCATCAATTTAACATCCATGCATACCATACTCATTTTTAACTATTCGATAGAGCTTAAACAACGGGATATAATTATCGTATTGTTACGTGCAATAGAAAGAGACAACTGGTGACATCTACTGGCAATAAACAACTTCAGGTTCGGAGAGTAAATGACTTTAGGTTCGAAGAATCGATTATGAAAGTTCAGGAATAGAACAAATAGAATAGTCTAGAAGCTTTTGGAATAGAACACTCCAGATTTATCCGGAGTGTTTCTAGGGTATAAATATAACAGTTGTCATCGCCAAAAAAAGAGTCTTGTCTTAGACGTTGCAGTGTTAAGAAGCGAAAGCAATAAAGAAGCGATAGTGTGTAATTAGATTGCGATAATTGAAAGTACAGTGTTAGCGATAATTAGAGTTGAGTTGATTAAATAAATGTTTGTGAACTTTATATGATTTAAGTGTAATAAAGAACTTATATAATAATTATTTAATATTGTGTTTTAAATAACGAACCAAAGACCACGCTCGCAACAACTGGTGTCAGAAGTGAAATATATTTGAGAAATAAAGTGGTGGCAATTGACTGAAAAATTAAAAGTGTGATTAATTTTGTGGAATTGTGTTAAATTTTAAAAGTTCTGGAAAATAATTTATATTCAACTGTGAGTGAATTACTAAAATAATGGGGCGCAAAGTGGACGAGCTTCGAACGCAGGATTTGAAAGTGGAGTTAGGGAACCGGTCATTACAAACGACAGGCATAAAGAAAGTTCTAGTCGAGCGACTTAGACAATCTTTGATAGAGGAAGGAAAGAATCCTGAAACATTTGTTTTCGAAGAGAACTTGGAGGAAATCGAAGTTGAAGAAGCGCCTGCGATGAAAATGGAACAGCTGTTGAGTACTTTAATGAGTAAAATGGAAGCCCGTTTTGATGAGCAAAAGAATTCTCTCGAGGAACAAAAGAATTCTCTCGACGAACAAAAGAATTCTCTGGAATCACGTTTAGATGAACAGAAGAAATCTATGGAAGCCCGTTTTGATGAACAAAAGATTGATTTTGAGGAACAAAAGAAATCTCTGGAAACCCGTTTGGACGAACAAAAGATCTCTTTGGAGAATTGTCTAGAAACTCGTTTGGAGGAACAGAAGACTTTCCTGAAAAACTCATTAGACGAACAAAATTTGAAAATTGAAGGAATCGAGCAGGAAGTGGCGGAAGCTCAACAAAAAGTCACCGAGCAGCTTGACAGTTTTAAATCAGATCTGAAAAGAATAAAGCATCGTCAGCCTCTAAGCGGAGCAACTGAAATATCCGGTGCAGGTAGAATGAAACCTCCCATATTTGATGAACAAAATTCGTGGCATATCTTCAAGAGACAATTCGAGGCAGCTTCAGAGGTAAATGGATGGAATGATGAAGACAAAGCTATAGCTCTGGTGTTAGCACTTCGAGGTCCTGCGTCAGAACTCTTACAAACTGTACCGATTGAAAATCAACGTAATTACTCTTCATTAGTACAGGCGATAGAATTACGTTACGGAGATGAGCACATGCAGCAAGTATATCGCCTACAGTTGCGCAACAGGATTCAAAAACATGGCGAATCACTACAACAACTGCAGGCAGATGTAGAAAGATTAGCGCATCTGTCATACTCCAGCGTGAATGCGGATTTTCTCAATGAAGTAGCGACTGAGGCATTTGTGCACGCTATTACAGATCAAAATTTACAACAATCATTGAGGCTAGCAGGAAAGAAATCAACAGCAGAAGCACTAGCCTATGCATTAGCGTATGAATCCGCCAGACAAGCTTCACGGAGTGCTGTACGAGTGAGAGAAATTTCAGTGGAAGAATGTACTTGTAACAGAGTGCAATCATCACAGAGCCCGCCTTCACGTGGTGTCCCTCGATGCTGGAATTGTAATAAACCAGGGCACCTTCAAAGAGACTGCAGAAAACGTCGACGAGTGGAATCACCAGAAGAAGAGGGGAAAGAAGAATGCCAAAGATGTCGAGCCAGGGAACAAGCAATTCGTGGAGAGACTAGATATCAAACAGCGACTAGTCGCATCGTCTCTCCTCTTGAGCAGTCGGAAAACTAGTAAAAACCAACTTCGTGGGGCAGAAGTTGGTTGGTGGAATCGACAGCCCCGAAGTCATCATCCAAGTAAGTCAGTTACAGAGAAATAATAGCAGTCTTGTTATATATGGAAGTGTAGGAAAAAATGACTGCGCAGTTACTATCGATACTGGAGCTTCAAGATCAATTATTAGAGCAGATCTTGTTAAGAACAAATGGCTTCACAACACCACCAAATATCTACTAAGAACAGCAACTGGAGCGGCAGCACAGGTGTTTGGAGCAATAACTTTAGATGTTCAACTAGGCGAACTACTATTTCCTCACACTTTCCTGGTTTCAGACATAATGGATGACTGCATTCTTGGAATAGATTTCATGACCACATACAAAATAAATCTGGATGTCGGAGAGCGGATTCTCAAATATGGCAACATAGAAATTCCTATGAAACTAGGAGAAGAAGGAGATCATCCTGCGAAAGTAAGGACCATGGTTTGCGAAAATATTACTCTTTCGCCATGCTCCGAGACACTAATATGGACAAAGCTTACTGATGACATCGGGACCTGCCGATTCTATCTGGTGGAGCCTAACCCCACAAAAGTTACATCGAACATCATCGTTGGCAAGACTTTAGTGAAGGCAGAAGGTGCAACATTAATTCCAGTCAGAGTGCTTAACACAGCCGAAAACGAGATACAACTAAAAGAAGGTGCTATAATTGGAAAATGTGAACCCGTTCACCAAATCGTCAATTTAGATAATGGTAGTAATGTCAAGGAGACAAAAACTATACCAGCTACTACCCAACAGGTTCAGAAACTTCTTTCGTCCAGTGCCTTAAGTGAACAACAACACAACGATGCCAAAGAAGTGATCGATGAATTTTCGGAATTATTTGCAATGAATGATGATGATTATGGTAAAACAAATCTTGTCCAGCATCGAATCGATACAGGAGATTCCAGACCCATTCGACAGACACCACGAAGATTGCCATTAGCCAAACAACCAGAAGTTGCAGACATGATGAACTCCATGAAGAAACAAGGCATCATAGAGGAATCTAACAGCCCTTGGACATCGCCGGTTGTTCTGGTTAGGAAGAAGGATGGCAGCACCCGATTCTGTGTAGACTACCGCCAACTAAATAACGTGACGAGAAAAGATAGCTATCCATTACCAAGGATTGATGACACATTGGATACCCTTTCCGGAGCGCAATGGTTTTCCACGCTGGATTTGAAGAGTGGTTACTGGCAAGTGGAAATACATCCCGAGGACCGAGACAAAACGGCTTTCTCAGTTGGCAGTGGCTTATGGCAATTCAAAGTAATGCCATTTGGGTTATGTAATGCTCCAGCCACATTCGAACGACTAATGGAATGTGTTCTACGAGGTTTAACCTGGAAAACATGTCTTGTCTATTTGGATGACATAATAGTAATAGTAAGGACATTCATGGAACATAAAAACAACTTACGGGATGTACTTCAAAGGCTCAAAGATGCAAAATTAAAGCTCAGTGCGAGTAAATGTGCTCTATTTAAAAAAGAGGTTAAATATTTAGGGCACATAGTTTCATCACAAGGAGTAAGAACCGATCCAGAGAAAATAGAAGCCGTCAAAAATTGGCCAGCTCCAAAGGACAAACATCAATTACGGAGTTTTCTTGGTTTAGCTACCTACTACAGGCGATTCGTGAAAGGTTTTGCAGATATAGCAAGAAGCCTACATCAACTTACCGAAAAGGGAAAGCCGTTCATATGGTCGGATAAATGCAACGAAAGTTTTGAAAATTTGAAGCAACAGCTCTGTGAGGCTCCAGTACTTCACTATCCAAAGCTGGGAAAAACATTTACATTAGACACGGATGCCAGCAATGAAGGTATTGGTGCAGTGCTTTCTCAGGAGGAGAATGGTCAAGAAGTTCCAGTAGCTTACTATAGCAAAGCACTTTCAAAGTCAGAGAAAAATTATTGTGCTACAAGAAAGGAGCTACTTGCCATTGTAAGTTCAACAAAGCATTTTCATAAATATCTCTATGGGCAGAAATTCATCCTTCGCACCGACCATGCAGCGCTTAAATGGCTTCTGCAGTTTAAGAATCCTGAGGGACAAGTGGCGAGATGGATAGAGCGACTCCAGGCTTATGATTTTGAAATACAACACCGAAGAGGTCGTATCCATGGAAATGCAGACGCCCATGTAAACTTGAGTCCAAACATTGCACACGAATAGAAGAAAAAGAAACAGCAGCAACTATACAGTTGGTAACCGTGGAGCCATCTACAGGTTGGGACAACGAGGACCTACGAACAGCACAACGAGAAGATCCGGACATTTCACCTATTCTTGCTTGGAAAGAAGACATGGAAAGACCAGACTGGAAGGATATTTCGGAACGGAGTGAGAAGCTAAAAAGTTACTGGGCTCAATGGAACTCTCTTCATGTTGAATGTGGTATATTAAAACGCAAGTGGGAAGCACCTAATGGCGAATCTTTCCGAATGCAGATAGTCGTGCCAGCATCAAATGTCAAAGATGTTCTAGAAGAAATGCACGGTGGAACCTCTGGAGGACATTTGGGAGTGAACAAAACCATTTCCAAAATACGAGAAAAGTTTTATTGGTTACATATGCGAGAAGATGTGGAGGAGTGGTGCCGCAGATGCACTGTCTGTGCTGCTTGCAAAGGGCCGCAACACAGAAGCAGAGGAGAAATGCATAAGTATAATGTCGGAGCCCCCTTTGAAAGGATAGCTATAGACATCGCTGGACCTTTTCCAGAAACGGATGGCGGTAATCGTTATATATTAGTTGCCATTGAATATTTCAGTAAATGGCCTGAAGCTTATGCAATCCCTAATCAAGAGGCAACCACAGTTGCGGAACAAATAATAACGAATTGGGTCAGTAGGTTTGGTGTGCCTCACGAACTTCATTCGGACCAAGGACGGAACTTCGAATCGCGGACTTTCCAGGAGATGTGTAAAATGTTGGGAATAAGAAAAACTAGAACAACTCCTCTACACCCACAATCTGATGGCATGGTAGAGCGCTTCAACAGAACATTGATCGAGCATCTAAAGAAAGTAGTTGACTATCATCAACGCGATTGGGATCGACATATTCCTGTATTCCTAATGGCTTATAGATCAGCCGTTCATAGTACTACCGGACAAACCCCAGCTAAAGTCATATTCGGAAGAGAGATGCGTTTACCTAGCGACCTCAAATTCGGTACCCCCAGAGGTGAACAAAAGTTACCAGAAGACTACGTATCGGAGCTCAAACAACAATTAGCCGATGTACACGAGGCCACGAGGACGAAATTAGCAACAAATACTGATCGGATGAAGACCCGCTATGACTTACTCGCTAATTCCGCAGGATTTAACGAAGGTGATCTTGTTTGGCTGTACAACCCGAAACGACGTAAGGGACGTTCTCCAAAATTGCAACAACACTGGGAAGGACCATATTCAGTAGTAACTAGAATTAATGACGTGGTATACAGGATTCAGCGTGGCACAAGAGGCAAGCACAAAATTGTTCATTTGGACCGCTTGTGTCAATACTACGAGCATCAAGACCGTGGACCACCTGTTGTTCGGGACGAACAAGTTTAAGAAGGGGGCAGTGTTACGTGCAATAGAAAGAGACAACTGGTGACATCTACTGGCAATAAACAACTTCAGGTTCGGAGAGTAAATGACTTTAGGTTCGAAGAATCGATTATGAAAGTTCAGGAATAGAACAAATAGAATAGTCTAGAAGCTTTTGGAATAGAACACTCCAGATTTATCCGGAGTGTTTCTAGGGTATAAATATAACAGTTGTCATCGCCAAAAAAAGAGTCTTGTCTTAGACGTTGCAGTGTTAAGAAGCGAAAGCAATAAAGAAGCGATAGTGTGTAATTAGATTGCGATAATTGAAAGTACAGTGTTAGCGATAATTAGAGTTGAGTTGATTAAATAAATGTTTGTGAACTTTATATGATTTAAGTGTAATAAAGAACTTATATATTAATTATTTAATATTGTGTTTTAAATAACGAACCAAAGACCACGCTCGCAACAGTTCATCCAGCGTCTTTGAGCGCCCCGCAATCAGTACACTATGCCACAATAAATTTATTGTCAATGCTCTGATAATCACAAAACCGTGTAAGGTCACTTTTTCCACATTTAGCCTACTTGAAATTTAAAAATAAAAATTTTCCACCGTACAAGAATATTTTAGTTACGAAAATCCGTGCAGACCGTTTTTAAAACACGTCCGACCAGAGAGAATTGAGGACATAATTCTGAAGAAGAAATTTTGTGTTTCTCATGTAATGCAACTATGTTGCATTTTTCACATAAGTGTCCTTTCCACCTTTATTTCTTGCCACCCGATAAATACGAAACGTCTGCAATTTGGCGAACTCTATCATCCAATATATGAGAATGAGTATAGAAACCTTCGATTATATTAAGGAATAAAAACTCAAAAACAAACTGTCAAAATTTCCATTCTAGGGATATAAAATTATTCATTTTGTTTCTCTAGCCCTTTCTGCATTCACATATATGAAGATTTACTTACTGGTCCTCATTGATTCTTCCAGTATATGAGAATAAGTAAAGAGCCCTTCAATTATATCAAAGAAAAAACATATAAGAATATGCCAGCTATCCAAATTAGCGCACACTGTGCCTCGCGAAAAAATTAAAAACTTCATTCTCGAGCGAGATACGTCGAGATGTCTCGCAACATCGCCAGTTGCCACAGCGTTGTTAACAACACTCTCATAGTACAGCGTACAATCGTTTTATTTCTTCAATCCTCGTCTCGCCACGCCTCGCCTCGCCTCACCATGTCTCGCCTCGTTGTGCACATACCCTTATGCACGTATCTTTATTAAAAGGAAGAGAGTCATCATTTTTTAGAGGTTGCTTCATACAGGACATGGCACATTCGATTATGGGAGTTTACTGATTTATTTGGCGTTATTGTGAGAATATTATCGGCTGGTCTAAGAAAAGAATTAAAAAGCAACCATAGCTCGTAATTGGAAAAATTCATTGAAATTATACAACGCAAAAATATATGATTGTTCTTTTCATTTCTATTAAAATCACTAAGGATACTAGGAGAATTATTGGACAAATAGTCTAAACGCATGGTTGATATAAGCCGAAGCTCAGTGCAAACTTACCACCAAGAAGTATAAGATCCAGATGGACACTAAAAATCCGGCTAAGCCAGATGATATCGCCTTAAGCCTAGTACTAAGGTCGGCGCTAAGCTAAATTTTGTATGAAAATTTAGCAAGCTAAATGATATTGGCGAAAATTTATCCTGAATTTTAGCGAGAGCGGTACTAAGGTCAACGCGCCTTTGCCTTTGGGTTTTGATTAGAGATGGCACCACTAGTAAGTCTCCAAAAAATTTAGCTTGAATTTATCCGCCCAGGCCGTTCTTTAGCGCGCTAAAAATATTTCTTGTCAGAGTTCTGAGATTTGATAAATTTATGACCGGATTTTTGTAGTTAACGTAGTTTTGTACGTCTTTGCTGTAAGTTCGGATGAATTGGATATCTTCTCGCGGCCGTATTTTCAATATCATTGTTAATTTTTTTTCTTATTGTATATACATTATGCATATTATTTTTATATTTTTAATATTTCTAAATAATTTTAACTATTTGTTTTTAGAAATATTATGACCGGGCGTTGTATTTCCGTAAAAAAATTGCAAAATTCTTCTTCTTCTTGTTTTTAATATATCTTTTCTCTGAGTCTCCGATGTCATATTTTAGCTGCTAAATAACGGCCCGATATTGGAGACCCGCTAAAATTTAGCTTAGCGCGGACCTTAGTACTAGGCTTTAAGGCCAAAACACAGTGGAGCGACACAACAATGTTGGCAACTTAGTTGGCAACAATATCGCATTTAAAACACAGTGAACGCGACTCGACAAATGTTTTTGACAGCAGTCACTGTTTTATTTATTGTAAAAGAAATGGAAACAAGGAAAGAACTAATAAAAATCTTTAGTATAGCTTATGCGGCTTTCTTAAAATTGTAAAAGCATAAAGAAAAAGCTAAAAAAAAGAAGATGAGATTGCCATAGAAGGGATGACGTTTATCGTACAGCATAACTTTTTCCCCATTTTTCTCTATAAATTCCTCCTCAAAACTCACAATTTCTCAAACTAATTAAACAAATTAATTTTGTTAAAGTTTTTAATAACTAGTTTATTTACTACAATCTTTTAATTTGCTATTCTTTATAAAAATAACCAAATCCACATAACATGAATGTCAATTATTCACTGTCCACACAGAAATGTCAATTATGTTGGCGACTAATTTAGAGATTTTCCCAAACTTTTTGTTGGCAACTTGTCGAGTCGCTCTCATTGTGTTAAGTATATGGGACTTCCATATATTCGAATCTTTGACAGCAACCAATTTACAGCGACTTTGTTGTGTCGCTCTCACTGTGTTTTAGCCTTTACTAATCAGCACAGCATTGACATATTTTAGAAAGGAGCATATGCAAGAGAAGTTGGTCTAACAATAAGTAGCAGGAAGAAAAGGGATAGATACATATATGTAGGAATTAGAAC
Organism: Dioctria linearis; assembly: GCA_963930735.1. Lineage (NCBI taxonomy): Eukaryota > Metazoa > Arthropoda > Insecta > Diptera > Asilidae > Dioctria > Dioctria linearis. Next base: position 211,670,365 of record OZ005741.1, on the reverse strand, counting down.
ACTGTGGTGTTATTATGAATAAACTTTAATGAAATATAATTCAGAAGTTCACAATATTATTAAAACTAATTGATAATGAATAAATTGAATTGGAAACATGAACTATGATATCCACTGCTGTGAGAATAAAACACTGTGATAGAACTACTGTGATACAAAACTACTGAGATAAAAAACTACTGTGATAAGCAACAACTGGCTACTTTACTTTACAACTGACTGATTCACTTCTCAAATTGACGACTGCTTGCCTACTGCACAACTTTTACAATTGACTATTGACCGCTCGCCCTGGCTCGGTCTCTAATAACGGGTCGATCTTTGGTTAGTGATTGCAATTGCAGAACAATTGCAGATGCCTACATCCGGCCATCCTGTTGCTCGTTCGTCCCGAACGAATTGACGACATCTAGAGTATCTATAGAACGCCATGGTTTCATGAGATCGCAGCTTGTAGTAGTTACTTTTGGTCCTTCTGCACTTGTCAGTTTTTTTACTGTGTAGCGTCCAAAACGACCTTTACGCACGACTTCATAGGGACCTAAAAAATTAGAACAAATTTTTTTTCCAACATTAAATTGGGTCTTTTTAATGGCAATTAGGTCTCCAACTTCGTACTGTCTTTCCTCCTTCCTCGACTTGTTAAAGGATTTGCGGTTTTCCTGTTGTATTCTCTCAATTTGATGCCGAACATCTAATCTCATTTTGTCTCTTTCTTCATCATAGTAATCCAATGAAGCTAATTCTATTGCTTCTACCACATTTACATCATCTTTTCTGTTAATTTTGACCCCAAATAAAACTTCAAAAGGAGTTCTTTATATTGAGCGTTGAAAAGAACTATTTATTGCTACTTGAACCTTATGGAACAAATTTGTACCATTTTTCTGGTGAATCGACGGACAGCTTTTTAAGTGTTTCAATAATTATTCTGTTCATTCTTTCAACTTGTCCATTGCCGCGAGGAACGCCGGTTGTTGTTAGTATATGTTCAATTCCCTCTTCTTCGCAGAATGCGCTAAAAATGTTCGACGTGAAAGCTGTACCCCTATCTGATATCAATTTCCGAGGATTACCAAAATATTGTTGCTGATCTCTTAGTTTACGTATTACTTCTTCGCTTGTCAAAGTTTTTGTTGGATAGATCCAGACATACTTGGAGAAACTATCTATTATGGTTAACATGTAAGTATATTGTTTCGCTGTTTGATCCATAGGACCAACGTGATCTAGATGCATCGTTTCCAATGGTCGTTCCCCTTTGTATATAGGATGCAAGAGTCCTTCTTGCTTGCCGGCTTTTCGACTGCATAATAAGCATTTAACACAATTGTCTATATAAAATTTCACTTTGTTTTGAATTTTGGGTATGTAGAATTCTTGGTTAATTAAGTGGATGGTCTTGGGAGACGCAAAATGCCCTTCTTCATGTTTCATTTTAATAATTTCAGCTTCCATACTTTGCGGTATTACCAACAGTTTTTTCCCTTCCATATGCTTTAACAATAAATTTCTCTCAATGAAAAAGTCCTCATAGTTTTTTTGTTTTAGAATCTCTTTGATAGCTCCAATATAGTCGTCCCTTTCTTGTGCTTTATGTATTCTAACCAATAATTCTTCTTGAACTGCATACATAATAGGATGTCGGCTTAAGGAGTCAACATGTATCATTTTCTTACCTGTCCTATGCTCAACATCAAACTCGAACTCCTGCATATATAGAATCCATCTGGATACAGCTGTAGGTAGGTCTTTCTTTTCCTTTGTTTGGCGAAACGCTATGCAGTCTGTAATGACTTTAAAGTGGATTCCCAGCAGATAAATTCGAAATTTTTTAAAAGCTAAGTAAATGGCCATAACTTCAAGAATATAACTGTGACATTTCTCCTCTGCTGGTAAATTCTTTCTGCTGTAATAATAAACTGGGTGTAGCTGGTTATTATCATCCGCTTATAAAAGAATTGCCGCACATCCATGCTTACTAGCATCCGTATGAAGTTCCGTTCTGAATCCCTGTTTGAAAATATGTAATACTGGTGTATTTGTTAGACCTGATTTTAGTTCATCTATTGCTCCCCGTTCTTCGGCTTGTATTCTAAAATCGGTATCTTTTTTAAGCAGATTTGTTAGAGGTCTGGCAATAATTGAGTAGTTAGCGATAAATTTTCTGAAAAACCCTGTAATTCCCAGAAAAGCTTGAAGATCTTTTATGTTTTTAGGTTCTGGAAAATGTTTCACTGCTTTTGTCTTCTCTTTTGATGGACTAATTGTACCATGTTGGACAATATGACCTAAGAAATTTATTCTACGTTTTAAAAAGTTACATTTCTCGACCAATTAATTTGTAAACCGTACTCTCCAGATTTCTTCAAGACAGTTTTTAGTTTGCTTAAGTTTTCATTTTCATCTTTGGAATAGATTATTAAATCGTCCATGTATGTTTCAACTATATTTTTAGCTATAAGCTCCCGGAAAATTAGATGTATGAATCGGCAGAACACCGCTGGTGCATTCATGAGACCAAATGGGATTCTTGTGAATTCAAAGTGGCCCTCTGTTGTAATAAAAGCAGTGTATTTAATGCTCCTTTCCTCTATTGGTACATGAAAGTATCCATTTTTTAAGTCTAAAGTGGTGAAAATTGTTGCATCCGCTAGCTTATCTAAAACATCTTCTATGACAGACATCGGAAATTGTTCTTTGACGGTATGCTTATTCAACTTCCGATAGTCAATGCATACACGGTGAGATCCGTCTTTTTTCTTAACCACTACAACGTTACTAGCAAACGGAGACTTTGAAGGTCGTACTATGCTATATTTAATCCATTCTTCGATTTGCTGCTTGACAACTTCTTTTTCTACAATTGGCAGCCTCCGTGGATTTGAATAAATTGGAGTTTCGTTGATTAATACTATTGACATCTTTATGGGATAATCTACTGCCTGTTGTGGTTTATAATTTGTTACTACGTTGTTTATTATATCTTTAAAGCTCTCTGGTACATCTGCTTCATCTTTATCGTCCGTACAAATGCTCATGATCGATGCTTTGTTTTCTTGTACATCTGGTAGATAAAATGTTGTTACATTTTTATCGATGACCAATTTAACTTGTGAAATTATATCGTTCCCTATGATACATGGAAACCTTATAGCAGAATTAGGAACGACATTCAATTTTGCTTCGACTTCTATGTTGTCAGCTGAAAGTTTTGCTTTGAAATATCCAATTGACTGTGATTTTCCCGAACCTAACCCGACTAAATTTACAGTGCATTTGATTAGTAGAATGTTACTTAATTTTCGAAAATCATCTTGCCGAATCAAACTTAAATCGCTGCCTGTATCGATTAGTGCATTAAACTGATGACCGTTTATTTTAATCAGTTTTACATTTTGCGTTAATATAAAATTAGTTTGTTTTGTATTGGGCTTCTGGGGACAGTTAGTCGACAAATGACCACTGCCGTTACATTTAAAACATTTTGTGTCCATTTTACAGTCTTTTCGTTTATGGTCTGTCGACCCACAATTAAAACAATGTGGCTTAACTGATTCCCTAACTTTTGATTTTGAATAAAAATGTTCGTAATTCGACTTGTTTGTTCTGTTTTTTATTCGCTCATAAATGTCTAGTTTCTCTTTTAATTCATTAATATTATTAGCACTATATAAAATCATTTTGTTCTCGTCGCGATCGACTATGCCATTGATTATGAAATGAATCAAAGAAATTTCATCGACGTCAGCCAAAGATGCGATTTCCTGCATCTTATAAACATATTCCCTAAAGCTCTCAGATTTCTTTTTTGTACGTTTTTGCAAATTTAAGTAAATGAACGCTTTACAAACTTTTTTGTCAAATTCACTTATCAATTTTAATTTTAAGTCCTTATAAGATTTGCAACTGATTGTCCGTGAAAAAATTTTCGCACTACCTATGAGTTGTCTTTTAGCATAAATAAATTTTTCCACTTCATTCCATTTTAACATCAACGCCACTTCTTCAAATTCATTTAACCAAGTCGTTACCGTAATGTTTTAATCACCGCTAAATGGTTGTATTAAATTTTCAATATCTCTTACCTTGAAATCCAATGAGCGTGAAATACCGTTATTATATTCCCTACTGCTTTCATTTTCTGTCTGATTTAGACTATCATCCTGGCTTTGATTTGTATTGTTATCCGTCTCGGATTCTTTTATAGCCGCCTCTAATCTAGCCACTAAGTCCGCTTTAACTCCCCTTGTGTCTAAATTTAAATTGCTCAGCTCAGCTTTCAGCTGTTCAACAGTTAAATCACTATGATATCCACTGCTGTGAGAATAAAACACTGTGATAGAACTACTGTGATACAAAACTACTGAGATAAAAAACTACTGTGATAAGCAACAACTGGCTACTTTACTTTACAACTGACTGATTCACTTCTCAAATTGACGACTGCTTGCCTACTGCACAACTTTTACAATTGACTATTGACCGCTCGCCCTGGCTCGGTCTCTAATAACGGGTCGATCTTTGGTTAGTGATTGCAATTGCAGAACAATTACAGATGTCTACATATATAAGAGTTAAAACCAGCAATCAGCAATACCATAATAGAAGAGACATATAGATATTCTTCTATTCTTCTACTTGGATTGAGAGTGAGAAAAGGAAAAATGGAGTGCGAAATATTCTGCAAAATTTGAACTCCTAGACACCTAGGGAACAAGACTCAGAATATTCAAATCTTACATAAATGATATTGTTTGTGTTGTATAGCCTATTTAATTAATAATAATAATAATGTAAATAAGGTCGTTGCACTTACCTCGCTCCGGGAATATTTTTGGGATTAGGAACAGTATAATCAACTCGCGCTGAATTTAAACCGTTGACAAACTTTCCCTCCGTCTCTTTCAAATCAGCAAAATTCTCACCAAGGTCACGATCTATTATTTTGGAAGGATCGCAAATACCATTCTTCCCTTTACCAAAGCCAAGCAGTTCAATATTGCAAACTACAGTAATTTTCATGGGCCAACAAAGTAAAGTATTCACAACTACAGGTAATTTTTGATAGCACTTTTCATATGCCGTATTGAAAGCATCTTTGCATTTATTTTCACCTTTCTTCAATTGTAACTGACACCTATTCCTCATCTTATCAAGGTACTCTTCTCGATAGTGCTCAGCACTCTCTGCCGATCCATCACTTGGATCAAAATCTGAATTGCGCTTGGATCTTGTACCATTCGAATTTTCGATACCTGTAGTATTATCAGGTAGATCAGATTTTTCTATTTCAGTTAGGACAGGCTCCACAACTTCTTTTACTTCATTAAAGGTTTCTTTTATCTCAGACATGTTCTCTCTAATTCCTAAGATCGCATTTCGGAAAGGCTTTGTCATCAGATCAAATCGATTTTTTGTTAAATTATAAGTGAGAACAGTTGAACAAGCAAACACTCGGATTACTTCTTTCCCATTGAGAGCTAGATTAGCAAGAGGACCTAAAATGCAACAAATTTAATAAAAAGATTACAAGCTATGTATACACTTTGATTATAGACTGTAGTAGATGTCTCCAGAATAATTTCTGGGTTGTGTAGGAGATGACTTGCCTTTCGCTTGGTTTTTCAGTTCAGACATTTTAAATTCTAATAAATAAAAGAACTTTCAATGACTTGGTAGTGGGTACCTATTACATTTGATTTGGTTTTTAACCATTTTTACTTTCTACCATTAAACGGAAGTTTCTATCCCAAAAATGATTCTGGAGACATCTATTGCAGTCTATTATCAAAGATATAGATTTAACCTGCAACAATAAGGGCAAAAGTCATAGCCCTTAAAAGACTTCTGCCTGATTTTCCTAGAAATCCAATGCATGTCAATAGGACGACACATCTAATTTTTTTCGAAAGTGCATATCCCAGTCCTGAAAATGCATTATTATAACTCTGGTCCTTACTTATAATGTTCTCATGATTATATTGTCAACATTAACTTTGTTACATCACATGCTAGATTTTTTCTTTTTTTAATTTTCTTAAATATGATACATAGCGCTTTTCAAAACAAATTTATACTTATAGTCCAGTCAATATCGACTAAATAAGGCCTTTGCCGTACAAAAGCTGGGGTAGCTGTGATTTTTATATATGCTATTCAGTTCCGGGCTGCGATGAAAAATCCAAGTTTAGACACTGGAGGGGGGAAGGGGGGTCCACGCGGTTCGCCATCTTGGATTAAATTTTTCAAAATAATTCCTCAACGGTTCACCCTCAAAAAACACGTAGAAATATATATTTGAAGAAGACTGAACTCCCTACATTTTTTGTAAGTCTGATGTGTAACGAGTTACAACGGCGGAAACATGAAAATTCTTCAAAAAAAAATGTGGGCTAAACTAAAGATAATTTTTTCCCTTAGTGACTGAAAACACGTTATTTAAAACAAAATATCGTCTAATTTCGGTATTACCTGAATAGCTTATGTTTAACGGCTACAGTGAGCAGATAGGTCTAATTAAAGAAGAGAATCCACAATTTACAGTTTTTATAAAAAAAGCTTAGTTAATGACCTTTTTACAAAAAAATAGTGATCAAAGTAACACATCAGACTTACAAAAAAAGTGTTTTTACAAAAAATGTAGGGAATTTAGTCTTCTTCAAATTTATATTTTTACATTTTTGTCATAGGATCAACCGTTGAGGAATTATTTTGAAAAAAACCAATTTTTGGTACTTTAATCCACGATGGCGGACCGCCCCCCCCCCCCCAGGGCTAAACGTGGATTTTTTGTCGGGGCCCGGAATTGAATAACATATATAAAATTCATAACTACCCCACCTTCTGCAGGGCAAAAAGCCCTACTGGCCTGGACTATTAGTAGAAGTGACCATACTGTTAAAATCATAGAATGGGTAGTGCATTCTGGAATGGAACATGACATGTTTTAGAGCGTGCCGAAAGCAAATGTGTTTATAATTGCAGTTTTGTATCAATTTGATCGACTTCCTCAACACTTCAGATACGAAAAAATATGAATCACTCGACGTATACAGCACTTGAAATGTTGTGGTCTATTCTGGAATGGACCACCCAGCCATATAAATTTTGTACACTTTTTTGGTACTGCATGCGACATCTGGTTCTTGTGCCATCTATGTTTAAATTCAGCTTGGGATATACGGAGTATTTAAAATGTATTTTTTTGTAATTGATAAAACTGATGTTTTTTAGGCACTTGGTTGAACACTTTGATCATCTTTTTTTGTTTTAAAGAAAAAGATGTACTTTTTTCTATTTATTTATTTCATTTAAATCTACTACAGAGTTGGCTTCATACAGACTATGCCAAACTCAAAATAATTATTATAAATTATTATTATTATTGATATTAGGCCTACAGAAAGCATAAGCTCTTACGAAAATAATAAGTAATTCAATTTCAAATATCCATGTATAAATAAATAAATGAATAAAATTGAAAATCATCACTATCCTTATCTGCGTAATTAATATTTTAAGCATTACTTTGTTATGGTAATATGTTGAGTGAATGGTCAGGACGTGAAGTCCGAACTGCCAGCATGAGCTGACAGATCACTCGATGACAGCGATAGCACAGGGCGGCACGCTAGCACCTCGGCTAAGGGTGGCGGAGAGTGTGGGGGGAGTTCCCGAAATAACCTGCCGCTTGTCATCACCCATAATCAAAAAAAATTTCGTGCCTTCAACAAACAAGCCAGCACACACTCGGTCCTGAAGGGACCCTTACGTCACTTACCTGTAGTTTGGGTGGAAGGCGTAGGTGTTCCTTTGCCAGCCCCATCCTCCCAATTGACCTTGGGTGGCACTATTTTCCAAAGTCCCTTGGCTGACCTGTTAAGAGAGACGAGAGCGGACCTAGATGACCCCTATGCTAGAGGAGAGGGCTCCAGGATGTGAGAGGAATTACAAAGACATTAAAGCGTCATCACGTTATAAATTCTGTTTATTCAGCAAATCGATATGTACTTCACTATTCACTAGTTCGGATTGCATTTAAACTGACGGATAACAAAAAAGTTAAATTGCTGAGTGTAGTGACATAAGAATCATCGAGGACTGGAAGTACGAGACCGCTAGGGCACTCGATATCTCAAAGCTCTATCAGGAATAGAAGATTCCGAATCAAAAATTACAGTGCAACGATAACCTTGTCTCTTCCTACCCTTTACATAACGTCAGAGTCAACGAGACTTATCAGCAGAAACTGCTCTCAAATGAATTATTACGTTAACTTTATCGAGAAAAGATATGTTAGATCTAAACTTACAAAAAATTATAACCTAACACTTCTGCTTATCAGTTGAAATTCCAAAATCATCTAGACTAATATCGTTATATTAATTTAGCAAAAGGAAATATTTCAAATCGAAATCAACTGCACAAACAATGAAAAATTGAGTTCATAATTATTAATCTACGTGCAGCGCCATTGAGGCTAATCATTATTGTATTAATTTAGAAATAAACAAAAAAATACGTTAACTTTATCGAGAAAAGATATGCTAGATCTAAACTTACAAAAAAATTATAACCTAACACTTCTGCTTATCAGTTGAAATTCCAAAATCATCTAGACTAATATCGTTATATTAATTTAGCAAAAGGAAATATTTCAAATCGAAATCAACTGCACAAACAATGAAAAATTGAGTTCATAATTATTAATCTACGTGCAGCGCCATTGAGGATAATCATTATTGTATTAATTTAGAAATAAACAAAAAAAAGGGATTTTTTTCTTTTTAAATCACTTTACCACACAGAAGATCCCAGATGAAATGGGTACAAATTACCTTGTTTATGAACTTGCTCCTCCATGAAGGCCTCCTGGAGAGTTCTACCGTTTCTGTAGCCCTGCAAATAAGTCACAAAAGAAACTTCGTGCCTGGGATTTTCTTCACAATAAAAATTTACTCTAGGTTTATAAAGCCGTCAGGGCCAACCTGATTACTTATCTCTATATATCATGCACTAATCTAGTTATTAAACTCATTCCGTTTTCATTCCGCAAGGTTATAGATTATCAGCCGCTGGTATACTAAATTCAAAGCACAATATGATTTTTCGCTGTTGCACAGGCTACCGTATGCCGCTAGTTATACGTGTTCTATGGCATCAATGCAAATACCTCATACCATCATATGACGTTCAGGTGCTTCGCTGCTATAATATGTCGAATTTATTAACACAGGGTAATTAAGTACTGTTCAACTGAATGATTCAGTTAATTAGGATTTCAGATGTCCTGTAGAATTCCTTCTGGCATCAATATGTAAACAATCGATAAATGAATGAATAAATCACGGGGCAAACGGTGTATGTAATGTAGGCATATCCCTTCAAGTTCGCTTCACGACCTCCGTATACCTTGGTCTCGTATGTATCGCGACGTACAGCCAGGTAAAACAGAAAAGATAAAAAGGCGCAAAATGTCTACCTATGGGTACCTTAATTTTTCCTTGAAATTCGCTCCTTTTCCGTGCTTCAAATTGTTTCTTGCTTGTGCATTAGGGGCTGCATGCCGATGCTGCTTCGATCAGGTTTCTATTATTAATCAGTTTACCATTTTCCGATCAACTGGATTTTTAATATCTTGTTCACCAACTTGGGATTGATACTTTTGATAACTTTTTATGACTTGATACAAAAATATAAACTTCACTTTTAATTTTCTTGTCGATTAATTTTTATCATGCCAGTAGTACTTATCACGCCTCTGCTTTTCTTCTTCTTTCTTCCGTCATGTCTGTCGTCCCCGCATGTCACTCGAGCTTGATGAAGCATTGCTTCGTCGAGGTGCGCTCAGTACGTGGTTCTACTTGAGGGCCGGCGTACATGCTGCAGTATTTCCGTGTAGCATATTGCTATATGCAATACGCTACGACCATAACAACTTATGATGTTAGCTTAAAATATCTCTATCAGTAGAGACGGCTAGATATTTATCAAACAAGTTAAATGTATTAATAATGCAGCTATTACCATATTCGTGATATGATATCCATATAAGAATATATGTATATTATGTGACAAGGCATAAAGCATATTCCTTGATCTTTAATGTCCTTTCCGTATCATATATACATATACATATATAACATATTAAGAAGCTCAGGGCATAGCATATGAGAACAAAGAATGTTTTTGTTTACTCTAGGTTAGGTTAGGTTAGGTTAGAGTGGTGGCTATCGAAATACCTACGAACAGCCAGACTTTCTATTGGCCATTCACCTCATCGAGACCTTGCCTGAAAATGTTTTTTTTTATTTAGGTGCGTTAAGATCAGCTACAAGAGTTAATGAACCTCTAAAGGTCCTCCAACTACCCTATTTGCGAAGAAAATAGCTACTCTCATATCAACTGTAACCAGGCAACCACCAAAGAATAACTCTGTTGTTGGCACAAGTTTCCCGAGCTCACTGCGCGTTAGACTAGGTGCGATCTAGTGGCGTTGGTTCGAGTCAATATCATTGATTGAAGCTTGGCTGTCAATATAAAGTTGTATCTAGCAACCTTATTGTGTTACTTATGTCTAGAGCCTCCGCCTGGAAGATACTACAGTAATCCAGTAGGCAGTATGATTTTTGCATTTGATGCTGTTGGGATCTGCGCGTTCCAATGATTAAATAATAACAAATTTGCTCCTTTAAAAATTTCTTCTAATTTATTGGTTAGATTTCAATTCACACAAACTTGTCGAATGTGTGTCATCAGGTACGAACACACCCAAACTTCTCCCCTGAAGTTGGCTGCCTTTACTATATGGATGGGGTTATGCGCTGCCTTTATTATATGGATAGTGTTATGAGTTCCCCGTCATTTAGTGATAAATAGCTGTAGGCGTCTTGGCAAGAATTGCATTCTCGTTCGGAACAGATGCTGAGTATATCCTGGCTCCCAGTCCTACATTCATTTTTGAACCATCAGTAAAACACATGTATCAGAGACATTTACCACGAGATTGTACTCCCACTTCTCTCTGCTAGGAATTTTATTTGAGAAACCTTTCTCAAAGTTAGCAGTCGGACCGCGTAAAACGTGACTCCCCGTATATGTACAGTCCTCGAGACAGATCTTTAGTATTCTGTTGTGACCAAGATCTGCGGTTATCCAGTCTAGCGGCCCCACTCTCTGAGTCTTAGTACTCTCTTTACAGCTATACATTTACCATGAATTTCAACAGGTGGTAACCGCAGAATAACCTCCATTTCTGTCGTTGGTGTTGATCGAAGAGCAGTGGGAACCGTTATATATTAGCTGCTATTGACTATTTCAGTAAATGGCATAAGCTTATACAATCTCTAATCAAATACTAAAAAATTGGGTTAGTAGATTTGGTGCTCCACATGAACTTCCTTCGGACCAAAGACGGAACTTCGAATCACGGACTTTCCAGGAGATGTGTAAAATTCTGGGAATTAGAAAAACATGAACAGCTCCTCTACACCCACAATCTGATAGCATGGTAGAGTGTTTCAACAGAATATTGGGCTAACATCTAAGGAAGAAAGTCGACTATTAACAACGCAATTATGATCGATATATTCCTATATTCCGATAATGGCATATAGTGTTCACAACACGATCGGACAAACCCCAGCTATGGTCATATACGGAATGGAGAAGCGCTTATTTAGCGACCACAAGTTTGGTACACCCAGAGGTGAACAATAGTTTCCAGAAGAATACGTATCGAAGCTAAGACAACGATTGGCTAGCAGCAAATACTGATCGGATAAAGAACCGCTATGATTTACGTGCTCACTCTGCAGGATTTAAAGTACGTGATCTTGGTTGGCTGTACAACCCGAAACTACGTAAGGGACATTCCCCGAAAATTACAATAATACTGGGGTACCATATTCAAAAGAGGCAAGCGAAAAATCGTTCATCTGTATCACTTGTGTCAATACTACGACCATAAAGATCGTGGACTACCTAGAGCAATTTTAAAAAAAGGGGCAGTTTTACGTGAAATAGAAAAGGACAAGTGACATCTATTGGGAATGGAAAATTCGCGTAAAATGAGTAATAAAGTGCAGACACTAAATAACTTTAAGTGTAGAGAATCGATGTTTCTGGAGTGGAATCATCTGGAAGGTTCTGGAAAATTTGTTGAGTATAAATACAGCACTTGTCAGCGCCAGAAGCGAGGTCTCTGATAAAACCTGCCAGTATAGGAACTTTCCAGTCCTTAACTCCCTAAAGATCAGAAAACATATCCAATCCTTACTCCCTCCCAGTCCCTCCCAAATTTAATAACAAACTCTTGCGAGAAATTCATTTACTACAGCTGATGTGGCGCAGCAGCTGTATGAAAAAGAACGAACAACAACACGAGAAGTCAGCAAAAACCAAAAAAAAGGATCATAAAGAAGAAAAGAGAAGACATCGAATCGAACTGAGGACCAAAGATAAGCCCCAACGCCCTAAACAAGACAATCCGAAGGAGGTGAAAAAAAAATCATCAAATTAAATCCGAAAAAGGAAGACAATGAAGAAATATGAAAGGCGTAAAAGCACTTGACTTGACTTACATTGTATGTCAACACCAAGAAAGGGTTGCCCGATTTAGTCCATGTTTGAGCTTGTATTTGCAATTTTTATGAAAACGCCGTCCACGAAATTCGAGCTCTATACGTCAATGCGCTCTCAGGCAGTTTCCAAATATATAGTGAAAAATTAAAGTTTTGCATGGCAACACCAACAAGAGGTTGCCCGATTGAACTCGAGAGCGTGAAATTTGCCCAATGGCTTTAAAAAAAAAGTAAATTTAAATTCAAAAATGGGACAAATCGGGTAACTCCTTCGTGGGGTCGCCATAAAAAAATCATCAAAATAAATACCAAGAAGAAAGACAATGAAGAATTTTTAAAGGCCAATAATTTGAAGTCAAAGTAGAACTGAGAGTTAATTGTCTGCGAGTTTTCTAAAAGTATACAGTAGATTAAGAGAAAAAAAAATTTTAAATTATATGTGAAATATTGTGACTTGTCTAACGAACCAAGGCCACGCTCACAATAATATTATTGATTATAAAAATAAAAAATAAAAAGAATGGTTAAAGAAATAGATTGCAGAAAAAAATAAAAATAAAAGTCAAAAGACAGATATTTGGTTATGCATTCCGTCCAATATTTAATAATCTTAAACATGAAATGTGTAGGTCTTTTGAAATGGACCCTGAAAAACCTTCAGCTGAATGAATGAATGAATCAGCCCTGCAACACCATGTAGATGGCACCCAGTACCTCCCGTACAATTTTCTGCTCCAAAACTATATATACATATGTATTTACATATAAATAGAAACAAAAAATTGTTTGGGTGGAGGGAGGAAATTTTATCGGTCTGTTCCTTCCAGGTACAGGATGCAGGGTGCATTCACATATTGAAGTAACTCTTTTTATGTTTTAACGAACTGTTAAGAGTTTAGAAGAAAAAAATTATATCCTTGCAGAAAAAAAAATCACATCGCATATTTGAATGATTTTTTTTTTCAAAAATTCAACTTTAAGACTCGATAACTGAAGCATTTGCGCATAAATCGTAAAATATTGGATATCGTTAAAAAGGATGAACAGGATGGAATGAGATTGAAACCGAGAAATTTTCATACGTAAATTTCCGCGGGAGAAGGAATTTGAGAAGGGTAAAGTATGGTCAGGACATTCAACGGAATCTATTGACATACTCCATCCTACTTATTTATCGAACACCCTGTATAATAAATGACGTTAACCTGAATTGAGTTTATAGTAAAATCAAAAATTTGCCGTGCTAAACTGCCAAAATACAATTTAAGAGTTGCGATAAATTTTGATCATACTCACTAAACTTTTATTATATTTGGTGAAAAATACTTACCGATAATAGCCATGAATAAAAATAAAATATTATAGGTAACATCAAAAGGAAGCCCCAGATCCACAATAAAAACATCCCAAAATATAATGGCAATAAATAATCCATACAGATATCCGAGGGTGTAACGTAAAATACGCCACTTATTCACTTGATCAAAAAATAAACAGTATACAGTTGGAAACCGTTCCTTAGTTTTCGTTCGAGCTTTAAAAAATAAATTCGCGCCACATTTGTACAATGAAAAATCTTTTAATAGTAAACATATTTTGCAATACATTTTCTGTAAACTTTGCCAACTACATACATATGTTTCACAAAACGTTTGTTTGACATCTGGAGAAAACAAGTATTGCTAGGATTGCCATTTTTTGAGATTATTTCTTCAACGTCAATTATTATTACTTTTTATTTATTACAGATCTTCCCGCCCAGTTTCTGTGGTGTATGCATCAGTAGCTGTGTACACCAAACAGCTAGTATCTCTGGACATTTTTTTTTTACAGACCAAGGTTTGTATCTAGAAAAAATGATTTACACTTGCTTTCATAGAAGTCATAGCAAAAGGTAACGTTTTTAGGTAGCTTACCGTTGTACTAAAGGGAAGGGAAGTGAGACAAAATAACGAAGATGTGTTTTTGTATTGGTGAGTCACAGCTTCAAAAACTATACTGTACATTTACGTTACATTTCTTAACCACTTTCAACGTACCGTAGACGTATCGTTATAATACGCAAAGTAATTGAATGAACTGTTAGGCTTCCCGAATTAAAACATACAAAAAAGACACAGCATGGTGGCGTACATAGCGAAGCCCAAAAGCCAGGACACAGTGCTCTCCCTATTATATAGTAGCACCACATATGAGTATACCGTGGTCCTGTGGTAAGGCAAGATGGATGTATTCTTTTGGAAAAGTAACTGATTATTAAATGTAAACTTCCTAATACTAAATTACTGTTCATACTGAAAATTATAGTTTTAAGGATGTCTAAATTATATACTTTTCTTAACAAAAATATATAGTTAAAGTGATGCACTTAAAGCTCCGAGCTGAACTATACACAAGTTGCAGTCATGCTACCAAATTTCTGCGTTTCTTAAATTTTATACAAAAACTGGTGTATTAAAAAAAACATGATTAAATTAATAAGGATGAATTAAAATTTCTATTTTAAGGCTCTTGGTTTACGGAGATAAGGTTAAGACCTACTACCAAATCGGATATCTTATTCAAAACGGAATAAGAGTAAAAGACGTAAAGAATATCAAAGATATAAAACCTTTAACGAGAATAATAAATAATTGTATCGAAAAGGCGGAGTTTCCAGCCTGTAATCTAGTATAGGAATCATGAGAAGAAACTTTTTTAATCGTCAGACGAAAATCTTAATCTACAATGCATTTATACTACCAATAATTACGTACAATATAATTAACTGGTCACAATCACTGACTTATAACAATGGACTGAGCGTATTGTCATTTTCCTATAGGAAAGCATGGCACAAGTTTTATAGTTCTCTCTTTCGCCCTATGGCAGAGTTGGAGCTACCAACACAAAATATTGCATTCTGGAACGTTTGCTCATGCCATTTGATGTGTTTATGTTGGCTACGGTTGCAATCACCTCAGAAGGAATAAGGTAAAGATAGTGTTTACCATGCTCCGTCTCTGTTGCCCATAAGCAGGATTCAGTTAAGAATAACTTTTGAAAATTAAAGTCGAAACGAGTTTAATTCCTTATAAGCGATTAAAATATCACTTGGGCACAAGAAAATATATTTTTTTAATTAAATTCGATTTACAGGTGTAAAATTTCATCTGATTGGTTGAGTTTTACATGTTTTTATGTAATCGTTTTAAAGGGTGCTCTAACGGTGATATACAGAAACACAATATTTTTTGTGCCACATGAAATAGCAAATCGCTCAGTCCATTGTTATAAGTCAGTGGTCACAATGTAGCAATCACTTATTATCCTGCATGCATAGGGTATTAAAACAAGCAATAAAGTAAATATTTAATTTACATAGACTCACACCAACGCATGAGCTGTATGAATCGACAAATTTTCTGAGCTTAAAACAACTATAATTTATGTGGAAAAAGCAAAAATGATATATAAGAAAAAAGAAGATAAAGTCGAACATAAACCTAATAGAGCATGGTGAAACACATAACTACGGCGCACGATTACGCCAGCATCTACGTCTATCGTACGCTAGAACGGACAGAAAACTCAAGAGTCTAAAACACACAGCTGTATCCATATACAATGACTTACCAGAGGAAATAAAAAATACGGAGCAAATGCACAAGCTCAAGAAATTAATAAAGAAATTTGCACATGATAATGTTGCAATTGTATTATGTGTAAACTGATTACTAACTATGTAACAATGATAACTAGTGACTAAAGTTGAATAGCAGAAGTGCTCTTCACTAATACCAGCCCTTGGTTGTCTGTCTGTGAAGATGCCCAAATAGTTCTTATAAAAAAAATATATATATAGTCTGACTAGAGAGATGGGGAAAAAAACGCACTATTATAATACACTATTACCCAAATTCATAAATAAATAAAAAGAATTTTAACTATTGTAACACTCTGTTTTTAAATTTAAATTTTCTCGATATACCAATTACATTAATTTATACCTCCGAAGCAGATATCCTGTTTTCCGTACAATGTTTTAAAACTTTTTCCCGTAATTCGGCAATAGGGATGCTCTCGCTTGTATGGGATTCTTCATCTTGTACTGCAAATAGAATTTTATTTTTCAGAATTGTACGAGAGTTATAGCCCAACAATTATTCCGGCCAGATTCTGTAGCACGGAGAATTAGGGAGTTTGGGAGATGAGAATTTCGTTTTCTTAGAATTCTTAATTCCCTAATTCTCCATTCACTAACATGGTTGGAGAATTAGGGAAAACGAAAGAAATGTGAAAAAGTGGGAATCGCCTGGGACGATTAAGGGTATCACTTCTTGTTGTAGAGGGTTAGACTTTTTTTCATATGTGAAATAAATCTGCCTATTACCTTCCATTGTCGAAATAAATTTAAATTTCTTTTTTGTTGGGGTAGTTTTTGAAGGATGTACGAGGGTAGGTTTTCTCGAGTTTTTCTAGGATAACGAGAGAATGGAGAGAAGAAGCAGAATGTATGTGGTATCAAAAAAAATGGGAGCTCAGGGAAAACAAGATAGGTTTAGGAAATGTAGCGGGAAGAGTGGGGGTAGAAATGGGGGCTGATTAACGGAAATTTAAAAAAAAAATTAAGACAATATCAGGAGCTGTAATAATTCGCAGGGGTACGCTCAGGATCTGTAAGCCCAATAAAAAAAATAAGAATTCACTTTGGTAAGTAGGGTATTATAGGCTATATTTTATTTCGATTAACGGTAATTTGCAGATTTGAGCGGCCTCGGCGGTAAATTTTGCTATCGCAATATTCACGGACGCCTAACTCTATGTGGGAGTGCTGTAGAGTATTGGAATTTTTTTTAATACATTAAGGGTTTAAAGTACAAAAATATAGGTGAACAATTTAGGGGGCAGGGTGTTGGGGGTCGTACCACCCCTCATAGGGGGTTGTCCAAACTACGTCATGTTTAGTACCAAATTAAAGAGGGAGTAGAGGGTAATTGGGTGGTGTAGTTTGTATTTGATCATTTTAACGTGATAGCTGAATTTTGACCGCCGAAAAACGATTTTTTTCACTAGGGTCATATGCACCCAGTTCCTATATTTTGCATTTATTTCTTCCGTTCTTTGTTTTACATCCATTAGTACTCCGTTGTGAACATTTTTGTCATGGGAAGTAAATTTCCACAACTTACTAGTTCTTCGCAATGATGAGTTGAAAATATGGCAATTTTTGTACCAAAAACGGCCATTTTTTCACCTTAAAATCGACTGATACATTTCTTTTACAGTTATCTCCAAAACCGTATATCGGATTCAAAAATTAATTACATATTTAATTAGGGGACAAAATATAGATGCGATTTCATGGTACATACAAGCTTTACCGTGTATAATTAAAAAATTTACACCATCTCTTCTGTACTGGACGACGACCAAATTGATCATTTTCGCGTGATTTATAATTTTTAGAGGTGGCCTTGAGACACAAAATCCATGTTCCTCTGTAATTTTTTTTTAAATATAGCCAGGATATGCAGTGAATACATTACTCAATTTGAAATTCCTAGATACCTAGATACCTTAATAAAACGCAACAAAAGCAGAAAATACAATTTTTCCACTTACTTTTCCACAAGCAAGACACCGGAGAATTAACAAGTGGAATGGAGAATTCGGGAATTCTCTACTTACTTTTCGTCTTACTTTTCCACAAGCAAACACCGGAGAATTAACAAGTGGAATGGAGAATTTGGGAATTCCGTACTCACTTCTCAAATCCTCTCAGTTGAGAATTTTTCGTCTTACTTTTCCACAAGCAAACACCGGATAATTTGAGAAGTGAAAGCAAGACGGAAAATTCGCGAATTCTGTACTCACTTCTCAAATCCTCTCAGTGGAGAATTTTTCGTCTTACTTTTCCACAAGCAAAACACCGGAGAATTAACAAGTGGAATGGAGAATTTGGGAATTCCGTACTCACTTCTCAAATCCTCTCAGTTGAGAATTTTTCGTCTTACTTTTCCACAAGCAAACACCGGATAATTTGAGAAGTGAAAGCAAGACGGAAAATTCGCGAATTCTGTACTCACTTCTCAAATCCTCTCAGTGGAGAATTTTTCATCTTACTTTTCCACAAGCAAAACACCGGAGAATTAACAAGTGGAATGGAGAATTTGGGAATTCCGTACTCACTTCTCAAATCCTCTCAGTTGAGAACTTTTCGTCTTACTTTTCCACAAGCAGAAAACTCAAGAGTCTAAAACACACAGCTGTATCCATATACAATGACTTACCAGAGGAAATAAAAAATACGGAGCAAATGCACAAGCTCAAGAAATTAATAAAGAAATTTGCACATGATAATGTTGCAATTGTATTATGTGTAAACTGATTACTAACTATGTAACAATGATAACTAGTGACTAAAGTTGAATAGCAGAAGTGCTCTTCACTAATACCAGCCCTTGGTTGTCTGTCTGTGAAGATGCCCAAATAGTTCTTATAAAAAAAATATATATATAGTCTGACTAGAGAGATGGGGAAAAAAACGCACTATTATAATACACTATTACCCAAATTCATAAATAAATAAAAAGAATTTTAACTATTGTAACACTCTGTTTTTAAATTTAAATTTTCTCGATATACCAATTACATTAATTTATACCTCCGAAGCAGATATCCTGTTTTCCGTACAATGTTTTAAAACTTTTTCCCGTAATTCGGCAATAGGGATGCTCTCGCTTGTATGGGATTCTTCATCTTGTACTGCAAATAGAATTTTATTTTTCAGAATTGTACGAGAGTTATAGCCCAACAATTATTCCGGCCAGATTCTGTAGCACGGAGAATTAGGGAGTTTGGGAGATGAGAATTTCGTTTTCTTAGAATTCTTAATTCCCTAATTCTCCATTCACTAACATGGTTGGAGAATTAGGGAAAACGAAAGAAATGTGAAAAAGTGGGAATCGCCTGGGACGATTAAGGGTATCACTTCTTGTTGTAGAGGGTTAGACTTTTTTTCATATGTGAAATAAATCTGCCTATTACCTTCCATTGTCGAAATAAATTTAAATTTCTTTTTTGTTGGGGTAGTTTTTGAAGGATGTACGAGGGTAGGTTTTCTCGAGTTTTTCTAGGATAACGAGAGAATGGAGAGAAGAAGCAGAATGTATGTGGTATCAAAAAAAAATGGGAGCTCAGGGAAAACAAGATAGGTTTAGGAAATGTAGCGGGAAGAGTGGGGGTAGAAATGGGGGCTGATTAACGGAAATTTAAAAAAAAAATTAAGACAATATCAGGAGCTGTAATAATTCGCAGGGGTACGCTCAGGATCTGTAAGCCCAATAAAAAAAATAAGAATTCACTTTGGTAAGTAGGGTATTATAGGCTATATTTTATTTCGATTAACGGTAATTTGCAGATTTGAGCGGCCTCGGCGGTAAATTTTGCTATCGCAATATTCACGGACGCCTAACTCTATGTGGGAGTGCTGTAGAGTATTGGAATTTTTTTTAATACATTAAGGGTTTAAAGTACAAAAATATAGGTGAACAATTTAGGGGGCAGGGTGTTGGGGGTCGTACCACCCCTCATAGGGGGTTGTCCAAACTACGTCATGTTTAGTACCAAATTAAAGAGGGAGTAGAGGGTAATTGGGTGGTGTAG
Source organism: Dioctria linearis (assembly GCA_963930735.1). NCBI lineage: Eukaryota > Metazoa > Arthropoda > Insecta > Diptera > Asilidae > Dioctria > Dioctria linearis. Next base: position 211,650,134 of record OZ005741.1, on the reverse strand, counting down.
TTTGTATTTGATCATTTTAACGTGATAGCTGAATTTTGACCGCCGAAAAACGATTTTTTTCACTAGGGTCATATGCACCCAGTTCCTATATTTTGCATTTATTTCTTCCGTTCTTTGTTTTACATCCATTAGTACTCCGTTGTGAACATTTTTGTCATGGGAAGTAAATTTCCACAACTTACTAGTTCTTCGCAATGATGAGTTGAAAATATGGCAATTTTTGTACCAAAAACGGCCATTTTTTCACCTTAAAATCGACTGATACATTTCTTTTACAGTTATCTCCAAAACCGTATATCGGATTCAAAAATTAATTACATATTTAATTAGGGGACAAAATATAGATGCGATTTCATGGTACATACAAGCTTTACCGTGTATAATTAAAAAATTTACACCATCTCTTCTGTACTGGACGACGACCAAATTGATCATTTTCGCGTGATTTATAATTTTTAGAGGTGGCCTTGAGACACAAAATCCATGTTCCTCTGTAATTTTTTTTTAAATATAGCCAGGATATGCAGTGAATACATTACTCAATTTGAAATTCCTAGATACCTAGATACCTTAATAAAACGCAACAAAAGCAGAAAATACAATTTTTCCACTTACTTTTCCACAAGCAAGACACCGGAGAATTAACAAGTGGAATGGAGAATTCGGGAATTCTCTACTTACTTTTCGTCTTACTTTTCCACAAGCAAACACCGGAGAATTAACAAGTGGAATGGAGAATTTGGGAATTCCGTACTCACTTCTCAAATCCTCTCAGTTGAGAATTTTTCGTCTTACTTTTCCACAAGCAAACACCGGATAATTTGAGAAGTGAAAGCAAGACGGAAAATTCGCGAATTCTGTACTCACTTCTCAAATCCTCTCAGTGGAGAATTTTTCGTCTTACTTTTCCACAAGCAAAACACCGGAGAATTAACAAGTGGAATGGAGAATTTGGGAATTCCGTACTCACTTCTCAAATCCTCTCAGTTGAGAATTTTTCGTCTTACTTTTCCACAAGCAAACACCGGATAATTTGAGAAGTGAAAGCAAGACGGAAAATTCGCGAATTCTGTACTCACTTCTCAAATCCTCTCAGTGGAGAATTTTTCATCTTACTTTTCCACAAGCAAAACACCGGAGAATTAACAAGTGGAATGGAGAATTTGGGAATTCCGTACTCACTTCTCAAATCCTCTCAGTTGAGAACTTTTCGTCTTACTTTTCCACAAGCAAACACCGGATAATTTTAGAAGTGAAAGTAAGACGAAAAATTCTGAACTGAGACAGAATTTGAGAGGTGAGTTGAGTACGAAATTCGCGAATTCTCCATTCCACTTGTTAATTCTCCAGTGTTTGCTTGTGGAAAAGTAAGACGAAAAATTCTCAACTGAGAGGATTTGAGAAGTGAGTACGGAATTCCCAAATTCTCCATTCCACTTGTTAATTCTCCGGTATCTTGCTAGTGGAAAAGTAAGTGGAAAAATTGTATTTTCTGCTTTTGTTGCGTTTTATGAAGGTATCTAGGTATCTAGGAATTTCAAATTGAGCTATGTATTCACTGCATATCCTGGCTATATTAAAAAAAATAATTATGGAAATCCATGCAATACTTGCAGAGGAACATGGATTTTGTCTCTCAAGGTACCCGCTAAAAATTATAAATCACGCGAAAATGATCAATTTGGTGGTCTTCCAGTACAAATTTTTAATTATACACGGTAAAGCTTGTGTGTAGGATGAAATCGCATCTAAATTTTCTCCCCTAATTAAATATGTAATTAATTTTTGAATCCGATAAACGGTTTTGGAGATAACTGTAAAAGAAGTGTATCAGTTCATTTTAAGGTGAAAAAATGGCCGTTTTTGGTACAAAAATTGACATATTTTCAACTCATCATTACGAAGAACTAGTAAGTTGTGGAAATTTACTTCCCATGACAAAAATGTTCACAACGGAGTACTAATGGATGTGAAACAAAGAACGGAAGAAATATATGCAAAATATGGAAACTGGGGTGTATATGACCGTAGTGCAAATAAATCGATTTTCGGCGGTCAAAATTCAGCTATCACGTTAAAATGATCAAATACAAACTACACCACCCGATTACCCTCTACTCCCTCTTTAATTTGGTACCAAACATGACGTAGTTTGGACAACCCCCAACCCCCAAAACACCTTCCCTACAAAATTGTTCACCTATATTTTTGTACTCTAAACCAGTAATCTATCAGAAAAAAACCCAATAATCTACAGCACTCCCACATAGAGTTATGTGCCCGTGAATATTGCGATAGCAAAATTTACCGCCGAGGCCGCTCAAATCTGCAAATTACCGCGATTCCGTACTCTAGGATTTTACGTATATGTGTATCTGTGTGCGTCCATACATTCATATGTGTGCGAGACGACGCTTTCTCAGGCAGTGCTCTAATATATAGTTAAAAGGAAATTTTTGTATGACAACTCCATTTGTGCCATTTTTGAGCTTAAAGTTGCATTTTTTAACAATGCTGTGTACAAAATTGAGCACTCCACGACAACGCGTTCTCAGCCAATTTCCAAAGTAAAAAACTAAAATTTTGTATGGCAACACCAAGAATTGGTTGCCCGATTTAATCAATTTTTATTATTTTTTTTAGTATTTCTATGAAAACACCACGTGCCAAATTTCAGCTCTCTACATGTACTCGTTGTCAGGCAGCGGCCAAACATATCCTAAAAATCGAAATATTTGTATCGCTACCCTACGAAAGGGTTGCTCGATTTAGTCCATTTTTGAACTTGAATCTGTAATTATGAAAACGCCATGTACAAAATTTCAGCTTTCCATATCGACGCGTTCTCAGGCAGTTTTTTAGATCACGACAACAGCGCCATCTATCATGTCCAAAACTACCATATCTTTCAAGCTTTCAAACAAATTCACAAAATTGCATTGAAATCGGTTGGGAGGTTTTGGAGATTAGCGTCTACGAGCACACTGACACGCGATTTTTACATATTAAGATATACAGGGTGTCCCGGAGGGGTACCGCCATACTGCACCCATAGAATCTTGACAGAAAAAGGTACAGAAAAGTCCAACAGGACATATGTCCTATCTTGCGTAGTTTTGGAGTTATTAAGGAAAAACTGATTTTTCTTAGAATCCGCTCCGTAACTTACTTACTGTACCCTATAACTCGGTAAATACTTTGCGGAAATAAATCGCACCTAGTAATTTTTTTAGAGCAACAAATTAACTTTTAAACTGTTTATTAAAAATTTTCCAAGATGATATGCCTTCCTTTATTTTTGACTTAGAATGTGTCGTCGTGCCTTTAGATCAAAATAAACCTCAATTTGAAAGTAATAATTCTTGGAAATTTCTTATAAGAATGGGATGCGCAAGTATGGGAAAAACTTCTTCATTTTATGACCTTTCCCAAAACAATCATTTACCTAAAATCAACGGTTTCAAAATCCCAAAGCAAAGTACGCCTCAGGTACCCTACCTAAACAAACGTATTTCTGAGTTAGCCTTGGTTTTCTTGTCATCTTAATATTTTCTTCCTGGTTCATATCGCGTGGCTAAAATTGACTGCCATTAGTATTTTTTCAAGACGCCAAGTTTTTCTTTTGAGGAATACACAGATATCCATTACATTTACTGTTTCTGCGATAGAAATCCAAGGAGGGCATGTGAGGAGTACAGAAAAAGGTTTCCCAATAGGAGACAACGTACATCGACATCTAAGAGAAGCGGGAGCATTTTCATATCATGAAGGCAGATCTCGTATGGCATCAAGCCCAAACAGAGAGGAGGTTCATCGAATCATAGAGGAGGATCCAACGATTAGTATTCGGCGCATTTCGTCCATGACGGGATTCCCCAGGTCATCTGTTGCCCGCCTAATTAAAAGTGAACGTTTGCATCCTTACCACTACCAAAGGGTACAGGAGTTGTTACCGCGGGACTACAGCCAGCGAATGGAGTTGTCTCGTTGGATACTTCGTGAAAGCCGAAGAAGCAAGATGGTTTGGACGCTTTGGATCAGTTCCGTGGTCAGCCAGTCGCTGGATTTAAATCCTCTTGATTTCTATTTCTGGGGTTGCTTAAAAGAGAAGGTTCACTCCACGCCATTTTCAACGTCGGCAGAACTTCAACTAAAAATATTAGACATTTCTAACGATATGAAAAGTTACACTTCTGTATTAAATTTAGTTCCCCGAACATTCTTACGTAGGTGTAGGATGTGTCTTCGAGCGAATGGGGACATTTCGAACACTTATTGTAGAGAGTAAGTAAGCTAGATTTAATTATTTCAATGATATCATTTAAGATTAATAAATTAATGTATTTATAAGAGTGTTGTTAATAAATTGAAATAAACTGTTTGTTTCTAATAATCATTAATTTTAATAATCCTTTAATGCGTTTATCTAATCATTAATTTTACTTAAAATAATAGTTAAATCAGATTTTACATGATTCCAAGAAGAAAAAAATACTACAGAGTAAGGTTTCAGAGCAATAAACCAAAATTAGTAGAATATGGGTGGCAGAAGTTACGTCTGAGGCATACTTTGCTTTGGGATTTTGAAACCGTTGATTTTAGGTAAAAGATTGTTTCGGGAATTTAAAAGGTCATAAAATGAAGAAGTTTCTCCCATACTTGCGCATCCCATTCTTATAAGAAATTTCCAAGAAATATTACTTTCAAATTGGGGTTTATTTTGTTCTAAAGGCACGACGACACATTCTAAGTCAAAACTAAAGGAAGGCATATCATCTTGGAAAATTTTTAATAAGAAGTTTATAAGTTAATTTGTTGCTCTAAAAAAATTACTAGGTGCGATTTATTTCCGAAAGTATTTACCGAGTTATAGGGTAAAGTAAGTAAGTTACGGAGCGGATTCTAAGAAAAATCAGTTTTTCCTTAATAACTCCAAAACTACGCAAGATAGGACATATGTCCTGTTGGACTTTTCTGTACCTTTTCCTGTCAAGATTCTATGGGTGCAGTATGGCGGTACCCTTCCGGGACACCCTGTATACACATAGATGAACACAAAACTTTCACAGTCTGAATACCGGCAAACTTTACTTGAAGTGTGAAACCAGAAACTTGTCTGCTTTTATATATTTTTAATTAATTTTTACGCAAAGTGTGGGAACATAAATTTTAGGATTATTTCAGCTATTTTGGGCTATCTAACATAGTGAAAAGGAAATTTGTGGGCCCAATTGATCCCATTTTCGAACTTAAATTTACTGTTTTTTCAAAGGCAGTGCGCAAAATTTCAGTTCTCTAAGTAAAATAAACTAAAAGTTATTTAATATTATGCGTGGATATCCAATTCATTTTGCTCTACCATCAATATTTCTATGCGTTACAAACGGAATGACAAACTTAGTATATCCTATAGATTTCATCTGCAACTAATACTAAGTAATCGACTTAAATTAAAACTGAGTAAATCATGCAAAGTAAGAAACTTTGATGATACGGTAAATAAATTGTTGCGGTACGTCTGTTTTACGGAAACCAAGATATGGGTCTTTATGTTGTGGTACAAACTTGTGCTTGCGCTCCTCATAAAATATTTCAAATATGAAAATTTGTGTACACGAGAAATAGGGTGCCCAGAGGCGTATCTAGGTTTAAACATTTGAGGGAGCGAGCATATTAAAGAAAGGCCCCACTGCATAAAAATTAATTTTATTTCATATTTTGAAAAAAAAAATAGACGTCCAGAAGTAGTTGAAACATAAAATTAAATGGAAGCAATACAAAAACTTATTATTTCAAAATAAAATTAACAGCTTCCTTCGTCTAGGTTTCATTCTTCCAAAATTGTCTATAACCATATTATAATCCACTTCAGTAGTCAACTGTCTTTCAATGAACAGTAAAGGTAACCGAGACAATCTTGCCACACCCATTGTAGATCGTCGTAAGTAGGAATTAATGAGCTTCATTCTACTAAGAGATCGCTCGGCACCTGCATTCCTTTTAGGTAAAGTCAAACATTTTTTATATAAAATCGACCGGTTAGGATAAATAAAGCACATGTCTTCGGCAATGATGAATTTTAATACATTGTTTTAGGACACTTCCTCAATATTTTAATTATTTTAAATACCTGTGCCTATTATCACTCTGTACATATCCTTAAAAGTTTAAAACTCTTGAATAAGTTCGGCTTTGCTGTCGGTGACATCTGAGTACCTACATGTCTGCCAAAAATTCTAATTTCCTCGCATTATTTGCGTTTTTGTAATTCTTTGGATCTAAGCAACTAAATTTAGCAGCCACATTTTTAAAATGCTAAAATCTTTTATCAGGCCTGCGACTTTTTTCTCTTTGATCTCAGTTGGGAAAGATTCCTTTTGTAAAATGTCCGTTTGTTTTTGTAATACGTTTTTAGGGGAAGTGAATAGAATAAAATAGAATCTGTCATATGAATCTGTATTATAAGTAGCGAATCACTACGAAATCTAGGTATACAATCCTTACAATTTTACAGGTGTCGTGACCTGACAATTATTTTGATAAATCGTCGTGGTTTCATAACTTTTCTAGACACAAGACATTTTCTATAGATAACAAATCATTTTCCAATTTATGGCCAAAGTCTGCTATAGAGGCACAATTGTCATCATGTATTTATGCATAACTTTACACGTCACTAATACATATATTTCTCGCAAAACAATTTTTAATTTTAATCAATCAACAGAAATTTTTTCCATTTGCTGAATAGAAAATTTTTGGAAGGAAAAGCACAAAAGCGAAAATGTAACAAATTTAATTCTATTTCCAATTTATGTTTTCGGAAATGTCGTCTATGCCATAGCTACTGACTTATAACAATGGACTGAGCGTATTGTAATTTTCCTATAGGACAGAATGACACGAGTTTTATAGTTTTTTCTTTCGCGCTATGGCAGAATTGGAACTACCAACACAAAATATCGCTTACTGAACGTTTTCTTATGCCATTTGTTGTTTTTATGTTGGCTGCAGATTCAATCACCGCAGAAAGAATAAGGTAAAAATAGTGTTTCCCACGGTACAGGGATACCAGGTATTCTCATTACGAACCACGTTCCGCCATTTGTGTCCGAATGTATAAGAAAGTGCGGTACAGAGATTCAGTATATTAATGATTAAATTTGTACAATCTGAATTTTGTTGTTAGGAAGGCGCCACATTTGGATGATTTTATCCAGGTGAAGCGATCGCCCCCCCCCCCCCTATCTAGATTAGCTTCTGTGAGGGTACCGTCATATAACATTATGACTGAGTTCGATTTTAAGCACCACACCAATATGTATGTGGGATCGATTAAAGGGGTTTTTGAAAAGAAAGACTTCGATGTTCTTTTTTAAACAATAACTTAATGACTTATCCTAATGGCTTTAATGTAAACTTTAAATTATTATCGAATTTAGTGTTGCATAGAAAAAGATTTAAATTAATAAACGCATTAACCGGCATAATAATTAAGTCAGCACAGTCTATTACTTTGCGGCACAACAGCGGAAAAAACAGCAGAAACAGCGGCGATCGACAGCAGACCACTGACTTATAACAATGGACTGAGCGATTTGCTATTTCATGTGGCACAAAAAATATTGTGTTTCTGTATATCACCGTTAGAGCACCCTTTAAAACGATTACATAAAAACATGTAAAACTCAACCAATCAGATGAAATTTTACACCTGTAAATCGAATTTAATTAAAAAAATATATTTTCTTGTGCCCAAGTGATATTTTAATCGCTTTTAAGGAATTAAACTCATTCCGACTCTAATTTTCAAAAGTTATTCTTAACTGAATCCTGCTTATGGGCAAGAGAGACGGAGCATGGTAAACACTATATTTACCTTATTCCTTCTGCAGTGATTGCATCTGTAGTCAACATAAAAACATCAAATGACATAAGCAAACGTTCCAGAATGCAATATTTTGTGTTGGTAGCTCCAACTCTGCCATAGGGCGAAAGAGAGAGCTATAAAACTTGTGCCATGCTTTCCTATAGGAAAATGACAATACGCTCAGTCCATAGTTATAAGTCAGTGCAGCAGACTGATAGGAATCAAAAGCGACGACAGTGAATATCGTATTGAACATTTTCAGCATAGCGGTAGTCTATTGTCAGGAACTTTTACTGTTGAAATTTTGTGCAGCTGCGATACGAAAAATTTACATGGGTCAAACATCATTTGCAGGGTATTGCGGGATCGTTGAGATTTCTTTTTATTGAATGTCTGCATATTGTATGTTATTAAATAAAGCGATGCTTTCATACTCAGGTTAGCTGTGAATAGCTCACAAAAAAAACAATCTCTACGGCTGCTCACCTTTCATCTACTCAAACAGTTTATCTAAATTTGGTGACAATATACATATGTATACGAAATTTTTTGTTTAACTTAATTTCATTTGTTGGCTTGATTACGTGTATTAGCACCTTTATTCAGTAAATGTACAAATTACTTATCTCATTATAGTATATTGTTGCGTGCGTGGCTTGACTATTCTATTTATTCTTATTCCTGAACCTTCCTGTAGATTCCATAATCGATTCTCCGAACCCGAAGTCGTTTACTCTCCATTGCCAGTAGATGTCACCAGTTGTCTCTTTCTATTGCACGTAACAATATGTATACATATTTAAGCATTGTGTAGCAATTACTACTTGTAAACCATTGCCAATGTATATTGCTTATTGTTTAATAGTACAGTACAATTTTTGTCCAGTTACTTTAGTTTTGCTCACCAGAAGTCACTCTAGTTCAAGCACGCACAGTGATCACTACTTTAATTGTAAAAGATCAAATAAATAGTAAATACTTAGGTATAAGCTAAAAGCTGCCTTTCCATTTGTGCCGTGAAACTTAATGTGTCGCCCGACTAGAGGCCCTTATTTGGTAAATAGGGAATAATCCCTCGATTTTGGATTCACCAAGTTTGCTGTGAGATCACGTGCGGAAATCACAAGGAAATTAATATACTGTTGCGAGCGTGGCCTTTCGGTTCGTTATTTAAAACACAATATTAAATAATTAATATATAAGTTCGTTATTTCACTCTAATCATATTAAAATTCGCAATTCCTCAATTAATCAACTCAACTCTAATTATCGCTAACACTGTACTTGCAATTATCGCAATCTAAGTACACTCTTTCGCTTGTTAACACTGCAACGTCTAAGACAAGACTCTCTTTCTGGCGATGACAACTGTCATATTTATACCCTAGAAACTCTCCGGATTATTCTGGAGTGTTCTATTCCAAAAGCTTCTTGACTGTTGTATTCATTCTTATCCATAATCGATTCTCCGAACCTGAAGTCGTTTACTCTCCATTGCCAGTAGATGTCACCAGTTGTCTCTTTCTATTGCACGTAACACTGCCCCCTTCTTAAATTTGTTCGTCCCGAACAACAGTTGGTCCACGGTCTTGATGCTCGTAGTATTGACACAAGCGATCCAGATGGCCGATTTTTCGTTTGCCTCCTGTACCACGTTGAATCCTGTATACTACGTCATTTATTCTAGTTACTACTGAATACGGCCCCTCCCACTGTTGTTGTGATTTTGGAGAGCATCCCTTACGTCGGTTCGGGTTGTATAGCCAAACAAGATCACCTTCATTGAATCCTGCTGAATTCGCACGTAAGTCATAGCGTGTCCTCATCTGATGGGTACTTACTGCTAATTTCGCCCCCATGGCCCCTTGTACATCAGCTTTTCGTTTCAATGGAGCTCTGACATTACACTTATACATTTCCATTCTGCTGCTACGTGGCGGCCCTTTGTAAGAAGAACACACAGTGCATCTGCTACACCACTTCTCTACATCCTCCCGCATATGTAGCCAATAAAACTTTTCTCGTATTTTAGAAATTGTTTTATTCACTCCCAAATGTTCTCCAGATGCTCCACGATGCATTTTACCTAGAACATCGTTGACCTTTGATGCCGGGACGACTATTTGCTTTCGGAACGATTTACCGTTATGTGCTTCCCACTTGCGTTTTAATATACCGACATGAAGAGAATTCCATTGAGCCCAGTAGCTTTTCAGCTATTCACTCATCCTCGAAATATCCTTCCATTCTGGTTTTTCTATGTCTGCTTTCCAAGCAAGAATATGCGATATGTCCGGGTCTTCTCGTTGTGCTCGATGTCCCAACCTGTTGATGGCTCCACAGTTCCCAACTGTATAGTAGCTGTTTTCTCATTTCCTTTCTCCCAGCCGTAATGCTTACATTCAGGTTCCCATTGACGTTGTACCAAGGCTTCTGCATTTCCATGGATACATCCTTTCCTGTGTAGGCTCTCAAAGCCATAAGGTTGGATTCTAGTCTCCCTAAGAATAGTTTGCTCTTTAGCTCGCCAACTTGGACAGTCTTCTCTCCCTTAATTTTCTGTTGATTCCTTTCGACGGCGTTTCCTGCAGTCGCTTTGAAGGTGTCCCAATTTATTACAATCCCAACATTGAAGAACACTACGTGAAGGGGTGCTCAGTGATAACTGCAATCTATTGCAACTCTGCTGCTCAGCTCGATATCTTTGCAATTCCACTTTTCTCTCTTCATCTAGAGATTCTACTTGTCGGCGTTTTCTGCAGTCTCCTTGTAGGTGTCCTGGTCTATTAAAATTCCAGCATCGAAGAATACCACGCAAAGGTGAGCTCTGGGATGACTGCATTCTATTACAAGTACATTCGTCCACCGCAATGTCTCTCATTCGTACTGCACTCCGCGAAGCTTGTCTGGCGGATTCATACACTAATGCATAGGCTAGTGCTTCTGCTGTTGATTTCCTTCCTGCTAGCCTTAACGCTTGTTGTAAACTTTGATCTGCAATACTGCAATAGCGTTCACAAATGCCTCCATCGCCACTTCATTGAGAAAATCCGCATTCACGCTGGAGTATGAAAGATACGCTAATCTTTCTACATCTGCCTGCAGTTGCTGTAGTGATTCTCCATGTTTTTGAATCCTGTTGTGCAATTGTAGGCGATATACTTGCTGCATGTGTTCATCTCCGTAACGTAATTCTATCGCCTGTACTAATGAAGAGTAATTACGTCGAAGTGCTAACACCAGAGCTATAGCTTTGTCTTCATCATTCCATCCATTTACCTCTGAAGCTGCCTCGAATTGTCTCTTGAAGATGTGCCACGAATTTAGTTCATCAAATATTGGAGCTCTCATTTCCTCTCTGTTCCTCTCTGTTCCTCCAAACGAGTTTCTAGACAATTCTCCAGAGACATCTTTTTTTCGTCCAAACGGGTTTCCAGAGATTTCTTTTGTTCCTCAAAATCAATCTTTTGTTCATCAAAACGAGCTTCCATAGATTTCTTTTGTTCGTCGAGAGAATTCTTTTGTTCATCAAAACGGGCTTCCATAGATTTCTTTTGTTCGTCCATAGATTTTTTCTGCTCATCTAAACGGGATTCCAGAGATCTCTTTTGTTTAATAAGAGAATTGCTTGTTTCCTCAAAAGCATTTTTCATCTACAGAGCTAATGAAAGCTCCAATTTACTCATTAAAGTGCGCAAAACTTGTTCCATGTTCATCACAGACTTTTCTTCCGCTTCAGTTTCTTCCAAGTTATCTTCGAAAACAAATGTCTTAGGATTCTGCCCTTCTTCTATCAAAGCTTGTCTCAGTCGCTCGACGAGAACATTCTTTGGACCTGTCGTTTGTAACGACCGGTACCCTAACTCCACTTTCAAATCCTGTATCCGAAGCTCCTCCAGTTTGCGCCCCATTACTTTAATAATTCTCTTACAGAAGAATATAAACTATTTTCCAGAACTTTCACAATTTAACACAATTTCTCAAAATTAATCACACTATGAATTTTTAAGTCAATTGTCACCACTTTATTTCGCGAATTTATTTCACTTCTGACACCAGTTGTTGGGAGCGTGGCCTTTCGGTTCGTTATTTAAAACACAATATTAAATAATTAATATATAAGTTCGTTATTTCACTCTAATCATATTAAAATTCACAATTCCTCAATTGATCAACTCAACTCTAATTATCGCTAACACTGTACTTTCAATTATCGCAATCTAATTACACTCTTTCGCTTGTTAACACTGCAACGTCTAAGACAAGACTCTTTCTGGCGATGACAACTGTTATATTTATACCCTAGAAACTCTCCGGATTATTCTGGAGTGTTCTATTCCAAAAGCTCTTGACTGTTCTATTCATTCTTATCCATAATCGATTCTCCGATCCTGATGTCGTTTACTCTCCATTGCCAGTAGATGTCACCAGTTGTCTCTTTCTATTGCACGTAACAATACATACAATGCACCTTTGCTCACCATCATCATCAATGGCTTTTTAGATCACAATAGCAGTCCCACTTGACTTCACTAAGCTATTGACAGTGCTAACCATAAAATATTTCCATACTACTTTCTTACTACCTTAACTATAGCTCTCATAGGAATTCTAATCAAATCTGACAAATAAATTAAAATGAAATCCTGAGATATAATATGCTTTCATAATACAAACTTTAACTTATTCCGGCTCCCATTGTTCATTTTAACGAGGCCTGGCTTTATCTTTTCTAAATGAAGTCATGAATTTGGATATACATTGCTGTTGTCACAAATATCGACTGATGTAAATATAACTGCATCAAGTAAGTTTAAGAAAAAAAGACTGTGCTCTGTTCTGTGCTACTGGCCTTATAATACTTGAAAAGTAGTAATCACACAACCTCTATCCTTTACTTATTGCCCATATTTTCTCTTAAAAATCTTAAAATTACTTTCTCTTTTTATTTCTAATGATAGTTCCTGAAATTTTTGAAATCCCTTATATATTAGTGAATTTTGTGTCCTACTTCTATTAAATAATCCTAATCAAATACTTGCATCTGCTCCCTTCAAGTTATACGCCTGAACATCTGATACTTTCCTAATTATCTCCTGTAGATATCTCGGTAGACATCCCTTTCAAATTTACATTAAGATGTATTCTTTGGCTCCAACTCATCCATTTTAAGGCGTCTAGCAACACCTTAGTATTATGCGCATAGCTCTATTTTGAAGCTTGTGAATTCTTTCTAACTTTGTCTTTGTATACAGTGTGGTTTTATTAATACATTATATATTTTGATTGCACTCAATAATATCGATAATTTTCTTCGATTCTTTTAAAACAGGCGAATTTTTTTTCCAATACATGTCTATTAAAGCTTAATTTATTGTCCATAATAACCCCTAGATACTTAATTTCACTGACGCACTCAATTTTTTCACTATCAATTTCTAAGTCGTCATTATACGAACTATTTATGACCATAAATTTAGTTTTTTTAACATTTAACTTCAGTTTATTCTTTCTAAGCTATTTACTTAATTCAATTAAATCCATTATTAAATCGTTAATGATTCCTTCTATATCCTTACCAGTCACAAGCGCCAACGCATCATCAGCAAACACTCTAATTTTTGAATTCCTAAACGCACTCTTAAAGTCGTTTATATATATCAAGAACAATAATATCCCCAGCACTGATTTCTGTCAACTGCTCACATATTTATATTTTTCAAGCTTTGATAGAAAAATGTGTGTCTATATACCTTCCTCCATTTCTTCTCTCCATTCCGTCACTGACCAAATTAATGCTGTCTCGCAATTGTGTTTCTTTCTAAACCCTTATTGTTCCGTAGCTATACGACAATTTTCCTCTAAGTATTTTTCTAGTTGGATTTGTATTCCTATTTCCTCTACTGGCAATGGAGAGTAAACGACTTCAGGTTCGGAGAATCGATTATGGAATCTACAGGAAGGTTCAGGATTAGAATAAATAGAATAGTCAAGAAGATTCTCTAATAGAACACTCCAGAATAATCTGGAGAGTTTCTAGGGTATAAATATAACAGTTGTCACCGCCAGAAAAAGAGTCTTGTCTTAATCGTTGCAGTGTTAACAAGCGAAAGTAATAAAGAAGCGAAAGTGTTGTAATTGGATTGCGATAATTGAAAGTACAGTATTAGCGATAATTAAAGTTGAGTTGATTAAATGAATGTTTGTGAATTTTATATGATTAGAGTGAAATAAAGAACTTGTATATTAAATATTTAATATTGTGATTTAAATAACGAACCAAAGGCCACGCTCGCAACAATATTAACTAGCTACCTGAACCTTTTTGAAGACGTACGTAAAATACGAAAAAAAATTAAAATTCCCACCAATTACTATTTGTCATTAACGTAATAACTGAGATATAAACAAATGGAATGCCACAAATTATAGGATTAGCAAAAAAACAATTTGTTTGAAGGATATTATATATTTAAAAGTGGTACTTTTACATATTCTATATACCTATACTATTTCATATTAAAATCGGATTCGAAATCATATTTTTCATCTGTTGTACCAATGCTAAAGTTTTCCAAAACGTCAGCTACATTCGAAATTTTCTTTTCATTTCGAATATTTGATTTTTTCTTTTTCTTTTGTTGTTCTTTTATAGATTTATTCAGCATTTGATTTCCTGAAAATAAACATAAGTTACTAAATTTTTAAATTGTAAATATAAAATTATATATAATGTCAATGTATTTATAATACGCATGTAGATATTCAAGTTATGCCTGCTGCGTAAAATGGCAAGTTAGGCTTGGTGTAGTCCAGGGGCAAAATCGCAGGAGTCGATATCGGATATATTTGACCTATCACCTCGAAATATACCATTAAAAAATGGTATTTATTAAAAAGAACTTTAAAAAACTGGCAGCGTCCACATATACAGGAGCCACTAACAACTTAGGAAGAATTGATCGCACTTCAGTTACATGTTTAAGTGTGAAAACCTTTGGTTCTAAAAACAACAATAAAGATGAATGTAACAGCGAGCAATGAAGACCTTTTTTTGTTCATATAGATGACATTAATTTTCACAATAATAATAATGACAGTGTCGGAAAGCATGTTAAACTTGTTTCTGTCAAAAACCAATTATCAAAATTCTCTCTATCCTTTTGATTTTTTAAATTGAGAATATACGAAGCTATATAACCGATGAATTAAAAGTATCTTAATTTATAAGTATGGAATTATTCTTATTATTTGGTTGTTTATTAATTAAAAAGAATTTTGGACACTAGAGAGAGTTGTTAGCAGAATAAGAAGTGTCTAGCAAGAGTTTTGATTTTTTTTAAATTGTTCGAAAATAATAACTGCGCCGTGCGAAAAACACTAGAAATCAATAATAGAAAATGAAAACGATTCTAGATCACAGTAGGCATACTTGATAGGTCAATCGATTGAAACTGCGCTACATGACGTAGTAGAAAGCATTGCAAAATCAATAGAGAAAAAAGAATATACTCTAGGTGCATTTCTTGATATCGAGGGAGCCTTTAATAATGTTAGATTATCGGCCGTCAAGAATGCCCTAACTGGCCTAGAAGTTGAAGCCTATACTATATGTATATGCATTAACTCAATGCTCAAGAGCCGCCTAACAAACGTAGAACTTGGTAGCAAAAAGATTAGTAGGAGGGTGTCTAGGGTACTCAACAAGGAGCAGTACTTTTACCTCGACTGTGGTTATTGATGGTTAATGGTATCTTATTTACAAAGGGAGGCTATAAAAGCGGTAGCATATGCTGATGACTTTTGCCTAATCTATAATGGATTGTAAAGCCACGTCTTCAAAACGACATGTGTTTTTGTAATTGCTTTCCACTCTTGCATTTGAAAAGTCATGCTTGCAAAAATATCTCTTCTCTTTCATTTATTTGACGACATGAGCACGAGCAAAGATGATGTAGTAATACCTCAGGTGTATTCAGCATATTTTAGAACCATGTAGGAGAATTTAGAACAAAACAGCTGTAAACTGGAACTTGTACTTTCAGTCTTGAAAGCAATATTTTATATTAGTCCCAAACAATTTCTTAGCTTACTATGCTATAGTATAAATTATTAAGACCAAATACGTCCTTTGATATAATTCTGCAATGAAATCGAGAAAGCAATTACATTTATGATAATTGCCAGCTCAACAACTGTTTAATTTGGCAGCATACCACTACTTCATATTTCGTGATTTATATGCATTCTTCAGCAAAGGATATCGTTTTGATGACGTGGTTTTACCATGCATTGTAGATTAGGCACTAGTCATCCTGGTCTCAGGAAAATTTCTACCGACGATCAGTGAACTAACTCTAAGATCTTTGCAAAAGCTTCTTAACTGGGCTATAAGTTGCGATATAAGGCTTGACCCTGCAAAGACCGAACTAGCCCTCTTTACACGGAGGAAAGTTATTCCGACTTTCGCACCCCAAATTGGGTAACCTTACTCTTGATTTTAAATCTGCAGCCAAATACCTAGGAGTGATACCACAGATAACTAATACCCAGATTTGGAAACCAATGTTAAAAATTTGCTTCTCTTGAGCCAGCCTTAGCTTTTAGTAAAGGCGAAATCTCTAAACATTAACCAACCTATAGTCCAATCGAACAATTTGGTTTCAGCCTGCACTTTAAAAATAAGAAGAAATTGTGAAAACTATAAAAGTTTTGTCCAGATATTCAAAGGCTTTAGCAAAGAATTTAAACAAAAATTATGTACGAAAAACCTTGAAGAGGTTACTACCTACGCGGCATGAATTGACTATCATATCTCCTTCAATATCTGGATATTACTTATCCGTGGGACAAAAGGGACTACAGCTATTTAACCACCAACCAATGAACTAAAGGGTGAAAATTGATTTATTTATTTTAAAAGAGGATGTTGGGAATATTTAAGGACAAATGATACATAATTTAAATGAAATTATTTTTGTCAAATTAAGGTTTATATGAACTAATAACTTATTATTATTAACCTAATGAAAAATATTTTGTGCAAAAAATAAATAAAATAAAAATTAAACGTAAATTTGGCAGTTTGTTGAAAATTTCTGGTAAAATGATAACAGCATAACTCATATTGAAAATACAAATGACGACAAACTGATGAAAAAGCAGACAAAGTGAGCGGACAGAGCAAGTTATAAATGTGGGGATTTCCGATTATGATGTAAGTATGATACAATTTATGTTGTGTACATGTGTGATGAATGCTTGGGTTACAAGAAAACAGTTTAAGAGAAGATTGAATCTGTTTATGAGTAATGTGTGAAAGTGTAGAATTATATAGCAAGAGTGAGATTAAGGCTGAATAAATTTGCGAGCATTTTGTTCCCTTTTTATTTTCCACAATTTTTATTATATTGATTTGAACCCTTCGGCAAAATATTAAAAACTCTTCAGTTCAAATGCTGCTGAAAAAGGTGTTGCGTTATTATCTAAAAATCAAAATCCTCAAAAAACAGTTTTATTTTGGAAATAAGGTGGTGTGTGTGAAATGTATGAGAGTTTGATACGAGAAGTTGTAGTAAGATAAAAAAGAGACGAGTACACCCAAATACGTAACGTGTGCACAAAATGTAGCAAATCGGAAACAAATCAGATATATTTACATTACTCGCTCACAAAAGACAAGATTTTAAATTGAGAATAAACTTTGTTAATATGAAGTTCTTTGAAACTTCCACGAATTTCAAATGTAATAGCACCCCCTTCCCTTATTACCAAATCCGTGCAGTACAACAAATATATAATATATGAATATACCTTCTAACTGTTGTTGCGGATCTGCCTTTTCTTTTGGATCAATTTTACGTTTTCTACTTTTTACATCCGATTCACACAGAATGTCTTCCTTAATTGCAGGCAAATATTCTTCATTTTCTTCTTTTAATGTTTTTAGTTGAACCGGACCAGTTGATACAATTTCCATTACATCTTCAGATTTGACTTGAAAACTATTCAGCACTTCAGTTTCCATAGCTTCGAAATTTTCAACATCAAATTCTCTAGCTTGTTCGTGTACAATTGTTGCGCTAATGTGAGCTGAATTTTCTTCTGCGGATTCTGGAGGTTGCGTACAATATTTTATTTTGCCACTATTCCAATCATTCAATACAACTCGAGCAGCTGCCAAAGCATCTGGTACGCCTCCTTTTAAAACTTTTCCTGCAACAGAAATTGTAATATATTTTTTTATATATATGTACAAATTTAAATATGTACCCATTCTAACGGCTTTCTTAGCAAAGAATTCCTCATAAGAATCGTAAGTAGTTATATCATATAACTTGCAAAAATATTCTTTGCTTGCCCGTTTTAATATCGTTTCTGCTACGGAAAAAGGATCTTTCACATCACTTACTCTTTGAGCATTTTTTAAGACTGTAGGCAGATGATTACTAGAATGCGGGTTGGTAAATACTATCCCTGGGCAATCTAATAGTTTGATTTTCGAATCCAGTTCAACTTCTTGCATTACCCTAAAATAAAGAATAGCAGTTAAAACATTATTCGCTATTGCAAGAATTAAAATTTTGTAACTCACTTTGTAACGCCAGGTGTGCAACCAACGTTACAACTTTTTCCTCTCATCAAAGAATTTATAATAGAGCTCTTACCAACATTTGGAATACCAACTACACCAACGCGAATTGATGTTTTTATTCCTTTATTTCGACAGTAATTTCCCAACATTGACATTAATAACTCTGCACCAACACACATTGAACCTTGGAGAGCTTTTTCAGAGTTCATCTGTTTAAACTTCCTTCGTCCAAGTTTTGATGACTGATCTTGAGTAGATGCCTTGAAAGCTGTTACAGGACCAATTTTTCGAAAATATTTAATCCATTTATTTAAATTTTCCCTTGGAACTAAATCTGCTTTATTTAAAATCAAAACTAGACGTTTATGGCCTGCCATATTTCTAATGGCTTGTTCCACTTCAACGCAACGAGTACCTAATGGATCTCTATAGGAATTATAAATTAATTAATTAATTATATATAGATAAATAACTCTTCATACCGGGCGTCAACGACTTCTAGAACTACATCTGCATTTTCAATAACTTTTTTAAACTCTTTAAAATAAGCTTTTGCGGAATTTTCTTTCGTCACCTCTCCTTTGTAAATTTTCTGAAAAAAGAAATTTTAATTTCAATTAAATCACTGATAAACCAGTATAGTACAATGACACATTTGATACATTATGTAGATTTAAATTGATATAAACATTTTATATGCAAGAGCTAAACAATGAAACTTTCGGTAAAAAAAAACTGATAAATTTTTACAACCAAACAATTAACATTTCAACCCCTTATTGACAATTTGTTACAGAGTGATTCGTAGTTACTGCCTCGTTGATTCTTATCAATAACTGTGTATATAATTTGTATACCCTAGAATCCTAGATGCCATAGGGTGTGGTATACTAAGTTTGTCATTTCGTTTTTAATGCTGGTAGAGCAAAATGGGTTAGACATCCACGAATAATATTAAGTCATTTTAATTTTTGCATATCTGTCTATCCTCACGGTAATTCGAGAACGCCTGTACTGGCTTTTGAAAAAATATATATATATATATATTTATATAAGTTTGAAAATGGGACCAATCGGGTAACTCCTACGTAGGGTTGCCATAGAAAAATTTCGTTTTTCACTATATATTTGGACACTGCTTGTGAACGCGTCAACATAGAGAGCTGAAATTTCTAGTATTTTCATAAAAATAGTAAGTATAATTTCTTGGTGTTGCCACATAAAAATTTAGATTTTTTACGTATACTGTGAAAACGATCAGATAGAGAAATAAATTATAAAGAGTCGGACTTTGATAAGAAACAGCTTATATATTCAACTGAATGTGATGTGGCACCGGCTCTGTAGAGAAATGCCCGCAAATTTACCCTTCTTATTACTTTATCATTCTATGCCGAACATGCCGAAGGCATCACAAAACTTTTATTTCATTTCAATTCCATTCATGTAAGCCGAATTTATCTTTTGATTAGCAAGTTACAGATAGTTTATGGGTCGCTCCGTAGGTCTAACACAAAATTACTTGAAAGAGGAAAAACTGTATAGAAAATTGGCAAAATTATTTGGGTCGACACGTGCTGCGTACGTGCTTATGCTAATTATATAAAAAAATCCTAGTCCTATATTATTAATCACTTCACTTCAGTCACCTTCATGTCTTGTACCCATCAGGTAACGAATCGTTAAATCCGATTGGCGCATCCCTTTCACTTTATGATTTATGTGTATACGCAGCACTTTACTTGCATTCTAAGATTTTGATTGTTTTTTATCCAAACCATAACGCAAAAAGCTTCTCAAATCATTTCAAATCAAATGAAAATGTTCTTGCTTTATGGATTAAAAATTCAGAAAGTACGCTAGACTGACATGCTTATCACTGGCCACAAGCTCGAAATGCTTTTATTTTTGGGCTTTCCCGTGTCTTAGGATATAATCTGCTTACCTCAGTTGATGTATTGCTTTCAAATGTATTATGAATTGTACCACGAGTTTCCGCATCAACAACCATAGATTCTAACGATTCAAATTTACTAGCACTCCTTTGGCTTTTGATTAATTCTCTACGCTGCTTCTTTTCTTCCTCCTGACGTATTTTTGCTTCCTCAACTTCCTTCAAAATCTCTTCTTTAAACGGGCAAATATTCGGGATTTGTATCAGCTTCGCCTTCTTGCTTTTTCCTTTTGCTGACTTCTTTGCCTCTTTTCTTACTTTACGATTATGTTCACGTACCTTTTTTAAAATTTTATATTTTTGAGCTGCTGGAAGTCGTTTTGACTTTTTTGCTAAAAAAGAATAAAAGGTGAATTTACAAGTTAAAAAATATCAGTAAGGTTTTACTTTTCAATCGCTTTAAGGCCATTATTTAAAATTTAAATTTTACAACCCAAATACTTCTCAATAAACACGTGAAGGAATAAGTTCTTCTTCTACACAATTTGCAGAAAGCAGTACTCCTCATGCGTCAATTGCTAAATGTATTAGCCAGGGCCCACACGCGAGGAATTATAACCGTTTTTTTCTGTAAAGTCAGAAACACTATACGATGCAGTGCAGTGTTGGAGAAGTGTACTGCACTATAAAGCACATTGAAAGCCGTGCAGTGCTTTGACAATCATTTTTTGAAGATTTCATAAATAAATTTTTTGTATTGTGGATTCATTATTTTGAAAAAAACTCTACCCATTTATCTTCTAATATCATTTTAAAATTAATTAATCATTTCAAAATTGAACACTTCCTCTATTCTGTAGTATTTAACAAATGTCAACTGATGCAGTGTGCAGTGTTTTAGAAATTAGCCTAAACGATGCAGGGCAGTGTATGTGAATTTCTACATGGTATTACATGAACTCTAAGGGCCGTATTCACGAAGCCATTTAATTGAAATTTAATTTAATTTCTGTTTCAGTACTCCCGTTAGAGAGGGTTAGGCTCACTTGAATTAAAATTAAAGTTATATATGCGTTATTATAACATAAAATAACCCAAATTAAATTTTAATTTAATTTTAAGTGTGCCCTAACCCTCTCTTACAGGAGTACTAAAACAAAAATTAAATTAAATTTCAATTAAATGGCTTGGTGAATACGGCTCTTAGTATACCCTTTAGATTTCATATAGGGCATGATACAAAGATAACAAGGTATGGCCGACTCTAGGGGATTTTTTTGTGTTGCTACGTCATACTAGTATGGCTACGAATGGTTGTAGTAACTTAGCAAAATTATTATGATGATACGTCTAGTCACAATTGTAGTAAATGCGCGTGCTTCGAGCTGCGAATTAATATTTGCTTTGTCAGTTTTAAGTTATTTATTCAATGGTTTTAAGAAGAAGATGTAATTGACAACTGTCAAACCTTGACAAAATATAATATTTTGGGTAATATTGAATTATTAAAATAGTTTTTCTTTATTAGAATAATGTTTTTGAGGAGTGGAGCAGAGTTTTTATTGAAACATTCTAGAAATGTTTTAATTAACAAAATTCGGACGATTCGTTTTAGTCCCAAGTGCCTTAAAGTAGAAGATAGAAAAGAAATGTTGGCTTCACTTCCAGCGAAGGATGAAGGAACTGTAGGAGAAAGATCCATTGACATTGATTCGCTTATACAGAGGTTAGTACAGACTTAATTCGATTGATATTCAGTATAGTTCAAGTTTCGTTTAGAAATGCAAAATCCTTTCCTGATGCACAAACACCCCAACAACTATTCAATGGAATTCCTTTCAGTGAAACTCCTATATGTCACATTAAGGTTTCACCTAATAACACAATTATAACAGTTACTGATCACAAAGGTAAGGTTATTGCTCTATGTAGGCTCATCAAATCTATTAATCTCTCTCAAAGTCAATGAGTTTTTATAATAATCAATTATATGTTAATCCATCAAAAAGCATGTGAAAAATTATTGTGATATTTGTGATTTGATAAGCTATTCGCAAAGTTTGAAGAAAATCGGTTACAGTGGCCGAATCTTGACTTGTTCCGATAGTTGTTATAATTGATAGAATAAAAGTTTATAAGAAAACTAACAAAGGAGCAACGAACAAACTCATTACAGTAGAAATTAATATTAGTATTATACATTAAGATAATGACTGCAAACAATAGAGTCCATGCGTTATATTGACACTATAGCCAAAGATAATGGGCAAAATAAACATAATAATAGTAATGACAGACGATCTAAATATACGGTGCTTCAGGTGTTAATGATATCTCAGCTCTGATTGAATCGCTCAATGTAACTCTGGGTGATATTTCTGACTGGTGCCGAACTAGTGGGCTAGCGATCAATCCCTTAAAAACTCAAGCCGTAAGATTTTCCATTAATGATAATGAGCATATTGCTAATGACGCGCTTCCCAGCCTGGTTCTTCTCAACGAGATCATCCCTCTCTCTACTAGACCTGTCAAGTAACTTGGTCTTCTCATGGACCCCATCTCACATGGCGGCCTCAGATTGGCAAAGTGTGCTCCCCTGACTGTCAGAGGCCGGATTGATGTGAATAGGCCTTTAAGAGGTGCAATATTGCAATTGAAATTTGTGTAATTAAGTAGGTAGGAGTAATTTAAATATATCCTTAAGTTAGGTATGCTACATACCAATGTAAAGTGCGTGGACAAAGTGAGCTGAAATTTCCTAATCTAATGTGAAGCGCAATTCTTGAAGTGTGTGAACTGTGTTAGAGCAAATGCAGAATTAAATTTAAAATTGGATGTTAACCACTATGCTTTTGACTCTGAATGTCATGTATATAAAAGAAAGCTAAGTGTTGAAAAAAAAAGATGGCTGTAGCAATTAAATAACGGAAAAACAAGCAATGAAGTGATTTTATATTATCTAAATGTGCAAGGTTTTCTAACTAACAAAACGGAATTAGAATTATTAATAAAGGAATGTAATCCATATCTACTACTTTTATCAGAATCGCATATCACGTCCAAAATTGAAGTCAGCGAGCTAAAGATTAAAAACTATGAGCTTATTAATTGTAATTCTGATTCGAGACATACAGGAGGAGTAATGATGTTTGTAAAAGAAAAAAATCAATACAGGGTTGCGAGTATGGATAAGCAAGTGGGTATGGCATGGATTCTAAAGGTATATACAGGGTTTTCCAATAAGAGGTGTTATTTTGATATTCAAAGAAAAATGCCATTTTTTGAGATAAATGATCGGATCTTTATTTCATTATAAAGAGGAAGGTATGCCGTTAATAATGGATAATAACATCAGCCAAATGACCACCACGACCACGCCTACAGGACCATATCCTTTTCATGCAATATTCCATAACCAAATCGCAAAGTGGCTGCCCTATGTCCTCGATAGCCTTACGAATTCCATCTTTGAGGTCTTGAATCGACGCTGAGCTGTTGGCGTAGACCTTCTCTTTCACGTGGCCCCAAAGGAAGAAGTCGCAAGGTGTTAAGTCACAAGATCTCGGTGGCCAATTGTGATCGCCTCTTCGAGAGATAACACGGTCCGGAAACTTTTCCCGTAAAAGATCAATGGTTTCGTTGCTTGTATGGCACGTAGCGCCGTCTTGTTGAAAGTAAACGTTGTCCAGATCAATACCATCCAATTCCGGCCATAAAAAATCATTAATCATCTGTCGATAGCGCAATCCATTCACGGTAACTGTTGCTCCAGCCTCATTTTCGAAAAAGTAAGGTCCAATGACCCCACGGGACCATAAACCGCACCAAACAGTCACACGTTGAGGATAAAGAGGCTTTTCAACAATAACTCTTGGGTTTTCCGAGCCCCAGATGCGACAATTTTGCTTGTTGACGAAGCCATCGAGGTGGAAATGGGCCTCATCACACAAGATAAGTTTTCGATGGAATTCCGGATCATTTTCATGCATTTCAAGGACCCAATCAGCAAAGACTCGACGTTGTTGATGATCGGCCGGCTTGAGTTCTTGACCCAAATATTTATGCAAAATACGGTGTAATGACGTTTGTGGAATGCCTAATTCCAAAGAACGACGAGGAATGGACAAACCTGGGTTTTCTTCAACACTTTCGGCTACAGCAGCAATATTCTCGGCTGTTCTTGAGCACGTGCACGGGTTTTATTCTTCACATCACTAACTTGTCCCGACTTTTTCTACCAATTTTTGTATTGCGGTCCGACGAGGTGCTTCACGACGACCCAAAAATGTTCGAGTTTTACGAACCGTCTCTGCCACATTTTCACCATTTTTATAGTGAATTTTAATAATTTCAATGCGTTGTTGATTCGTGTATCGTTCCATTTTTATTAATGGCGTAGTTTCTGCTTGTCAAATGTCAAAAAATGACAGCTCCAAAAGTGACATCTACCGAAATAGCGGGCTAATTAAAATAACACCTCTTATTGGAAAACCCTGTATATGGATAAATAATCAAAAATGGTCAATTGTAGTTCTGTACAGGTCTCCAGGCAAACCTGTTAGTGATTTTAAATCGTTTTATTCGAATTGGTTTGCCCAATCAATGGAGAATGAAAGTAATAGTATTGTGACTGGTGATTTTAATATAAATTTTCTAGGAACTGATAGTCATCACAATGTTATAAGAAATGTTATAGCTGATCAAGGTATAAAGCAATTAGTTACACAACCAACTAGAACAACGAGAGACTCACAAACTCTAATTGATTACGTGCTCACAGGTGTGGATATTATGGATGTATCTGTAAATGTTGATAGGAACCACAAAATAACAGACCATGAGACTCTCAAAATTAAAATTAAAGCTAGAAGAGATAAATCTGATAATAGTAAGACATCAAACATTATAAAATACAGCAAAACTAAATTTGAGAATCTCTTGAATGAAGTTAATTTTGAGAATATTTTCCTCATTAATGACATTGATGATTTGTCAAGCTCATTCGATGAAAAGTTGAAATATTGCCTGCAGAGGATGACGGTAAAGAAAATTTTTACACAAAACATTAACTTTCATTGGTACTCGCATGAGTTAGAGAGCATGAAACAAGGGAAGATAATTGCATACAATAGAGCTATTTACAGTCACAGCAGGGATGATTGGGATAGGTACAAAGTCCTTAGAAACTCGCATAAGAGGGAGA
Source organism: Dioctria linearis (assembly GCA_963930735.1). Taxonomy (NCBI): domain Eukaryota; kingdom Metazoa; phylum Arthropoda; class Insecta; order Diptera; family Asilidae; genus Dioctria; species Dioctria linearis. The sequence goes on along the minus strand of OZ005741.1, from coordinate 211,624,573 downwards.
TAATAAAAACAAAAAATTGTTTCATAGAAAAACAATTAGAAACGCATTCCGGAGACCAGAAATGGCTCTGGAAAGCAATTAAAAATCTTGTTATAAGTAAAGATAAAGTAAGGGATTTTAAGGAAGTCAGATTTGACCAAGAATATATACGCGACCCAGCAAAAATAGTTAACAAGTTTAACATATATTTTATCGAGAGTATTAGAGCAATTAACGACTCTATTCCCACTGTGCAATATATAGTACTTTACCAAATAGGATGACACTTTGTAGATTTAGAATGACATACTGTGATACAAAAACGATCTGTGATATATTGAAAGAGTGCAATAAGAAGAAAGACTTCAATGGCCTAGACTGTGATATAATCTTCCAATCAATAGAAATATTGGGTCCGGTGTTATTAAAAGTTATAAACAGACAGGTATCTTTCCTAAAATTTGGAAAGAATCGATAGTCGTCCCAATTGAGAAGGTACCTAATACAAGTAATTGTGAGGAATTTCGTCCGATAAACATGGTGCACATAGCTAACAGGCTAGTGGAGTACATCGAATCTAATTAATAATTAGCAGAAGAACAGTCTGGTTTTAGAGGTATACACTCATGTGAAACCGCCCTTAATTGGATAATATTTGACTGGAAGAAGGAATTGGATGCCGGTAATGCTGTTATAGCTGTATTCTTGGATTTTAAACGACCTTTTGAGACCATAGACAGACAAATCTTGTTACAGAAGCTTTCAATGTTTGGAATAGAGGGAGTGGAATATAAGTTGTTTGAATCCTATCTATCAGAGCGATCACAGAGGACTAAGGTGAATAACATATTCTCAGAGTCAGTCGAAGTTAACCTTCGTGTACCACAGGGTTCAGTGCTAGGTGTGATTCTGTTTCTATTATATATTAATGATGTCAAGGATGTGATTAGTTATAGCAAAATTTCGTTATTCGCGGATGACACTTTAATATATATAAGTGGTAAGAACATCCATAATATGTGTACTAATTTAAATACAGACTTAGAAAGCGTTAACAACTGGTTAAAGATGAACAAATTGAAGTTAAATATTGCAAAGTCTAAATATATAAAGTTTAATTGTGTTGATAGTATTTCTGTACATATAGATGGAATTAATGTTGAATGTGTGGATAACCTTAAATATCTCGCTATTGTATTAGATAATAAACTGAAATTTAAAGAATATGCTGACTATACATATATGTGGTAAAATCGCCAAAAAAATCGGGTTTTTACGTAGAATAAGAAGAATGTTAAGTGTGAGGAATGCAATTATGTTGTATAATGCATTGGTTTTGCCACACTTCCAATATTGCTCAACACTATTATATGCGAGCTCGAATGAAATAAAGGAACGTCTGCAATTATTTCAAAATAAAGCTATGCGCATGATTTTAAAATGTAATTTGTACACGCCGATCCAGTATATGTTGGAGACCCTACAATAGATGAATGTAAGGCAGCGATTGACATATAATGCAATCGTTTTCGTCTTTAAAATCAAGCATAACCTACTCCGGCCTACTTAAGTGGAAATGTTGAATATGTATCTCAAGCGCAGCCGTACAATTTAAGGCAAAATAACAACTTTAGGCTAAGAAGATGGAACAAGAGCAGCACACAAAATTCTTTGATGTATAGGGGACTACAGTACTTTTAATAACTTGCCAACCGAATTGAAAGCAGAGCATAGAATGAATTTATTTAAATTAAAGCTAGCTGAATTTATTAAAAATTATTATGATAATGTTTAAATTTTATTTATTTTTATATAAGCGGTCAATTAAAGTAAATTAAAATAATTAAGTCTTAAGTACTAAGAATTATAAGTAATTGAAATGTTATTAGAAAGTTCTTTAAACTAATAAATACTAATACTACTACTACTACCTATTTAATTATACCCTGGAGGGAAACTCGTAGAATATGCCATTCAGTTTGTAACGTATATAAATAATGATGGTTAAGCAAAATGGATTAGACACATATAAATGCTTCGAATTTTCGAAATCGAAAACTCATTCATAGGATTGCAATAAAAAATGTCATTTTTCACTATATTTGAACACTGAATCAAAACCAGACCTGTAAAGTGCTTAAGGGGGAATACCAGTGAACAGAAAAATCGAATTTTTATCCAATCCATGGCTATAATGGTTTGAGCATGAGAAAAAAAATTATTTGTGCTTTATGCTTTTAAGCTCTATATCCTTTGCTCAGGTAACACAAATACTACTAGCGCAGACTATATGCAGATGGAGAATTGGCAGAATTTCCGTTCTACTCAGCCCTTACACAACCAGCCTGCGGCAACATCCCCAACCCACCTCCTCTAGAAATTGGTTAGAAATTTTTTGATTTTGCAAGGGAAAGTAATTTTCAAAAAAGGAGGCTAGGAAAAAAAATTTGCAACTTGAGAAATTATCATGTCATCACCTAATCCAAAAATCGTTAGTAAGTTTTTAATGGAAGAAATCAAAAGTCTAGTGACCAAATTTTATGAAGGTGATGAAATAAGTCGTGTTTACCCGGAAAAGCAAGATTATAAAATATTATCCAGTCAATTAAAATAAAAATAAAAACGTTAATTAGTGCTAGTTAATTCTGTCTTCATGACCTTTGCAGTCACTCATGGCGGTAATTTCAGTGGAGCATGATGAAGCTAATAGCATTTCCACCAAAATTAATATTCTTGAGCATACGGTTACTTTAAAAACTCATATCTGTAAAAAACGAGGTCGAACATATCTGCAATTTTGGGTACATACGTATATAGACATTGGCGTAACTAGGGAGCCCCCCCCCAGGAAATTATGAAAATTAAAAACTTTCGTTAATTCGTACAATCTTAGGCCTAATTAAATTGAATCTGTTCGGATCAGAATCGAGAAGGACTTACCGAGTTTTTTTCTTCAAGAAAACCTATTAAAATCTTTTTTAAATTTTTAAAAACTATTTTGAGATTGCTCTGACTCCACCACTGAAATATATAAAATGGACTGCTGATACTCCTGAAATTGCTTACATTATTCGACATTATTATGGGATAACTTTTCTATAGTTGTCTCTTTTTGGTTTAACTACTTTATTCCGCTGAACTTCAAATAATAAATTCTATACAAAATCGACCATAGTCCAGTTTCAGTTTAGTGGTTTTCCCACTGAATATATAGAATAAAAATGGATGGCAATACAATATTTGCAATCCTTTCTCTGCCCCCATACCTACTTTTAGGGACAGGCAGGCAAAGATTGCTTAATTTTATTTCTTTAAAAATCAAGTTTAATAAATATTTTATGTTGTAGGAGATAAACTCCAAGAATAGAAATAATTTCGAATGCATCTGTAATTTGTTGAACTTTTAATATGAATATTAAAGCGAGGGTAAAACTTGAAAATAAGATACATAATTGTCACACCCCTGTCAACAAAAGTTGACCCATATGAAATAGAAAATCAGGCAGTCCATGTTATATATGTCAGTGGTTTCCACTGAATTTTGACAAAGGCGTGATCCGTAGGAGAAATCATGCAGAACTATTTTGACAGTTTGTGCAGAAATTTCAATTGATAACCTTTTGATATTAATGAAATTTTGAAAATTTCGTAAAACTTTATTTAATTTTCCAGAAAAAAAGCTTTTTAGATTCTAATCCCAACGGATTCAGTAATAAGGCTGATTATTTTTATAAGGAAGAAATATTTACTGCGCAATTAAAAATTTCAATAATATTCTTCTTATGTTATATTATGGAATAAAACTATATTAGCACTCCAGACAATAAATACTTTAGGAAACCGAGAAATTCACAGAAAAAATTAAATTTGTCTAGAACCTACTCGAGTCTCGCAAAGGAGAAGGCAACCGAAGGGAGCAAAAGACTTTCTGATAGAGTCCACTCTAGGTTAAAGTAATTTAGTAGACTTTGCATCAGATACAAGGCCATCCGAATATTGGAAGATAATTATTTACAACCAAGTGATGGACAACAATATGCCTAATTTCAAAAATAGGTTAAAAATCTACCTTTGGCACAGTCAGTTGACTCAATTATAAAAGTTCCAAAAGAAGAGCATTATGTAGCCATACACACAAGGGATTACTCGCGCGTAATCGCGTACGCTCCTCGACCATACAGGAAAGCCCGTATGTGTATGCGCAACAACACGAACCACGCTTAACTCTGTAATGCCGTTTGGAAAACCGTGCGGTTTTCCTGTATGATTTTTGTCCATACATGAACGCGATTGCCTTTCTGGTTTTATTCAGCGCGTGCACATGGTAACGTTAACACCGTTTTAAAACTAAGACAAAATTATTCACAAAATATATAAAATAAGGTGATTTTTGAGTGATTTTTTAAAAACATTTTAAGATGTCTGATATTAGATGTGTTTCTAAAGACGTAATTATAAACTTAATAGACATATATAGAAAGCATCCATCTTTGTGGAAAAATAAAATCGAACGAATATAAAAATAGAAATTTAAAAAATACGGGTTACGAAGAGCTTGTTGAATTCTACAGAAATTTATTTTTTTTACCTTCATGTATTCCTTACGGAGCACTTCAAAAATAGCTCGACAGGTTTCAGGTATTATACAACCTAAGGCTTGTGCAGAAATCGCCATCGACAATTTTAAATCTTCATAGCTTCGACCTTAATGTTGCTATGAGTCGTACTTCTGCTGAAACTCTTTCTCTCATTACAGTATTTTGTTTTTCAATATTTGGTTTAACCAATTTTAATAGATTATCAAGTGTTTCTGCATCCATTCGTAAATAATTATATAAATCTTCTGGATTATTTGTTTTTAGCTCTTTAAGTAATTTTCTGTCACTGTATTTTCTTCTATTAATTAACCAATTTTTTTGCCACAATTTTCTTTTCCGATTTGATACTTTAAATTTGCAAAAATTTAAATACATAAACGCAGTAACTATTGCAGTTCTCTTCTTTGAAGCCATTTTGACCGACTGATAATATTTAAGACCTGGAGCGCACAAATTTTGCACACCTATGCGTCTGAAATGAGAACAACAACAATTTGTTAGGGAAAGAATGTGTGATGTATGGGCAAAGAGCTTTTATCAGTGTCGTAGGCAACCCTGCGGGCAATGCTTCACACAATAATGTAGGGGATTGCGCGAGAGTAATCCCTTGCCTGTATGGCTTACTATTGCAATAAATTTTGAAAGACTTCTGCCCAAATTTATACAAGTAGCTGCAAGCAGCTCTGGGCCTTTCTGTCAGCTTGGCCGGCTGAGAACGGAGCTTTTCCATCGAGTTAAAACTTGCTTAAGAGCAACTGATTCAGGAGAGGTTTTCGAACATGGCACTAATGAACATTGAAAATGAGATAATTGAAAACAAACTAACAGGGCAGCAGCTACTAAATAAATTTGCAGAAAACAAAAAAACGTAAGCTAAAGCGTACACAGACTTACTATCTCTTTATTAGTGCTTAATAAAAACGTAAATAATTGATCTAAACTGTGAATCTAACTTCAGACCTGTAAAGTACTTAAGTAGTACCAGTATCAGGACCTGGACTTATGTCTTTTAAGTCCTGGTACTGGTACGAAAAATTCACAAGTACAAGTCCCGATATACTGGTACTTAACGCACTTACTACAAATACCGCCATAACGCGAAGTACTTCAGATCTTGTAAATGATATAAATACGCCTTCTAATAATAGAGGTTATCTGCATCTCGACAACTCAAGAAATCTTACCGCCTTCAGTAAAATAGAAAGATAATTATATACTATATATAATTATAATATATGAGTAACTGTAGGACAGAAATTGACATGCCAAAATCCGCTCACCCTCTTCCTCCGCATTTGCAGTAGATTGAAAGTGCTGATCTAGTTTTTTTTTTTGCTTCTTGGGAGCGAAGTTAAAGTTTCACGTAGGAAACTACATATTACAAAAATAGTGACGCGATGTCTGCGACTTGTAAAATGAGAATTTTTTATTTATTTTTTTGTATGAGGATTAATTAATTTTTTGTGTACAGACCTATTTTAGCGGAAATTATGTTCTAGAATTTAGCTTATGTTTCTTGTGGGTTCTGTAACTTATAGATTCTCTGTACTCTCTGTAACTTTAGGAACTTTATGGTTTTTTTAATCTATGCCATTTCATTGGCTCTAAGCGTAAGCGTTCAGAGCAATGCATAACATATTTTGGTCAAAGCTGGAAATACTCATTAGCTGGTATACTTCGCAAACAAAATGTTTGTTAAAACCTATGTACGAAAGTTGGGGGACCTGGCCCATCCCAGATAAAAGTCCTAGTTACGCCAATGTATATAGATAAGGCTTATGACATCAAAATAAATAATACTATTAAAAAAGAAATAAATATTATCAACAAAGGAATTTCGTGTATTGTTGGTTTACTTTTTTATGAAAAAGATAAAGTATTTGGCTTCATTTGATATTTGGATCAGAAAAATTTGTTGCTTCATTCTCGAGATATGATCATTGAATAAAGAACTAATATCGGGTGAAAACTTAAGCTATTCGGCCAAATGGATTAGTGTTCTGTGTTTGTATTCGTTTTGTCATGGCAGTAGTGAAATCGTGACATTTGAAGGGGAATATTTTTTATAATCCAAATTGCATTCTTGAAAAGAAGAAATCTTCTGACATTTCTAGCAAATAAAAAAATCGATCATGATTGAAACTTTCGTATATTTCTCTGTTTCTGTTCTAAAACAAGAAGATATTTCTTTTTAAATATATTCACTTGTACAGATTTTCTGCCTGAATTTTGGAGATTGTTTCTCCAACATTGCACCGCATAATTCGTCACTCTAAATTAATAGATTAACAGCTTTAATTTCACAAAACATTGAACATAATCAAAATATACACTTCACGCTTCCGAAATAACACGATTTCAAATATTTAATAAAACAATTACATTTAAAAAAGTTTAACTGAACACCCGGAACTCTGAAATCTTACAATCAGACGTGTCATTGAATTGCTTACACACGTACACTGTATTCACACGATACCCCACTTACTAGTTCTTTATTCAATGGGTATGATTTGTTGAAAATAACGCTTCATCGTGGAGTGTGTTGTGGGAAACAAAAAAATAGAATAGGACGATCTATTTTTGTATTCCATACAAATTCGGAGAGTTTTATCCAAATTGGAAATCATAACGCTTCAAAGTTCGGTTTCGTGTGGAAAAGCTGTAATAAGAATCAGATCGGGTCAGAAACCAGAAAATCCAAAGTCAATAATTGCCATATGCCTGCAAAAGAAATCAAATCAAATAATGCCAAATCCAAAACTTTCTAAGTCAGCAACAGAATATACATACACTATATGTATACTATACGCGCAGGTGTACCACGTAGCAATACTTCCAGTCGAGGTGGCCTCAAATATTTCGCAAAAAAAATTTATTTTGCATAGAAGATCATAAAAAATGAAAAAAATCAGTGCAATACTTTCGTAAAAGCACATCTAAGCAAAAACAATTATCAATTGTGTTTTTGCTAAATTTCAAATGGCAAAGATGGTAAGATGTGGTAGGTTTTCAATATTCGACGCTAGTGCATCTATGGTAAACATAGCCGCCCAGCATACCGAACTTCTATATCTACTATATAAATAATCAATGATTTAGAGTAGTTCCAATATCGTCCACATACGACTCTGAATTCACATATCGCAATCATGTAGAAATTTTTCAATTTTTTGTTCGAGCTTACCTGGTCTATATATTATTTAGTATATGCGATGGGGTTATTTATTAAACGTTCATGAATTTGAGTATTTCTACATTATAGTATGTAAATGTTTCCTCAAGAAGGTTTGTATATGCAGACGTAGAACATTGACAGTGGTAGACCGTGTCAATGCGAATAAATATTGTATGCGCAGTGTTAGAGGGGGGCGAGTGACACAATTTTAAAATTTAACGGAAAGGGGCAGTACTGCCAATACCGAACTACTAATCGATTTCATTTTGATTGAAAACGAGGTTTTAAACTCCGAGGGATCCCCCGAACGTAGGCCAATTCAGGCGCTCATAGGTCCCAACCGGACACACTTATAAATTTAAGTATTGTCCCCCAACCCTCCTTGCCGGCATCGTGCAACTCGTCTAGGAGGTATGAGCCAAGAAGTCTGTATCGTATTTCTGAGAGTGCCGGGCAGTGACAAAGGAAGTGAGTCACCGTTTCGGATTCCTCTCCGCAACGCCTGCATGTAGGATCATCAACAAGTCTCATCCTGTGATCGATTTCATTTTAATTTTTATTCTAATAAAAATTTGTCAAGTTATCCTGTTTAAAATTTTAACTTTTTATAGGTGTACCACGTTTGATTCGTTCATGCGGAATAGAAGGTTTTAAAAATACAAGAAAAGGAACGAATATAGCAGCTCAAGCCACAGCTATTAGCATAAGTGCGGTATGCATGTCATAAATTATTATAAGAATGTACAAATGTAACATTATTTTGCTATTTCAGAAAACTGCAGAATTAGGATGGAAAACCCTTAGAGTTACAGTTCGAGGGCTTGGTCCAGGTCGTATGGTAATTAAATTTATATATATATAATTGAAACTATTAACATTGACCTTTCAGTCGGCAATAAAGGGCCTACAAATGGGTGGATTAAATATTATTTCCATTACCGATACTACGCCAGTTTCTTGGAACCCTCCTCGACCCAGAAAACAAAAGAAACTATAAAAGTGTTGTTAGCTTAAGCAATTGAATATAGGTACTTATAAACAAAAAATTCAAATTGTATTGTTACTTTAATTACTTTCACTCCACACATCCAACTCCTTGCTTGTAACCGATTTAAAACATTACATAATCGCTATGATGAATAACCTTATAACTTAGTTGAACAGGAATTTAGGTTATTGTCAAATTTGAATTATATCACCTCTGTACACCTACAATTGGGATCAGGAAGGGAATAGAAAAGGGAAAGGAATTGCGAAGGGCGGAGAAAAAAAGAAAGTCAACACTGACTCACCTGAATGTTGGTGGGACGATTTTATGCAGTGACCCCCGTTTATGGACAGTCCCTATCACCCCATGGATATCCTGGGACAGGTGTATGGACGTATCTAAAAGAAAACCGAGTTGATACGAGAAAAGAAGGCCCCGGGAGAAAAAAAGAGGGAGATTTGAGATTTCTGTTTTTATATCCTAGATGATGAAAGATGAAAGTTATTTTGATTTTTGCATCTCCTTCTCTCGATCGCAGAAATCAAATGAAGTTTTTTACTATTCCGTATTTTATTATTCCATTTTAATTAGACATAGGATTCACTCATATTCAGCATGTTTCAACTGGGCGACCGTGGGAAGCTCTTCCCCCTCCTGCTGAGGCGGCAGACGTGCAGGCAAGTATTAGTCGCTTAGTGCATTGTATGGAAGACTACGTTCTATCTTTTATACATAATACTTGAACCAATACTTTACTACGATAACTAATAAAGTTTTGTAGAATAACTAATAAAGTTTTATAGACCAACTGATAAAGCTTCATACAGTAACTAATAATAGTCATATAATGACTAATAAAGCAACCATAAAGTGTTATAAAATAATCTGCGAAGTTTGCGATAAAGAAAGGAGATTCGGGCTGGTGTACCTTCCAGTAAGAAAACTGAAGCACTCCCAGTCCTTTGTGGTCATACTAGAAACACAATTTATTTCAATGTTCGTATTTGTTGAATCCATGTATTATTGGGGGCTCTTTTTTATTGGCGCCGACAATTATTTTGAGGACGCAAGTCTATGCACATTCGAACGGAATTTCTCTTAAGATCAGATGTCGTGGGTCGTGTCACACATTGGGCGCCCGCAAAGATGTTTTAAGACCGGCTAGCTCAGTCGACCATTTCTCAGTGTCGTCTGATTCACAGGTGAAACAATTTGCAACCCCATCTTGGTGTTTATAACACTCTGATGTCGTTTCGTTTGAACATCAGTTTCGCTCTAGAGGCAACCCAAGTGCTGTCAAAGCGTTCTTTTGGCAACCCAAAAAGCATAAGGTTCGCTCTGAAAATTTTCTCGGGTACACTATGAGTTCACTCACACAAGCAAAGTCTAGTTGTGATTAGATATTAATGTCATTTGACATTATTTTAAAGGCAAGAATTATTATTAAGACCACTCAACTATTATTATATTATATTATCCTCAAAATTATTGCGCAAACCAATTACCAACCACTTTCCGCACAAAATTCATAGCTTACTTTGACGTTAGTATACATACACAAACGAACTTTTTCGGGTGCACCCTGAAATAGTTCGATTGAACGGGGTTGCCTCCAGAGCGAACCTGGATTCTCTAGCGAAAACGAAATAAGTTAGAGCATTCTGGACTCTGGTGTTATCGTGGTATGACGTAAGTTATACACATTTTCCAGCATCTTTGTTGACAGCCAAATTGTCCGTCATTTTTACCATTGATCATGAAATATAATTCTTTGCTGCCACACCAAAAACCAGCCCTTATGAAATACCGATCTTTTTTAAGTCTTCGCGGCCGTCCCACAGCACTCTCCACTACTGGAAGTCAGGTAAACTTCCGAAGAAGTTATCAACGATGTTAAGATAGAATGATAAGATGGAAAATTTTGTCTATGAAATAACTATGTATTTTGGTCGCCAGCTCTCCGTCTATTTAGGGAAGAGAATTTTTTCGTCAATAGAGGTTCGATTACGTTTGAAAAAAAAACATCGTTCAAATTTGTTGTGTTATTCTGCGCGCCGTAAAATTTTTTACCAAGAATATAATTGTTTCCTTCTAAAATGTGACCTGTTCTTTAAAAAAAAGTAGAATTACCTCAATATCTTCTTCCGTTCTATAATATTTTTATGTTATCCCAAGTCCATCGTTAAACACACTGTAGGTGTATGTTTCCCATAATTCTGAGTACAACAACTTACTGTAATAAAACTGCAATTTACTGTGTCCCAGTTGTAATTTGATATAAATCAAGTTACAAGAGTGTACAAGTATAGTGATCCCACCATGCATTTTACTCTTTTATGACATGAAAACGCTCAAATAACGCAAACAGAAAAGGTAAAATAATAAAAACCATGAATTAAAATTGACGGAATTTTTATAAAATTATGATTGTGACTATTTGCAAACTTATTTGGATATCTAATAATATACACGAATTTTCACTGATCTTGTGATTTACTACTAAAAACTTGGTTTACCACACTTTATCAGGGGTGGCCAAACTTTTGACCGCTATGGGCGACCTGTTCTTTTTTTAATTATAAGCAGCGATCTACCAACATGTGTTAAGTGATCATAAGAAAAGTAGTAATTTAAAACAACCATAGATAATACTAATACATATTCAATATCAAGTTATTCTATTAAGAGAAAATAATTATTTTTCTCACAAGCTAATTACTTTATAAATAAAACAAAATGTTCTTTTATTTTCTTATTATTAATGCAAACAATGTTATTTTAAATACATGTTACCTATTATTTTTTTTAATTTTATTGATATTTCTTCTGTGTTTGAATCGGAAAAATAAGTTAAGAAAATATATGAAAAATAATGAAGAATTCTATGCTGCGTTCATCTTATTTTGGTTTTATTAATGTTAATTGCTGAGAATATCCGTTCTACATTACTAGAGGAATCAGGAAGGGATAACATTTCAAAAAAGAATTTAGACAGTTTAAGGAAAATTAAAGAATCATCGTCATTTACCAAGCGATAATTATACCCTAGATGAAATCTATAGGGTATACTAAGTTTGTCATTCCGTTTGTAAGACCTTGAAATAATAATGGTAGAGTACGGATTGGACACCCATGCATAAAATTAAAAGTTATTTTGAGTTTTGCATGTACGTCCATCCGCCTGAGCACACAATAACTCGAGAACGCGTTCACTTAGAAAGCTGAAATTTTGTACACGGACTTTAAAAAATAAAAGTAAAATTAATTAAATTAATTAAAATGAGACAAATCGGGAAACTCTCTTGAGGTTACTATACAAAACTCGTTTTCCATTATATATTTGGACCTATCTGGGAACGCGTCAACATGAGAGCTGAAATTTGGTACATGGTGTTTTTATAGTAATAAAAAATAAAATGTCAAAAATGGACTAAATCGGGCAACCCCTTCTTGGTGTTGCCATATAAAAATTTAGGTTTTTTACATATACTGTGAAAACGATCAATCCTAAACATTTTTATTGTACTAAAAACTTCTTCAGAATACGAAATCCTATAAATTGGCTATAATCATTTTGTCTGTCCGATGAACCGTTCTAGAAATATATGCGAAAAACCACTTCAAAAATCAAATTTGCGAAGATCGGTAACCATTTTTTCATTTTTTAAAAAATTACTCATCAGTTAGATTTTTAAAGGGACTAAAATCAAAAACGAGCAGCTCTCTCCATTCGTCGTCTAACTTTTGTAGATTTGTAACGAGGAACTGGAATAAAAAAAAAACTTAAATTAAGAAAACATTTGTTTGATGTCTAGATGTGTATACAGACCGCCGGGCGACTGAGAATTGTTACTGGTCGACGCTTTGGCCACCTCTGCTTTATACATTTCATATACATACCTATCTTGCATAGAGATAATGTCTCACATTCATTCAGACAGACAGACAAACAATGAAGTACAAAATGCATAAAAAGTTATAATAAAAACAATTTAAAAAATTTCCTTTACAAACATTTATAATTTTTATGTACATAATTTGTCTTATTTTCATAGAATTTCTTTGTAAAGAGAGAGTATTTAGCAGATCTTTAATTGCGTAAATTGCTCTACTTTTTTATTCTTACATCGAGTGCTGATCGGCCACAATTTTCTTAAACTATTGGCTTGATGTACATAAATTATAATCGCTTTTAATGAAGGTAAATTAGTATAGAGATAAATGAAGCCGAGGAGTACAAAGCTTCATCAATTCAGACGTTGACTTAGAAAAATGGAAAGACTAATTTCTAAATGACAGTTTTTAAGAATTCTTAAAAAAAAAAATTAATAATTAGAAGATCAACATCTAAGAAGTTGGAGATGTAAAGTCCTTGGCCAAAAGAACTGACATTCTCGACGTGATTTTCATACCTTATAGATGGTGAAATCATAGTATATACTAAATTTGTCATTTCGTTTGTAACACATAAAAATAATGATGGTAGAGCAGATTGGACTGGACATCCACCCATATAGTGCTGCTTAAATTTTGCATGTTTTAATACGGGTAGCCAGAAACATAATATAATGGAATCGAGAGATGATTATGATTTGTTATGTGAGTATGAGTAGCGACCCATTTTGCTGTCTACTTTGAGTTTATGACTTCAATCTACTGATATGTATATAAATGGACTGACTGATCTTCTATTTTATATGGCACCAATTTTGAATTTTGAATAACGCTCTCATAGAAAGAGGAACATATGATGCTGACACTGATACCACAGTGGAAAATAATGGTCTCACGGAAAGAGACATAAATATAGAAGTGGTATGATATGTTTGCATGCATATTTGGTTCAACGAGCAGTCCATTTATATAGCTTAGTGCTTCAAACGAACAACATATGCTTAAAATTTGTAACTCATTGTAAAGAGGGACTTTATGTTTATTCAAAATTGTTTAATTGACATTAGTAACCAAACGTTTTCAAATAAACATATAGTCTAGTTACTGGTCGCATGACAAAAAGAAATAACAAAGTTTGTAGTTATAGTAGTGTCGGTTCTAGTTTTAAACAAACAAATTGTTTCATATCACCATCTCGCCAGGGACGACATTTTAACTACCCCTTCTATATATCTTCAAAGTTCACATTTGTATTTTTGTTTGTAAATATGGAATGAAAAATAGTTTACACTTACCCTAAGGATCGATGCACTTTTCCAAAAGAATGACTTTTTATATTTGACACAAAGTGTTTGAAATTGCGAGAAATTATTTTTCCAATGCAGGCGATGTCGGACATTATTCGTTTATTTTTAGAATTTTCTGATTTACAAATGTTTTTTTCAAACTTTCCCGTTTTGACTAGCAGTTCTTCTTTTGTACTATTGATTTCTAAAAATTTACACGTTTTTAAGGAAAACTTGGGACTTAATTTATCGATTTCTCGTATATGTTTGCTTGGTCTACAATATTCCAGTTTTAAACTATGATTGCAATTGGAATATCTATCTAATAAAGTATTAACAGCCTTTTTTGAATACGAACATAGAGATATTCTTAAGTTCTCTTTGTTTTCGAAAGTAGTTGTACATTTACCACAGCTACTACCACTACCACTCCCACCACCATCTTCACCATCTGGACCTAGATAATGCAAATTTGGAGGTTTACCACTTCCCGATGAGTTTTCATTATTCTGTTTTATATTGCTGGAATTTTGCAAACGTTTGCTTGAATCAGTAATGACAGTTTCAATGCAGTCCATAAAGCTTGGAACACATGAGGGTTGATAAATTACTGCCGAGGCATGTCCGGACCTTCCAGATGTTAAAGGAGTTCCTTCTTCCCATTGATCTAATTCGGGATCATATACTTCCACTATTGATAAAAAACTGGAGCCATCAAATCCTCCCATGGCGTACAACTTTCCGTCTAAAGCAGTTAGGGATAAGGCACTTCGTGCTATTTTAATTGGAGCAACCATTTCCCAAACTTGATTTTCAGTATCAAATCTTTCTACTGAAGCCAATTGTCGTGATCCATCAAACCCGCCAACAACATAAATATGTTGATTTAATGCTGCAACACCTATTAAAAATGTTTAATTAGATCTTTATTAATTTTTTTTTTAATTAAATGATTCATACCTGCTCCACTTCTGCCAATTTTCATGGAAGGTATAATTGTCCATTCATTATTTTCTGGGTGATAACATTCTACAGAAGCAAGCCTTTCATTTCCGGTAAAGCCACCAATTGCATATAAAAGACGATTTACAACAGCAACACCTACTCCTAAACGTTTTGAATGCATCGGTTGAACGAGAGACCAGCGGTCTTGTTCAGGATCATAGCTGAAATAACAAATGTCATTCTCCACACAAAAACTAAATTATGTATTTTTACAATTCGACAGAGTTGTGGTACTCACACCCTGCAGAACCTCCCACTGCATATAAAAGTTCATCCATAACTGCTACACCGACTCTATGTCGGGGAACAGACATTGGTGAACATGGTCTCCACTGTTCAGTCACAGCGTTATATCTACAAATACATAAAAAATTTCTGGTTATTACACAAAATAAAATCAATCAGAAAATTAAGCGGAAACTAAAATGTTTTGGTATGTAACTGCATGTTTCGATCAATAGTATTGTTGAACTTATCAAGTGAGCTACCTGATTGGACTGCATGTTTTCTAGACGTAGTTTTGGAGCTTTGCGTTTCTCATACAAGGAAATCAATTTTTATTATGAAATCGCTTACCTGACAAGATCAACCTACTGAACCCTTAGTTACACACACACATTTTTACATGTAACACAATGCCGTGTAGGCATTGTGCCAGTCAGGACGTTTACTACAGATTTGCAGGTTTTGGCTTGAACTGTGTGCAACGACTGCTATAGCTACAGCGGAGTTTGCTTTGGAGCCGTCCGTATACAGGGTAACGTTGTACAAACAAAAATCATTACATTAGTTTTTAGCTAACACTATGTAACTCTAGCAGTAAATGATTTCTACTGATGTTCTACAACATCCATCAAATATGTTATAGCACTAGTTAAGTAGCCGCCTTTGTAGTACAAAACTTGTAAAATCAGAAGAAACATCCTTGTAGTGCCCAGATGGCTTCGTAGCCGTGGGTTAATCAACTTTATTGTATCAGGCTTTACAGGGTTGTACAATAAAGAATTCCTTGAATTTGAAAAGCGATCGATAAAAATAAGCAACTGTCTGATCCTTCCTAGCATACATACATATATATATACACGTCGTTTTCTACAAAGCTTTCTACAATGTTCCAGTCTGACATTGGCTTGGTGTCTAAAGAACAGTTTTACTGTTTTACCGTTCCCTAAAAAAGATTTACTCTGATGTGACCGCTAGGATATGAAGGAATTGGTGGAAAATAAACTGCTAACCACATGGGTAGGAAATTTGTTCTTTTTACATATGATCTGAACCCGCAAAATGGGATAACCAAATCAATTCACACAAGAAATTATCGTACTGGAGAGATAGCCGCGAAGTCATAAAACTAGACACAGACGTCCAAACATCTCAAATAGACAACTTTGTAAATTTCAATATGAATTTTACTCAAATTCAATTAATTTGGCGCTTGTGTCGAGTTTTGTGACCAGTACCCAGAATTGAAACACTTAATCATAGACATATAATGTACAGACAAGAAATAGCCGCAGAGAAAACTGGAATGACAAATGTTAGCTATTACTTTCGAATGTTTGGCAGACTCATGTTAAATATTAAAGGAAAATTGTTTTGCTTGTATATATTTAGATGTATTTTAATAGACCTGTTTGATAGAGATCATAGCCCTTTATTCTAGAAATTTCTATAATTCAGCAGGTTTTTAGACCGTCATCAGAATTGTTATCTAGTTCTTAAGTTCGTAGGTTAAAGCCAGTACAGGCTAAGCTTGGTATACATACACTGGGAGCAAGTGTATTCGAAATTTTTTTGTGATATCAAACTGCAAAAGTATAAAAGTACACCACTATTCAAATTGTATAACAGCAATTTCACCCTTAGATCTAGTAGCCAGACATACTTTAAAGTCGGCCAAGTTAATTTGTTAACTATGCTTTTGTTTTTCGTATTCTTAAGTACATTGGAATTATAAACATATTCAACAATTAATTCCGCTAAGCATGCATACCACGAATTGTTTTTTAAATGTCAGCTAATATTACGTATGACACGCACAGGGTTAAATAAACAGAAGCAAATGAATAACTAAGGAGTACAGTAAAATTGGAATAAACCGGACTATTTCTGAAAATTATAAAAACTGAATTAATTTAATACAAGCTTGCAGTGGTGTAACTCTAATATTGCATTTGCAGACTCTCATCAGAGAGCAATAATTTTAGAATAAAAATATGTAATTTTCACTTTAAACTTCTCTGAAGAGGGCTGGGAGAGCAATAGAATATTACGATTACAGTGTAAAGGTCTAAGCAGTATTGCAACGGCGACGGCAGGCTATTGCTATAATATGAACAATTTTTTCCAGGAACGTTTTATGAAACGTGTATTACATAGGAACTTGCAGTTGCAGTGCAGATTTCTATGCAATACACGCTCAATAAAACGTTCCTGGAGAAAATTGTTCCTATTACTGCAATAGTCTGCCGTTTACCGTCGCAATAGTGCCTAAGGCGTTTATTTTACAATGCAGGGAGAACCAAAAGAGAGCACAGTTCACATCCTTTATGAGGCCTCTCGGGTGCATGCAATTTTATTCTCATTTCCTATTGGGAGCGGACACGTACTAATTGCACTCCAACCCATAGTTAGTGTTTGTATGTAAAACATTAAATGCACAATGACTGACAAAAAATATGCAAAGAGACGTTAACATCAAAGTGATCAATCTTGTTACGATGCACTTGACTCAAATTTCCAAAAGTTTGGTCTTAAAAAGTCCACATGCAACGAAGGCAGCCCGCTCAAGTTGTAACTTCCTTCCTGGAAGGAGTTTTTTCTAAGCATAAACTGTGAATCTATATTTAAATTTGGAAGATGGTGTACCAAGAATACACCAACAACAACACGATGTTTTTCGAGCAAATGCATATTAAAAAGCTGTGCCCGATCCGCATATGTTGAAAGAACACATTCGATATGGTCGACATAGACATTGTATTATAGAGATCAAACTTGGCTAGCATTTTCAAGAACTGGTCTAACGAAGCAGTTGTATATGCTTATGGTTTTGGAAAGGTTTTGTTGTGGCATAGACAAACTAATAACATACAAAGACTGGTCAAATAGAATATAAGATCGGCGATACCTCAACTGGCGATGACGTAACCAAAGGGTAACCCAGCAATGCTTCGCTCCAATATAAAGTCAACGTTGCCTCGACCCGATGAAAGTAAGCCCGCCCACAATTTTTTCTTAGAAATTTACTTGAAATTTCTTCCTTCGATTTTATATGCAACAGCAATTCCTCGCTCCAATGTAAAATCAACGATGCATCGACCTGATATAGGGAAGGCCTCAATTATTTCTTAGCAATTTACTGGAAATTTGTTCTTGAAAATTGTTATGCATTATTGGAGGCAGACAACGGATGCTTGGACGGCTAACAAAAAAACATTTATCCCGTTCACATGAAGCGAACTGGAGTTTATTAGCGTACTTCGGAGTGAGAAATTCACCATGTGAACTATAACCGGACTGGAATTATCTACATCGGCGTTAGGTCGGTAGTGGAGTGGAATTAATCACATGTGAACACTTGAGTGGATCGAAGTGGATTAACGTTTGGATATTTTTCGGTATACTTTCATCCTTTGTGATTTCATACAGTATTTTAGAAATTGTAAAATTACAATTCTTTCCATGATCCGTCTTTCAATACTATAAAAATAGCTTCAAATGACAGCTGACTTTAAATTGAGAGCTGCCAATAGAAAGATGTCTCTCTCGTCGATTTAATCCAGTCCATCTCATGTGAACACTCGATAATATGCGAATTAGGACTATTCCAGTCCAGTCCAGACCGCTTCATGTGAACGAAGTGGCAGACTGGAGTTATTTTCAGATACAATACTTTCCTGTAAGCCGTTGCCAGCCTCCAATAATGCATAAAAATTGTAAGAAATTTCCAGTAAATTTCTAAGAAAAAATTGAGGCATTGCTGGCTTACCCTTTGGTTCGTCATCAAGTGCAAGTCGAGGCAAGCGTTGTATATTTTTGTTCAAATTGTAAAATCTTTGTACATTATTAGTTTGTCTATGGTTGTGGAGTTTGTTGGACCAGCGTTTTCTAAGCCGTACAATTATTCGCAATTTTTTCATCTGAAATAACTGGAATAAATTGTCCATTCATATGCGAATATTTCTCATTAGTGTCGAAAAACGAGACAAACATATTCTTTATTTCGGATGAGTCACTACTGGCAGAGACGTAGTCACACTTGGAACAAATTTTACAGAATTTTGATTACAAAAAAAAAAATCTCAAACTCTATCCCATGAGAGAACTATTATGGGCGAAGAGTAACTCCAGCAAGCATAGAGATGAAAAATCATCAGCGCGATAATTGGAGGATATCTTCCGGTTATCATCTTCGAAATATTTGAGCAATACAAATGTATGAATATTGCTTTTAAGTTGCTTCAGAAATAATTAGATATGAGTTCGGTAGCTTCCAATTTAGTTTTACCTTTCTTCCTCCAGACGATATTGCTTACAATTTCAGTTTTACCTGGATGGGCAATAAAATAGCAAAAGAAAATATTTGTTTTCCTCCTGGAAATACACTGATGAAAAACCGTTTTAAATTTATTTTTAATGAAGAAGATGCATTACCTGAAAATTTAGGTCTGTTCATTCTGGTTTAATAAGCGTTTGGAGTAAATTATAGTAAAGTTTCCTACATATGTATATAATACTTTACTCCTCTCATTTATAAAGTTGTATTAAAAATTATTTAATTCCTTCTATTACCAATGCGATATTATCGAGACATTTTGGCGATATCACTTTCGTCTCTTCCAGGCAATGCTCATGTGATACTTCAACAACGTGATTCCTTAACGATATCTTCTTCTTATCTTCTGCAGGTATCGCTTTCGTATTTTCTAGATCATACGAAAGCAGTTCTTCACGAAGTATTGCTTTCGTGTTCCCTAGATATTACGAATGCAATTCATCAAGAAGTATTGCATTCGGGACACATCCTTCCCAGAGGAAGTAACTTCCGGAATATAGAAGTTGATAATCTTCCGCGATAAAATTTACCTTCGCGGGAATATGATGCGCGAATCATCCGTGTATCATCTTACTTGCTGGGTAGGGTAAGTATTACTTTTAGGTGAGTACACATCTCGGCAAAAGTACTGCAAATGTATTATTCCATTGCTAACGAGCTGTTTGACGTAAAGTGGTGTTCGTTCATAAAGATGCCATGGAGAGTGTAATAGGCAAAATGGCTGTTATAATGTTTGTGACAGTTCTACCAAGCAGAATGGCAAGGGAAGTGGATCAAATTGTTGTTAGCTTTGTTTTTGCAGAAATAGTTTTGCTTGTCATTTTGCCTCTTTCCTCTAGTACAAATTTGTGCATGCTGTCAGTTCTCTTTCTTCCATTTTAGATTTACATAGGAAGCTTTGCATTAAAAATTGATTATTGTGTTAGTTAAAAATGTTGAAAGAGAATGAATCTGTATGAATCAACAGAACTATGTCATAATTTAGTTCTGTGCATGATAACAAGGTATAGCCGATTCGTTAGGAACTTTTTTTGTTGCTACGTCATAAGGTGACTAAAGTCATTTCCAGCGAATTTGTTTTGAGTTTTTCGTATTTTATTGACCGAAATACGTTTTGAATATATTAAAATATTTAAGAAAATATTAGTTTCTTCTTTTAAATCACTTCGGAAAAAGTAATTATGTTCTAGTAGGAAAGCAAAGAAATTTCCAAATACAATTATTTTTTCACTTTGATAAGGACGATTGAAATTGAGACGAACAAATTTGTGACAATAGTCGTCAAATGAGGCAAGCAACCGATTGACAGATAATTCGGTCATAGCTTGTTAATCTTTGTATCATGGTTCTGTGCTTATAGAAAAGGAACGGAACAGAACCATTTAAAGTGTTTGACATTTCTTCCATTTGATAAAAGCATGTATAATTTCGTAAAAATTGTTGTTTATGAAAAAAAAATCATTTTCCAACAAAGGCCTCTTAAACTCAACTATTATCAGCTCGTCCAAAGTGTAAACAACACTTTCACGAATACAAATTAAAATCGATGACAGATTGGGATTTAAAAGTTTGGCCCGAGAAAAAGAACGAATTGGATTGAAAAAATAAAAAAATCATTCTGAACGAGAAAAGGAACGCATCAAGAGTCACATATAGAAGTATCCTATTCATGTGACAGTTTTGACAGAGCTGATCTACTGTATGAATATACTGCGACGTAGTATCGCATGATATTTGGCTAAATGTTTTCTTCATATTAATAACATCGGAAGAATCCTGGGTCGCTATTGAATGCCACCCGCTTATTGTTGATATACTCATCATAAAGTGTAGAAAAAGATTCTCGTCATTAGATCTCATATAATTTTCCCATAGTGTGTTTTTTCTTGTTGAGATATTTTAGATCGCTGTTAAATGCATCATCTGTTATCTCACTCCTTTGCATTCCTGAGAGTAATATCTTCATTGTCTGAAATTCATATGATAATGGTGCGTTCTGCAATTTCCTTTTTTTTATCCCCACAGTGATACTATAATCTAGTCTAAAATTTAACATATCCGAGAAACCTACGTATGAGCTACCAATAGTGACTTCTTCCAACTAGAAACAAAAAAACAAAATTATTCGATAATTTCTAATTTACCTATCAACCCAATCAGAATCATAAGAGGATCCAATAGAATTATTACGGCCACCCACAGCATAAAAAGTTCCCTTTAAAAATGCAGCTCCCAGGCCAGAACGAGGTATCCTTAACCGTGGCAAAGTGGTCCACGACTTGTCATCAACATTGTAGGCTTCAAGGGTGTCTAAAGACTGTCTATAAAAACCTCCCGCGACAAATATCATCCTAGTTGTATTAGGCGTCCTCTCCTTCACTACTGGTTTTTTGTGTAATGTTAAATCTCTAAATATTCTTGCAAGGTATTCTCTGCAAGCTGGTACTTTCCGAAGGACATCGCAGTTCTTCATTTGTTCTTTGAGAAAATTTGGCGTTAAAAATTGACAACGAACCGCGTAAAGTATATGCTCCATTTTGGGGTAACGATTCTCTTCATCGTATTTAACCCATTTAAGAACTGCATTGTATACCTCTCGCTCTTCTTGAACATTTAATTCATCCCTTCTTATCAAAGCTATTAGTTGGTAAGCTGATAATTGTAAAAATTCCTCCTCCTGACAAATCTGCAATAAGATTTTATGATTCTACTTATAAACTCATTCGTCGTATAAACTTAAAAACAACAACCCACCTGTGTAAAGTGCCTTTCAATGAATTGATTTGCTTTTTGTTGTAAAGAAACACAGCCATGTTGCTCTGCAAAATTAGCGATACCAATTGAATTGGTCGGATCCAATTGGCGTTCAAGGAATGCGCAACAAGCTTCTATTACATTAGGCACTTGAAACATTGTAGCCGCAGGTAGAAGTTGACATACCGTGACTTCCGTTACACGAATATGGCCTGTGTACATAAAGTATATTATTCGACCCATAGCTGTTGGACAAACCTTTTAAGAAGTCCTTTGCGTTTATTATTATCTTTCCAAATGTATATAATATTTTATAAAAACATACCCCTTGTAATTTTACTCTCGTCATTTCACTTTCCTTGAGTCCACCTGTGAACATAGCTTTAAAGTATGGACTAGCAGCAGAAAGTACTACTTTATGTGCGTGAAACAGCTCATTTTTTACTTCAAGGATAACATCTGTTAACATTTGATGAGATCGCATCATAAACATCATTTTCAATGCTTCCTTGGCATAATTCGACATGCAAAATGTCATGTCATCATCCTTTGGATTAAGATCGTCATTTTGAGAGTACGCGCAGGATCCAGATCCAAAGTGCGATTCGGCAAACTTCTGCGATACATTATCCGAAGCCATAAAACTTATATATTCTAAAACGTTAAAACATACATTTTATTTTTATTTTATTTTTTAAACTTTTCTTAATTTTTCGTATTTACGACCAGGTCAGCGATAATGGTATAAGAGATATGAGATTCGAGTAGAATAATAGTTACGTTTTGCGTGATATTACGGGTTTGTTTCTCAGATAAATAACTGTTCTAAAGTACATATTTTATATGCTTACTTTGCAGGTAATTAATTGCAGTGAGCAAACAAAGGCGACTTTATAAGGAAGACAGTATGAGGAAAAATTGGGAAAATTAAACTTTTTTTCTAAAAATTATTGCGTGGCGGAATTATTTGACTATCCGAACCAGGTTAATACAAGCTCGCTGCAGTGACACGTTTAATAGATATGGTAGATGTCAACAATACATGCTTTTCATCACTTGGTCGGTGTTAGTATTAGTAGATATGTGAAACTAAACGTAAACCGAACACCGGATAAAATGACACGCAACACAGAACAAAAAAAATTTAGAAAAGTTAAATATTATATAGATGCTTTTTTAAAACAAACATGCTTAGAAAAGTCTACAACACTATTCCCAGCCATATTGTTAACAGTAATGCACATGCGAATAATAGGTTCGTACATGTTAAAATTAAACCTTAAGGAGTTAACATGCAACAGAGGTAGCCTTCTCAAATTGTGTGCTTATTTAGAAGCTTCAAGCGATCCTCATAAGATGAAAGAATTAATGAATTATTCCATGGTAGGTGCCTGAGAGCAAATCCCAGGAAGTTCCGCTGAACAGACTCGATACGGTCGATGTGTATACCATACAATGGAGACCAGACCAGGCTAGCGTATTCAAGTAGTGGTCTCACAAAAAAAATGTAAAAACGCAATGGTATGGTAGGATTCGAAAACTCTCGGGACCAACGTTTTATAAAACCCAGCATAGAACTACTTTTGATACCATATAGTTTATACGGGAGATAAAATTTAATCTATGGTCACATTTGACACTCAAGGCACAGACAACCCACACGGCGAATCGAGAAATCCGAGAACTCATAATCATAGGTGATTGGTTTCTGTGGAAATTCATAATCTCACATTTGTCTATATTGAGTACCAAATTATTGGTTTTGCACCAATCGTAAAATCACAATCGCTAATCTGCCGCTCATTGGCACAGCACAGCGTAGTGCAGGGTAGCAAAGGTTTTTGTAATATACATAAGTAAATGACCGACCGCATATTGCTTCTGCTGTGTGCATACCCGTTATCTCGGAAACCGTTAGGATTCCCCCTCCCCCTATACAATTTTTTGCTCGTCTTAGAATAACCTATCCGTAGCCTTCGGATATTACACCACTTACGGACACCCTGTATGTGAAGCAGCTGAAGGCTGAAACAGATTACACTTTAGTGCGCGGCGCGACAACGCGGCAAAGTGAACAGTGAAATTGTCCCGCCGCGCTGTGACACATTGCATTTGGACTTTATATAAAACAAAGTTACAATTGGTTTTCAAACAGCACTAAATGGCAAGTAGAATACAGAACTTTATATAAAGCAATAACGAATAGAAGACCACTAAAAATAGATAAGCTTTCTGGAACACGTTGGCTGGCTAGAAGTGAAGCTATTGTAAAAATTTTAGAGCAATGGGATGCTCTTCAATTGCACTTTCAAATAGCAAAGGATAAAGAAAGGTGCTATATGGCAGACCAGCTGGCTATGATGTTTTGTTCAAAAGCAAACAAATTATGTCTTACTTTTCTTTCTTATATATTGAAATCAATTACGGAAGTTAATAAAATGTTTCAGGCGGACAATGCCGATCCTTTAAAACTATTGCAAGAACTCCACTTCCTAGTTTTTGGTTATGTAATGAGAATTGAATGCATAAACTTCGAATATTCCTTTCATATATCTTCAACTGAAGTTAATCAACAGGAACTAAAAGTAATCAAAGAAAGATGTTTATGCGAGCAATTACAATGTAGAATTCCCGAAAATATAGTATGGCTGGAAAAACTTTGTATGTTCTCTCCGGTTATGCAGTTTACCAAATGAAGGCGGATATATCAGATATTGTAGTTTAAAAATGTTGTTGGCATAAGAAGTATTGATTCCACAATTGATGAATGGAATCTGATTCATCTTCACCAACGGTCGCAACTTAATACAGCTAAACAATTTTGGGCTGAAGACTCAATAAAAAAAATGCTGCTGGTAGTTTGCAATTTGGTAACATATCCAAACTAGTTCTAAGTTTATTGAGTTTACCATTCTCCAATGCTTCAGTACAAGAGCTTTCTCTACACTCAATTGTGTAAAAAATAAGATAAGAAATAGACTAGCTGTTGAAACACCAGATAAAATAATGCGGGTACGATTTTCAATGAGGCCTCATGGTTGTACACATTTTATACCCACAAAACAGATGTTACAAAAATTCAACTCTGAAGAACTTTACAAAAGTAATTTGCAAGAAGATGATGACGTTCTCCAAGCGTTTTCATCCATTTAGGTAAATTATATTGTCTATGCAGAAGTTAAATAACACAATATGTACTTTTGATTTTTTACAGGACTTCATAATTTAACATATAAAAATGTATGTATGGATATCGAATGTATGGACACATGTGCAAATTATATTTAAATAACAATTATATTGAGGTAAATAAGCTTGGGGAATTTTTTTATTGTGCCTTAGTAATTTGGGGAAAATTGTAATTCGGACGGGGAAAAATTCAATAGTCCGTCTGGCAACCCTGGAGAGATGATCAAGGCATATAGACACGACAACGGTCTACAGAATACAAGGCCTGTGCACTAAGAAATGACAAATTCGGAAAATTGTATATTTCTGCGGTGTTTCGAAAAGTGTACGCATAATTTTATTTAAAATGAAAATTTAAGAACAGTTTACTATATTACACAGTGAAATCGCAGTCTGTTTCTTTTAAAAATATGGAAAAAATATTTCATAAAATTTGCTAATTTGTGCCAAAATTTTTATATTTTCTCAAATAATTGAGATTAATTTGTTAATAATTGTTTTTAAAATAAAAATATATTATGGTAAGTACTTGTTTTAACCAAATGTAGCAAGTTCAATTCAAGAAGTAGGAAATTTACCTGTAATAAAATGTTCGGGTAAATCGTGAAAAGGATCGAATTTATGACATTGCAATTTAATTTTTAATTTTGTTATGCTTTCCACAAGCTCTTACCCACTCGTTCTTATGTTAAAGAAGTACATATAACAATGTATGTAAGCCGTCGTAAATAGTATACATACATAAAATAAAATACTCTCTCTCATATAACAAAAATAACTAAAACTTCTTCAAGTTTTGCCGGTTTTTTTAACTAATGATTCCAATGTATTCATAATAATACATCTATCTTTCTTTCAATGTAATAAAGTATTAAAAAAGTCTTTCTTAAATAAAAGCAGTTAAAAAAGAGATGATTTGGAGAGTAAAAGAACGAGGCTTATTTTTCTTTTATAGGTAAGAAAAAAAGTGTCTTCTTTAAAAAATACAAGGACCGTGGGATCAAGGAGGAAAAATGGATCAATTTTGGTCCAATTGGATAAGTGGCAGCCCTGTGACTGTAGTAGCTGTGTACACTTAAGTGCTGAATGAAAATCTTTCTATGCTGAATGTCGTTTTAAATTTATCAGTGAGAAAACAGTTCTTTTGAAAGTATTGATTTTTCTTAAAAATAAATGAATTTTTACATAAATTCACTAGTATTAAGGTAACTACGGCTTAGAGAAAGATAAAGGTAAATTTAAAAATTTAATATATGTATTTGAAAATTTTTAAACATTCTAGTAATTATAATAAGAAGGAAGTTAAGGGATTCTCAAAATCCTTTTGAAACTATTAAAAAAGAACGATTGGTTGAATTTTTATTGGTTTCCAAGGTCTTGTTATCATTTATAATGAAAGTGGTGATAATACGTTATCAGAAGCAAGACGGTTTGTCAAATAATTATTAACAACAACTTTAATCATTTTTGCTTACACCAAGCATACGCAAGGCTACACATTATGTTTTTAAATTCTGTAGTTTATTGAAAATCTCCCGTAATATTGTATTTCTTAAAAAAAAAAAATTTAAGTAAACAATTTTAAAATAATGAGCATTCATGGTATCTTATTTCTGCGTTTTTATTTATTGAGGTGAATTTCGTTACTTCTAATTCTAATTTTATAATTCTTACATTTACTTTTTAAAAATTCACGAGCAAAATTGCCGTGAGAAAATATTTTATTTTATTTATTTTTATTTATCATAAGCAACTTAGGCTGTTAGGCCCATAGTATAAAAACATTGTTACTTAAGCAAAGTAATAAGAATGGCAGAGTAATCCAAGAATAAACAAAAAGTAAAAAATACTAAGATTAACTTAATTATAATTATGCCGAGAAAACGCAGTCGATCGATATTCAGGTGCACTACCTATTGTCACGCCGAGCCGTGTGAGATGGGTGTATCAATGCACGAAATAGGGAAATAATACGAAGAGCATAAAAAAAAGTTAGATTAGATGACCATTAGGTTACCGAAGAGCAAGACCAGCACGATCTGTTAAGACTTCCAGTTGCGAGACATTCAGAAAATCAAGAAGGCGCGATCTAAATGCCATCAAACTAAGCGAGGAGTGAGCAAAATTCAATCGGTTCCAGATAGGAATAACACGAACAAAGAAAGAGTTTTTCAGTACATTGTTACCTGTGGAAGTTCCAGTATATAGTTCCGCCCCATAGATGAAGTGGGAAAACAACAGCTTCTTCCTTATAAACGTCGGCAGATACATATTAATACTGTAAAGTTTGCGAAGACCGAAACCTACCCTGCAGATGCCGTAGTTATTAGGTTCTTGATTAAAATTTCCCGAACCTTAGAGAGTGTGGGTAAAATAGTTATAGGCCTAAAATCCTAGGGCTGTGATGGAATAGGGAATGGGAATAGAAATTACCTTGCCTGACTTCCAAGCAGTAGGTAAAGTTGAAGTGGTAATGATGGTGTTAAAGAGATGAAGAATATGGCAAGACAAGGAAGGAAAGACTAGCTTCAGAAATTTTAAAGGGATGCCATCCAGACCAACGACATTTGATTTAACACATGAAAAAGCGTAAGAAACATCAAAAATGTCAAACTTTTGAAAAGGAAAAGGAGTCCTCAGCGCGGAGATGGATGAGTCTGTTTGCAGAGAGGCAAACAAGCTGTTCATTTCATCAAGGTCCATATCATGCAGTCCTGAGTTGGAACTCCAAAGCTATGAACTTCCTCACGGAGAGCTTTGGTAGATAGGAGGCGCCAAATATTGCTGTTCCTTGGGCCATCTTGGCTTTACGCACCTCCTTACGATACCTATTCCGATACTACGTAAATAGTCGCCATCTCTCAGGCGTACATTACTCTGAGTGGGCCCAAAATGCAAGATTACGTAGAGCCTTCGATCTCTTCATGGCTGGAGCATGATACCAGTTAGACACAATTATCCTTTTTAAAAATGTTTTAAGGGGAACGTGATGATTAAAAAGTTGAAGAACGCGATTGTTAAAAATTGATAGCTGTATGTCTACATTGTTAGTTTGATACATATCGAAGAAGTCCGCTGACAACGCGCAGTTTATGAGGGCCTCCAAATTAACCGCCTATGTAATCACGATAAGAGCTTCAGTGACCTGGGAAAGGGGAACGTCATATGAAGTATATATAAAAGCGTGCTTAGAGATACCCGGCACTTGAAACTGGTTCCGAAACTTACCACGCTCAGCAGAGCTCACCAGGAAAAAGTCTAATAAGGACTTACTAGAGTGAAAAACATCGAATTGAGTAGGCGCATTATTATGAATAATACGTAAGCTATGCCCAGCACTGATATTCGTAGCTCAAATCGAGGTATACGAATCAAGGAGATTATTTTTGAAGTCTCCCGCAACAATGGTACTTTCGTATCGCGGCGAAATGCGAGAAACAATATCATCCAGTTTTGTGAGGTCACCATCGGGGAGATAACAGACACCAACAAGCACCTTGACTGACCCAAATGCCAGCTCGCAGAAGATGTGTTCAATACCATTGGTCTGATAGCATGATCTTTCAATCAGCTTAGCATTATTTTTTTTCGAGATATAGATACCAACACCTCCACCCCTGATGGCAGGTCTGTCGTTCCTATAAAGCCTATAGCCAGGAATCTAGACAGACTTGGAGGAAACATAGAGATTGAGCCAAAACTCACTCACGCCAACAACAACATCCAGATAGCCGCCTTCAAGAATAGACTTAATTTCGTCAAATTTCGCTGTTCGACAGCCTGGTCTAATGCTCTATCCATTAAAATGACCGAAATTTAATAGATTAGAAAAATTAGTAAGAGTTAAGTCAACAACAGTGAGTTATCACACAGCTAATTGCATTTACCAAAAAATCCTTGAACGCTTCGGGGCCAACTAGTTGACGGAATACATAGATATACCACATACTTTTGCATGAGAAATTAGGTTTCCGAGCAAACAATCTTGTAAATCAGCCCTGAGAACTGGTTAATTTTAGATTGGAAAAAGGAAATCGATTGTTGAGATGCGGTATTAGCGGTATTTTTGGAATTTAAGGGTGCCTTTAAAACGAGATTTTTGCTCCAATGATAATAAAATCATGGGAAATAGGATAACTAATAATTTTACTAATAAAATATATATTTATCTCAGATTTTTAAGAAAAACACAGCTTTTATGTTTTATCAGCCGAATTTTTCGGCCGATACACGACGAATTACTTATGAGCACGATCTGGTCGCTGCTGAGGCTCGATACCACTCCGATTGTTCTAAACATTTTATGAAGCCTACATGGGTAGTACGGTCATTAAATAAATAACTAGTAAGGAAACGGCATATCGGGTAAAAACCTAAGCCATTCGGCGAAACGTATTAGTGTGCTGTTTGTATTCGTCTTGTCATGGCAGTAATAAAATCGTGACCATTTGAAGGGGGACATTTTTTATAATCCAAATTGCTATGTAAAACAAACAATTTTTTAGCGTCGTCTTATTTTCAGATAATATTTCTTGGCGGTGCCTTCGTAGACTGACATAATTTAGGCATCAATTACAATTCAATTGTAAACAACAGACAAACCGGCATTGGAAAATGTTAAACTTTTTGGCATAGCTGTAAATTTTTGTAAATATTTCACTTTTATTTTGCTTAAAACACTATAATTAATTAGAAAAACTATTAAAGTTATTTGAAGAATGCTTTCCCATGACAATAACGCCGTTTGTTCCTGCAGCGCAGCACAGCGCACCCCATTACGATAATTTAAGACTCCGGAGTCTCGATTATATAAAATATCGTTCACAAAAGAATATTTCACAATTATGTTACACTACTATTAAGTAAAAATCACGTTTAATTATTTATTTACCACATATCCCTAATTCAAATCCGCACTTCTTTTCATAAAATATGAACTGACGTACAATAGGCCGTCTTGTCATTAGCGATGAAAGAAATATATTCATTTATTGAAAATAATCTGTGCGTTCTGGTGTACACACCGATGTACTTTTCAGCACATCGGTGCGCACCACATCATTGAAAAAGTAGGGATAGCACCTGAACGGTTGGTGTGCACTTCGATTCGAAATGTCAATTTTGAAAGTTCTTTAAGAACAAAACTACGCTAAACATCAAAACTACAAAGCGCACCGGGACACTACGCTACCAGACCGTAGGGTAAAATGTGCACACCGATGTGCTGGGGAAATGAAAACGCTTCGGTCGCCTGAAAGACATGGTGTGTAAAAATATGATATTATGCGACATTCTGCGTGCACCTGAACGCACGGAATGATGAATGTCAATTCACTTTAAACGAATTAAAAGATGTATGCAAGGATTATTTTCCAGATGACAAAACAAAGAGTAAACTTGTTACAAAATATGGTAAAAATATAATTAGTACACAGAAAAGTTCATTTTTAACTATTATTTGTTTCACCGACGCACAATATGATATGTTACAAAAATCATGGTCATACCAGAAAACAGAAAACTTAATGAAGCAGAAGAACGTCTTCGAATTTTAAGAACAGCTGTAGCTAATATTCGGGAAAACATTACATCGGTAGTAGTAAATAATGAAAATTATCCTCCTCCTAGCAAAATTTTCGAGAATATAAATGACGACATTCCAAGTTCACTGACCTATTTTTTAGAAGAAATAATTTAAAAAAATCGGAGATCTAAAAGTCTTTAGTCATGCCACTCATGATACAAGATAACAAGGAATAGCCGATTCGAGAGGAATTTTTTGTGTTGCTACGTCATGAGGTGACAATGTCATTTCCAGCGAATTTGTTTTTAGTTTTTTGTATTTTATTAACTGAAATACGTTTTGAATATATTAAAATATTTAACAAAACATTTCATCGTTTAAATCACTTCGGGAAAAGTAATTATCTGCTAGTGGGAAAGCAAAGAAATTTCCAAATAGAAAATTTTCGTCACTTTGATAAGGACAATTGAAATTGAGTCGCCAAATGAGGCAAGCAACCAATTGACAGATAATTCGGCCATACCTTGTTAAAGTTTGTATCATTCGTGCGTTAAGGTGTACACACCCATGTGCTTTTTAGCACATCGGTGTGCACATCACATGATTAAAAAAGTAGGGTTGGTGTGCACTTTGATTCGAAATGTCACTTTTGAAAGTTCTTTAAGAATAAAACTACGCTAAATGTCAAAAGCGTAAAAATATAAAATTAAATTCCGCAACTTAATCAGAGGGGGAGGAAAAATATGCTCAAAAAATCAGAAAAAAGTCATAAAAAACTTGCAAAAGGAATTTTGTAAATCGGATAATATTTATTTACCTTACCTCCCTCAGCACACCCGAATTCTGGAAATGAGAAACTTTTTCTCACTGGTATATATGAATTACCTTTTGACATTGAATTTATCATTCGATTTTGATGAGATTTTGTACAAATATTTTTCACAGATATGGGAATATAATAATAATTTTTCTGTTTTATAATAATATATGGTGGTGAATTATCGAAGGTTACAGTAATCCACTACCACTGCCGTACAAATCTCGTAATGGTTTCAAAAAATCATAAAAAACTCACAATGAATTTAGCAAAAAGAATTTTGAAAATCGGTTGGAATTTGGCCGAGAGATAAAGGGCGGTAGCTGTACAATATATGCGTTAATTAATTTGAGTTGAAAATAATTTAACAAACCTCGCAATCTTATTTTGGAAAATGCTCCTAAACTAATTAGGATAATGACATTAGTTTTTGTATATGAAAGATAACATATTATAGATAATTGTAACGAAAATAAAGTGGATTAAATGTTGCGAATATACCCGCAAGATGGTAATTATCAAAGTCTTCCGAAAAATGTCAGTTTTAACCCCAGTTTCACCTACATTATGCATTATTTCGGTTTCGATTGGCCATCTGGAGTTCCCACTTGCATCACTTTCATTTCTAGGCAAGCCTAACATATACTATGAATTTGGACGAAATCGGTGATGATGAGCACAGATCCTCTCCTTGTAAGACTAATTCTTATAATACCCTAGATGAATGCTCGTTTGTAATTTCGTGTGGTCATCCATATGCGTAAGTTTGATTTTTGAAGTAGTTTTGGAATAAATCTCTAGACCGGAAATTCCCGGCAATTTATAATGATTCAACTCTAATTGAAGTAACAGATTCAAATAACTGTGAGGAATTCAGATGAATAAATGCATTGTTGCTTTGCGAAAAAATTCTGGAAAAAGTTGTACATCAGCAATTAGAAGCCCATTTGGAATATATGAATAATCGTTGAAAACCAATCCAGCTTTCACAACTATTTATGTGAATCGGCTTATAGTATTGTGCTTTGTGCTAAATATATGGAAGGACAAGAGAGACTAGTATACAATTTGGGAAAATATGTCATTAGAGACGAAGAATTTACTTGGTTTAGCAACCTAATCAATCGGAACCAAAGACCTAAGGTTAATGGACACTAGTCGAGGTCAATGCAGGTGGATCTAAGCGCCCCTCAAGCTTCTCTGTTGGGATTGTACTCAACAGTATACAAAATTGTATTAGTGTATGTAGTACAAAATGCACCCTGGCCCTATCTGTATAGTTAAAAATTTAAGTGTCATTAATGTAAGTTCTTTTTTTCTGAAATTTATTTGCTTTATGTTCATTAAGTAAAATAATACGCATTATCCTGTTTTTTTTATAGTAGAGCGAATGGTTTGTTAAAAAAATAACATTTACTTCAATAGGTTTAGTTATTTAACAGCAAACATCTGACAAACAATTCACTATAGGACTGCCGGCAAAAAAATCGAATAGTGTTGTGCAAAATAGTAACAATTTCAAGAAAAATAAGCATTTTCTTAATTTTAATTGACTTATATATAACAAAAATAATATTGTTTTTATAATAAATAAATAAAAATAGCAGATTTCAGTATTTTTAGCAAATTTAATGCGTCTAAATTGAATAAATATATATACGACTCTCTATAAAGTAAACACTAGTTGAACTTGGTTAAGAACCAATATATAAATTCTTCGTCTGAAAAGGCTACTTTAGACGGCATAGCTTTTGCGCGCCGCGCACAAAAGTGGGTTGGTAAGAGGGGTGCTCGATGTGTCTAACTAGCCTTAACGACTCACTCTCTATAGCGCGAAAATTTGTAGAAAAAAATTTCCAGAACTTAAACCAGTGCCCAAACTTCCAGGAATATTGGTTTTGTGAACACGGGCGCTTCTTTGTCTATTTTGATTATTGACGTAAGAGTGGTAAAAGTTTTCGAATCTCAAAAAATACGAAATAAGTATAATGCTATACTTGAGGTAAATAAATTAAATTTTGATAAAATATTAATTGAACGTAAATTAAATATGGGATGGGATAAATGCATAGTGTACGATAGTCTAAATGTGAAAAGGTGTTTCAATTGCTGGGGATTTAACCATGAAGCTAGAAAGTGCACAAGTAAGAAAGTATGCCCCAAATGTGCAGAGGAACAAAGAAAAAGATTGCCGAAGTAATCAAGCAAAGTGTATAAATTGTATTTCTGCAAACAATAGGCTAAAACTGGAATTGGACACTAATCATGAAGCAAGAGATAAGCAATGTATAGTATATAAACGAAAATTGGCTGTAGAAAAGCAACAGACCGATTACTAGCAATTAAAGAATATTAATTGTCAATATAAATATATAAAACTAGTATATTTTAATATAAATGAATTAGAACGAATTGTGATGAATGCGGAATATGATTTTGTGCTTCTTTCGGAGACGCATCTATTGGAGGAAGTGGGTGATAATGAAGTAGCATTGAAAGGTTATTGTATTCTTAGATGTGATAGTATATCTAGTCATACTGGTGGAGTTGTTATTTATGTTAGGAATGATTGGAAATATGATGTTCTTAGTAGTTTTGGAATAAATAAAGATCTTTGGTGCTTAACTGTAAGATTAATAAATGGTAAAAAGGAGATTATAGTGACAGTAATATATAGGTCATCATCATCGAGTAAAAAGCAGTTTTGTGAGCTATTCAAATCATGGATGGATGAATTATTTGAAATGTCAGTAGACAAAATAATAGTGGGTGATTTTAATATAGATTGGTATGAACAAAACAGCATAACATACAGAGAAGAACTGAAACAGGTAATTAATGACAATAATTGTAAATTAATTATCGATTTCCCGACTCGAATTACACAACATTCGCAAACACTTATTGATTATGTAATCACAAATAATAAAAACATTAAAGCGTCAGTTAATAATAACAATTTAAAAATATTAGATCATCAAACTATTGAAATTATAGTGCCTGTGTGTAGTGATGTAATAAAAAACAAAGGTGATATATCTAAAATTTTAGTATATAATACAACTCGCTTTAGCAAAGCCCTTGATCAAAATAATGTTAATGGTTTTGATAAACTGGTTCATGTCAACAGTCAGGCTAATTTCCTAGTTAGTATATTAAAAAAAGCAATCGAATCAATGACAGTAAGAAAGCCCGCGAAATGGGTAGCAAATTCATGGTTTACGTCGGATTTAAGTAAAATGAAGAAATATAAAGTAAGGTTGTTTGAAAAAGTAAAAATTCTGGGGAAGGATGAAGATTGGGAGCGTTATAAATCTATAAGCAATATATACAGGGCCAAAATAAAGAAAGCTAAGAGTAATTTCATTAAATCAAAAATCGAAAATTCGTGGGACCAAAAATCAATGTGGAAAACCATAAAATTTTTAGTACTGAAAGACACCAGAGAGGAAGTTAACATAGTCGAATTTGCGGATG
This sequence comes from Dioctria linearis, assembly GCA_963930735.1. NCBI lineage: Eukaryota > Metazoa > Arthropoda > Insecta > Diptera > Asilidae > Dioctria > Dioctria linearis. The sequence continues at coordinate 211,589,326 of OZ005741.1, read as the reverse complement.
GTCATTACGAGGATAGTGCAATGGTGGCTAATAAGTTAAATGATTACTTTATAGATAGTTTAAATGTAATTATTGGCTCTATAGATATGGTGGCATACGTGAACTTGATAGACCCTGTTTTTACCCAATTAGTATTTAAACCTATAAATTCGAAGGATTTAATTGAAGTGTTGATGCGAATTAGTAAGAAGCGTGATTACTACGGAGTAAGTTCAAGAATGATTCGGGATAAGATTGATGTTTTGGGTCCTATGCTGCTAAATATAATAAATAAATCGATAGAAACAGGAAAATTTCCTGATTCATGGAAGGAATCAGTGATAGTTCCGGTAAAAAAGGTTCCCAGAAGTAATATGTTACATACCTGCGAAAAAATTATGGAAAAGGTGGTCCAAATGCAATTGGCAGAGCATGTGGAGAAAAATAAAATCTTGGTGGAGTATCAATCGGGCTTTCGGGGTAAGCATTCATGCGAGACAGCTTTGACATGGTGTTGTGAAGCTACCCACATTCCTACTAAATGCCACCCAAGTGAAATCCTATAATCCATTCCCTTCCCACATTATTGCCGACCACCTAACATTGCAACTTTAACGATCCAATATCAAATATTCATTCTTATCATAACAATTTGCATACCTTGCACTTTTATATCTTGAGACCGAGGCACAAGCGCTAAGAAAATCGCCTCAAAGCTTTAGTCTTCTGTTTTACCTCGAAAATATACGTCCGCGAGCTCCGGTAGTAACTGTTTAATTTTCATAAATAAATATATTTTAATTAAAGTACAGTTTTTCTCTCAATTTACTCGACAACCCAACAAAACTGGTGTCAAGTGTGAGGTTCGTTTACTTTGCCTTGTTAATTTGTTTAAAATTATACTCCGAGGCGAATAAATCCGGGATCGAAGTGAATTGATTGCTTACTGATTACCGATTCCGAGTTTCGTTTTGCGGACCAGCATACAAAAAAAAACAGGAGATTCCGGCTGAAGGCTGAACCAGCTGTATGTACTATAACTACAAATCTACTACATGAGTACATGTGATGTCTCGCCACTAAGTTCTAACTGAAGGAAGAAAAGGATTTTTAAAATAGGCACGAACAAATTGTTGTTCATTCCTTTTACGTGGAAGTTGTTTTCCACCTATAAACGCCTATAACTACATATGTACCTATGTACATTTGATTGCTACTGGATTCTGTCTTTGAAGGAAGGAAGAAACTGAATTCTAATTTCTTTAACATAATTTTGATTGCTACTAAATTCTGTCTTTGAAGGAAGGAAGAAATTGAATTCTAATTTCGTGAACAAATTTTGTTTTTACCTCGCCATAGGAAAGTTTTCTACGATAATAGGCTTTCTAGACCTGTTATTGATTAAAGTGATTCTGTTTAATCATAGTAATTATTATTATGCTGTAAGTCCTTTTATATTTTTATATATTCTAATATTTGCATTATATATTTGTTTATATTTATATATAAACTTTTAATTATTATATTATGGAAATAATTTGGAGCAATGAAGGCAAACTTGTGAATAATTATAAATGTTTTTGTGCACCTGTACTGTGTACACAATTGTGTGTGAGCCCTTTGAGAGATGAGATTGGATTTATCAATTTAATTTAATAATGAAATGCGTTTAGTTTTGAGTGATTGTGCGTTGATTTAGTTTTATCGTTCGTCGTCACTACTTTCGTATCGAATAGAAAGCCCTAGCCCAGTTAACGGTGTTAAGTTTGAATGAGCTCTGAAGCTTCCGACGACGATTCGGATTTTTTGGGTTTTAGCAGTTTCGAAAATTCACTTGTGCAGAAATCACTTACGATGCCAGGAGATAATCCTGAAAGTGTCGCGTTAGACAAAAACTTTGTTTTGAAATTTATACCCGATTTCGATGGGAATAGAGAGAATTTACACAAATTTATTAGTTGCTGTGAAGTAGTTTCTAGCAACCTCGACCCGTCCGATTTGCCCATGTTAATGAATATTATCAAGGGAAAACTATCTGGTGCTGCGTACAATATTGTAAAGTACAAAACTATTAGCACGTGGATCGAAATGCGTAAAGTGTTGCGGGAACAATTCCTAGAAAAAAGAACTCTTACTCAATTAAATGTAAAGCAAAGCTCTTTTGAGGACGTTAGATCCTACGCCAATCGTGTTGAACGTCTCCTAGCTGATCTTAACGACGCGTGTGTTGCTAGTGAAGGAGAAGCAGCATCTTCAGTTGTGAGCCTCAATAACAAGACGGCATTAAAGGCTTTTGTTGACGGACTTAGTAGCTCATTAAGACTAATTATAAAAGCAAGTCGTTTTTCTGAATTAAGTGATGCTGTGGAAGCAGCAGTAGAGGAGGATAAAGGCATCAAAGGTAGAACGTTGTTGAAACAAAGCTCAGCTGTCTCGAGATGCGGTTTTTGCCACAAATCCGGACATAATTTTAATAATTGTTTCTTGCGAACTCCAAGCACTTCAGCTCCTAGGCCTCCTCCTTTACCAAGGTTCGAGGTTAAGAGAGAGCAGCAATCTCCATCTCCTAGGATTGCAGTAATTGTATGCAGCTACTGTAAATTTCGGGGTCACCATATAAGAGACTGTCGAAAACGGAAATTTAATGAAGTCAACAAAGGAGATAATCGTCAATCTAGTTCTGACTATACGGGAAACTCGCGGGGCTCCGGTCGAAGCAGTGGCATCACCAGAGCCGTAGTACACAAATAAGCCACTGTCAGAGTCTCGGTGCTGGAAGTGTCAAACGCCCATGTAACCAAAATTTTAGCTCTTATTTACAAAAAAAATAAATATCGTCCTAACATTGTGGAATCGTTTTCTAATTTCTTGCCAGGTCGTACGTCACCTAATTATAAACGCAAAGTTGCCAAAGCCTTACCAAATTCTGAATCAGTGCATTGTGAGATAGAGAATTCCAAGTTATTTCCAAGTTATGAAGTGTTGAATCATGAGAGGATGAGTGCTAAATTATTTCCATATCATAAAGCCTTAGAGCATGAAAAAAAAACTCCTAAATTTTTACCAAGTTCTGGATCGCCGAGTTGTAAAAGAATTGTGACTAAGCAGTTGCCGAATAAAATACGGTCAAACGGGGAGGAAGGTCCTAAGTTGTTGGAAGGTAAAAACCGTCCCCAAAGGGAAGAGATAACAGAAGATTTCAGACCAAATATTTTTCCAATTGATCGTAATTTTTTACCAGTTCGTGAGGTACCAAGACCTAAAAATAAGTATACGAAATCTTTTTCGAGCCACATTCTACGTGATCACGAGTCGTTACCATATTTTATAAACCCCGACTCGGATTTAAAGGAAAACTTTTGTAATGTTTATAATGTAAAACTTGAAAGGGAACTCAAATGTGACTCTGTTAATATGGAGTTGTCAGGTACGATAACTAAAAAGACAAACCTCCTAGTCGATAGTGGCACTGATGTTTGTATTATAAAAGTCGATAAATTAAAGGACGATGAAATTATCTATGCGGATTATAAAGCCACTTTAAAAGGAATTTCTGCGGAACAACAAAAAACCTTTGGCATTTTTCAGGCTAAAATCCGGCTGAACGAGAAATGCGTCCTACATCCCTTTCACGCCGTTAGTAAAGATTTCCCTATTGATACGGATGGTATTCTAGGATACGATTTTTTGACAAAGTACAAGGTAAAAATTGATTATGGATCAGAGATTATACGTGTCGATATACAGGGGTACGATTTTTCTACTAATCTTATACCATCGTCTGGTAAATTATTGATTCCAGCTGGTACAGAAATTATTAAAGAAATCAAAACCAATATCTCTAAGGATCGTGTGTGCATTCCCAAGAAATTGAATAATGGGTTGCATATAGCAACTAGTATTTGTAAACCTCGTAACAATATATGTTTAATATCAGTCATTAATACAAATGATGAGGATGTCTATTTGTCGACTTCAGACATCGAATTTCATGACATATCAGAGTTTACGGTTTTGAGATTAAGTAATACTTCTCCACCTTTTTCCTCGAAGACTGAAGAAACGATGTATGATTACAAACGTATACGAAAGGTACAAGAGGAAATTAAAACTAATCACATGTCCCCAGTGCAAAAGGATTCTATACTAAATATTTGCACGGAATATGGCGAATTATTCTATTTAAAGGGAGATAAGTTGAGTTGTACCGAAACTACTCAGCATCATATTCATACTCCAGGTACCCAACCAATTCATGTCAAACCTTATCGCCTGCCAGAATTTCAGAAAGCGGAAGTTCAACAGCAAGTGGAACAAATGCTGGACGATAATATAATTAAGGAATCAATTAGCCCTTGGAACTTTCCACTAGTTGTAGTTCCAAAGAAACCCGATTCTAATGGCAATAAAAGATGGCGAATTGTTGTAGACTTCCGCCGCCTAAACAAAAAACTGTTGGAGATGCATACCCACTACCCAACATCACGGAAATTCTGGATCAATTAGGAAGCTCTAAATTTTTTCCCACCTTAGATTTGGCAAATGGTTTTCACCAGATTAAGGTAAATAAAACTGACAGAGAGAAGACAGCGTTTTCTACATCTTTAGGGCATTACGAATATATCCGTATGCCCTATGGTCTTAAAGGTGCTCCTGCAACTTTCCAGAGACTTATGAATAATGTTCTTGCTGGACTACAGGACACGAAAATTCTCGTATATATGGACGACATAGTTATTTACGGGAAAACATTGGAAGAACATAATACAAAGCTCAAGGAAGTTTTTCAAAGATTGCGAGAACATAATCTCAGACTTCAACCCGATAAGTGCGAATTCCTGAAATCTGAACTTACTTATTTGGGTCATATTATAAATGAAGGCGGTATTAGTCCGGATCCTAAGAAAATCGAGAGCGTAAGAAAATTTCCGCTACCTAAGAGCACGAAAGACATAAAGATGTTTTTAGGCCTCGCTGGCTACTACAGAAGATTTATAAAAGACTTTGCAAAAGTCTCACATCCTCTTACTGAGCTACTGAAGAAGGATAGAGTATTCAGTTGACAGCACGCTGTACAGAAGCTTTCAATATTTTAAAAGAAAAACTTATTTCACCTCCCTTGTTGCAATATCCCTACTTCACAAAAGATTTTATTGTGACGTGTGACGCTAGTGGAACAGCTATCGGTTCCGTTTTGTCTCAAGGAAGCCTAGAAGGTGATCTTCCAATTGCGTATGCTTCGCGAACATTGTCGAAAAGTGAAAGGAATTATTCCACGATTGATAAGGAGCTGCTGGCCATCGTGTGGTCTGTCAAGCACTTCAGACCTTACTTGTTTGGAAAAAAGTTTAAAATTTATACCGACCATAAGCCGCTCATATACCTTCATAACTGTAGGGACCCTAGTTCTAGGTTGATGCGTTGGAAACTCAGGCTGGAAGAGTTTGATTTTGATATATTCTATAAAAAGGGTGTCATAAATACCAATGCGGATAGTCTCAGTAGTGTGTAGAATGACACTAAGATCTAATAAATCGAAGGATCCTGACGTTGTAGGTGAAAGTGCAAATTCGTATTCTGTTCCTCCTATTCAAGAGAAGAGATGTTCGGACTGTTCATATGAAAGTTTTGTGAAGACTTTAATGATGAACCAATCTTTAATTCTCAAGTTATGGATGACGATGGTCACATTTCAGATAAGAGTAAAACTTCAAGTGTTGTAATATTTTTGAATAAGGAGCTTGATTCTGCAAATGCATCGGATGCCCCAGTTGCAATTGAACATCATACTGAAACTTTGAAAGGTAAACAACCCAATATTCTAGACGTCGTACCCATTGAGTGTAAAGGAACACCCAGATTAAATATAATATACTTGGTAGTAAATTCACTACTAGAAAGGTCAACTTATGAAAATTTCTTCCTTGTCTTTGAAAGGTTGAAAGCATTTCTTCAAGAGAAAGTCATTTCAGAAATCTCACTTTCCAACCCAACTAAAGTGCCGTGTCACAAACATTTGCGGTATGAGCACATAAGAGCGATGCTAAGACATATCTTTAAGAGCACGAATATAAAAATAACTGTATTCCATAACAATTTCGGTACGCCCCCTTCTAAAGAGGAAATACAAGAAATTTTGAGGGAATTTCATGTAACTCCCGTGGGAGGACATAATGGTGTAAAGCGTACATTTAAAAGAGTTAAGCTTTATCATAAATGGAGAAATATGTATAAGGACATAAAGAAATATATCAAAAACTGCAACATATGTAGAAAAAACAAAATAACTCGTTATACTCGTGAGCCTATGGTGGTTACTTCGACAGCTAAAGAAGCATTCGAAAAAATTTCTATCGATATAGTCGGACCACTTCCAGAAACTATTAACGGTAATAAATACCTATTAACATTTATCGACGACCTTACAAAATATTCTGGCGCGATACCTATCCCTGAACAAGGAGCAAACGGGATTGCAGAAAAATTTGTAACCGAGATTATTTTACGTTACGGCATTCCCAAGTATGTCCTTACTGATCAAGGTCAAAACTTTTTGAACAATCTTTTTAAAGGTGTATGCAGGTTACTGAAGATACGAAAACTGCAAACTACTGCTTATAGGGCCCAATCTAACGGGTCGTGCGAGAGAAGTCATCGCAATTTCGTCGAGTATTTCCGATGTTTTGTTAATCGTTCACAGGATGATTGGGAGATGTGGATAAAATACGCTGTATTCGTCCACAACACAACCCCAAGTACTTCGACCGGGTACAGTCCTTTTGAGTTAGTATATGGTAAGAAGGTGGAGTTACCTTCAGCCTTTTATCACTCCCCGGAAATCGATAACTACAGTTACGATAATTATATGAACGAACTTAAGTCGCGTATGCAACATTCTCGACTGATCGCTAGGGAAAATATTATTAAAAATAAAGAAGCATCCAAAATCTACTATGATAGGACTCAAAACCCATCCTGTTTTAAAGACGGCGAACTTGTCTTACTAAAGGATGACAGCTCATATAAGGGGAAATGCAAGAAACGCTTACCAGTATGGAAAGGTCCATACAAGGTTATATCGACACAAGGGGTCAATTCCGTAATTTTAATTAAAAATAAACCCACTAAAGTTCACAACGATCGCCTAATAAAATTTACTACTAATGGGTAACAAGGTAAAAACTTGGTAACCATGGAATTTCTTTTTTTATCTTTTTCCCGTTACATAATCTGTAGCGCTGTTTAATTATGAAAATTCCTTGTTTTCAAAACGGTCTCATTTCCATTTCGTAGGTTTGATATGATAATGTACTTTCTTGTGTTCGCATTTTGTGGGGCTGTCCCTGGAGTAACGTCAGCAATGGATAGCCAACAACCCATCGAAGTACTCAATCTGAGTAATAGATCTGGATTATTGTATGAGCAGATAGGCGAGCTGAAGCTCTTTAACGACAAATGGAGGCTACTAATCCACGCGGACCTAGAGGATTTTAAGGTTCAGTATGAGCAAATTATTTCCCATGCAAATATAATTATGAATGTCTGCGATGGAATATCTAAGAGAGGTTTAAGAATTAGTGATTGTCTTCGAATCTTACCCGAAATTAATCACACTATTTCTAATATTCGAGTTCAAAACGTACTTATAAGTAATATTCTTGGACAGGATCATAATATTATCCGAAAAAGAGCTGTATTGGGTATTGTAGGTAACGTGGCTAAATTTCTATTTGGTACCCTAGACGAATCCGACGCAAACTTTTACAACGATCAACTTCATTTGATCGAAGAAAACGAAAGTCATTTACAAAACCTCATTAATGAACAAACTAGTGTGTACGAGTCCACTATCAACCAATTTAATTCAACACTTAAATATATCCAGCTACTACAGATCAAGTTGGAAAAGGCCATCGAAAAGATCGATAACCTGGAAATGTAACAATTACTAATTTATATATAACTGAATCTATCGTGATGTTAACAGAGGCTTTTGCAACATTCACATTAGTTACAGATCAATTTTCAATCACTCAGACACATATTGTTGATATATTGTTCTCAGTCTCCCAAGGAAAGTTGCATCCGTACGTAATTGATAACACCAAAATGTTAGGCGAACTCGTAAATATCCAAACTCATCTTCCAAATGGTTTACATCTTCCAATCAAACTAAACATAGAAAATGTTCATCTTATTTATAACATTATAGAAGTTTATATTTACTATAGCGATAATAGGTTAAATATTTTGCTGATTATACCTCTGATAGCATCAGACGAATATTCAATTTATAAAATGACAAGCATTCCTAAGCTAATCAAGGACAATAAGTACGCTCTTATTATGCCTGAAAAACAATTTATTGTAATTAACGCAATGAAACAATATTATTTTTTGTTTGGGGAAGATCTTTTAAAATGTCAAAAATTTATCAAAAACACTTATATTTGTGAGCAAACCTTACCAATATCAGTCGCACATGTAAATAGCGCTTGCGAAATTAATTTATTCTTATCCCCTGAAATTTTGCCAAATACATGCACAAAGAAGATTTTAACTACAGAGAGCACAATTTTTTTGCAATTGGCCTAAACAAATTCTTGGCTATATATTGCTCCATTTGAACAAAGGATTCTTGTGAACTGTAGGGATAGAAGTACAAGTAGCATGTTAATGAATGTAGGTATATTAACAATAACAACAAATTGTAAAGTACATACCAGTTCTATTATATTAAGCTTAAAAAATGAATACAGTAGCAATACAACATTGAATTATTTTTCAAATGTACAGATCTTAGACGAAAGGGACTATGATATCCCAAATTACCAATTAAATAATAAGGAAAAAATTAATGTTAAAACAGAATCATTTTCAATTTCTGATCAAATAAAAAATTTAGATAAAATTATTAGAAACGTTAAGAACATTAAAGAAGAAAACACAAAATTTACTTTAATAAAACAGCAAAAAACTCATTTTTATTCACTATATAGTATTACAGTACTAATTATGTTTATTATATCCTCCTGTATTTTATTCAAAATTGTAAAAAAATATTGTAAAAAACCAAATACGGGGCAAACGGACGTATCGTTTTCTTTGAATTTAGAAAATAACAAAAACACAGGTGCATGACGCATCTCCTCCCCCTAATAAAGCTACCGAAGAAAATGAAATTTGCACCAACCCTAGGTACAAATTTCATTAATAAGGAGGGGCAAATGTTGTGAAGCTACCCACATTCCTACTAAATGCCACCCAAGTGAAATCCTATACTCCATTTCCTTTCCCACATTATTGCCGACCACCTAACATTGCAACTTTAACGATCCAATATCAAATATTCATTCTTATCATAACAATTTGCATACCTTGCACTTTTATATCTTGAGACCGAGGCACAAGCGCTAAGAAAATCGCCTCAAAGCTTTAGTCTTCTGTTTTACCTCGAAAATATACGTCCGCGAGCTCCGGTAGTAACTGTTTAATTTTCATAAATAAATATATTTTAATTAAAGTACAGTTTTTCTCTCAATTTACTCGACAACCCAACAATGGGTTTTAACTGAGTGGAAGCTGGCAATAGATCAAGGCAAATTCATAATTGCAGTATTTTTGGATATGAGAAGAGCCTTCGAGACGATTGATCGAGCAATTTTGCTTCAAAAGCTAGAGCAATTTTGCTTCAAAAGCTAGAGCAGCAATATGGTATCAATGGTACAGAGCTACAGTGGTTCACATCGTTCCTGACTGATAGAGCGCAAGCAACTAAAATTAGTAGTATATATTCGAACAGTAGCGATGTAACGGTTGGTGTTATTCAAGGGTCCATTCTAGCAACACTGTTGTTCATATTATATATTAATGATATGGGAAAAGTAATAAAGTATACAGAACTTAGACTATTTGCTGATGATGCGCTAATATTTATAACGGGAGTGAATGTTCAAGAATGTGTAAATAAGCTAAAAGAGGACTTAACGCAAATTTGTGAGTGGTTAAAGATGAACAGGATGAAATTAAATGTAGATAAAACGAAGTGCATGTGTATTAATATAGATATAGACTTGTGTGTGGAAATGGACAACAAAAATATTGAACTAGTCAAGGAAATAAAGTATCTAGGGGTAGTTATAGATTGTAAATTAAAATTTAATAAATTTATAGATTATATTTGTAAAAAAGTGGCAAAAAAGATCTCATTCTTCAGGAGAATCAAAAGCAATATTTCGACAATTAGTGAATATTGTGCTGCGATAATTTTTATGGTATCTAAAAAAGATCTCAATAGGTTACAAAAGCAACAAAATAGGGCAATGCGAATAATACTTCGATGTAATAAAATAACACCAAGGCAACATATGCTGGATGCGCTAAAATGGTTAAGTGTAAGACAACGGGTGTGTTTGAGTGTGCTAGTTACTATATTTAAAATTAAGAATAATATGCTTCCAGGATATTTGTGTAGTTATATTAGATATGTCAATGAAGCACAGCCATATTCGTTAAGAAATAATGATAGGTTTAGGTTAAGTAAATTCAAAAATACAAATACGCAAAATATGATAATGTATAAGGGTTTGCAAATGTATAATGAAATGCCAATAGAGATAAGAAATGAGACTGAATTAAGAAGATTTAAGAAGAAGATAATTGAATATATAAAAATAAATGTTCCTATTGTATAGAAGTTTAGGTTAGATTATAAGCTAGGGTTATAAAGCATGTATTTATTGCTGTGAAATAAAGCACTACTACTACTTTATTTTATTGACCACTGACTGAATCGGTGCGTAAAGGATGGGTCATATTACAAATCAGATTTTTAAATGTGCCTATCATTTTCAACGAATGAAAACAATTTGCATTTTAAACAATAAAATTTATTTTGTTGTACAAACATAGGTACATATTTTGTTTACTTATTCCTTATAACTAAAGAGATTGCTTGCTTGAGTTTCGTTATAGAGTTTTCACTGTAGTTAAGACAACATTCTTTAACATTAGAAGACTGTAAAAGTAAAAGAATAATGATGAGTGTTTTGGAAATAATCATTTGTAACAAATAAAGGGTTGTACAGAAAAGATCATGAGTATCGTATTTCTGCAAAATTAATGTGCACTTTAAAAATTACATTTTTTATAAAAACTTCATGTAATTTCCAGGATTTTAAATAAGTTCAATTAGTGAAAGTCCAAATAAAACGACAACTTATCAAGGAAAACATGTTGAATAAACAAGTTCTCATGAAAATTATCATTCGTAGATCTTTAAAAAATACTATCATACTCCAAATTTACGAGTCACTGATCTTCATTATGATTCAAATTTACGTCTACCCAGAAGTCAAAATGGTAAACATTAACAATAGCTGCACACACCCCTCACTAAATATACTTAAATTTGTAATAACAGTTCATATCTTATTTAAATGATCAGGGTCAACATTATAAAAACACGAATAATTCGAACTTCTTACCTTTCGCAATTTGGTTGTACACAGGTATAACTTGTAAACAGCGTTTTAAGAAAAAGTTAATTTAATAAAAAAATAAAAACTCTCGTGTTTTACGCATTGATCTAAAAAAGCATGCAGTCTTAGAGAAACATAATACAAATTAGCAAATCCCATGGTATTTCACTGAATACACGAGTCGCCGTAAATTTTTATCTCTTATTATAAACTGGAAATGCAAAAAAAACGTCAACTCATCGTGATTAGCAATGACACAGCCCACAACAAAACAGCTGCTGCGTTGCTTCTGAAAACATGCCGAATTGAGTTTTCTGATAATAAATGCATGTAATACTCTAATTCTAAATGTGCAAATCATAAAACTAATGAAAATTTTTTATCTAGTAGATTGAACGAATAAGAAGTGTTGAAGTTCCGATAAGCATTTTATTTTAACACGAAGAATCGACGAGTTCAATTTAGTAAAATATATATTATTTTCATTGAAAGTTGTCCAAATATTATATTGCCAGCACTTACAACCGCTTAGCTTACTACTCTCTCAAAAAAATTGAAAATTCATTGTCCCTTTAGGAACGTTAGCAGTCTGAATCCGGGATATGTTAAAAATTTGTCCGTTATCGTCTCTAATAGGGCAGTCATTAATGTATTTTTTTAACTATGATTATTTTTGATTTTTAGAGTTATTAATTATATCACTAACCACTTACATGAATGCTAAATGAAGCACACCTAACACTAAAATCTAAAAATATAAACAAAACTTCCGATAGAAGTATAAAGATAATACTTGAACATATAACAACGATATATGTTCAAGGGAAAATATAATAAGACATTTGACATTACTTCCATGAAGTTGTACACAATTCGCGAAAATTAAATGCCTTTGTTTATACAGAGGCAATGATATGACAAGTGAATAGGCCAACTTACATGTGTAGTATGCTTCACATGCTGATGATTTTTTCTCAAGCAGCACTTCCATACTTCTCAATATGGCGGAGATAAATATTGGAGAACGGAGCTTATAAATAAATAAATTTATACCGGTAAAATGAATGTTTCTAGGATCATATACATTACATAATTTACCAACACCTTCCTCATTCTTTCTCTTCTGTTTTTTCGATTCAACTAGATCTTTTATGGCTTTAATTGCCAATATACATAAGGCAAGGCAATTCGTGTCTTATGTCGATTTCCATTGATATTTTAAGAAGAGTGCACGTCAATCAGTAAAAAACGAGTTCAATGGAATAACTTTTGACGCGATGAGAATGGAATAGTAGCTCATATCCGTGTAATTTGTCAGATTGAAATTTTCTGGAAAAAATAACATCACGAATAAAGTAAAAATTATGAAAATTGTAATTTAAAGGATTTTGTCGTGATTGCGGATGAATTTGGTAGAGTAATAGTTGGAGATTGATATGTAATGCTCAATGACATTCAGTTGTGACATTTTTCATGTAGATGTGTGCGTTTTTCGGTGTAATACCGCCGATTTTTCCGGTGTAGCACCAGACTACGTACACTTTTTCTAGCAGAGCAGGTCAATGGAACAATTTCGGTGTAACACTTCTGCTAGAAAACATGATCAATGGAAATCGGTATAAATCACTGACATATATAAAATGGACTGCTTAACTTTCTATTTCACAATAATTCGTCACTAATGGCAGCGGAATGTGGTTCGTATTACCTTGGGCTTGCATGAATGCTGCACTTCCACGTGTAATCCCCATGTACAAACTACGACGATATATCGCTGTCAAACTTCTAAAAGCACAGCTTCTTATGCCAATGCACCAAATTGCGACGAACGACGTTGAGCGATCGACGACATTTTCGCCGGGATTGATCAATTTCTAATTTTGCCGTCGTCGCTGCAGTCCTAGCAACAAATTAATCGAATGAAATGGTGGCGGCATTCACTTTTGTATTTTTCAGGTGGTAGCACGCCGCGCCGCGGTAATTTTAAAATAATGAGCTTTGAGGAAAAATTGATCGAGGAAATGCGAAATCCATAAAATAATTTATAGTTACAAGACAGGCAAGACAAATGGACAAAAAAGACGTGGTTTGGATCGATATTTCAAAGCGTTTAATTTAGTTAATTTCCGCATTTTCAGTTTTTTTCACACTTTGGTCCACTGCATTTCTTTCAATATAATATAAAATATTCTTGATAAAAATCTAATTTTAAAACGCTCGAAACATTTAACAAATGAAATTTCAATATCTTCTTCTTTCACAATCGTCGCTCACTGCCTGTCGTTGCAATTGTGTTCCCAATTTTTCGACTGACTGTTTCGCAACGATATTTTCGCTGTCGTCGGAATTGTGTTTAAGCCTATAACCGGCTACAGCTTACTTAAGACTGTGCTTTTGCTGCCGTTCTTGTCTCGCTTTTTGGAAAGAAGAAGTGAAGAAGTGTCGGTGTGACATTGGACTCAATCGTCGGGAATCGGGAGTTGTTTTATTGGTTTTTTTATATGAGGAATATTTATGAGTTTAAGAATTTCCCATAATAATTCAATATGTTGTATGATAACGAGGAAGGTAAAGTCTTTAGTTTATAATAATAATTGTACTTCTTACATCAGACTAAAGAGTGAAAATTAAATTATTTTTGTTTCAAATAAAATCAAAGTTGAAATACTGCAGAAGGAAATGTTATTTTATGGATTAGATAGCTTATATTTACTTTAGAAGAATATGTTGATATCCTAATTTCTAATTGTGGCAATTTTACTTTATTCAGAAAACTATGAGGAAGAGAATGCTGAGGAAATATCTCACGAACTTTGGCAAGAAGCCTGCTGGATTGTTATTAACGCATATTTTGATGAAAAAGGTTTAGTGCGTCAGCAATTGGACAGCTTTGATGAGTTCATTCAAGTAAATAATAAACTTAAAAATTGAAGTAGTAATATGTATTTAAATTTTTATTTATCGTTTTCTATAAAATCCAGATGTCTGTCCAACGTATTGTCGAGGATTCTCCAGCTATTGATCTACAGGCGGAAGCACAACACACGTCTGGGGAAATAGAGACACCGGTACGTTTGCTGACTTTAAAAAGAAACTGAGTTAACAATGCGGGTAGTTTGCTGTAAGCAAAGCCAATTTACTTCATAGCTAGAATACACCTAATACCAAGTTGCAATACTTATTATTAAATTGCATTGTTACAAATGCGGGCAATAATCTTGGCCCAAATTTGATTGAAGAGCCTTCAGCGTTTGTCTAGTTTATAATTCTGAATAATGCTATAAATTGGTAAAATATTACATTAACAACTCCAATAGTAGCGATATGAATAGTTGGGAAATAATAGGGCAAGTGTAGACGGCATAGTTTGCGTACGCCTCTTACCCACACATTTGCGTGCGCAGCGCGCAAAAACTATGCCGTCTAAACTAGCCTATACAATTTTATTTATGTTAACTGAACTGAAACGAAGCAAACTACTGCATTTCGCATACTCGAACCAATTCTGGTTTTGCTTTTGCTACATTGTTTGATCCTGAGAGTTGAATGATTTATATTTTGTTACTTTATTGCAGCCACGATTTTTACTAAAGTTTGATCAAATTTATTTGTCAAAACCGACTCATTGGGAAAAGGATGGTTCACCAAGTCCTATGATGCCAAACGAAGCAAGACTTCGTAATTTAACATACTCAGCACCTTTATACGTCGATATTACTAAGACAAAAATTGTTGACGGTCAAGAACCAGTTGAAACTCAACATCAAAAAACTTTCATTGGAAAAATTCCCATAATGTTACGTTCAACTTATTGCTTATTAAGTCAACTGACGGATCGTGATTTAACGGAATTGAATGAGTGCCCTCTAGATCCAGGTGGATACTTTATTATAAACGGCTCTGAGAAAGTTCTTATTGCACAAGAGAAAATGGCTACAAATACCGTTTATGTTTTTAGTATGAAAGATGGAAAATACGCATATAAATCGGAAATACGTTCATGCCTCGAGCATAGCTCACGTCCGACATCTACTTTATGGGTGAATATGATGGCACGTGGTGGACAAAGTATTAAAAAATCAGCAATTGGTCAACGTATAATAGCGATTTTGCCCTACATAAAGCAAGAGATACCAATAATGATAGTTTTTCGAGCTCTAGGGTTTGTTGCTGATAGAGATATCCTTGAGCATATTATATATGATTTTGACGATCCAGAGATGATGGAAATGGTGAAGCCATCTCTCGATGAAGCTTTTGTTGTTCAAGAACAAAATGTGGCTCTTAATTTCATTGGGGCGAGAGGAGCTAGGCCTGGAGTTACCAAAGAAAAACGTATTAAATATGCAAAGGAAATTTTACAGAAGGAAATGCTTCCCCATGTTGGAGTTTCAGATTTTTGTGAGACAAAAAAGGCCTATTTCTTAGGTTATATGGTACATCGTTTACTGCTGGCTGCTTTGGGAAGACGTGAATTAGATGATCGAGATCACTACGGTAACAAACGTTTGGATTTGGCTGGGCCACTATTGGCATTCTTATTCCGAGGACTTTTCAAAAATTTGATGAAAGAGGTTCGCATGTATACGCAAAAATTTATCGACAGAGGAAAAGATTTCAATTTGGAATTGGCAATTAAAACAAATATTATAACAGATGGGTTGCGGTATTCACTCGCTACTGGAAACTGGGGAGATCAGAAAAAGGCCCATCAGGCAAGAGCTGGAGTATCTCAGGTAAGTCAATTCAAATTCTTACTAGTTATGTCTAAATAAAACAAGCTATTACTTGCCGAAAATCAATTCTTGTTCCCATTAACTTTAAATTTGAATTCGAATATTAGCTAAAATTGTTGGTCTGAATATACAAAATGCTGGAAAACCTTTAACAAGCATTTTTACAAGTAAATTTTCAAAGCGGAACATTGGCCGTCGTATGGAAAAAAAATGGGGCATTCACTTACATATCGAATATTATAACTTTCTTGTTAGTTTAGAAATTTAATGATCGTAACACTAATGAAATTCAAATTATGAGCAGGTTGTATTTTGGGAGGAAATACTAAATGCATTTTCAATTTACATGATTTTTTAGTCGTCAATAATATCATCCAACATTTATCAGATTGGCAGAACACCTTTGTGGAATATTTTCCTGCTCAGCCAAAAAATTTTGATTTGGTTCCAAATCCACTTGTTGATGATATCTACCAATTACCAATAAAGAAAAAGAACCACACATCGATATTTCAACTGACTCCACATTCAAAATAAATTTTTTTGAAGGAATATTGAATTTTAGGCTTCAAATTTTTTTTCCAATATTCTGAGCTTGTAAAAATAGCTATTCCACATCTGATGCCATTTGTTGCCACATATATGTGTGAAAGATCTTTCTCTCTATATATTGCCAAAACCAAATATAGAAATACATATATTAAATGCAGAAGATGACATGAGATTGCAAATTATAAGAATTATACCAGATTTTGATATAATTTGTAAAAAAAAATAGGCTCAACTAGTCATTGTGTACGGGACCCTATTACTAAGCCTCCGCTGTCGTCCGTCTGTTTGTCAGCGGGCTGTATCTCATGAACGCTAATATTTAGACAGTTGAAATTTTCACAGAAAGTGTATTTCTATGGCCGCTATAACAAGAAACGTGTCTTTTTTTGCGTACATAGTGTTAAATCTGGTACAACACAGAACGCTTCGTGTACGAGCCAAGTGCGAGTGGCTAGAGGTTTTTATTATTTAAACTTTTTGTATAAAAAAAATTAAATTCTGTTATCTAAATTTGTGTTTTTACTTGCTCGAAATTGGGGTTTTAGGAATTATATTATCAGTAGAAGGGTTCCGACGGCCGCGAAAGTTTGAAGACCACTAGTCTAGTTGATGAAGTTTGGGCAACTGGCTACAAGTAAGTAACTCACACAGCATGTACACATGCTATTTCCACATAGCATGGACAGTGTAGAAGATTGAGCAATAATCATTTCTTATGGCCAGCCATCACAATAGCCATAAATTTGACATTTGATCACAGTAAAAATGTCGTGAAGGGAAAAATTCGGTGTTTATGTTTAAAGCGGAGATTCAGGAATAAAGATTTTGTGTGTTTAAAGTATTCTCAACTATTTCAAATTTATCAAGTTTCATTTAAAATGGATTAACCCACACTTTTCTCTCATGATTTTCATTTTCACCTTGTAATTCCTCTGAATTTTCTAAATCTTCTAAGCACTATTGCACGAATACAAAGCGTTACTCTGTTCGATGCCATTTGTTCAAATGAAAATCTGTGCTATGATTTGCCCACCACACTAATATTTAACAGCTCAATCCATACATTATGCCGATGGCAACAGATATCGCACGTGTAGATTCTATGTAAAGGAGAGGCCCATCATCAAAACTGTAAAAGGTTATACGCACACTATAAAAAATGCACATTGCAGGATCATTTTGACGTATACTTTTTCTAGCAGTGCACGTTAGGGCACATACATGATATTATACCGATTTCCAATGATCACCTTTTCTAGGAGAAGTGTTACACTTTTCTTGTAGTCGTACACTGAAATCGTTACATTGATGTGTACTGCTAGAAAAGTGTATGTTAAAATGAAAACTGAAAAACACACACATCTCTATGAGAAATGTCACTGCTAAATGTGAAGGAGCATCACATATCCATCTTCTACTATTATTCCACCAAATTCATCCATAATCACCTCAACATCTTTGAAATTATAATTTTCCATAATTTTTACGTTATTCGTGATGCATATTCACATGGCTAAAAGCTGTTCATTGAAATATCAATGGAAATTAGTATAAGTTACGGTTTCAATGGCAGCACTATATAACATTAAAAGGAGGCCAAAACGATTTGTTTATTTTACACAGCAATTTCTAGTATTAAAAATGCTCCCCTCCAAAATTTCACAATTTCACTACTTCCATGACGAGAACGAATACTAAACTATTCGGCGAGTGGCTTAAGTGGCTTCAGTCGATAGGCCTGACCGTGTTTAATTCTTTATTCAGTGCTACTAGGAAAACGGGCTGAACGCCACTGTAATAATCTGACTGCATATTATGAGCATTCACCTAGTCTATGATATTGCCGAAATCAAAAATAACTTCCTTTTTTTTTTTAGTTCCGTAAATCCACTGACATGGACTGATCTCCTATTTATTGATTCAAGTTCAAAATGGGAGAAATCAGGTAGGTTTGCTATATTTAAATTTTGTTTTCTACATTATTTGTTGGGACAAAATGTTCCACAAACTTTGGGAGCTCGGAAGTTACCCTTGAATTGAGAGAATTTCAACGGCTGGTAACAATGGATCAGTTCTGAGTTGAAAAACCATAGCCTTGTTTTACCTGATTTATAACTGATGGTCCATATCTTTGATAGTTCGACAGAAGTTTAAACTCTCCTGCCATTTTCATAGGTATGGTGATATAATTTGAGTAAATTCGTAATTATTTGGTACTTGCTTGATTAAATTTGAAACCTATTGGACTTATTTCGGTTTGTATGCAACAGATTTTTAAGATTGGTGTGCAAGTTTTGTTAACTGTATATAAATAATTATATATATATATTATCC
This sequence comes from Dioctria linearis, assembly GCA_963930735.1. Classification (NCBI taxonomy): domain Eukaryota; kingdom Metazoa; phylum Arthropoda; class Insecta; order Diptera; family Asilidae; genus Dioctria; species Dioctria linearis. The sequence continues at coordinate 211,570,245 of OZ005741.1, read as the reverse complement.
TCGAAAATCAAATATTAATATTTGTAAGAAATAAAATGAGTGAAAGTATACATCCATTCCCCATCTGACCCCAAAATGAACGTGTAGGTTAGTAAACTTTGAACGAGACTGAGGTTTACTTTACTTTACCGGGTGATTGACATTTTTGCCCTAAATAGACATCACATCCCGAAAGGGTTTTTTTATCTTTAAATTTAACGTTTTCAATTTTAAAAAGTCATAAAAGCAAAAAAATTAACAAATGAAAGTTGATTTAATTGAAGATTTGTGCCTTTTATTGACATTATAAAAAAAATAACAAGTTGATAAGTGGAACAAAAAAGAGGAAGCATAATAAAACAATAAAAGAACAAGGGACATACGAGTTAGATAAGTCCTACATTTTCATTATTTTTGGATTTTCTAAAACCACATTTAGAAAAAATATCAATAAAAAAACCCGTGTAATTTGTACGTAAATAAGCTTGCTTGCCTAAAATGATGGCCCGAAATGGACGTAAACAGACGCGTCCATACGTAAATAGTGACTCTATGCTGAACCAAAATGGACGTATACGTTAGTAAATTTACTTATGTACATAAGGCGCACGCGCTTCTTAAATTAAACAGACATACCCAAAATAACCTGAAGCGTCGATAAAGAGCCCTTCGCTAAGTTTAATGTCAAATTGCCGTAAGTAAAGTACGGTAAGCGTCCCTCGTTACGTACGGATGCGTCTTTTTATCGAATGATATTAATGAAATCGATAACACTTTTTTTATTTTATTTTATTATAGAAGAAGAATGTGAAAAGAGGTTGTCTCTTTCTAAAGGCTCAACCACAATAGAAGTAAAGAAATTTACGAATTTTTTTATATTTTTAGCCCAAATAAATATCACATTCCGTAAGGGTTATTATCTTGATAATTAATGTTTTCAATTTTAAAAGTGGTAAAAACAAAACAAATAAATAACAAATGGATGTTAATTTAATTGAATATTTGTGCCTTCTATTAATTCGCAGTTCCGTAACGACATTTTATGCGCTCATAATTCGCAGTATCATTTTTATTCCATTTTAATTTTTACATTGCACTTTTAATCATTTAGAAATAATTCAATTGTTTCGCACATCGCGTTCTTACGGAATGAGCGATTCTTACTGCACCTTTACTGACTGCAATTTGAAATTTAAGCTTGACGAAAGTTCGCCTCTGACGCCTTAAAGTTAATTTGTGTACGCCTGTTAAATTTAAAGGGCGTGTTTAATTTACGTAAATTATTGTTGAGCCTTAAGAGAAAAGTTTGGAAAGGAGCTAAGAAAGTGTGATATTGCTTTAGGAAGTGCTGCCGATTTTTCTTCAGATTTTCTTATATTTTTATATATAATATCCATAAAAGGCACAAATCTTCAATTAAATCAACTTCCATTTGTTAAATTTTTTGCTTTTACAAGTTTTTAAAATTGAAAATATTAAATTATCCCTAACGGAATGAGATTTCTATTTAGGGCAAACATTTCAATCATCCGTAAGTAAATCACAGTTTCGTTGAAATTCGTAAAGTTCTTACGTCCATTTTCGTTTAGCCTTCTTATCGCGCTTACGGCAATTTTGATATTTAAACTTAATTAAAGTTTCCTTACTGACGCTTAAGGTTATTTTGGGTACGTCTTTTAATTTAAAGGCTTCTTTCGCTTTACGTAAGTAAGTATACTTATGTGCAAGTCCGTTTTGGGTCAGCCTATTGTTATCTAGGACACCTTCGTGTTGTAGTTGTGGTTACCATATGAGAGTAATGTCTATAGCAAGGACAGTATTTTCAAAATAAGCAAAAACTAAGTATTCTGTACGTTGCTAAACGATAGTTCGCGGATGCATGCGGAGAGGATCGTGTCTGTTTCTAATCCCATTTTGTTGTCTTAAGATGTTTGATCGACTTCAGTCTTTATTCTTTTTAGAATCCTCGGATCAGGCTTTTCCTCACAGTGGACGAATATTCTTCTTGAGTTGATGCAATTTGTTAAATGTTCTTTTAGTAGATAAGCTACCTCTAATCTTATTATAAAGCACATTTATTCTATATTCCTTTAAACTTTGGAAGGTGGATAAAATAAAATAAAAATACGATTTTGAAAGCGACAAGTTTGCAAAAAACCCTTATTTACTATTTAGTTTCCTTGAAGTCAAACAAATATTAACAAACCTGTTTTTAGGTATTGAATCGTCTGACATTTGCTTCCACACTTTCACATTTGCGTCGAGTAAATTCTCCCATTGGAAGGGATGGTAAACTGGCCAAACCCCGTCAATTGCACAATACCTTATGGGGTATGATTTGTCCAGCTGAGACTCCCGAAGGAGCGGCTGTTGGCTTAGTAAAAAATTTGGCTTTAATGGCTTACATTTCTGTCGGTTCGCAGCCCTCACCGATTTTAGAATTTTTAGAGGAATGGTCTATGGAAAACTTAGAGGAAATCGCACCATCAGCAATTGCAGATGCTACAAAAATTTTTGTTAATGGATGTTGGGTAGGCATTCATCGTGATCCAGAGCAATTGATGGCGACATTAAGGAAGTTAAGAAGACAGATGGACATTATTGTGTCCGAAGTATCCATGGTTCGTGATATAAGAGATCGAGAGATTCGTATTTACACAGACGCTGGACGAATTTGCCGCCCATTACTGATTGTAGAAAATGGAAATTTACTTCTTAAGAAAACTCACATCGAAATGCTTAAAGAAAGAGATTACAACAACTACAGCTGGCAGGTCTTAGTAGCATCCGGAGTAGTTGAATACATTGATACTTTAGAAGAAGAGACAGTGATGATAGCAATGTCTCCATATGATTTGAAACAAGACAAAGATTATGCATATTGTACCACTTATACACATTGTGAAATTCATCCAGCAATGATCCTGGGAGTTTGTGCATCTATTATTCCTTTTCCAGATCATAATCAGAGTCCTCGTAATACATATCAAAGTGCTATGGGTAAGCAAGCTATGGGGGTTTATATTACCAATTTCCATGTTAGAATGGACACACTAGCACATGTTTTATATTACCCGATGAAACCATTAGTAACAACAAGATCCATGGAGTATTTGCGATTCAGAGAATTGCCAGCAGGAATCAATTCAATTGTAGCTATTCTATGCTACACCGGATATAATCAGGTATAACTAATAATGCTAAATCATATTTCTATTTATTATTCTTTATTTGTAGGAAGACAGTGTTATTCTAAATGCTTCGGCAGTGGAACGAGGATTTTTCCGATCTGTATTCTATCGTTCATATAAAGACTCTGAAAATAAGAGAATTGGGGATCAGGAAGAACAGTTTGAAAAACCAAATCGCCAAACTTGTCAAGGAATGCGTAATGCACACTACGATAAATTAGATGATGACGGCATCATTGCACCGGGAATTCGTGTATCTGGAGATGATGTTGTCATCGGGAAGACTATCACTTTACCCGAAAACGATGACGAGGTATTCAAGCATTGTAGTGTTTATATAAGAACGAATCTGAATTTTTCATTTAGTTAGAGGGCACAACAAAAAGGTTTACAAAAAGAGACGCTTCAACATTTCTGCGAAACTCGGAGACTGGAATTGTTGATCAAGTAATGCTCACTTTAAATAGTGAAGGATATAAATTTTGCAAAATTCGAGTTCGGTCTGTTCGAATTCCACAAATCGGAGATAAATTTGCTTCTCGGCATGGCCAAAAAGGAACCTGTGGGATTCAATATCGTCAGGAAGATATGCCGTTTACTTGCGAAGGATTGACACCTGATATTATTATTAATCCGCATGCAATCCCATCTCGTATGACAATTGGTCACTTGATCGAGTGCCTTCAAGGTAATTTATATTCAGAAATAGACTGAAATAAAACTACGAAATATTTTAAACAGGTAAATTGGGCTCAAATAAAGGAGAAATAGGAGACGCAACTCCGTTTAATGATGCTGTAAACGTACAGAAAATCTCAACATTTTTACAAGAATATGGCTATCATTTGCGAGGAAATGAAGTGATGTATAATGGGCATACAGGAAGAAAAATTAATGCCCAGGTTTGACTATGACATGTCATGTGTATCAAAAATTTCTTTCTTTTTTGTCTTTTAAGGTATTTCTGGGTCCAACATATTATCAACGTTTGAAGCACATGGTGGATGATAAAATTCATTCTCGTGCAAGAGGTCCTGTGCAAATTTTGGTGCGCCAACCTATGGAGGGAAGAGCTAGAGATGGAGGTCTTCGTTTCGGTGAGATGGAGCGGGATTGTCAAATTGCTCATGGTGCCGCACAATTCCTTAGGGAACGTCTTTTTGAGGTTTCTGATCCTTATCGCATTCATGTTTGCAATTTTTGTGGTTTGATTGCTATTGCAAATTTGAGGAATAATACGTTCGAATGTAAAGGATGTAAAAACAAAACTCAAATTTCTCAAGTAAGACTCCCATACGCTGCTAAGTTATTATTTCAAGAACTCATGTCAATGAATATCGCGCCAAGATTGATGGTAGTATAAGGAACGAATTAAATGTTTTAATATTCAAACTAAAAGTTGATATTTCATTTGTTTTAACGATATAAGAAAATGGACAGAGCGTGTACAGATTTAAATGGGCAAGTGAATTAAGGCCATTAGATAAGTTTTAATTATCCATTTCATGAAGTGGGTGTCAAATTCTGGAGATAATGGAAGAAATTTGTGGACGCTCTAATAAAGTAGTGCTGAAATTACGTGACCTCCTCGAAGCTATATATATCTTTGAGCTAAGTAAAATTAGCTTAGAGTTAGAATTCAATACAACTTGAGTTTGGAAACTGATGCAGGGATATGCGCATACAAATTTTATCCCAAAATTATATTTTACGTGTATGAGCTGCATTTAAAAGTTTTGAAATGTGACAATACTAAACACTTTTAAAAAAGAGTTATAAGTATTTTTGAAACGTTGAAATGTTGGCAACTTTGTATTGCAGAGGAATTTTTGACATTGAATTAGTCTCTCTATTACAAGTAAAAAAGTATCGGATTTAGAAAAAAGATCTAAGCATATTGCTCTAAGATGTTTTACGACTTCTACTAGTATTTATCGAATGAAGAATACCTGCAACAGTTACTAAATGTATGTGGCAATAAAACTTCAAATTATGCGAGTTTGTTTCGGCGTGGACAAATAACTCCAGAATGAATTTTGTAAGGAGCGTCCTGAAATTAAAGTTGCTCCAAAAAACATTGAAAGTGTGAAGGGCATTGTGATATTTGCTGATAGTTCTTATTTTGCGGGTGAGTGTACTTAAGGACATGAAGTCCTGTCTGCCCACCAAAGTAACAGTTAAATAAATTAACTTGCCTGTTGCCATGGCACATTAACAACAACAAAATCATTCTGTAAAGGTAAACTTGAATTGGAATTTCCTTCAATCTTTTACATTTATGTCCAACGAATAAGTTCTCTTAACCTGCTTGATAGCGCAATCGGCTGAAGTAGTGGTTATTTAGCATTTATGCCTACGGACTATCTTTCTAGCTTTCTCTCGAATAAACGATTTGCTTAGGGCGGTATTGGCTTGTTGGCTGTCCACATCGCTCTTCAGCAGCAACAAATTGTAATGATTGTAATGTCTTATTGGGATATTTGATTCGTAATTCCCATAATATTTTTCATAATCCTATAAACAGGTATAACCTAGCAAAGTTGTAACAAACGATAAATTTGCTCAGTCCCAACAACTTTATAAAAGACATTCACAGTAAATACTCAAGAAATTTTAATTTTGTTACAGATTATATATTACAACTGATAATGTAATATTATTGTATTTTTCTTAAGCTTATTTCTGAAGATACTTTCTCGTCATGTTGCTTTAGCAATTCATGGTCAGGTAGAATCGCCTCCTGAAAGAGAATAAAACATTAGTAATGAATACTTAATCATAGTAAACATCTTAAATCGGATTAACACAGTAAAGACAATGGCTTTTAAATGGGATTTCAAGAGTAAGTAAGTAAGTAAGTGAATTTATTTAGCTTTTTTTTTCTATTCATTACAAAAGTCATATAAGTTTACTATAAGTCTAGTTCTTTTTCACCCCTTTCCTTACCTTCTACATTAGTTTACGAATTTAATAGGTAATTTTAACAAATTCAAGATTTTTTCTCTTAAACATCCTAAAATTTTACATCTAAAGGTGAATTATTAAATATCTGAAAGCCCTTATATACTAAACTATTCTGCGATGAATTATCTCTATACAGTGGCAGCCTAAAATCATTAGCATTTCTTAATCCGTAAGGTCGTAAGTCTCCAACATAATTCATTAATTCATTACTTAAAAAACTCAGCATATCACCTGACTTTAGATTAGATTTGTCTCTCGGACAGTCAAGCTGCCCTCAAGGCCTTAAAGTCCTACACTGTCAAGTCAGAGATAGTCGAGGAATGTCTACAAACCCTCAAAAATCTATCAAGGAGAAACAAAGTTATCCTCATGTGGGTACCTGGACATGAAGGCCACAAAGGCAATGGAATTGCGGATGGCCTAGCCAAAAGAGGAGCGGAAACTCAGTTTGTCGAATCAGAGCCATTTTGTGGCACTTCAAAGTGTTACCTCAGAGCTACCCTAAATAACTGGGAGAATAAACAAAAATCCCTGTATTGGGAAAGGCTACAAGGACTTCGTCAGGCAAAAAAGTTTATCGACACTTCTGGCGGAAAAACAAAAGAACTCCTACTCCGTAGAAGAACAGAGCTCAAAGTGATCACTGAGCTCTTCTCAGGCCATTGCCCCTTGAGGTATCAACTAAACAAGCTGGGTTTGGCTGAGACTTCATCCTGCCGCTTCTGTCAGGATGCTCACGAAACCTCGGAGCACTTGCTCTGCAACTGCGAAGCATTGGCCAGGCGGAGATTACTCCACCTTGAACATGCTTTTCCTCCACCAAGTTACGTATGGAACCTCAAGCCCAGAATGGTTTTAGACTTTATTAACAGTCTAAACCTATAAATGGAGCAAATTCAACGGGGACTCACAATAGATCTTTCAGGTCGCAGTGATTGCGAGGCTAACGCCTATACACCCCTTCACAAATCTAATCTAATCACCTGACTTATTCTAAATATAAAAATTAATAAATTCATAATAATTCGTTGCTTTACACTCAACCAACACAAAAAATTTAACATAAATATGATAAATGTGTAAATATTGCATTTTAAGATGGCTTTCATTGCCCTATTTTGAAGTCTCTGTAGTCTTGCAAAAGAATTATTATCGCACATAAACATGACTGTCGAACAATATTCAAAGTGGGGCTTAATTAGTACGTTATATACATTAATTGAACTTAGTAAGTCTATTCTACTTCTTATTCTTCTAAAGTATCCTATTTTCTTCGAAATTTTCTTTGCTATGTAATCTATGTCTTTTAAATTTCAGTTCCTTATCAACAATAATGCCTAAATACTTAATTTCATCAACTTGCTCAATTTGTCCATTATCCATTCTTAAATCCAGGTCAAAATTATACTTAAATATCATACACATATATTTACACACTTTTAATTTATTTGATTTAAACCAATTGTAAAGCCATGACCACGGTCAAGAATCACAAACAAAAATCAAAATGAAAAATAATTAAAATAAACAAAGTTTGTACGACCCCAAGAAGAATTTGCAAAGCAAGCAAATTCCGCTATGCAAGCATAATTCTTGATTGATAAAATATTCATACCCGAGGTCATCGCTTTACACGAAAATTCAAATGACTTGTGATCAGATAAGTTGACACAACAAAATATGTTTAATTCAATTATTGCAATTCTGCAATAATCCCCACCTTTTGTATAAGCACTGTATAGGGAAGTCACCTGTATAAATAACCTGTGACAATTGAATAAAATTCAGAATTAAATCATTCATCAAGGTGTTTCTTTGATTCTCACCCTAAGATCGGCATACTCTGCCAGTAAATATATACAGCGGCATACTCTGCCCAAAAGGGCTACCTAACAGCGGCATACTCTGCCATAACATATATATAGGCAGGCATTCCCTGCCAGTAAAAATAAAACAGCAGCATACTCTGCCATATTAATAAAAGATCGGCAAGTACCTGCCATCAAATAAAAAGGTCACAGCGGCTCTTTAGCCATAAAAACCGTAAGTTTGGCAGCTCTCTGGCTGGTATAAATTAAATAAATAAACCTAAATAAAAATAGCTTCATCATGAATAGCATCAAGACATATTGTGAAGCAAACGTACTACACAATATTCTAGTCTATTTAAATCTTCCTGTTTTTCGCACCGACATTGTTCTGTATCTTTCCCTGTCACATACATATATGTGTGCATCATCCGCAAAAAGAACAATTTTTGAATTTCTTAATACTTTGGCCATGTCCTTAATATATATAATAAACAGAAGAGGACCAAGAATAGTTCCTTGTAGAACACCAAACGACGTCATTGTACAATCAGATAATACATTATTCACCGAAGTCCTTTGTGTCCTATTTTCTAAATATGATTCAAACTACTTCAATTCTGTATTTCCAATGCCATAATTTTTCAACTTCCGTATTAATATACTTCTATCTATGGTTCCATATGCTCTTTTTAGATCCAAGAAGACTGCAATGACCCAATTTTTTCAGCTAACTCTTCTTTCCAGTTCACTATTACTTGGTTTAATGCAGTTTCACATGAGTGTCTTTTTCTAAACCCTGACTGATTCTCCAAAAAAAGATCATTTTTTTCGAAATAGCTTTCAAGTTGTTTATGCAATATTTTTTCTAATACTTTCTCGCAAGTAGCTAATGCATTTATGGGTCTATAATCTTCTCAGTTATCAGACCCTCTAACCTTTTCGATTGGCGTGACACGAGATTACTTCCAAATATTAGGAAAACATCCAGTACTTCATGAACGATTTATAAGACGCTCGAAAATTGGACCAAGTAGTTCATTTTTTCACTTATAAAATTCAAATCCCTTTTTTGATTAATTGTTTTTATAACTTCTCTAATTTCACACCGATTTAAATTCAACTTGATATGTCTTTTTCTTGTACTAAATTCACAAAGGGAACTTTGTCTATGGACAAATTAATCTCCTTAATACTATTAACAAAATATCTATTAAATTCATTTGCAATGACTCTTTCATCAATCACATACATTATTAAAGTTGATACTCCTTTTTATAGCATTTCTATTTTCAGTTAATACATACTTCTTAATAGCTCTTAGGCGTAGAATAAAATTGTGTTAACTTATGTGGAAATAAACAAAATCTCTTGTACAAAAAGGAAAGCAGCAACATTATTTTTTGCTGCTTTTCCTCAAGTAATCTCTCTCACTAGAATAATTAACGAAGAAAGCCATTAATTCAAATTTCCTTTTGTTATATTAACGGAGGATGTCGAAGATGGTGAAGCGGATATGAATGGATATTATTTGATTAGATGTGATTCAATGTCTAATAGAACGGGCGGAGTAGTGTTTTATTTAAAAAATAAATGGCAGTTTGAAGAGGTAACTAAGGTAGTGGTTAATAAAGATATATGGTGGTTAGTGGTTAGATGTTGGTTTCATGAATGGTCTTGTTTGATAACGTTGACTTATAATTCATCCAAGAGACAATTTTGTGAGTTTTTTGTCGAATAAGGCGCTCGTTTAGCAGATATGAATGAAAACATAGTCTTGGCGGGTGATTTTAACATCAATTACCTTGAAAATGGTACGTATTCAAATATTGTTAAAGAAATAATAGTGAACAATAGCTTTAAGCAAATTTTTAATGAATATACTAGAATAGCGCGGCTATCAAAAACGTTAATAGACTATGTAGTAGGCATGATGTTATTTGTTAATTACTAGATTGTTTTTTCATTGTTCTTTTTTGTGTGAATATTTATTAGCGATTTATTATCGATTTAATAAAGCAAATCATTGGAAATGTACAAGCTTTTATATGCTTTTATATGAGCAAATAAATTTTATTTATTTACATGGCTTGTACATAAAGACTTAAAATCTTTTATTATAGGAAAACTTGAGATGTAGATTATTTAGGATTTATGTGGATTAGTAGCTAAATATATATATATATGCACGCTAAAATGAGATACTATTGTTAAGCGATTAAAAAATTGATCTTGAACACACCAACAGATTCCGCACGTCAGATACTAACGAGGAACATGGACGTAGTACTGACGCATGTCGACAAAGTATCAAAGTAACTCTGGCTACGGCATAACCGATTGGGGTCGAAGAGATATTCTGAAGTCTTCTTATATATATGTAAATTAATGAGGGAATAGTAATGCTGTTAATGCTATAGAGTTGTGGGATCGAAACGGCAAAAGCTATAAAAAATGTATACATTGATTCAATTTTTCTTTCTAGGTTTTGGGAGCAATTAGGGTACAGGGTAAGTAAACCAACCTCCCAAAATCAAAGGTTTAATAACTATCAGCTTTGTACTTGTTTGAAAACGGAATGCGTACTTTACTAAACGTTATTCTGAAACATTAAAGTGATGTACAAACAAGCAAAGGAGTGTGCTGTTTGGATTAACATACTAACGCATTTACATTACTCGAACATAGCTGGAAATAATAGTAAGGAGAGACAGAAGACAAACCAGGAATATGTTTCTAACTTAAGTACTTTCTCTAAAATATACAATATCGTATTGCCTACATGGTTCAAATAGAAAAATCGTCTTCGAGTACCTAATCTTCAACTTTGTTCTTCAGCTACCTTTTTAGTAAAATTTTTAAACGGTATCTATGACTTCAGCTGAGTTTTTTGCTTGGAATTTTGTTAAAATGTAGGTATCATAAAATTATGTTAAAGAAGGTTTATTATTTGTATTACTTTTACATAGTTCAAGAATTATTTTTACAATTACTGGAAAACATTTCTGTTTGAACGACAGTAGGTCGATTTATATTTCACATTACTTTTCCGTTAGACTAAAAGCAATCTTGCATAAATTTATCTGAGAGCTTCTGCTCCATTACTTGAGCAATACCTGTGTAATGGCTGTGCCCTCATGTATTTAAATAACTTACCTTTACAGCATCACTTATTTGTGCGTCTCTTTCATGCTTCCATTTATACTGCCAATAACGTATTTCCTCCATTGACGTACCAGAAAGCTTTAAAATTGACAAAGATATACCACCAGCCACACCGCCCAGCAAACCACCTACAATTCCTCCAGCTATCATACCTCGCAAGCCTAAGTTTACTTTATACACACAGCCTACAAAAAATATGTTTTAAGACAGTTATTCAGAACGATTGCTTCAGGATAAACCTGTAATGCTTCCAGCTGCCAAATATTCATATATAGAAGACTTTTCACGAAATATCGATATAAGAGTTATAATTGTACTGCCCAGAAAATTAACTATAATTAGTATTACAATCATATCTTCTAAAACATTTTACCTACATGTAAGATGTTGTGAATAATCCGATTCTCCAACCCCATCTAAATGCCCCTTTGGCAAAGTTTAATGTAAACTGATCCTGAAGCTTCCTCTAAAATTGAAAATCTTTATAATTGTAGTTGTATTGTACTTGCTTATTATTGTTATACTTTTGCGTCTAGATGAGATTTAAAAGTGGTTGCTTCATTGTTTTCCATAAAATCAATGTAAGCTTTCCTTGAAGAAATGACTCCTCCATATACAGATCCAATAAAAAGCCCTAGGAAGCCTGCCTGATATATGGAATTCAGTTCGGACGATATACCGCCTAGTTCACTAATGTAGTCCTTATATAAGGAAAATTTTAGCTTCAAAATACATATTATTATAATTACTCCAATCGAAAAATATCTTTTAATCGATCCCATCCAGTTTCCAAGCTTTCTCCACGGTTTTCAAAACTTTTTCCATAGTTTGAGTCCTTTGATATCTTATCATAGCTCCTGATATCTGTTGGCAAAATTGATGCTAAAAAGAAACGACCCCCATATCTCAGAATCCCCATTTGCACACTAATCGTCAACACCTGCAATATTAATTACGTGACAAACTTCTTCTTTTTATATTTTTATTACCTACTCCTAAATCCAACAATAGTTTATTGAGTTTTATTCATTTGCAGATGATCATCAAAATCTAAAATCTGATCAGCTGTTTGAAATTCTTACCTTTTTATCCGAAATATCGAAGAGAATCGCCGTTGATTTGGAGCACGAGACACTTGGAGGAACTGTCAAAATGTGACAGAAGTTGCCTGGCTTCGTCCGCTTCGTCAGTCTAGGAACAGAAAATTTTCTTTGTAAAATGTCTCATCAAACAGGAATTAAAGGTATGTATTGCTAGCGGAATAAAGGATATCATACTCATAAATTTCTTTTATTCCATAGCTAATGAAAAACTATTAAAGGCTTTCGGAAAATGTAAAGACGGCAAAAATCGGGTTATTAAGGTTTCAATTGAGAATGGTAATGAAAATAATATTTATACTTTCATCTGCCCACGTAGTGTGTAAAAATATATTTTTATTCAGAGGAACTTGTATGTGCGGCAGTGTGCGATGTCAAAAATGACTGGGAGAAGGATTACGACAAGTTCGTTAAACCCTTAATAGAACCAGATAAGCCTTGTTATATACTATACCGTCTTGATAGTAAAACACAATTGGGATACGCCTGGTTGCTTCTTAGTTGGATTCCAGACGCGGCAACGGTACGTCAAAAAATGCTCTTTGCATCGACAAAGGCTACATTAAAAACTGAATTTGGATCAGCTCACATAAAAGAAGAGATACATGCAAGTTCTGTTGAAGAAACAACTTTAGATGGTTACTATAAAAATAAGAAGGCGTTTGCAGCACCAGCACCACTAACTATACGGGAGGAAGAACTTCAAGAGCTCAAAAAAACTGAAATAAACACAGAAATAAGTGTTGATACCCGGCATCAAACTTTAAGCGGTATATTGTGTCCTTGGACTGACGAAACCACCTCTGCTGTTAAGGAGGCGGCTAGGAAAATTTATGATTATTTACAATTTAAAATAGAACTCGAGGTAATTATTAATTCAGCAAGTAATGCTATTAATTTAAAAATAATTTTACACCTTAGGAGGAGACGATTCATATTGTTAAGAAAGCAAATATTTCAATAGCTCAACTTCCCCAAGAGATTCCGAAAGATAACGCACGTTATCACTTATATTTGTTCAAACATACCCATGAAGGTGATTATCTAGAGTCGTTCATCTTTATTTATTCAATGCCTGGATACAATTGCCCTGTAAAAGAAAGAATGATGTATTCTAGTTGCAAATCTCCTTTTTTGGAGGCGTTACAATCCCATGGGATAGAAATAGCAAAAAAGGTAATTCGCTCTATCTTAGTCTCACTTTATAATAGGAAATGAATTTTACAGCTTGAAATTGATGATGCATCCGAAATTTCAGAAGAATATTTACGAGAAGAATTACATCCAACGAAGACTTTACAAAGGCCACAATTTGCCAAACCTAAAGGTCCTCCAAATAGAGGAGCTAAGCGATTAACACGGCCCCAACAGGCTGAGTAATTTTAAGGATCATGAAATATTGTGCAGTATTTATATGACCAATAAAAGTCTTTATATAATATGAAAAAAGGTTTATTTAATTATAATTGATTTCCGTCCTGTTAGTTCTGCAAAATATTGCGAACGTTTCAGTACGTAACTGATACAAAAAACATACAAACAAATATCAACCAGCAAAATACTACAGTATTTTGTCCTATAAAGGTATTTCATAGGTAAGGGAAACTATTTTTTGGATATTAAGCTCATCATTCGTCAGTTTTTTATTATTATGATTATTATAAAGTAAATACATATCCCTTCTGACTGTCAAGTGGGTGGTGGGAAATATTTGGAGTTCATTTAGTAGTGGTGATAAATAGGTGCGCAGTATTATGCTTGAGGAGACGCATATTGGAATGCACGATGCGCATAACAATGGACTGAGCGTATTGCCATTTTCCTATACGAAAGAATGGCACAAGTCTTTGTTATGGTAGTATGTAGAGTGATTGACTTGGACGTGAGGTCCAGACTGTCAGCATGAGCTGACAGATCACTCGGTGGACAGCGTTGACTGCAGGGCGGCACGCTAGCTTGTCACGGCTATTGGCGGAGAGTGTGGGGAAGCTCCAAGAAAACCTGCCGCAGCCACAAAAAAGAATTCGTGCTACTAAAAAAACGAAACACACTATCCATCCCTGAAGGGGCCCTTACACCACTTACCCTTGTACGTCGAAGGTGCTGATGTTCGCCCTTTTGCTGCTCGCCCCAACCACCCAACGACATTGAGGGCAGAAATTTTTTCAATGTCCCAGTCAGACTTGAATTGTCTGGTCGAGTCTTGTCACCAGCACATTCGCCGTGTGGCCCACGCTGTGTGCTGCTGTTAGCCGTCGGGTAGCATACTGCTGCCAGCAGTGCGGTACGACCATAATATCTTATAGCTTTCTCTTTAGCGTTATGGCAGAGTTGGAGCTGATGTTTTTATGTTGGCTGTAGATGCAATCACCGCAGGAAGAATAAAGTAAAAATAGTGATACTATTCTCCGTCTCTCTTGCCCATACGGCCCATACGCAGGATTCGGATAAAAATAACCTTTTGAAAATAAAAGTCGGAATGTGTTTAATTTCTTATAACCCTCTAAACATTTGAGAGCATACACTTAAAGTGAAACGAAAACGTGAAGTTTACGAACAGCTTTTTCACTAATACACCTAAGGTCCTATGGTATAATTGATAACTTAATTTGACTTTTTCAGGGCATCTATCTCCTCCAAGACCTGAAATGATAGGGGTATGTACATATATAGGTTTGATAGATTCGAAACTTAGCTGCACACAGGGTAAAGATAAATTCTAATTCGAATTTCGAAAACGGAGGGGGTAATTTCGAAAAAATATACTTTTTTACCAAATATGCCAAATATATAGGTAGATCCCGTTATCGCGCATATTTGGTGGACATCATTTATGCGAGAAGGGCGGGGATTCAAAATTTCAACTTTAAGCGGCTATATTTTCTCAAGGCATTGCAGTGGAAGAGTATTAAAGAAAGGACAGAGTTAAACGTCTAACTTTTATATTCAATATAAAGATGAAGAGACTTCCGAAATATTTGACCTAACAATTGAACTTAGTGACAGATATGCAACCATATGCAATCAGAGGTGCTGACGTAATATATAGACTATATTGACGTAGAACAACAAGAGCGCAAAATTTGTTACTTTATAAAGGTCTGCAGAAATTTAATGAGCTTCCCATTGAGCTTAAGCGAGAGACAAATTTTAATAGATTTGTGGCATTCCTTAGAAGCAGGTCATGAATATTGTTACGTGCAATAGAAAGAGACAACTGGTGACATCTACTGGCAATAAACAACTTCAGGTTCGGAGAGTAAATGACTTCAGGTTCGGAGAATCGAATATGAAAGTTCAGGAATAGAACAAATAGAATAGTCAAGAAGCTTTTGGAATAGAACACTCCAGAATAATCCGGAGTGTTTCTAGGGTATAAATATAACAGTTGTCATCGCCAGAAAAAGAGTCTTGTTTTAGACGTTGCAGTGTTAAGAAGCGAAAGTAATAAAGAAGCGATAATTGAAAGTACAGTGTTAGCGATAATTAGAGTTGAGTTGATTAGATGAATGTTTGTGAACTTTTATATGATTAGAGTGAAATAAAGAACTTATATATTAATTATTTAATATTGTGTTTTAAATAACGAACCAAAGGCCACGCTCGCAACAACTGGTGTCAGAAGTGAAATAAATTTGAGAAATAAAGTGGTGGCAATTGACTAAAAATTAAAAGAGTGATTAATTTTGAGAAATTGTGTTAAATTGTGAAAGTTCTGGAAAATAATTTATATTCATCTATAAGAGAATTACTAAAATAATGGGGCGCAAAGTGGACGAGCTTCGAACGCAGGATTTGAAAGTGGAGTTAGGGAACCGGTCATTACAAACGACAGGCATAAAGAAAGTTCTAGTCGAGCGACTTAGACAATCTTTGATAGAGGAAGAAAGAATCCTGAAACATTTGTTTTCGAAGAGAACTTGGAGGAAATCGAAGTCGAAGAAGCGCCTGCGATGAAAATGGAACAGCTGTTGAGTACTTTAATGAGTAAAATGGAAGCCCGTTTTGATGAGCAAAAGAATTCTGTCGAGGAACAGAAGAAATCTATGGAAGAACAAAAGAATTCTCTCAAGGAACAAAAGAATTCTCTAGAATCACGTTTAGATGAACAGAAGAAATCTATGGAAACGCGCTTGGACGAAAAAAAGAGTTCTCTGGAGAATTGTCTAGAAACTCGTTTGGAGGATCAGAAAAATTTTCTAAAAAGTTCTTTAGAAGAACAAAATTTGAAAATTGAAGGAATTGAGCAGGAATTTCAACAAAAGGTTTCGGAAGTTCAACAAAAAGTCGCCGAGCAACTTGAAAACGTTAAAGCAGATCTGGAAAGAATAAAGCATCGTCAGCCTCTAAGCGTAGCAACTGAAATATCCGGTGCAGGTAGAATGAAACCTCCCATATTTGATGGACAAAATTCGTGGCATATCTTCAAGAGACTATTCGAGGTAGCTTCAGAGGTAAATGGATGGAATGATGAAGACAAAGCTATAGCTCTGCCAGACAAGCTTCACGGAGTGCAGTACGAGTGAGAGAAATTTCAGTGGAAGAATGTACTTGTAATAGAGTGCAATCATCACAGAGCCCGCCTTCACGTGATGTCCCTCGATGCTGGAATTGTAATAGACCAGGGCACCTTCAAAGAGACTGCAGAAAACGTCGACGAGTGGAATCACCAGAAGAAGAGGGGAAAGAAGAATGCCAAAGATGTCGAGCCAGGGAACAAGCTATTCGTGGAGAGACTAGATATCAAACAACGACTAGTCGCATCGTCTCTCCTCTTGAGCAGTCGGAAAACTAGTAAAAACCAACTTCGTGGGGCAGAAGTTGGTTGGTGGAATCGACAGCCCCGAAGTCATCATCCAAGTAAGTCAGTTACAGAGAAATAATAGCAGTCTTGTTATATATGGAAGTGTAGGAAAAAATGACTGCGCAGTTACTATCGATACTGGAGCTTCAAGATCAATTATTAGAGCAGATCTTGTTAAGAACAAATGGCTTCACAACACCACCAAATATCTGCTAAGAACAGCAACTGGAGCGGCAGCACAGGTGTTTGGAGAAATAACTTTAGATGTTCAACTAGGCGAACTACTATTTCCTCATACTTTCCTGGTTTCAGACATAATGGATGACTGCATTCTTGGAATAGACTTCATGACCACATACAAAATAAATCTGGATGTCGGAGAGCGGATTCTCAAATATGGCAACATAGAAATTCCTATGAAACTAGGAGAAGAAGCAGATCATCCTGCGAAAGTAAGGACCATGGTTTGCGAAAATATTACTCTTTCGCCATGCTCCGAGACACTAATATGGACAAAGCTTACTGATGACATCGGGACCTGCCGATTCTATCTGGTGGAGCCTAACACCACAAAAGTTACATCGAACATCATCGTTGGCAAGACTTTAGTGAAGGCAGAAGGTGCAACATTAATTCCAGTCAGAGTGCTTAACACATCCGAAAACGAGGTACAACTAAAAGAAGGTGCTATAATTGGAAATTGTGAACCCGTTTACCAAATCGTCAATTTAGATAATGGTAGTAATGTCAAGGAGACAAAAACTATACCAGCTACTACCCAACAGGTTCAGAAACTTCTTTCGTCCAGTGCCTTAAGTGAACAACAACACAACGATGCCAAAGAGGTGATCGATGAATTTTCGGAATTATTTGTAATGAATGATGATGACTATGGTAAAACAAATCTTGTCCAGCATCGAATCGATACAGGAGATTCCAGACCCATTCGACAGACACCACGAAGATTGCCATTAGCCAAACAACCAGAAGTTGCAGACATGATGAACTCCATGAAGAAACAAGGCATCATAGAGGAATCTAACAGCCCTTGGACATCGCCGGTTGTTCTGGTTAGGAAGAAGGATGGCAGCACCCGATTCTGTGTAGACTACCGCCAACTAAATAACGTGACGAGAAAAGATAGCTATCCATTACCAAGAATTGATGACACATTGGATACCCTTTCCGGAGCGCAATGGTTTTCCACGCTGGATTTGAAGAGTGGTTATTGGCAAGTGGAAATACATCCCGAGGACCGAGACAAAACTGCTTTCTCAGTTGGCAGTGGCTTATGGCAATTCAAAGTAATGCCATTTGGGTTATGTAATGCTCCAGCCACATTCGAACGACTAATGGAATGTGTTCTACGAGGTTTAACCTGGAAAACATGTCTTGTCTATTTGGATGACATAATAGTAATCGGAAGGACATTCATGGAACATAAAAACAACTTACGGGATGTACTTCAAAGACTCAAAGATGCAAAATTAAAGCTCAGTGCGAGTAAATGTGCTCTATTTAAAAAAGAAGTTAAATATTTAGGGCACATAGTTTCATCACAAGGAGTGAGAACCGATCCAGAGAAGATAGAAGCCGTCAAAAATTGGCCAGCTCCAAAGGACAAACATCAATTACGGAGTTTTCTTGGTTTAGCTACCTACTACAGGCGATTCGTGAAAGGTTTTGCAGATATAGCAAGAAGCCTACATCAACTTACCGAAAAGGGAAAGCCGTTCATATGGTCGGATAAATGCAACGAAAGTTTTGAAAATTTGAAGCAACAGCTCTGTGAAGCTCCAGTACTTCACTACCCAAAGCTGGGAAAAACATTTATATTAGACACGGATGCAAGCAATGAAGGTATTGGTGCAGTGCTTTCGCAGGAGGAGAATGGTCAAGAAGTTCCAGTAGCTTACTATAGCAAAGCACTTTCAAAGTCAGAGAAAAATTATTGTGCTACAAGAAAGGAGCTACTTGCCATTGTAAGTTCAACAAAGCATTTTCATAAATATCTCTACGGACAGAAATTCATTCTTCGCACCGACCATGCAGCGCTTAAATGGCTTCTGCAGTTTAAGAATCCTGAGGGACAAGTGGCGAGATGGATAGAGCGACTCCAGGCTTATGATTTTGAAATACAACACCGAAGAGGTCGTATCCATGGAAATGCAGACGCCCTTTCACGACGTCCATGCAAACTTGAATGCAAACATTGCGCCCGGATAGAAGAAAAAGAAACAACAGCAACTATACAGTTGGTAACCGTGGAACCATCTACAGGTTGGGACAACGAGGACCTACGAACAGCACAACGAGAAGATCCGGACATTTCACCTATTCTTGCTTGGAAAGAAGACATGGAAAGCCCAGACTGGAAGGATATTTCGGAACGGAGTGAGAAGCTGAAAAGTTACTGGGCTCAATGGAACTCTCTTCATGTTGAATGTGGTATATTAAAACGCAAGTGGGAAGCACCTAATGGCGAATCTTTCCGAATGCAGATAGTCGTGCCGGCATCAAACGTCAAAGATGTTCTAGAAGAAATGCACGGTGGAACCTCTGGAGGACATTTGGGAGTGAACAAAACCATTTCCAAAATACGAGAAAAGTTTTATTGGTTACATATGCGAGAAGATGTGGAGGAGTGGTGCCGCAGATGCACTGTCTGTGCTGCTTGCAAAGGGCCGCAACACAGAAGCAGAGGAGAAATGCATAAGTATAATGTCGGAGCCCCCTTTGAAAGGATAGCTATAGACATCGCTGGACCTTTTCCAGAAACGGATGGCGGTAACCGTTATATATTAGTTGTCATTGACTATTTCAGCAAATGGCCTGAAGCTTATGCAATCCCTAATCAAGAGGCAACCACAGTTGCGGAACAAATAATAACGAATTGGGTCAGTAGGTTTGGTGTGCCTCACGAACTTCATTCGGACCAAGGACGGAACTTCGAATCGCGGACTTTCCAGGAGATGTGTAAAATGTTGGGAATAAGAAAAACTAGAACAACTCCTCTACACCCACAATCTGATGGCATGGTAGAGCGCTTCAACAGAACATTGATCGAGCATCTAAAGAAAGTAGTTGACTATCATCAACGCGATTGGGATCGACATATTCCTGTATTCCTAATGGCTTATAGATCAGCCGTTCATAGTACTACCGGACAAACCCCAGCTAAAGTCATATTCGGAAGAGAGATGCGTTTACCTAGCGACCTCAAACTCGGTACCCCCAGAGGTGAACAAAAGTTACCAGAAGACTACGTATCGGAGCTCAACCAACAATTAGCCGATGTACACGAGGCCACGAGGACGAAATTAGCAACAAATACTGATCGGATGAAGACCCGCTATGACTTACGCGCTAATTCCGCAGGCTTTAACGAAGGTGATCTTGTTTGGCTGTACAACCCGAAACGACGTAAGGGACGTTCTCCAAAATTGCAACAACACTGGGAAGGACCATATTCAGTAGTAACTAGAATTAATGACGTGGTATACAGGATTCAGCGTGGCCAGCGTGGTCACCGAGCAGCTTGACAGTTTTAAATCAGATCTGGAAAGAATAAAGCATCGTCAGCCTCTAAGCGTAGCAACTGAAATATCCGGTGCAGGTAGAATGAAACCTCCCATATTTGATGGACAAAATTCGGGGCATATCTTCAAGAGACAATTCGAGGCAGCTTCAGAGGTAAATGGATGGAATGATGAAGACAAAGCTATAGCTCTGGTGTTAGTACTTCGAGGTCCTGCGTCAGAACTCTTACAAACTGTACCGATTGAAAATCAACGTAATTACTCTTCATTAGTACAGGCGATAGAATTACGTTACGGAGATGAGCACATGCAGCAAGTATATCGACTACAGTTGCGCAACAGGATTCAAAAACATGGCGAATCACTACAACAACTGCAGGCAGATGTAGAAAGATTAGCGCATCTGTCATACTCCAGCGTGAATGCGGATTTTCTCAATGAAGTGGCGACGGAGGCATTTGTGAACGCTATTACAGATCAAAATTTACAACAATCATTGAGGCTAGCAGGAAAGAAATCAACAGCAGAAGCACTAGCCTATGCATTAGTGTATGAATCCGCCAGACAAGCTTCGCGGGGTGCAGTACGAATGATAGACATTTCGGTAGACGAATGTACTTGTAATAGAATGCAGTCATCCCAGAGCTCACCTTTGCGTGGTATCCTTCGATGCTGGAATTGTAATAGAACAGGACACCTACAAAGAGACTGCAGAAAACGCCGACGAGTGGAATCTCTAGATGAAGAGAGGAAAGTGGAATTGCAAAGATATCGAGCTGAGCAGCAGACTTGCAATAGATTGCAGTTATCACTGAGCACCCCTTCACGTAGTGTTCTTCGATGTTGGGATTGTAATAAATTAGGACACCTTCAAAGCGACTGCAGGAAACGCCGTCGAAAGGAATCAACAGAAAAGAAAGGGAGAGAAGAATGTCCAAACTGGCGAGCTAGAGAGCAAACTATTCTTAGGGAGACTAGAATCCAACCTTATGGCTTTGAGAACCAACACAGAAAAGGACGTATCCATGGAAATGCAGAAGCCTTGGTACAACGTCAATGGGAACCTGAATGTAAGCTTGCGGCTGGGAGAAAGGAAATGAGAAAACAGCTACTATACAGTTGGTAACTGTGGAGCCATCAACAGGTTGGGACATCGAGAGTTTGCAAACAGCACAACGAGAAGATCCGGACATATCGCCTATTCTTGCTTGGAAAGCAGACATAGAAAAACCAGAATGGAAGGATATTTCGAGGATGAGTGAAAAGCTGAAAAGCTACTGGGCTCAATGGAATTCTCTTCATGTTGAATGCGGTATATTAAAACGCAAGTGGGAAGCACCTAACGGTAAATCGTTCCGAATGCAGATAGTCGTGCCGGCATCAAAGGTCAACGAGGTCCTAAGTAAAGTGCATCGTGGAGCATCTGGAGAACATTTGGGAGTGAACAAAACAATTTCTAAAATACGAGAAAAGTTTTATTAGCTACATATGCGGGAGGATGTAGAGAAGTGGTGTCGCAGATGCACTGTGTATGTTTTTCACAAAGGGCCGCCACGTAGCAGCAGAAAGGAAATGTACAAGTGTAATGTCAGAGCCCCATTGAAACTGAGAGCTGATGTACAAAGGGCCACGGGGGCGAAATTAGCAGTAAGTACCCATCGGATGAGGACACGCTATGACTTACGTGCGAATTCAGCAGGATTCAATGAAGGTGACCTTGTTTGGCTATACAACCCGAACCGACGTAAGGGACGTTCTCCAAAATTGCAACAACACTGGGAAGGACCATATTCAGTAGTAACTAGAATTAATGACGTGGTATACAGGATTCAGCGTGGCACAAGAGGCAAGCACAAAATTGTTCATTTCGACCGCTTGTGTCAATACTACGAGCATCAAGACCGTGGACCACCTGTTGTTCGGGACGAACAAGTTTAAGAAGGGGGCAGTGTTACGTGCAATAGAAAGAGACAACTGGTGACATCTACTGGCAATAAACAACTTCAGGTTCGGATAGTAAATGACTTCAGGTTCGGAGAATCGATTATGAAAGTTCAGGAATAGAACAAATAGAATAGTCAAGAAGCTTTTGGAATAGAACACTCCAGAATAAACCGGAGTGTTTCTAGGGTATATATATAACAGTTGTCATCGCCAGAAAAAGAGTCTTGTCTTAGTCGTTGCAGTGTTAAGAAGCGAAGGCAATTAAGAAGCGATAGTGTGTAATTAGCATGCGATAATTGAAAGTACAGTGTTAGCGATAATTAGAGTTGAGTTGATAAAATAAATGTTTGTGAACTTTATATGATTTAAGTGTAATAAAGAACTTATATATTAATTATTTAATATTGTGTTTTAAATAACGAACCAAAGGCCACGCACGCAACAATATCTATGGTGGCTATATTTTGGCGTATTTCATTATCGAGTTTCCACAATTCGAAGTACTAAAGTTGAGATTTTTCGAAAAAATTTGCTTATTTTCAACTCCAGATTATACTATTATTTATTACTCAATTCCGGTATAGCGGACCACTAAAACTTGCCTAATGTAACGGGTTCTCATAATAGAAAAGAAAAATTTCGAAATTTCGAAATTCCTACCAGCGCAGGAAGGAAATTTACTTTGGGGTGGTAAAATTCGTTCTTTTCCTAATTTTCCTGAACAATTTCCCCTCCACCCCCTCCAATTTTTAATATTTTACGTGCAATAGAAAGAGACAACTGGTGACATCTACTGAAAATAAACAACTTCAGGTTCGGAGAGTAAATGACTTCAGGTTCGGAGAATCGATTATGAAATCTACAGGAAAGTTCAGGAATAGAACATATAGAATAGTCAAGAAGCTTTTGGAATAGAACACTCCAGAATAATCCGGAGTGTTTCTAGGGTATAAATATAACAGTTGTCATCGCCAGAAAAGAGTCTTGTTTTAGACGTTGCAGTGTTAAGAAGCGAAAGCAATAAAGAAGCGATAGTGTGTAATTAGATTGCGATAATTGAAAGTACAGTGTTAGCGATAATTAGAGTTGAGTTGATTAAATAAATGTTTGTGAACTTTATATGATTTAAGTGTAATAAAGAACTTATATATTAATTATTTAATATTGTGTTTTAAATAACGAACCAAAGGCCACGCTCGCAACAACTGGTGTCAGAAGTGAAATATATTTGAGAAATAAAGTGGTGGCAATTGACTGAAAAATTAAAAGTGTGATTAATTTTGTGGAATTGTGTTAAATTTTAAAAGTGCTGGAAAATAATTTATATTCAACTGTGAGTGAATTACTACAGTAATGGGGCGCAAAGTGGAGGAGCTTCGAATACAGGATTTGAAAGTGGAGCTAGGGAACCGCTCATTACAAACGACAGGTGCAAAGAAAGTTCTAGTCGAGCGACTTAGACAAGCTTTGATAGCGGAAGGAAAGAATCCTGAGACATTTGTTTTCGAAGAGAACTTGGAAGGAACCGAATTTGAAGAAGAGCCTGAGATGAAAATGGAACAGTTTTTGAGTACTTTAATGAGTAAAATGGAAGCCCGTTTTGATGAGCAAAAGAATTCTCTCGAGGAACAAAAGAATTCTCTAGAATCACGTTTAGATGAACAAAAGAAATCTATGGACGAACAGAAGAAATCTATGGACGAACAAAAGAATTCTCTCGACGAACAAAAGAATTCTCTCGAGGAAAAAAAGAATTCTCTGGAATCACGTTTAGATGAACAGGAGAAATCTATGGACGAAAAAAAGAAATCTATGGAAGCCAGTTTTGATGAACAAAAGATTGATTTTGAGGAACAAAAGAAATCTCTGGAAACCCGTTTGGACGAACAAAAGATCTTTCTGGAGAATTGTCTAGAAACTCGTGTGGAGGAACAGAAGACTTTCCTGAAAAACTCATTAGACGAACGAAATTTGAAAATTGAAGGAATCGAGCAGGAAGTGGCGGAAGCTCAACAAAAAGTCACCGAGCAGCTTGACAGTTTTAAATCAGATCTGGAAAGAATAAAGCATCGTCAGCCTCTAAGCGTAGCAACTGAAATATCCGGTGCAGGTAGAATGAAACCTCCCATATTTGATGGACAAAATTCGTGGCATATCTTCAAGAGACAATTCGAGGCAGCTTCAGAGGTAAATGGATGGAATGATGAAGACAAAGCTATAGCTCTGGTGTTAGCACTTCGAGGTCCTGCGTCAGAACTCTTACAAACTGTGCCGATTGAAAATCAACGTAATTACTCTTCATTAGTACAAGCGATAGAATTACGTTACGGAGATGAGCACATGCAGCAAGTATATCGCCTACAGTTGCGCAACAGGATTCAAAAACATGACGAATCACTACAACAACTGCAGGCAGATGTAGAAAGATTAGCGCATCTGTCATACTCCAGCGTGAATGCGGATTTTCTCAATGAAGTGGCGACGGAGGCATTTGTGAACGCTATTACAGATCAAAATTTACAACAATCATTGAGGCTAGCAGGAAAGAAATCAACAGCAGAAGCACTAGCCTATGCATTAGCATACGAATCCGCCAGACAAGCTTCACGGAGTGCAGTACGAGTGAGAGAAATTTCAGTGGAAGAATGTATTTGTAATAGAGTGCAATCATCACAGAGCCCACCTTCACGTGGTGTCCTTCGATGCTGGAATTGTAATAAACCAGGGCACCTTCAAAGAGACTGCAGAAAACGTCGACGATTGGAATCACCAGAAGAAGAGAGGAAAGAAGAATGCCAAAGATGTCGAGCCAGGGAACAAGCTTTTCGTGGAGAGACTAGATATCAAACAGCGACTAGTCGCATCGTCTCTCCTCTTGAGCAGTCGGAAAACTAGTAAAAACCAACTTCGTGGGGCAGAAGTTGGTTGGTGGAATCGACAGCCCCGAAGTCATCATCCAAGTAAGTCAGTTACAGAGAAATAATAGCAGTCTTGTTATATATGGAAGTGTAGGAAAAAATGACTGCGCAGTTACTATCGATACTGGAGCTTCAAGATCAATTATTAGAGCAGATCTTGTTAAGAACAAATGGCTTCACAACACCACCAAATATCTACTAAGAACAGCAACTGGAGCAGCAGCACAGGTGTTTGGAGAAATAACTTTAGATGTTGAACTAGGCGAACACTATTTCCTCACACTTTCCTGGTTTCAGACATAATGGATGACTGCATTCTTGGAATAGACTTCATGACCACATACAAAATAAATCTGGATGTCGGAGAGCGGATTCTCAAATATGGCAACATAGAAATTCCTATGAAACTAGGAGAAGAAGCAGATCATCCTGCGAAAGTAAGGACGATGATTTGCGAAAATATTACTCTTTCGCCATGCTCCGAGACACTAATATGGACAAAGCTTACTGATGACATCGGGACCTGCCGATTCTATTTGGTGGAGCCTTACCCCACAAAAGTTACATCTAGCATCATTGTTGGCAAGACTTTAGTGAAGCCAGAAGGTGCAACATTAATACCAGTCAGAGTGCTCAACACATCCGAAAATGAGGTACAACTAAAAGAAGGTGCTATAATTGGAAATTGTGAACCCGTTTACCAAATCGTCAATTTGGATAATGGTAGTAATGTCAAGGAGACAAAAACTATACCAGCTACTACCCAACAGGTACAGAAACTTCTTTCGTCCAGTGCCTTAAGTGAACAATAACACAACGATGCCAAAGAGGTGATCGATGAATTTTCGGAATTATTTGCAATGAATGATGATGACTATGGCAAAACAAATCTTGTCCAGCATCGAATCGATACAGGAGATTCCAGACCCATTCGACAGACACCACGAAGATTGCCATTAGCCAAACAACCAGAAGTTGCAGACATGATGAACTCCATGAAGAAACAAGGCATCATAGAGGAATCTAACAGCCCTTGGACATCGCCGGTTGTTCTGGTTAGGAAGAAGGATGGCAGCACCCGATTCTGTGTAGACTACCGCCAACTAAATAACGTGACGAGAAAAGATAGCTATCCATTACCAAGGATTGATGACACATTGGATACCCTTTCCGGAGCGCAATGGTTTTCCACGCTGGATTTGAAGAGTGGTTACTGGCAAGTGGAAATACATCCCGAGGACCGAGACAAAACGGCTTTCTCAGTTGGCAGTGACTTATGGCAATTCAAAGTAATGCCATTTGGGTTATGTAATGCTCCAGCCACATTCGAACGACTAATGGAATGTGTTCTACGAGGTTTAACCTGGAAAACATGTCTTGTCTATTTGGATGACATAATAGTAATCGGAAGGACATTCATGGAACATAAAAACAACTTACGGGATGTACTTCAAAGACTCAAAGATGCAAAATTAAAGCTCAGTGCGAGTAAATGTGCTCTATTTAAAAAAGAAGTTAAATATTTAGGGCACATAGTTTCATCACAAGGAGTGAGAACCGATCCAGAGAAGATAGAAGCCGTCAAAAATTGGCCAGCACCAAAGGACAAACATCAATTACGGAGTTTTCTTGGTTTAGCTACCTACTACAGGCGATTCGTGAAAGGTTTTGCAGATATAGCAAGAAGCCTACATCAACTTACCGAAAAGGGAAAGCCGTTCATATGGTCGGATAAATGCAACGAAAGTTTTGAAAATTTGAAGCAACAGCTCTGTGAAGCTCCAGTACTTCACTACCCAAAGCTGGGAAAAACATTTATATTAGACACGGATGCAAGCAATGAAGGTATTGGTGCAGTGCTTTCGCAGGAGGAGAATGGTCAAGAAGTTCCAGTAGCTTACTATAGCAAAGCACTTTCAAAGTCAGAGAAAAATTATTGTGCTACAAGAAAGGAGCTACTTGCCATTGTAAGTTCAACAAAGCATTTTCATAAATATCTCTATGGGCAGAAATTCATCCTTCGCACCGACCATGCAGCACTTAAATGGCTTCTGCAGTTTGAGAATCCTGAAGGACAAGTGGCGAGATGGATAGAGCGACTCCAGGCTATGGAAATGCAGACGCCCTTTCACGACGTCCATGAAACTTGAATGCAAACATTGCGCCCGGATAGAAGAAAAAGAAACAACAGCAACTATACAGTTGGTAACCGTGGAACCATCTACAGGTTGGGACAACGAGGACCTGCGAACAGCACAACGAGAAGATCCAGACATTTCACCTATTCTTGCTTGGAAAGAAGAAATGGAAAGACCAGACTGGAAGGATATTTCGGAACGGAGTGAGAAGCTGGAAAGTTACTGGGTTCAATGGAACTCTCTTCATGTTGAATGTGGTATATTAAAACGCAAGTGGGAAGCACCTAATGGCGAATCTTTCCGAATGCAGATAGTCGTGCCGGCATCAAACGTCAAAGATGTTCTAGAAGAAATGCACGGTGGAACCTCTGGAGGACATTTGGGAGTGAACAAAACCATTTCCAAAATACGAGAAAAGTTTTATTGGTTACATATGCGAGAAGATGTGGAGGAGTGGTGCCGCAGATGCACTGTCTGTGCTGCTTGCAAAGGGCCGCAACACAGAAGCAGAGGAGAAATGCATAAGTATAATGTCGGAGCCCCCTTTGAAAGGATAGCTATAGACATCGCTGGACCTTTTCCAGAAACGGATGGCGGTAACCGTTATATATTAGTTGCCATTGACTATTTCAGTAAATGGCCTGAAGCTTATGCAATCCCTAATCAAGTGGCAACCACAGTTGCGGAACAAATAATAACGAATTGGGTCAGTAGGTTTGGTGTGCCTCACGAACTTCATTCGGACCAAGGACGGAACTTCGAATCGCGGACTTTCCAGGAGATGTGTAAAATGTTGGGAATAAGAAAAACTAGAACAACTCCTCTACACCCACAATCTGATGGCATGGTAGAGCGCTTCAACAGAACATTGATCGAGCATCTAAAGAAAGTAGTTGACTATCATCAATGCGATTGGGATCGACATATTCCTGTATTCCTAATGGCTTATAGATCAGCCGTTCGTAGTACTACCGGACAAACCCCAGCTAAAGTCATATTCGGAAGAGAGATGCGTTTACCTAGCGACCTCAAATTCGGTACCCCCAGAGGTGAACAAAAGTTACCAGAAGACTACGTATCGGAGCTCAAACAACAATTAGCCGATGTACACGAGGCGACGAGGACGAAATTAGCAACAAATACTGATCGGATGAAAACCCGCTATGACTTACGCGCTAATTCCGCAGGATTTAACGAAGGTGATCTTGTTTGGCTGTACAACCCGAAACGACGTAAGGGACGTTCTCCAAAATTGCAACAACACTGGGAAGGACCATATTCAGTAGTAACTAGAATTAATGACGTGGTATACAGGATTCAGCGTGGCACAAGAGGCAAGCACAAAATTGTTCATTTGGACCGCTTGTGTCAATACTACGAGCATCAAGACCGTGGACCACCTGTTGTTCGGGACGAACGTGCAATAGAAAGAGACAACTGGTGACATCTACTGGCAATAAACAACTTCAGGTTCGGAGAGTAAATGACTTCAGGTTCGGAGAATCGATTATGAAATCTACAGGAAAGTTCAGGAATAGAACAAATAGAATAGTCAAGAAGCTTTTGGAATAGAACACTCCAGAATAATCCGGAGTGTTTCTAGGGTATAAATATAACAGTTGTCATCGCCAGAAGAAGAGTATTGTTTTAGACGTTGCAGTGTTAAGAAGCGAAAGTAATAAAGAAGCGATAGTGTGTAATTAGATTGCGATAATTGAAAGTACAGTGTTAGCGATAATTAGAGTTGAGTTGATTAGATGAATGTTTGTGAACTTTATATGATTTAAGTGTAATAAAGAACTTATATATTAATTATTTAATATTGTGTTTTAAATAACGAACCAAAGGCCACGCTCGCAACAATATGTTGCATATGCGCCTGCTTTAGGTTCATCTTTTCCTGGGAGGGGGAATTTTTTAGGGGAAAAGGGGAGAATATCTCTGAACAAAAACTGTAAAAAACACGGTTTGTCCTTTCCCCATCCTTCTTGGGTTTGTTTGGGTTGAAAGGGGGAAATTTTCCTGAACAAAACCTGTAAAAAAATTGAATTATTCTTCCCCGACCCTAATACTTCAACTGAAAATTTCTTCAACCCCTCTAAGGGCTGCTCCTCCCTATTCCCTAAATATCATCCAAACATCTTTCCCCCTTAGCTTTCACGTTTTCCAGCAATATGAGAAATTAATGAAATAACATTACAAAGTCCGCTAAATTAGATACAATCTAATACCATATTTACATGCAGTATAGTATATAATCTCACCTATCGACTTCTGCCAGCAATCGTATGATCTACAGATAATCTTATCCATGTCATTTACAAATAAAGTTTATTTTTAAAACAAAACGACACATAACTTATGTAACTAAACTCAAATTTAATCACTCACATAAGCAATGCTTGTACGTGAGAATTGTGAAAGAAAAATATAAGATCCTAATTATTGAAATAACTCTACATTATAAAAATACAAGTGAAAAAGACAGAAAATGACTCGATTTCATACTAGTGATTTTTTTTAATTCTTAATATTGCACTAAACAAAATTGAAAATATACTCCTTTAATTTAAATTTGTAATTTAATGAATGCAGAATAACCTTAAGATCATTTGGAAGTCTATTGTACAAATTTGGTCTAATGTAGTTAACGCGTTTCTGCATTAAATTTTTGTCAATTTTTTTCTTTGTTAGAGCTTGCCTCCGGGTATTGTGACTTGACTGATGAAGAGGAAATCTTGTTACATTTTAATAAAAAATTTAAGACTAGCAAAAGTATAGATTTGACGCATTGCCATTACTTCAAACTCTTCAAACGCCTGTGTAGTGGAGTAGAATTTAGATTTTTTTTATATACATTTGAACTATTTTCCCTTGCCGGTTTGCTTATCAGGGGCGTAAGACTTGCTGTATAAGTGGCACTCATTTTCATGCTATTATTTCATATTGAATGATTGACTGCGTTAAGGCAAAATGCGCCATTCGCATAAATTGTATATCTATAAATCCATGATAGTCAGTATCTTATACAGTGCAGACATATATATATGTATAGCACATGCCTATCACATTTAAAATTTTCGTCCCTTATGACACCAAGGTATTTACACGCATTTAACTTCATGTACTTGTTATGGAACTATGTGAGTGATTGCTTTGGACGTAAAGTCCAGACTATCAGCATGAGCTGACAGATCACTCAACGGACAGCGCTACCTGCAGGGTGGCACGCTAGCTCGCCTCGGCTCATTGGCGGAGAGTGTGGGGAGGTTTCACGAAAAACCTGCCGCTGCCGGCAGCCATAATCAAAAAAAAATTTCGTGCCTATCCAACTAAAAGCCGGCACACATTCGGTCCTGAAGGGACCCTTACGTCACTTACCTGCATACCTTGTGGAAGGCGTAGATGTTTTGCCTTCTTTGCCGGCCCCTTCCTCCCATCTGACTCTTAGGGGCATAATTATTCAGAGTCCCTATTTGACCTGTAAAGAGAGAGAGGGAGACTAGGCGAGCCTAGACAACCTCCATCCTATGTGAGAGGACTCCGGGATAATGAGAGGAGAAAACAATTAAATTCAGCACATTCTCATGACATTATAAAAAAACTCATTTTATTTAACTTGGACCACTGTCCTTAAGTACTGACTTCATACAAAGTTATCCTAAGTCATGATCTTAACTACGGAGCCAATGAGGCCAAAAAATATATACTCTCCTACTTGGATCATATTAATACAACACAACACAAAAGAAATGGAAATTATGGAGAGAAATCCCAGACAAGGCTATCTTTAGTTACCTTAGTATCCATTCAGCGATTATGTCGCACGAAACATTCTCCTCCGCGAAGGCCTCCTGGAGAGTGACGATGTTCCTGTAATTATAATAAAAAACTAATAGGGAATATAAACCAAAGTCTGGCCGGGATTTCCTTTACAGAAATATACATCAATTCATTTGCCTAAGCGACTTTTATAATAATAGGGTTATTATGGTAATATAAATTTATCCAGAAGTGAAATCAGCAAAACCGATTAACAAAAAAAATCAATAATGGTTTAATAAAATTAGAACTCAGTATTTGGTCACTTGCTTTTGACTTCATTGAGCTACTAAACCTCTTTTGAAACATCAGAAGAGAAACCGCTGTTGTTACAACAGACCTCGATAAAAATTATTAGTTACGTGTATAGTAATTTCTTAAATTCTATACTGAACGGTTCAAAAAATCTACTTAATTTTTTTTTAAAATCTTAATCCTACACTTCTGGTGTCTCTTTTATTTTTTTTGTTTCTTTCTTTAAGAAATATAGTTATGCATAAAATACCACTGGGAGTCCAGTGATCCTTTTGATAATGTAAAAAAAAATCTTAAATGTTACATCCTATCTTAGATTACACTACTGTTCCTAATCTACTTTCTAATTTCATGAAGGTGCCGACATGATTTGGATTAAATTTTGGATCTTTTCCTGAATTTGCTGTTGACAGATATAGTACATATGTCCTATATACACTTCGGAGGGCAAATAATGTGATAAGTTAGCACCATTGCTCTGTAGAATACGTTGGACGTGCGCTTGTCCCGTGATCCTGATCTTATTAGGAATTGTTATTTGTATACGAAGGAGTAATGCCAAACTCATGTAAGAACATGCATTGCTATCACATTTGTTTCTGTTTTATGGTTCCCAACAATATGCAATAATTCTCTTTGGTTAAAAAAAAGCTTCCCCGTCTGATTCAGCCTGTGTAAGTTGCAGGACTCGGAGTTTCTGTATAGCACTACTATGAATAGGATTTTTGTGCCGCCTGCTTTCGGCGATTTACGTCGAAAATGTGAACATCATAATAATCCCTCACGTCTACATGGCATCTTAGCAGCTTAATCAGAAAATTTCATCAGCGTCCGCATTTACGAAGTCTTATTCCCCTTCCCGGATAATTTAAAATAGTTTGAAATTACGATACATTGGCTTTTGTGTTCGTGATCTTCATGTACTTGCTATAATTTGTGTTGAGGCAAACTATCCTTCACATGGGCCCTTCCGCTTCTTTTCCGCTTTTATTTCATCAATCCCAGCTTATATTTCTTTTTCTTCCCTGACCGCTAGCAGATTACTTAGTCGAGCAGTTTATTAATCTTTTATTCTCTTCTACTTTTAAATTTAAGAATTAAAAAAACACTTTTTCTTTCACAGCTTAGATATCTCGTCCAAACACAAAAACCTTCTTCTTCCTTTTTTTCTGTCACATCCACCTGTCACACAGAACTTGAGGAAACGCATCTCTCTCGGTCGGGGTGCGTTCCAGTTTTCTGCTATGGACAGCTGCCAGCCGCCATACACGCTTCAGTATGTCATGTAGCATATTGCTATATGCAATACGCTACGACCATAACATACTGACTTGAGCGTTTATATTTTACGAGAACTATTTTTTCGCAGTTCGATCTTAA
The DNA here is from genome assembly GCA_963930735.1 of Dioctria linearis. Lineage (NCBI taxonomy): Eukaryota > Metazoa > Arthropoda > Insecta > Diptera > Asilidae > Dioctria > Dioctria linearis. The sequence goes on along the minus strand of OZ005741.1, from coordinate 211,537,238 downwards.
TTCTAGGTGGAGACTTTTTAGCTCCAAATATTATAAAACTAATTTTCTTTTATTGACATAATTTACTTAGACTTAACCAATGTTGAATAATACCCAGGAATTCATTAGTCGAGGAAGTTACTGATTGAGTCCCATTTTGTACTGCGAAATAATAAAACAGTGTGTTCAGCATATTGAGCAAATATTCCGTAGACTATACTAGCGAAATGTTCTTCAAAAAATTATAGCAATTACCTCACAGTTGTTATGGTCGTAGCTATTGCATATAGCAATATGCTACATGAAAAATGCTGATGCATGTACGCTGGCCTTAAGGTAAACCGCATACGGAATGCACCCCAACGAGAGTAATGCTTTCTCGAGCTCGTGAGCCATGGCGACATGTTGAAGGAAAGAAAAGAAGAAGACACTTTTCTGTCTCGACACGTCTTCCGCAGAATATATCTCGCGAAACGAATTTATCGCATTTCCAAGGACATCTACGAGGAATCTGACCCTGTAAGTAATTTCGAAAGAATTTTCATCTATAGATATCTCCTATTTGCAATCAGTAAGAATATTTTTCGTATCCTCAGGAAAAAGAAACCAAACCAAAAAAAAGGGGAAATTTACCGCGAAGAAAAATCTAGAAGTTGAGAAAATCAACCACCTGCCCAAGATCAAAAAACGGAAGCAGGTGCGGCTGGGATCACCTGGACCTAAAGTAAGAGAGCATCTGAGTGCTAACAGGTACCATTATTACTATTAATTACTCCAAAAGGAGTAAAGCCAAAAATAGAATTAAACAGCGAACCACAAACTCGCGATCGCAACAAATAGCTAGCCATAAGTTTCGTCAATGCATATTGACAGAAATTGATGTAGAGGGAAAAACTGAGAACAAGGTAACGCGACGATTACAGGGAAGCAGTGCTGGACAGGTTTTTGCTTTGAATCCGTCAATAGATTCTTTGGTATCCCGTACTAAATACGCTCCTGTATCAGAAATTCCATCAAGATCAGATGATGACGAAAGAAGAAATCTTATGCCCGATATAACGACGCTTAAGTAGTGCGAGGAATCGGATCGTACGAGAATTGTTTTATGCCCAACCGGATCCGCAGAAGGTGTCCAAACAAAACGAATCAATATCTTCTCCGCTGAAAAGTTATGGCATCTGTAAAAGAAATCCTATACAAAGGTGATTGATGCTGTGTAATGGACACATCTGCATGGAACTATGTTCCAAACAGAACATCTTTCCTTCGTTTTATGTACTTTGCAAACTAGTAAGTTACCATCTATTCAGTTTGACATTGAAGGTGAACCCAGATAAATTTAAGCAGTCTTCCATATATATATATAGAGATTTTATACAAATTGTTAGGATTATCTTGTATTATTGTTTCTTTTATTAATTAATACCTATATATATATATTTTTTAAATAGTTTCACAGAGTACGAGTGCGTGGAGTCAATCCGATCGGACGTTGCCTTGTGTTATAGATCAATTAAATCCATTTAAACATATCCAATAAATTAATTTAAGTCAAGTGATAGTGTTGTGCTAAACATTTTCAATATAATCAATTACCTACTATAATTATTTAAATTCCGACGCGACCGTTAAATTAATAAACAACGAAAATAAATTTTATCCGAAAAGTGAAGTGCTCTCCTATGCCCTATCAACATGCTATAAGCTAGCAGCACGGTAACGTTTCCTTTCCGTCTCTTCATCTGTAATCAGTGCAAATGCATTAGCACTTGTCACTGATCAGCAATCCGGGTGCACCCAGCTGTGGTCATTGAACTGCACGGTCTGAGGTATTGAAAGCAGCAATAGGCATAACACTATTGTTATTTTTTTTATCTCGCTATGTCGTTGACTGCTGCTGGTGGCGCCCAAATATTTGTGTTATTGTGTGTCGCTTTTTTTTTATTTTGCTTTTTTGTTTTTGCCTTCAGCATGCAGAATTTTATTTTAGATTTCTGCAACATTCGCGGATTAAGAGCAAATCGGTTTTCGGTGTACTGCCACCTTAACTCAAAAAATCCGGCAATTCTTGCGCTAAGTGAATCCAAGGTCGTTTCTGATGCTGATATTAATCAGTATCACGTCCCTGCTACAGCTTCGTGCCTCTTTTTTCTCAGCATAGAGGGATTGCAGTATATATTCGGAATGATGTGGCCTTTACCATTCTTCAAGATTTTCCTTCTGCCAATTCAGAGTTTAACTATATCTGGATTAGGTTCAAACTTCACAAGCACATCATTTACTTCTGTTTCCTTTATCGTAGCCCAAATATGTCTGATGACGACACTGTATCCGTATTTGACAAAATCTCCAACAATATTGATCATTTGCTCTCCCCCTCTTCCGAAATCGTCCTGGCAGGCGATTTTAATGTTCATAATATACCGTGGCTCAGACATTCTTCTACCACAAGTCCTGCGGGCCGTTTCGTTGAACTCTTCTGTGAATCATTTGATTTACAACAGCTAGTGGATGCACCAACGCGAATTCCCGATACAGCTGGTGATAAAGCTAATTTACTCGACTTATTTCTAACATCTCATCCGGACAAATATTCCATCTCAGTCGGTTCCCCTCTCGGAAATTCAGACCATTGCTTAATCACGGCTCAATTTACCACCTCAAACCTGTGCCGCTCTACTTCTCCACCTACAAGTAGGCTTCTTTGGCACTATAAGAATGCAATTGATTGGTCGGTCTGTTTTGCTTCGAGGGATGTTGATGAATGCATATTAGAATTTAGTAACATACTAAATCTTGGCATGCGTGAATACATTCCGTATTCTTACAGCAGATCTCAACAACAGCATGATCGCTCCTGGTTTAACGATAAGTGCAACCAAGCTATAAAAGCGAAAGAGTCTGCTTTTCGCGCCTATCAATTGAATCCATGTCCGGAAATGAAACAAGTCTACAAGACTGCACGGAACACCTGCAAGTCCATTATCCAGAGAGAAAAATTTCTTTTTGACCAGAATATTAGACAAAGAATCCTGGCGAGCCGCAAAGGTAGCAAAGGCTTCTGGTCCCTGGTCAAAACCATCAGGAACAACTTCACCAGTTCCTCTATACCTTCACTACTTAATAATGGTGAAGTGATTGTTGACTCCCTGGATAAAGCTAATATTTTAGCTGCTAGATTCGCTTCAAATTCTTGTCTTCCACCTACTTCACAAACACCTGTTTTGCATCCACCGTGTCAATGTGTACAAGAGCCAATACACGTTCGTACGAGGGATGTGTTCAGGGTCTTTAAGGGGATCAACGTCTCCAAAGCTGCAGGTCCTGATAGTTTTTCGCCCCTGTTAATTAAAAGCTGTGCCTCATCCTTGGCTAAACCTCTGCGCAAACTATTCTACTTGTCTTATTCGACAGGAAAATTTCCAACTGCTTGGAAGCTAGCTCACGTTCAGCCTATTCCCAAGAAAGGAGAGGGTAGCGATCCCTCAAATTATCGACCAATTGCGATCACTTCGATTCTTTCAAAGGTTTTTGAATCTATCATTAACTCAAAATTAATGAAGTATCTAGAAACTAATCATCTCATCAACGATCGCCAATACGGCTTCCGAGCTGGACGCTCATCTGGAGACTTGCTGACCTTTCTTACGGAACGTTGGAACCGTAGTCTTCATAATTTTGGTGAGTCTAAAATCGTTGCCCTAGATATTTTAAAGGCCTTTGATAGAGTCTGGCATCCAGCCCTTTTAGCCAAACTTAAAGCACTTGGTCTCTCCCCTCCTCTTCTATTATGTATTGAAAGTTTCCTATCTAGTCGCCAAATACGTGTTGTATTAGATGGCGTTACATCTGAACCGCAACCCATAAATGCCGGTGTGCCTCAAGGCTCTGTTATCTCTCCAACTCTCTTTTTAATTTTCATTAATGATCTGCTTTCCCTTACTTTCAATCCCATCCATAGTTTCGCAGATGACAGTACTCTTGATTTCGCTTACTCCTTTGACACTTTTGCGGAATCCAGGGGGAATGCTGCATGTGTTCAACGAGATTGCATGACTAGATCATTGAATAACGATCTTAACAGTATCCTCGCTTGGGGCAAAGCAAATCGCGTCGAATTCAATGCATCTAAGACCCAGAGCTGTCTCATCTCATTAAAACAAGATCATAACTTAACCACACCCGTTTCTTTTGATGGAGCATTAATTTCTGATTCACCGTCACTAAGGCTTCTTGGCATTAATATTTCCAGTAAGTTAAACTGGACAGATCACTGTTGCCAAAGAAGCATCGAAATGTCTTGGATTTCTGAAAAGGTGTAAGAAATATTTCACCCCGTCAAATCTAGCGCTCCTCTACAAGTCCTACATTAGACCTAGAATGGAATACAACTCCCATATATGGGCCGGGGCTGGTCGCACAGCCTTAGCTTCATTGGATATTGTCCAAAAGAGAGCCTTCAAGCTCATTGGCGATTTGGCAATAACTTGTCATATCGACTCACTCTAGCACCGCCGCAATGTTGGATGCCTTTCGCTCCTTTATCGCTATATGCATGGTCAATGTTCTGATGAAATATCTAGTCTAATCCCTTGTAGAATTATTCCAGCACGCAATACTCGCGCTGCAAACCGAGCACATCCTTTAACCCTTCAAATTACTTTCGGCCGTACAGTAAAATTCCGTGATGCTTTTTTATCCCGAACAGTGCGAATGTAGAACAGCTTACCATCTTCTGTTTTTCCTTCGGCATACAATCTGCGGAAGTTTAAAGGCGACATACATCGGCACCTCCGCCACTCTCCTCATATCCCCTAATCCTTTTCCTATCTCCTTCCTGTCATGCTATGCTTTGCATCATAGGGTATCCCCTGAGCTTGGCTTAATAATATATAAAAAAAAAAAGAATCGTGCACGAACGGAAAGTGCCCGCTACTGATATGAGAAGTAAACTAAGCCAGTAACAATTATGCCAAAAGCTATCCAACTGGGCAGACATATTCGTGGTAAACGTGCTTAAAATAAATCGCTCCCTTAACGATTTTACCACCATCTTCACATATTTAGACTCCAGAGCGTTGAATTTCACTGAAGTCCTCCTTATCATAATTGCTAAAATGAAGTTATTTCGGTTGCTTGTCAACAGTACACAGCGCGTGGTAAAAGTGAGACATCTCTTTCTTCAAATTCCAAAACTTTCGCGATGGTTTGCATTTATTGAGCAATGGTATGTTGTAACAGTGGCTGAGTGTGTGAATTACCTCAATGACTAGAGTATATCTCTTTGTTTACCTACGTAGTTCCATGTAGTCAAAGTATTTGAAATAGTTCCAGTACTTACCTTGATTGTTAGTTTCTCGTTTCATAATATTATCATTACTGCTAAAATCAGGATGAAAATTCATTAATACCTTCAGGGCTACATAAATTACAACATCAAGGTGGATCTAAAATTAGATTTTTCTTCCTCATAGCGTCCATTTTTGATATATAATCTAAGGATGGAATGCATATTCAGTAAACTAACAGAATATTAGACTCACATTAGACTGCAAATGTGATAAGAAATAACAAGAAAAACAGAGACTAGCACCAGTAAAATAGAAGAAACCTAATTTGTGACTATAGTCTTGTGAGGAATGTTAAATATTGTTTATTTAATTCAATTTAATTAAAAGAAGAAAAAAAAACATTTCTTCACGGAACTTCATAGGATTTTATTAATTTCTTTATCGGTTTCAAAATTTTATCATTTCAAATTTCTCTGATTAGTTTTTTTCTAAGACATTTTAATCACTTCTTCCAGTGCTAACCTACGAGTAAAACTAGGTTTAACTTTAAAATTGATATTGTTACGTGCAATAGAAAGAGACAACTGGTGACATCTACTGGCAATAAACAACTTCAGGTTCGGAGAGTAAATGACTTCAGGTTCGGAGAATCGATTATGAAATAAGTTCAGGAATAGAACAAATAGAATAGTCAAGAAGCTTTTGGAATAGAACACTCCAGAATAATCCGGAGCGTTTCCAGGGTATAAATATAACAGTTGTCATCGCCAGAAAAAGAGTCTTGTTTTAGACGTTGCAGTGATAGCAAGCGAAAGTAATAAAGAAGCGAAAGAGTGTAATTAGATTGCGATAATTGAAAGTACAGTGTTAGCGATAATTAGAGTTGAGTTGATTAAATGAATGTTTGTGAACTTTATATGATTTAAGTGTAATAAAGAACTTATATATTAATTATTTAATATTGTGTTTTGAATAACGAACCAAAGGCCACGCTCGCAACAACTGGTGTCAGAAGTGAAATATAATTGAGAAATAAAGTGGTGGCAATTGACTGAAAAATTAAAAGTGTGATCAATTTTGAGAAATTGTGTTAAATTGTGAAAGTTCTGGAAAATAATTTATATTCATCTATAAGAGAATTACTAAAATAATGGGGCGCAAAGTGGACGAGCTTCGAACGCAGGATTTGAAAGTGGAGTTAGGGAACCGGTCATTACAAACGACAGGCATAAAGAAAGTTCTAGTCGAGCGACTTAGACAATCTTTGATAGAAGAAGGAAAGAATCCTGAAACATTTGTTTTCGAAGAGAACTAGGAAGAAATCGAAGTTGAAGAAGCGCCTGCGATGAACATGGAACAGCTTTTGAGTACTTTAATGAGTAAAATGGAAGCCCGTTTTGATGAGCAAAAGAATTCTCTCGAGGAACAGAAGAAATCTATGGACGAACAAAAGAATTCTCTCGAGGAACAAAAGAATTCTCTGGAATCACGTTTAGATGAACAGAAGAAATCTATGGATGAACAAAAGAATTCTCTGGAATCACGTTTAGATGAACAGAAGAAATCTATGGACGAACAAAAGAATTCTCTCGAGGAACAAAAGAATTCTCTGGAATCACGTTTAGATGAACAGAAGAAATCTATGGAAGCCCGTTTTGATGAACAAAAGATTGATTTTGAGGAACAAAAGAAATCTCTGGAAACCCGTTTGGACGAACAAAAGATCTCTCTGGAGAATTGTCTAGAAACTCGTTTGGAGGAACAGAAGACTTTCCTGAAAAACTCATTAGACGAACAAAATTTGAAAATTGAAGGAATCGAGCAGGAAGTGGCGGAAGCTCAACAAAAAGTCACCGAGCAGCTTGACAGTTTTAAATCAGATCTGGAAAGAATAAAGCATCGTCAGCCTCTAAGCGTAGCAACTGAAATATCCGGTGCAGGTAGAATGAAACCTCCCATATTTGATGGACAAAATTCGTGGCATATCTTCAAGAGACAATTCGAGGCAGCTTCAGAGGTAAATGGATGGAATGATGAAGACAAAGCTATAGCTCTGGTGTTAGCACTTCGAGGTCCTGCGTCAGAACTCTTACAAACTGTACCGATTGAAAATCAACGTAATTACTCTTCATTAGTACAGGTGATAGAATTACGTTACGGAGATGAGCACATGCAGCAAGTATATCGACTACAGTTGCGCAACAGGATTCAAAAACATGGCGAATCACTACAACAACTGCAGGCAGATGTAGAAAGATTAGCGCATCTGTCATACTCCAGCGCGAATGCGGATTTTCTCAATGAAGTGGCGACGGAGGCATTTGTGAACGCTATTACAGATCAAAATTTACAACAATCTTTCAGGCTAGCAGGAAAGAAATCAACAGCAGAAGCACTAGCCTATGCATTAGTGTATGAATCCGCCAGACAAGCTTCGCGGAGTGCAGTTTGAATGAGAGACATTTCGGTGGACAAATGTACTTGTAATAGAATGCAGTCATCCCAGAGCTCACCTTTGCGTGGTATCCTTCGATGCTGGAATTGTAATAGAACAGGACACCTACAAAGAAACTGCAGAAAACGCCGACGAGTGGAATCTCTAGATGAAGAGAGGAAAGTGGAATTGCAAAGATATCGAGCTGAGCAGCAGACTTGCAATAGATTGCAGTTATCACTGAGTACCCCTTCACGTAGTGTTCTTCGATGTTGGGATTGTAATAAATTGGGACACCTTCAAAGCGACTGCGGGAAACGCCGTCGAAAGGAACCAACAGAAAAGAAAGGGACAGAAGAACGTACGAGTTGGCGAGCTAGAGAGCAAACTATTCTTAGGGAGACTAGAATCCAACCTTATGACTTTGAGAGCCAACACAGAAAAGGACGTATCTATGGAAATGCAGAATCCTTGGTACAACGTCAATGGAAACCTGAATGTAAGCATTATGGCTGGGAGAAAGGAAATGAGAAAACAGCTACTATACAGTTGGTATCCGTGGAACCATCTACAGGTTGGGACAACGAGGACCTGCGAACAGCACAACGAGAAGATCCGAACATTTCACATATTCTTGCTTGGAAAGTAGACATAGAAAAACCAGAATGGAAGGATATTTCGAGGATGAGTGAAGAGCTGAAAAGCTACTGGGCTCAATGGAATTCTCTTCATGTTGAATGCGGCATATTAAAACGCAAGTGGGAAGCACCTAACGGTAAATCGTTCCGAATGCAGATAGTCGTGCCGGCATCAAAGGTCAACGAGGTCCTAAGTAAAGTGCATCGTGGAGCATCTGGAGAACATTTGGGAGTGAATAAAACAATTTCTATAATACGAGAAAAGTTTTATTGGCTACATATGCCGGAGGATGTAGAGAAGTGGTGTCGCAGATGCACTGTGTGTGCTTCTTACAAAGGGCCGCCACGTAGCAGCAGAAAGGAAAAGTACAAGTGTAATGTCAGAGCCCCATTGAAACTGAGAGCTGATGTACAAAGGGCCACGGGGGCGAAATTAGCAGTAAGTACCCATCGGATGAGGACACGTTATGACTTACGTGCGAATTCAGCAGGATTCAATGAAGGTGATCTTGTTTGGCTGTACAACCCGAAACGACGTACGGGACGTTCTCCAAAATTGCAACAACACTGGGAAGGACCATATTCAGTAGTATCTAGAATTAATGACGTGGTATACAGGATTCAGCGTGGCACAAGAGGCAAGCACAAAATTGTTCATTTGGACCGCTTGTGTCAATACTACGAGCATCAAGACCGTGGACCACCTGTTGTTCGGGACGAACAAGTTTAAGAAGGGGGCAGTGTTACGTGCAATAGAAAGAGACAACTGGTGACATCTACTGGCAATAAACAACTTCAGGTTCGGATAGTAAATGACTTCAGGTTCGGAGAATCGATTATGAAATAAGTTCAGGAATAGAACAAATAGAATAGTCAAGAAGCTTTTGGAATAGAACAGTCCAGAATAATCCGGAGCGTTTCTAGGGTATAAATATAACAGTTGTCATCGCCAGAAAAAGAGTCTTGTTTTAGACGCTGCAGTGTTAGCAAGCGAAAGTAATAAAGAAGCGAAAGAGTGTAATTAGATTGCGATAATTGAAAGTACAGTGTTAGCGACAATTAGAGTTGAGTTGATTAAATGAATGTTTGTGAACTTTATATGATTTAAGTGTAATAAAGAACTTATATATTAATAATTTAATATTGTGTTTTGAATAACGAACCAAAGGCCACGCTCGCAACAATATATATACATAGAGTTTTTTGCTTTCACTAAGTCGTATAAATTGTTGCGACACTGTGTTTTTATAAATCTTTGAAGACCCACACTCACATTGTAAAGAATGCATATCATGAGACGCAGGTGGATGTTATGGGCGAAATCCTTGATCTAGATTGAATTCGCGTTACATGTTTTTTTAATTTCAGGTACGCTAGCACGCTCCAGAAGGCCTTCATGGAGAAAACGATGCACGTAAGTCGGCACGTAAAGTATTGTATTTCCTCATTTTATTTGTCCACCGGAGATTCATTTGTCTTATTATAGAATATCCAATAAAGGTATGTGTTTATTGACGTGAATCTTGAATATACTCGGGTTAAAGTAGTATTAAGAATTATCATATTTAACACTAATAATATACGGAATATATTTATATTTTTTATAAACAGGTATGGTTTCGTAGAAAAAGGGGGAAGAAAATTTTTCTTTTGCATTCTATATTTTGATTAAGTATTCAGGCCCGTCGGTCCGTCTGTCGTAGATAATTTCTTTTTTGTAAGAAAGATGCAGTAGGTATCATGTATCACCCCTAGGCACATAGTGAATTACCCCAGAAGTACGTGCTTAGCTTGATAAGCAGAGTGTAATTAGACATAGGTATAGGTATATAGGTATACATATATTGGCCAGACCAAGCGATTTGTGTATCCACTTGAAATTCTGAAATAAAATTTGATTTATAACGTTTTGAAGATGCTCCGAGTCTAGCTTCTATTTTCCCTTCACATCCTGGAGCCCTCTCATCCGAAGGTCGTATAGGTCCGCTTTAATCTCTTCCACAGGTCAACACAAGGGACTTTGGACGATTGTGCCACCCAAAGTCAATGGGAGGATGGGGCTTGGCAAGGAAGGCATGCCATCTGCGCCTTCCATGGAACGTAGGTAAGTGACGTAAGGGTCCCTTCAGGACCGAGTGTGTGCTAGGCTTGTTGTAACTAGGCACGAAATTTTTTTTGATTATGGGTGATGACAAGCGGCAGGTTATTTCGGGAACTCCCCCCACACTCTCCGCCACCCTTAGCCGAGCTTCTAGCGTGCCGCCCTGTGCTATCGCTGTCATCGAGTGATCTGTCAGCTTATGCTGGCAGTTTGGACTTCACGTCCTGACCAATCACTCTAAACATCAACATACTACCATAACAAAATGGCGCCCAACGTGGGGCCACCTCAATTGGACTTCGGTGTCTAATTATGACTTTTACCGAGGACTACGATTACTTGAGAGATGGACATTTGGCTGTTAGCTAAATAGTCTGACTCGGTAACCGCATAATCGGTGGAAGTTATATGCGGACCTGAGTCCAATTGGTTTTTGTTATTACAAAATTTTTTTTGTAACGTAAAGTTTTTGAAAGTTTTATTGAAAGTTTGAAAGTAAAGTAAAGTTAAAGTAAAGTTTTTGAAAGTTTTTGAGATTTCGATTTTTTTGATTTGTATTGGTTAAAGTAACGTAATATTTTGAAAGTTTTGAAAGCTTTTTGAGAATTTTTAATGATCTTTCCCGCTGGCCTTCTGCCATGGAAATGGTAGGTGGCCTCACAAAATTTCTTTTGTGTGAGCTCTCACGGAGACATGTCTCTGTTGGCCAACTGGCTGGACAGAGTTATGAATCTGTGAGACGACTTTTTGGCTTTCAGCCAATTAGTCGACCAGATTCATGACTCTGCCCGGTTGGATGGTTAGCTGGACATGAAGATCAGGTGAGGAGGAAGGAAGGAGTTGTTGGAGGATGTAAGTGATGCTGGAGACCTTCAGTAATCAGGAGTTGGCGTACTGCTAACTGCCTGGCTGAAGAACCTCTAGTATCATTTTCAGTCTCTAGCTTCCCCAACCTGACTCTTCCCCGATTTCTGTGGGAACTCCACATATTTTTCATGCACACATTCACGTCGCTTGCCTGTATCCGGTTTCTGACCTTGGAAGGGAGAGAGCGACCTGACCTCTTATGTTGAGAGTTGGCTCGGGGAAGTGAAGGAGGATTGTTTGTTGTGGAACTTTTTTGAACGTCACATTTTCGAATTCGATTATTGTCACTCGCATGTGTACTGTCTCGATTCGAGAATACTCAGCGAACTTTTCAAAGCATTGACTTTTTTTGGAAAAAAATTCTTTGTACTTCTTCGGGCGCTTGGGAATACGTTTTTAAATTATAGTATCTTGTCCCAACGTTCAAAGTTTTAGAGTTAGTAGCTTGTTAGCATCGATTTCTGGATTTTTTTTTTAATTTCTCTGACTGTTTTTTTTCAAACCTTGTATTTGTAAAACTTTTTCAACTTTGAATTACAATGGCTACACAGAGGACACCACCTCCTGGGAAGAACGGTGTGACTAGATTGTGTGAGCCATGCACGATCTGTAGAGACATAAGTTGGTCAGCTGAACAGAAACCAGTCATGACCACGTGCGGACATGTCTTTCATGAGGCATGTATCCAGACCTGGATAGGCGAGCATTCCAGTTGTCCTAACTGTAGACGCCGCCTCACGCCACAGGACCTCACTGGTTACACTGGTGCCTTTTCTAAAAGAACGAATAAGGTGAAGCCCGCGAAGTCAGCTAGGCGCGATTCATTGCCGACCTTTGACTTGCCTACCTTCGACTTACCACTACCGAATCGACGATCTTTATCACCAGTAATGCCCGATTGGCACTCAAGGACTTTTGTAGACCCGAGTCCACGACAGAAAAGTCCAGCGCGTACAGCTCAAGGCCATTCCCCAGCTACGGATGCGTTGATGGCAGGCTTACGCTTACAAATGCAGGACTTGGTACGTGAAGGTCTCGAACAGAGCCTCAGTGCATTACGGTCTGAGTTAGTAAATAGTGTCCGACAGCAAGTAGCAGCTGCAATGCCGCCAATAGACTTTTCACGACCTCCTCCGGCTATGGGAAATCCCAGACCATCTGACGATTTTCCTAATCTGCATAGACAATCCTTTAATCGACCTTCATCAGCTTTTGGTCAGCCTAGAAGTCAGCCTGCACCAAACGTTGTACCACCTCCACAACCGCCACCTATTCGCAGGCATAGGACAGCGACGTTCTGGCAGCCCTATCCGCAGGTGGAATATATCCTACAGCGGTGACAGTTCTCGGCTCACAGTCGATGAATTTGTATTTCGAGTAGAAGGAGACTTCGACCTACTGGTGCGCCAAATGACGACTCTGCTTTCTGGACCAGCAATGGACTGGTACTGGTCTCTCCTGAGGCAAAATTCCACGCCGTCATGCGAGTATGTGAAAGCAGCTCTATTAGCTGAGTGGGGAGTGCCGAAAGACGACCTTAAGGTCAAGGTCCAGCTTATCTTGCGCAAACAGAAAGCAGGGGAGTCATTTGCTACGTACTACCAGCACCTGGTACAGCTACAAGACCAACTCCAGAACCCGTTGCCAGATGTTGAATTTTTGGAAATAGTCAAATCAAATTTACTGCCAGAGATCCAAAACAAAATTTGTTTGCATCCTACAAACACCATCCACCAGCTCAGGATTCTTGTGAATCAAATTCAAGCGACGCAGCAGCGCATCGCGACAGCAAGTAGCTGGAGTCAGTTAGGTTGATGGATACTATTCAACTGAGGCTGAACTGAATATGTCACCTGAACGCAGTGAGGAAGTCTCACTATCTGTTATTTCAACCCCTAAAAATGTAACCTGCTGGAATTGTTACCAGCCTGGTCACTTTTACCAAGATTGCCGGCAGGAACGACAAGTTGTGTTCTGTTACGGATGTGGCCGAAAGAACACCTTCAAGCCAGATTGCATTCGATGTCAACAGAAAAGTTCAGACGGGTCGGGCATACCACCACCTCTTTCCGACCAGCGTCGACAACACGAGCAATCAATGCATCGAACACTCCAGTTCAAGCTGTGAACAAGGAGGAAGGTCCGCTACACTAGCAGACACTAGCGATAACTCCCTGATATGTCCTCTGATATCATTCAGTGATTCTGGTGATATCAGCACAACACCTGATAGTACGAATATTACACCGATAGAGGCGGAGAACTTAATGGACTTCTCCGCGAATCTTCAGGCTCCCATTTCCACTTCTGGGAAGCCCATGACATTGTTAGACACTTCATTGGAAGAGTCTTTAATTTCCGATATCCCGTTAACACCGACAGCACTCTTAGCTGACAAAGTTACTGAGCAGGAGATTGGGCCTCCTGTCATTTCTGTGTTGAAACGGCCACCAAGCGCTGTTATGACGAGTGGGCGTGAACCAGTTTTACATCCGCTGACGCCGTATCATACGCGTCTGCAGAAATATAGAGCAGCAACGATTAGACGCCACTAAACAGCTTTTCCCCTCTTTCGCCTCTCTAGGTCTGGGAAAAACATCATTGGTCACTCACAAGATTGAAACGAATGACGCAGCTCCGATAAAACAGAGGTTTTAGCCGATTTCACCGGCAGTACAAAGGTTGATGGATGCCGAATTAGAGCGAATGCTATCACTGGGTGTGATACAGGAGAGCCAGAGTCCTTGGAGCTCTCCAGTTGTTCTGGTAAGGAGGCCTGGAAAGGTCCGGCTTTGTTTTGACGCCAGGAAGGTCAACTCTTCCTCCGGCAAACTACGTTACGAGCCTGGACCTGAAAGACGCATTCTGGCAGATCCCATTAGACACCGATTCCAGAGAGAAGACCGCTTTTACAGTGCCTGGTCATCCTCTCTATCAGTACACGGTGATGCCATTCGGCCTATGCAACGCTCCACAAACAATGTGCCGCCTCATGGATAAAGTCATTCCTTTCGATCTTCGTGAGAACGTTCTCGTCTATCTAGACGATTTATTAATTCTGTCATCAGACTTCGACACGCATCTCACGCTACTATCCCGTGTAGCGGATTGTTTGAGGAAAGCTGGCCTCACTATTAACGTCGAGAAGAGCAAGTTTTGTATCAAAGAGACCAAATACTTGGGTTTTATTGTCGGAAAGGGAGGTATGAGAACTGACCCTGACAAAATTTCAGCTATAGTTGACTATCCGTCACCTAAAACTGTTCCGCAGGCCCAACACCTACTAGGTATGGCAGGATGGTATAGACGGTTCATCCCGAACTATGCTGACTTGACTGCCTCCATTACAGACACCTTGAAAAACCCTAGTCAGTTCAAATGGACACCTGAAGCCCAGACGTCTCTTGATCTTCTCAAACAAAAACTTACCTTTGCTCCGTTGCTAGTGAGTCCAGACTTCACCAAGCTATTGGTTATACAGTGCGATGCGAGCCAACAAGGTATTGGTGGGGTGCTGATTCAACTAGATGACGTTGGCCACGAGAAGCCAATAGCCTACGTCTCGAAAAAGTTGAATTCAGCACAAAGAAATTATACCGTCACAGAGCAGGAATACCTAGTTGCAATCTTGAGCGTACAGAAGTTCCGGCCCTTCATTGAACTTATGCCGTTTAAGATAGTGACGGATCATGCGAGCTTGAAGCTTCAGGGCTTCGACTTTACTATTGAGCACCGAAAAGGAAGCCTGAACGTCGTCCCTGATGCGCTGTCACGCATTCATTATGACAGCCTGACCACAAATGAAGATCCTGGCCCGGAAGTTGACCTTAGTTCGCCATATTTCAATTCGTTGGAATATGAGGAACTGAGGCATAAGGTTAAAACGACTTCTGGTAAACTACCAGATCTTTGCGTCAGGGATGGCTTTGTTTACATTCGGACTGTTCCGAGAACAGGTGATCCGATTCAGGAAGAAGAAGCTTGGAAGCTTTGGATTCCACGAGTGCTTGTCACCGACGTCATTTCAAGGGCTCATGATCCGCCGCTAGCTTCACATGGAGGTATAAGGAAAACACTGGAACGTCTGCGAAGGCATCTGTACTGGCCACGAATGACAGTTGATGCCAGAAACTACGTAGGCGCCTGTGACGTGTGTAAGGAAACGAAGGCTCCCAATACTATTCTGAGACCACCTGTGAAAGTCAAGTCTGTGACAGAACGACCATGGCAAAAGCTGTACATTGATTTTCTAGGTCCATATCCTCGATCAGTGAAAGGGAATGTCTGCATCTTAATAGTTCTTGACCACTTTTCAAAATTTCCGATTCTCAAACCTATGAGAAAAGCGTCTTCACTCAATGTGTGCCAATTCATTGAGACTGAAGTGTTCCACGTGTTTGGAGTCCCGGAAATGATCGTCTCTGACAATGGAGTCCAGTTTTGCTCGACTCAGTTCACCAGATTACTGGAAAAATATGGGGGAAGCACATGCGAACGGCAGTCTACTCGCCGCAAGCAAACGCCTCAGAGCGAGTAAATAGGTCTCTATTGTCGGGGATTAGAGCATATATCAAGAAGGAACACACGAGATGGGATGAGAAACTAAGCCAAGTAGCTAGTTCCCTCAGGAGCTCTATCCATCAAGCTACTGGTTTCTCTCCTTATCGAACACTCTTCGGTCAGCAAATGATAGAACATGGCAGCTGCTATTCCATCTTGAGGTGCCTTGAAACTCTTAGTGAGCCATTGAGAGTAGACGCAGAAGATAAAATGAGATTGATACGTGCGAGAGTGCAGGAAAATTTACAGCATGCATTCGAACAGGGTTCAAGAGCCTACAATCTCAGGGCGAAACCTGTCGAGCTCAAAGTTGGTCAAGAGGTATTTAGACGAAATTTTGATCAAAGCAAATTCCAACAGCAGACTAGTGCTAAACTGGGACCGAAATTTGTTAAATGTCGTGTTAGGGCCAGGAAGGGAAACGCTTACTATGAGCTTGAGGATCTGCGGGGAAAACTGTTAGGAGTCTATCACGCCAAAGACATCAGGCAGTGATACCCAGTCTCAAAGTGTCATCTATCTATTGTCACATCTATTCCTGGTAGCCCTAAGAAGGCATCCAGCCAGCTTCACTGGTAAACTATAGGATATCGCGAAGCCCTCCTATTGCCCCGTCAATGGTGGGTGATATACCTGTTGGAATCCATTCCAGTATAAGGCTGTCAGCATGTCACTACTTCGACGATGCCTGGGAGACACACCCTTGAACAATCTGCAGTCGGAGATCAAGGTGAGATGGTGTGCCGGGAAAGCCTAGTGATCAATTCTTTAGGTTATTGATCGCAGGGCTTCCTCAGCATCTCGGTGAGGGAAGGCAAAGAGACATCGATCGGCTGGATTTTTTGGGTTGCCCGCCTGTCGATGTACCTTTGACTTCCTACACGGAGAAGGATGTCGAGGTCTGATCGAGGACTGACGAGCCTTCGGGGATGTGTCTTCGATGCGTCATCGGTCAGCTAGAGTCCGAGTGATGGGTCGAGACACACATTCAGCGCCCGCAGCGATGAGGCCTATGTTTAAGACCGGCTAGCTCAGTCGACCATTTTTCAGCGTCGTCTGAACCACAGGTGGTGCAGACCACTCTGTATTGTTATGGTCGTAGCTATTGCATATAGCAATATGCTACATGAAAAATGCTGATGCATGTACGCTGGCCTTAAGGTAAACCGCATACGGAATGCACCCCAACGAGAGTAATGCTTCCTCGAGCTCGTGAGCCATGGCGACATGTTGAAGGAAAGAAAAGAAGAAGACACTTTTCTGTCTCGACACGTCTTCCGCAGAATATATCTCGCGAAACGAATTTATCGCATTTCCAAGGACATCTACGAGGAATCTGACCCTGTAAGTAATTTCGAAAGAATTTTCATCTATAAATATCTCCTATTTGCAATCGGTAAGAATATTTTTCGTATCCTCAGGAAAAAGAAACCAAACCAAAAAAAAAAAGGGGAAATTTACCGCGAAGAAAAATCTAGAAGTTGAGAAAATCAACCACCTGCCCAAGATCAAAAAACGGAAGCAGGTGCGGCTGGGATCACCTGGACCTAAAGTAAGAGAGCATCTGAGTGCTAACAGATACCATTATTACTATTAATGACTCCAAAAGGAGTAAAGCCAAAAATAGAATTAAACAGCGAACCACAAACTCGCGATCGCAACAAATAGCTAGCCATAAGTTTCGTCAATG
This sequence comes from Dioctria linearis, assembly GCA_963930735.1. Taxonomy (NCBI): domain Eukaryota; kingdom Metazoa; phylum Arthropoda; class Insecta; order Diptera; family Asilidae; genus Dioctria; species Dioctria linearis. The sequence goes on along the minus strand of OZ005741.1, from coordinate 211,519,678 downwards.
CATATTGACAGAAATTGATGTAGAGTGAAAAACTGAGAACAAGGTAACGCGACGATTACAGGGAAGCAGTGCTGGACAGGTTTTTGCTTTGAATCCGTCAATAGATTCTTTGGTATCCCGTACTAAATACGCTCCTGTATCAGAAATTCCATCAAGATCAGATGATGACGAAAGAAGAAATCTTATGCCCGATATAACGACGCTTAAGTAGTGCGAGGAATCGGATCGTACGAGAATTGTTTTACGCCCAACCGGATCCGCAGAAGGTGTCCAAACAAAACGGATCAATATCTTCTCCGCTGAAAAGTTATGGCATCTGTAAAAGAAATCCTATACAAAGGTGATTGATGCTGTGTAATGGACACATCTGCATGGAACTATGTTCCAAACAGAACATCTTTCCTTCGTTTTATGTACTTTGCAAACTAGTAAGTTACCATCTATTCAGTTTGACATTGAAGGTGAACTCAGATAAATTTAAGCAGTTTTTTCTGTACTTAAGTTGTGTTAAGTTAGTATGCTAGAATGAGTTAGCTTTCCTTTGTTTCAATAATTGGATTGATTTCCTAGAAAAAATCTTCCATATATATATAGAGATATTATACAAATTGTTAGGATTATCTTGTATTATTGTTTCTTTTATTAATTAATACCTATATATATATATATTCTAAATAGTTTCACAGAATCGTGCACGAACGGAAAGTGCCCGCTACTGATATGAGAAGTAAACTAAGCGAGTAACAATTATGCCAAAAGCTATCCAACTGGGCAGACATATTCGTGGTAAACGTGCTTAAAATAAATCGCTCCCATAACGATTTTACCACCATCTTCACATATTTAGACTCCAGAGCGTTGAATTTCACTGAAGTCCTCCTTATCATAATTGCTAAAATTAAGTTATTTCGGTTGCTTGTCAACAGTACACAGCGCGTGGTAAAAGTGAGACATCTCTTTTTTCAAATTCCAAAACTTTCGCGATGGTTTGCATTTATTGAGCAATGGTATGTTGTAACAGTGGCTGAGTGTGTGAATTACCTCAATGACTAGAGTATATCTCTTTGTTTACCTACGTAGTTCCATGTAGTCAAAGTATTTGAAATAGTTCCAGTACTTACCTTGATTGTTAGTTTCTCGTTTCATAATATTATCATTACTGCTAAAATCAGGATGAAAATTCATTAATACCTTCAGGATTACATAAATTACAACATCTAGGTGGATCTAAAATTAGATTTTTCTTCCTCATAGCGTCCATTTTTGATATATAATCTAAGGATGGAATGCATATTCAGTAAACTAACAGAATATTATACTCACATTAGACTGCAAATGTGATAAGAAATAACAAGAAAAACAGAGACTAGCACCAGTAAAATAGAAGAAACCTAATTTGTGACTATAGTCTTGTGAGGAATGTTAAATATTGTTTATTTAATTCAATTTAATTAAAAGAAAAAAAAAACCATTTCTTCACGGAACTTCATAGGATTTTATTAATTTCTTTATCGGTTTCAAAATTTTATCATTTCAAATTTCTCTGATTAGTTTTTTTCTAAGACATTTTAATCACTTCTTCCAGTGCTAACCTACGAGTAAAACTAGGTTTAACTTTAAAATTGATATATATACATAGAGTTTTTTGCTTTCACTAAGTCGTATAAATTGTTGCGACACTGAGTTTTTATAAATCTTTGAAGACCCACACTCACATTGTAAAGAATGCATATCATGAGACGCAGGTGGATGTTATGGGGGAAATCCTTGATCTAGTTGAATTCGCGTTACATTTTTTTTTGAATTTCAGGTACGCTAGCACGCTCCAGAAGGCCTTCATGGAGAAATCGATGCACGTAAGTCGGCACGTAAAGTATTGTATTTCCTCATTTTATTTGTCCACCGGAGATTCATTTGACTAATTATAGAATATCCAATAAAGGTATGTGTTTATTGACGTGAATCTTGAATATACTCGGGTTAAAGTAGTATTAACAATCATCATATTTAACACTAATAATATACGGATTATATATATATTTTGGTATAAACAGGAATGATTACGTAGAAAAAGGGGGAAGAAAATTTTTCTTTTGCATTCTATATTTTGATTAAGTATTCAGGCCCGTCGGTCCGTCTGTCGTAGATAATTTCTTTTTTGTAAGCAAGATGCAGTAGGTATCATGTATCACCCCTAGGCACATAGTGAATTACCCCAGAAGTAGGGGAGAATATCTAACAGTAAACCACTTTTTTTTCAAAACGATATAATTTCTGCCTGCGGAGGGAAAATTTTTTGATAGTATTTGCAATGTTTTATGTATCATTACGCTGTCAATTGATTATATAAGAATTTTTCAAAAAGCTTTGTAAAGTATGAAAAAAAAATTAAAACGTTTTTGAAGTCCAAATGACTCACTGTTAGAAATGGTTTCCTACCGTGAATCAAGCTGTTAAAGCTTAAAAGAAACTTATATTTCAGATAAAATTAATAAAATAAAGTACATTTGGAAATAGCTAGAAAGTAAAATCACACTATTCAGTTTTTTAAAAAGTGAAAAAAAAAGAAAATCAAATTTCTGCTTAGCGTACATCAACTAAAGAAAAATCAACGCCAAAATTATAGCTAGATTTTTGCCTCGATGTTCCTCGAATAGAAGAAGACCTAGGTAATATCATTCTTACATCTGTTTCAGGGACACTTGCAAAGTCAGGGACACTTGCAAAGTCAGGGACACTTGCAAAGTCAGGGACATTTGGCATTACAAATTTATATTGAATGGTTTTTGGCAAAAAGCTAATCTGAATATCACCATCGTTGTTTTTGTTGCCAATTACTTTTCCCACATAAAAAACATCTTTCCTGTTTTTCGTGTTAAATTTAACTAAAACAAAATCGTCTTCAATTGGAGTTCTTTCAGGAGAATCAGTCAAAGGTTGCAGCTCAGTTTCACTTTCGGCCAAATCATTCTCTTCTGTTATTTCTATGTCTAGAGAGGCAATCTTTTTAACTTTTATGTTAGCTGAAATATATTGTTTTTTATTGCTTTCTGCAATTTCGTCCTTTTCAGGTGTCTCGGTAGCGATAATACTTCTTCCTTTTCTCCGCTTTTTAGCTTGGGTTTTCCTCGGGCCTGCTTTAGGATATCCACGAATTTGATCCGGGCTTATAAAATTCTGAACGTTACCTAAGAAAATATAAAAAGGTTTACAATCCAACCATTTAGGATAAATTGTCTACCTACTGGTTAGCATAAAATGCTGTCGAAGTTACGTAGGTACTTACCTTTTTGCGCCTCTTTTTGCAATTCCATGTTGGAGGATGATGTTGAAGGTTCTGGTGTGGTTTCTTTTGGTGAGAGATTAGTCAAAGTTATCGCAGAAGAAGATGACACGTCAGATGTTGAAGGTACAGTAGAACAATCAGTAGCGGTTTGGAGTCTATCAGTTACATAGCTTGGTTGAAAGTCGAAGTCAGTGAAGACATGTCTATCATATGGGTATATTCCAGTTTTCTTGAAAGCCGAAATTATATTAGTGGGCGTGACAGACTTTTGGTACGCTAACCCAACACAGGAAGCTATTTCATAAATGGAAATTGGCTTTCCAGGATTCTGCATCATCCAAGAGTCGATTGAGGCATTATATGCAGTCTTGAATGGTTTAAAGACCCCAACGTCAAGTGGTTGCAACTTACTTGTTGAGTGTGGAGGAATTGTTAAAATGGTAAATCCATTTGCTTTGGCTAGTTCTAAAATAGGCAGAGATAAGCGAGCTTCATAAATGTCATAGATTAATAGAGTTGGATTATCTTTAGAGCTACATGTGTGCTTTATGAAATGCTTCATAACATCCAAAAATGGTTCACCATTTTTCCATCCTGTAGGAGTAGCTAATCCTAATGTACCCGCTGGAGATCCTACTAGCATATGCTGCTTAAAATGAACACGAGGAAAAATCATCGTAGGGGGAATCGACTGTCCGAAGCACTTATTATGCAGCAGATCGTCACCAAGGTACCTCTTTCAGTACTTGTCACCTTACTTACTTGACGAATGCCCCTTTCAGCCAACACTTTTTGAGGGCGTTGAACAGTTACGCACGAAGATTCATCAAGGTTAAAAATACGGGTACCATCCACAAAATTTGTATTTCTATTCATTACTTCATAAAGTTTATCAAAAAATATATTAACATTATATTTATTGAATGATGTCGCTCTTGAAAGGCTACATCCTTCCGGAGTTCGCAAAGATAATTGAGGATGCCGTTTGCGGAAATTTAGCAACCAATGTTTCCCCGCGAGCTCATCAATTTACCATTTCTCTGGAGTTTTGATATTATTCATTACGGCCATTTCATAGGCAACCCTACGACATTCCATTAAAGGTAATCCATAAAACATTTTCGAACATGTCAGAAAATAGCCCAGTAGCGAGTTTTCTTGTTCATCCGTAAACACTTGATTTACATTATAATTTGGCGTATAACGCATAATCCCGTCCTTCATTTTCACCCAATATCTTCTTAAAGTAGCATACGCTATCTTTTTTAACACTGCGGCCTTCTCAAACTCTTACCGTTTTCAACCAGTTGAAGTGCTTCTTTCATGTCCTTTTCAGAACAGTTTCCAATTTTGGGTACCATATCTAACTAATATCTGCAAACAACTGATAACAAATATTTCAGAATGAAATAAGAAATATTTCGACAGAAAATAATAAAAATGTCCAACAGTGAACCAAAATCACTCTCGGACGCTTTGAATCGGCTCACTGTTAGGCTCTATTACTCTGACGCCCTAAGATACATTTATCTTTGAAAGAACCAACCAAAAGATGTTTAATAAACACACAAAAACATATGCATAAAAACTTAGTTGATCACTAACATGCTCAATTTTCACATGCAAAAATTAACAATCGGTAATAATTTACTAACCTTAGTATGAAATGTCAAAACGCACAAACCACGACCTAACACTGCAACAGCAAACCAGAAACTAAACCAAAAGAAGCGGTACATTTCAGAATGTTATAAAAAATTGTTGCCAAATCTAAATATTAATAAATCGTCGAAAATTTGTTACACGATTCACTGTTGGCTATGGTTCACTGTTAGATATTCTCCCCTACGTGCTTAGCTTGATAAGCAGAGTTTAATTAGACTGGTGACATCTACTGGCAATAAACAACTTCAGGCTCGGAGAGTAAATGACTTCAGGTTCGGAGAATCGATTATGAAATCTACAGGAAAGTTCAGGAATAGAACAAATAGAATAGTCAAGAAGCTTTTGGAATAGAACACTCCAGAATAATCCGGAGAGTTTCTAGGGTATAAATATAACAGATGTCATCGCCAGAAAAAGAGTCTTGTTTTAGACGTTGCAGTGTTAAGAAGCGAAAGTAATAAAGAAGCGATAGTGTGTAATTAGATTGTGATAATTGAAAGTACAGTGTTAGTGATAATTAGAGTTGAGTTGATTAAATGAATGTTTGTGAATTTTATATGATTAGAGTGAAATAAAGAACTTATATATTAATTATTTAATATTGTGTTTTAAATAATGAACCAAAGGCCACGCTCGCAACAATTGGTGTCAGAAGTGAAATAAATTCGCGAAATAATGTGGTGGCAATTGACTAAAAATTAAAAGAGTGATTAATTTTGAGAAATTGTGTTAAATTGTGAAAGTTCTGGAAAATAATTTATATTCATCTATAAGAGAATTACTAAAATAATGGGACGCAAAGTGGACGAGCTTCGAACGCAAGATTTGAAAGTGGAGTTAGGGAACCGGTCATTACAAACGACAGGCATAAAGAAAGTTCTAGTCGAGCGACTTAGACAATCTTTGATAGAGGAAGGAAAGAATCCTGAAACATTTGTTTTCGAAGAGAACTTGGAAGAAATCGAAGTTGAAGAAGCGCCTGCGATGAAAATGGAACAGCTTTTGAGTACTTTAATGAATAAAATGGAAGCCCGTTTTGATGAGCAAAAGAATTCTCTCGAGGAACAAAAGAATTCTCTAGAATTACGTTTAGATGAACAGAAGAAATCTATGGACGAACAAAAGAATTCTCTCGAGGAACAAAAGAAATCTATGGAAACCCGTCTGGACGAGCAAAAGAATGCTTTTGAGGAACAAAAGAATTCTCTGGAATCCCGTTGGGATGAACAAAAGAATTCTTTGCAGAATTGTCTAGAAACTTGTTTGGAGGAACAGAAGAAATTTCTGAAAGTTTCATTAGACGAACAAAATATGAAAATTGAAGGAATACAGCAGGAAGTGTTGGAAGTTCGACAACAAGTGTCGGGAGTACAACAAAATGTCACGGAACAGCTTGATAACTTTAAAGCAGATCTGGAAAGAATAAAGCATCGTCAGCCTCTAAGCGTAGCAACTGAAATATCCGGTGCAGGTAGAATGAAACCTCCCATATTTGATGGACAAAATTCGTGGCATATCTTCAAGAGACAATTCGAGGCAGCTTCAGAGGTAAATGGATGGAATGATGAAGACAAAGCTATAGCTGTGGTGTTAGCACTTCGAGGTCCTGCGTCAGAACTCTTACAAACTGTACCGATTGAAAATCAACGTAATTACTCTTCATTAGTACAGGCGATAGAATTACGTTACGGAGATGACCACATGCAGCAAGTATATCGCCTACAGCTGCGCAACAGGATTCGAAAACATGGCGAATCACTACAACAACTGCAGGCAGATGTAGAAAGATTAGCGCATCTGTCATACTCCAGCGTGAATGCGGATTTTCTCATGAAGTGGCGACGGAGGCATATGTGAACGCTATTACAGATCAAAATTTACAACAATCATTAAGGCTAGCAGGAAAGAAATCAACAGCAGAAGCACTAGCCTATGCATTACCATACGAATCCGCCAGACAAGCTTCACGGAGTCCAGTACGAGTGAGAGAAATTTCAGTGGAAAAATGTACTTGTAACAGAGTGCAATCATCACAGAGCCCGCCTTCACGTGGTGTCCCTCGATGCTGGAATTGTAATAAACCAGGGCACCTTCAAAGAGACTGCAGAAAACGTCGACGAGTGGAATCACCAGAAGAAGAGGGGAAAGAAGAATGCCAAAGATGTCGAGCCAGGGAACAAGCTTTTCGTGGAGAGACTAGATATCAAGCAGCGACTAGTCGCATCGTCTCTCCTCTTGAGCAGTCGGAAAACTAGTAAAAACCAACTTTGTGGGGCAGAAGTTGGTTGGTGGAATCGACAGCCCCGAAGTCATCATCCAAGTAGGTCAGTTACAGAGAAATAATAGCAGTCTTGTTATATATGGAAGTGTAGGAAAACATGACTGCGCAGTTAATATCGATACTGGAGCTTCAAGATCAATTATTAGAGCAGATCTTGTTAAGAACAAATGGCTTCACAACACCACCAAATATCTACTAAGAACAGCAACTGGAGCAGCAGCACAGGTGTTTGGAGAAATAACTTTAGATGTTCAACTAGGCGAACTACTATTTCCTCACACTTTCCTGGTTTCAGACATAATGGATGAATGCATTCTTGGAATAGACTTCATGACCACATACAAAATAAATCTGGATGTCGGAGAGCGGATTCTCAAATATGGCAATATAGAAATTCCTATGAGACTAGGAGAAGGAGCAGATTATCCTGCGAAAGTAAGGACGATGGTCTGCGAAAATATTACTCTTTCGCCATGCTCCGAGACACTAATATGGACAAAGCTTACTGATGACATCGGGACCTGCCGATTCTATCTGGTGGAGCCTTACCCCACAAAAGTTACATCTAGCATGATTGTTGGCAAGACTTTAGTGAAGGCAGAAGGTGCAACATTAATACCAGTCAGAGTGCTCAACACATCCGAAAATGAGGTACAACTAAAAGAAGGTGCTATAATTGGAAATTGTGAACCCATTTACCAAATCGTCAATTTGGATAATGGTAGTAATGTTAAGGAGACAAAAACTATACCAGCTACTACTCAACAGGTTCAGAAACTTCTTTCGTCCAGTGCCTTAAGTGAACAACAACACAACGATGCCAAAGAGGTGATCGATGAATTTTCGGAATTATTTGCAATGAATGATGATGACTATGGTAAAACAAATCTTGTCCAGCATCGAATCGATACAGGAGATTACAAGGCCCATTCGACAGACACCACGAAGATTGCCATTAGCCAAACAACCAGAAGTTGCAGACATGATGAACTCCATGAAGAAACAAGGCATCATGGAGGAATCTAACAGCCCTTGGACATCGCCGGTTGTTCTGGTTAGGAAAAAGGATGGCAGCACCCGATTCTGTGTAGACTACCGCCAACTAAATAACGTGACGAGAAAAGATAGCTATCCATTACCACGGATTGATGACACATTGGATACCCTTTCCGGAGCGCAATGGTTTTCCACGCTGGATTTGAAGAGTGGTTACTGGCAAGTGGAAATACATCCCGAGGACCGAGACAAAACGGCTTTCTCAGTTGGCAGTGGCTTATGGCAATTCAAAGTAATGCCATTTGGGGTATGTAATGCTCCAGCCACATTCGAACGACTAATGGAATGTGTTCTACGTAGTTTAACCTGGAAAACATGTCTTGTCTATTTGGATGACATAATAGTAATCGGACGGAGATTCATGGAACATAAAAACAACTTACGGGACGTACTTCAAATACTCAAAGATGCAAAATTGAAGCTCAGTGCGAGTAAATGTGCTCTATTCAAAAATGAAGTTAAATATTTAGGGCACATAGTTTCATCACAAGGAGTGAGAACCGATCCAGAGAAGATAGAAGCCGTCAAAAATTGGCCAGTTCCAAAGGATAAACATCAATTACGGAGTTTTCTTGGTTTAGCTACCTACTACAGGCGATTCGTGAAAGGTTTTGCAGATATAGCAAGAAGCCTACATCAACTTACCGAAAAGAGAAAGCCGTTCATATGGTCGGATAAATGCAACGAAAGTTTTGAAAATTTGAAGCAACAGCCCTGTGAGGCTGGGAAAAACATTTACATTAGACACGGATGCCAGCAATGAAGGTATTGGTGCAGTGCTTTCTCAGGAGGAGAATGGTCAAGAAGTTCCAGTAGCTTACTATAGCAAAGCACTTTAAAAGTCAGAGAAAAATTATTGTGCTACAAGAAAGGAGCTACTTGCCATTGTTAGTTCAACAAAGCATTTTCATAAATATCTCTACGGACAGAAATTCATCCTTCGCACCGACCATGCAGCGCTTAAATGGCTTCTGCAGTTTAAGAATCCTGAGGGACAAGTGGCGAGATGGATAGAGCGACTCCAGGCTTATGATTTTGAAATACAACACCGAAGAGGTCGTATCCATGGAAATGCAGACGCCCTTTCACGACGTCCATGCAAACAACAGCAACTATACAGTTCGTAACCGTGGAGCCATCTACAGGTTGGGACGATGAGGACCTACGAACAGCACAACGCGAAGATCCAGACATTTCACCTATTCTTGCTTGGAAAGAAGACATGGAAAGACCAGACTGGAAGGATATTTCGGAACGGAGTGAGGAGCTGAAAAGTTACTGGGCTCAATGGAACTCTCTTCATGTTGAATGTGGTATATTAAAACGCAAGTGGGAAGCACCTAATGGCGAATCTTTCCGAATGCAGATAGTCGTGCCGGCATCAAGCGTCAAAGATGTTCTAGAAGAAATGCACGGTGGAACCTCTGGAGGACATTTGGGAGTGAACAAAACCATTTCCAAAATACGAGAAAAGTTTTATTGGTTACATATGCGAGAAGATGTGGAGGAGTGGTGCCGCAGATGCACTGTCTGTGCTGCTTGCAAAGGGCCACAACACAGAAGCAGAGGAGAAATGCATAAGTATAATGTCGGAGCCCCCTTTGAAAGGATAGCTATAGACATCGCTGGACCTTTGGCCTGAAGCTTATGCAATCCCTAATCAAGTGGCAACCACAGTTGCGGAACAAATAATAACGAATTGGGTCAGTAGGTTTGGTGTGCCTCACGAACTTCATTCGGACCAAGGACGGAACTACGAATCGCGGACTTTCCAGGAGATGTGTAAAATGTTGGGAATAAGAAAAACTAGAACAACTCCTCTACACCCACAATCTGATGGCATGGTAGAGCGCTTATAGATCAGCCGTTCACAGTACTACCGGACAAACCCCAGCTAAAGTCATATTCGGAAGAGAGATACGTTTACCTAGCGACCTCAAATTCGGTACCCCCAGAGGTGAACAAAAGTTACCAGAAGACTACGTATCGGAGCTCAAACAACAATTAGCCGATGTACACGAGGCCACGAGGACGAAATTAGCAACAAATACTGATCGGATGAAGACCCGCTATGACTTACGCGCTAATTCCGCAGGATTTAACGAAGGTGATCTTGTTTGGCTGTACAACCCGAAACGACGTAAGGGACGTTCTCCAAAATTGCAACAGCACTGGGAAGGACCATATTCAGTAGTAACTAGAATTAATGACGTGGTATACAGGATTCAGCGTGGCACAAGGGGCAAGCACAAAAATGTTCATTTGGACCGCTTGTGTCAATACTACGAGCATCAAGACCGTGGACCACCTGTTGTTCGGGACGAACAAGTTTAAGAAGGGGCAATGTTACGTTCAATAGAAAGAGACAACTGGTTTTTGGAATAGAACACTCCAGAATAATCCGGAGAGTTTCTGGGGTATAAATATAACAGTTGTCATCGCCAGAAAAAGAGTCTTGTTTTAGACGTTGCAGTGTTAAGAAGCGAAAGTAATAAAGAAGCGATAGTGTGTAATTAGATTGGGATAATTGAAAGTACAGTGTTAGCGATAATTAGAGTTGAGTTGATTAAATGAATGTTTGTGAATTTTATATGATTAGAGTGAAATAAAGAACTTATATATTAATTATTTAATATTGTGTTTTAAATAACGAACCAAAGGCCACGCTCGCAACAGTATATAGGTATACATATTGTTGCGAGCGTGGCCTTTGGTTCGTTATTTAAAACACAATATTAAATAATTAATATATAAGTTCTTTATTACACTTAAATCATATAAAGTTCACAAACATTTATTTAATCAGCTCAACTCTACTTATCGCTAACACTGTACTTTCAATTATCGCAATCTAATTACACACTATCGCTTCTTTATTGCTTTCGCTTCTTAACACTGCAACGTCTAAGACAAGACTCTTCTTCTGGCGATGACAACTGTATATTTATACCCTAGAAACACTCCGGATTATTCTGGATTATCTGGATTATTATTCCAAAAGCTTCTTGACTATTCTATTTGTTCTATTCCTGAACTTTCATAATCGATTCTCCGAACCTGAAGTTTTTTATTGCCAGTAGATGTCACCAGTTGTCTCTTTCTATTGCACGTAACAATATAGTGGCCAGACCAAGCGATTTGTGTATCCACTTGAAATTCTGAAATAAAATTTTATTTATAACGTTTTGAAGATGCTCCGAGTCTAGCTTCTATTTTCCCTTCACATCCTGGAGCCCTCTCATCCGAAGGTCGTATAGGTCCGCTTTAATCTTTTCCACAGGTCAACACAAGGAACTTTGGACGATTGTGCCACCCAAAGTCAATGGGAGGATGGGGCTTGGCAAGGAAGGCATGCCATCTGCGCCTTCCATGGAACGTAGGTAAGTGACGTAAGGGTCCCTTCAGGACCGAGTGTGTGCTAGGCTTGTTGTAAGTAGGCACGAATTTTATTTTGATTATGGGTGATGACAAGTGGCAGGTTATTTCGGGAACTCCCCCCACACTCTCCGCCACCCTTAGCCGAGGTGCTAGCGTGCCGCCCTGTGCTATCGCTGTCATCGAGTTTATGCTGGCAGTTTGGACTTCACGTCCTGACCAATCACTCTAAACATATACTACCATAACACAGTCATTAAAAGTAGTTCCTGATTTAGATTTTATTCCTTATACAGTTTTACCAAACTTTTTCTTATACGTTATAATTTTTTCCTAAAAACTTCTTTGGATCACGTCCAGAATTCTGAATCTAATTGTTATTTTAATATGATCTTGACTTTTTTAAAACAGACTTTAGTGTATTATTATACACCTTTAGGATAATTTTTAGATCTATATTAAAGGGTTGTTGTTTTAAACGACCGCTCAATTTGCCGCGATGTCGCGCCGCGCACTGAAGTGTGATATTTAACTGGTTAATTAAACTAGCCTACTTTTACTCCGTATGTATCACCAAATACCCCGAGTATTCTTACAAATACACCAAAAAACAAAGTAGTAATTTCGGGGTATTCTATATCCTCAAAAATTGCAATTACCCTGATAACAGCGCCAACTGGTAGTCACTAGAAATATAAAATTTGTATAAGCACATATTCAGCGATAGCCAATAGAACCAAAGTGGAAATGAAAAGTTACAATTCGAAAATTTTCATCTGCATCGCCTACTGACGCTTCGCTTGAATTAATGCAATTATAGTTACATCCATACTAAACGTCAGACATGCGCGCTACCATTCAAATTACCCCAATTTATGTGTATCAGGGGTCTGCAATTAACTATATAATTCAATTACCCTGAAGCACTGACATATATATAAATGGACTGCTTGATCTCCTGTTTCATGTGGCACCAATTTTGATTTCAGAAAGTGTGCTCTCACTCTCAATGCTACCAACTGTCGTAAACTGGCGTTATATTTAAATTATTTGGGAATTTACGTATATGTATGCACTGAATTTACAACAAAAGTATTTGGGACTATTTGTATCGTTAAATTTTAATTATGAGTAGAAGGAAGTGTTTTTTACAAGGATTTTTACAAGCAATTTCTCGTTCCTAATCGTTACAGTTCAGTGGGAAAGTATGCTCTCATGGAAAGAGACAGGAATATGAAAGTGGTGCCATTTGCTTTCATGCGTTTTTGTTTCAACAAGCAGTTCATTTATATACATGTCAGTGCTCTGAAGCAATACCCAGCTAAATTTACCGTATCATAAACATAACTCTCTGATCTGACCCGATTAATTTTATGTAAGTAAAACAATAACAATGGATCAGATCACGCATTGTTGTTTTACGTACATAAAATTGAACCGGATCAGATCAGAGAGATAAAAATGCAGCTATTATAAGCAAAAGTTAAATTAATTTTAATATTAAAATTTTATAATATTATATTCAACTCATTATCTGAACGTTTCTTTTGAGCAAGTACATGTCGCTGTCAAATTGTGGAGATTGATTTTTTTCTGGAGACTTGTTGTAGAAGAAGACAGAAGAATTGTCATGGCAAATCTGTCGTTGGGATGAGTATTCTTGTTTTGTGGATTTCTGAGATAAAATCGAAATGAGTGACTTCTTTAAGTCAGCAATGGGTTATTTTAATGCTGGCCCATCTGGTGAAAATGACAATGAATTTGTTGGCCAGTTGATTGAAGTGGGATCTGTTAAATTGCGTGTAAAGCGAGTTATTGCAGAAGGTTTGTTACTATCTTCTTTCCTTTATTAAGAAAAAAAAAGTAGCATTAGTCTCAAGGATACATTTGTAAAAGGAATAAATTGTTGCTATTATGTTAACAATTGATATAAGTTGTTAGTAAAATATTTTAATTTTTGCCTTAAACTGTAAATGTCAAAGTATCAATATTGATAAATCACATAAATTTGTTCAGTAAATTGAATTGTATTTCAGGTGGATTTGCGTTCGTGTATGTTGTTCAAGATATCCAAAGCGGAAATGAATACGCCCTCAAAAGACTTTTTGGTGCTGATAAGCAGGCCTGCAACAATATTATTAATGAAATTAATTTGCATAAACAACTATCAGGACACCCAAACATTGTAAAATTTATTGGAGCAACTTTTATTGACAAAACACAGGGTCCACAAGGAAAAGCTGAATATTTACTCTTAACGGAATTGTGCAAAGGTACTAAGTTATTTTTTTATATGATTCCATGAGTATCATGTATGTGTATCGCTAACTTGTAGGAGGATCGCTATCTGATTGCTTGAGGGCTCCATTAGAACCTGCAACGGTATTAAAAGTATTTTATCAAGCAGCGAAAGCCGTAGGGCATTTGCATTCTCAGGCCCCTGCAATAACACATAGAGACATAAAGGTACTTTACACTATCATACAAGTTATTTGTTAAATTATTCTAATTTGCTGCTTTATATTCAAATCTGGGGTTGTTTTATCCTAAACGCTAGTATGCACAGTCTATACATACATAATGTACAAAATCAAAAATATTTAGTAATAATTCTAGCTCGAGGCTATGATACAGCGTAGTGTACATCAAATTATATTAATGCAAAGGAATTTATTAACGGCTCAATGCCAAAGGCAGATTCTAGAATGGGACACTGATTTCATTTAGCATATTAGAATAATATGGTTAGCCAGAGTTGTATGATATTCAAGTAAATTGTTACTCATTACATTTCCCAGTACCAGTACTTATAGTGGAAATAAATTTATTAGTAAAAGTAAGTATTTTTTACTGGTACTTAACCAGTACGGAAACTCCTACTGATGTGTACCGGTATTTTCCAGTACTCGCCAGTACAACACTCCATTTATATCGCGTACTTATCAATTAATCATATATATTTTATTTAGCCGCCCTTATTTTAGCAATGTGCTCTGCACTCTTATGTGCACTGCATGCTGAAGCGTAAAAATTTTTTTCAACATACAGCAAAGTTGGAATATATTATTAGAGTATATGGAAGAAAATAAAGATGAATATGATATATGTGACGGATTTGAAGGACTGATATGTAGCTTACATATGATTATGTAAAATTGACTTCATTGAGTTAATAAAAATTTTGTGTGTACACCATTTAAACGTCTTAATAATTATAGTAAACTAGAAAATACTTAAAGGGTGAAAATTTACGGGTACTTACTTGTAATTACTGGTTTTTATAAATGGGTACTAACAAGTAATGGCTGTAATACTGGAAAAGTACTGGCACTGGACATTACCAATATTGTTACAGGTATACTGGTAAATTTTCGCGTAAAAGTTAAAAAATTTTGATCTTAGACTATATAATTTTTTAGTCTGGTACTGGTACTTGACAACAAATCAAACAACTCTTATGGTAGCAAACTAACAGAGGAAATATCTGCACACCTCGTAGAGTGCATAATAGGAAACGCTATTAGTTATAATGCAAAAATAGAGCAACGCAAATTGAAATTAAAGAAATTAAGGAAAATAATGTTGAATTAATTGATTGATTTTTATGCTGATTCAATTCAATTCATTCACTTCAAATTGTTACAACATAATGATTTCATTCCTCAAACTCATAATCTTATTACATATTTCAGCCCCACTCAGCCAGCCTAATGCTGGTATAAGAAATTATGTTATTGTAAACTTATCCCCTGCGTTATAATGCTTGAATAAATAAGCAAATGATAACTATAACCATAAAGTAATAAAGGTTAAAGAGATGACAAGATTAAGTTTGCTTTGCGAGCCAATATTTGAAAGCTCAATCTTGCATCTTCTGTATTAAATTTACAGCCTACTGTACCAGCAGGCATCACATCAAGTCAAGGTATGATGTACTGAATGGACTAAATGCAACACTACCAAATTTTACCATGATAGATATTAATACGCATATGAATGTGTTACTTTTGGAAGCTCTTTTGATACAAAATATTATTGCTTTACGCGGAAGAAAAATGTTGCGATGATATACAACTGATATGGAGGTATTGGCTGCGTTTTTTTATACTGTACTGGTTCATTGGAAATCTAAATTAATTTCATTTTATAAAACGTCTATTCTATAGGTAGCCATGATTTTTCTATGTGGGCAAATTATCAAATTGCATTTCAATTATCACAAAATGCCAAAATAGATCTAAAATACTTGGTGCTAATTCTCTTCAAAAGCTGGAAATTTGATAATTTTTTATCAATTTATAAATCGACATCTTTCAGCAGAGAATTACAGAGTGTGGCTCCGTATGAAAAAAAAAAACGTTTCGTCACAATCTAGGGTGCTTTACTCTGGTCTTATTTCTGCTTTAATTGAATATTTATCAAGATATATCCCGCATAGTTTCCATGTCAGGCCTAGACCCAGATTCTTTGTATAATTAGTGGTAGTTGGCCCCTGAATAATGCATGAGTTTATTAGTCTTAGAAATAGCTTACATCAACTATATTTCTTTTATTTAGTTTAATAGTACACATACTTAATACTTACGTATGGACAGTATACTTTTTCTTTAAAAACTTTCAACTATTTTCAGTTATTGTTTCATTTGGCAATTCGAAAAGTAAATTTTGGTTGTTCCAGAAATAATATGTCTGTATATTTTCGCATAGTTTGCAATTCGTAGGTAGGTATTTAAAGATAAATAATAACAATAACAATCTACGATCTTGCTTTTAAAGTGAAACACATACTGTTGAGGATATAGGAAATGCTGAAATTAGTATAAATGGTTATAGCGTTATAAGATGTGACTCAACATCAAAGCATACAGGAGGAGTAAAAATATTGCAATAGTCAGTAAAGAAACGATAGGAGCAGTCGTTTGGTGGTTAGCATTACGTTGTATAGCAAAAGAACATTAATTCTTGATTACGGTCATTTATAGGTCGCCAAGCTCCATGAAAAGACAGTTTTGTGAAGTATTTAATGAATTAATTTAGGAATTATGTAAATAAACAGAATAGCGAAATGATAATCTAAGTGAAATTGAAAATATTATTCAAGATAATGGATATAAACAAATAGTGGAGGAATTTATGCGAATTAAGAATTACATTTCGAAATATGAAAAATGTAGAAGCCAAAGTTGAAGGTGTATATGTAATAGGGACCCACTTATGAGCAGCTTAATCAATAAAATCTTTGAAACGGAACTATCCAGACTGCCTTTAATAAAATTACCATTCCAATATATGGTGATAGAATCCTGAAAACTACCGGTCAATTACGTTAACTAGCATATACAGTAAAATAATAGAAAAATTTATAGATAAACGATTTAAACAGTTCTTACTCTGTTCTGGAGGATATGATAGGAATCAGTTTGAATTACAAGAAAAAGCGGTACTGAAAATGCCATAATCGAAACTATGAATGCAATCAATACATATCTTGATCTAGGTCTTTTCGTGGGCGTTTTTTTGTAGATCTTCGTAAAGCGTTTGATACGGTAAACCATAACTTGCTGTTACAGTCTTTGGCGTGTCAATAATTTATTCCAGTCATACTTAACCAACCGAAACGTCCGAAAATCCAGAAATAACATAGTTCGTCTGTAATAGTTAGGGAAGGAGTACCACAGGTATCCTATGGGGCCTTTAATCATCTGATATACATATATAAGAAATATAAAAATGCACAATTGGAAGCAGAATATAAAATACTTGTGGATGACACCAATCTGTTATACAAAGCTAGTAATGGAACTGCATTGTAGAAAATGCTCAAATCTGATCTAAACAAATTCAATGATTGGGTAGCTGGAAATAAACTTATTATTAATACAAGGTAAAACCAAATATATAGTGTTTCAACAAAAACCAGACCAGCTTGACGTAGTAATTGGTCGCTTGCCACTCGAAAGGACTGATAATATCAAATACCTTGGACTTAAGATTGATACAAAATTTAGCTGGGGCAAATATATCCAGCAAATTCAAGACAAGACCAAACTTTTAGTCGGAGTTTTGAGAAAATGCAGTAAATTCCCAAGACATGTCGAAGCTAATTTATGATAT
This sequence comes from Dioctria linearis, assembly GCA_963930735.1. Classification (NCBI taxonomy): domain Eukaryota; kingdom Metazoa; phylum Arthropoda; class Insecta; order Diptera; family Asilidae; genus Dioctria; species Dioctria linearis. The sequence goes on along the minus strand of OZ005741.1, from coordinate 211,501,901 downwards.
ATGTCAAAGATAAGATATGGAATCTTGGCGTGGTCACATACATCGAACAACAATCTGATAAAAACAAGTAAAAAATCTAGAATTTATCTAAGACCAATTCTTACGATACCCTAGATGAATTTCCGTATAAAATTTCATATGGTCACCGATCTAAGCAAGTTTGATTTTTGAAGTGGTTTTTCACATATATGTATTTCCAAAACGGATGGTCGGACAGAAAAAATTATAACCAAATTTATAGGATTTCGTTTCTGAAGAAGTTTTTAGTACAATAAAAATGTCTAGGACTGATCGTTTTCACAGTATATGTAAAAAACCTAAATATTTATATGGCAACACCAAGGGGCTGCCAGATTTAGTCCATTTTTGGAATTTTATTTGCTATTACTATAAAAACACCATGTACCCAATTTCAGCTCTCTATGTCGACGCGTGTCCAAATATATAGTGGAAAACGAAATTTTTGTATGGCAACCCTACGAAGGAGTTGCCTGAGTTGTCTCATTTTCGAACTTAGTTTTACTTTTTTTTTAAATTCCGTGTACAAAATTTCAGCTCTTTAAGTAAACGTGCTCTCGAGTTAACATGCGCACAGACAGACGGACGGACAGACGGTGTCCAATCCATTTTACTCTACAATCATTATTTCTGTGCGTTACAAACGGAATGATAAACTTGTATACCCTATAGATTTCATCTAGGGTATAGTAAAGAGAACCATGAGAAAATCACGAAAAATATGTATAAATTACACCCTAGAACACCAAGGAAACAAGTGTATGAGATAGCAAGGTGTTTAACATCATGCAAATAATATACAGAGTGTTTCCTTCTGGGTGGTCCATAGAGCAGGAGGTGACTCACATAGATGAACAAAAAATTGTACGGCAAGGGGGGATATACAGGGTGATTAAGAAATTATGCTAGTTTTTAACAAAACACCCTTTATCTTAAAAAGTACAGGATGTACGGTCACTGTCAATAGGTCAAATTAAAGAAAAAGTTGTGTTACCTATCGTTTAAAAAAAAAAAAAAAAAGGAGGCCAAAGTAAAAAAAATGATAAGGAAGTCCGAAATTTTTACTTTAGACCAACACAAGACAGGAGGACATGAGTATTGGAGTACTGGAAAGGCCGTGAAGTTCTACATACAATGAGCTCTTGACAGCGAATGTACATCCTGTACTTATACAAAGACTAGCATGATTTCTTAATCATCCAGTATCTCCCAAATGGTTGATGTGACCCCCCCACCCCCTCCCGCTATACAATTTTTTGTTCGTCTAGGTGTGTACTATCACCTCCTGCTCTATGGACCACCTAGACGGAAACACCCTGTATATGGAAAAACTGAAATTTATATGCAAAATAACACACGAATTAACGAACACTAACATAACATATATCACCAACTCCTCACCAGAACACGAAACCACTGCAAAAACTGAAAGAGTTGTAACGTCGGTTGTTGGTGTGCGGTTAGTCACGAGATTGTCCAGGGCCGTTTTCCGACGTTGCTAGACTCAGAGCGCTGTTCTAGCTCTGAGGTTCGGTCGGTCTACGTAATACACACTACTTAGCCTACAATCACTCACTTACTTATAATAACTTATAACTACGCGACGTAGGTGCGGGGTAGAAGCGTGCGCTCACTATTCCTTAGATCAACACGATTAACGTGCGCTTGTTGTTAGGAGTAGCCAACACGGGGGATATGGGACGGTCGAGCTGCTGGGAGCAGAGAAGAAATGGTACACGGAAGAGCTATTAGGGATGAACAAGCATTGGTTTTCTTATGTATAAGTTTAGTGTAATTTATTTTGTTTTTGATCTTGTTTATCATTTATTTTTTATTAACTAATTTTTTTTTTCTTTCTTGCACTACTTTTGTTTCTCATTTTATATATATACGTATTGGGTTTTTTTCCAGTATTCATTTTTGTCCTATTTTATTGATTGTTGATAAGTTATTATTTATTATTAATTATTATATGTGTTATTTATTATTTATCATTACTTATTGTTTATTATTTTTATTTTTTTTTATTTATTTATTTGATTTTATTGCTTTTTTTCTCTTTAGTTCATCTGTTTCATTACTTTCATTAGGTTGTTCTCTTCTTTTTGTACCTAGCTTCTATTTTTCTTATTGTAAGTTTGGTTAATTTAGTCTATTGTATTTTAAAAGACTTCCCGTCATTACACTATTGCACTTTGTACTTTAAGATCATGTAATCTTTGTACATTATCCAAATAAATTATGTTAAAGCATAAAATTAGGCTATACATAAAAGCTAAATTGTTAAACGATGAAAGTACTTGGGAAAACTACCAGAGTGGTAGAAATATCTACAAAGCTAAAGTTAAAAGCGTCAAAAGAAAATGTATAGAAAACAGGATAGACAAAACGATATTACAAAAGGAAATCTCGGATAGTCAACAAGTTGCGGAAAACTTTGGTAAAATCTTCATATACTACTGTGATAAAAAAAATAAGGTGAATTTTTCATTTCAACTTCGCGGGTGAGTAAAGAATTTACATTAAATTTTGCTTGCGGATTAGATATTCTGCTGCGGAAAGTTGAGGATGTTGCAGAAGGCCTTTGGTAATGATGTTATGTCACACAAAAATGTTTACAAGTAGTACAAAGACTTCATAGAAGGCCGACAACGAGTTCAAGAGTTCAACAGCGCCCCGGACGACCATCAATATCTTCAAATGAAAGCCACATCAAGGAAATCAAAGATTTGGTGCTCGAAAATCGTCGATTAACAAATATAGACCTTTGTAATGATTGGATCACTTAATGTAATGATTAGATCACTTATCAATCACTTTATCAGCTTTCTTCACAGGATCTAGTGTTTGGCGAGCAAGCTCAGCCTATATCTCTCACTGTGAGTACTTGGCGTCTTACGACAGCTTAAAATGTACTAGGAGCAGGGTGTATTGGTGGTAAATGAAAACTCTGATGTTCTCCCTTCACAGGCCAAAACTAAACTCTGTTTATTCAGTTCAAAGCGATTCCATTTATACAAAATCTTACCCTTCTTCAACATAATTTTGATCACTTAACAAAACTAATTTTACACACAAAAAACGTGAAGCGATATGTCACAAAAATAACTTACGAAAATATTCTTTGTTTACAAATTCATTGTGTACAACAGTGACCCATATCAGCAGGCGGATTTATTGAGGGTCAGTACATCGTAAAAAGTAAAAATGCAAGAATCAGCTGGCTGGCGCTTGAGTGCATTTAATTGCTCAACGCATTGTTTACGTTTTATTTTTAGGTCTTCATGCTTCATGCATGAAAATCAATTGCTCAATTCTTAAGCATATGTGCTGATATGAGGAAGTGAAAGTGTTGAAATTATTCGAACAGAATTTCTTCATAGTTCTTTGGTCTAATTGTACTTCCCGCTCTATGCAAATTCTGCCTGCATGATATGCGTGTTTTTTAACATGCTATGTTGGAATTACCTCTTTTTTTTTATATATGTAATGCATCTTTTTGTTAGATCGTTTTACTATATCTAGTTATTTTATCATAGATGCATTACACCTTGCTGATGCTGTGGGCATTTCATTTGGATCAACCCAAGCCGCTTTAAAACATTTTTTGTACCTCACACGCGTCGAATTTCGATTGACCCCAAGAACAATCAATTTATTAGAAAAAATGCGTCGCGTTGACCTCTGTCAAACAATGATTTCTGACTACCAAGACATCATGAAACGTATTATTATGGGAGATGAGACTTGGTTTTATGCATACGACCCAGAAACTACCGACCAATCGAGCGAATATCGTGCAAAAGATATTTACCCAAAACAACCGCTCCAAAGTTGCTTAAAAATCTAGGTCATGTTGACAGTTTTCTTCTATTATCGCGGTGTTGTGGATTATGAAATTCCTTCCGCCAAGCCAAGTTAACAGGGAATATTTTTTTGAGCGCCAGAATTATGGGTTCTGCGAGCATATTTCACCAAAACTCTGCTTTAGCACCGTGCGACTTTTGGCTGTTCAATAAACTCAAAAGATCGTTCGGGGGATATTATTTCGACTCGATTGAGGAGATAAAAACTGAATCGAAGAAAATGTTGAAGGCCATCACGGTAAAAGACTTTTCTGACTGTTTCGAGAATGAGAAAAAACGTTGGCATAAGTGCCTTGCATCTGATGGGGAGTACTTTGAAGGCGATGAAATTTGGAAGCATACATGTCATTTTATTAACAAATTCATCTTATTTTTTTATCACAGTAGTACAGTGTAATGAATATAAATCAAAGAATACCGTGCAGGAAATATTAAAATGGTATAAAAGATAGGCAATGCGTTTAGCAAGGTTACGGAAAACTATTTAAAATTAATGTGTGAAGTAATTAGCATAAACAAGATTTCTGTGGATTGAATGTAAAAATAATTCGAGATAATTGGAATGTCATGGGAACAGTCAGTAAATATGCCATAAATGAGTCGTTTTATGACTGTAGGTTTCCCAAATCATAGTATATTATAGTACCCAAAGTAATAAACACAAAGAAGTGTGAAGAGTTTCGCCCAATAAACATGTCTAAGATCTTCGAGAAGATATTAGAGAAAACAGCTAATTCAGCTGGAAAAGTATTTGGAAGAGAATCATATAATATTCCCGGAGCAGTCAGGGTTTCGAAAAAAACGTTCATGTGAGACGATAATTAATTTTATTATCAACTACTGGAAGGAAAAAATAAAATATCAATGGTTGCTGTTTTTTAGACCTGAAGCGAGCCTTTTGGCCTGATTACATTAACAACGCCGACGCCGTCGTGGTCGTCGTTTTACGTCAAAAATATTTAGAGACAGTACTGCGTATGAAATGCATTACATTACCCACGCCGGCGTCGTCGTCGGCGTGGTCGTCGACCTATCTTTAATCCTATTTTTAACGCTGGCGCTCCTTTGCTGCCAATATGCAAGATCTAAATCTATTATGAAAAAACATGAAAAAATGAAATGATGTTTGAATTTCTGAAAATAAATGATTGTATATTAAAAAAATGTGACTTGAAGGAAAAGAAAATATCTTTTTTATTATTATTTAAAATTTTATTGCTAACCGGCAGAGATTACAAGCAAATAACTCAACTGTAAAATGTATGGGAAATTAATGTATGGCGGTGCCGCCCAGTGTTAATGTAACTTGCTGGGCGTTTTGTTCGGCGTTTGACGACGACGACGACGACCACGCCGGCGTCGGCGTTGTTAATGTAATCCAGCCATTTGAATCTGTGGGCAGAAATTTGGCAATACTATGTGCCACCTACAGCTTCTGCCCAGTGAGAGATCTTCGTCATGGTCTCTTTCATCCACTGCTTTTGGATGCACGCATTCTGTTAAAATTAAATACTAGTAAATCGAAATATACATATGATATTAAACAACAAGGTAGATGTGACGGATCACAATTGAGAATGAGCCAGTAAAACCAGTAAATGAAATTAATATTTAGGTATAGTGTTGGACAATAAACTAAATTTCAATAAACATGTGTATTATTTATGTAAAAAGATTGGAAACAAGATAGCATATTTTAGAAGGTTAAGAAAATCAGTTTCATTAGCGAGTGCAATAAAAACCTATAATGTGAATATAAAACCTCATTTTAAATACTGCTTGATGGTACTTTTTCTATGCACACGTACATCGTGTTGAAATTTATATTTAAGATCAACAGCGAGGAATTTCCAAGTTGATTCAGCAAAATCCGTAAAAGGACTTATGAGAATTTAAGTGACCACACTTCCTTCGAAAACCAAAAAATTTTTCAAAAAATTTGACGGGGAATGGGTATTTTAGGGAGGGGAATCTATTGGCATAATGCATACTTCTTATTTACCGAACACAGTCCATATAATTTGACAACTCAAAACACGTCTTCAATTTTCGCTCAAAGCTCTCTGAATTACTTAATGTTTATTTATTAAAGAAATTCATGCGATAGCAAACAGAAAATTCGTCTTACCTACTACCGGTTAAACAAGTTTGAAAATAAAGGTTAAATTACAATTTTAAGAAGAAACGATTATTATAAAAATGTAAAAAAAAATATATACATATAAATATTATAATATATGTACGTAAGCATATATATAAAAAGACCTCCACTAATTTCTTTAAAGGACAGCAAGGCTTCCTTAAATGAATAGCTTTTGTTCCATGGGCTTGCGAACTGTATATCCTGAAATATAAATTTTTGAAGTTACACCTACCAGGTAAAATTTGCAACTTTTTTCAAATTTCAAAATACTGTATCTCCGTCAAAAATGGAAAAAACAAAAAATATTTCAGCATAGTATAAACAATAAAAAGCAACCTACCTGTAAAGTTTCATCTAAATCGGAGATGGTCAATCGGTCGATTTTCTGTGGAATGTGGGGTACATTAGTGCAATATAAGGCATGATACAAAGTTGAAAGTTGCGATATTCTTTAGCTGCTGTACAATTCCTTCAGTGAATCGTTCGTTTTAAGTCAAACCAAACTGTTGGGGAACACACGTTTTACAAAGATTATCCTAATTGGTTCCGCGGTATAGTGCTCCAATCCAATGTGTGGAACTAAAGCTCTGAAAATAACAGTCTTGAATCATCATGTCGGCTCCATGAGAGTTTCTGTGAGTGCTAGTTAAAACAAAAGGCAAAACGAATCGTTTCGTTTGAGATTGAACAATGCCTAAATACATGATGATGTGCAATCACTTTTTGCGCCGCTGTCATCTATGAGTCATGTGTTACAGATATTAATGCTAACCTTTCCTCTGTTTTTCCTCTGCCATTGACAAAAATTAACTCAAAATCCAGCAAGTCTCACTCGATTGCTGTTTTTGGTCATCAAATTAATCACCTGCTTAATCCTATCTTCCTTAACGGGGTTACCATTCCTTTTTGCGACAGAGTGTCCAGCCATGGTTTCATTCTAGATGAGACCTATCCCTATCGCCTCATATCAATACTTTAATCGGCAGGGTGGGTTTTGGTCCTCGTAAACTGTACAGTAGTAATATGTATCTGCCGACGTTTGCAAGGAAGGAGCTAGCACAAGTTTTGTTATTTTCCCAATTCATCTATGGTTCGGAAATATATACTTGAACTTCCGCAGGTAACATTGACAGACTGCGTACTTCCTTTAATTCAGTTACCAGGTATGTGTACGGTCTTTCAAAATTTGCGTGCTACTGTGTGTACTCCGCAATCTTATCTTTTTGTTTAAATTAATTCACAATCATATTCCTCAATTTTTATCTTCCAGATTAGCGTTTGTTAGGTCCCCACGTTTTCAGCGTAATATAGTTATTCCTCCCCATCCAATGTTCTTACAAATTCTTCTCATTTGGCTCACTCCTCGCTTAGTTTAATGGCATTTAAGTCGCGCCGTCTTGATTTTATCAATATTTCTCAATATCTCCCGACTGGAACTGGAAGTCGCTGGTCTCGTTCTTCGTTAGGCTAAATACTCATCTAATTTTTATCTTCTTTTCTTTGAAATTTTATCTTCTTCTGATTACCTACTTCACTCACCGACAAACTTACCTAGCACTGCTCGGCGGATAATAGTGCACCTGCACTCTCAGCTCTCATTTCTGTGTAAGTTCTTTTTTCTCAAATAATCTTTTAGGATAGCAGGCGATGGACTTCGTTGGCATAGTTAGATTTTTAAAAAAAAAAACCTAATTAAGTTAATCTTAGTATATATTTCCTTTTTGCTTGTGTTTTGTTCATTCCGATTACTACACAAGTAACAGTGTTTTTATACATAAAGGGCACAACAGCCTTACTTGCTTGTTACAAATAAATAAATAAGTTCTTATGGCCTAAGCAAGAGCGATGCGGATAAGATAAGAAATATGCTTTATTACGCGAAATTTTTTCTTTGAACCTACATGTATTAAAAAAATGTAAATAAAACGCAAATTCTCTAGTACAAAAGTAGTAAATGATAAAAAAAGGAATGATGGAATTCCATTTCCTTTTATGTTACAGCACTTTCAAATTCAATGCATAGTTAGTGGATCCAATAAAAAACTTCAAAACGTATATACATACAATGCTCTTTTTAGCGTAGACATTCTAATCGGAATATAAGTATTTCCGAAGAAGAAACATCTCTCTTTCAGATAAATGAAATTTCTATAATAGTTTACAGTTCTGTTTCTGCACAGAATGTATAATTTTTTTGTCAATTCAATAGTGTAATGTTTCTGTGACAGCTAACATTTTTTGCGTGTGAAAAGGATAACTAATTCTCTGACTTTTTAAATGCAGCATTTATTCCTCAATTTGTCCTCGTATATTAATTTATTTAATCTAGTATATCCTTCATACAATCAACTTGGAAAAATAGCGCTCTAAGAAATCACCTGCAGTGCTTACCTGGAAGCTCGCGGTGCTTCTTTTCCCTATCCAAGTTCATTGCTTTTTAACATAGGCATGTCCGCAGAGGCAAGCGCTTCACTGTTATTCGCAAAAGTTTTAATGAGGTAGGTGGTGTGCTTGCTCATTATTATTTGTGGTATTAAATTGTATCTAGTTTATTAAATAAGCCAATAATATCCCTTTTATTCTCAATTTATAACAAGAACTTCACATTGACAATGAGGAATGCGTTAGTTCACACAATAGTAGAAAACTCCACAGCTTAGATTCGTGGAAAATTAGATCAAATCACTCTTTGTTCCACTTCTGCTGGATCTCATCAAATAATCTTCTATACAGCTTCCAAATGATGGCTATAGAAGCTCTTGAGTTACTTACTTGCGCCTCTGCTTATTTTTCTGGATAGATCAGTGAATATTCTTCTAAGAGCTGCCAAATAGGAAGCGTTTAAATTGTGCTTCTTTCAGAAGCACTGGTTTTTCGTCCCAATGGGAATGTAAAGCTATACCTATATCAACGCATTTGGGTATTATGCCTATATGGCACTTTTGTTTGCTACGGCTACATTTTCTTGTATGATTCAATTTCCTTACTATTTACAGTTGTTTATAATATGTTAGTCATGTATATTCTTATCTAGCTAATCTTAACATGTCTATATTGTGAGTTAATTCATTTATTTTTATTTGTATACATATACATAACTATTATTTATGTTATTCTATGCTACCTATTTCTTCTACCAACATCATTCACCAATTTCTTCTTGTTCTTCTTGCGGTCCTTTTGCAATCCCTTGAGGGAACAGTGGAAGCTTATGTAGAGGTGAAAGAAAATAAGTTTGCTTGGTTATTTAATTGGTGAATAAATGGAAATTAAATGTTTCGATTATTTGTTTTTTATTATTATTTATTTAATTATTACACAAGTCGATAGAATCGAACATTCTTACTACTATTGTGCTTTTATTGGTTTGCTTTTCCTAATTTAATGCTGTTCTACTCTTTGGCTATTCTCAGTCTACTATGAAGTAGGTATAAGAGGTGTAGCGAGTTTTTATATACTTTTTACAGACCTTATTAACAGATTAATTTAATTTGCTTCATCATTTCCTGACGTAGAGATCATTGCGGCAATCTTTTGCATAAATTTAACTAGACTATTTATATTTTTGATGTCATCTCCCAAGATCATTAAATAGGATTGCAGCGCTGTTTACCAACTCTGCTTTCCTCTTTCGGTTCTAGTAGTGCTTATCCTTAAATGATTTCGTGTTCTGGTGTTGTACTACCGAATGCGTGATGTATGTTATATTAGTCTTTCTTAGTCCATGTAGTACTTTGAATATGAATTTAAGTTTTTGCATATACATATATAATTTACGTGATGTTAAAGCGACGTTAAGAAAGTCGATTCGATCCAGTAATAGCAACAAGACATTTTCTATTTCATTACATTATGTACTTGGAAATATTTCGGTTGTTCTATAATATTTATACACAAGAGTTGAATAAATTCACTCGAATTCCGCAATGTGGAGCTTCGTTATAGATTACGAAATTTACCTAGTGGCAAAAGTTTGTTCAGTCTCGTTTGAAACAAATCATCTCGTCTCGCATAATAGTGCTCAGTTATAAGACAATTTCTATTCCATATTAAACTCCCAGATTTATAAATTAAATTAAATTAAACTATTTTTATATATATACTTATATTGTATCTTTCCTAGATTGAAAATTTCCTCCTAGGAAGTGATGGTTTCTTAAAATTGTGCGATTATGGATCTGCGACCATTGAGATTTTCGAGCCAAATATTGATTGGGGTGCTCAGCAAAGAAATAATTTAGAAGATCAGGTACCGGCCGGATTCTCATAATTTTAAAAATATGTAATTTCTTTCATTCTATTTTTCCAGTTGGCAACTGTCACAACACCTATGTATCGAGCTCCAGAATTATTGGATACTTGGACAAATTATACAATTGGTCCGAAATTGGATGTGTGGGCGCTTGGATGTGTGTTATACTGTTTGTGTTTTCAAAAACATCCGTTTGAAGATTCTGCAAAATTAAGAATTATTAATGCTAATTATTCAATTCCCGCTGATTCTCGTTACAAATGTTTTCACGATATTATTAAAGGCTGTTTTATTATCAATCCTCAAGAGCGATTTACTGTTGCTACAATTTTAGAAAGGTTGGGTGCTATTTCGGAAACAAAAAGTTGGCCTTTGAAGGGCCCCTTAGATATATCGGTAAGAAAACAGTCCTTTTAATACAGGTCTAAGTCAAACAATATAAAAATTTAATTTTAGGGAAAGCCTTTACGAACATCACCGGAAGCATCTCCAGACATTAGCCCTGCTCACTTAAATACTACCAGCTCTGCAAGCCAGCCTAGTTTGCCTAGTCAACCTCAACGACCAGCTCCACCAAGACCAGCGGCTCATCCTAGATTGGGAGCTCAAGCACATATACCTTCCAACAATATTAATGCTAGTTTTCAAAATCAAAACACTTCAGATTCTTACCAACATGATGTTGGTACTCTTAATCAAGTTAACTATTCCGCTCAAACACAAGTTCCGGCTTCAGGAGGGTTATTTTCATCTCTTCGTGGGGGAGCTGGTAGCTTTTTAAAGAATCTGAAGGATACTTCTTCTAAAGTTATGCAAACTATGCAGCAAACAATAGCACGTACCGACATAGATATTAGTTATATAACATCGCGAATACTTGTTATGCCCTGCCCTTCAGAAGGATTTGAATCTGCATATAAAACTAACAACATTGAAGACGTTAAAATGTCAATTGAAAGCCGATATCAACCGGCAAAAGTTAGCATTTATAACTTAGGCCCAAGAACTTGTCCGCGTCTACCACCGCCCGTTCGAACAATAGAAGGAAATTATATTTACAATTGTCCAATCGCTAAAGCTCCCAATTTGCATGGAATGTATTCTTTGGTGGAGGATATGTTTGGATTTTTAAGTGCTGATACTAAAAGCGTTGTAATTATTCAAAGTCCTGATAATGGAGGAGCTAGTGCTGCTACTATAGTTTGCGCTCTTTTAATGTACGCTGGATTAATAAAAGAACCTGAAGATGCCCTCCAAATATTTGCCGTTAAGAGAACTCCCCCTAATATCAGAGCATCTGAACTACGATACTTATATTATTTAGGAGATATTATTCGTCCTGTTCCTCACTTGCCGCATTATAGGACTGTGAATTTGATTTCGATTTCTTGCCAACCGGTTCCTAGGATGACCAAAGCACGAGATGGATGTCGCATTTTTCTAGAAATATTTTTCAATGATCGTCTAGTATTAAACACTATTCAGGAATACGATAAAATGAAGTAAGTTCTTATGTAACCACCGAATACGTGTCATGCTTATTTTATTATATCTTAATTTATAGGTTATACCTAGCTAGTCAAGGCAAAATAACTTTGCCAATTGATTTAACTGGCTGCGGAGATTTGACAGTGGTTTTATATCATGCCCGAAATGCTTTGAAAGGAATGGGTCGCCCACAAGGCATTAAAATATGTCAATTTCAAATAAACACTGGATTTATTCTTGAACAGGAAACGCTAATTAACTTTCCGAAAAATGAATTAGATGACTTACCAGATTCAGAACATATTCCTCAAAATTTTTCTGTGTCTTTATCTTTCATAGTTAATGAAAAAGAGTGTCCGCCGGCAAAAAGCTATCCATGGATTCCAGTTAAAACGAAAAGAGATACAATTAATTTATTCAGTTCTCAGTTGGAATATGAAGAGATGTTAGATAACTTTGGTAAAAATTTAACTTAAAAATGTTTTTAATACGATTACTTAGAGTGCTTTTGTAGTTACAAAACCCTCTACAACAGTAAAATCTAATCCTGCAGAAGAAAAACCAATTCCACCGAGGCCGGCCCCGCCACGTCCTCCGACAAAACCACCTGTAATGCCCGACGTTACGGAAAATATTAAAGACAAAAGTGAAAATTCTACTGTAGACTTACTTAACTTAAATCAATCTTCCCATGAAATAAAGGAGAAGACTCCATTAGTGAATAAAGCTCCCAGCTTTGATTTATTAGGATCATTCGAGACTTCAGAGCCAGCTCTTCAGACGACTCCTATACCTGATTTACTTGGTGAGTTGTATGCTTGAAGATGTTCATTTTTCAAAATATTATTCAAATGATTTATGTTATTGAAGGTAATACTATCTCTTCAAAACCTCCAATTGATGAAATATTCGGAGCATTTTCAGAAGATACTGTTACAGATAATGATCTTGATATAGATTTTAACGCATTTAAATCTTTTCCTGCGACACAAGTCGAAAATCCAGGTATTCCTGAAGTGAATACAGTAGGTAATTTTAATTTAAATAACTCTGCAGATGCTACCATTCCTGTTTTAACAAATGTTGAGAAAGCAGCACGAAGTAAAGATTCTTCTCCGCAGCAGGTAATTTTATTACATGAACTAAATTTTAAGAGATAAACAGAATGTCGTACTTACGATTTTTATTCTATAGTCAATTGATCCATTTGCGGATATCGCTAATCTGGCTTCTGGGCTAAATATTAATTTTAATCCATCGACACTTACAACTAAAACTCCTGGAACTACTCCAGGACCAAGCCCTCGATCAACCCAATTTTCAAGTCCAACACATCATTCCAGCCCTTCTGTAACTTCATCTCCAGCACATGGCGCCCGTTCTCCAAATGGAACCCAATATCAAAATCAACCATCAGCAAATCACCAATCTCGCCCAGATTACAGTAGATCTCATTTCGAACCTTCTTCCTCAAAGACCCAACAGAAGGGCACTCCACAGGCCGGCGATATATTTGCTGATATCCTAGGAGAACAAGGATATAAATTTGGGAATAAAACTTCCCAAGGACCAAGGTCTATAAATGAAATGAGAAAAGAAGAGTTAGTAAAAGACATGGATCCAGATAAATTAAAAATAATGGATTGGGTAAGATATTTTCTTGTGAATTTTCTAAATAAAAGATTTTAAAAATAATTCCCATAATTCTGAATTATTTTTCTTTAGACTGAAGGAAAGAAAAACAATATAAGAGCGCTTTTATGCTCATTGCATGCAGTATTATGGCCGGATGCTAAGTGGAATAAATGTGAAATGCATCAACTTATAACCCCAGCCGACGTGAAAAAGGCTTATCGCAAGGCATGTTTAGCTGTTCATCCTGACAAGGTAGGAAATTTTATTTAGATGCCGCAATATTGAAGGGCGAGGAGTACATTTAGTCATATAAGCCAAGATCGCTTACAACTATGGGTGCGTATTCATCAAAGTCCTGAGTACTGAACAAAATAACTACAAATGTCATCGAAGTTAATATTCGCCAAATTACCTCTCTTTTTATTTTTTTTACGCGAGCTTTTTTACATAAATCAAGATACCAAGCAAAGCTGACGAACAGAAAGTGTCCTAGTTTGTTTTCATAGAAAGTATATACCAAAAGCTTAGGTAGTTGATTTCAAGATTGATTTTGAGGCAGCTGATAATCTTAAAGATAAATATAGGTGGTTCGATCACGATCATCATTATTGACTGAACAACACTCATTCATGTCATTTCCAATTAACATTTAAGATCCGAGGATTCCTATCTCCTTTTATATTATCGCCTTAACCGCGGATTTCTACATTTTCTGGTGTCCCCGGATTTCTCTCAGGAATCACTAAGCTGATATATTAGAAATGTGATCAAAACAATGAAGCAGGCCAGATTTTGCAAAGATTACTGTATTGGAAACTTAGTTAACCCATAAAATTTTTTTATTATTTGTCAATGTCACCATATTAATTTTGAACTCTACCACATGCACATATATGAAGTCCACTCAAATATGCCTAAATTAATACCATCTATTTTTGGTCCCACTGTTCGAGTCATAGAGGTCCGTAGATGGTAATTCGAATTTCGTAAATCATATATGATATTAGGAAAGGCAACTGAGGCAAAAATTAAACATCTTAACATCAAATGCTAAGTGTTTAGTGGAACTGAAAGCCCCTAGTTACGACGAAAGAGCTAATAAGCTAAGCAACAGACAGAAGATTGATTAAGTTGCAACATGTCACAGCGCTTAAGATTTTTCCACTACAATTTAATGATAATTCAGTCCATTTGAAAAGCTGATTTTGTTGTTTAAATCACCATTTATTGTTCTCTGCCTTGGTGAATGGTGAGTGAGGTAAAGCAAATGTAAGAAAAGTTATAAAAATATTGCTTTAGTACTGGAATAAACAACAATTTTATTTTATTTTATTTATTTATTTAGTTATGATAAGCAACTTAGGCGTTAGAACCCATTGTATAAAAACATTGTTACTTAGCAAACAAAATAAGTGGCAGAGTAATAAAAAATAAATATGCTAAGATTACGTTACTAAAATTAAATTCAAAATATGCTGACAAAACGCACTCGATCGATATCCATCCCCCGGCGCGCATCCAAACAGATAATTCATGAAAAGAACTTGTACAGAAATGAGAACTGAGGGTGCAGATGCACTACCTGCGTTGTCAGGTACATGATAATATTGTAGAGTTTACGAAGACCAAATCCTACACTGCCGATTAAGGTATTAATGTGGGGCGAAAAGGATAGGGTCTCATCTAAGATGAAGCCAAGGCTGAACACCCTGTCGCAATAGGGTACAGGAACCTCATTAAGGGAGATTGGATCGAGGAAGTGCTTGATTGAATGACCAAAGAAGGCAATCGAATAAGACTTGGCTGGGTTTAGGATTAATTTATTGCACAAGGCCCAAGATGAGACAGAGGAAAGGTCGGCTTTAATATCTGCAGGACATCGACCCATAGATCCCAGTGGCGCAGTGTAAAGTAGTTGCACATCGTCTGCAAAGATATGAACGACAGGGAACCTAACTGCAGCTGGGAGATCATTAATAAACAGGGAAAATTAGAGTGGGCCCAAGATAGACGCCTGAGGAACACCTTGGTGGAGGCCCACAAAGTCAGTAGTACGATCCCCTGACATGACACACTGGCGTCTCAAGCTCAAATAAGGGTAGATCAGATTGCAGGCGGACTGGGAAAAGCGTAAAAGGCTCCGAAGTTTATAGCAAAGGATAGTATGATCTAAACGAGTAATAAGAGTATGCTAGCCAGCTTGCGCTCCATATTGAGCCTTACCGTCTCAGTAATGTCCAGGATGGCACTCAAGGCACTGTAACTTTTGCGGAAGCAAGATTGCTTGGGTTATATAAGATTGGAGACAGCATATGCTGAAATTATTTGATTTCTGATTAAAATTTCCCAAACCGAGGGCTGTGAAGTATTAGAGCACTTGGGAACAGGACTTACCATACCTGACTACCAAGCAGTTGGGAAGGTTGAAACGGTGATGATGAAGTTAAAGAGATGAAGATTATGATCAGGTAAAACTAGCTGCAGAAATTTTAAGGGAATGCCATCCAGACCAACTGTATGCGATTTAACACACGAAAGGGCGTGCAAGGCTTCACGAGATATCAACGTTGGAAAGGAGTCCTCATGATCGGCGACGTTATTATTACCCAATAAGGAAGTAGATGTAAGATCAGTTTGCACTGAAGCAAAAAAAGCTGTTCATTACGTCAGGGTCCATATCATGTTGTATAGAGGCTGGGGTATGATACCAGTTGGATACAATCGGCCTTTTGGAAAATGTTTAACTTACTTAAATATGTATGTAGTTGACTACATTCCGGAATGGATACAACATGTGAAATGATATCTACGTAGAGTGATTCATATTTTCTCGCATCTGCCCTATTGAGGGGGCCGATCAAATATATGCAAAACTGCTGTTAAAGCAACATTTGCTCTCGGTACGCTCTAAAACATGTTGTGGACTGAACCACCTATTTCACAATCTGCACTCTTACTCTTGATGGTACTAGTTAGGCTCTTGCATCAACATTACGATTTGCAAGGCAAATGTTGGTATTTTGATTTAATTTATTTATTTTAGTATATCCACTGTAAAGCTATAATTACGTGTACGCATTCGGATACTATGCCTATATGGCGCTGTTGTTTACTACGACTACATTTTCCAAGTAAATATGTTAGGAGGTAATAAATGCTGGCTCGATTTCAAGTATTGAGGTAACTAGAGTGCATATGAGTGGTATAGTAACAAAACCCGAACACTCCATTTTTTTAATTTTCAAGCTGGTAATAATAATTCAAAGTAAAATTAGCCAGAAATCATATTCTTCAAATCAAATGCCTTTAAGTCCACTAAAAAGAGTATAGCTGTATTTGATTGTCAAAACAAAGCTTCGTTTCAAAATCCGCCATCTCCCACACACAGTGACTCTCAGAAAACGACATATCTCTGCTATTAAAGTTGCAGTCAAAAACGACAATTCCAATGAGTTTACATGTTTTAATTCGTTTAATTTCAAAAGCCGACATTTCCACGTAGCAGCTCTCCTCTATTTGAAGTTGTTTTGTTTTTAACTGTAATTTTTGTTTTTTTGTTTTTCTTTATGTTTTGTTTTCTACAAGGTAATGTTTTCAGTAAGTGGTTAAGCATTCAGAAATAAAGACGTAGTCGGTACTTTTGGGATTTCTAAGTGCAGTCAGATTTTCTTATTAATAGTAGCGAGATAGTATGGAAAACATTAATCCTAGAAAATCAGGGAAGCACGCGTTCAGACCTGAAACATGGAAAAGATCTCACGAAAAATTAATAAAGTAGGAATTACAATTATTTATATTTTATTTGGTTTGCTTCCTTCGTGACCTTTTTTCTGTTAGATACTCAGCGTTTACATTTGTATCTTGCATCCGATCTTAACATAAGAAAAATTGCACAAAATGTATATGAGAGAAGCGACACCTAATGAAGCAGTCAAGGAAAGCTACTTTCGCAGAATTATCGACAAGCGTGTACATAAGTTGAAGGCAAAGGCGTTTTACTCATTTTTGAAAGAAAGTCGACAGGGCATGTTAACTCTCATTTGACTGTCAAAAGAATGAACCTCTGCCAAAAATTCCTGATCAAGCAGCTTATTATTCTGGGCAACTGTTTATATATAATTTTACCATTGTGACAGGAACTTCAAATTCGACAACTGCGGCTAATGTTCATTCCTATGCAAGGACAGAAGATTAGTTTTGTAAAGGCTCTAACGAAGTAGCTTCAGCGCTATTCCATCGACTAAACGACACAAGCTTTGAATGTATAGAAGTCGTTAAACTCATGGCTGATTGTGGTGGCCAAAACAAAAACTCTATCATTATTGGAATGTGCTGTAAATTGTTGCTTAATAATGCTCCGCAGGCAATAAATAGAATCGAAATAATATTCCCTATGATAGGGCATTCCTTAAAACCACCTGATCGGGCTTTCGCCAATATTGAAAAAACAATTGAAAAGAAGCAGGTGTTTGTCAATCCAGAATCCTACATTGATATTTTCAAAGAACAAGCTTGGTACAGACGTTCAAGTTTCAGACTGGAAATCAGCTATACTAAAGGTATCGAAATTATCCGGACAGTGACATTTTAAGTTCATAACGACTAAGCGATTTATTTTGCACTGTGGACTCTCATCTGTAAAAATACAAGGAGAGAAGCATACCGATCTGACACAGCTGAACCAAAATATATCTGTAAAAGGGGCATGAAAATCAGTAATATTAGCCCGCAGCCTAAACTTATTGGAATTTCCGTAAGTGAGCTTAAACTTACTGACTTGGGCACAATCTGTTAAAAAAGTATTATGGAGCTAATAGGAAAGAACAGGATTTCCTTGGGTTTTATAAATGCTTAATGGATGGTGGACATAATCAGCAGGATCATCAACCTGACCAAGAAGATTACTTACTTTGTGATCCAATGCAATCTGCTGCAGATAGTACTATAATGATGATATAATTTTTTTTTATTTTTCCGTGTTATTAAGCTTGGTTTTCAAATTCCTCCAAATCCGTTAAACTTGGCTTTCAAATTCCTCCAAATCCAAATGACTCATTTTCAAAAGCCGACATTTTCACAGGTGAATCTCAAGATTCGCCTTCTCCATTTTTAAAGTTAGATTTACTGTGTTGTCATTAATAGTAGATTTTTCAGAATAATTAGACAATTAAATTTTATTATAATTTACGGCCAATGAAATAAATAGCTACTTGACCACCTTAGGTTAGAAGAGCTACAATCGATTTCTTAAGATTTGCCCGATATCGTTTAACGTGGAGTTGTCGGGTTTTGTTACTATACCACTCCTATCCAGTGCTAGGCACCGTTAATAAAAAAATTAACTTCGTTAATTCGTTACTAAAAAGTTAACTTCGTTAACGTTAAATCGTTACTTTAGGGAAGATTTAACGGAAGTTAACATTAATCGTTAACTCCTAATAGTAATTGTAATCTTTATGTTATTGGATTAGTGCAATGAGCAAGTATATCAAACAAATTATACCCTAGACACACGAAACAATCAATGATCATTGACGGAGCAATGATCATTGCATAGCTCGTGTGATATAGCATCATTGGCGCAATGATCATTCGTTTCGTCATTGCAACAATTACGCCTCCACAAGCTCATTCGTGTGCAATTTTGCATTACTTATCATTCGTTTTGTCGATAAGTGCGCTTTCAGTGGTGAAGAACTGCAAGTTATTGGAAAAATCACCTGATTTTCCAGCCATCACTGTCACATGCCAATTGTGAAATTTACTGATACATTTTTCAAGGTAACTTTTGAATATTTTCCAAAGCTAATTATTGAAAAAAATCTCACATTATACATAATACAAGGCTCGATTCAATTTTTCACAAATTATTTCATAATTCATAGTTTTTAATTTACAAAATTGAGAAGTGTCATCTGTCAAATCGAATTACCGTCAAGATATCGTATGCTTGCCTTACCCAGCAATGCCATAGGTATAATACCCTTGCTTATAAAAAAAAGAGTTTTGGTTGGGGAAGTTTAGGTAGAACATGGAAGATAAATAAAAAAACAGTATAAAATCTTAGTTTGTTATAATAAATATTTCAAAATCAAATTAAAATTACGGGAGAGTCAAAATACTGGAGATCACTGCTGAAAAGCTGCAGCAAGTTGGCATTGTTCATCGTCCAGAAGATGCCCAAAACCCCTAGCCTTGATATTTAATTTAAATACAGTTGCTTGGTGTAAAAGCTTTACAGGATCAAAGATAAAGCTACAAATTTGTATCAAGTTTTTTCAAGAATTCAACTTTAAAGCTCGATAATTGATGCATTTGACAAATCGTTACATGTTGGATATCGTAATAAAGGATGAAAGTTCCCCTTTGGAACCAACGTACAAGCTTGACCTTGCGATATCCGTGAAAGGACTTATGAGCATTTAAGTCACAACACTTCAGTCGAGAAACGAACAATTTTCAAACATAAATTTCAAGGGGAACGAATGATTTTAGCGTGATCAACGCACTTCATGCAATCATTGGCATACTCCATTCTTCTTATTTACCGAACACACTGCATATAATGTAGACAACTCAGGCCGCGTCATCAATCTTCGTTCAAATTTTCTGAACCACATAAAAAATAACTTCATCCAATCTTCAAGGAGTTCCTTTTTCTCCTTTCTACAGTTTCCTCAAAACCCATTAAGGATTAAAAAAAACGAATCTGTGCTTTTTTGTGATATTCAAGGATAATGGACATATCCATTATCCTTGAAAACAAGTTTCAGAAAAATAACTTCAACTACTGTTTCCCAGGAACTTTCATGGGCCTGAGATGCGTACATTCTGAGGTATAAATTTTTGAAGCACACCTACCAAGAAAAATTTGTCCACTTTTGCCAAAAATGGACAAAAACCAAAAATATTTCAGCAAAGTACTAATAATAATAGCACTAATCTACCTGTGAAACTTCATAAAAATCGGAGATGGTCGATGCACAAATTTAAACAATATGTCGATTTTCCGTGGAATACAGATCTTCTGAGCCCCGTGGATAATGTTTTACATCTTTTGTTTTTACTTAAGTTTGCTGATATCATACAATGTGTTCCAGGAAAAGTAGTCAATACTGAAACCCGTAAAAGTTGAGGTGATTTGCAATCAAAATTGTTATATAAATTTTTTTTTCGAAATTACAAAGGATTTCAGATTTTTTCAAAAATTTGGTCCTTCCAACGTTTTTTTGACTGTTACTTACTTACCTCGTTTTTCTTACTGAGCTGCCATTTGGTCTTGTTTTATTCGTATTACTACTGGCTTGCATTCATAATAATTTGCTTTCCAAAATGGTTATAGATAAGTAAAAAATTAAAAATATAATTTCAAAAATATTTTTCACTTTGAAAAACTATCATTTTTGAGGGTACCCATCGAAAATATCCCTAATCTGCTACCTTTCAGTTAAATCCAATATTATTAGTCTAGGTCAGGTACTTCCTGACATACGGGAAAAGATGTCTTGCAGCATATTTCGCCCATACTTAAGGGGGGTTACCACTGAAATCGCAAAAAACACGAAAAGTTAGTGAAACTTTGCATCAAATCTGTCCGTATTATCATGATCAAAACTGCACATAAAAAGGATAAACTTAGATAGTCACGTGTCAAAAACAAAGATAATGGAGTTTTGTATGTATGTAATTAGCTTTAGAAAACTCTACAACTCATGAAATTTGTAGAATTTGGTACATAATTACGTAATAATAGTACATCAAGTAGATAAATTTGTTCTTGAGTATTGAGTATGGAAGATATTGAAGTGGAAGAGGAAGTCACGGAAACCAAACCAATAAAAAAAGTTTTGGTTACTACTATATTCTCATTTGAATGTTGCTATTTTCAGATAGGATTAACTACCAAAATTATGATATTATTTCAAAGAAAGTTCAATTTGTAACAGATGGAACCTTTTCCTGTTTATTTTCGAAAACTCAACTTGTCTAGTATAATGATAAAGGAAATATAGTCAATAATGTTAACCATGCTAATGGCAAAAATGTCTTGTTTTTATATATTTTCATACAATTTGGCGTTTTTAATTCGTTTTATCTCCGTCAGATGGAATGATTTGCTTTTGGAAAGCTCTGAGGGCTGTAGCCTGCATGCTCGGACATGCTTGGGAGGTTTTCAGTTTCTATTATTATAGGAAACGAATTGTGTGTAACTATTATTTAATCATGGGACGTGTTAATAAAATTCGGTCCAATTATTATGGAATAAAGAAGAGAAAACTGAGTATTTTAGGTATCTAAATTTGTATATATGTACATTGTACAGTCGTACCTCACGAAAACAATAAATAAGAGCTTTTAAGCCCGACCATCTTCGATTTGGATGAAACTTTCATAGTTTGTATGGAATACCGATATTTTTTTGTTTCCCTCCTACCACGCCCCAGCCCCTCGCTAGGGAAGCTAGAAATTTCGTGATTTTACGATGAAATGTCGTTTTCAAAAAATCATATCTCGAGAACGGAAAAACCGATTTTTTGTTAATAATAGTATTTTTTACAAAAAAAATAGTATTATTTACTATTGTGGACTTCTAGAAGTTTCTTTTCTATTTTTATTTCAAAGCTAGAAACCTTATCTATCTATGCACAAAAAATTGCGATGGCGTTCGGTTTCGTTTTTATGATATGAACTTTTAAAGTCACCGTGTACCCAAAGTAACCCGTTGGGAGCACTGCCCGGAGGGGAATATAGTGTTTTTTTTATCTAATGGGGACCTTTGGCACATATTTTTTTTGTATTTTTATTTTGAAGCTATATGCCTTGTTTATCTGTGCAAAAAATCGTGATGGTGTTCGACTTCGTTTAAGAGCTATGAATTTTAAAATCACCATATATCCAAGGCAACGTAATCTGCGTTTGTTTTGGTGAGCAAAGCCAGGTAATCTCAAAGCCTCTTGACGGTTGGATGGCCCTGCAAGTTTCTGAAGAATTGGCTGTCGGAATAGCAACATAGATTTTACTTATTTATTTCACAGTTTGCATTGATCTACTCGTTTGGGGCATTGCCCATATATATAGTAATAAACGAAATTTTTGTATGGAAACCCTACAAAGAAGTTGCCCGATTGGTCCCATTTTTAAACTTAAATTTACATTTTTTAAAAAAGGCCTGTGTACAAAATTTCAGCTCCTCTACGTCGACGCTCCCGATTTGGTCCATTTTTTAACTTGTATTGGCAATTTATATCAAGATGCATTGTACAAAATTTGAGCTCTCCACGTCGACGCGCTCTCAGGCAGTGTCCAAATATGTAGTGAAAATAAATTTTTTACATAGCAACACCAAGAACGGGTGTTTGAACTCGTATTTACTATTGCTATCAAAACACCATGCACCAAATTTTCCCTCTCTACGTCGACGCGTTCTTAGGCAGTGCCCAAGTATGGTATTAAGAACCAAATTTTTGTATGGCAACCCTAGGAAGCAGTTTCCTGATTTTTTTTTTTTTAAACGCCGTAAACAAAATGTTAGCACTCCACGTCGACACGATTTTAGGCAGTTTCCAAATATATAGTGAAAAACCAAAGCTTTTTATGGCAACACCAAGAAGGAGTTGCCGATTTAATTTTTTCTTTCCCTACAAACCTTGTCCTGACAATTAAGAGCACAACAACATAAAAATGAGCCAAGTCAGTCGAGTCGATCTCAAGTGATGATGTAACATACACGCGGCAATTGATTTTTATTTATATAGATATGAAGCATTAGGCGTCATTTGGCATTGGAATCAGAAAAATCAGATGCTCCGTTCTCGAGATATGATTTTTTGAAATAAGCGTTTTATCGTAAAATTCCGAAATTTCTAAGCCCCGTAGCGGGGGCTGGGGCGTAGTAGAGGAAATAAAAAAATATGGGTGACCTATTTTGGTATTCCATACAAACTGTAAAAGTTTCATTCAAATCTCAGATAGTCGCGTTCCAAGGGGATCGATTTCGTGAGGAATGGACGTATGTATATGAGAAGGAAATAATCCTATAAGGTCGTTACACACAGCTCGACCAATTTTGTGTAAAATCACAATTTTGAGAGAAAAAGAAAATCAGGGTAAAAATATGAAAAAATTGAGGAATTTCGATTGGTACATTTAAGGAAATTAACATTGCAATGCATGCATACATAGGTATGCACAATAAGCAATTTACTACTAATAAAAGAAGAGAAAAAGAGGGGTTTATTTCAATAATTCACTTTAGATGTAACATGTACAAGACAAGGAGCAAGGACAAGTCTACTTTGCAGGCAAGTAAGCAATTTAATCAAATCCATACTTTACACAGATATATCTAGCATCCCGGCAATTATATATGGAAAAGAAAATGTATCCAATGCCTTGCAGAAATTAGAGACTTAATGTGGTGTCAAAATTAAAGATTGCGGATATTCATTGACGAAAATTACGAATATTTGGGCGCCACTCCAGGCGGCCTGATTAACGATGATGGAATTGTCAATATAAAGTGTCGTTTTTCAGCAAGAGGAAGTTGATGATGCTATCCGTAAAAGAAAAATCACCTTCTAAAAGGTGGATAAAAATGCAAAGGATGTTGTTAATGCCCAACAATTAATTTGTTAGCAATTTTATTACATACATCGAAGCATAAAATTTCTTTTCTCTTATCACAAAAAAATTTCAAAGGTAAAGTTAAAGAACCTAAGTTCACGGCCGCAATTCTTGAGAACCATATTACACATGCATTGCTCGAAAAATCTCGATATCGCTAAAATTAATAGAAACCATGCATATTACTACCAAATACAAAGTCAACTACATATCACTGTAAGAAAATATTGTTTATTTGGTGTATGGGCTAGAAATGAGAAAGACATGCAAATGGCAACCATATATTCAGAGATGACCAATTCTGGAATGATAATGTGGAAAAACTTAAATAATTATACAGTAATCATTTTTTGAAGAAATCGCTGATCCTAGGTACCTTACCCACGGAATGTAGAAATAAGAGAAAATACCTACTAAATGTTCAAAAATATAGCAGATTTTCATTGTTTTCAGATCTTGCAGTTAAATTTATGCAGAAAAATTAGTTTTTAAGATGTCGTCAGACGTATTTTAAAGATAATAGAAATTAGAATTTTCATATATATAATAATATATGTATGTATGTACAGGGTTTTCCAATAAGAGGTGTTATTTTAATTAGCCCGCTATTTCGGTAGATGTCACTTTTGGAGCTGTCATTTTTTGACATTTGACCAAGTAGAAACTGCGCCATTAATAAAAATGGAACGATACACGATTCAACAACGCATTGAAATTATTAAAATTGAAAAATGAAAATGATCCGGAATTCCATCGAAAACTCATCTTGAGTGATGAGGCCCATTTCCACCTCGATGGCTTCGTCAACAAGCAAAATTGTCACATCTGGGGCTCGGAAAACCCAAGAGTTATTGTTGAAAAGCCTCTCTATCCTCAACGTGTGACTGTTTGGTGCGGTTTATGGTCCCGCGGGGTCATTGGACCTTACTTTTTCGAAAATGAGGCTGGAGCAACAGTTACGGTGAATGGATTGCGCTATGGACAGATGATTAATGTTTTTTTATGGCCGGAATTGAATGGTATTGATCTGGGCAACGTTTACTTTCAACAAGACGGCGCTACGTGCCATACAAGCAACGAAACCATTGATCTTTTACGGGAAAAGTTTCCGGACCGTGTTATCTCTCGAAGTGGTGATCACAATTGGCCACCGAGATCTTGTGACTTAACACCTTGCGACTTCTTCCTTTGGGGCCACGTGAAAGAGAAGGTCTACGCCAACAGCCCAGCGTCGATTCAAGACCTCAAAGATGGAATTCGTGAGGCTATCGAGGACATAGGGCAGCCACTTTGCGATTTGGTTATGGAAAATTTCATGAAAAGGGTATGGTCCTGTAGGCGTGGTCGTGGTGGTCATTTGGCTGATGTTATTTTCCATTATTAACGGCATACCTTCCTCTTTATAATGAAATAAAGATCCGATCATTTATCTCAAAAAATGGCATTTTTCTTTGAATATCAAAATAACACCTCTTATTGGAAAACCGTTATATGTATATATATTTTAAAATATTATATATTGAAAATATTAAAAATTTTAAAATATTAATCTGGTTGAATTAGGTTCCATATGCGAACAAAATTGAGAAATTAGATCAAAATGAAATTGATTTAAATACATAGCTCAATCTCAAAATTCAAATCTAATTCTCTAATGTAGTTCTTGCTTTACCTACTTAATAACATTATATTGCGGTGCAATACTGCAAAAACAATCTGCAAAATTCCGGCGGAAATTCATTTGTTAGGCAAGTTAATATATTTAAAGAAATATATCATTTTATTTGATCATATTATTATGATATTTCGATAATTTTTTTTTAACTATATAGCAGAAATGAGAAAAATACGAATTTTCAAGATCAATAAATGTTAAAAGGTTTCTTGTTACGTTATCGTTTCAAGGACAGCCCTATATTTCTTTACCCAAAAAAAGAAATGCAAACGATTTGCTTATTTAATATGATATTTTGAATTATAAAAATGTTCCCCTACTACTTTCACTACTGACATGACGAAAATGAGTGCAAACACACACTAATACATTTCGCGAGTTGCTTCAGGTTTCAGTGAGGTTTCGTGTTTAGTTTCATTCAATGATGTATTTCCACTAATGATATCATCGATCTGTAATTGTTTACTACTCCGAATAAATATAGCTATAACCCATACTATCGAATTAAATCTTATTTAAAAATAAACATTATGCAATTATATGTAGTATTAATGTATAAACATTTTTACAGCAAGCTGGGACTGACAATGAGAAAATCGCAAAAATGGTATTTATGGAATTAAACAACGCTTGGAGCGACTTTGAAAACGATGCAACACAGCAAAATATGTTTTAATGCCTAAAATTGCATTTTCATCACATACAACTTAATGAGATTTTAGAGATAACGAACTTTTGGAAGTTAGCCGAATTATGAATTATTGTGAATAGCTTTAGTTAGTTACTTCCAATACTCCTAATAATATGAAAAAAATAAGGAGCTGTTTTACGCAAATTAATTTATATCTTTTAGTACGTTTGTGTTCAACACATCCGCCTTGTATATACAAATATTTGTACTAAGGTTTTAGTACTTTAATTAAACTACACAAATATTTTTATTTATTTAAAAGATGGCTTTTTTTGTTACTTTTTACATAGCTTATCATCGCACTTCGACCTTGTAACTTCTTATATCAGTACTACGTTAATGAGACATTGATTCTTACCACCATAACTTTTTATTTCGCTGAATCATATAATTTCCATCATTACAACATTATATAATAATCACTTAGGATATAATCTTATTCATCACGATGGCGAGGAAGCCCTTTATTTCATAGTTATTATATAGAAAAATCAAAGTCATCAGATTTATTTGACTCAGCCAAAAACAAAAAAAAATTATGTGTCCAAAATGATGACATGAAAGAAACTTGTTCTATAGCTTCTGAAGCGGCAAAGGGAGCGGTAGAGGTCTGAGTGATGAGAATTAGACTGGAATATACGATTAACTCTAAGGATTTGTTTTACACTTCGCAGATCGCCACGGTATATTTGACATTAGTAAGGTATGCCTATTAGATTTTGGCACCAGATTGTGACGTCACGGCATCAAAATTCATATGAAAAATTCAGAATTTATTTTTTTAATATAAAATATCTTTATTAGTACAGTTGTGTGATGCCGTGACGCTAAAGATGGCGACCGTGCTTCATACTAGTCATTGTTGTTATTCTGTACTTATAAATGAATGTGACTGCCAGGGTTGGCAGTCACATTCATTCATAAGTGCTTGGCATCTTCATCCATTGATTGCACCCATTGAATAAGCTAAAACTTTTTTTTTATCGGGCAGGAATAACAAGTAAAGTTGGCTTTTTTCGTAAAAATTCATAACTGGTTCGGTCCCTGCCAAAAAGGAAGCGGCATGTACCTTACACTGAATAAGCCACTTCCTGACGGTCGAATTGCATTAATAAAACTAATTTTAACGTTTCTGAAAGTAAACTTTTCAGAGTTCCGGGAGTTCAGCGACTTTTTCAATTAATAAACATTACAAATTTGAAATAGCGTTGTTTCTAAAGCTTAGAGTGTATATTTTAATTCAATTTTAGTGTTTTGTAAAATTATTGCGCACTAATCCATTTAAAATTTCGCACTATACATTTAAAATATCTGTCAGCGAGTCGATTCCCAGCAAACATACGATGGGCCTACGGATTGTTTTTTTATGATTTTGTATTGCCACAACGAGCATTTTTATTGCATCGCATATGAATCGTGTAAGCGAATCATTTCATGATCGCCATGGCAATAAATATTCTTATCTTCTTGCGTTTGCTTTTCAATCGCAAACGAATCGCCATTTTATCGCATAAAAGTTATTTTTATTGCCGGAATTATATGCATATCTATCACTTTCGTTTAGTTTAACGGGGGTAAATGTTGCATCGCATATGAATCGTGCAAGTGAATCATTATATTAGCGTTATTGCGATAAACACTTCTATATTTTTGTGTTTGCAATTTTTTCTGCTTTCACTGCTTTTCTACTCTACCGCACTTGAAGAAATAACAACGCCAAATGAGGCAATTTCCACAGGGAGAGTACGAAAATATTGTCGATAACGGCAAAATTTCTTTAAAAATAGTTTATATATACCTCGCTCTCATCATATCTAGTACCAGGGATCTAGACAATAAAAATTCAATAAGGAAGCGATTCGTAGGCCAATCGTAATGTTTCTAACTGACTTTAATTCTCGAGCTATCACCAAAGCATCGTCATGGCAATAAAAGGGACACACAATTGTGTTGCCGTTTTTATCGGCACAATGTTTACTTCAAAATATCTTACTAATTATACACAGATATATTAGCCACGTGGCACATAATAATTTCAAGTCTATCGATTCTATAAATTTTTTTCATTCCGCTCGGTAGAACTTGCATAATTCCATCAGAGAATTTTACTAGGCTACTGAAATGTACAGACGGGGAATCTCTTTGTATACACGTCTGGAGAAAGTACAAAAAAGGTGCAAACATGGGCGTAACTCTTTTCATTGTCGGTATGCAGGTAAATTAAGTTCTAGTACTCTTTATTATTCTAGAGATTCATTTGGCGCAATTTAGTTTGCTGTGATGTTTCAAAATAAATATACTTAAACTTACGTCTTTTTAAAAAACACAGTCCATTTCTTTTCCTTTTCTAAGGAACTGGAAAATAATTTTTTTGATATTTTTTACACTTATGCTTGAAATATGTGTGTTAAAATAATGATAAACTACAATTAAGAAAAAGAAAAATATTTTGTTCAGAAAAATGTTATTCAACCTTACTTCTAAACAACTTCTGCCACCCTATTAATCATTGCGTGTACCGGCCGGTCCAAATAACAGTTGCTGATCTCTTTGCGCTAAGCTTGCATCACCAATTGTTTTACTTCTTCACTGGATCGTGGTCTTTTTTCAGAAATTTACTGTCCTATTATAGCCCAAAAGTTTTCAATTGCGTTTTAAGTCCGGACTATTTCCTGATCAGGGAATAGAATGAATTACGAGCTCTTTTATTATTAGTTTAATTTGTAAAGCACAACATATTATGCTGATCAATAGAGAATATTGAGCTATGATCATTGATACTCACAGACCGAGCCCGATAACATGGGACTGACGGATCCGGAAAAATTGGATTTCCACTAATCTGACTCAACTCTTCTACGGCTGTACGAACTTTTGAATAGGCTGTCTCAATAAATTATAAAAAAGGGTGCTAGTTGCAATAATAAATCATTCAATTTTGAAAAAGATATAATTTATGAGCACACAAAACGAAAAAAAGTTTTAAAAAAAATCTTATTACAAGAAAAAAAAACTATTTCAAATTTATCAACAGATACTTATTAATAATGCTTCGGTTTTAATCTGAAATGAGACATATTCATTGACTATAAACGTTATAGGGGTTTAAGTCTAGGAATTCTATACACCTTAAAGCGGTGTATCAACTAAGTATGAGACGACCTATAAATGTTAATGCGGTTTATAACTCCTGAGGCAAAAGAGATTCCACTTGTCTAATTTAAAGCGTTAGGCAATTGGTTCTCAAGTAGACGGTTTAAAGCACTGTTTTTTGATGCCTGGTAATTTAAAACTTACCAGGTATACACGTGAAGGCGGTGTACAACTGTTCCAGTTATGAGGAATACTATAAACGTTAGAGCGGTTTATAGTTCCACATAGCTATAACAAATGTAATTGTATAATTTACAACACTATACCTACAATTGGTGGCAAATAAGCAGTTTAAAACACCACTTAGCAGTTTGGCAATTTACAACATTACCTATGAACTATAGCCAGTTTGTTCGTTGCAAAGACTACTTAGATGTAAACATGGCTGGCGTAACCTTGGTAACCGGCAACGATTTGTTATTGATTTTGATTTGGTTTGATGTACGACTCGACAATGGCATAAGTATGTTTTTAAGAATGATTTCCTTGTATTTTTCTGTGTTAACTATCGTTTATAATAATTATAGGCCCTATTCCGATGGATGTGATACATCTTTACACCATAATATAGGGAGAATTCTTGATTGTAAGAAGTCAGTTTTCATTGCCATATCTTTGTTTCTTTTTTTGATAATGATAAATGATAACATTTTCCCAATCTGTCCTCTTTATTTTTACTTTTAAGAGTGGTTTTTTGGTTGAATGATATGATGGACAAACAATATTGAACAAGGGGATCAGTAATTTGTATGAAACATAACTTGCCTTCTGCATACCGCGAGAATGGTTTTAGTTTGCTGTATATAGTTAATGCAGGAGAGTGTACATTTTACAAGCTTTTTGTCGAGAGTGAACCCAGGGTTATTTATGCTCAACCACGAAGTATTTTTGAGCGCGAACAGTAGTTAACTAACCCCTCACTATTTTTCTCATCTATTATTATGAGAGCAAATGTGATTCTAGATTTTTTGTTTTATATTGACTGAAAGACATGGTGAATTGTTCAATATTAAGTTTCAAAAGCAACACCCGGCTTAACAGTTAATAGAAACATCAGTTTCTTCCAACGGCTTTCTTCAGAAATTTTTTTTTACATTTTGGTAAGCGTTAAAAATTGAAACGAATGAAATATCCACCATATGATATACATAGCAGTCAAATGATAAATCGGAGAGGCCTTGTTAACTTTTGTACCATGATCTATTTCCACAGTCTGAGGTGTCGCTGAAATTATTTGTAACTTTTTCCGCAAATGTTTTAAATACAAATTATATTTGATTTTTTACCTTCAGGCATATTAATGTAAAACTGGCCATTGTCTCTCCTTAAAAAGCTTTCGCAATCTTAAATAACCAAGTCAAGTCAAGTCAAGTTCGTTTGCGCATTTCGAATTTTTAGCTGTTTTCTTTCGATTGGTTTACTCGATGATTTTTCACATCTTAAGATTTGGCTTAATTGTCTTCTCTTGTTTTCTTTTTGATAGTTGGTTTGGGGGCTGTCCACTTCGCGTGATGTTTCTTATTTTTTCTGCATCATCAGCTGCAATAAATGAATTTCTCGCAAGAGCTTGTTAATAAATTTGGCAGGGACTAGAAGGCAGTAAAAATTGGATATGCTCAGGGACCAAATTAACACCATGCAAATTTCCTCTTCCATACCAAGACATAAAAAACCAAGCTGTCAAAATGTTGTCACACAGTTTTTTTTAATTTAATGTCTTTATTAACAGAAAGCTAACCATGCTCACGCAATATGCGAAACTATGATAGTTCACAAACGGTTAAATACAGTTATGCTTCTTAACGAGCTCTAGGTATAACCGATGGTATAAAAATGAACAGAATATAGCTTTCCCGAATTGTCAACTAGAAACCACGTCATATGGTGGACCGTGGTATAAAGACAGATATGGCCTTCCTAAAAGCAAACAGCGTCATTTTCTTTGTTTGGTTTATCATAAAATGAGACTAGAACAAGAAACACATACAAACTTGAGGCTTCTTCGCGGTGTTGTTAAAAGTCCGCCTACATGTTTTTCAATAGGACTACTCTTAATCCAGTCTTGGAGTTTAGGTTCCAAACCAGCCACAAAGATATTTTTGCTCAATGTTGAAACTTTGCTCTCCAAAGTTTACTTCTCTCAACGAAACTGCCATTATTAGAAAATTGAGCAAAAATGGAGCAATTCTTCTAATGAGAAAGTGAGATTCTAGAGACTTTATCGTGGCTAGTTAAGAACTATTAATAATTTATTCGACGAATTTCAGGGTTGCTATAAAAATAGAATTTTAGCAGAATACAATTATCATCCTTAATTTGGCTCCGTTACACTGACACTTCAATTCATTTCGTTTCGATACGTTGCCGTTGCTCTTCCAGTTAAATCCATAAATTCTTCGATTCTATTTTCATTAATGTAAGGTTTCAACAAGGTTGTTTCTAATATTTCAAATTACCAAATATCGGAATTTTCTTGAAATAAAAACCTGAAGAGATCGTAACCTGCCGACTCATTTTTGTATAGTTACAAAACTCTTTAAAGATTTTATACAGCAGAAAAGGTCTCTGAATGCTTATTGCTTAAAATTGCAATTCAATTGTGCTAATGGGGTCCTTAAAAGAAACTAGGACATTTTCAAACATTCAGTTTCTATATCGCGCATTGATTTAAATTCCTGAAAGCGCTCTCGCCGAGGTAAGCAAGTTATTGCAATACTCGAGATCGTTGGTTTGCTAATGGAGCTCTGATGAGAAAAATTCCCTCTTTACTTTGGTCAGTCCTATGTTATGTTAATTAGAATGACTTAAATTTAGTAGATTGGGTTCGTTATTAATAGTTGAACCTATTCAATTATTATGAAATCTTAAAACAGAAATAAATAACTTGAAATTAACTTATGTAAACTGCACGTAGAGTGCCTTGCCATTCGTTCTGAGCAGTGGAAGCAGTACATAATTTGTTTTAACAGTTCTTGCAATTTACACAGATACTTAAATTTCTGTTTATTTACAGCTATATATTGAAGATTCATTATTACATAAATATATTGCATCCAAAATAGAATTATTTCAATATCAAAAATAAGTTAAAATAAAATCCAGAATATCCTCAGATCGTTATTGTTTAACATATGCAGATACCGTTCTTACCCTTTTATTATTTTCTTCAAATCTATAATTTCTAGTATGGTAAACAAATGCAAGGAAGCAAAAGGATCACGAAGCTGTGTGTTGTTTTCTAGTATGGAAGACTTTAATAATTATGCTAAGGTTGCTTCAGGTACTTATAGATAGAAAAGGTTTTAAATTATAAATTAAAGATAAGAAATTTATTGCCAATAATGGAAGTGTGATTGCGTGCACCTTTTTCGCATTTTA
Source organism: Dioctria linearis (assembly GCA_963930735.1). Lineage (NCBI taxonomy): Eukaryota > Metazoa > Arthropoda > Insecta > Diptera > Asilidae > Dioctria > Dioctria linearis. The sequence goes on along the minus strand of OZ005741.1, from coordinate 211,468,979 downwards.
GTTATTATAAAAAATGTTCACCGACCGATACATGTTATATGTAAATATTTTAATATCGAGCCAATCATATATGTTTTTATTGCAGTTGAATTGAATAGAAATGCGCATATTGGCCTCACTGAGTATGTATAATGCAATTCTGTAATATGAAGAATATTAGAGGACATATACACTATTCACACGTTTTTTCAAATGAGAAGACATATATGTATTAATCCAAAAGTGAACAAAGTGTAAAAAGTTTATGTATGTATAAATTCAGAAAAAGGTAAAAATGTACTTATAATAAATAACTTGTTAAGCTTAAGGATTGTTCAAAATATAATTTTCCTTTCATTTAAAATAATAATCAAGAAGTTAGTAAACATTTCTTTAGATCAATACTTACATTTTTATAGCTTGAAATTTGTTTTATTTTATTCGTATATAAACATCCTGAATAATGAAATATATGTACAATTTAACAGCCCTAAATATAGCTACCAGCTTATTATTACCCAATCTGCGTATTTATTAAAAAAAAAAAATCTTTTTTACCAATTTTTTTCTATAAAAATATTTGAATTATGAAATTATTGATCTAAGAAAGAAATCACGTTCGTAGCAGCTGAATAAATTGGTTGAATAAGTGATTTAAAACTTTTCAAAAGATTATCAATCACACTTACTAGTATCAGATCACGTCTTAAGTTTGAAATTTGACAAACAGAAATCTTTAGATAATCTGACGATTAGCACACACCTTACAGTTGGGTTTTCAGGCCATATCGTAATTAGTTTGTTGACGTTTATCGTGCAATTCGGTTAAATTTTTAAAATGATTGTGTCAAAAAATAAAACTCTAGTAATAATAAATCTTTTATCAGGAGTACCAGTGAAGACTGAAAAACGTTTCTAGGTGAAAGATTGGTTGCTTCATATAACTATAAATGAATTCAAAAATCGAATAATATGTATACTTCATAAATAATAGAAAATTTAAATTGGCTTGAAAATCGAACCTGCTGAAGTGAGCATTCACTTTAAAACCGAGTATAGGGATTGCAACACTCTTTAAGGTTTGACATAGTAAGTTTAAGATCATTTAAAAACTAATTATTCTTTTTCCCTTCTAATAAACGTTTTAAATTTACTAAAATATGGAGGGTAAACGTGACGGTCAGGATGGCTTGACTAGGTCGAAGATTTGTATTAATAATATCCTAGCAACTTAGTACCTTTCTTTCCTCAGGTACAATAAACCCATTGGAAGTCTAAGTAATACAGGCTGATCTTCTAGCGGCACGCGTCTTACCTAAAATAACCTAGTACTTATTTGGTACTATTTGGTACCTATCGTAAAAAATTAGTACCTATCTATAAAAAAAGTTAATTGAGAAAAAAATATGGTCAGCCATTCTCACGTCAGATTGGCTAACCATATTTATTTTCTACAGTTCCTTGTCAAATATTTTCGTTTTGTGGTTATGAGGATTTAGTATATATTTGGTACCTATACATATGTACATAGGTATATATTAATTTTAGATTTTTATCCAGCTTAATGGTGCTTATCTACCATTTTAAACTTTACACATCAAGTTAACCAAACAGCAGAAGGATGGCATAGCAGTTAATAAAAATAAATATTTGATGAATTTGATTACCTACATTAGATTCAATTAACAAAGTGAAAATAGGTAAATAAATTTTTATTTAAAATTTCCAAAAAGTCAGATAATTATTATTAATTAATGAAATTATGTTTCATAAAAACAGGCTCATCTAAAAAACGGCTGCATGTACATAGGTATAGGATCAAAGGTAATGAAAAGTAGGATGAAAGGTAACATTCTGTCGTTTCCAAATCTTGCAAGAAAATGTAACGATTATCAGGCATTTTGGCGGGAAAATCGATAACATTAAAAAACAATTGTTTTTGACCCCAAATTTTTGACTTTGACGTCCTATAACTAGCGACATGAAGGCGTGTAGTGGTGGTTCGATATTCCTTGGAAAGCTTAGACGGTTAACTATCATCTGAGCTAAGAATCACCTTCATAAGTTGTACCAAAGGAAGTTACTGTAGATGTTTTGTGAAAAACCAGTAAATTTAATCATCTTGTAACTTCGAAACAGTTCCTAACACTTAAATCTAGGTATTACCTGTTTCATTTATGACCACCAATTGCAAATCACCCTGTATAATACCTCTTTTTTGTCATCTTTGATTAAGCAATTTTTCAGGAAAGGATATCGTCAAATTCTTCTCCTAAACTTTCACAAGACCAAACATCACTTGAGTGGTCTGGTAAATCGGAATCTGTAAAATTTCAAAATGAATAAGCAGCTTTTTGCGTCCCCGTCTAATTAATAACCTTATATTTAAAAACTATCCCAACACGTTTGGGATTCTTAAATTGTTTTTTTTCGGTTTTTGTTTAGTTCTATATTGTATTACTCAGGGAGTTAAAATAAAACAAATTTCAAGCGATCAAACTTTTATTCAAACCAATAGTTTTTTATAGTTTAAAGACTGAAACACACCGAGACGGTAGCGGCATCGGTACATATATTTTACACTTACAAAAAGAAAATGTATGTACCCAAAACCCTCGAGAAATACTTCCAATGCTACGAAACAGAAAACTATATGTGTGCGTGCCAGTCCAATTCTTTAAAAAATTTTATATTTAATATTATCGTAATATATCTTATTTCTACGATATTATGTAAAAGTGACTAGACATTGATTTTATATATGCCATAAAGCCTAAACTATTATCCACACACGAACATAGTCTTCTAGGAATTTTAAGCTTGGCTCCTTATCTTCCCAAAGGCTACCTTTACTTTTACTTGACAAAATAATAAAATAGTTTTGAATAAATATTAACCTTACCATTTTACGCTCAGCACCTCTAAGCTAAGTAATATGTAGTTGCAATAGAGTATGTGCGGCCGTAATCCGATCTGTACGCAGATTGATTCAGTTGAGAGTTTTTGTTTGAAGAATCATAGTCATTTGGTTAAGATAAGTTTTTTTAAATAATTTTGTTGGAAAGATATAAAAATTTTATTACGGTTGGGAATATAAGGAAGTAAGCTTAAGAAGACAATTTTTCTGTACGAATATAGGCTGGTGCCAAAGCGGATTGTGAAGGCTAAAAGAAAAAAGTTATAAACAGTCAAGGATCAGCCGGAAAATTTTGTGAGGGTTATGATTAAGAGAAAAAACAAATATTAATCATAACGTGAAATTATGAAATGGCGGGATTTTTAGGGGTTAAAGGTGCTTTTTGCGATTTTCGACGAAACGTGACCTCCTAGCGGAAAATGTCTTTTACAAAAGTTTTAGATAATAAAAAAATCTAAAACTCTGATATAAGGCATTTTGAAACATAATCTCAAATTTTACGAGAAACTGGCGGAAAACCGATTATTCGGCTTTTTTTTCCTCTTGTAAAAACAATTCAATTTACATGAAATTTTCTGAAAGTATACTTTTTTTTTACATTGAATAAGCATGATTTTTTTTTTAATTTGGGAAACAAGTAGTTTCCGATATATTTACATTTTTCAAAAAAAGAAAATTTACCACGGAAAACTACTGGTATTTTTTTCGATTTAAATATTGTATCCGGGCTCATTTTAACCGTTGAAATATCTACTTTAAAATAGAGTTGATAGTTTATTTTCCATGAAACCGCTTAAAAATGAGAAAAGCAAAAAAAAAAAACTTTTCAAATCACGAATTTTTCAATATTTTTTATGATTTTTGTTTTATATTATTATTTATTTATTTTATTTATTTTAACATAATATTTCTAAAGTTGAAATCAAAAAAAAGAAAAAGAAAAAGTGGCGGAAACCATCCTGAAACTTAAGTTTTTCATGGCAATGAACCACACCGTATTGAAAGTCGTAAGCTAGAGTTAAGACTCGCTGGCCCAGTCCGCATTTTTATTAACGTATATCTTACTATTTCTTCACTTAATAAATAGTATAACGATTAGAAATCTGTGTATTTGAATAAAATAATTTGGGTTTGTGATGTACATTCAAAAAACGCATTTCAACGGTTAAAATGACCCCTGTTACAATATTTAAATAAAACAAGTAAAAAAGCTAGAATTGGCTAAGATCAATTCTTATGATATCCTAGATGAATGCCCTTATGAAATTTCGTATTGTCACCCTTCTGTGCAAGTTTGATTTTTGAAGTGATTTTTCGCATATATTTCTAGAACGGTTTTGTCGGACAGAAAAAATGATTATAATCAATTTTATAGGATTTCGTATTCTAAAGAAGTTTTTAGTACAATAAAAATGTCTTGGACTGATCGTTTTCACAGTATACGTAAAAAACCTAAATTTTTGTATGGCAACACCAAGACGGAGTTGCCCGATTTAGTGCATTTTTGAAATTTTATTTGCTAGTACAATGAAAACACCATGTACCAAATTTCAGCTCTGTACGTTGACGCGTTCAAGTTCGTGTACAAAATTTCAGCTCTCAAGTATACGCGTTCTCGAGTTATCGTGCGCACAGACGGTCGGACGGACGGACATGCAAAAATCAAAATAACTTTTAATAATGGGTGTCCAATCCATTTTGCTCTACCATCATTATTTCGAGGTGTTACAAACGGAATGACAAACTTAGTATACCCTATAGATTTCATCTAGGGTATAAAAAACACCAAAAGTCTTTTCAGAGCAATACGCTATAGTGACTCCGAAATCGTTGTGAAGTAATTCTGGGATTTTGACGATAGCGTAAGAAGTAACTTGGTTACTCTGAAAGCGAAAAGGAGAAAAAAGCGATTTGAAAGAAAATATTCATATGTGTGTGTACATATGTATATACACGGTCAGAAGGCAAACAAAGAAAATTTTACATGCTCTTTGACAATTCAGACAGTCCCGAGTGCTATCAATAAAAGTGACTTCAAGACCATAGCGTGCGCTCTGAACACATTTTTCTGTCAAAAGAGAAGGGAAAAAGTTAGTTTTTAGTTTTCCGTGGAAGATTTTGGATTTTTTTTTTCGAAAAATGTAAACACATATCTCGGAAACTACTTGTTTCCCAGATTCCAAAATAATCATGCTTATTCAATGCAAAAAAGGTATATTTTCAGAAAATGTCATTGAAATTGAATTATTTTTACGAGACAAAAGTAAAAAACCGAAAAGCCGGATTTCCGCAATTTTTTCGGAAAATTTGAAGTTACCTAGTTGAAAAACGCAGATTTTTTTTTATTATCTACAACTTAATGAAAGACATTTTCCGCTTGGAGGTCACGTTTCGTCGAAAAACGCAAAAAACTACTTTCAACTCCCAAAACACCGCGCCATTTCACAATTTAACTGCCTGTAGCCTGTTTATAATTTTTTTGTTTCAAAATGGTATTAGCACCAGTCTAATAGTAGTTTAGGACGCGGGAGCTATTCAAATAAAACTTTTTGTCAGTTTTACATAAGAACACCGCATCTACCATCCTTGCTACTGTGCTGTGTCAGTGTGTTCTAGCCTTAAATCTCTCTTAGTCCGGTGACACACGAAGCTACACGCGATACACCGTACTAAAAACTGGTTTTCTTAGCACTATTTTAGAACATTTTCGTGTATACCTCAATTTAGAGCAGAGGGTTAGACTCGGATGATACAAGAGTGTTTGGGTGCGCATAGATCATATTTAAATGATGAATTTTCTTTGCTGCCTCAAGAACGTTTATCAACCGTGTATAAACTACGTGTACCATGGGCTGATACACATTCGATATAAAAACTGGTTTTACGTCGTGTCTAATCTCTACTGTGTATCATCGTTTGTCAGGGGAATAAGTACTTCCCGACTGGGGACCGTTTTTTCAAAAAAATTTATAACGCAACTTGGTCCCCTGACACACGATGATACACAGTCGAGACTAGACACAACATAAAACCAATTTTTATATCGATTGTGTATCAGCCCATGGTACACGTAGTTTATATTCGGTTGGTACACGTTCTGGAAACAGCAAAGATAATTCATAATTTTCCATATGATCTACACGCACACAAACTGAGTACACGCATACATATAGCATTCGCAGATTTATTTAAACCAAGAGCAAATAACTTTAACCCAAGATCAAATAAATTTAGACTAAGCACAACTAAGCTTAACCCAAGCACAAATAAGTTTAACCCAAGCACAAAACCCAAGAGCAAATAAGCTTAACCCAAGCACAAATATGTTTAACCCAAGCACAAAAAAGTTTAACCCAAGCACAAATATGTTTAACCCAAGTACAAATAAGTTTTCAATTTCAATTCAAATCAATCTATTATTTCATTTTGTCATTAAAAACAACTTCTTCAAACATGACGTTAATATGAAAGATATTATAAAAGATGATATATGTAGATAGAACAAATGGTCAGTGCATGGCTGCCCTTCCATTGCCTTGGGGATGAGTAAAACCAAGTCCATTACGTAATTGGCGCAGTCAGTCGGTGTGACTTATTGCAGGCTTCTTCAATAACTGTAACAATGTTATGCTCTCTACTTATGTACATCACCTAAAACTGGTCATGAGTACGCCGTCATTTTAGAAAACGATTGTTCTATTGGGCTGAGCAAATAAGGAGGCAAAAATTTTACAGCAAAATTAGTCAATGATAAAGTATCGCAAACCTGCTGCGTCCGATCCTAGAGTTATTTTAACTTTCTTCTTAGTTTTCTTTGAATTTAGATTGATTACGATTTACATCTCTTCCTTTTCTCCAACTCCGCTAATATTGCTTGGCAACTCCACATCTTGGGCAGCTTGGGTTGCCATTCATCACAACTGCCTGCGCTGAAATATCTGTCACTGCTCATGTTAATGAATTAAAGAAAATTTTATAGAATACCACTTTAAATCTGCAATCGATACTGTTGCTTCAAATAAACTGAGCACTGTGATGAGTGATGGAATCTGCACAAACTAATTGAAAAATGCGTCCCTCCATTTCTTAGCGATAAGGTTTTGCTATTATTTATTCTGACAATTTTTGGTTTCGCGATGCTTTATTTTCAACGAATTTTGCTCTAAATTTTTGGCAATATTTGAAGCCTAATATTGTTTTTAATGACAAAATAAAGTAAGAAAATGTTGATTTGAATGGAAATTGAAAGCTTTTGTATTAAAAAGTCTTATTGAGAATTTAGGATAAATTTATTTGCTCTTGGGTTAAACTTATTTGTTCTTGGATTAAACTTATTTGTGCTTGGTTTAAACTTATTTGTGTTTGAGTTAAACTTATTTGTGCTTGGTTTAAATTTATTTGCTCTTAGTTTAAATAAATCTGCAATTGCTATATGTAATAAAACACTCGTGTATCATGCTAGTCTAGCCCTCTGCTCTAAATTGGGCTATACATGAAAATGTTCTGAGATAGTGAAACCAGTTTTTAGTACGGTGTATCGAGTGTGTATCATAGTTGGTATTTTTTTTTAACAAGTTTAGTGTAGCCACTGCTAGGCTGTGAGAATTGATTTTTCTTGATTGCCACATAACACGCAACAAAATGAGATACATATGACTTACTGGTAAGTAATGATCCCAAATAAATGTTCACTTTCTTCCGGGCTATAATATATATATATATATAGATAGAAATTACTGGGTCCTTATATTCTGAAAGACGAAGCAAAAACATTTCTAATGGCTGATATGTAGTGTAGGTACAATTCTCTTCATTAAGCTAAATTGCGCAAGCATTTAATGCACTATATTTAGCACTCATTGAACAGAATAAGGAAAAAGGTAATCAAATCGAATTAACTCGAAACGACTTCTTAGGATTACAAATCGAAAATTCGTATAGAAGTCATGTATCTACTTCTACTACAATAAGATTTATCTTCGTGAATTTTGAGTTAAGTTTAAAACTCACCCAGCAGAACTTCACTAATTAAATATTACAATCTCACGTTGAAAAGGATTTCTGATTGATAACATGTGTAAAGTTGAAAATCAAAATTAGCAATTAAAAATTTAAATGGCAGTAAAACTTGAATATGTATTACATAAGCAGTGAAGTTTTACTGATAAAACAGCCTTGGGACAATTAAAGTCGTTCAATTAACAGTTATTCAGTTGTTGTGAAAACAAAGCTGAATAATTCGATATGTAATTGTGTGAACAGAGACCCCCTTAATTGCAGTGTAATTTTTAGTTTTTAATATAATATTATGTGAATCAATACAGACAAATATTAGATATTAAATTTTAAAAAATTAACGCTTTGAACAAATTTGATATTGATATTGTTAATGTTGCTATATGTATGTATTTCAACAATAAATATGTATTTTTGTGAAAATTATAAAAGCATATTAGAGAATAAACACAATAAGTCGAAGTCTGCGTTTTGTCATATAATTTTTTTTTCAAAATTCCATGCAATTTCAGTTGTTTGGATTTCAGGATTATATTACTCCAATCCCGGAAGTGATACTGAGATTAACATTGTAGTATGTTACGTGCCTTTGCCTATTATCGTAGAAGGCAGTCAAAGTTCTTGTACCATTGGCTGTTGATGGGAGTGTATCAGGTGCTTGTACTATGTACACTAGTTACAACGCTGATTGCTGAAAAGGAGTTTGGTTAAAAATAATAACAACTGATTTTCACAGCTTTTAAAAACACCGTAAACATTTTTCAATTTGTCGCATCTTATTTATACATCTTGTGCAAATTGTTGTGATTGCACCTTTTCACTCATTGTGCAATTCCGTCCGAAATCGTACATGAGTTCATTTTACAATTCATAATATATTCACACTATCATCTGACACCGAATTTTACCTGCTGGTGACCATGAAAATTTGTGATAGGCGTCTAGTGAGAAAATAATTTTGCATGAAAAGCTTTTTGTGTATCGTAGGGCAAATAACACGATGAGTGAAAAAGTGCTGTGCCGGCAAAGTTAAATTACATTAAAAGCGTAATTTATTTAACAGATTTTACATGATATGCATTTGGATTTTTCTTAAATTTAAACACAGTATTTATAAAAAAGATGTATACACATTATCATAGTTGAAAATACATAATACAACTGATAACATTAATCGAAAATTGGTTTAATATTATTACTTATTGGAACACAACAAAGCAAAAATTAATTTATCATAAAAATAAAATAAAAAGTAGGTTCATAAGAAAAATAAAAAAAAATTGTTTTTTTTTTTTCAAATCAGTGTTTCATCGTTCAGATGACTTCGTATTTTCGTCACAAATTGTCCTGCCGAAGAAAATGCTCTTTTAGACGCTCACTCTAAGCTTTGTCGTCATTGAATAGGAATATGTTCTATCTAGTATTTACCACGTCTCCCACCATTTTCAAAAAGAGGCATCTCTTTTTGAACCTGTGTTGACAATGACTCAAATCGTATTGGCTACATATCACTTTATCTAGTTCTTCTACCCTTAATGGTTTTTGTGTACAAATAGATTCAGTTATTGAATCAGAATCTTTGTTATTAATGCAATTGAATTTGAAGCGTCTAGTCTTTCAAGTAGACTAGACATTAATGATTAAGGAATTAAGCGGGGCAGTGGCCCTTGCACTGCAGCCATTTATTGGCTTATTGTGCATCGCGTTCATCCAACAATCTCACACTTCCTAGGAAGAACAGAATTTTTATATCCTATCTAAGTTTGTCATTCCGTTTGCTGCTAGAGGAAAATGGATTGGACCCCACGCATAGTATTACAAGTTATTTTGATTTTTGCATGAACGTCTGTCTGTGCGCACGATAGCTCGATACCGCGTCCATTTAGAGAGTTGAAATTTTGTACATGGGCTTTATAAAAAAAAAAGTAAAATTCAGTTCGAATATGAGATAAATCGGGCAACTCCTTCGTGGGGTTGCCGCACAAAACTTTATTCTTTCACTACATATTTGGACACTGCCTGAGATCGCGCTTACGTAGAGTGCTGAAATTTTGTATACGGCGTTTTTATGAAAATAGTAAATATAATTACAAATATGGGCTAAATCGGGCAATCAATTCTTGGTGTTGCCATATAAAAATGTAGGTTTTACGTTTTGAAAACTGACCGTTTTTATACCCTAGATGAATACTAAGCTTATCATTCCGTTTGTAACACCCCGCCATAATGATCGTAGAACAAAATGGATTGGACACCCACGCGTAATATTAAAAGTTATTTTGATTTTTGCATGTCCGTCCGACTGTCCGTCTGTGCGCACGATAACTAGAGAATGCGTATACTTAGAGAGCTGAAATTTTGTACACTGACTTTTAAAAAAAAAAAGTAAAATTAAGTTCGAAAATGAGATAAATCGGGCAACTCCCTCGTGGGGTTGCCATACAAAAATTTTGTTTTCCGCTATATATTTGGACACTGCCTGAGAACGCGTCGACGTAGAGAGCTGAAATTTCGTACATGATGTTTTTACTACATTAGCGAATAAAATGTCAAAAATGGACTAAATCGGGCAACTCCTTCTTGGTGTTGCCATATAAAAATTTAGGTTTTTTGAAAACGATCAGTCCAAGACATTTTTATTGTACTAAAAACTTCGGCAGAATACGAAATCCTATAACATTGGTAATAATCATTTTTTCTGTGCAACAAACCGTTCTAGAAATATATGCGAAAAACAACTTCAAAATCAAACTTGAATAGATCGGTGACCATACGAAATTTAATACGGGCATTCATCTAGGGTATCATAAGAATTGGTCTTAGACCAATTCTAGCTTTTTTCCTTGTTTACTTATAGCACCGTCCATTTTGTAAGCTTCCTTAGCACAAAGTTTATGGCAATGTCAGCTGTAAACAGATTTCTATCTCGATAGCATCCAAATAATTGGTGCTTAATTTTAAACTTAAGGAAAATTTGTCCTAAATTTAACAAAAAGTTAGCATCTCTAAACTTGAAAGCGCCACTATCTGTCGCACTCATTCTTCATGTAATGACTTTCCGTCTCACTCAAACTAGAATCTTAAAGTTACGGTCTTACGGCAAGCTTTGGGTATACTAGAATCATTTTTAGTAAGTAAAAAGAAATTTTTCGAAACTAGGTTTCTTGAAAAAAAAAAAAAAATCCGTAATCTAAGAAGTAATGTAAAGTTACTTGCTAAACTGGCGTAGTACATTTTTTTTTCATTACAGTCAGTTGGGTGAAGTATTAATTTTCTATTCTTGGTTCGGCAAAATTTCACATTTTCTTCCAAGCTGGAGCAGTTGGCTTAGAATTTAAAGCAACAGGTTACATAAGCACTATTCGGGATTACATAAGAAAAATAAAATTGAAAAAAGTAAAGCTTTGTAGCAACAGGAGCTAAAAAACCATCACTGGGTGTACATTTTCTCGAAAACAAAAGAAATGTCTATAATTTGAAAAATACATGACTTAGATTTTTATTTATATTTTTGTGGTAACTCTTATGATTTGGGATAACACCCGATTCCGGCTTAACGTCGACTTACGGGACACCCTGTATATATAAATAAATTGTACTAAAAAGTAAAAAATATTTTTTTCTTTCTCAGTGATATACACAAGAAAAGTTTCATTGCAAAATAAGAAATGGTAGAACTCAGATTAAGTCTTAAAATTGAATGTATTAACAATATTTTAAAATTATTTTATCTAGTTGAACTTTAAATGTTTGAACTCTTTGCAATGAAAGTTTTCTTGTGTATATCACTGTAAACATTCAAACATTTCTTATGAATTATTCCTATTCTAAGAATAACTTTCTGTTCTTAAGGGGAAGGGAGGGAATTGTAGTATATCGAAAACCGGTTATTTTCTAAAAGCAGATTACCATAAATTAAATCTTGAAGCTTTAAGAGAATAGTCCGATAAACAAAAAACCTAAGACAGAAATATTCATTTTTCTTCCCTGAAAATTTTTAACTATCGAGCAGAAAAACTTATTGTAGCCTAGTTCAAAAAGATATTTGTCAGCGGGCCAATTTACACCTAACGACCGAACTCGCTAGATAAATATTTTAATTAGAGCCGTGCAAGCAACTAATGTAACCAATAGGTGTGCACGCGCAGAGTATTTATGTAAGATCAATATTTCACATCGCAATATATCTTGCGTTACATACCAAAGCACGACGAATGCTTCAAGACCAGCATAAAGGACCTATGAAAAAAATGCAAAGGACAATTCATTGTAGCATTTTTTCGTGGGAAGAAAAGCAAGTGCAATGAAGGTGTCATAGTAATTCGTGGAGAATTGAAACAATTTATAAGCGCTCCCAGCAAACCAAAAATTGTTCTGTAGATTTGAACTAGCTCGGTAGTCTTCGTCAAAAATTTTGGTTCGCAGTAAAGACGGCAATTACTATGTATCATTAAGAAAATAAAACAAAATGTTCGATTAGAATAACTTTCATTTCTAAAGCAATCAATTCAATATCAATTTGCCCTTACTAACAATAATTTAAAATCTAAGTTGGTGAGAATTAAATTGCATTTCAATTTTGTCGTGCAAATAAATATTTCGGGAGTGAAGCACACTACAACCGGCATTACCCAATACAATAATAGATGTTCCCTTATGTAGAGCTGCACCCTCATAAAGCAAGATACCATACAATCGGCAGAACAAGAAGCTTTACTACTTTCCCTTCATGAGAGCTACCATTGTGTTCCTGGAAACACATTCAACAGCATTTTATAGATTTTAATGAGTAATGCAGTCACCTCTCTTTTCGATTACAAGTTTCCTGAATGGTACATTCCTTACCACAAACACAAACCCTGATCCAAATAATCATCCCTAATATTCTGCTTATATTTTTCTATTGTCATTATACGAGTACATAAGTACAGATTTAATGCCAATCTTCAGTAGACTTTGCACTTTCCAAAATTCAGACACTATAAAAAGATTTTCTTGAAATATATTTACTTTTTTATTTACTATTTTCTGGAGTGAAAATAAAGTGGAAAAATGTAAACCTAGTTTTGTATATTCTATGTTTTTTTTTTTTTATTAATTATAACTAGGTGAAAATTTACAAAATTAATCTTTACGGAAATAAAAAATAATTTCCGTCCCCTCGAAGATCGTAATTTATATTTATATTATATAAGAACGAATCAGTCTAACGGCAGAGTTTAAAACTCATCATGCTCTCCATGCTCTTCATCATATAATTCCTCTGATTTTTCAGAACTACTTTGCTTCTCGGATTCATTTTCATCGGTTTCTTCTACTTCTGGCTCTTCGTCAAGCGGAATCCCAAGAGTTTGTCTCATCATCTTTTCGATGGTGTCTGCAAATTCAGCCGTTTCTCTTAGCATATAACCAGATCTCAACGTCGCAGTACGGAACATCATCTTCGCCATATCAATCGCAGATTTATCTGCATCATTTGATTCTACTTTTCTGAGTAATTCTCTTATTAGTGGATGTCGTGGATTAATTTCAAGAGTTTTTTTTTGATTGAGATAGTAACTCCTTTGCGGATCGTCAGATTTCTGGTGAGCGTTTGACATAGCTAAACGTTCCATATTACCAGTCCAACCGAACATACCAGCGACAAGAGCACAAGGTGAGCTACTTAATCGTTCTGATACTTGGGCTTTAGCGATATCATCCTTCAAAGCGACATCATTAAGCCATTTAACAAGAGGTTCGAATGTATTTTTTAGATCCTCAAATTTAGCTTTACTGGTTCCTGACTCTGACAAGGTGAACCCTTCTTTTGCAATATTTTGGAATTTCTTCCCTTCGTACTCAGGAAGGGCAGAAATGCAATATTCATCAACAGCTTCAACAAGATATAAAACTTCATAACCTTTCGAAAGTAATCTTTCCGCAAATGGGGATTTTTCTACTTCAGCCAGACTTGCTCCTGCGATATAATAAATATGTTCCTGAGTCGGTTTCATTCGTGACACGTACTCAGCCAAGCTCGTAATCTCCTGTCCTTGAGATGAGTAGAATCTAAGCAGTTTCGCAAGGCGGGATCTATTGCTGGGATCTTCCATAATACCCAATTTCATACTGAAAAAATACCAACGTTACTTTAATTTTTATTACAACAAAAAAATAAAAAAACCTACTTTGTTGAATATTCCTTCCAGAAGTTCTCGTATTCGGTTTTATCTATTTTCTTAATCAAATCTAAAACTTTGCGGACTAGTTTCTTTTTGATAACCTTGATCAACTTATGCTGCTGCAAAGTTTCCCGGGAAACATTGAGGGGTAAATCATCAGAATCTACAACACCTCGAATGAAGTTCAAGTAATTTGGCATCATATCGTTGAATTCGTCCGTAATAAATACTCGTCGAACGTACAATTTAATATTGTCAGACTTAGTTCCATATCGATTAAAACTTTCTGAAGGTTGTACCTTTGGTATGTATAGAAGACTCTTGAAAGTAACTTCCCCTTCGGCGACGAAATGAGTTTGAGTAAATGGTTCTGACGAATCTTTAGTTAAACTCTTGTAAAATTCAATATATTCTGCTTCGGTAACTTCGCTAGGCTTTCTTGTCCAAATTGGCTTACTGTCATTAATTAGTTGCCAATCCCAAATTGTCTTCGTCACTGTTTTTGTTTTTGTCTTCTCTTCCTCGGTTTCTTCTTCGACTTGAGCATCATCTTCACCATCATCAACAGCTTCATCTTGTCCAACTTGTTTTTCTTTCGGTTCTTCTTCGACTGGCACTTCTTCGTCGACGGTTTTACTTGTCCACATATAAATCGGGAAATTAATAAATTGCGAATATTTTTTAATTAGTTGCTTAATTGTATCCTCTTCCAAGAAATCTTGGGCTTCATCTTTTAAATGTAGTGAAATAATCGAACCTCTCTTGAGAACATCACCACGGGGATCCTCAATAATGCTAAAACTAGAAGCATCGCTTTCCCAAATATATTGTTTATCGGCATTATTTTTTGTTGTTACAACAACACGATCGGCAACCAAAAATGCTGAATAAAATCCAACTCCAAACTGACCAATCATATCATTCAAGTCTTGTCCCTCAGCTGTTGTGGTATCTTGCATCTTAGCCAAGAAGTCTGCGGTACCAGATTTCGCTATAGTTCCCAAATTATTCACCAAATCATTTCGAGTCATTCCTATTCCTGTATCTATAATATGCAAAACTTTATTCTCCTTGTCTGCTTTAACTTTAATATGCAGTTCCGGATTCGTATCCAATTGATCTCGATTCGTTAGGGACAATAAACGAATCTTATCGAGGGCGTCAGAAGCATTTGAAATCAATTCTCGAAGGAAAATCTCTTTGTTGCGATAGAGCGAATTTATAATAAGTTTCATCATCCGATTTACCTCAGTTTGGAATGTGAATTTCTCTGCCTGAAATATTTAATAGAAAACAGTTGTGTATTTTTCCTTGCTGTTATAGAAAACTGAAAGTAAATCAATTCTTTACTAAACATTCACGGAGCGTTTAGTTTTCGGCTATATTCAAGGGGTGGGGGATTTTTAAAACATCTTGAACTTCAGACGGTATATCTTATTATGCTTTCAATCAGAAACCATTATTTAAGTGGGACAAAATGTGGGATGGTTCGATCTGATTCCTATCGCCAAATATGCAATTCTGAGATAAATTAGTTTGATCACTAATGATAACACTGAATGAAAAGAAAAAGCATAGTAATTTAGGCTTCAATGTTTTATCAAGCTCAGATTCGATGAATTTATGTGTGCCATAGTCAATCCCCTAGACCTAGAGAGTAGGTTGACTGCATACTGCAGCAGTATCGTGTGCAATGAAAGATTCGAGGAGCGACTACTGCAGAATTAAAACGATCAGCACAATTTTAGGTTCTCCTCACATTTTTCATAGTTTTACAACTTATTATGATTTACACAGCTTACGAATTAAATTGTAAATGATTAAGAGTTTAGAAAATATGAATTCGAGAATATCTTGTCCGCAAATTGATTCAAGTTTCCTTTGTTCGATGTTATTTACTTTTATTACCAATATAGCAATAAGACTTAAAAAGGGTGACGTGGTGGTAAAAATGTCTATAAAAATTACCTTTTCTCTGAGTTCTTTCATTTGAGCCACATTCAGCCCATCGAGTTTAATAGCTTCTTCCTCACGTTTAATAGCTTCAGAATCTAAAGACATTACACATTTATTATTTATATTAGGAAAGTAGGAGCTAATATATATTTTACAAACCTGTTCTAGAGCCTTCTGTCTTTAAATTTTGTTCTAATTCTATATTTTCTGGCTCATCTTCGGACTCCGCGGAGATTCCATTTATTCCTAATTAAAACGAATATGTTACTTAAGTCAATATATTCAATAATTTAATAATTTTATTTAATGCACGTATATTATAAGGTAATGTCACTCACCTGCCAGCAGGAGAAGCCCAATAATACAATAGTAAAACTTCATTTTATTGTAAGTTATTTCTTATTTCAATATAATTTGGCATAAGTATATTACTTTTTCCACCGGAGAGGCAAGTTTATTGCAAAACTAGGAAATCCCGGCAGAAAACAACCGCTATTCGTGCACTATTTTATTGTATCAGGAAGAATCAACCAGCTTGCCGTATTAAAGCTAAATGCCAAATGGTCAATTCTTATTGGACCAACTCAAATTTAAAGGAATTAGGTAATATTACGTTTTACAATAGATGGCGCTGAAGAAAAAAGTTTTAATTTATGGTTACGTTTATATGTGATTTATAATTATCACTTTTGACTTTGCCTATGTTTACATAGTTAATAATAATCAAATAGCAATTGTACGCCAAGAAAAGAGTTTTCCAAATAAAAAGTGCTTTTCTTTTTTCTATGGAAGGAATAGAATGCTGATCACGTGGCACAAGATATTTCGGAACAGAAGTTATTAGTAAACAGATAAGATTAAAAATTTGACAGTTGTGCAGAATGTAAAACAAACTTTGGTGTTTGTGTATAGATGGAACCCACACGAAATTGACTAAATGATTAAGCCCAATTCAGAATCGGCACAGCATGCATCAACGCAGGATGCAAGGTTTTATATTATGGGATCATATGGCGCAGTTTGCAATCGGCGCAGCATGCTTCATGATGCAAGAGTTTGGAAAATTTTAAAATTTGATGCATGCTGCAACAGTTCGGCCAATATACTGAGGCAAAAAATAGATTTCAAATCTTATTTATTTCATATTTCTTCCGGATCTATTTTTTTTTTAAGAAAAATGACAAAATTAAAATTAGGCACAATATAAAAACCCGGTATTAAGGTGTTATGTCTGTAAATAATTGAAAATTATAAAAAAAAAAGTTAGCATTACAAAGTGTCCTACACTGCTTGCTGCGCCGATTGTGAATTGGCCGGCAAAATCTTTGCAGCAAGCTGCGCCGATTCTGAATTGGAATAAAAACTAAATTGTATTTTGACCTTTAAAATATATTTTAATAACAAAAAGCATTAATTATCTTCTGGAGTCTCCGGTTTCCTGGCTTGACCTAAATGCCAAAAAGTATTAATTAATTTATTAAAACTTTAGAATAGACTTGTTTAGACATGTTAAACAGTATATTACATTAAGGTAGCCACATTGGATTTTTGGAGAGAGCACAGAACCTTGCGGTACACCGGAAAACCTTCGAAAGAATCAAGTAAGGGCAATTGGTCTATTATGTGAAGGATCGCTTGTCTCTTATTTTTTGGGTATTGGATGAACATTGCAAGTTTCCA
Organism: Dioctria linearis; assembly: GCA_963930735.1. Classification (NCBI taxonomy): domain Eukaryota; kingdom Metazoa; phylum Arthropoda; class Insecta; order Diptera; family Asilidae; genus Dioctria; species Dioctria linearis. Next base: position 211,451,267 of record OZ005741.1, on the reverse strand, counting down.
TGCCGAAGGAAATACTCCTGTCGAATAGGACAGCTGAAATAGTTTGCGTAGGGGTTTAGCTAAAGAAGAGGCGCAGCACTTGAGTACCAGGTGCAAAACACCATCAGGTCCAGCAACCTTAGACACATTGATACCTTGTCAAAACTAAACAAGCTTTTAACCCACTGACTTATAACAATGGACTGAGCGATTTGTTAGTTCATGCGGCACAAAAAATATTGCGTTTCTGTATATCACCTTTAAAACGATTACATAAAAAACATGTAAAACTCAACCAATAGATGAAATTTTACACCCGTAAATCGAATTTAATTAAAGAATATATTTTCTTGTGCCCAAGTGATATTTAAATCGTTTATAAGGAATTAAACTCATTCCGGCTTTAATTTTCAAAAGCTGAATCCTGCTTATGGGCAATAGAAACGGAGCATGGTAAACAACATCTTTACCTTATTCCTTCTGAAGTGATTGCATCTGTAGCCAACATAAAAACATCAAATGGCATAAGCAAACGCTCCAGAATGCAATATTTTGTGTTGGTAGCTCCAACTCTGCCATAGGGCGAAAGAGAGAACTATAAAACTTGTGCCATGCTTTCCTATAGGAAAATGACAATACGCTGAGTCCATCGTTATAAGTCAGTGATAAAACCCAATACCTCTTTCCCCATCGATTTGGCTAAATATTTCGCAACTAAATTTCCATACAAAATTTATCCGCGAAATGAACACAATACTATCCTCTAAATATTTGAGAGTATACACCTAAAGTAAAACGAAAACGTGAACTTTACGAACCGCGTTTTACTAATCCACCGACGGACGGCTCTATAGTACATGAACACTATAATCACAGCGTAACAAAAACATACTGAAAACGTACCTCGCTCTAAGCATTTGAGAGTGTACACCAAAAGTGAAACGAAAACGTATTGAAAACGTACTTTTGGATTTATTGACCTGTGTCATAGAACCTGACAGCAGACAGCTGTGTTGTGCATCTTAATTTGTTTGTGAATAACAAAACGCCGCGTTAATTTTTATTTTATTAAAACTTTGGAGTGTCAACAAATTTGAATTACTTATATTATTATTATTGAACTTTGTCAGTTTACTAAGCTATTTTGTAGTCTATCGATAATTCCAATTATCTATACCATACTCGATGTACCTAAAACATTGTAACGTAGTGTAACCTAAGGTTCCTTAATAAACGTTTTTTTATTCTATTTTTGTGATGCTATTTTTATAAAATAAATTAAAATAGAAAAATCTGTTGTTTTCTTCAAAGGCCATTGAGTCCTCATGCAAAACGTTTCGTAAACTGAACGTTATTTTCATTCCGAAAACGTAACACTTTAGAGTATAGTTTGCGAAATAAATGTCAACTACCACTATACTGACAGTCTACGCTTTTCAGTTACACTTCTCTTTGGCCTGATGATTCGTTTCTGTTACGCATTCACAACACCAAAGCGTTTCTTTTGCGTACACTTCTATGCAAGCATGTTTACATTTTCGTTACGTTTTTGTTTCGCCTTCCTTGAAGGGTAGGCTTTACAAAAAGTTTTCGTCCGGCAGAGGCAGAATACTGACCCGCCTAAGCTGGGTCATACACGCACATTGAGCCTGTTTACATATATGGGTCAGTATGGTATATAGAATACAATTCGATTCTCATTACGAACCACGTACCACCATTACGGTTTGTTCACGAGCGCGATTTATCGCAAGCGACAGAGCTCTGATTGGCTGTAGTAATGCGGATGTCGCACATGCTTACTTTTTCTACGTTTCGTGCGATACAAAATTTATCGCTCCTAGTTTGGTGCGATTTTCACCTTAACTTCAACATTTATGTTTGTTTACATTTGTAATCGGTTGGTAAACTCCAGCAGTGATGTCGAAATTTAAAGTGCTATGTAAATATATCAATATAAAAATATAAATATACTATGTATATTTCACACTAATATCTCCTTGCCACTACAAAACTAAACAGTTCTACTGATATCTACGACAATTCGACGCAATAAGTGGTTTTACCTGCATTTTACCCATTAAGAAAGCAACTTATTGCATCAAATTTCCACAAAACTAAGTAGAATTTTAAAAATCGGAAACCGTTATTTTCTGCTTATTAACTTCAATAAGCTTATGTTAAAAATTTATTTAATTTAGTTCAAGTTGGTGGCAGCCCCACTCCGCAAACCAGAGAAATTAAAAAAAAATCATTGAATTTTCATTTTTAAATCATTTTCAATAAAAATTGGGGGAAAAATTTAAAAATTAGAAAACGTTAATTTGTTGCCTTGGATGTTTAAATAAATATTCCATTAATCAATTTGCGATTTATTCAAAAATCCTAACGCTCCGCTCATCTTGCTAAATGTGCACCGAGTTGTCCCAATTATGCCACAAACTTGAACTAAATTAAATAAATTTTTAGCATAAGCTTTTTGAAGTTAGTGAGCAGAAAAATAACGGTTTCCGATTTTTAAAGTTCTACTTATATCTACGACAATTCGACGTAATATTTTTGTTTTACCTGCATTTTACCCATTAAGAATGCAATCTATTGCATCAAATTTTCACAAAAATAAGTAGAATTTTAAAAATGGGAAACCGTTATTTTCTGCTTACTAACTTCAAAAAGCGTATGTTAAAAATTTATTTAATTTAGTTCAAATTTGAGGCAGCCCCGCTCCGCAAACCAGAGAAATTTAAAAAAAATCTTTGAATTTTCATTTTTAAATCATTTTCAATAACAGTTGGGGGACAAATTTAAAAATTAGAAAACGTTAATTTGTTGCCTTAGATGTTTAAATAAATATTCCATTACTCAATTTGCGATTTATTCAAAAATCTTAACGCCACGCCTATCTTGCTAACTGTGCACCGAGATGTCCCAATTATGACATAGACCCAGCCTTAAGTTACAGTCGCTGTCAACCTTGTGAACGTATCGCGCGGTAAAAACCAGTCGAAAATAGAGAAGCGGACGTCACTAAAAAATCGTAAAATGTATAGAAAAGTACGCTACAGAGAACACAATATTCTCTTTCGTCTGTTTTCCTATAAAAATTGTATATAGAATAGTCATGAAATTACCTGTAGGCTATCAGCTGCAATGTGTCAAAATTTTAATGAAAATAATTGTATTCTCTGTACCGTGTCTAAACATGAGCAACTAAACGTACTGCGCGTCATCTATTGATATTTATATTAATTGTTTTTTATAGGATTGGAGAATAGAATAGCTATTGTCTGCCGTCAGTTCCGCGTAATGGAGACTTTTGCGTATAAGTAAAAAAGCAAGAGCGGCTTATAAAGGTAAACTTGAGTTGAGAAGTGTCATTTAAGTCATTCTTTCATAGTTGATATAAATTATATTTTCTGTGGTAAGTTATTGAATAATTGAATAACATTTTATATATCGTGTGTTGATGTAACCATTTAACAAAAATAAGAAATATTTATTGGTAAAATACGCGTGCGCAGATGGTAGGAAAATTAAGCCAATCAAGATTTACAGAAAGTAATTCAGCTGTTTGTGGGCAGTTTAAAAAATAAACTAGATAAAAATTTATTGATTAATGAATACTGTTCTTATAATGCAAATCAACGTTGGACATCTCGAAGTATAAGCAGAAGTAGTAAAAAAAAGGTCGAATCTAGAGTTATTCACACGTAACATTATAACCAAAACTAAATACTTGATTAAGCCCTGAAACAATTGGAGCTTTTCAGCCAGCTTTCTGCTAAAGCGGAATTGAACACAACTAGCGTTTTTGACAGTTGCAACTTTAAAGGCTTTAACACAATTCCTACGATAGAGCGACAGAACGACAGACGACAGCGAAAATATCGTTGCGAAACAGGCAGTCGAAAAATTGGGAACACAATTGCAACGACAGGCGGTGAGCGACGATTGTGAAAGAAGAAGATATTGAAATTTCATTTGTTAAATGTTCCGAGCGTTTTAAAAGGAGATTTTTATCAAGAATACTTTATATTATATTGAAAGAAATGCAATGAACCAAAGTGTGGAAAAAAAAACTGAAAATACGGAAATTAACTAAATTAAACGCTTTGAAATATCCATCCAAACCACGTCTTTTTTGTCCACTTGTCTTGCCTGTCTTGTAAACTATAAATTATTCTATGATTTCGTACTTTCTCCATCAATTTTTCCTCAAAGCTCATTATTTTAAAATTACCCCGGCGTGCTACCACCTGAAAAAGACAAAAGTGAATGCCACAACCATTTCATTCGATTAATTTTGTTGGTAGGACTGCAGCGACGACGGCAAAATTAGAAATTGATCAATCCCGGCGACAATGTCGTCGATCGCTCAACGTCGGTCGTCGCAATTTGGTATTTGGTGCATTCGCATAATATGCTGTGCTTTTAGAAGTTTGACAGCGACATATCTTCGTCGTTTGTCGTCTGTAGGCTTAAACACAATTGCGACGACAGAAGACAAACGACGACGATATGTCGCTGTCAAACTTCTAAAAGCACAGCATCTTATGCGAATGCACCAAATTGCGACGACCGACGTTGAGCGATCGACGACATTGTCGCCGGGATTGATCAATTTCTAATTTTGCCGTCGTCGCTGCATTTTCGCCGGGATTGATCAATTTCTAATTTTGCCGTCGTCGCTGCAGTCCTACCAACAAAATTAATCGAATGAACTGGTTGTGGCATTCACTTTTGTCTTTTTCACGTGGTAGCACGCCGCGGTAATCTTAAAATAATGAGCTTTGAGGAAAAATTGATCGAGAAAGTACGAAATCATAGAATAATTTGTAGTTTACAAGACAGGCAAGACAAGTGGACAAAAAAGACGTGGTTTGGATGGATATTTCAAAGCGTTTAATTTAGTTAACTTCCGCATTTTCAGTTTTTTTTCCACACTTTGGTTCATTGCATTTCTTTCAATATAATATAAAGTATTCTTGATAAAAATCTCCTTTTAAAACGCTCGGAACATTTAACAAATGAAATTTCAATATCTTCTTCTTTCACAATCGTCGCTCACCGCCTGTCGTTGCAATTGTGTTCCCAATTTTTCGACTGCCTGTTTCGCAACGATATGTTCGCTGTCGTCTGTCGTTCTGTCGCTCTGTCGTCGGAATTGTGTTTAAGCCTTCAAGGCTAACAAGACAGACGACAGCGAAAAATTCGTTGCGAAACAGGTAGTCGAAAAATTGGGAACACAATTGCAACGACAGGCGATGAGCGACGATTGTGAAAGAAGAAGATATTGAAATTTCATTTGTTAAATGTTTCAAAACTTTTTAAAAGGAGATTTTTATCAAGAATATTTTATATTATATTGAAAGAAATGCAATGAACCAAAGTGTGGAAAAAACTGAAAATGCGGAAATTAAGTAAATTAAACGCTTTGAAATATCCATCCAAACCACGTCTTTTTTGTCCACTTGTCTTGCCTGTTTTGTAAACTATAAATTATTTTATGGATTTCGCATTTCCTCGATCATTTTTTACTCAAAGCTCATTATTTTAAAATTACCGCGGCGTGCTACCACCTGAAAAAGACAAAAGTGAATGCCACAACCATTTCATTCGAATAATTTCGTTGGTAGGACTGCAGCGACGACGGCAAAATTAGAAATTGATCAATCCTGGCGAAAATGTCGTCGATCGCTCAACGTCGGTCGTAGCAATTTGGTGCATTCTGCTTTTAGAAGTTTGACAGCGATATATCGTCGTCGTTTGTCGTCTGTCGTCTCAATTGTGTTTAAGCCTTTATGTTGAGAACATTGAACGACAGTTAATGCATCCGATTTTCCAAAATTACGATAAATTCACGCTTTTTTGGATAGTTTCGAGATGGGCTGAACTCTAGATGCGCCAATATGCTCCGATTTTCTTCAAACTTTGCTCATTTGTTCTTATTTACTCACAAATCACGAATCTAAAATTAATTTTGAGCGGAAACTTATACTTTCCAAGATATTATGCTTTAAAAATCGCAAAATTTGCACTGCACTTCACAACACAATTTGACATTCTCCTACGAGTAAAGCAGGATTTACATTTGCATGCATTTTTTACAGAAATTGTGAGGGAGATAGTTAATTGAAATTTAAATGCTGTGGAAGCAATAATTACAATACCTCACACGTACGCTCCCCACTAGTTTTTATGGTAAAAATCGAAAACTGTCTAATTTGAAATTTTCAAGTTTTGTTATGGTAGTATAGTTAGAGTGAATGGTCAGGACGTGAAGTCCAAACTGTCAGCATGAGCTGACAGATCACTCGATGACAGCGATTGCACAGGGCGGCACGCTAGCACCTCGGCTAAGGGTGGCGGAGAGTGTGGGGGGGGGGGGGTCCACGAAATACCTGCCGCTAGTCATCACCCATAAACAAAAAAAATTTTTCGTGCCTTCATACAAAAAAAAAGCCGGTACACACTCGGTCCTGAAGGGACCCTTACGTCACTTACCTATATACTGGTGGAAGGCGTAGGTGTTATACCTCCCTTTGCCTTGCCCCATCCTCCCTTTGACCTGGGGGGCACTATTTCCAAGTCCCTTGGCTGACCTGTGGAAGAGAAAGAGAGACTAGGCGAACCTAGACGACCTTTACCTCACGTGGGAGGGCTCCAGGATGGTGAAGGAGAAGAATAACAAATCACCGCTTCATTACTTTACAACGTAACTGGTATATTTGCGAGACTTCCACTTAGCTCTATTATTTTACAGCTTGCAATACAAAAAGTTTAATTGTTGGTTATTTAAAAAAATTCTTTTGCTTAAAATCACCCCCGTAGCATTTTAAGCTTAAATGTCTAATACAATAGAAAAAAAAAATCGCACTAATCAGAAAAAAAACTATACATGATTATATATATCAATACATCCAGGCAAATGTTTGTCAACTGACATAAAAATTCGATAATCAATATAAATGTGAAAAAATCCCAGATCGATCACAACAATTACCTTAAGGTACAACAAAAATGTTCGCTTCCTCCACGAAGGCCTCCTGGAGAGCAGTTGGGTTCCTGTAAATAGATTAGGAGGAAAACAAAAAAAATGTCCACCCGGGATTTCCTTTACAATTCGGTCAAGCACTAATACCGGTGATCTTCAATTATTGTTAATTTCTACTATTCAATTATAATATGAAGCTATTCGTTATCTTAAAATTTAATTTTTTTTCGGTTTAAAACAAAAATTTTTAATATATATATATATCTACGTAAGAAAAAAAAATCTCCAAATTTTACCTTTCTAGCCATAATTATCTAGCAAGAATTCATGATAAGAGGAATTTGCTCCTTGTCCAGAGAGTTAGTCTTTAAATTTATTATTCTCATTCAGAAAGAGATTGAATACCTATCTACGTTATAGAAAGCCGCTTGAATTTTCTTCACCAATATCGTTACGTTAGTTCATGAACCTCACTCATAACTAGGAACGTAAATGTACATCATGAATTTCAAACAAAAAAAATTAATATATATCTATATATGTGACAAAAAAAAAATCCTTCAAATCTTGCGCGATAATCTCTCATTATCCCCGCTTATCCTAGATCTGCTCCTTGTCAAGAGACTAAGTTTTCAAATCCATCATTATCCAATTTTATAAGAAAAGAAATGTAAAATGTGCATCTTGTCGCCAAAAACAATAGTACAGATGTACTTTACTGCTAACAGTGTTCTCTAAATACGGTTATTTCATTGTATGCTTACACGAGGGATTCTCTCCTCCTCGAGGGAATTATTCTTTACATGTATAAATGTATTTTTCTTATATGGTCAAATAAAAATATACATTTGGAATAGATCTGCGAATATATGTTATGAAAAATGTGTGCTAAATGGTACTTCACTCATAACAGCACTCTTGAAGCACTGTTACTCCATTGTTGATACAATTATTCCTTTCGACCCGTTATGTACTTAAAATTGAACTGGAGGCTGTTCACTGGAGACTGCCAAGGATGATTTCAAGACGATGCTGACGCCACGGGAACTTTCCTAGCACAGTCTCTGTAGGCTTCTATACGATTCTCCCAGTTCTTTCATCCACCTTTTAATCGTTTCGCTTTTTCTGCACGGATTTTAATTTTCCAGGTTCTTCACCACTTTTTAACTAGTTTCGCGGGCTGATATAGCCTTAGTTAATTCGCAAAATTTTCACTTTCTTTCTCCTCGTCTTTTACTTTTTCCAACTCACATCAACACATCTGCCGCCACCTTGCTCGTCACCGTCCCGACCTGTACTTCGTTCGTTCTTTCCCCGTAACTCATTGAAGTGGCGCTGGGTATGCTAAGATGTCTAAAGGTTGGTGTCATTGACGACCATAACAGCGCAGAGCTGTATAGTCCGCTTGTGGACTAGCCAGTACTGAAAAGGTCGACTGAGCTAGCCGGTCTTAAACATAGGCCTCATCACTGCGGGCGCTCAATGTGTGTCTCGACCCACGACCCAATGCTTTCCTCATCACTCGGACTCTACTTCCGATAACGCGTCGAGGACACATCCCTGAAGTCTCGTCAGTCTTCGATCAGACTTCGACATCCTTCTCCGTGTGGGAAGTCAAAGGTACATCGACAAGCTGGTAACCTAAAGAATCCAGCCGGTCGAGGCCTCTCTGCCCTCCTTCACCGAGATGCTGAGGAAGCTTTGCGATCAGCAACCTAAAGAACTGCTCACCAGGCTTTCCCGGCGCAATATCTCACCCTGATCTCAGACTGGCGATTGTTCAAGGGTGTGTCTCCAAGGCGTCGTCGAAGTAGTGACATGTTGACAGCCGAATATGGGAATGGATTCCAACAGGTATATCACCCACCATTGACGGGGCAATAGGAGGGCTTCGTGATATCCTATAGTTTACCAGTTAAGCTGGCTGGATGCCTTCTTAGGGCTACCAGGAATAGATCTAGTACTACTATGTCCGACGATTACCGAAATGTTGCAGCTGGACAGACAAGGAAAAATTTTCCTCCTAATGAGGCCGATCCGGAAGGGACTATAAAAGGTTATCTACTCATAAGCGGTAGAGGTGCTATGATGAGATTGACTTTCAACAGGTATATCACCCACCATTGACGGGGCAATAGGAGGGCTTCGTGATATCCTATAGTTTACCAGTGAAGCTGGCTGGATGCCTTTTTAGGGCTACCAGGAATAACGACAATAGGTATGGGTGACGTTTTCATAATGATGATCACTGCTTGATGTCTTTGGCGTGATAGACACCCAACAGTTTTCCCCGCAGATCTTCAAGCTCGTAGTAAGCGTTTCCCTTCCTGGCTCTGACTCGACATTTGACAAATTTCGGTCCCAGTTTTGCACTGGTCTGCTGCTGGAAATTGCTTTGGGGAAAATTCCGTCTAAATACTTCTTGACCCACTTTGAAATCGACAGGTTTCGCCCTGAGATTGTAGGCTCTTGAACCCTGTTCGAATGCTTGTTGTAAATTTTCCTGCACTCTCGCACGGAGCAATCTCATCTTGTCTTCCGCATCCACTCTCAATGACTCATTAAGAGTTCCAAGGCTCCTCAAGATGGTGTAGGAGCTGCCATGTTCAATCATTTGTTGACCGAAGAGTGTTCGATAGGGAGAGAAACCAGTAGCTTGATGGAAAGAGCTCCTGAGGGAACTAGCTACATGACTTAGTTTCTCATCCCATCTCGTGTGTTCCTTCTTAATATATGCTCTAATCCCCGACAATAGAGACCTATTTACTCGCTCTGAGGCGTTTGCTTGGGGCGAGTAAACTGCCGTTCGCAAGTGCTTCACCCCATACTTATCCAGTAATCTGGTGAACTGAGTCGAGCAAAACTGGACTCCATTGTCAGAGACGATCACTTCAGGAACTCCGAATACGTGGAACACTTCGGTCTCAATGAATTGGCACACATTGAGTGTGGACGCTTTTCTCATAGGTTTGAGAATGGGGAATTTTGAAAAGTGGTCAAGAACTATCAGAATGCAGACGTTTCCTTTAACTGACCTGGGATATGGACCTAAGAAATCAATGTACAGCTTTTGCCATGGTCGTTCTGTCACAGATTGAACTCTCATAGGTGGTCGCAAAATAGTATTAGGAGCTTTCGTTTCTTTACACACGTCACAGGCGCCTACGTAATTTCTGACATCAACTGTCATTCGTGGCCAGTACAGATGTCTTCGCAAACGTTCCAGTGTTTTCCCTATGCCTCCGTGTGAAGCTAGTGGCGGATCATGAGCCCTTGAAATGACGTCGTTGACAAGCCCTCGTGGAATCCAAAGCTTCCAAGCTTCTTCTTCCTGAATAGGATCGCCTGTTCTCGGAACAGTCCGGATATAAACGAAATCATCCCTGACGCAAAGATCTGGTAGTTTGCCAGAAGTCGTTTTAACCTTATGCCTCAGTTCCTCATATTCCAACGAGTTGAAATATGGCGAACTAAGGTCAACTTCCGGGCCAGGATCTTCGTTTGTGTTCAGGCTGTCACAATGAATGCGTGACAGCGCATCAGGGACGACGTTCAGGCTTCCTTTTCTTTGCTCAATAGTGAAGTCGAAGCCCTGAAGCTTCAGACTCCACCGTGCAAGTCTACCGCTGAGGTCCTTTTGAGACATCAGCCATTTCAAGCTCGCATGATCAGTCACTATCTTAAACGGCATAAGTTCTATGAAGGCCCGGAACTTCTGTACGCTCAAGATTGCAGCTAAGCATTCTTGCTCTGTGACGGTGTAATTTCTTTGTGCTGAGTTCAACTTTTTCAAAGTGTCTGTAATGGAGGCAGTCAAATCAGCATAGTTCGGGATGAACCGTCTATACCATCCCGCCATACCTAGTAGGCGTCGGGCCTGCCGAACAGTTTTAGGTGACGGATAGTCAACTATGGCTGAAATTTTGTCAGGGTCATTTCTCATACCTCCCTTTCCTACAATGAATCCCAAGTATTTAGTCTCTTTGATACAAAACTTACTCTTCTCGACGTTGATAGTAAGGCCAGCTTTCCTCGAACAATCCGCAACACGGGCTAGCAGCGTGAGATGAGTATCGAAGTCTGAAGACAGAATTAATAAATCGTCTAAATAGACGAGAACGTTCTCACGAAGATCGAAAGGAATGACTTTATCCATAAGGCGGCACATAGTTTGTGGAGCATTGCATAGGCCGAATGGCATCACTGTGTACTGATAGAGAGGATGACCAGGTACTGTGAAGCGGTCTTCTCTCTGGAATCAGCGTCCAGTGGGATCTGCCAGAAGGCGTCTTTCAGGTCCCGGCTCGTTATGTAATTTGCCGGAGGAAGTCGACTAAGAAGTGCGTCTATCTGCGGTAGCGGATAGGCATCCTTCTTCGTAACAGAGTTGACCTTCCTGGCGTCAAAACAAAGCCGGACCTTTCCAGGCTTCCTTACCAGAACGACTGGAGAGCTCCAAGGACTCTGGCTCTCCTCTATCACACCCAGTGATAGCATTCGCTCTAATTCAGCATCCATTAAACTTTGTACTGCCGGCGAAATCGGATAAAAGCGCTGTTTTATCGGGGCGGCGTCATTCGTTTCAATCTTGTGAGTGACCAATGATGTTTTCCCAAGACCTAAAGAGGCGAAAGAGGGGAAAAGCTGTTTTGTGGTTTCTAAGCGTTGCTGATCGAAACTAGAAAGGACGTGGCAGTCGGTGTCAGAGGTAGCTATCCCACTTGGATTCACTTCTGCAACTATACCCAGGACATCTGGAGCCAACCCAAATAGACGCCAGAAGTCTATTCCCAGATATAGTGCCTGTGTGAGCCCAGGAACCACGTAAAAACGCACGTTATGGGTCTTACCACGGAAAGTGACGTCCAAGTTCGCATGACCATGAACAGTCGTCATGGCACCATTCGCTACTTGGACCTGTGTCCGATACCTCTTCCATTCGACATCTGCTTCCACAAGCTTCTCTAGAGCTCCCTGGCCTAGGATACTGACAGTGGCACCACTATCAAGTAATCCATTCTCAGTTCGCCCGAGCAGCTTTACTCCGGCGTACGGTCGAATGTCGTCTGGCATCGACACGGAAATCTGTGCCAATTTTTTTCTTTCTTTCTTCATTCGTCGACAGTATTCCCGCCAACGAACAGTTGATCGTTTCTTTTTCGGTCGCATATCCCGGTCAGGAAACATTATTTCAGCTAACTCCGCTACTGAGGAGAAGATTCGGCCTCTTGCTGCGTTATATCTCCGCAGACGCGTATGATACGGCGTCAGCGGATATAAAACTGGCTCACGCCCACTCGTCATATCAGAGCTGGGTGGCCGTTTCAACACAGAAATGACAGGAGGCCAAACCTCCTGCTCAGTAACCTTGTCAGCTACATGTGCTATAGGTGTCAACGGGACATCGAAGATTAAAGACTCTTCTAGGGAAGTGTCTAGCAATGTCATGGGCTCCCCAGAAGTGGAAATGGGAGCTTGAAGGTCTGCGGAGAAATCTATTAAGCTCTCCGCCTCTATCGGTGCAATATTCGTACTATCAGATGTTGTACTGATATCACCAGAATCACTGAGTGATATCAGCGGGCATATCAGGGAGTTATCGCTAGTGTCTGCTAATGGAGCGGACCTTCCCCCTTGTTCAAGGCTTGAACTGGAGGGTTCGTTACAGTTGCTGCTTGCGACGTTGACGCTAGTCGGAAAAAGGTGGTGGTATTCCCGACCCGTCTCTCGTTTTTCTGTCTGCAATAGCGGCAATCAGGCTTGAAGACGTTCTTGCGTCCGCATCCATAGCAGAGCACAACTCGTCTCTCTTGTCTACAATCTTGATAAAAATGACCGGACTGATCACAGTTCCAGCATACTATAGGGTGTTTGGTCGAAATACTAGATATATCCCCTAGGCTGTTGTCATTGCCTGTCGCTAATGCCAGTTCAGGATCTAGAGTTGGAAAATTGTCAACTTCGTGCACTCGTTGGTTCCGGTGAAAGTTCCAACTACCAGCTGTTGCGATACGCGTCTGCGTAGCTTGAATACGCGTAACAAGCGATCTCAGCTGTCCTATCGTATCAGTAGGATGTAGACATATTTTTTCTTGAATCTCCGGCAAGAGATTCGATTTGACAATTTCCAGAAACTCTTGATCTGGCATGGAATTTTGTAGCTGATCGCGCAGTAACCCCAAATGGTGGTGATACATTGCGAACAGTTCACCAGGCTTTTGCTTTCGAGACATAAGCTGGAGTCTAGTTTTTAAATCATCTTTAGGTGTCCCCCATTCCGTATACAATCCCATCTTGATGACGTCCCAAGTTGGGAACGGGTTTTGACGTAAGACTGACCAATACCAGTCCTTTGCTGGTCCTGTCAATAGCGTAAGCATATTTCTGACGAGTAATCCAAAATCCCCTTCAAGAGCGGAGTGCGTGAGCGCTTCGACTCTGAAGATAAACTCATCGACGGAGAGGTCCGAGTTATTCCCGTTATAGGTCAGGTTCCATCTCCTGATCGGACTACCTGATCGTCGGTATCCTACATTTGTAGGAATACGCATAGGTTGTGGAGGGGGTTGTGGTGGTTGAGGAGGCATGAAGTTCTGTCTGGGCTGGTTCATAGGTTGGCCAAAAGGTTGACCAAAAGGTGGTGATGGTCTCCTAAATGATTGTCTTCCCCTGTTAGGGAAATCATTTGACGGCCTCTGGTTACTTCTTGAGGAAGGAGGTCTTGCAAAATCTACTGGCGGCATTATTGCTGCCACTTGCTGCCTGATACTGTCGCCTAATTCAGACCGCAAAACATTTAAACCAAGCTGGAGACCTCGGTTTATTAGGTCTTCCATTCTGGTTCTCAGGTCTGCCATCAGCGCATCTGTAGCAGCTGAGGTGTCGTGTTCTCGAGCTGTGCGCGCTGGACCCTCACATCGGGGACTTGGATTTGTAAAAGTCTTTGAATGCAAGTCAGGCATTCCTGGGGACAATGATCGTCGGTTAGAGAGTGGCAAGCCCAATTTCGGTAAGTCAAAGGTTGGTACCGAGCCACGCCTTGTGGACTTCACGGGCTTCGCCTTTTTCGGTTTCTTTGGGATAGCCCCTTGGTACTCTGTATAGTCTTGTTCTGTGAGGCTATGTCGGCAGTTTGGGCAATTAAAGTGGTCCCCTATCCAATGTTGTAAGCATGCTTGGTGGAAGATGTGTCCGCATACAGTTAGGACAGGCTTCCGCTCAACTGACCAGCTCCCATCTCTACAGATGGAGCACGGTTCTGGCAGCGTTGTTGCCCCCGTTGTCGTCGGAGGTGGTGTTCTCATTGTAGCCATTGTATAATCTTTCAGTCGTTAGTCAAGGCGACTACAGTTTCAAAAACTTTCTCAAGTAGTTCAAAGGAAATGCAGAGGAAGAAAAAAAATTTGAAGGTCCGAAGAAGATATCCAAATCTTCAATGAGCAAGCTAACCGAAATGACGACTTGCAAAAAAAAATCAAATGTTCGGACAAGTTAGCAACCTTTCCAATACAAATCAGGATGACAGACAGATCAATTTGAAGTCTCAAAAATTTTCCAAGAGTTCAAGCAAAAAGTTCAAAAATCAACAAAATCTGGAGAAAATCCCAGCCGTAACTACTAAAGTTCTAAGTATATCTAAAAAGACAACGAAATGTCACCCTTGGTAGTACTTTACTCTCAGAATTCAATATTTGTACTACCACTGTCATACAGTCAAAAGGTGTAGATGCTAATCTGTATCTGAGAAACTACCAGAAATTTCAGCTCAGACGTTAAGGAAAATCAACAAGAAAAAAAATTCATAACATTTCTCCCTCACCTCCCAGGAGCTAACTCCCCCGTAAGGCAGCAGGTCGTTCTCCCTCTTCCAAAGTCAGAAACGAAATACAGGCAAGTGACGTGAGTGTGTGCATGAAAAATATGTGGAGTTCCCACAGAAATCGGGGAAGAGTCAGGTTGGGGAAGCTAGAGACTGAAAATGATACTAGAGATTCTTCAGCCAGGCAGTTAACAGTACGCCAACTCCTGATTGCTGAAGGTCTCCAGCATCACTTACATCCTCCAACACTCCTTCCTTCCTATTCACCTGATCTTCCTGTCCAGCTAACCTTCCAACCGGGCAGAGTTATGAATCTGGTCGACTAATTGTCTGAAAGCCAAAAAGTCGTCTCACAGATTCACAACTCTGTCCAGCCAGTCGGCCAACAGAGACATGTCTCCGTGAGAGCTCGCTCACACAAAAAAAAAATTTTGTGAGGCCACCTACCATTTCCATGGCAGAAGGCCAGCGGGAAAGATCATTCCAAAAACTTTCAAAAAATTCAGAAAAAGACAAATGTTCAGACTCGAGGCTTGACCAAAGTCAAACCTAGAGTCGAACTTCAATTCAAAAACTTCCAAACACATTACTTTACTTTAATCATTACAACAAAATCAAAATATCAAAAGCTTTACTTTAACCAATTTCCAAAAATCAAACTCAAACTCTTAAAACGTTACGTTACGTTACAGAATTTTTTTTTTTTTTTTTTTTTTTTTTTTTTTACAACAAAACCAATTAGACTCAAGTCCACATATAACTTCCACTGGATGTGAGACCTGAGGTCAATCAACTAGCAGACACCAGATGATCGTCTCTCTCTAAGTCTCAGTCCCCAGTAAAATTTATATTTAGACCACCGAAGTCTAACTGAGGTGGCCCCACGTTGGGCGCCAATTTTGTTATGGTAGTATAGTTAGAATGAATGGTCAGGACGTGAAGTCCAAACTGTCAGCATGAGCTGACAGATCACTCGATGACAGCGATTGCACAGGGCGGCACGCTAGCACCTCGGCTAAGGGTGGCGGAGAGTGTGGGGGGGGTCCACGAAATACCTGCCGCTAGTCATCACCCATAAACAAAAAAAATTTTTCGTGCCTTCATACAAAAAAAAAGCCGGTACACACTCGGTCCTGAAGGGACCCTTACGTCACTTACCTATATACTGGTGGAAGGCGTAGGTGTTATACCTCCCTTTGCCTTGCCCCATCCTCCCTTTGACCTGGGGGGCACTATTTCCAAGTCCCTTGGCTGACCTGTGGAAGAGAAAGAGAGACTAGGCGAACCTAGACGACCTTTACCTCACGTGGGAGGGCTCCAGGATGGTGAAGGAGAAGAATAACAAATCACCGCTTCATTACTTTACAACGTAACTGGTATATTTGCGAGACTTCCACTTAGCTCTATTATTTTACAGCTTGCAATACAAAAAGTTTAATTGTTGGTTATTTAAAAAAATTCTTTTGCTTAAAATCACCCCCGTAGCATTTTAAGCTTAAATGTCTAATACAATAGAAAAAAAAAATCGCACTAATCAGAAAAAAAACTATACATGATTATATATATCAATACATCCAGGCAAATGTTTGTCAACTGACATAAAAATTCGATAATCAATATAAATGTGAAAAAATCCCAGATCGATCACAACAATTACCTTAAGGTACAACAAAAATGTTCGCTTCCTCCACGAAGGCCTCCTGGAGAGCAGTTGGGTTCCTGTAAATAGATTACGAGGAAAACAAAAAAAAATGTCCACCCGGGATTTCCTTTACAATTCGGTCAAGCACTAATACCGGTGATCTTCAATTATTGTTAATTTCTACTATTCAATTATAATATGAAGCTATTCGTTATCTTAAAATTTAATTTTTTTCCGGTTTAAAACAAAAATTTTTAATATATATATATATCTACGTAAGAAAAAAAAATCTCCAAATTTTACCTTTCTAGCCATAATTATCTAGCAAGAATTCATGATAAGAGGAATTTGCTCCTTGTCCAGAGAATTAGTCTTTAAATTTATTATTCTCATTCAGAAAGAGATTGAATACCTATCTACGTTATAGAAAGCCGCTTGAATTTTCTTCACCAATATCGTTACGTTAGTTCATGAACCTCACTCATAACTAGGAACGTAAATGTACATCATGAATTTCAAACAAAAAAAATTAATATATATCTATATATGTGACAAAAAAAAAAATCCTTCAAATCTTGCGCGATAATCTCTCATTATCCCCGCTTATCCTAGATCTGCTCCTTGTCAAGAGACTAAGTTTTCAAATCCATCATTATCCAATTTTATAAGAAAAGAAATGTAAAATGTGCATCTTGTCACCAAAAACAATAGTACAGATGTACTTTACTGCTAACAGTGTTCTCTAAATACGGTTATTTCATTGTATGCTTACACGAGGGATTCTCTCCTCCTCGAGGGAATTATTCTTTACATGTATAAATGTATTTTTCTTATAAGGTCAAATAAAAATATACATTTGGAATAGATCTGCGAATATATGTTATGAAAAATGTGTGCTAAATGGTACTTCACTCATAACAGCACTCTTGAAGCACTGTTACTCCATTGTCCTCGTTGATGCGCCTACTGTTGATACAATTATTCCTTTCGACCCGTTATGTACTTAAAATTGAACTGGAGGCTGTTCACTGGAGACTGCCAAGGATGATTTCAAGACGAAGCTGACGCCACGGGAACTTTCCTAGCACAGTCTCTGTAGGCTTCTATACGATTCTCCCAGTTCTTTCATCCACCTTTTAATCGTTTCGCTTTTTCTGCACGGATTTTAATTTTCCAGGTTCTTCACCACTTTTTAACTAGTTTCGCGGGCTGATATAGCCTTAGTTAATTCGCAAAATTTTCACTTTCTTTCTCCTCGTCTTTTACTTTTTCCAACTCACATCAACACATCTGCCGCCACCTTGCTCGTCACCGTCCCGACCTGTACTTCGTTCGTTCTTTCCCCGTAACTCATTGAAGTGGCGCTGGGTGTGCTAAGATGTCTAAAGGTTGGTGTCATTGACGACCATAACAGGGCAGAACTGTATAGTCCGCTTGTGGACTAGCCAGTACTGAAAAGGTCGACTGAGCTAGCCGGTCTTAAACATAGGCCTCATCACTGCGGGCGCTCAATGTGTGTCTCGACCCACGACCCAATGCTTTCCTCATCACTCGGACTCTACTTCCGATAACGCGTCGAGGACACATCCCTGAAGTCTCGTCAGTCTTCGATCAGACTTCGACATCCTTCTCCGTGTGGGAAGTCAAAGGTACATCGACAAGCTGGTAACCTAAAGAATCCAGCCGGTCGAGGCCTCTCTGCCCTCCTTCACCGAGATGCTGAGGAAGCTTTGCGATCAGCAACCTAAAGAACTGCTCACCAGGCTTTCCCGGCGCAATATCTCACCCTGATCTCAGACTGGCGATTGTTCAAGGGTGTGTCTCCAAGGCGTCGTCGAAGTAGTGACATGTTGACAGCCGAATATGGGAATGGATTCCAACAGGTATATCACCCACCATTGACGGGGCAATAGGAGGGCTTCGTGATATCCTATAGTTTACCAGTTAAGCTGGCTGGATGCCTTCTTAGGGCTACCAGGAATAGATCTAGTACTACTATGTCCGACGATTACCGAAATGTTGCAGCTGGACAGACAAGGAAAAATTTTCCTCCTAATGAGGCCGATCCGGAAGGGACTTGGAAATAGTGCCCCCCAAGTCAAAGGGAGGATGGGGCAAGGCAAAGGGAGGTATAACACCTACGCCTTCCACCAGTATATAGGTAGGTGACGTAAGGGTCCCTTCAGGACCGAGTGTGTGCCGGCTTTTTTTTTGTATGAAGGCACGAAAATTTTTTTGTTTATGGGTGATGACTAGCGGCAGGTATTTCGTGGACCCCCCACACTCTCCGCCACCCTTAGCCGAGGTGCTAGCTTGCCGCCCTGTGCAATCGCTGTCATCGAGTGATCTGTCAGCTCATGCTGACAGTTTGGACTTCACGTCCTGACCGTTCACTCTAACTATACTACCATAACAGTTTTTAATCGTTTTTTCGTAGATATTCAAAGACGGATCATGAAAGAAGTATAATTTTACAATTTCTAAAATATTGCATGAACGCACGAAGGGTTCGAAGCAAAGGATGAGAGTACCTATATAGAAAAAAATGTGTCGCAAAATATCAGGTGGTACTGTAATTCAGTTCTAAAATCATAATTTTGTACGATAACGAAATTTTTATTTATTAGAATAGAATAGAATAGAAAAGTTGTTTATTTTCAACCCCGGCCACTTAGCCACGTCCTAGGATGTTGGGTATTACGATGTTACAAAGATTTACATTTAACGAGTCTTAATTAAAATAAATACAAAATAAACGTTAAGATTATACGATAGCATATAGATAAAGATTTTAGTTGTATTAAAGATACAATAAATATAGGTGTTGCCGAACAAGACTAAAATAATTAAGTTGAATTAAATATATGAGATACATGTAACATAACAAAGTTCCCTAAACAGTTGCAACGCTAAGATGCCCTGATACATTGAGTATAATTAATCCAAACAATATATGCAAAAGTGAATATCAGGTAAGCTATACTAGCAATGACTAATGATCAAGCGCGTTACAACAAAAGATAACTGGATGACTTATAACTGGAAAAAAGAACAACCCAACGTCAAACGTGTTTCGCAAAGACATTAACTTTGCTTAACGTGTCTGTTAAAATAAAATAAAATAAAAAGTAATGGAAAGTAATGGAAAGAAAATTGGGCATCACAGAAGTCATTATCACAGTCATTTGTAAAAATATACATTTATAATTTTCATTTTAACTTCACTATTTTTTTATGATAATCTGATTAATTGTTTCATTAATTAGTAATATGTTGTATTGCTAGCTCTTTGAATTTCTCAATTGAGCCAGCTGATCTGACTTGTCTAGGCAGGGAATTCCAGAGGCTCGCTCCAACTTGGTAGATATGTCTAGCTCCAAAGTGTGTCCTGAACCTAGGCAGGACCAGCCTGAAATTTTCATGACCACTCCAGGTCATTTTCTCTTGAATATACTTGGGTAATGAGCCGTTCCTGCTCTTAAATATAAAGGTCATAGTATTGAGCTCGTACACCTTGTTCATTGGTCCCGGCAGTAATAAATTAGTGAGTGTTGCTACATGAGATTGGCGTCCCAGTCTGAAAGCATAGCGCAGGCAGGCCTTGAACGCACGTTCAACCTTTGCTAAGGCTGTACAGTTCAACGGATACATTGCCACAACAACAATGGTAGTACCAGCGCGGAAATCAGACGGGATCTAACCCGCGGGAGCAAATGGTGTGATACTGCATACAACGAGCGTAGACAAAAATAGACCCTTGAGCACAACAGATTGACATGTGCTTGCCAGCTAAGGCATGTGTCCATGAGTAGACCCAAGTTTTTGACATAGGATGAATCTAGTGAGATAATGTGATCCTGAAGGCGGACCGGGGGAAGTGTGTCGAATGCGACTCGGCTACTGCCATTGGAGCAATATATAATTGCCTGAGGCTTTGTAGGGTTTAGTGCCAGTCCATTATTTATGCACCAGCTGTTGATGCTTTGTAGGTTTTCATTTAGATTTGCGACAAGTCCGTGAAGGTCTGAGTCCATGGAACCAGCGTAGAGCTGCAGATCATCCGCATAAAGGTGGAAACCAACATTTGGTGCGGAGATATCATTAATAAAAATTGAAAAAAAGAGAGGCGCTAGTACAGCCCCCTGTGGGAAGCCCTTAGTCACCTCTCGCGAAACGGAGCTACGACCATCACTCTGTACTATTTGGGCTCTTTCACTTAGGTAGCTAGCTACTAGACCTCCTGCTGAGTTAGAGAAACCAAATTTGGTTTTAAGTTTGTGGATAAACAGAGCATGTGGAACCGTGTCAAAGGCTTTCTTCAAGTCCAGCAATATGTGGATTACCTTCTTTCCTTCGTCACACAGCGTCCGAATGTCTGTTACCACTTTTCTTAGTGCTTGTGCTTGTGGAATGGTTTCGTCTGAAGCCCGATTGGTGATCTGCGAGTAGCTCTTCTTGGTTTAGATGTTCTATGATTTGGTCCCTGGCCAAAATTTCGAATACTTTGGAGATTGCCGGCATTATCGAGATCGGTCTCCAATCAGAAGCAGAAGCTGGCATTGCAACCTTAGCGTTTGGTGTGACAAGCCCTGTCTTCCAGCACTTAGGAAAGGTCGAGCTCGTAAATAGTCTATTGAATAGGTGTGTAATTATGGATAATGTGTGTGGTAAGACAAGCCTCAGAAACTTAATTGGAATGTCATCATTTCCTATGGCATTTGATTTTACTTGCTTGAAAGCTTCTACAATTTCCATCTCACCACAGTTCCTGAATGCAAAACCTTCAGAGTTGTTAGATGCAGTCTCATTAAGTTCCGGAGATGGATGTTCAGAGTAATGTGTTGTAGAAGTGTGTAAGGGACTACTGGAGGAGAAGTGAGTAGATGACAAGTCTATTGGATTAATAGTAATGAGTGGCTCCAAGGTGCTGCTGGCCGCCGGTAGAGTCACAGTGGTGGAGGCCAAATAGTCAGCGTACTCGTCTGGATTGATGTCGGATTGCACCGTATGCTTTGAACCAATTCCGAGTTCTTTGACCCTTTTCCAGTTGAGAGGACCATCAAAACTTCGCAGGGTGTCTGCTCTCCTCATAGCTCTGATGGTATAATCGCACTTCCTTCTCCACTTGTGGCACTCTGAGTAATTGGCCGGTGACTTAAACCTTTTCCACCTTGAGTATGCGATATCCCTAAGCTCGCACATAAGTGCCACTTCTGGTTTTTTGAGAATACTGGTGGTATTGTCTTTAATTTTAATGGTTTTTCGAGGGACATGTCTGTAATAAAGTGCTCTAATTATTTCCGAGAAGCTTGAGACTGCCGTCTCGACGTCTGCATTAGAGTATAGGTTCGTCCAGTCAGTACTTTCTACCTCCGCCACCAGCGACTTCAGGTGAATTGCTGAAAAGTTCCGGAATGTGTGCCACCTGTTAGGAGGTGCGCACTTTAGGTCGAAAGCAACGAAAACAATTACATCAGACAGAGCTATCTTCTCGTGAGTAACGGATCCTGCTATTCTGTCAGCCCAGAGGTGGGAGAGGTGTATATAATTGGTGTTTTATAATTGTTTTCATCATCACGTTATATAATATATATAATATATAATAAGTGCTTATTGCTGTATCCGTGGTTACCCTTATATAACTCGACAGCATTCAGTAATTTAGGTGACTTTAATAAAAATTGGGAACTTTCGGTAATACATATACCCACTATAAAATATCGTAAAATTTTTGGTGGCCCTTTAATAACTACGGTGATCGTTATAAAAACAAATAACTTTTAGTGTCGAATGGAGCCATTATAAAACTGTTTTTATTTATTTAACATAATATAACCAATGGGTATATAGAAAGAACACTAACACTTGTTTTTTGATAACATTACCAAAGGTTACTGACTAAAGGATATATTAGGACCATTTTCGAGGCATGGTAGTTTCTTTAGTTTATATACTATTTCTAGAAGTTTTATAACGGTAAATTGTTCATTTAAGTACAAGCCGCCATGTTTTCATCTGTGCATTGCAGATAAATTTTTTTGAATTGCAGATATATTTCGTTTTATTTTTATATGAAAAAAATACATCATTTATTTTTTTTATTTTATGAATTAATACTAAACTAAGTGAAAATTTTGAATTTTGAGATATTTAATTAAAATTATTAAATATTGCCTATTTTTGGAGCGATCTGTAACTAGTCTAAGAAAATTCCAAGCTTTGTGGAAACGTTACCATCACAAAGTTTATAAAGGTAACCGAAACATTACTGCATATACTGCTATGAGCAAAATAAATTAATCGATAGCGCCATGGGTTATATAAGGATTATATAAGTAGTTAGGTATATTAAGGTAACCAGAATATTTTTATTATTCAAGTCACGATAACCTTTATATAATCCTCTATTTAAGCTCTATAAGGGGTTTATAGTGGTTACAAAGAGCTTTCGAGTACTAGTCTACGAAACTCAAGTTATATAATTTGGTAATGGAAACTTTGCGGAGACAGCTCTCCATCCATTGGTTACTGTCATTGAGCGGCGACTGGATTGTGAACTGTTTATCTTGGGAACCTTTCTGTATATCGAGGGGGCTTTTGACAGGGACACCCCCGAGTCGCTATGTGGGGCAGCTCGTCGACATGATGTTGACCGCACTGTAGTGCGATGGATCGACCAAATGCTAAGACGACGATATTTATTATTTTTATTTATATTATATATATATTTATATTTATTTTTTTTTGTGGATGTGGGCAGCCGAACCTCTCTCAGTGTGCTGTTGGAGAGAGGCTGCGCGCAGGGTGGCTTGCTTTCTCCATTACTCTGATATATGTTGGTTGACTCACTCATCACGGTGCTGAAAAACGTGGGATTCTCATCTGAAGCGTATGCGGATGACATCCCACTGCTCATTTCCAGGCACAGCATGGCTGCTGCCTGTGCCTTCATGCAATAAGGCCTCAATATTATTGAGGACTGGTGCACCCGTCATGATATGACAGTGAACCCAACAAAGACCAGCTTGGTGCTCTTCTCCAGAAGACGTAAGCTTGGGTACATTGTTCTTCCAAAGCTATTTTGACATACTCTGCAACTCTCTCCCCATGTCAAGCAGCTTGGAGTCTACCTTGACTAGAAGCTGAAGCTGAGGGTTTTCGCTCAATGCAGAAGAACCTTTGGCTGCACATGGGGCATAAAAGCGGTTGTGCACTGGATGTACACCTCGATCGTTAGACCCATGCTCACTTATGCCTCCTGTGTATGGTGGACGAGGACGCTTGTAGGGACTGCGTTCCGGAAGATGGTGGGCCTGCAAAGGCTTGGGAATTACTGGCTCCATCCGATCTACGGCTACTGCTGCCGTTGGAATGTTACTTAATCTGCCACCCCTGGACCTTGTCATTCAGGCAGATGGCAAAAAGGCTGTGTGCAGATTGCACTCATTGGGATTTTGGGAGGACGGCTGGACTGGCTCTTCTCATTGCTCGTTGGCGTGTGGGCTGGATCTGGAAAACCCTCTGGCCAGCATGCCATTTGATGCGATGGTTTCAGAGCTTCGTTTCGGGCGTCGCTTCTCTGTGAATTTTCCTGTAAGGGAATCGTGGACTGAGGGAAGTGCCTTATCGAACCTTCCGCTCTAAACATTTTCATCGACGGCTCTCTCACGAATAAGGGAGCCGAGGCGGGCGGTTACCTTCCTGAACCTGACATTGGGATAGAGTACGCACTTGGAAGACACACCACTGTCTTCCAGGCTGAAGTCTTCACCATCGCAATGGCAGCGAAGATAGATCTTGATAAGCAAATCAAAGGGAAGAACAGAATGAGACTGACCTTTTAGTTAGGGCTGGCTTTGATTCTCCGTTGCTCGGACCGGAACCCGCCGTAGGCGTTGCCACCTCGAGTATCGGGTCTCTCATCAAAGCGGATGTCCATAGGAATATCTCGGGCTCGGAAGGAAACAATGTAGAGCTGTGATTGGCATCATCACCGGCCACAGCTCGCTGCGCGCTCATCTAACAATGATGGGAGCTGTTGACAGCCCTGAGTGTCTGTCCTGCCTAGAAGGAGAGCCTGAGACAATCAAACACTTTTTGTGTGTGGGTCCGGCTTTCGCCCGGAGCAGGCTGGATACTCTAGGGTTCGCCCTTCTATCTGTAGATCAAGACCTGATGCGCTTCATTAAGAGGACAGGACGGTTTTGGTAAAAGGGCTTCTAGCGGGACAGAAAAATGGGCCGCTCTGGCCTCCGTGCTTGGGATGGGATCTCCTGTCCTCCTGCCTTAAAAAAGGAAGAACCGTAAGGATGTACGATATTTTATTGCAGTTATTACGGGACCCTGCCTCTTTGCATAGCGCATGCAATGACTTCTTCAGAAGCCGTATAGACGAGGAGGAGGTTGAGAGCGTTCAGCACATGCTGTCCTAACCTTGCTAGGAGTAGGAGGAATACGCTTGGTAGCTACTTTTTCTGCGACTTGGGGGAATTAGCAGACAAGTGGTTGGGGTCCTGGTAAGGTTCATTAAATCCTGTGGCTGGTTTCAACACACTCCCTAGACTTGAGGAATATTTTCCTGATATCGTCCCAAAAAAGAGGTATAACAATGGACCATAGATGGTTTAAGTGAGGCTGATGGCATATTTGTTCCGATGGCCACCACTCTAACCTAACCTAACCTATTTGTGGTCTTAATAATAATAGTTTTCTTTAAAATTATGTCAAATGACATTAACATCAAATTACAACTAGCTTTTGTTTGTGTCAGTGAACTCATAGTGTACCCGAGAAAATTTTCAGAGCGAACCTGATGCCTTTTGGGTTGCCTCCGGGGAGAGCCCATGATATCATTTTTTGCTTCAAACGAATGTTTTTAACACCACTTAGGCTTCCTCCAGAGCGAACCTGATGTTCAAACGAATATGACATAAGTTTGTCATTCCGTTTGTAATGCACAGAAATAATGCTGGTAAAGTAAAATGGATTGAACACCCAGCATAATATTAAAAGTTATTTGATTTTTGCATGTCCGTCCGCCTGTCCGTCCGTTTGTCCTCACGATAACTCGAGAACGCGTGTATTTAGCTGAAATTTTCGTTTTTCACTATATATTTGGAGACTGTCTGAGAACGCGTCAAAATAGAGAGATGAAATTTTGTACATGGCGTTTTCATATAAATAGTAAATATAATTACAAAAATGGGCTAAATCGGGTGTTGCCATATAAAAATTTAGGGTTTTTTCGTTTTGAAAACTGACTGTTTTTATTATACTGAAAAGTTCTTCAGAATTTGAAATCCTATGAAATTGATTATAATTATTTTTACTGCCCGACGAACTGTTCTAGAAATATACGCGAAAAACCACTTCAACAATCAAACTTGGACGGAGAGATGACCATACGAAATTACAAACGGGCATTTATCTAGGGTATCATAAGCATTAGTCTTAGACCAATTCTAGCTTTTTTATTTGTTCTGTTTTCATTTGTTTGTTTTTTTGGAGCTACTCAACTGTTTTATTTGGGATTTGTTCATAAGTCGAATCAGGACTTGAAATTTGACGCTCTAAATCAAAAGTTGTGTGATGGAATATCGAATAAATGTTTTACTTCTATGTCGTGTCGGAGAATCCCAGAAAGTAGCCATCTTGAACAAATATAAAAATTTACCCGGGAATAAATCATGTCATATAACTAAAGTATACATAACATCCTAGAAGATCAAATATAGTTGCAAGTATTAATTACACTCTTAGCTTCCTCGATTTCATTCGTATCATGCATTTCTAGGCGACCGACGTGATAAAGAAAATGTTGTAAATTATTTGCCAATCCTTACTATACAAAAATGAATAATCACTTGTTTTAGACCGTAAATATTATTTATGAGCAAATAATAAAAATCATGAAATAATTATTAATTTTCATGTTTTTGCATTATTTATAGAATAGAATAGAAAAACGTTTATTAAGGAACCTCAGGTTAAGCTACGTTACAACGTTAGGTACATCGAGTAGATAAAAGTAATTAATATTGATCGAGTAGTACCAAAAGAAAGTGCAATGAACAGACTCATTGCAGTAAAGTGCTAACCTAGAATTAGGTATACTCACTGACTTATAACAATGGACTGAGCGATTTTCTATTTCATGTGGCACAAATATTGTGTTTCTGTATATCACCGTTAGAGCACCCTTTAAAACGTTTACTACATAAAAAACATGTAAAACTCAACCAATCAGATGAAATTTTACACCCGTAAATCGAATAAAATAAAATTTTCTTGTGTCTTGACTCATTCCGACTTTAATTTTCAATAGATATTTTTACCTGAATCCTGCGTATGGGCAAGAGAGACGGGGCATGGTACACACCAAGTTATCTTATGAGAAGTTAGGAAGCTGGCGAGATTTCCGAGTGCTTTACATTTAAAATGCACACACAAGAAAAGGAAGAAAGAAAGAAAAAAAAATCGAAAAAAAATCAAACTCTTTAAAACTTTTATGAATAAATATAAAAAATGTGAAAGCGCAAGTTGCATGCAACGAAACAGAATGGCAATGGCGCTTTTGTGAAAACCGGTTTTCATCAAATATTGATAATGTTTGGACACATGTTGTTGCTGTAAAAGGAAACATGTTGTTGCTGTAATCATATGATATTTGAACAGCACGTGTTTCTGTTTACATTCATTTTGCTATGAAGAGATTAAGTGGGAGAACTCATTCTGGATTCTCTGATATTTTCGGGAAAAATGAGAATTTCATTTGAGAGGAATTTTACATCTCCTTTCAGCATCTTGGCCAAAGCGAAATTTATCTTTTTCTTAAAAATCGGAGGTAGTGTGACCCGATGTACATTATTATGAATAGGTTGAGAGGATTTTGAGGGATTTAATAAGGGTTTTGTCGTTCGGTTAATCCTACGTTTTGTTGTTATTAGTCTGTTCTGTGGGTATACTAGTGAAATGAACACATCAGAATGCTTAAAGCTAGGTGATCTGAAACATAAAACAAAACAAAAAATAGACTGAGGCATGATTAAGTATAATAAAGGAATGAACATTATTAGTGCATTTATGGGATTGAATAAGGTAGTATTAACCTGTGCAACGGAAGAAAAGCGATCAGTGATATTCAGTGAGTAGTGCTGGAGCAAGACTTTAAGGAAGTATGAGGAACTCAGAGGCTGGCGAAAGCGAGCTCCCTGAGTGTGTTCTCCTTATTGGCTTTGGCAGCGAGTTCTAGGGAGAGGATCCCCGATCTATTACACCGTCGGGCCCAAATCGGTTATACGTGTTCGAAACAGGACAATTTTGGAGTTGTTGAGATCACTCCAAGCGAGCATTTCATTGATATGTATACTCCGGGAGTCGATTCCATCTAGCCTTATGTATGAAGCATAAGATTCGGTGTTCAACGAGCTTAGAGATGAGCCATGGGGTGAATAGTCGCATCATTTCCGAGATGTGACAGTAACGTTTAAGACGGTAAATGTATCGCCCGCAAGCCTTAAGTGCCCTATGTAGCTTGGCAATTTCTGTGGCATGCTGGGGGTAGATACCGGCGGAGGCGTAGAAGAAGTGTGTTTATTATGAGAGCTATTACCAGGAAGCGCCTTATGGATTGGCCTAGGTGATATGAGACTGCATACAGCGAGCAGAGGTCGAAATAGATGCTTGTAGCAGACCTTGCTTACCTGGGGTCGCCAGGTGAGTTGTGGGTTCATGCGGAGACCAATATTCTTGACATGAACGGTTCAGAGGAGGATGATTTGGCCACTAAGGAGCAGGTTAGGCAATGGGTTGACCGGAGGACCACTGGCTCGGATAGAGTATTTGATGGCTTGGGACTTAGCAGGATTAAGGGCAAGCCCATTAGATTGGCATCAGTCGGAAATGTCACCCAGTGTCACATTAAATGATTCAATCACAGATTAGAGATCGTTGGTGGAGGTATGTATTTGGGATACGGCAAATCGCTGCGCCAGGTATCCCCGTTTACTATATGTGGGAAACTTAAACTTAAACTTATAATACTGTTACGTGCAATAGAAAGAAACAACTGGTGCCATCTACTGGCAATGGAGAGTAAGCAACTTTAGGCTCGGAGAATGGATGATGGAATCTTCGGGAAGGCTCAGGAATAGAATGAATAGAATAGTCAAGAAGATTCTGGAATAGAACACTCCAGAATAATCTGGAGAGTTTCTAGGGTATAAATATAACGGTTGTCAAGACCAGAAAAGAGTCTTGTCTTATGGGTGCCATACGCGACCCGTTTTGCCGTCGTTTTAAAACCACGTTTTAGTCGAGATAAGAACCTAAAACGTGGTCAAGAAAAATCTCCGCACACGTAACAACTTCACCACGTTTTGCCGTCATCTTGTAGTGACAATAATAATAATTCTCACAATATTTCAGCAAAAACGGGTTTTCACAGAAGCGGGGGAACATTTTATGAGAGTAAAATGTGAAAACTCCGCCACTTCTCATTTATTTACGAAAACGAAATATTTTTCATTCTGTTTCGTTGCATACAATTTGCGCTTTCACATTTTTTATCTTTATTCATAAAAGTTTTAAAGAGAGTTTGATTTTTTTTTATTTGTTTTTCTTTCTTTCTTCCTTTTCTTGCCGTGTACATTTAAATGTAAAACACTCAGAAATCTCGCCTACTTCTTAGCTTATTATTAAGTTAACTCTGATTATGAAGGAGCAAAACCACGTTTTAGTGGCAATCACCACACACGTAATGCTTTGCCCACGTTTTACCCACGTTTTGAGAAATATCTCTGACGTAACCAGAAATCTGGTTTTAGTAGACATCCGAACCTCAAAACGTGGTGTTCGCCAAACACGTTCCGTTTTGCCGTGGTTTTACGGTAAAACCACGGCAAAACGGATCGTGTATGGCCTGCTTTAGACATTGCAGTGTTAACAAGAGAAAGTAATAAACGGGCGAAAGTGTTGTAATTGGCTTGCGATAATTGAAAGTACAGTAATAGCGATAATTAAAGTTGAATTGAATAATTGAAGTTTTATGAATTTTATATAATTAAAAGTGAAATAAAGAGCTTGTATATTAAATATTTAATATTGTGTTCTAAATAACGAACCAAAAGCCACGCCCGCAACAACTGGTGTCAAAAGTACAATAAATACGCCAAATAAAGTGGTGGCAATTGACTTAAAAATTCAAAGTGTGGTAAATTTTGTGAAACTGTGTTAAACTTTGAAAGTTCTGGAAAATAATTTATATGCAACTGTAAGGGAATTACTAAAGTAATGGGGCGCAAAGTGGAGGAGCTTCGAATACAGGATTTGAAAGTGGAGTTAGGGAACCGGTCATTACAAACGACAGGTGCAAAGAAAGTTTTGGTCGAGCGACTTAGACAAGATTTGATAGAGGAAGGAAAGAATTCTGAGACGTTTGTTTGTTGTTTTGTTGAAGAAGAGCCTGCGATGAAAATGGAACAGCTTTTGAGTACTTTAATGAGCAAAATGGAAGCTCGTTTTGACGAAAAAAAGAACTCTCTCGAGAGGAACAAAAGAATTCCCTCGAGAAGCAAAAGAATTCTCTGGAATCCCGTTTAGATGAGCAAAAGAAATCTATGGAAACCCGTCTGGACGAACAAAAGAATGCTTTTGAGGAACAAAAGAATGCTTTTGAGGAACAAATAATGCTTTTGAGGAACAAAAGAATTCTCTGGAGTCCCGTTGGGATGAAAAAAATAATTCTCTGCAGAAATGTCTAGAAACTTGTTTGGAGGAACAGAAGAATTTTCTGAAAGGTTCATTATAGACGAACAAAATGTGAAAATTGAAGAAATCCAGCAAGAAGTGTTGGAAGTTCAACAACAAGTATCGAAAGTACAACAAAATGTCACGGAACAGCTTGACAACTTTAAAGCAGATCTGGAAAGAATAAAGAATCGTCAGCTTCTAAACGTAGCAGCTGAAATATCCGGTGCAGGTAGAATGAAACCTCCCATATTTGATGGACAAAATTCGTGGCATATCTTCAAGAGACAATTCGAGGCCACTTCAGAGGTAAATTATGAAGACAAAGCTATAGCTCTGGTGTTAGCACTTCGAGTTCTTGCGTCAGAACTCTTACAAACTGTACCGATTGAAAAGCAACGTGATTACACTTCATTAGTACAGGCGATAGAATTACGTTACGGAGATGAACACATGCAGCAAGTATATCGGCTACAGTTGCGTAACAGGACTCAAAAGCATGGCGAATCACACTGCAGGCTGATGTGGAAAGATTAGCGCATCTTTCATACTCCAGCGTAAATGCGGATTTCATTAATGAAGTGGAGACGGAGGCATTTGTTAACGCTATTGCAGTTCAAAATTTACAACAAGCGTTAAGGCTAGCAGGAAAGAAATCAACAGCAGAAGCACTAGCCTATGTATTAGTGTATGAATCCGCCAGACAAGCTTCGCGGAGTGCAGCACGTATGAGAGAAATTTCGGTGGACGAATGTACTTGTAATAGAATGCAGCCATCACAGAACACTCCCTCACGTGGTATTCTGCGATCCTGGAATTGTAATATACCGAAACACCTACAAAGAGACTGCAGAAAACGTCAACGAGTGAAATCTCTAGAAGAAGAAAGGAGAATGGAATTGCAAAGATATCGAGCTGGGCAACGGACTTGCAACAGATTGGAGTTATCACCGAGCACCCTTTCACGTAGTATTCTTCGATGCTGGGATTGTAATAAATTGGGACACCTTCAAAGCGACTGCAGAAAACGCCGTCGAAGGGAATCAACAGAAAAGAAAGGGGGAGAAGAATGTTCAAGTTGGCGAGCTAGAGGGTAAGCTATTCTTAGAGAGACTAGACTCCAACCTTATGGCTTTGAGATCTGACGCAGGAAAGGACGTATCCATGGAAATTCAGACCCCTTTGTACAACGTCCATGCGAACCTAAATGTAAGCATTACGGCTATGGGAAAACAGCTACTATACAGTTGGTGACTGTGGAACCATCCACAGGTTGGGACATCGAGAACTTGCGAACGGCGCAACGAGAAGATCCGGACATATCGCCTATTCTTGCAGACATAGAAAAACCAAAATGGAAGGATATTTCGGGGATGAGCGAAAGGCTGAAAAGCTACTGGCTTCAATGGAATTCTCTTCATGTTGAGTGCGGTATATTAAAACGCAAGTGGGAAGCACCTAACGGTGAATCATTCCGAATGCAAATAGTCATGTCGGCATCAAAAGTCAACGATGTTCTAGGTAAAATGCATCGTGGAACATCTGGGGAACATTTGGGAGTGAATAAAACAATTTCTGAAATACTAGAAAAGTTTTATTGGCTACATATACGAGAGGATGTTGAGAAGTGGTGTCGCAGATGCACTGTGTGTACTTCTTACAAAGGGCCGCCTCGTAGAAGCAGAAAGGAAATGTATAAGTGTAATGTCAGAGCCCCATTGGAAAGGAGAGGTGATGTACACGAGGCCACAAGAAAGAAATTAGCAGCAAATACTGATCGAATTAAGACCCGCTATGACTTACGTGCTAATTCCTCAGGATTTAACGAAGGTGATCTTGTTTGGCTGTACAACCCGAAACGACATAAGGGACGTTCTCCAAAATCACAACAACACTGGGAGGGACCGTATTCAGTAGTAACTAGAATAAATGACGTAGTATACAGGTTTCAACATGGTACAGGAGGCAAACGAAAATTTGTTCATTTGGACCGTTTGTGTCAATACTACGAGCATCAAGATTGTGTACCACCTGTTGTTCGGGACGAACACTTAAGAAGGGGGCAGAGTTATGTGCAATAGAAAGAGACAACTGGTGACATCTACTGGCAATGAAGAGTAAACAACTTCAGGTTCGGAGAATCGATGATGGAATCTTCGGGAAGGTTCAGGAATAGAATGAATAGAATAGTCAAGAAGATTCAGGAATAGAAAACTCCAGAATAATCTGGAGAGTTTCTAGAGTATAAATATAACAGTTATCACCGTCAGAAAAGAATCTTGTCTTAGACGTCGCAGTGTTAACAAGCGAAAGTAATAAACGGGCGAAAGTTTTGTAATTGAATTGCGATAATTGAAAGTACAGTAATAGCGATAATTAAAGTTGAGTTGATTAATTGAAGGTTTATGAATTTTATATGATTAGAAGTGAAATAAAGAGTTTGTATTTTAAATAACGAACCAAAGGCCACGCTCGCAACAATACATATATATACCTGTGGCTATAATATAGGTATATTATCTTAGGCTATATAGGAAGAAAAACAGAAGTATTTTTCTTCATGGAGTAGAACCACGTCGATATAGGTATTTGTTTTAGTTATTTAGTCATGGAAGTAATAACCTAAAATATTTTCAGAGCAGGCACATAATTAGTGGCTGCAACATTAATAAGTATTGAAGAAATTTAATAGAAAAGGTCCCAAAATAAGTGCAAAGCTCTCTTGTCATTTCACTCCGTGTCTTCAAGTATAAATGCTCACCACATGTGTTCGAATTTTACACAATATAGCTTATCCTGATTTGATATATAGTCTAAGATATACAGGGTGTTTCCTCCATGATGGGCCATAGTGCGGGAGGTGTCTGGACCACCATGGAGGAAACACCCTATATGTATACGGGTGATTTTTTAATCTGGAATTTTTAAATGTTTGAAAAAAATCATTAGTGCTAAAATCCCCATGCGCATTTCCTACGTGGGTGGTGCGGCGGGTAACTTTTAAATCTTAAATATAACCGTCATTTCTTCGATTCATGATAGATGGCGTTGCAATCGTCGAAATTTAATTTTTCCGATTTCTTCAATTGAGAACCAATACATTCAATACTCTGCAATACATTTGCAATAAAAAATACCGCTGTTTTGTTCTAAACACTTCAAATTTTTGTTGAACAGCATTAGTTTATTTTTACCTTTAGTAGTAGATTTCTGTGCCCTTCGGGTTGCTTGATAAACGTGACTCCCCTCTTCTCTCACTTATCGGAGTGCTTGAATTACGTGAGGTTCCTGGCTTTTCATCTATCGGAGTGCTTGGTTTACGCGAGTCTTCGCGCCTCTCACGTCTCAATTAATGTGCTCACAAGATGCATATTTTGCTCTGGATATCAAACTTGTACACTTTTTCTTTACATAAAAATATTAATATCTTTTGAAGCAGATAATGGAATAATTCTATTTATGATTTAAAGGGCTGATAAGGGGTTCACATTTGAGTGAAAAAAAATTGTCCATGATGCAAAAATTTCACGGGACCAGGGATAAGACAACAAATTTGTATGCAATTTTTTTCAAGAATTCAACTTTAAGGCTCGATAACTGAAATATTTGATCTAACATGTTGGATATGCGTTATAAACGATGAGAGGCTTTCTTTGAAACAAGTTTGATGCTGCGATATTCTTGAAAGAATTTGTGAGCATTTAAGCGACTAAATTTCCTTTGTAAAACCAAAAAATTTCAAACGTAAATTTGAGGGGGAAGAGGATTTTAGGAGAGGGAGTCTAGAGCAAAAATTTATCAGGATATTCCAAGAAATTTATTGGAATAATCCATCATACTTAATTAACCGAACATCCTGTATATGTAAGTGATAGTAAAGTTAAAGAAACGCCTTTGGGTGATTTTGGTCTTTACATGTAATGAATCACTCCTGAACCAGCAGGGTCTTGCTCGTCTCCGGAACACGCGCAGAACTGAACAATACAGGCATTGCCGGTTAAAGCTCACGGCTTGGGATGAGTAGTTGTCCAGCTCTCAGTAATTGTCTATCCTGTGCTTTTCCTTCTACGAAGATAGATTTTCCTTGTTCTTTTTACTGAGCTTCTTTTCAATGCAAAACATTCATAGAATACACATCTCACGCAATGTGCCGAGCATCTGTGATGTGGTTTTTTCTTGTTTTTTTTTCATTTAATTTTAATTTTTCGATTTAGTCTGTTAAGTATCACAGGGCGCGTTTAGGCGGAGACCAAACCAGTTTGGAAAAATTGGTAGCGTTTGGTCACAACCATTCCGGTATGGTTTGTAATTATGCAGAGGAAAAATCGGTAATTTTGACCGGTTTGGTCTCCGCCTAAACGCGCCCACAGAGTCGTTACATGATCTTGTTTGTACTATGGAAGTCCTAACCAACGAAGAAAAGACCAGGTGTTTGGCACGTCAACTTGGCATGAAGCCAAACACAATTTTACGGTGCGTTATTGGAACTTTAAATGTTAGATTCTATAAAATATCTCGAAACACATGTTATAGTTCCATTAATGATACATATAAAGTTTAATACACGGAGTCATAGGTTTCCGACAGTTTTTCTTCGGTGAGACTCCTTATAAGGTCGTGTTCTTTTCGAGTAAGCCAGAAAAGAGCATCTATACCTAGCAATCATAAAACTTGTTGTGTATCGCCAAGACGTGTGCATCCTAACGAAAAAGAGCATTAGAGCGTCGATAATTACCGATGAAGGATGTACAGTGGATGAACAGTGGTTCTGTGCAGTGTTCTGCCGAACAGGAGATTACGAATTGAATTGATTTGTAGGGTAAATAGAAGTAGAAAAAGTTTTGAAAGTATAGAGAAAATAATCAAGGTGATGTGACTTTAATTCATACGAAACACAAAACCTCTCAAAAACCTCTCGAAAGTTATCAAGCTCTATTTTAACATTTCGCAAGGTTTCACATCATGACAATTTGATTATTTTCTTTTCTACCTCTATGAACCCCACAAATCAAATTCAATTCGCAATCCCGTGTGCTCTGCAGAGCACTGCATGGAACCAAAAGAACACAGCTATAATGTCATGTACACTGGGCATAGTGGACAAACACTTCCAATAGTTTAAGAGTCAGCATATTTCGGGGTTAAACTATTATTTTCGCAAACTTGAGGTATTAAACAGTTTTTAGACTGTGAGCTAACAGCCGAATTTGCGCAATTTTCCAAAATTGGAATCAGGAAACTAACCCAAAAATTGTAAGAAGTACCTTAAAATTTTTTAACACCTCAAATTTATGGAAATATAAATTTAGTGGGACCAAAAAATTTACTGTTAGTCACACGGAGTGTTTTCAGTTTGCTCATCACCAATTCATATTTGAACTTAACATCAGCGGTATATGTACATACATATATATTATGCGGATGTGGGACAATTTGTTATCTACTATTTACTTCTTGCAGGCCGCATGAGTTTGCAGAAAACATTCACCGAAGCCATAATTTTTATTATTTTCCCTAACCCACTATTTCCTCACTTTCTTTGTTAAAGCTACTATGCAATTCTCGTCAATCAATTGCATATAATGGCTATAAAAGAATTATTTACGTACATAAGTATAATGTTTCGCAATTACATTTCCTCCTCAAAATATTACAACACTCATATTTGTTGAAGCTGCACGTCAACCATCAAATATCGAATAATAATCAGTACATACTTTTTATTTTTTTTATTTTAGAAAGATCAAGAGAAGTTATCAATTATCCCCTGCAAAATAAACTGTAGATAACAAGTAGAATTCATATAGAATATTTAACCTGACCCCACTGATAGAGGCAGTTGCCGACATCAGCTATTGTGAGCAGAGAAACAGTTCGTTGGTAGTTGCTGAACCCATCACATATTATTCGACCCAAGAAGAAATGGCGTCTCAAAAATTAGGTGAGAATTCTTAATTTACAGCTTAATTTCATCAATGAATTAATGTGAGCGTACAAATTTAGCTCTGTTGAGTGTTTCGGACAAGACTGGTCTAGTAGATTTTGCCAAAAGCTTAACAGGTCTAGGTTTCAAATTAGTAGCTAGTGGAGGTACAGCGAAATCTCTTCGCGAAGTCGGGCTAATTGTCAAAGATGTCTCAGAAATCACAGGAGCTCCTGAAATGTTGGGTGGTCGTGTTAAAACCCTACATCCAGCTGTACATGCCGGAATTCTTTGCAGGTTTGTATATATTTTTTTACAAAAAATATTTAAATCTTTTTCTTATCTACGTATGTAGGTCAACAGGAAACGATCTCACCGATATGAAAAAACAAAATTATGATCTTATTCAGATTGTTGTTTGTAACTTATACCCATTCGTTAAGACTGTGTCTAATCCAAATGTTAAAATTTCTGATGCAGTGGAAAATATTGACATCGGTGGAGTAACTCTTTTAAGAGCTGCTGCAAAGAACCATGAACGAGTAACAGTTGTTTGTGATTGCAATGACTATTCTAATGTTATTGCGGAATTCACACAGTTGGGCGATACACAAAAGTCTACTAGGTAATGATATTCAAAGCACTGTATTGTCTGTATTAACTTTCATACTTACTTAGACAAGTATTAGCGCTAAAAGCATTTACACATACTGCGAAGTATGATGACGCCATTTCCGATTATTTTCGGAAGCAATATTCTTCAGGGGAGAGTCAGCTTACTCTTCGTTATGGTATGAATCCTCATCAAAAACCAGCCCAGATTTTTACTACGCTTGAAAAATTGCCTATACATGTTCTTAACAGTTCACCAGGTGAGAGATTGCATAAATTTCCTTACAATGTCAACTTTTTATGAGAAAAAATTCAGATTTTTTATATGTATACCTTACCTAATATTTTATATAGCAACTTGGAGTTTTCACATCATGACTCTCTTATTTTAGGGTTTATTAATTTGTGTGATGCCTTGAATGGATGGCAATTGGTAAAAGAACTAAGGCAAGCATTAAATTTACCTGCAGCCACAAGTTTTAAACATGTCTCCCCAGCGGGAGCTGCTGTTGGAAATCCATTAACTAAAGAACAGGCCAAACTGTGCATGGTTGATGATTTACTTGATAGTCTAACACCCCTGGCAACTGCATATGCTCGAGCCCGAGGGGCAGATCGAATGTCCTCGTTTGGAGACTTTGTTGCTCTTTCGGACACTTGTGATTTAGTTACAGCTAAAATTATAGCAAGGGAGGTTTCCGATGGAATAATTGCTCCAGGCTATACATCAGAAGCACTTGAAGTTCTTAAAAAGAAGAAAGGTGGAAATTACTGCATCATACAGGTATTATCTCTTTATAAAAAAAAAAACACGTTGGATGAAATAATTCTTCATAGATTGATCCAAATTACGAGCCAGATATGCTGGAAAGGAAAACTTTGTTTGGTTTAACAATGGAGCAAAAACGTAACGATGCTGCAATCGAAAAGAATCTGTTCAAAAATATCGTTTCAAGGAATAAGACTCTTCCAGAAAGTGCTATTCGTGATTTAATTATTGCAACTATTGCCCTAAAATATACTCAAAGCAATTCAGTTTGTTATGCTCGTGACGGACAAGTTGTTGGCATTGGTGCTGGTCAACAGTCTAGAATTCATTGCACAAGATTAGCCGGTGAAAAAGTCGACAACTGGTGGTTGCGTCAACACCCAAGAGTAGTCTCAATGCGGTTTAATGCTGGAGTGAAACGGGCTGAAATCTCAAATGCCATAGATAACTATGTAAATGGAACAGTGGGCAAGGATATGCTCACATCTCAATTTGAAGCATTGTAAGCGATATAAAAATTTTTAAGTTATTCCTCGCATTTAATAATATAA
This sequence comes from Dioctria linearis, assembly GCA_963930735.1. Classification (NCBI taxonomy): domain Eukaryota; kingdom Metazoa; phylum Arthropoda; class Insecta; order Diptera; family Asilidae; genus Dioctria; species Dioctria linearis. The sequence continues at coordinate 211,413,232 of OZ005741.1, read as the reverse complement.
TTTTGTAGGTTTGAGGAAGTTCCACCGCAATTGACCGAAAAGGAAAAAATAGAATGGTTAAAGAAACTTTCAAATGTTTGCTTGGGCTCCGATGCATTTTTCCCCTTCCGAGATAACGTTGATCGTGCAAGACTGGTAACTTTGATTACAAAAATGAGTTAAATAGTGAAATTTCGAAAAAAAATTTGTTTACTTCTCAGAGTGGCGTTTCTTATATCGCAAGTCCAGCTGGATCAACAAATGATGCAGAAGTTATATCAGCATGCGATCAACATGGTATTGTGTTAGTGCACACAAATTTGCGGCTCTTCCACCATTAGGAGGCATAATAAGTTTTTTGTAAAAGACCTTCATTACTGCGAAATAGATGTATGATCTGTGTATTTTATTGTTCTCCAGAAAAAACATCTACATATATATATATATTTTTGTATAAATAAATATTTTCAATTGATATGAATCAAAGTTTTTATATTAATTAGACTGTAATTTATCCACTCTCTCTTTATTTAAATGTTAGATGTTTTATTAACAAAAGTAAAACGTTATAGTAAGATTTTCTTAGTTCAGCACGCGCTCTTAAAACTCTGTTTACATTAGTCCATTTATCTTGTTTTGATCTGTCAAGTGTTAAGTGTGGTGTGCAATCGTATTTTGCAAATATGTGTTTTTAAGTGTTTTTAGTTATTATCTGGTACTCTTTTAGTGGCTTTAGTTTGTCTAGTTTGTTTATTGTCTGCGTTAAAGCGTTCCACACCTCCTGCGTTAAGCTCGAGTAGGCTGCCTTAAATCTGTTAAAAAAGACTTGCAATTTATTGTGGGTCTGCGATTCTTGTGGGCGAGCCCCAGCCCATACTTTTTTTGATACGCTCGCGTTGTACAAGAGTGACCTGGACAACCTTAAGAGCATGGTGGTTGGCCTATCGGAAAAGGTTAACCTTAATGCTCAGTTAATTGAGCAAAAAAGGCTTGACTGCACAATTTCAACTGTCGTTGACTGCCGTCAACAATCGAATCCTGTTCCAAAGAAAACAAAAAAAACTTCTAAAAACATGAGGTTCTGTCGACTGAAAGATTGAGCCCGCAAAATCCGACAATCCCTGTTAGTCGGTAGCGCAGTGAGCCAATGCGGAGATAATACCGCTCTAGCTTTTGCTTCTAAATCCACAGTACCGAATATTATTACTTCTGTGTCCACATTAGGGAATGGTACCTCTTTGAGAACAATACCAAAACCTTCGAGTGTTTTTGTCACTCGGTTCTCGCCTGAAACGCTATGTGATGACATACTGAGTACCTAAAATCCAAAAACATTGCAACAGAGAGTATTTCCTGTCGTAAAATTAGTAAATCCTCGAAACCGGTTTCATCCTTTGTCTTAACTGTTTCAGCAGATGTGCAGGATAAATTATTAGATCCCTTATTCTGGCCGTCCGGAGCTTTTACTAAATTATTTGTACCTTCTGGGCGACAACCTAGGAATACAGTTAAAATAAGCAACGTTACTCCAAAAAACTGAAGCCGCTTTCCCTTTACTATCAAAATGTAAGGGGGATTCGAACAAAAACTGCACATATCTTCAAATCCTCTGTTGCAACTTGTTTTGATATCGTTGCTTTCACTGAAACTTGGTTGCATCATGGCTTTCGTGATGCCGAAATCTTAGACAATTCTTACCAGACTTTTAGAAAAGATAGACATACAGATTCTGAGGCTCGCGGTGGTGGCGTACTCCTCGCATGCAAAAACCATTTTAATTGCAGCCAAATTGACGTTCCCAGTTTTTCCAACACTCTTGACATTGAACTCATTGTTCTTAAGTTGTCTCTCTTAAAATACGACTTATACATATTATGTTGCTATATTCCTCCAGACTCCATAAACAGCGTTGATGACAAAGGTCAAAATATTTACGACCTACTCACTTCAACATCTAATTTTATTCACGGCAAGATTCAACCTCTTGACGAACTACTACTTATTGGTGATTTCAACTTACCCAATATACAATGGGTACTTAATGAAGATGACGATGACTATCTTCCTCTTAATATCCTGTCTACAAAGGAATCACTATTCTTGGACAATATGTAAAGAATGACATGGGTAGGCAATTAGACCTGGTTTTCTCTACTGACGCGGGTAACTCTTTAGTCGAACCTAGCCCAGTTATAATGTCTACTCTTGACAAATATCCCCCCCTCTACTAATTTCATATTGTTATGAAACTGAAAACATTACTATTACTGAACAAACACAATACTTCTTCAATTTTAGAAAGGCTAACTTTTCGGAACTTTCCAGTAAACTTATGTCTATTGATTTCAACACATTACTATCCAGCACCAGTGTTGACGAAGACGTTTCTAAATTTTACATAATTGTTTTCGATTTATTTTCCTCTCACGTTCCTCGCGAGCGACAGCGGTCCTCTAAAACATCTCCGCCATGGTTTAATAAAGAACTTAAACATCTCAAAAATAAAAAGAATAAATTGTGGAAAAGTTACATGAGGGACAAAGACTTAATAAGTCACAACAATTTCCTCACATCCTATAATGAGTTCAAAGAACTTTCCTCTACACTTTATGATGAGTATATTCAAAGCATGCGCGCGAAATTATTTCGTGACCCACGTATCTTTTTTAAGTTTATCAATATGAAGAAAAAAACAGACAACTACCCCAATACCATGAGGTACAAAAATTCTGCTAGTAATGATTCATCTGAAATTTGCAATATGTTTGCTTCATTTTTTTACAATGCATTTTCTTCATCAAATTTCCTTCCTCGAAATGACAACTTTAGTCATATTAACGATTCTCATAATGTTTCATTCACTATTTATACTGAATTTAGTAAAGCGTTCGAAAAGTTATCTCACTCCGTGATACTCTTTAAAATGGAAAAGTATGGGTTTCACCCAACATTTATAAAACGGACGGAGTCTTATTTGAATAACAGAGCACATCAAATATTATTCCGTCATTCTATCTCTAGAGTCCTGAAAGCTTCGTCCGGAGTACCTCAAGGGAGTCACTTGGGCCCGTTGTTTTTTATTCTATCTATTGACGACATTGTCTCTGTTGTGAGGCACTGCAAAGTATTGATTTATGCTGACGATATTAAACTTTTCGCTCAGATTAAATCTGTTAACGATTGTGAACTGATACAGGATGAACTTCACAAGATTTACGTTTGGTGCAAAAACAATAATTTGGCTCTCAATATCGACAAATGTGAGGTTATGACTTTCCACATGAATCAGAAACCGATCACTTATGATTATGTGTTCTCGGATTCAACGATTCACCGTCGCGAGTCGAGTCTGTTCAGCGGAACTTCCTGCGCTTCGCTCTTAGGCACCTGCCCTGGAATAATTCATTGATTCTTCCACCTTATGAGGATCGCTTGAAGCTTTTGAATATGCATCCCTTGAAAAACGTCGCATGGCTGCCGATGTAACTTTTGTGCATCAACTCTTAAACGCGAATATTGATTCTCCCCTACTACTTAGCAAAATCTCTTTCCGTGATAGTGGGCACAATCTGAGAAGGTTACCTCTGTTGCATGTTAACTCCGCAAGATCCAACTTTAGTATGTATGAACCCATCAATCGCATGTGTATTGTTGTTAATATTAAGGCTGAGCATTTTGACGTTGGCATAGCCAAGCATGTTTTAAAAAAACGTCTATTTAATACTTAATTTTCTGTTTCCATGTCGCATTGCATGTCATCTCATTCGGTGTTTGGGCTATGTTTAGTTTAACATACTAATACTAACACCGACTAAGTGATGAAACGCATGTATTGTTGACCGTTTATTTTATTAAACGTGTCCATGCAGCGAGCTTGTGTTAAGCTGGTTCTGATAGTCAATAATCTTCAAAGCTTTAAAAATCTTAAAGCAGCAAAGAAATGATGTTCTAAAGGTTAGTATCTGAATTATGTAATACAGTTCATACAGGCGTCTAAGAACCGGCCATGTGATTTTGAAAAGCCCTATATTTTACAGAAGTAATGCCTTGGGTATATTCAAGATATCGGTATTTGTTGAATTAATTAAGTTCATTAACTACGTGCACTACGGTAAAACCAGATTTTTTAAATATAGTTATTGCTGCAGTATTGATATTCCTAGATAGAATTGAACATCTGGGAAAAAACAACTAGTGCCATACATCTCCTCGTGATTGGGATTAATATGTGGCTAAAAAACTTTGAAATGAATGTGCCCAAATATTCTAGGCTGAAACAAAGGCGTCTAAAAATCCTTAAGACATCTGAAAACGTAGAAAGGGTTTTCCGGTGTGTAATGGAAATCTACAAGCTAAATGGGAGTCGAAAGGTTGGATGATCTTTTGTTATTATTTTGAAAGATTAAGAACTATTATGCGGTAATGACGATAGATTAGGAAAATAATAATATATGAAATAGGAATTTTGAAATATTGAAAACGATTTTCTTTTCGAATAAAATGATTGAAATGAATCAAGGCATATGGAAATGAGGAATACGTAGTGCTTTTGCCCAATTGCCCTTGCCTAGGTCATTGTGTTCTTGGCTACAGCAAAGATAGATATTTTTGGATCTGCGCTCTTATAAACTAGGCTACGATCAACCTCGACGGTCGTCTATTTAAGTGAGAGTGATAAAAATATAAATAAGCTTGTTGAATGACATAAAAATAATATTGCTGGAATTGAAAATAAGGTATCTAATCGCCTTGCTATAGTCTTTGGATGTTTTTTTGTTGCATGAATCATTTAAGAGTTTAAGAGAGTTATATACCTAAGTGTAGCTCATAACTTCAGAATTTCAACTTTAACTTTCTTAGCAAACATGTTAATTTGCTTTGATTTAGTAAAAAAGTTGTTGAAAGTTGAAACATAGGAGATATCGGGTGACAGCAAATTGTGTAAGGTACTTGAGGCAAATAAGGCCTACCTTATTGAAAATGATCATTTTATCAGCAAGTATATTTTAATATAATAAAAGACGCTATAAATAATAAACTTTGATTTATTAAAAAAAAAAAAAAACAAAAAAATTAACAGTATCCTTCAAAATAAAAATTTGACATAAAGTATAACAAGTATTTTAGGCCTTATTAAACGGTTGTAGTTTAATGAAGCCTCTAAGTTATAACTGTAAATGTTTTTTGGATAGCAGCTTATCTTATCAGTCGTTGATGTCTCTATTAGTATTTAACCACAACCGCTGGGGCATGTAAATCTTTCTTCTTCTTCTTCTTCTAATATTGGTTTTGTTCCAGAACTAGGGGCACGACTAGCGAGCTGCCATGTCTGGCCAAGTATTGATTGCCATGTCCGGCTAAATGTTGTATGTATTATATATGTGGTTGTGTTATTTTAAAGTTGATTTGTTATATAGTTGTATTTTGTTTTATAGTTGTTAACTTGTATATGCACTTGATTATTATTTATGACTGTATTTGTTTTGTTTTTATGTTATGTATAGGTCGACGGAACACAAGTAAGTTTCATGAGATTGAAACTACCGTTACCGACGTCACGCTTCTTTTACTATTCCAGTTGATAAGATCAACCGGTGAGTAAAATGACGAACACTACACCATAAAAACACCAAAAATGTATCCGAGAGATTGCAAATCTGATGATGCATTGAGGGCATCACCAGGGAGAAAGAATCTCACGGAAAACCCCTAATCTGGTCGAAGCGTCGAAGCGAGCGAATTAGATGAAACGTCCGACCGCGTTGAGGTGCAACTTGGAACTGGCATGTAAATCTGTTTCTATCACTTTTAATAAGAGCAGTACACTCTTCATGATAACACATCAAATTCTATACACAGTGTCTAATGTCAGCTCTCATTAGTCACCTGGTACTAAAAAAACTTTTATATTTTTAAACAACAATTAAGCACTTAGCCAAATAGGCAGAGTTTTGTATTTGGAAAACTTGAAACGTACATAGTAACCAAAACAATAGCTCAAATCAAAATACCTTTCATAGCAATAATAAATACGAGTTCAGAAATCGACTAAGTTTCGCAACCCGTTCTTGGTGTTGCCATATAAGTATTTTGCTTTCACTATACATTTGGACACTGCCTGAGAACGCGTCAACGTGGAGAGCGGAAATTTGGTACATGGTGTTTTCATAGAAAGGTACATAAAATTTCATAAAAGGAGGGCTAGTATTAAATATAAAAACTGCAAAAAACAATTTAATCAAGAAAATACAAACAATTTTTTTACTCTACTTTGTGTTCCAGCATCACTTACATAATAATTGCATCCATAATTTGGACTCGACTCAGCTCATCAGGTGCAGTAGGGTTGGTCAAGTCAATTCAATTCCAACTTGATCTGCGTATTATTAAATGGAGTCGCACTCTGCGTGGTAATTTTCTTGGTTTATTTATTTTATAAACCGATATCTTTAAAATAATATTTCTTTAGTTTTCCTATTATACACTCATAATGAACTAGTTGCTCTATATAAGAATTTAAAAACAATAAACGTAATGCCCCATTATTTACTGGGTTCTATTACCGAATACGATACGAACAAAGTGAATTCGGTAAGGGACTTAATTCTTTATAAAATAAGTACATACAGCCATTCCACACGAAAATGATCAAAAAGTGCTTGTTTTGAACCCGATCATCTCCAATTTGGAAGAAACTTTCAAAGTTACCAAAATAGTTCCCTCATATTTTTTGTTTGTTTCCCCTATCACGCCCCATTCCCCTACTAGAGGGGTTAGAAATTGCGCGATATCACGATGAAACATCATTTTGAAAAATCATATCTCGAGAACGGAGAAACCGATTTTTCTAATTCTAATGCCAAATGAAGGTTAATGCCTTATATTTTTTATAAGAAAATATAGCAGCACCAAACGAAATTATAGGTCTGTTCACGTACTTGTCGGGTGTTTTCGCTCTTGCGCTTTTATGTGTGAAAATGTGCAGGAGTGGAAGCTATCAAATTTGGAAAGTACATGAACAGCTTTTGTGTGTTCTTGGGCAGAAAGCGAAAGTGACAACTAGAAACTGTCAAGCTAACTTAATTTGAAAATAAAATGCCAAACATAACATATTTATTCATTTTACTAACTATTTTGTAGATTTTTATACGACCTGGGCAAACAGTGCACATCTTTTGCAAATTCTGCCGCCTTTTCCTTTGACAATTTAAACTTCTGACAATTCTCGATTTCAAATTTTAATGTGTTTGACAGTTTTTACACACTTACCCCGAGTTTTTTCTTGGGTGGATTTGGGCTAAAACTTTATTGAAGAAGTGTGACGTCTACATATTTTCCCCAATTTTCTGAGTACGTGAACAGAGTTTGGTTGCTTTTGGGTGAAAATGTTATAATGCATTCACACAAATTCGAGTACGTGAGCAGACCTTATGTTTTGCTTGTAATAGTTTTTTTTTTTTGTAATAGTATTATTCAGTAGTGTCGACCTCTAGTATTTTTTTTTCTATTTTTATTTTGAAGATGGATATTTTATCTATCTACGTACATCTATGTATAAAAAATTGCGATGGCGTTCAGCTTCGTTTTCGAGATATGAATTTTTTAAGTCACCATATATACCCAAGGTAAAGTAATATAGGAGCAGTGCGCTGAGAGAATGTACAATTTTTTCTTTCAATTGCCGAATAATCCTTGTCTGCTTCAACTTCTTCAGTTACATTCTAATGAACTTCGAATATCCTTTATTGCATACATCAGTACTTTTTGATGTAGCGTAACTTCCATTCTTAAGTTTGTTTCTAGCCACTGGAATTACGGTTCTGTTCTAAGTCAGGCTGAACAAATTCCTCGGAATTTCCCGCGGACGTACTTGTAGAGTTAGGTCACCAAACCTAAAGCCAGGTAAGCTCAAAGCCCCCCTCTTGACGCTTAGATGGCCCTGCAACTTCTTGAAGAATGGGTTGGCTGCATAGCACTATAGATTTTTTTTGTATATTTTAAGATAGCAAATATAACATACTTTTTACCTAACCTCAATACCGTATTTAGAGTTTTCCCGCTATTAACTAAATTGGCATTAAAATCTGAAATGTATCACTGCTATTTTTGCATCGTTTGCAAGCATTACACTTTCACTTCATTGTGCTGTTTTTTTTTCATTCAACACTATTTTTACCACTACACGTTTTTAACCACATGCGTACCTCTTTAGTTTTTCTTTTAGAAAATGAGATAAACGATAAGTTTCACGATTATTTTTTAGACTAGTTGATTTTAAAAATAATTTCCTTTAAATTGTTACGAATAAAGTACTTCGATCGCTTTACTTATCTATTTCGCAGCTATTCTTACTCGTTTAGGTAATTTCGAATTACTGAATTGCTCGATTAATCAATCGGTACCGAAGGTAATCGATTTCGTGTGGAATGGCTTCATATACTGAAATCAGAGCTGGGCAAGTACTAAAGAAAATGTACTTAAGTACAAGTATCGAAGGCCTGAGAACTTCAGCGTAAGTACAAGTACCATATGTATGAAAAGTACTTGTAACTAAGTACTAAGTCTATAAAAAATACTGAGTACTTTTTGAAGTACTTTTTTAGAACCTTTGTAGGTTGGCAGTAATATAATGAAGTTTATAGAGTTCAGTTAATAGATATTAATAAATAAATACCTTTTGAAAACTATAATATGTATATTAACGATTGGCTACTATTTATAGTTTTTTATGGTTTTAAGTTTGTTAATTAAAACTAATATTAATGATACGTTTTTTGGTTAATTAAGTTAAGATTATGAAATTTCGATTTTAAAGATTTTCAACTGGAGTGTAGTAGTTATACGTGCGTACAATGATTCAAAGAAGTGAAGAGTTCTTCATTCAGTAGTAGGCCATCTGGTATTATTTTCAAAAATGCACGATATTTAATGAAAATTGAGTAACTTCTTTGAATTAGATTCTTATTCTTCTTCTTCAACTCTGCTGAATGGAGAAAATTCATCTATTTCTTGGCAAATTCAATGATTGAACCTACTATTTTAGGTGAACTGCGTATCTTCTTTATCATCATTTTCAAAATGAGGATACTTAACTGAGCCACTCAATATCGATAGTGGATGTTGATGATGAACACATTAAATCTTTAAATTATAAAAAAAAAAAACAACTGCAGCAACATAACTAAGGATATGAAAAACAATTAAATAGTTGTAAAAAAAATTTTAATTCTAAAATATTGTTTTGAGTTTTAAAATTTCTAGCAGTCTGCTACAATTATCTTCAGACTAAGCTCTTATTTTTCAAAAAAATTCGCCTACAATTAAATATAAATATGAAATAAGTCAGCAGAAATAAGATAACAGATGATAGGACTAGAGCCACCACAGTAGTTTGTTCCATGTTTGTCGAATTTAAAATGTGATTTTCAGGCAGAAGTAAGAAATCGACTAGCACTTGTGTACCGTTGGGTGGAGGGCATGGCTGCTGAACAATTATTTCTTGATGTTGTACCTTGGATAAATAAAAATTTTGCAATAAGTATCTTAATTAAACTCAAGGCTAGATAATTCATTTTTAATTACTCACTTGTTTGTTTCGGCACAATTGAAGGCCCGCAGAATTTGCTAACGTCTCTGGGCTATATTCATCTTTTACTATTACTGGCAGTAACCATTTTTCAGGTGAAATAAGCTGTGACCATGACCAATATTTTGATAAACTTCGAGGATGGACGGAATAACCCCCTACTGCCGTGAGTCCAAGTATAATTAATCCCGCGAATAAAGTTGACGATACTTTTGTTGGCATTAAATTAACACAGAATATTATAAGCGTTTGTATCGTCGTCAGAAAGAGAAGCATGTAACCTTAAAAACAATGTGGGTAATCCAAAAAAATTGTTTTGAAAAAAAAAAAAAATAAAATATAACTCAAACCTACCCATATATAAATAAATTCCAGTATCACTGCTACTAGTGTAAGAGTAGAGTCCAGCCATGCTGTGAGCAGGGAGCAAGTAAGCTAACCATATACATAAACTGGGAAAAAACCCAAAAAGGCACTAAAATTTAAATATTATGGTATCATTTTCATAGCACCCATAAGTATTTCCTTTTCCGTGTAAATACCTGAATAATAATATAGAGACTCCTTGAGTATAACCCCAAACGGATGTCACGTTCTGCATGTTTACGATCTTCATGCGTATCACGAATCGTTAGCATTAGCAAAGGCCAAAAAGCGACTGCAATTATGCAGTGATGATATCCCAATCGATCATTGTAAGTTAATTGTGGATCAGAGGTTGATACATCCCAAAAAATACATCCTATGAAGAGTGATAGAACTGCTGCTGCTATAAGTTTGCTTATCCAAGCCAATAATGATCCAGGCTGCTTGTAAGATATAAAACGTTTTATAAGAGCTTTTGTTTGGCCAAAAAATCCTGCCCTTTTCGTGAATGCGGGTAAACTAGCAGGTGGAGCAGCTAGAGGTGGTTCTGAATTCATTTGATCCCAGGAGTTCGCTAAGGATTCAATGCGAGCAGATGATTCCAGCATAGCAGCAGCGGACAGATCGTCCAATGTTACAAGGTCAACTGTAAAAAAAAAATAGTAGTTATGTGAAGAAACTTGTAGTCTTCTAGAGAATTTGGTATACTTACGATAGTAATCAGCAGGATTTTTGAATGGAGGACACGGATAGCCTAAGGCTCCCATATGGCGCGGTAAATCAGATCGACTACCAGAAAAAACTGTTCTTCCTCCTGATAGTAATAATACACAGGAACACATCGATAATATCTCAAACGTTGGAGGCTGTAGAGTCATAATAACTATGCGGCCTCCACTGCACCATTGTCTTAAATACTCTACTAAAAAGAATGTGTCAAAAATATCCATGTTACTTGTTACTTGATCTAGGATCAAAATTGAGGCTTGTGTTAAGAGTTGACAGGCTACGCTAAGTCGTTGCTTTTCAGAATGGGTTAATCTCGAGACATTTGCTGCTCTAACAGTAGTTAGACCAAGATCCTCAATTAACATATCGATCTAGAAAAATTCAGATTTGTAAATTATTTTAGTAAATCGTCGAAATAACATCACACACTCGCTCCTTTAGGTCACTCTTATCAATTGGTCCACGAAGAGCAGCATGAAAGCTTAGAGTACTTTGAACATTCATTCTTGGATCCAATGAAGAGCTATTGAGAGCGGGCACATAACCACATAGTTCTCGAAGGCCTTTCTTATTAATTTGTTGTCCATTAACTAAAATTTCTCCTGATAGTCTGTTTTTTATTCCTGCTAAACATTCAGTTAAGGCAGTTCCTTCTTTTTGAGTAGTTGCCATAATTGCAAATAAGTCGCCGGCTTTCGCTTGTAAGGAAACCCCCCGCAACGTTGGCGTAATGTCCAAGCAATGAACTTGTATATTTGGATATACAAGTCCGATATTCGATTGCTTTCGATTCATCATCGACATATCTGTGCGGCCTCGTGAACTTTCATATATTCGTGACTCATAATCATACCCAAACTCTGCACCCAAGAGATCTGCTTCACTGTGAGACCGGTTCCCATAATGCTTTCCATTTGGAATGTAATGAGTATTTATGTGGGTACCTATTAAAAGACAAACAGTTAAGATTTAAATTAATATTTTAATATGATGGTAAGCTGTTTTTTTCTAAAATAAGACAATAAAAGAAAATGTTTTACGAATTCCCCAATAACCGGACGCCCTGTCAAGATCATTAAGTAATTTTGAGGACAGTACAGGCCTTTTATTGTTCTAAGACTACGCAATTTAAGTAATTAACTCTCCTTACCAGCTATACTTGCTCTACTGTTTGCTTGTCGCAAAGCTGCAAGAGGTATATTTCCTTGATTTCTAGAATCAGGCCGAGAGTTTGGCACGCCTCCAATAGCACGAAAATCTGACTCACTTCTGAATTTCCTGTCCAAGGAAAATGATTAATATCAAAGCTCCCTGATCTGAAATACACACAACGATACCTTAGATTTGGTGGTACTCTACTTCTTGTAGTTTCATTGTCACTGCTGTCATAGCCAGATGAGCCAGCTCCTGGGCCACTACTATCTCGAAAAGCTCTATTAACTCGCCCCCTGCCAGGTCCCGGCCCAGGACGATGTGAGCGCTGTGAGCCAGCATTTGGTGGAAAGACTCTGGGAAGGCCAAACTTAAGATATGTGTACATATTGGATCCAAGCGGGGATCTATTGAATTTAATTTGTTTATCGCAAAAAAAGCTTGTAATTTAGGCTTACTTAGGTCCATAGCGGGGATGATTTAGTATTGATTGCACAGTTGTGTCACGCAGTTGAAAATTTCCATATGGCAACGGTGATTTGTCAGAAGAGCCAAGTGCTGAATCTGTGAAGTCCGAATTGAGGTTTTGTCTGAAATATTCGAAAATATATATTCTTATGTACGTATGCTGGCAAAGGTTTCGAATTGGGTGTTTCGCTGATAATAATGGTAGTTACATATAACGGTACATACTTTGGATGACCACTACAACAAATATCTTGTTATTTTTATTTTTTGGGAAATAAAATATTTAGGTCAATATGGAGGCTTGAAAATTTCTTGAAATAGATGTCGGTATTTCCCAATTATTTAAATAACGATTTTAATGTCTTCTCGGAAATTCGAGAAACAATTGTTGACAACAACTTTTTAGTAATACATAATTCGATATTTTGACTTTGTCCGCCACTACTAGTCCTCTTTTAGAAGTCTTTACTAAAAGTTAAAGCAACATATCCTCTTGTGTTTTAAAAGAAGAAAAAACCATCATCATCATCATCATAGAAGACTATGTTCGAAGAATATATTAATTTTATTTATACGAAATATAAATTAGGAATGAATGTTCTTTACACAAAATGAGTAGGAAGGAATGGTTGTTTAACTTTTAATTATATAAATTTCTGTTCCCAAATATATACATAGTAAAACACGAAATTTTTGTATGACAACCCTGTATTTGCAATTGCACCACGACGCCTTCTCAGGCAGCTATCAAGTAAATAGTGAAAACCGAATGTTTTGTATGGCAAAGCCAAGAAGTGGTAACCCGATTCAGTCGATTTTTGAAATTTTATTTACCATTGCTATGAAATACTACCAAAATACCACCGAAATACGTACCAAATTTTTTGTATGGCAACGTTACGAAGGAGTTGCCAGATTGGTCCAATTTTCGAACTTACTTTACATTTTCTTTAAAAAAGGCTCGTGTACAAAATTTCAGTTCTCTACGTCGGCGCTGGAGGCATTGTCCAAATATATAGTGAAAACCTACAGTTTTGTATGGTAAAAACAAAAAGGGTCGCCTGATTTGGCCCATTTTGAACTTGTATTTACAATTTTCATGAAAACGCCGTGTATAAAACTTGAGCTCTCCACCTCGACGCGTTGTCATACAGTTTCCAAATATATAGTGAAAAACCAAAGTTTTGTATGGTAACATCAAAAAGGGAACGCCCGATTAAGACCATTTTTGTAATTTTATTTACTATTGCCATTAAAACACCATGTACCAAACTTTAGTTCCCCACGTCGCCCCAGTGGCCAAATATATAGTGAAAAACGAAATTTGTGTAAGGCAACCATACTAAGGAGTTGCCCGATTTGTGTCATTTTTGAACTTAAATTTACATTATTTTTTAAAACGCCGTGTATAAAATTTGAGCTTACCATGGTGACGCGTTCCAAATATATAATGAAAAACTAAAGTTTTGTATGGCAACATAAAGAAGGTGTTGCCCGATTTAGTCCATTTTTTAAATTTTATTTACTATTGCTATGAAAACATCACATAACTAATTTCAGCTCTCTAAGTGTAATCGTTGTCAGGCAGTATCCATATATATACTGCGTGGCAACCCTACGAAGGAGTTATCCGATTTTGTACGTTTTTGAACTTGTATTTGCAATTTTTATGAAAACGCCATTTACAAAATTTCAAGCTTCCTACATCCACGCGTTCTCAGGCAACGTTTTAGATCTCGATAAAAGCGCCATCTAGCGTGTCCAAAAGTAACCTATCTTTCAAGCTGGAGCAAACCAAACATATTCACAAAATTTCCTTGAAATCAGGTTCGGCGATTTCGAAGATTAGCGTGTACAAACATAGTGACACGGGATTTTTAAATATTAATATATTGAGGAGATCCGACATTTAAAGAAACAATCTAGTCTCTATTTCGACCTTGTAAAATGACAAATCTGCCAACTTAATTGTTCTAATGGTTATCAAAAATACCGTTATTGATACCTATGTATTTACCATTTTGATTAGTCGAATCTTCTTTTCAGAAGTTTTTCCTTATGTATGCTCTCAGAGATATTTTAAAATAAAAATTTTATGCAAATTTTACCTGTATATGGACCATGCATGAAGATCTTCGGAGGCGGCAGGTGGAATGGGAGTATTCGGACCGTGAGGTACAGAATATCGGCGCTCTTCTCGTGACATTTTCTTTGATATTAGTGAATTTAATTCCATACCTGAAAAAAAATAAATAGTAGTAAAATAATTAGTAAATTAATTAGTTTAACATTTAAATTTTATATTTGTGTATAGAATATAATAGTGGTTGCAAGTATTTATGTAGGTAGATTCGCTAGATGGATCTAGTTGCATCGTTTTATTTAAAAACAGATTGGTCTTAATTCTAGTTGATAGCGAATACTTATTAGAATAAGAATAATGAGTGTTAATCGATTTAGAAAAAAGATTTTAAGTCCATAATTTGAAATTTTTGAGTTTTAACTACATTTCATGAAGAATTTTGCATATAATATCCCCCAACCTCTTCTTCAAGCTTCAGAATTTGATTTTATGTGACGGTTGGTTTGCTTACTTTCTTATGTTGGATGATTACATATTGGATTTGTATTGTATTTTAGAACATGATATACATATGTGTATCTATATTGTCTAGCTTCTCAGCGGGTAAAAGTAGCACTTAAGGACGAATGCAAGGATAATGCACCGTTTAAGACATCTCCCATGTCTGTTGATGTCGGGCTAAAGATGGGCATTGCCCTTTAGAACCGAAACCGAAATAAAATAGAAAACTGAACCAACAAACATTTTGCCAAACCGCTATAGAATCCCATGAGAGCAGCATATTGTATCGTAAACATCTGCAAACTACCCCCTTCATCCCTCCAGATAAAAATCTCTGAGGTCCAATCTACGAGAGCTACACCCTACAAGCTACACAAAGCTCTATCTCAGCGTATTCCTGTGAACGTAGTCAGTCCATGTAGATTGAAGTTCTCTGTGTAGCAGTTTATACGGCATGCCATATGTGCAAACTGTATGTTGCAGCTTGAAGTTTGTAGCTTGGAGCGTGTAGCTCTTGATGTAGATTTGGTCTGACGGAGTGCTTGCCCTTCCCACAGCACTTGCCACGGTTTCAAAGTGGGGAGAAGCCCCGTAGCCCCTGGGCTAGTGTTGCAAATGCTTCGGCTTCGGGCTGTTATCACCAGTGAAAGACAAGAGCACCGCGCAGTGCCATCTTTACGCATGGGCTCTCTGGGCCCGTGCCCAGTGCCCCGAGATACATGGGCCCCCTAGCACCAGTTATAGTGGACCGACCGATGACCAATTCTTCAACCAGTAAGACAACCTATTATATTATATTTAGCTGCTAGAGTTTAACTAATGAAAGTAGGCTGTGGGATTTATTCGAATTTCTATACATGGCAGCAAATTTTCATACATAGTAAAGTATAGTGATTGTGTTTGCAACCTCAGTATTTTTTAAATTTCCAGCATTTTTTCATGGTATACTTTCAATAGTAAACTTCAATATATGTATTTGGTAATGATCGAAATTTTTTATACTGTTGATTCATGTTAGGCTTTAACGCGTATTTTTTGGTCATTGTCGCCGTGAGCATGTTTAATAAGCACACAGCGAATAACTGTCAGCGCAAAAATTCATGTTTTGTATATCATCCTTCATCAATATAAATTTCGAGGTGGCAGTTGTAATATGTGCGTTTGTCACAGTGCCATAGAAAATATCAAAGAAAAAAACGCTATTGGGTCCTTCCAAATTAAAGCGAAAGGCTGCTTAAAGGAAAAATTCACTTAATGTTTGATGAACTACAATCCTTTCCTGAAAAATTTCATAGAAATTAAGAGATTTGATGACTTACTACTACAGATTTGAGACCTGCTATAACTTATCAAAGCACTAATATGCGATCATTAATTGAACTCTAAGGTCCATAAACACTTTTATGGATATTTCACCCAACAATTTTATATTCAAATTGCTATCAGAGTATTTCTTAAAATGTTTGTTGTATAGGGGTGGTTTCATTTGTACCTACTTCTTGTATTATTTTCCTCTCACACTATCGTTGCAGCAGTCATTTTTCAAAAAAGACTCCTAAGTTACGTCCAAGCTCTACAACGTCTCCCAAAACAATGGCAGGGAGTCAAGCGGCGCCAAAAATGTTACCAGTGCGTGTACATCCATATAAACATGCAGGCGGTGAAAGTATCATCACCCAAAAGTTGCTAGCCGGAGAAACCGAAAAGTCACCTTGCTGTCACGTCAATTCATGGTCGTATTTACATTAGAGCCTACGGAATTGACGGTAGTGACAAAACAGTTACGTGACAAAAAGTCTCCAGTGCGCAATAACCTTAACATACTTTACCTTATTATTCCTGTTGATAATCACCGCATTTTAGAAAATAATTTCTATTAGGGGCTCGCCTGTATCCCAAAGTGCCCGGGGCCCCCCTTTGGCTAAAGACGGCCATGGCACCGTCCTGCACCGAAGGTAGTGGCTACTTATTCAGATATTCAAGGAATAAACGTCAATCTAGCAACGCAGTGGTTCTTAAGAGCTTGTACGTGGTGTTGTGGGTCAGTGTTCTGATTCCTATCTTCGAGTCTCAATCATTATCTAGGGTATACAAAGTACGTAAGGTAAGGCATGTAGTATGCAGCCTCCTGAATACGCCAAATGAACCTCACCCTTCAGATTATTGGGTAAGCGTTCCAGAGTCTAATTGCCTGAGCAATGTAAAATCTTTGAAACACAGTGGCGTAAAATATGGGCAGTGGATATTTACACCCTCTATTTGTATTCAAGGAATGCATTATACTTCGTACATGGCTGTGAGAAATAGACCAGCTTGGAATATGGCAATACTAATGATTTGACTAGATTGGCAACGTAGTTTGGGAGAGATAATTTCAGCTGATAACTAATAACGACGCAATGTAGCGCGATGAACTTAAATCGACATGGTCGCAACATTTCTTTTTAGAATTTAGACTAACACCTAAGTTGGAATAACTGTGCCATTTCTTTCGATAAGTGGCGACGATCGAGTGCATCAAGAGGGAAAGGAATGTCCTAAAACTTGAATGGATTAAGATTGAGATTGTTATTTAACAACCACTTACATATTTCATTCAATTCATCATTTACGCGGGCTACACAATCCTCGATGAGTCCGATACGACATCACCGACATACATGTGTATATTAGCATCGCCGATCACCAAAGGTAAGTCATTGATGTTGTTTCATGCACTTTCGAACTACATTCATGTAAGTGACAATGCTAATCATTGCTTACTCTCTGGTGACATTTTTTATACCCTAGATGAAATCATATGGCATACTAAGTTTCTCATTCCGTCTGTAACGCACTGGAATAATGCTAGTAGTGTAACATGGGTTGAACACTAACGCATTATATTAAAAGTTGTTTTCATTTTAGCATATCTGTCCGTCTATCTGTCCGTCTGTCTGTCTGCCTGTCTATCCGTCCTCATAACTCGAGAACGTGCTGAAATTTTGCATACGTGGTTTTGAAAAAAATAACATAGTTAATTTAAGTTCGAAAATGGGACTAATCGGGAAACTCACTCGTGGGGTTGCCATACGAAAATTACGTTTTTCACTATATATTATTGAAAAAAAAACATAGTTAATTTAAGTTCGAAAATGGGACTAATCGGGAAACTCACTCGTGGGGTTGCCATACGAAAATTACGTTTTTCACTATATATTTTTGCACTGCCTGAGAATGCTTCGACGTAGAGAACTGAAGTTTTCTACATAGTGTTTTCATAATAATTAGTAAATAAAATTTAAAAATGGTCTAAATCGGGCAACTGTTTCTTGGTGTTGCCATACAAAGCTTTATATACTATATATATTTGGACACTGCCCGGGAACGCTGTCGACGTAGAGACCCGACCTGAAATTTTAATTTTGTACACAGCGTTTTCATAAAAATAGTGAAGAAAGTTTCAAAAATGAATTAAATCGGGCAACCCCCCCCCCCCCTAGTGTTACCATACAGAACTTTGGATTTTCACTTTATTTAACTTTTATTTTCTCTTGTTTATTAATGTATGGGTATAAAAAAAAATCAAAACTAGTCCGCTGATCTTTTTAATTAGCAATTCTCTAATTTTCTTGTAATTGAGTTTTTGTTAGTTTATTTGCACTAACTGGTTTCATAGAAAAAATTTTGAATACAAGGAGGTTAGCAAATTATTTAGCCCATACCAGTAGGAAGTATTACTTGGAAATTAACTGTATTTTTATAAAATATATCATTCCCATTAAATTGGAAATGATACACTCGATTAACAGCTTAGAATAAACTTTTTCCCACACTTCGATATTCTTAGTAACGCAAAGAAATGTATAACATAAATAAAATGATGTAAAAGTGAATTCGTGCCGAGATAATTTTAATATCATAGAAAGTTAAATTTTTAAATTGCTATGGTAAAACTTTCCTAGAAAGTTTTAAACATAGCAGACATAAATGCGCCACTGTCATTAAAAAAGGTACATAACCGCTTAATTGAGGAATTCAAAGGGCTTCTTCATAAAACTACCCATTCAAGAGCTCAAATTAGACCACGAAAACTTAAGATTTATTGTCCATAAATATTTCCATGCATTATGACTTTCAAGCACTGAAACAAAGTAGGATTTGCCATATACTTGAGTATAAAAAGAAAAGTTTATTAAATTTTTATGCATATGTAAATTTATTTCATGTGTGAAACTATTAAATTAACAGACCGAAGACTTTTTGTGAGTTTTTGAGCTGGTGTCTAAAGATCTCAATGACATGGCAAATTCCTTTTTATGTTCCACATCATTGCATATTGCAATTTCATGAGTAAAGTCAAATAATTTAAAAGCACACCTAACTAATAATTTATTTATTTATTTATCTGCCGATAAAAATTCCCTACAGATATGAATATTAATATCGATATAAGTAAAAGTAAGCAACTAAAATCAAATAAAGCATGTTTACATACATTTTATCTCTCTAATTTAGGCAGTTTATTTCGCATTAACTTAACACAAACTCTAGTCAACATTAATTAAGCGAATGCATTGATAAAAATGAGTATACTAAGGTATACGAAGTTAGTTTAAAATTCGTTCTGTGGATGTGGAAGGACTAAAATATGGGTTGTCTGTTGTTGCGTTCTTCAGTGGGACGGGGAATATGAAAATCATAATTCTCCAGAAGAGACAATTTTATATTCTATGCAAATAGAGCAAACTTTTTTGAATTCTTTCAATACTACCGGAGTTAGTGGTACATAAAAAGGATCCTTATGACTGAGCAATATTCAAAAATAGATCTAACCAGAGAAAACTCTTGTAAGTGAATGGGTCTGAAAATTCATAAGCACGTCGCTCAACGAAACTGATACCAGAATAATTTGTATTAATAATAAAATCAATGTGCGAATTAAATGTTAAATTATTGTCAATAATAATTAATAAATCTGAAATACGATAATATTATTTAGTAATATTCACATTGTTAATAATCATATCGAAATTCGTAACCTCAGAAATTCTGCATAAGGTGAAAATGATTTCATTTCGAGAAGTTGAGAAGAAGAAGATTTGTCTTTTACCATCGGTAAAATCTGGCTACATAACCTAAGAATTTTTGTACACCCAAAGATTTAGAGACCATTGGCGTAACTAGGATTTTTATCTGGAGTGGGCCAGGTCCCCCAACTTTCGTACATGGGCTTTAACAAACATTTTGTTTACGAAGTATACCAGCTGATGGGTATTCCCAGCTTTGACCGACATTTTTAATCCATTGCTCTGAGTACTTACGAGATAGCATGTTGATATAATACCTAGAGCCAATGAAAATGCATAGATTACAAAAACCATATAAAGTTGTTTAGAGTCTCTAAATTACAGAACCCGCAAGAAACATAATCTTGAAGAACGTAAATCACCACTCACGACAATAGAAGCTGGTGTCCTCTAAGGCTCCATTTTAGGCCCAATGCTCTTCAACCTCTATACTTCCGACCAACCTCCAAACGAAAATGGGGAAACACTCTTATACGCTGATGACTCCCTCACGTATGCCCAAATTTGGCTATAAATAAAGTCAACCTGCACCTTAACAAATTAGACTCCTACCAGAGAAAGTAGGGGATCAAAATAAATGTCCAATAATCTGAACTGATTTGTATTCGGATACCTGGCACTGGGCGAAACCGCCAAGTTGCAAAATCCAAGACCATTCAAGCCATCTACAACAGAGGAAAAATAAAACCCACACAAAGTGCGAAATACCTGGGCATCAAATTTCATGAACTGTTAAGATTCAATGACCATGCTAAAGCGACCATTAGCAAGGCCAATTTCGCATATAGCTTACTTAGTCCAATAATAAACTTCAAGGACGGCCTCTTAACTCAGAGAAAACTTCTGTTGTACAAACAACTCATAAGACCTGTTATTACTTACTGCTTCCCTATCCGACATACTATTTCTCCCACCTATATGGAAAGACTCAGCAAGTTTGAAAGAAAGATTCTTAGAGCTTGCATGGGATTCTATAGACGAGCCAATGGAAAATTATTTCCCAACAGAGTAGTCTATGAGGTAGCCAACATCACTCCAATCTAGGAGTACCTATTTGAACTTGCGCACAAGCAAGTTCAAAAAATACCAAACCACCCAACCCCACTGATAAACAGCCTGCCGGACCTTCTCATACCCGCAAACTTAATTACTTCTGACCCCTGCTCTTAACAAAGTCCGAGGCTAGAAACATCTACCATCTAGATGATGGCAGAATAAGTTTCTACGACCATAAAGGTGATTACTATCGCGCGTAATCACATTTCAGCCACGTTTACGCAGAGAGTGTCTCTGAAGGAAACCAATGCCTTAGGAATCATTGAGTCCTAAAAACTCCCAAAAATCCAGATCCTATCCTATGATATCTCCTTCCCCCGTTCTCTTACTAACAACTAACGCCAAAAGGAGAACGACATGAGGTACGACTGACAAGGCGCTGTAAATCAAAAGAAGATAATAAAACGGCACAAAACACACACTTGACTCGACTTGAAACATAATCTAAATTCTAAAACATAATTTTCGCCAAAGTAATTAAAAAAAAAGTAACTCAAACTTCAAAACTCAAATTTGCAGAAATGGGTGACCATACGAAATTACATACGGGCATTTTTCTAGGGCAGTGGTTTTCAACCTGTGTTCCGCGGAACCCTAGGGTTACGTAGACAAATTGGGGTTCCGCGAGATAATTTTATGATTATTTTAAGAAAAAGATAAATTTCGCTTTGACCAACGTGCTGAAAGGAGATGTAAAATGTCTGTCAAATAAAATTGTCATTTTTCTCAAAACTATCAGAGAATCCGGCATGAGTTACGCCCACTCTTTAGACCGGAATGTTGTAAACAAAAGCATGTTCTGTTCAAATAATTTAGGGATACAGCAACAACTTCGTCCCAAACAAGTGCTTTCATAAAAGAGCAGAAAAATCGTCAATTCAAGAAATTTATACATGATAGCAATATAAATGATGGTGATAATACAATATGAAAGCATCTTATTTGGTCAGTTATCATATTGCTCAACAGGGTGAAGCTTACACTATTGCTGAAAAATTAGAGAAACTATGTGCCAAAGATATATGTAGTTTCTTTCATGATAGAGAAACAGGTTAAAATGGTTGATTATGTGCCACTGTCTGATACTACTGTATCAAGGCGCATTAAGGACATGGCAAATTACTGTGAAGTACAATTCATAAAACGTTTAAAAAATTGTTTCAATGGGTTTTCTCTTCAGTTGGAGGACGAATCTCCAGACATATCTGCGGGTTAACAGTTTTACTGGTTTTTATATGATCCATTGATGAAATGGCTGCTAAAGAACACATGCTTTTTTGTAAAGCTCTACCCAGCAAAACAACAAATGAAGAAATATTTAAAATAATTGAATCATATTTCAAACAGCATGATATTATTTTGCGATTTATGTCGCCATTTATGCACAGATGGTGCAAAAAATAATGCTTGGCAGTTTGAAAGGCGTAGTTTCACGTATAAAATAGAAAAATCCCTACGTTACGAATAATTATTGCAGTCATTCATCGGCAGGCTCTTGCAGTAAAAAGAATTCAAAAAGAACTAGAAACTGTTCTTAATTATTGTTTAAAAATTGTAAATTTTTATCAAATCAAGGCCGTTGAATTCGAGAATATTCACCTTGTTATGTGAAGATATATGGGAAGTATACATAAAACATTATTACTTCACATAGAAGCTCGATGGTTGTCTCGTGGTAAATTATTGACAAGATTTTTTCACTTACGAGATGTAATCAGATAGTTTTTTACTGAACATTCAAATGAATAATCTCACCAATTAAATGATATGAAATGGATTTAGCAAACAGCTTATCTTTCCGATATTTTTTCATATTTTAATTATAAGTAAACCTTTCTATTTAAGGCGCAAATACGAATATTTTTAAAGTTCAAAATAAATAAAATGAAGTTAAAATTTTGGGCAGGTTGTATTTTGAGAGCAAATACGAAATGATTTTTTAATATATATCATTTTTTAGTCGTCAATAATGCTGAACTTATGAAAATGTAGAAAACTATATACAGGGTGTCCCGTAAGTCGACGTCAAGCTGGAATCGGGTGATAGACCAAATCATAACAGTTACGAAAAATATAAAAAAATTCTAAGTCATGTATTTTTCAAATTATAGACATTTCTTTTGTTTTCGAGAAAATGTACGCGTTGTGATGGTTTTTTAGCTCCTGTTGCTACAAATCTTTACTTTTTTTCAATTTTATTTTTCTTATGTAATCTCGAATAGTGCTTATGTAACCTGCTGCTTTAATTTCTAAGCCTACTGTTCAAGCTTGGAAGAAAATGTCACATTTTGCCGAACCAAGAATAGAAAATTAATATTTCACCCAACTTTAACTGACTATAATGGAAAAAATATGTACTACGCCAGTTTGGCAAGTAACTTTAAAAGTTGACGCATTAATAAGGATTCTAAAATGGTATAACACTTGCTACAATATTTCTTAGATTATGGAAAAAAAAAATTTTTTCTTCAAGAAACCCAGTTTCGAAAAATTTCTTTTCACCTACTAAAAATGATTCTAGTGTACCCAAAGCTTGCCGTAAGACCGTAACTTTAAGCTTCTAGTTTGACTGAGACGGAGAGTCATTAGTGAGACAGATAGTGACGCTTTCAAGTTAGAGATCCTAACTTTTTGTTGAATTTAGGACGAATTTTCCTTAAGTTTAAAATTAAACACCAATTATTTGGATGCTAAGATTTATTATTTACAAAAGATGTTCAAACTGCCTTCCTTCAGCTGGAATACAAGTTCGACATCTTCTTAAAAAGGATCGGGTTATCAGACGGGCAAATCTTCCATTGATGACAAATTCAACTGCTTCCGTAACTCTGGAGCTCATGTTTTTGTAAAATTCGGTAAGCTATACTTTTTGGCATTCCTGTGCTTTCCTGGATTGCACGTACCAAAGCACTTGGGTCTTCTTCAACTGCTTGAAGTACTACGTCCTCGTGAGGTAAGGAACTCTTTCTTCACCATATACTTTTTGGAAGTCGGCTCTCTGTGGAGAGTAGACGATGCACATTTGTAAAAACTCAATGATTTGGCGAGCGAGCGTCACTATCTTGCTCACTCACACTTCATGTAATGACTCTCCGTCTCACTCAAACTAAAATCTGAAAGTTACGGTCTTACGGCAAGCTTTGGGCAAAGAATAACTAAATAAAAGAAAGGACACACAAGAGTGTTCCGATTGTTTTCCATTTAAATGTACACGGCGAGAAAAAGAAGGAAGGAACAGAAAAAAAAATCAAACACTCTTTGAACATTTTACGAATAAGACAAAAAATGTGAATGCGAAGATTACATGCAACGAAATGGAATGGCAAATGATTTATTTTCGTAAATAAGAGAGAATGAGCGGAGTTTTCTGATTTTACCCTCATAAAATGCTCCCGCTCTTTTATGAAAACACGAATTTCAGGAATTGTCCCAATGTTCTGCGCAGAATTCCAATGTTTGTTAGTGTAATCCTATGATATGTGAACAGCACTTTTTCTGTTTACATTTGTTTTGCTCAGGTGGGGGAATCTCTTGCTGGATTCTGGGAATTTTATTTGACAGAAATTTTACATCTCCTTTTAGTGCGTTGTTCATTGCGAAATTTATCTTTTTCTTGCAAAATGGAGGTAGGGTTACCCAGTGTACATTATTATGAATAGTTCGAAATAATTTTGAAGGTATTCAAGAAGTTTTTATCATTCGGGCAATCCTATGTTTTCTCAATTTTTGTTTTGAACTCGTTGTCTTGTCGCACTACAATAATGCATACCCAAGTTCTTTTCCCCCATTCATGCAAAAGACAAAAGTATACGAGATTACCTCTTTCAGTCTAAAAAACACGGAAAATTTCCAATTTTGTTCGCCTCTGTCTCTACTTATTCTTATTTATACTTTGCTTTGGGTACACTAGAATCATTTTTAGTAGGTGAAAAGAAATTTTTCGAAACGGGGTTTCTTGAAGAAATTTTTTTTTTGCCGTAATCTAAGAAATATTGTAGCAAGTGTTATACCATTTTAGAATCCTTATTAAATTCGTCAACTTTTAAAGTTACTTGCCAAACTGGCGTAGTACATATTTTTCCATTATAGTCAGTTAAAGTTGGGTGAAATATTAATTTTCTATTCTTGGTTCGGCAAAATGTGACATTTTCTTCCAAGCTGGAACAGTAGGCTTAGAATTTAAAGCAGAAGGTTACTTAAGCACTATTCGGGATTACATAAGAAAAATAAAATTGAAAAAAAGTAAAGATTTGTAGCAACAGGAGGTAAAAAGCCATCACAAGGTGCACATTTTCGCGAAAATAAAAGAAATGTCTATAATTTGAAAAATACATGACTTAGATTTTTATTTATATTTTTCTGGTAACTGTGATGATTTGGTCGATCACTCGATTCCGGCTTGACGTCGACTTACGGGACACCCTGTATATTGTATCATTTATCTGATTTATAAAATATTTTTGTGGAATATTTTCCTGCTCAGCCAGATAATTTTGATTGGGTTCAAAATCCATTTGTTGAATATGTGATACCTTCCAATTACCAATGAAATAAATAGAGCAACACATCGATACTTCACCTGGCTCCACATTAAAAATAACATTTTTTGAAGAAGAGATATTGAATTTTTGGTTTCAAATTTTTTTCCAATATCCTGAGCTTCCAAAAAGAGCTATTGTACATCTGACGCCATTTGTTACCACATATATGTATGTGTGAAAGATCTTTCTCTCAAGACAGGGTGTCCCATACGTACCGCATTTCCTTTATACTCCGGATTCCTCACTCAATTTCGAGAAATAAATTGTATGGGAGGAGAGCCAGAAAATGCACCGTGTAGGTTGTAACAGGGCGGGGGGGGGGGGGTTGTGATTTTGGGTACTTTTTACCCTAATACCATGTAACTTTCTTGTTATACACCCTATGAAGGTGATAGTAAACCCCTCTACGGTTTCCAAGAAATGCCCAACCACCTCTCTACCCCATTTCCGTCGGCAGTTATGAAGACGTCAAAGTCAAAAGAATTGGAAAATTTTGCAATTTCTTTTTCAATTTTAACGATTACCCGCTAAAAGGCAAGATAAGGATAGCATTTTTTGCAAGATTTCGAGAACTCTGAATGTTACCTTTCATTTGATCCTGCACATGTACATATCTACCTAAATGCAACCGTTTTTTAGATACTCCCGTTTCTATAATTCATAATTTCATAAAAACAAATAGTGTTTTTTTTTTGCTGTTTTGGACTTTCAGGAAAACTGTTGCAACATTTTTTGTCATAAATTTTGAATTTGACAATATTTTTTCTTAATTCGTTTTTTGAAATTAAAGGGAACTTAGATATGAACTTATTCCTGTGAAAGTCGTTTTAAAAAATTAAATTCTTAGATTTTTTATAAATTTGGCCTTAAGAACCAATTCTAATTTGTTCTCTTCTTTTTTTGGTATAAATCATTTTGTTACAGTGAAAAGGTCTATAATTTTATGGACCGGCAAATATTCTTTGTAATTTGTAAAAATGCTTAACCTTCGAAAATTGCATTTTGAGAACAGTTCATACACTACATGACCCTCTCAAGTTGTAATTGTTTGAAAGATAATCGATCGTAAATTACATTATAGTAGAAAAAGTATACCCGCGTGCTACTTTTCCTTACAAAAAAACTGACGCGAAGTCATAAAATTGGAGATCCGGGTCCGAGTTTTCGTTTTGAAAAATTTATAAAAAATAGAAGAATTTAATTTATTAAAACGACTTTCACTGCAATAACCTCATAACTAAGTTCGCTTTAATTTAAAAAAGGAATCAAGAAGATGTATTGTCAAAAAGGTATGACAGAAAATGTTGAAACAGTTTTCCTGAAATTCCAAAACAGCCAAAAAACCACTATTTTGGATTTGAGTGACCTCTAAACATTAATGAATTTCACTGAAATTTTGCTTAGAAGTTTAAGATTACATTATCATTATTATCCTTATTTCTTGCAACCGTTTCTTTCATTATATAAGTGTAAAAACACATGGCCTCCTGATGAAAGAATGTTGAACATGTATGTACATTGCTCTTTTGTAATATATGTACATCGTTTGTTGCAACATTTGGCAATGGTAAATTTTTCATGAAATTATTCAGGAGCCCTAACTTTTACTTTTTCTTGCTTTCTTTCCTTTCAGGAAATGCGGCAGCTTTAAGATTATGAAGCTCATTTTGATTAATTATACCAATTTGCCAAATTTTAATTTTATATTCATCTGCTCCAAATTGTGGTTCTTTCTCTGAAGCTTTGTTTTTCTGTTAGGATAACTTAATAGATATGTCTTCACAATGAAGGAGCCTAGGGCTGCAGCTGGTGCTGACTTTACTAAGCTTCTTAAATGTCTCCTCACGGCGGCCCTGGTTATCGAACACGTAGAGTTGGTGTAAACGTCAAGAACTCTGGATCTTTTAGAAGGGATCAAGCTGAGGTCAAGCCATATTCCTTCATAAAAAAAAAAAGAAAACGATGCTACCAAGTGGCAAACATATCTCTGGTATTGGATTGCTTCACTAAGGACAAGATTCGGACAATGGAAAGAACGGTGGGAAGAAGACTTTATCAAGGAATTTTATGGGACTCAGCGAAAATATCTCGTATAAAAATTGCAGTGAAATTGTAGTAAAATCAATACTACGGTTCTTTAACTCAGTGCTGCTCTATGGTTATGAATGAGACGTTAAGGTTGTCCAGCTTATAATACTCTGTCTGCAAGATTTTGTAAATAGGCGTTTGCGTTAATCTAAAAAAAATCGTTCGTTCAGTTCTGAAAATAAGAATTGTAGATACTTTGAATGTAGGATAGAATTGACGACGAAATAAAATGAACAATGAATGGAATTGGATTGAACACACGCGGCGATGTGACCACAAAATCATTACGAACCAGACTTTTGACTCGAACTGTAATGGAACAGAGAGAAAATTAATGGCATTTTTAAGCACCTTTTTAAATAACATTGCAGACAGTATAAAATTTAGTGTTGAATTAGGAAATAAGGCCTTGAACTTTTTAGATTTAACTATATTAATACTGATATTTATTTAACACACCACAGACAGACCACATCTTCTTTGTTGCTAAAGCAGCAATCGAAATATCAAATCTAGCGCTCTTCTACCAGACATAGAATCAAATATAATTCCCAGTCTGCGAAGATTCAAGAGTGACATACATCAGCAGTCCGCCACTCTTTGCATATCCCCTAATCCTTTCCCTATCTCCATTCCGCCATGCTGTGCTTCGCATAGGGTATCTCTAAGCTTCCCTAATAATATTAAAATGATAGCTTTAAAAACCAAGGGTATATGTCCATCTTTATAACCAGTGTACCAACAAACTTTAATTTTTTTCTTTGGAATCCTTGATAATATCCTATTCAAACGATACTCCACAAGATAAAAAGATAATAAATATTTGGGAGGGGCCCAACCCATCCCTATTAAAAATAAAACAAAATAAACAAGAGAAAAAGTTGTAGTTGGGCTAAGACCAATAATATTATATTCTAGATAAAAATGAGAGTTAAATAAAGTGAAATTCAAGGATTTGTATGGCAACACCGAAAAGGGGTTGCCCGAAAAATTTCAACCTTCTACATCGAAGAGTTTTCAGGCAGTGCCCAAATATATAGTGAAAAACTAAATTTTTGTATGGGAGCCCTACGTAGTAGTTACACGATTGGTTATTTATTTATTTTTTTTTAAAAAAGACCATGTGCAAAATTTCAGCACTCTAAGTGAAGGTGTTTTCGAATTATCGTGAGGATAAACAGACGGAATTGCAGAAAACAAAATAACTTGTTATATTATGCGTGGGTGCCCAACTCATTTTGTTCTTCTAGCATTATTGTATTTATTTGCGTTACTAACGGAATGACAAACTTAGTATACCATTTGATTTCATCTAGGTTATATCAAGAAAACGGTAAGTGCTAGACGTTTTTATTGTACAGAAAAGTTCTTCAGAATATTAAATCGTATGAAATTGGTCATTATCATTTTTACTGTCCGACGAACTGCTCTAGAAATATATGCGAAAAACCACTTCAACAATCAAACTTGCACGGAGAGATGACCATACGAAATTACATATCGGCATTTATCTAGAGGGTATGATAAGAATTGGTCTTACAAAGGGAGGGTCCCTGCTCGTCATCACCGATTTCGTCCAAATTCATAGTATATGTAGGGTTTGACTAGAAATGAAAGTGACGCAAGTGGGAGCTCTAGATGGTCATGCGAAATCGAAATAATGCATAACGTAGTGTAGCCCGGATTTTTGAGACCTATTGTAAAATGCTTAAATTTGCAAATTTTCATGGGAATTATCGCAGCTAAATTCCAACAGAACTTGAACGAAAGCGCCAAATTCATTCTGGTAAAATGTCAACTACAGAGAAGTTATGTAGATTGCTGATTCTGTAAGTACCATTTCCGTGAGTTTTCAAAGAGCGCGGGTAGATGGCGAAAAGTGGGAATGCAAAATTTGTATAAATTTAGTTATTTTTAAATAGGTAAATGACATCCGATCTTCTTGAGATTTTTTACAGATAATCTCTTGATAACGCCGCATCTATGAAAAAAAAATGGATTAATCGATAAGTCGTATAACAACATTTCGAAATGAACTTTTTCAGACAGAAATTTTGGCCCTCGAAAATTAAATTTCTCAAAATTAATCGGAAGGGGAGGAAAAATGTACTAAACAAATTAGAAACAAATGACGAAATAATTAGCAGAAGGAATTTTTCAAATCGGATTATTTTTACCCTACCGCCGTCAGAACACCCGAGTTCGGCAAATCAGAAATTTTTTCGCATTGGTATATATGAAAGACCTTTCAAGATTGAATTTATCATCCGATTTTGATGATATTTTGTACGAATATTCTAAACAGATGGTGGAATATAAAATAAATACCCCCACACCCTAAAAATAGTTTTTTTTTTATTTTCTTATACTAATAATATTGGTGGTGGGTTACTACTCTGTAACCCGCTGCCGTCCGAATTTCTTAATAGTCTCAAAAAATCACGATAAATTTAGCAACAAGAATTTTGAAAATCGGTTGGAATTTGACAGAGATAAGGAGTGGTGGTTTTTCAGTAGCACACCTATACATATCTGCAGGTAATTGAAAGAAATTTTATTTTGGGAAATGCGCCTAAACTATTTGGGATAATAATTTCCGGTTTTTTGTAGATGAAAGATAACAGATTATAGATAATTGTAACGCAAAGATATATTGCGAATATATCCACAAGATGGTAATTATCAAAGTTTTCCCGAAAAGTGTTAATTTTAACCACGGGCTCCCCTACATTATGCATTATTTCGGTTTGGCTCGGCCATCTGTAGCTCCTACTTTCATTTCTAGTCAAACCCTACATATAGGTACTGTAAATTTGGACGAAATCGGTGATGACGAGTAGTAGTGTTCCGTTTTCATTTGTTTGTTTTTCCGATTTATTCAATTTCTGGGACCTGTGCATAAGTCAAACCAGGACTTGAAATTTGACGCTCTAAAGCAAAAGTTGTGTAATGGAATATCGAATAAATTTTTATACCCTAGATGAAATCTAAAGGGTATTACTAAGTTTGTCATTCCGTTTGTAACACCTAGAAATAATGATGGTAAAGCAAAATGGATTAGACACCCATGCATAAAATTAAAAGTTATTTTGATTTTTGCATATCCATCCGGCCGTCCGTCTGTTCGTCCTCACGATTACTCGAGAACGCGTGTACTTATAGAGCTGACATTTTTTCACTACAAATTTGAACACTACCTGAGAACGCGTCAGCGTAAAGAGCTGAATTTTTATACATAGTATTTTCATAAAAATGGTAAATGTAATTTCAAAAATGGACTAAATTGGGCTTAGACAAATTTTGGCTTCTCACTTGTCTCTATTCATCATTTATTTATTTAATTTTTTTAAATGCGTCTGTAATTTTGAAAAAGAAAAAAAATGCAATAAATAAAAATTTCTGATAATTTGTTTTTATTTCCCTACATGTGAATTGTAGTCCCGTAAGAAATTATTTATTGTACGTTTTAGAACTCTTCAAGAATGTGATGCGTTTCTAATAATTTTAAAATGAACTTTATTATTGGTTGCAATGTGATTATATAATTCAAAAAAGACCTTATCATGTTATTCCATGGTGAGCACTAGATTTAATAAATTTTCAAAATTTACTGTTATCATTATAAACCATCATATGTTAAAATTAGTGTAATAATAGAATAAATAAAGTTCCGTTGCAATTTTATAAGAATTATTTAAAAATTTTATAAAATTGAAAGAAATAATGCGAGCAGTCAGTTCTCTATGATCTGTAGTGTATGTACGTATGTATATATGAACGTATTCATATTACCAAATCATAAAAATTCAATGCGAAACTCCTAAACTGAAGCCAAAATACAAGCAAATAGAGAAAATAAATATTTTACATAACTAATTTGGCAAAATGGAAAACTTTTATTTTCATAAAAAAACATGGTACATATTTTCGAGTCAAGGCCGTTTATTGATTTTGTTTTGGTAGTTTCATGGCTTTACCAATAACTCCAAATGCAGTCTGTAAATATTTTTCGAATTAGATTGTTTCCTATTTTGCCTCTTTACCTATGTATTTGTCAGACATATTAGCGTACACCTACGAGCTTCATAGAATTATGGACACGTGCCATAATTAACCATATAATGAAGGAAGTTGATTCATAAAAAAGAAAGTTTATAAAAGGGTTGTGACCTAAGAAATACATTAAATCGAACCCTCTCTTCAATCGATAAATACCAATTACGATTTATAATAGACCTATCAGCCTCACTAACTGATATATGAAATTGCAACCTTTGAATATGGTGCTGATTTTATGTAATTATAACTATAAAAAATAAATTACGATTAGGTAACTTCAATAACTCTCGTTCAGTTTGAGTTCACTGAATGCGCGTATAGAAACGGTAAGCGAAGATCATAAAGACATTAAATCGCGTGAGATTAAGGCGTAAAGTAAATTAATATGGTTCAAGGTACATGCACTTTTAGATTACGTAAAAGTAAAACTATTAGTAAATATTGAAATAATTTTTAATAGGTTTTTCTACATTTTCTGATATTCTGTTGGAAGTTTGAGCTGATTTGGGGGTATCTCTGATGAACTCCGCAAAATCAATAAGGTTAGCCTAATGTTATCAACGACTTTTTGGTTACAAAAGGTAAACAAATGCTTCCCAATCATCTAATAAATCTAGAAGACATATTTTGTCTACCTCTCTGCTACAGCAATAAATTTTACATAATCAATAAATATTTACATATACTCTCACTAATCCGGCAGATATCAGACCAGGGTAGTTCCGGATTATTGAAAATGCCGGATTACTGAATTACTAAATTGAATTTTTAAGCAATGGAGTACTACAATCAAATAGAATCAAATTGTCTTTTAAAATTTCCTTGAGGTTAGTTGCGTTCAGTAATATTGATACCACCTCCATGCCCGTCTGAAAGCGCCGGATTAGTGAGAGTCTACTGTATAAGGTAATCTCTCAAATGAATAGTCCATTTGTGCTAAGTCTTAAACTAAATCTACAGTTTTAAGAAATAATCTGTAACCACAATTTCAATTCGCTATGTTATTCTATTATTTAATAATTGTGCCGACGGGTTTTCGGACAGATAGCAAAGACTAATATACTCTATGATTTCATTATCTATAAAATATTTGAGGATTAACCATATAAGAATGGACAGAAGCATCTTATGAACTTGTTATTTGTTTCTGTTCAACTCAAATTTTAGGCTGAAGCAGCAGCAAAAATATATACATTACAGTTCAGTGAAGTCGTATATAATTTCAATTGATGTTATTAAATAAGTTTTCTTGCGCTTTTCTTTCTAATTTCCTTTTGACTTTTATAGAATCTCTTCTTCCATATTATCATAGATGGCATAAGAATTAGATGTGCATGCAATACCAGAGCAGAGAATGTACATTTTTCCTTTTATTTTGCATCTGCCCTGAGGTCGATCAAATGTATACAAAACTGCTGTTAAAGCAACATTTGCTCTCGGCTCGCTCTAAAACATTCCGGAATGCATCACCCATTTCACAATCTGTATACTCTGCTCTGGTATGCCATCTATGCTATTACGTACTACTCTGTCGATAAAAAAGTGGAGAAAAATTCGCGTTATTCTTAACTGTATGAACTTAAAAAGAATATCTATGGGTGAAACCACAAGCTGCAGTATACTTCACTTCTCGTGGATGACAGACATTGGGGGGAAGGCGTTTTCTCTCCCGCGAGTATCTCTCATCAACGAGAGAAAGGAAGTATACTGCAGCGTGTCGCTTCGCCCTATGATAAAGGACTTCTTTTCCTAAATAAGCGACAGATGGCAGCCCCACAAGGTATATAGAATACAAGCTATTCCCATTACGAACCACGTTCCGCCATTAGTGATGAAATATACCTTGGCAGCCCGATAATGGATAGCTACTGTATATTGGCTTTATTTAGACTGTATTAGATATCTCCATAATCATTTCTGTGTTCTATAGACCTAGTTTAGACAGGTCAGTATGATGAAAGTGCACAGAGTTTAGAGTATTATCTATACAAAAATCTTGCAATATCCTTAGGAAAATATATTATTATATTAAATATTTGACTTCATTAATTATTTGAAATCTTTTCGAAACTAAGGCACCCTCAACGCAGGTACATGATGTCATCGGATATGCGAAGCCTTGCTTTTGCGCACATGCCAAAGTTAGAAGGGATGTTGTATACGAAAATAAATACTTCTTTCCTTAAAAAAAAAATAAAATCTTCTTCATGTATAATCGTTTGCCTTACTAGGAAATCTTCCTCTTTTATTACTAACACTTCATACATATCCAGAAGTATTCAGAGAATGATTCGAGATAATCAGATATTAAGCCTTTTTCCTGTAGATATGGTTTTGTTTACCTGTTCGTAATGGAATGCTCCAATTCTATCAAATTTTGCAGTTGTTGTTATTTAATATTTTCGAAAGTACACATTTTATTAAAGCTATTCTTGCAAGAATTTTAAAATAATCTCTTTTTCAGTAGTGTGTTCTAATAAGTACCTATGCATGAGAATATACTTTAATCTAGGTGTATTATGTTTACCCAGTGACGGTTGATAGGCTCCAGAAGAACGATAGTAATTCATTTTTGAACAATTTACAGCCACGTTTTACTATCATAACATGCATATGCAATGTACTGCAATTCTGGTCAGGGCTCGAAATGTCGCCCAAATAGTGATGAACTGAGCTGTGCTCCGAGTAGCAGCGGAAAAATCTCTAAAAAAACGTATTTCACCTTAATTGAAGACAAAAATTTTGCTAGTTGATAGTAAAACTCTGGAGTGGAGCATTTCAAACAGAAAATTATTTTTTAGCTCCACTAAAACGCTCCAGCTACGGTGCAAAAATACAATACACCCTAAATCAAAAATAGGCGAAATTTAAGGTTTTCAATAAAACTATAGTTTAAAGCTTTATTATTTATTGAAAAAAAAATGTGCCTATATATCGGATATAACTTCTTGCGCTACTTATTGTACGCTAGGACTCCTTAAGTTTTTATTTTAATTGGCTTATATTACTTGTGAGCAAATACAGCTTTAGTTTAACGTATTTACTTCAAACCAGATGAGATTTTGCTCCAGAAGGAGCTAATCAATAAGAAACTTAAAATATAATAGTCCGGAAGACGCTTTATTATTAGTGTAACACGTTCGAGTAAGAGCGATATTTCAAATACTAATCCTGGCAATCATATCTTTCATTCAACTATCTTATCCATTCATAGCCAACAATTCAATTCTCTTTCACCATTAAAGAGAAACGTACGTAACACATCATCATAATGACGGTAATCAAAATATGCATATACAGTACATACAATACATCCAATAATCTGATTGAATTGCATTGAATTGAATTAAATTGAATTGAATTTAATTCATTCTCACCAATTACCATTCAATTCATGTACTCCACTCGTCTGCAAGAATGCATTTACAAAAGCTATCTTACAATTTAAAGAGAAACGCACATCATATTATAAGACAGTCCTTACTTCTTATCCTTGCACAATTTGAAAAAGCTACAAAATTATTGGCTTCTGGCAACAATTTAAATATATCGAGAATGAGACCCACATCCCACCTGTATAGAGCGTCCTATAGCAAATGTACCCACGCAAACCTTGAGTGCATATGAGTCCGATAAGTTAAATGTATTTAACTTTTTTCATTGACTTTGTTGTTGTAAATACGCTGCCAAAATTTCAGCATCTCTGCGGTGTGACTGTATTACAGTAAGTTTGATTCGAAAGCGGTTCCATGCATCCATACCATTCGATTATATGTAGTTTGCTGGGCGACTTTAATCGTTGGTTAGATGTGGTGTTAGGCGGTAAAGACGCGGCAAATATTTCAGCGTCTTTACCGGATGACTATAGGTTCGACAGTATAGGTTTGAGTCGAAAGCAAATCCATCTAACCACTCGATGATAGTTTGCTGGCCGAATCGGAGGTTAGATGTTCGGTTCAGTCCATAGGAATGTACATGTTTACATATACACAATTTTTGTTTGTAGGAGATTATTGGAAAATATTCTGATAATTTTGATTTGTCTATTATATCTGGATGTTACCATTTTGCTAGCAGCGATTTCTTTGCTTTCAAAGGGACTGCCATTGATGTAACCTATTAAGTTTAATTAAATTACTATTGTATGTATTTATGAATAAATTAATAGAGTGAAGCTTTTTTACCAATTGAGCGTCATGCGTGAGTATATAAATAATTCCGTTGGAAAAGGTTGCATAATTTCATTTTTGTTATTTTTTGCAAGTAGATTCGCCCAAGTTTATTATAAAACAAGTAAAAAAGCTAGAATTGGTTTAAGACCATTTCTTATGATACCGTAGATGAATGCCCGTATGAAATTTCGTATTGTCACCCATCTGTGTAAGTTTGAGTTTTTTTTGAAGTGGTTTTTCGCATATATTTCTAGAATGCTTTGTCGGACAGAAAAATTATTATAACTAATTTTATAGGATTTCATATTCTAAAGAATTTTTTGGTACAAATGGCTAGTACTGATCGATCGTTTTCACAGTATCAGTGATAAACGTAAATTTTTATATGGCAACACCAAGAAATAGTTGCCCGATTTATTCTATTTTTTAAATTTTATTTGCTATTACACCATGTCCAAATTTCAGCTCTCTATGTCAACGCGTTCTCAGGCAGTGTCCAAATATATGTATAGTGGAAAACGAAATTTTTGTTTTGCAACCCCACGAAGGAGTTGTCCGATTTGTCTCATTTTCGAACTTAATTTTACTTTATTTTTTAAAGTCTGCGTACATAATTTCAGCTTTCTAAGTACATACGTTCTCGAGTTATAGTGCGCACGGACGGACAGACGGACATGCAAAAATTAAAATAACTTTTAATTTTATACGTGGGTGCCCAATCCATTTCGCTCTACCATCATTATTTCTGTGCGTTACAAACGGAATGACAAACTTAGTATACCCTATAAATTTCATCTAGGGTATAAAAAGGAATGCATACATACATATATCGAAATTTTTACATTATCGAATGAGAATACAATTATATATTTTTTAACAAATTTTCAATGGAAATTTACATTCCCATTGTATCGACTGCCGCTTATTTAGAGGATCAATGGAATTCTGCGTAACAATTCAAATATCATTACCTAACATCTCTAAGCTCAATTAAAAAAAACAAAATTCTTAAGTAATAAGATATCTACCTACTCACATTACCTTGAATGAATCTTGCGGAGTAAATTGTACGTGACTTCCGCTTACAAATAAATCTACATAGTGAATCTATTAAAAAAATGTACAATTATTTACAAATAAGGCCTCATCAAAAGTCAATCAGTTATTTTTAGCGAAAACTCATCTTACATTGGTGTCGGGGCTAAAGTTAACTGAGGCTCTGGAGAAATCCATAAATTGCGATCGTTAACCTTGATTTTACGACAATTAATTGATATTTGCCGAGTGACAATGATACGTATGGCTGGGTCTGGCGACTGCTGTAGAAAACTCTAAAGAAATTCACTTCAAAACTCTTTTCAGTAAACTTTCTTTAACCTTAAAATATATATTTGCATTTTTATAAGCTTCAGGTGTAATTTTGCATCTGCAATATGCATCAGTCTGTATTGTTTATAGCCAACAATAAAACCGTGAATAATAATAGTCTGCGGTTATTTCAAGGGGGAGCAAAATAATTATAACTACTGAAATTATCTAGTACGTTTTTATTTGAATAGGCAGCATAACAATGCCGAACACTGGGTTGGTAGATGAGATAATGCTTCCTCAGTTATTTGTTACAGGTGATTGATTAACAAGTAAAGATAAATTTATACGGTTAGTTGCCTTTAACGGTGGTTGCTTTTCGAAAAAAGATTTTTATCGAATCAGGAGTGGTATGTGCTTTGTTTAGAACTATTTTATTGGAAATGAAATTATTTATGTATATACATATATCTAAGATACAAAGAGACTGGAAATAATATTGTAATATGTTGATAGTATTTAAATTAAATTTTC
Source organism: Dioctria linearis (assembly GCA_963930735.1). Lineage (NCBI taxonomy): Eukaryota > Metazoa > Arthropoda > Insecta > Diptera > Asilidae > Dioctria > Dioctria linearis. The sequence continues at coordinate 211,375,541 of OZ005741.1, read as the reverse complement.
TCTTACGTTTAAATTCTCGACATTGATTTCTTTATATGTATATGCAAAGACACTACAGAATTTAGGAAGTAAGGCTTGTGTGTATATTAAACATCATTATATTAACCTTTAAATCCTTCATGGGCTCTTTAAATGGAGCAATGTAGGCATTTTATGATAAATATCTTAAGTGAATTTCAACAGAGTGCTATATATCTACTCTTACTGCAATATCCTAATATCAGTCACACTTAGGTGACATCATAATGGACCATCGTGAGTCCATTATAATCCCACCTTATCGGGACCCTATCTAGAAATTATTGCTTAATTTAGCAGGGTGCATTAATACCAGCTACAAGAGTTATCAAACTCAAAAGGTTCCCCAATTCCTTGTCTGCTAATTACCTTGCGGAAATATACCGAGCGTTTTCCATCTACGTTTGGCAACACTAGGGCATTCATACAGAAAGTGTTAAATGATTTCAACTTCTTTCCTATAGATAAGTTGTGACGAAAATTTATATTTACATGGTTATTTTTAACAAAAAGAAACGTTTGTAAAATAAACAATTAAAAAAGCTAGAATTATGATACCCTAGATGAATGTTCGTATGTAATTTTGTATAGTCACCTATCTGTGCAAGTTTAATTTTTGAAGTGGGTTTTTGCTTATATTTCTAAAACGGTTCGTCAGACAGTAAAAATGATTTCATATTTTAAAAAGCTTTTCAGTACAATAAAAACGTCTAGGATTGATCGTTTTTACAGTATACGTAAAAAACCTAAATTGTTATATGGCAACATCAAGAGAGGATTGCCCGATTTATCCCATTTTTGAAATTGTATTTACTATTTTTATGCAAACTTCGTGTACAAAATTTCAGCTCTCTATTGATAGAAACAGATCCAGACCTCGAGGATTCCTCGAGGAGTTATCAAAATTTCCAACACGGGTTTTTAAATGATGCAATACAAAACCAAGCCAGCAGCTAGCCTCAAGGCCTAACCGCAAGGCACGCTTTGCTCAATGTTGGACTTTTTTCTCTCTCAGACCTACTTCTGTCTACATATGTACTATCAAACAGCACCGAGCCCGGTGGTATCATTTTATTTTCATTTCTCTCAGCCAAGTCTTGAGGCGAGCTGCGAGGAAGCCTGAGAGAGGCCAGGCCTTAGGCTTGTTTGGATGTGTTTCTGCCTTAAGTTGACGCGTTCTCAGGTAGTGTCAAAATATGTAGTGAAAAACTAAATGTTTTGTATGGAAACCCTACGAATCAGTTACTTGATGTGTCCTATTTTCGAATTTAATTTTACTTTGTTTTTTTTTGTGTAAAGGCTCATTTTCTCGAGTTATCGTGAGGACAGACGGACATGCAAAAATGAAAATAACTTTAAATATTATCCATGGATGCCCAATCCATTTTGGTCTACCATCCTTATTTCTTTTCGTTACAAACGGAATGATAATTTTAAGTTCTTTAAATTTTCGATGATTATGGGCAGTTATACGATTTTTGGGTTAACAGACTCAACTTCATCATAAGTTAAGACTTGGACGTATGGATCGAAGGCCAATATGTAATAAGTACTAGGATTAAACACTTTATATCGGTATTTTGCTAACAATGTGAATCAGTGGTACTTACTCGTTAAGTAATTCAAGCTACTACATGTATTTAGGATCCAGAGTGTAGTTCAAGATACATTTGGCTGCGCCATTGTTATTCAAATTAATCTTTTTTCTTGCTTGTCATGGACTTTTGATATATAAATTAGTAACTTGGGATGAGAAATAGATATTAAACAGGAGGTTCTCATATACAGGGAACTCCTATGTAAGTATGAATTATGAAAAGCTCTGCATTCATATTTAAATTATGCTAAGGGTTGTGCAGTAACCAAGAGTTATACTGTTGTCTTTCAAAATAGCAATTGTATACCTAAATTGCTGACGTCAGCGGAATTAGGCTGTTGTCTTTCAAAATAGCAATTGTATACCTAAATTGTTGACTTCAGCGGAATTAGGCTACCCACAGCACATTTGTAGGAAAATGCTGTATCTATCTGTTATTAACTTTAACTTAAATATCCCAACTTTATGCTGACTTTGGAATAATAATCTTTGATCGCACCCCCACATCGGGCAGATGTTAGGTTAACGTTGTATGCGACCAATTTGGGCATTGTTTTAGAGCTGTTCCGAGGTCGGTATAACTATCTACAAACCCTACATCGACCACTGTCCCATTCAGAGCTGCCAAGTTATATAAATTGGTAATTGGTTATCTATGTAATGCCGTAGATACAGAGCGCTCCTAATGAATAATTTACTAACGATACATTAGCCCATAATAATTCATTAGGCAACTGCAAACACGCAGCCATTTCTTTAATTAAGTTGTACTGTCAGACTGGTTTTGACATAGGTACTTATGACAGTCAAGAAGCGAAATGGATCGAATCGACGCTTTAAACTTATTTCTTATTTATGTTATTTATCAATTTTATGATTTGGAAATGAAAAAACATTATATTAAAAAGTATTTTAATAATATAGTTTGCGCTTTGCATTTCTTCTTCTTAATTTTTAAATGGGCAGAAGTACAGCGGATCTTCGGATTTATAGATATTATATGCCAAAATATATTTAGTTCTAGCACATTTTTACTTATTAGAGCTGCCATGAAGAAAAAAAACACTTCATTAGTTACTTCATTATGATCTGATTTTCTAACCATAATTATGAATACTATGTGATTATAATGAATTACCTTTGTTATAGTTATTTTTTTTTACAAAAATTGGATGAACACAAATTAGGTTTTATAAGAAAGGATTGTCTTATAAAACCTAATTTGTGTACATATAAATAGGTAAACATAATATGTAAGTATGGTATATTATACATGTTGAAAAAAAAAAATATTAAAGTCAACCGATATATTATTGAATATATCATGCATGACATTGAAATATGATATTACGATTATTTTACAATCAATTTTTATTAACGAACTCAATTGTGTCTATTGGTTTTTAGAAATGCTTCGAAATAGATTATTATCTCATCATTGACTCAACATAGACCCTAGATTTAACAGCGTTTTTCCGTCTTTTAGGCGTAAAATTTAAAGTTTAAAATTTTCTAAACTCTTGCATCATGATGCATGCTGCGCCGATTCTGAATTGGAATTTCGTCTTGTTCAAACAGCAGGACGGGCAACAATTCTATGGTGTTTAGTCAAAAGTATCTCCAAAAATGTACTATGCGCTACTTACGAAGCTGTGCGCTGTTAGTCGAAATAATATTCAGTTTTTTTGAAGTTATGCATTTTGGATACATCGCTTTATTTCAATGTTCTTGTGAACGAAAATGCAACGAAAACATTGAAAAATGCTTTTCTCGATAAACAACGTAAAAAATTAATAATTTCTTCCGAATACCTTTTAAGACACTTTCACATCAAAAACAAGAACAGAAAAATGTAAACCGAAAAACTCAATTTATTCCATTTTAAAACAAGATTTTTGCTCCAATGATTAATAAAATCCAGAGAAATAGGATAAACTAAGAACTTTACTGAGAAAATAGTTACATTTATTTCAGATTTTGAAGAAAAACACAACTTTCATGTTTTATCGCCCGAAAAACTTTTTCGGCGGAAAAATTCGTCCGATAAATCATAAAAGTTGTGTTTTTCTTAAAACTCTCAAATAAATATAATATTTTATTAGTAAAATTATTAGTTTATCCTATTTCCCATGATTTTATTAATCATTGGAGCAAAAATCTTGTTTTAAAATGGAATAAATTGAGTTCTTCGGTTTACATTTTTTCGATTCTTGTGTTTGATGTGAAAGTGCCTTTAGTGTAAGTTCTATTGGAAATATTCGTCGTTTCAGGGTGGAAAAGTGAGTTTTTTCAATAAGCGCTTTTGTCTTTCGATGTGCCAACTAGAGGTCATTTTGTATTAATAATTGGTGGTTAATATAACGACTTTATTTCCGTCTGAAGACGTGTTTCAGGTGTTATAATGCCGTCTCCTGGGCACCAAAGTGTACTCATTCAGTTTAATTTTGGAGGTTATTTTGGTGGCTAATTTGACGACTTTTTTTCCGTTTGAAGACATGTTTCAGGTATTACAATGACGTCTTCTGGGCAACCAAAATGTACTCATTCTGTTTAATTTTGGAGTGGCTAATATGACGACCTTATTTCCGTCTGAAAAACGTGTTTTAGGTAGTATCTACATTGTCAAAAAGATGTTCGATTTAACCAAATTTTGATTTTGACCACTTTTCAATTTCAGTACAAAGGACGGTCTATTGTATGTACTATTGATCAGACAATATTTGTTGGGATAGATGCTTTTAAGAAATTATGCACGTAGACAGCAACTCCTCCTCCATTACAACCGACATGATCATTTCATTCCGATTTGCAATCGGGAAGTCGCCAAATGACTTTATTTTTATAAACAGAAATTTATGAGATATCTCAGGAATCACTAAAAATTTTAGTCATTTAATCAGAAGTTATTTATGGTCCATTGAAGGTTTTATCCATGATCAAAAAATTAAAATTGAGTCATACAAAACTCAATTACAACTTTTTAACTAGAACGTATCGGCGACGTGTTGAATTCCCATTTAGAAAATTAATTAAACTGACCAAAACATTATATTTGTTTGAATTCAGACGTGCGAAGCCCTTATGTTGGCATAGGTTATTGTTACTTGAATGTTATAAGATTGAAAATCAATGCATTGTACACCATCTGATGATTTTTCTGTATGTGCATTCATATAAATTTCACAGAAAATAAAATATTTATTTTCATATAAGTACCTACATACGTTTTTTATTGCACCGCATAATATAACATTACATCGCATCACACTGAATTTGACTATTTAATAGAAATTATGTTTAGTAGATAAGTCAAAATTTATATCTTTTTAGCCATCTTTTTCCAATAGCATCAATCACAATTGAAAATATTACCTATACACGAACAGAAGATTTCTCACTCTTTTGTGTTTTGCTTCTAAATATACATAGTCGATGTCAATGCTGAGTGTCCTGAAAGCATAAATTCTTCAAAAGAAATGTTCACGAAGATATTCAAAAACTGGTTCTTCTTTGTTCCAGACAAAAAATTCATGTCATTTACTATTATACTACACTTTGCCGGCATGAATAACTCAACAAATTTTAACAAAAATAAATTCCTCTGATACATTCCAAAATCGAGGGAAATTTTATTTTTTTTTATACACAGTATTTTAAAACCTTTAAATACTCGTTAAATATGCCGTCTACAATATTATTTTATTCGAAAGCGATATTGACGGCTATATCATGGCTTTAACCTTGGAAACTTCTGTCTATACCCAGCTCCGCGGTTACATATGTATTTACATACATACATATACACATTACACCACAAATTTAGTCAGCATCATCGATTGAGAATCTCATTATCATTGCAAACGCGGAATATTTTCCCCATGAGTAGTTATATCCATATAGGTACTCAAGTATGTACATATGAACATATGTATAATGTACCGAATAGCAGCAGTGAAAGATGTTGACGCGACGACGGTAAGAGGAGTATGCTAATTTATATCGAAATAGTTAACCATTTCTGGTTAGCAGAAGAATATGTGTTTGTAGGTAGGAATTTTGTCACGGTTAACTTGATTATTTTTTCACAGGTGTGTCGACTCTTGATTATAGCCTCAATTACTTAGTATAGTACTTGAACATTGTGCATTTAATTTACCTGAACAGGGATGAAAGTTAAGCTGTTTTGGTTAAAAGTATTTCAAACATTTTTTTTATCTATTGACATGCATCGTTTACTGTAATTATTTGAGAGCGGCCTAGATTTAATACTGACAATTGATTATGGACCTTTTAAAAGGGAGATATATCTGGAAAAGTGTATTCCGAAATTGATCGAATAAATGTAAATAAAGAAGGTTATGAATATAATTTTATAAAACCTAAGATGTAGAGTTTGCCTTTTTGATAATATTGTGATAACATAGGTGTCCGCAGTCCAATCAAATTTCGGAAAAATAGGACTCTAAATTTACGTATTATGGCCATCTGACCACTTAAGAACTGTTTTTTTTTTAATATCTTAAATTTCAAGGTTTATCTGATGGACCATAACGACACTAAGATTATACAAATATATAATTGGTGGCGATGTCGACGTGTATTCTACATCTGAAACTGACAGATAATTTACAAAATAACCTTCCTACTAGTCTGGTATATACATTTTCCATACTTACAAATTTTAATGCAGTTTCAATGAAATTTTCACCTTAATAAATACTGTAATATATTTCTAGCTGCTGATGCGTTATTTCTAATGGTTATTTCTATAGGTGTGTGATTAGTACTATGTCACTAAATTTCTCTAAATTTTGTAATTTTGTATGCTTATCCAACTAGGAAAAGAAAAGAAGTAAATTTTTTTTTGTCACATAATATAAAATATAGTCATCGTGGTGTGTAAAAAGTTAAGGGGAAATTTTTTATGCCTTTTTCTGTGGGATGAAACAATAGAACTTTTATATTTTACGGCCGTTCTGTGCAACAAAGATCGGAACGTAAAATTTGAAAAAAAAATGTTATTACGAACGTGCTAACGGAACCTTGATTTAAATATAACAATTTGAGATTGACTAACACGAAACTAACACTAAATAGGGCAACTACCTACTTTTCGCCGATTTCCCTCCGTATCATATTCAATAGTATCCCTCGTATAGGAGAAATTATGATATTTTTCTTTATCAGTAATTAAAAAAAAAAAATCAGTCTTTTATTCTAAGCTATTCTATATGAATAGAAGAATATACTTACTGTCTCGCCTTTAGCGTCCGATCATGCCTCTCCAGACCCACCGCCATATCGCCGAATGATGATTGTATATATTATTATAATTAACGCTTTTTTTTTATTTTATCGGATTTTGTTGAGAAAATCTGACCTCTTCTCCGGTCCCGTTCATCGCCCCCCCTCCCCCTCGTAAAAGAAAAATACTTTCAACTGGGTAATAATTGCATATTCAAATGTGCCATAGTCCGATGAATTTTAGTGAAGTTGCCTGCCGATTCAGACTACGGGCGCACATACACATATGCAACTATTATTACTCAGGCTAGAGTTAAAAAACCCTTTTGCAAAATTTCAGCTCTCTAAAAGTTAACGTATTCTTGAGCTATCGAGAAAACGGACAAATAGAGAGTCAGATGAACGGACGGTCAGACGGACATGAAAAAGTCAATTTAACTTTTAATATCCCAATCCATTTTGATCTATACCAGCATTATTTCTATGCGTTACAAACGGAATGACAAACTTAGTATACCCTAGGACAGGGGTGGGCACGCATGAGGTCAATGAGAACAGTATGTCAGTTTTCCTTATATTATGAAGAACCACACCATAGTATTTAAGTACAAAAATTGAAATAGACAGCAAGCAGCTTCCTTTAATGGCCAGTTTCACAGTCGAGTTTAAACCAAGGTTTAGTTTAAACCATCCTCCAAGCTTAAACGAAGTTTAAACCAAATCGGGTGTCACAGTGCATTCTTTTAGTAACGTGGGTAGTACTGATTAAATTGTAAACTAAACAGATAAAAAAAAAATTTAAAAAATGTAGTTTTATTTGCTAATTTTGAATATGCCAACATTCAAAAAGGATGCAAATTTTAGCATAAGTGAAGTTGAGCTATTGCCTTCCTTAGTGTATAAAAAAGATATATAATAGAGCGCAAGAAAACGAACAAGAACAGATGCGAAGACAAAGTGACAAAGTTCTTTACTTAAACGGAACCTAGCATAGAAATCAACGTTGTCCCACTCAATAAAATGATTTGGCCGATTTCTAATTACTCTCAGTCGTCGCCAGAGTTGTAAATTTAACTCAAAAAAATCTTCTTCATCGCTAGAAATGTCTAAATCTATATCCTCGACGAAATTATTTTCTTGATACAAGCAAACAATGCTACTGTCAAAATAAAATGTCATACATTTCAAATACTTTTATCATGAGTTTAAACCGACGGATGGCACGGCTTAAACTCTAGTTTAAACCGGGGTTTAAACCAAACTGTGAAACTCATTCGTCGAGTTTAAACTAAATATTTGGTTTAAACTCAGACTGTGAAACTGGCCATAAGTGTAGATATTATGATTCTGGCACGAGTTTCCAAAATTCAATTATAGAAGTAGATTTGCACTAAATTTCCAACGCGTGATCCTATTTTATCTCTAATAACTCCAATTTCCCAACCGCAAAATTTTAAGTTGACCATAAGGAGAAGTCACTGGGATATTCATCTGTTTCATCATTTAACCACAACTCTTCTAAAAAGATCTTGACGATGAGTTTTAGTATTTGTTCTAATTAAATTCACAATCTGCAAAACAACCTGCAACACATTTTCGTATGAGCTATGAATTGCTCGCGGTGATTTACGCAGTGAAGAGGTAAAAAATGGGGAATTTCAGGATTGTAGCTTGAAAGACCAATGGCACGCTCCCTACCATTGTAGGCTCTCCGTCAGTCTCGCAACGCTGACGAATTTATGACGAGTTAATTCAAAGTTGTACCTTACTTCGTCAAGTGTATATTACTGACATCGACACCGCGAGTTGTATCGATAAGAGCTACTAAGTTTAACATTTCTTCCTTCAGATTTATGTCTGCAGATACATATGTAGCGGGCAAAAACGGTGAATTATGGAACCTCCTGAAGGTCTGTAGATTCGTCGAGAGCTAAAAACTGAATGCTGTATAATTTTTCAAATCACATATCAACAGCTTATTTTCAAAATTTTTACTAATTCTACCAATACAACGTCACAGTTGCACCACGTGAGATAGTCAAGTATCTGAGCAATCAATTTATGTAGTTTTGTTTTATGGGGATCCAAAATTGTTCGCACTTTTTTAGGTTTCTTATAATAAATTTTACTGCGCCATATACGTCAGGTAGAACCACACACAATATTTCAAGCTATTAAAAAAATATAAACTTCGTTGGATCTGTCATTTTCGCGACTAAAAAAAGACAAGAGTCCTTTATGCTTACCAAGCCTTGGATGCACTGACTTAAGTTTCTTTGTTCGCAAATTTGAATTGAGTGGATATTTGTTTCTTCGTAATGTCGTTTAGTGTGCAATTGCAACATAAGCTAATAAAGCTAATTTTTCGACCCAATTTTTTTGAAAGGTTCAATTTTTTATTTTCTAGTTTGTATTTTCGTTTTTGATGTTTTCTGAGGTTGCGTTAATAAAAGAATTTCCTAAATTTATATCCAAAGTTGCTTGATAAAAAAGTCTATCAGATTTTTAAAAAAAAAAAATTTAACATTTAGCTGATAGAAAAACTATCACAGAAATATGGTTTCACAAAAAAAGAAAAAAAAACAAATAAATATTAAAATAACTAAGGAAATTCAAATTCAAAATAAAGTATGCTTTCTCCCTTGTTCAAGCATGCTCACCACAAAATAATTTTAAAACAAATTTTGAAAAAATTTAAAACGAATTTCTCATTGATCATTTCCAACTTTATTGTTTATTGGCAATTTCATTTATTTGCGCCTTTGACTTATGAGCATACGTGTGAAATTTTTAATAGTATATTTTTACGTTTCTTAAAATATCTGTATTGTCGGCTAACAAATTATTCTGTAGAATATCTGAAATAATTTTTACCTAATATTGTTACCTAACAAATCCATTTGGTGTTTCTTAGTAAGAATAACGATCGATAAGTTGCGAATGCGAATGTGCGTTTCCGTAGGTAGGTACTCTGTTTTAACAAGATTGAAAAATAAAAATAAAAACAATGTTTCGTTTTTTTTTTCGAAGCGAGACTTGCCCACTCTTCAACACAATATTTAGGCATAAAACTAAAATTGACACAAAATAATATCCGTATAATAAAATAGATATACATTGTTATTTATTTCATTTAAAAAGATTCAATGAAAAAAGTTTTGTAATAATAAAAAAGCAAATTTTAAATTGCCATGGGAGCCGCAGTTAGCTCAATGAAGAGCCGAATTTGCCCACCGACCGTTGCCCTAGGATTTCATCACCAGGGCAGAATAGTACATTTATTTCATTCAAAAAGTTACTACAACATCAGCAGCAGTAAAAGCTGTTTAAATAAGACTTGAATAGATGGAAGGCATATTCGCAATTAATAATCCGAATAATTTTGGCATCATCGACAAAAAAAAAATTTTAATTTCTAATTGTTAAGCTTGATATGGATCAAAAGGAGCGGGCAAGAAGGGCTTACTTGTGTACTCTAGAAATAATTGTAAATGTCTTTAGAGAGAACATCACGAAGGAGTACACTGTGCTATATTGCGGTCGTGGAAAAACCAAAAATTCCAAAACTTATCTGAATGATTAGCAATATTATGATTATTGCATCTGATGTAGAAAGGCAAAATTATCAAGGAAAATGCGAAATGATGATGTGAAGAATTATAAAAAGCGTGAAGAAAATAACAGTCCCCGGCGTTGTTGCAATTCTACTGGGCAGGAGGTAGATTAAGTTGTTAAAGATCATAAGCTCGTTACAGGACATAATAGAATCAGTCGATTCATAAAAGAACCAAACTTTCGGTAAGTAAAATGAATCAAATGAAATTCTCCAATCTAGCATATTCCAGTGGAATATGAATATTGAGGCGAAATAGCGGTATTCTTTCGAAATTCCAAAATGAGCTCTTTAAAAACTGCGAAATTGCAGTAAAATACAAATACTTTTTTCTAAGCTGAAAATAGTATATAACACTTACCACTCATTTTAAAAACTACACTAAATTAACATTTTTTTAAGGAAATAGGACAGTTTAGCGTATTATTAATTTACAGCAATAAATGGTAAAAGTTGGGCGAAAAAATATGAAAGATCTAAAAACAGAAATAAAAAATTTGTTTGAGAGAAATTTGGAATCGAATTACGTTTGCTAGGACCTCCTTACGACTGCGTGTTATAAAGATGGATGGATTCTTCGCCTGTATTTAGTACATATGTACATGCTTGTTATGATCCTTGAAATGTATAATAATTTTACTAACCACAATTATATTTACTCGAAAATAAATCATTATTATTAAATTATTAATTTCACAGTTACATGAACTTTAAGGAAGTCGAAAAAACTACAAGTGTCTATATAAATTTAAATTAAATTTAAATTTTGTACAGAACTCTTGTATTTTCAAGGGCAAAAATAAGAAAGCAGAATTGGAGGATGGAATGAAATTTGTTTTTAATTGGTTAAAATACCACCCATGTCCTAGAAAATTTTAAGGACATTTATCGCACTGTAGTAATGCAGTAAGAAATACTGGAACTTGCTGTTGCTGAGAATTATACTATGTATGTATAGTTTTATGTTCACCATTTTACACGACACGGTTACAATAAGCAGATCAGCAAATCAATTTTTAAAGCCTTTCAAATGTAACGCTAGATCTCCAAAGCTGGAACCTCTTAATATATCTAAAAAGACAAGACATGTCTTGACTCATCATCGCAGAGCAGAACCTACTGTACATATGTACATACATGAATTTTTTGAATACATCTTTCCTTTGGTAACGGATCGGATCGCTAAGCAGGGATTTTTCGAAATTCAACCAACCTTTAAGGAATTGAAATTTATATAGAACACATATAACTAACGCACGTATCCGCTTGAGGTGTAGCACAAATAACCAATTAAATATATGATTAAACACGTGTCTACCGATTTTAGAAATTTAAACCCTAAGGGAGTAAAAAAGGCACTCAAAGTTTGTTTAGAAAAACAATCATTAAGGCGCCTATTCACTTGAAATGTTGCACAAATAAATCAAATAAATTATTACATGGAGTATAGAAGAATTTTAAGACCAATTATAACAAGTGTGGGTTCGATTCTAGTTCAGGAAAAATAAATAAAAATTGAATTTATAATTTATTTGAGCGCTTTCATCGTTACTAGTTAGAAATTAAGAAATACAAGAGGGAAAGCATCTGTCTCGTTAGCTCAGTGGTAAGAGCAGTTGCCCGGAAAGCGGAAAGTCCCAGCTTCAAGCCCCGGATGAGACGGTTGCTTTTTCCTCTTGTATTTATGATTTAATTTAGAATCGTTAAAAATAAAGGTTCTTAAAATTCTTCTATTCTCCATCTTTAACCGATTCTAACAAGTATGGGCTCGATTCCCGTTTGGGAAATAATAGATTATTACCATCAATTTTCCTGTTATTTGAAACTCAACTCAGTGTCAGAGTTTTTATAGGAAAAAAAAATTCCTCATCAATCTTTTAAACAATTTAATGGGTTATCTCTACCAAAATTTTTACTTGTCATTTCTACTTACATCAAGCTAAGAATGATTAATAAAACAGTACTGTACTTAGTACCTACCTAACCCAAAGAAAATTTTCAATTAATCTTAGTGGAAGTCATTTACTACATTTTTACTACACTTTTATATTCGAATTTACTACAATTTCAACACAATGAAGTTCTAGAACCTTCCGACTCAAAATTTGCTTCGAAATTGCAATTAATAAATCCCAGGGGTAGTAATTGAAAATAGCCGGCATAGACCTGAGAGAGAAGAGATCACATAGAGACGAACAGTCCTCTGTGGCTGTGGCCTGTTCCAGAATGAGTTCCGTTAGTAGTATGGTGGTTCTTGCACAGGAAATTATTACCGCAAAATATAGTTCATGATCTTAATATCCTCTTTGTAAACTACACATACATCTTTTCGTTTTAACTCTGCGACGCAGCTCAATGGATGATGTTTCAAAAACATTTCTGGGATTTTTATTAAAGATATTGAGAATATAAATAAATTAAAGTATTCTGGCATCCGAGCGTATAACTTCCTCCAAGCTAAGAAAATTCAACCAATTAAAACATAAACAGTGGCCATGGTTTACAAGATCCGATGACATTCACATTCTATTTAGTCACTAGCGTATTGTATGGAGAAAATGGTCATATGACTCTTGTTCCTGATTTGTGAATACATATGTACATATAACACTTGCGAAAATTTGAAAAAAAAACCAATGAACCCTATCCGACTTGCCAATACTTCCAGCGATATAGGGTATATGACAATTTTGATCAATTTACTAATGCTTATTGATTGATTGTTTTAGATGATAAATTTAAATAAGATCTGTATTTACTTAAATTTATTTTGACTTAAATCTACTGAAGGAAATTAACACAAAAAATCCGGTTACATATATCTAGAAATTCAACAAAGGCAGAGTTTTGAATTTTAAATACCTAGGTATGGTACTCTGATATGAAGCATAAAATGTAGCGGAACTCCAAAATATTTACAAAGCTTTTTAACATATGCTGTGTATTCATTGTTTTATGAATCTAGAGCAACAGACATTGAAAACGGCATTGGCATACCTCTCCAATCTGAAAGATTTGAATTAATTTGCCTTGCTCTTTTATGACACAAATGGATTTGGCTCAGCAACTTTTCATTTTACATTCCACTCAGAAAAATTGCCCCCACCTTCTAATCCACAATTCCATATAGAAAACCAGAATTAACTGTACACAATGGGAACAAGACTCGTCGACCACGTAAGCTACCACCAATCCGGAGTGGCGTGCTGCAGTAAGGTAAATTGGAATGTAATTGTTGGAAATATATAGAGAACGGGCGACCTGTGAGAAAGTGAAATTGGACTACAATCATCGGAAGCTTTCAACGATGCATGAATATAGTACAAAAGGCACAATGGACCATGCTTCTGTTGTTGTTGCTGTTGTTGTTGATGCTGATGGGTGTGTAACCAGTTTCGATTATCTTAAATTTTTGAATCTGAAACTTCTTTAGACCTTTGCAGTTTACTAATATTACATAACGTTTACTAGCTTTGTATACAAACAGAAATATTTTACTACTATGTACCTTTGTAATGTATCTAAAGACTGCCTAAATATTTATTTATTGCGTCCCTTAGAAAGAGAACTGCAATAGAAAACTCAGATTAGAATTTCTTATCTCTGTAACTAATGTGGCAATTACGTACATACATATAAGCTGTTTTTACCGGAGGATTCTTTGAGCATCCAGTTCTTTTAAAGACCTATCGGTAGATAATAAGAAAAGTATGATAAAAGTGTGTCTTTTATAATTAAATGTGCGAAAAAAATTTCTACATAATTTATTTTTAAATTCGTGGGAAAATGTTCTAAATTAGCATAAATAATGCAATAATGTCTGGCATCACTGCTCAGAGGTCGACAGTATTGTTACAAAATATTTTTTGATTACGGTTAATTTCCATCATTGTAATATACATAGGTACATACTGGATGTCCCAGATTAACATCTTTCCAGGTGATTTACTTCAACAAAATAATTAAAAAATTGTATCGGAGAGAGGAAAGGCATGAGAAGGTAACATGGGACAGATTACAGATTTATCCTTCATGAATCACCTTATAATTCCTTAGCGATACATTCTCTGATTTTTGGAGCTTTCCAATGAGGAATAATTTGTCTTTTGCTCCCCTTCACTCGACCACCATCACTGAAAAAAAGTCAAATTTGGAAACTTAAACTTAGTTTTTCATTTAACTAATATTTTTAAATAACTGCCTAAAGTTTTATTAATGCATTTGAAAAGCGGCAAAATTTACACAATTCATACATTTAAAGTCAAGCGGGATAACATTATTGCTTGTCCGTTTTATGAAATTTTACCAGAAAATTATAGTCGACATGGCCGTCTTTAGCCAAGTGGGGGCCCTGGGCACTTTAGTATATTGGGCTCACTAACAGAAATTATTTTCTAAGATATTTTGGGTTATTAAAAGAAAAAATAACGTAATTATGTTAAAGCCTATCCCGCACTGAAGATCTTTTGTCAGGTAACTGTTTTGTCACTACCGTCAACTCCATATGTTCTAATGTAAATTCTCGCATTGACAGCAAGGTAACTTGTAGTTCCTCTGGTTAGCAACTTTTGGGTAACGAAACTATCTTCGCCACACATTTATATGAATGTGCACTGGACGCCTTCGTAACATATTTGTTGCCACTTGACTGCCATTGTTTTGGAAGACGGAAGGAAGAAACTTACACACACTTTTTTTGAAAAATATCTGCTGCAACGATAGTGTGAGAGGAAGATATAAATAATGAAGCAATAATACAGGAAGTGCAAATAAGACCACCCCTATACAACAAAATTTTTAAGGAATATTCTGATAACAATTTCAAGATTAAAATGTAGGGAGAAATATCTATGAAGGTATTTATATATGGTGAGAGACTTTTGGTCTCCAGTCTCCGGTTTACAGAGACTAAAATCTCCGAAATGTTTACACAGCGAGAGACTTTTGTATTTGGGTACCAAAAAATTAGATCTCCGGAGACCATAATAAAAACGTTTCTAGAGACACGTCTCCGAAGTGTATACACGAAATTTGAAGTTTGGTCTCTAGAGATCTTTGTTAATTGTCAATTTAGAGATTGTTAGAAAGAATTATTTCAAAAGTTATTAATATTTTTCTGTTATAGGAAAAGTGAAAAAGCTTAAAAACATATATCCTTGGTGTACAAATTTTACGAGATAAGCACAACAACTTCGTGTGATTTGTTTTTTTTTTTAAATAACCAGAACTCTATTGATAAAATAAATGTTCTGCACTAAATCCATTATATTAATTAATAATTTTTTTTTTATTATTTTCTTTGTAACAAATTGTGAAACTTACTCCACTTTATTCCTTTTCCTTTCTGAGTAGACCTACACTAAGCAGAACACAAAAATAGTCTCCGGAGACCTGGAGACAACAAATGAACAAACTTCGGAGACCGGAGACCGAGTCTGGAAGCCTAGTTGTTTTAAAATATACGACGGGAGACCGGAAACCAAAAAAGTCTCTAGAGACTAGGTCTCTTTAGAGATTTTTTGCGTTACCAAAGTGTATACACGGATCTCTGGATCTCCATAGACCAAAAAGTGGTCTCTGAAGCCAAAGCTTCACTTTTAGAGTTAGACCAAGTCTCTCTTCGGGTGCAATTGATGATCGCACATTGATACTTTAATAAGTTATATAAGTTCTCAAAATACATAGTACCAAATCATCAAATCTTTCAACACTCATGCGGAAATCTCAAAGGTTTTTTTCAGGATAGGATCATAGTTCATCAAACATTAAATGAAATTTTCCATTAAGCAACCTTTAGCTCCAAGTTGGAAGGACATTGATATTTTCTGCATCCTTATGACAAGTACACATATCACAGCTGCCTCCTTGAAGTTTATATTGATGAATGGTAATATATATATATATATGATATATATGACTTTTTGGAGTAACAGATACTCACTGTATGCGTACTAAACTAGCCCACGGCGACGACGGAGGCGACAGTCACCAGAAAGCTGTATGACAAAAAGTCGCCAGTGAACGTTATGCCTAACAAGAAACAACAGTATAAAATTTTTTACTGATTACCAAATACTGAAAGTATACCATAAAAAATTGACGGGAATAGGACGTTTTGGAAAAATTAATGCGTGAGATGAGAATAGCAACTAAATGATGTTGACAAGAGGAAGAAGAACGGAGAAAAGTTAACAGAAAACTGATGTGGAAATGTGAATGCTTTATCAAACTCTTTGACACTTAAATCAAGGCGAAAAATTGAATCAGTTTGGACACATAACGATCACAGCGCCCTCTAGTTATCATGGAATAATTTAATGGAGTCAACATAACCAGTGGTTCTTTTTAATTTATGTGTATTCTAGAATAAGACACACAAATAGTAACATTTTAATTGCCACTGTTTTTTAGAAAGGATAAACTATTTAACAAGATCTTCTCATTTTTTTCTTCGCTATAATTGAACTATTTTTAGGTCGATATAATAAAATTTTCATTTGATCTCTTCGGACTTTCACAGTCTACTCAGGAAATGCTGTCTTTTTTTAGCTGGTTGGTTACTACGTTTTAAAGCACATAATATTTTCAGTCCGTACGGCATTAATGCAAAAGCGTACTACTTCTACTGTATATTGCTATAAAGATAATCAGGCATACACGTGTGAATTAGATTATACAGAAACATGAGTGCTTTTCTCTTCAGATATGTGTTCAGGAAATGTATACAATCGAAAGAAGGCAACTTCAGGTTTTCGTTTGCAAACCTACTCGAGTTTACGGAAGATTAGGCTTCCGTAAGTAACTAACTAGTCTCAACCTAAGACTCACGGGCAGAATATTGGCGGACAGCCACAATCTTTTTAAACCACAGTAGATTTTACCAACTGTAGCATTAATATGATTACAGCATTGGAGCCTGGTGTTGAATTTTACTCCCAGATTTGATACGCATTCAACAAAAGGTAGTCTCACACACTAGCGTACCTAACGTGAGGATCCCCTCAGTTTTTGATTAAAATTCGGTTGTTTCTAAATATTTACAAAACCCAGCCATTGATATATTGACAGCCACCTCAATGCCGCAGCAAACTCAGAAAAACATGATGGAGCTCAGACGGGGTTTCCCGACAAATTTAAAAGAAGCTAAAGAAATCACCACATCTTGGAAAGTAAATCCAGCTTTCAAAAAAACACGCCAGCGCCATGTGAAAAAGTTTTTGATAATTGGCTATAGATGAAGGTATACAAAATCCTAGAGAAAAGTTACGAATTTTTATACCCTGGATGAAATCTAAAGGGTATTACTAAGTTTGCCGTTCCATTTGTAACGCACAGAATTAATGATTGTAGAGCAAAATGGATTGGACATCATTAAATAATAATCATATTAAAAGTTATTTTGATTTTTGCATGTCCGTCTGTCCGTCCGTCCATTCATGTGAACGATAAATCGAGAGCGTGTGTACTTAGAGAGCTGAAATCGTGTACGTCGACTTTAAAAAAAAAAAGTAAAATTAAGTTTGAAAATGAGACAAATCGGGCAGCTCCTTCGTGGGGTTGTCATACAAAAATTTCGTTTTCCACTATATATTTGGACACTGCCTGAGAACGCGGTGACATAAAGATATAAAATTTGGTACATGGTGTTTTCATATTAATAGCAAAAAAAATTCAAAAATAGAATAAATCGGGTAACCCCTTCTTGGTGTTGCCAAATAAAAATTTAGGTTTTTTACGGATACTGTGAAAAAGATCAGTCCTAGACATTTTTATTGTACTAAAAACTTCTTAAGTATATGAAATGCTATAAAATTGTTTATAATCATTTTTTCTGTCCGACGAATCGTTCTACAAATATATGCGAAAAACCATTGCAAAAATTCAAATTGCTCAAATGGGTGATGACCATACGAAATTTCATATGGGCATTCATCGAGGGTATCATAAGAATTGGTCTTATACCAATTCTAGCTTTTTTACTTGATGTTTTTAACCGGTTGTCTGGATATCATAATTCAAAAATTGACAGTGCGCAATGAAAGTATGAATAGCTTGGCGGAAAGATTTTCGCTGTTTCAACCGCAAGTTCTCAGTGGCTTAACAGATAATGAAATTGTTGAAAAAACAAATCGCCTCTGCCAGTATTATTCAGAAGATTTATCGCCTACTTTTTCTCAACAACTTTGAAGTTTTCGATTCGTGATGCTGGAAAGAATTCGAGAAATTTCAATTATTAGAAAACTAGCTGAACTCTAATTGTAGATAGCTCTGCTATAAAAAGCAGTGTTCCGGATCTGTGTACAGACAGCTCTACAGCTCTATATCACATTACCAGTTACTAACTACAGCAACCCCCGAATGTTCATTCAGTAAGCTAAAACTACTTTTAAACTTACCTTCGGAGCATTGAAAATGAAGAAAGTCGGAATATTAATATTGACAGAGTCATGAACGAATTCTTGTCGTCAAAAGATCGGCGCTTCGGAAAGTTTTGAAGTTTTGAAGTTTAGCTCATTAGTCATAAACTTATCAATGTGCAAGAAAAAAACCAAAATTAAAAAAAATCAGCCGAGGGCCTAGTAGCATTTTGTTTGCGGGGGTGGGGCCCATACATCCTTAGTTACGCCACTGGTCTCACTTTATTGAGGATAATAGGAGGAAGGAAGATTATGAATACCAAGGTCCGAGCTCTACAATGCTATACATTGAGGAGAAGCGGTTTATCCATACACCATTTGCAGATTTCAGATAGGTCCAGATAGGTCATCATTTATTCTACTAATACAGTTCTCAATGAGTCGAAGAAGCCTGCTCAGGTACATTGATATCGTTATTTTTCTTATTTCCTTAGCATCTATTCTTATTCGGTTTAGTGTTATCAGTTAAGTTTGGATTTTAAATCGTCACGAAAAGACTTTCTTATGGTAGTGCTCTGAAAATTATTGCAATGGCCACGAACATAAAAATGCCTATTTTTAGACTTCATTACACCACATGATGTCCCCGATATATATATACATATTAATATGTATAATTAAAAAGATCTCCATAAAGCTGGTTCTGAACTCTTTATGGATAGAACAGCTTAGCACCATCTGGAAGTCAACACAGAGGACCTTACTTTGAAATTGTATAGTTATTTGAATATCTTCGATGCTAGTTTGTATGACTTAATGTACATTACAGCAATATTTTAAATGAGGTTTAAGACTTCAGCTAACTTGTGTTCATCATCCAGATTCTACTACTCTAAATCAAATCTCATCTGTACCTTCATAAAGCCATACTCTAACAATTACAATTACTTTCTATTTTTAGTAAAAATTTGGCACGAATGCCAAAGTCTCTTTTACATTTCAATGCTTTCCTCCTAGTAGTATCACATTGTTTTCAGTTTCTACACCTTCAACCATCGATAGACAATAAAATTGTGTGTATGTAATTTTCTACTTAAACTTGTAGCAATGTTGCATGCCAACTAAGTAGTTAATTATCTTAGATTTTGCTTTTAAATAGAAAGCAACTGTTTAAATTGCCAATAATTATAGCTACATATTTAATTATGCTATATGACCAGAAATGTAAAAAAAACTCAACACTATAAACAGGTGTTCAGATACATACATACATACATATAAAGAAAATGTTGCTTTATGAGAATTACATCAGATCTTTAATGACTATTGTAAGATGATGAATTTTCACTTATCTGTTATGCAGAACCAATGAAAAATTGCTTTTAATAGCTAGACATTTTGGAAATAATAAGAGTACATACTGTGTACAAAACGGGTCTAAGTAGGGTAGGTCAAAGTCAATACAACAACAAATATAAACTGGATTAACTTCATAATAATTATACTTTATTGAATAATGACATACTTCATGTGTGATGCATATATATAGCTAAATGTCCTAACCTGATTTTTTTCTTCTTTCGTACTTATTTTGAGGCAAATTCAGTTACTAATACCAATAGCATAATTTGACGGCTCTCATTTTGCTCCATATTTTACCGGTTTTGCATTATTTGCATTTTATATACAGGATGCGTCAGTCCAAATGCATAGGGTGTCCAGCTTGGTACTATTTCCTAACAAATAGTTAACTACACCTATGTTCGGAAATGTTCCGTTGCTCTTGTACCACCATTTTTAAGTTTTTTGAATAATATTCCATGCTAAGTTATACTTAATTGCTTAAAAGTTCTTTGGAAAATAACGAATGTCAATAAAATTATTACATTTTAACTTTTGTTTTCATCTAGTGTCATAACTTTTTGTCTTGTTTTCTAATAAAATCAAATTTTTCGGCGAAATTTAATTTTTAATTTTTTCTTATTTATTTCTGCTTCTGATTATAGGTACATAAATCCAATTTAGAAAATAAAATGTATGTTTATTGCCTTCGTTACATCGTTACGCTTCCAAACTATACTGGGTTAAAATGTATTGCAACAAAAATTTTAAGTTCAACCTTTTATTTTCAATTGCTTTCGCACGCAAATGAAATTGATCGGAATAAAAAACTTATTTAAATAACTTTCTGCAACTTAAACAATTTTCATAATCTCTACGAATGGAGTGAGACAAATCTTCATAGAAAAAGGGTATCTTCTTCGCAAACACGTTTCAATGTTAATGTTTGGGCTGACATAGCTGGAAATGTATACATTGAGCCGATTTTTCTAACAGAGACAGTCGTCTGAGTTCTCAAAATTATTTGCAGGTTTTGATTGATACCGTTCTGCTTAGACGAGGTTTCACTAGCTGTAAAAAATCATGTGATACAATAGAAAAATGGAGCTCCTGTCCATTATGACAGAGTTAAACTAGTATAGGATTGGTTAAATACAACAACAACACCAACAACAACACCAACAACAACACTAAATCCAACAACAACTACTACACCAACAATACCAATACCAACTATACCAACACCAGCAACAACAAAAACAACAACAGTAGCAACAACAACAATAATAACAACAACAGCAACAACAAGAACAAAACAACAACCCACAGAAATCTCTGAAATGGTCATTATTTAATACCTAACCAAAGACAACTATTAATAATGCCCTTAGAAAAAGTGAAGTAAAATTATAGAAAATGACAATGTGAATGCGAAATAGTTTGCAGTTAAATATTTATAGTAACACTAAAATTTAACGTATTCCGTTGTATTAATGGGAGCATGATCATGTTGGCTTTGGCATTCACTATACTATAGTACAGAAAAATTAAGGTTGAAACACATGAATGAATTTGATTATCTATCTAAAAACTGTTAAAGCTATTTACTCATGCATTTGACTTAAATTTGTTTGAAAAACTTCAATATGCAAATTAAGTACAGTTGGTATAGAGAATTTATCCATAATGAACGCGCCATTTTCTGTATACGTTTTATCTGTACTCGTTGAGTATAAGCGTTCCATAAATTGAAGAAAATGTTGATGTGTGTTAAGAGACTTAAGAGATTACTATTTTTAAGATCTTTGACCTTCTTGAGCTGCGTGTAAACTTAACAGTATTTTTCGTGCACATATAAATGTCTTATACTTACGCGAATCTAAAATCAAGAATTGTTCCTGTGTATATGTGTTTTTAATGTAGAATTTCGAAGATATAGAATTCTATATATATATTTACTATGTCCAGAAAATATAAAATGTTTTCATTAATTTACACAAGAAAAGAATGACCTTCTCTTGAATAGAAACTTACCTTAAGATAATAAATGCAGCCTGACAAAGGTTTTTAATTCAACTCTCTCCAGTGTACATTTTTATTATATTGTAATCCACAGAAATATCTCAAAGATATGAGTTGGAAGACCAAATATTATACTTTCACTCTTAGGAAACTTATATTGCACCTTTTTCACAACTAAAACTTAATAAAATCACATCGAATTAATATGCTGTGAGCAGCATAACAATCTTAAGTGCATGGTTTTTTTCTTCATTTAAATAAAAAGATAGAACAAAAAAATACACCGCACAGAGCGCAGTTTACCTGCGCGAACTCTACGAGAGAACTAAAAGGCTTAACGGCGCCATCTTAGACGTGTAGTAACACACAAGTTTTACCTGTTGATCATTCCAGGTATTAAACGAATTTTTTTCCATTCCACACCAAACCAAGTAAAAGAAGAGATGAAGTATTGCCAACTATTAAGTGTTACACAATTTCCTAAGTGTTATTCTCATAAAAAATATGTTTCTATCATAGATGAATTGTGAAAGATCGTGTGGAAAAAATTCAAGTAGAAAAAACATCAGGGTGTTTTGTTTATATATTAAAATAGGCAATTTTTTTTTATTAAAATTCATGTGGTAACACTAGATATAAAAGCTTAGGTGTACCTGCATATATGTAGCGATTCCAAGCAAAATATATTTTCCAGAGTCCACTTCCAATTGGAAAAACAAGTCAGTTATTTCTACATTTTCTGAACGATTTGTGAGCAACTCTTTAGTTAGTTTAGTTGGTTGCCTGCGGACCAAAGTAGCGTGCGGTGGTCTGTCAATTTTATCGACTGTTGGTTTTTTGTTTATTTATGTGTTGGTGTGCTCAATGTAATAGTTTCGAATAAGTGACGTCAATCTTATAATGATAGGCAGCGATTATGTGCTCGAAGCACACAATATTTTACATACCACTGAGGTGTGTGATTTGTGAGGTGTAAAGTTACATATTAAGATAGATTTTATTTTATTTCCCGTCATTTGATATAGTTTTCCTGTCTCTTTGTTACATTTTTACGTTCAAGTTTGTCGCTTAAGTCTTTCGATTTTAAGACGCCCATTAAGGTTGTATATACTACAGACAGGAGTAGCTAAGATTTGTTATGTGCATACGCTGCTGTTCTAATTTACTAACACTATCAAGATAGAATAACTGCTTAAATGTGCAGTTTTTGTTAGTTTGTTCTTATACTACATTAAGTTATTTTATTTAGGTCAGTAACTCCAAAAGAATGTTTGATTTCAAGTATACCTATATAACATATTAAAAAAAAGAAAACACAAATGAAAATACCAAAAACTAAATTTTCAGTCATGACTAAAATGCATATTAGGTAGTAAGAGATTTTATGAGGAGATTTGTATGAAGTTATTCAAATATTTTTTCATCTAATAGGTATCAAAAGTCAAAATTCTCCCTGAAATAAATGATAATATAAAAAAAGGGCTCTAAATTTTGTCGGTTAAAGGCTAAAATATAGTTGTCTGTATATTTGAAGAGTTTAAATGTTAACATACTTTACATAATTTCTGAAACACTGGTGTGATTGTAATAGATTTTCATTTGGTCTTTTAGGACGGCAATTGGCCTTTGTTCTGCAGATATATATTGGTTTATTAAGGACTGTTTGTCTTATGGTTATGGTTTCTTAAATAGTTCAGTTCTTCTGAGGAAAGATAGTATATTACAAAAGGAAATCCTTTGCCTGGAGCAGAATGCAACGCATTCACTGCACTCAAATTTGTTTATGAAGTGTAGATATCCTAGCCACCAACATGATGAATAGAATGTTCATTGGTGACTGCGTCAATATGAAATTTCAACGAGTTTTGTTAATTGCAGTAATAATAAATTGAAATCACAAAATTATTATATTTTAATTTTTCCACCTCGCTTGTTTAGTTAATCTGTCTGCATGTAGCGGCTACGTTGCATTCTGTTCTAGAGGCTATAGAAGTCGGTTGCTTTTGGAAAGTGTAAGCCAAACCCTCCAGATCTACATTTTCAAATTTTCTCTAATTTAAAGAGGGTGTACATTGATGTGTAAATCTTTTTTTTTTAGTCGTAGCCCACAAATATTCGTGGGTAAAATGCTTATCTGATACAGATATTTTGTGGAATCTAGTATCCAATTAGGACTTCTGTAATAAGTTTTAGTTGGTTTTAGAGAATAAATCTCTTCGCTTATCTCGATACCAATCCTGAAGTAGATGAGCCATTTGGGTATAAAGTTTTTATGGTCAGTTTTACGTTATTATATGAGATACCGAAAAAAAGGGCAGGTCTGTCATTGATTTTTCCATAAATTTTCGAGTATTCTGGGACCCACTGAGTATTTAGTAGTGTCTTCCATCCATCCAGGCTTGCTAATGATTGGATAATTTTCCACGTAAATTTTCTGTTGACATTCGGTGATGAAATAGATTCCAGTGCGGCTTGGCTATCTGTATATATATATAGGGTATTAAAGATTTCAACAGCAGTATTTTTACCATTAATAGTATATTTATCTAGACAAAATAAAATGTATGGAAGCGAGGTGGGCAACTCTAACGATTTTGTAGAAAAAGATTTTTTTTTACCGTTTTATATGAAAAACCTTGTAAATTTTCAGTAGAGAATCAACTTTTCATCTTTTCCACTGTAATCATCGCCATACTATTACCAAATTATAGGGCTTTAAATGTTGAAATTTTCATATTTTATATTTTAAATTAATCATTATTTTCACAGTATAACATTTCATAAATATTCAGCAGCCGAAAGTTCTGATTTAATTTTTCTATTCAATTCTTGTCGAAAATTAAACTATTTACGATTTACTTGAAAATTTCTGATTCAGTTTTTGCGAAAATTACATAAAATATTCATTTATGGGAATTTTTTCTTTTTTTTATTAGTATTTCGAGTAAAAGTAATTGCTATAGTAATCAGTTTGAGCTATAACTCAGAAGGGAATTTAATTATTGTTAAATATGTTTTGGAAACTCGTCGCGTTTTTAAAGCTGACACATTTGCTGACATTGAAGTTATCCTCTTTATTTATTTATGCAATTATATACCCATTTACTGTATTATACTTTCCCTGCATAGTATGCAGATATGATCGTGATGTTTACAAAAACAAACTATATTTATATTAGTAGTTTATACAAAAAAAAAAAAAAAAAAAAACAGCTTACCACAATGCCACCTTGATTTTTATAATTTTTAAGTTTTCTATTTTCTTTTTCAAATCGGTACCCAGTTCCATAAAATTTTGCTGAAATTAGTTTAGTAATTTTCTAGCAACCTTATGGAAAAAATTCTAGGGACACCACATCAATATGGATTAAAAACATTATTTTTATTAAGAAATGATTGTAACTTGTACTTTTTGCTATATCAATATTACCTTTAATTATTCCATTATATTAGTTCACGAATTATGAGTGAGAGTAGGTATAAAATTTTTTTAAATATAAATCAAATATAAATACATATACCCAGCAAGTGCTATAATATCCGAAGGCTAAGGATAGGTCATGGTCAGACGAAAAAAAAATTGTTGGGTAGGTGGGGGCGGGGGGGGGGGGGGGTCCTAACGGTTTGCGAGATATTGGGACTATATTCGTTGAGCCTTTCCAATGATTTATAAACTGTTTCCTTCATCCTCTCAGTTTTGAAGCTATGGCTCCACAAAGCCAAAATTTCGGAATTTAAACTAATTTTTTTTCAAAAAGCTTGTTAAGAATATCAAATTTTCATACTGGATTTAAGAAGCCCAAAACATTCCCTTTAAAGTGACATACCACACTCTGTATCCAAAATGTAACCGTTTCTGCTTTTTTCATTTTTTCTTAAGCATATCCAGCGAATATGGCTGAAAAAGTTCAAAACTGCCGGAAAGTAGGCAATTGTCTTTTTAGAAATGATATTTTTATGTACTTATAAAGTTCAACTAAGAATTTGAAAAAAAAAAAATAATAAAAGAAAATTCAACCTCCTTCAAAAAACGTTAAAAAGCATCAAAAAACTTTATGAATTTCTGTATTAATTTAAAATGTTTGAAGTCAGCGCCGAATTTTATTATGTTGAGTTGAATTATGAAATAAAAGTACGTTAATATGTGTATTTTAAGGCACAATGTATTATCGCATAGTTTATTGAAATTGAAGCTGAGGAAGCAATTACTGCAATACCTCTCACGTACAGTCCCCCCCCCAGTTTATATGGCATAAATCGCAAACTGTCGCATTGTCAAGTTGTCACATTGTAAATTGTAAATTTTTTAATCGTTTGTAATAATAATTGTTTTTAAAAAATGGACAAAAAAGTTTGTCCGAAATAACTTCAATCTTTTCTATAAACAAATATTTAAAAACTTTCGATTTCGCAATATTTAATTACAAATTAAAAACTTACTTTTATTTTCTTCCATTTCTGACAGATGATTTAATAAATATTTTCTATAAAATTATAGTAACGACAACAATATGGCAGCACAAATAAGGCTGCCAATAATAATGTTTTAGTTTCAGTAACTATAAAAACCTACAATGTTTGAGGTCTTTTTATAGTTCCGGACACGCACACATTGACAAATCGAGGTCTGGAAAAAATGCAGAACACTTTGCTTCTCTTGCCACTCATATATAAATTTCCGTATACGATGTACTATCTCCCTAATAATTTCTGTAAAAAATGCATGCCATCATAATGTAAATCCTGCTTTAAGCTGAATTACATTAACAGCGCCGACGCCGACGTGGTTGTCGTTTTCTGTCAAAAATATTCAGAGACAATACTGTATGTATGAAATGCATTACATTACTCACACTGGCGTTGTCGTCGGCCCATCTTTAATCTTAATTTTAACGCTGGTGATCCATTGCTGTCAATATACAAGATCTAAATCTATTCTGAAAAAACATGGCAAAATGAATCGATATTTGATTTTCACATTATGTGGCACAATTGTGCTTATGTGTTCGTTATACCTACTCATAGAAGTAGTATATCTGAAATATCTTTATGTTTAAAATAAACCAAAATTGTGAACTGCCACCACTGACACATTGAACAACAAAAAAAAGTTGGGAGAATAAAAACGTAAACAAAGAAATATTTTGAACACTTATCTTGATATTTTTGTTTCCCTTTCATTTTTCACTATTTTTGCACGTATTTGCGGAAAAGAAACATTCTAGTTTAATTTCAGTATTTCATCTTGCTTGAAAAAATGTCTTTCTGGGATTATTTCCGCCATTATTTATACAGAGCCGCACAGTACAATGAAATATTCACAAGTTTATGAACTTAAGTCCACGATTTAATCACTAAATTGTCACTTTAAATGTTTTTATTTAAAATTAATGCAATTTGCGGAACAATTTAAAGTTTTATAATTAAAAAATGCACAAAAAACAAAACCCGGCACAGAAAACACGAATCTGATGTTTAATTCGAAATGCCCAGATCAGGCTTGTTATGGATGTATAACACAATGCAAGCGCACAACGTGTCAAAGCCACAAACTTTACTCTACAAAAAATATTGATTTTAGATAACAACAACAGTTAGACTCAGGTCCGCCTGTAACTTCTACTAGATATGAGACTACCGAGTCAGACAATTAGCTAACAGCCAAATGTCCATATCAAGCAAGCTCAGTCCCCAGCATCAGTCACATTTAGACACCGAAGTCCAACTGAAGTGGCCCCACGTTGGGCGCCATTTTGATATGGAACTATGCTGAGTAATTGAAATGGACGTTGAAGAGCAGGGCGGTACGCTAGTTCGCCTCAGCTATTGGCGGAGTGTGGGGGGGGGGGGTTCACAAATACCTGCCGCTATCACCGGCCATATACAAAAAAATATTTCATGCCTTTCGTATAAAAAAGGGGACACACCCGGTCCTGAATGGACCCTTACCTTCGTGAAGGCGCAGATGATAGGCCTTCAACTGCATTTCCCCATATCCACCCAATGACACTGAGGGCAGCAGTTATTTTGTTCAGTGTCGCTATTACTGTTCTGAAAGAGGGTAGAGGAGCGAACCTTTTCAACTCCTACATCAAGAGGGCTCCAGGAGAGTGGAAGGAGAAATGAAAAGTATCTAGCGCATAACTACGTTATAATAATTCATTTATTACTAAGACACGGTATACTACTAATATATATTCTACAGCGACTTAAATATGTAGAACAAAGACAGCTTATACCCCTTTTCCGCACTTGCAGGTGCCTTAAAAATAAAACTTGCGTTATTTTAAAATAAATTGGTTAAACGGGAAAAGAATTACAGTATATTTTAAGCAACAATATAGTATTAAACCTGAGGATTTTCGCACCCAACATAGAATGTCAGCCTAAGCTTAATGTGTTAGTTCTTTATCCTAAGCCTTAGCTGTGCAAAACATATATACAACACCTCAACACAAATAGAAAGAATTATGTTCAATTTAACAACAATTTAGAATGAAAGCAATACATATACATGGTGTGTATAGTACCGAATCACAACTAATATTCTAATGTGAAAAATATAGAAAAAAATCTCACGACTTACAAATTTTGTATATAGAATGAGTGTGGAAAATAGAGGCAAAAACTTTCAAAAAGTCAACGACTGATAAATCTTGTCTACATAATATCTAAATGTGAATAATATCAATGTGGCAAACATTTTTGTCTATATATATAAAAGAATTGAAACGCTTACGTACTTTTCTGTTGAAGATCCACCGCAGAGGCGCCTCCGAGGATAGGATACTCCACGATGCCGCTGTTAATTACAAAAATAAATTTATTCTGGCCTGAATTGCCATCACTCTAATACTCTAATATGCTGGTAGGGATACCGACGAGCTATTCTCTGACTTATAGTACCTTGTATGAGCAGTAATGAGGTGACTAATCCGACATGACTGAATCTGTTCCTAACCCCAATGCCCTGTCCTGGCCTGTTCTATTTTCCGGACGCTATTGAATTTGCTGTCCTCGACCTACACAATATTATGCGATGAAGTATACCCCGTTTTTCCAGATGAGGACGTACCGATAAAAGGTTTGGTGCAAACACGATATCTGATGGGCGTCCAATAATTGCAAGAGGAGATAAGTAAAATCTGGAAGCAGCTCCTTTATAACGCCAAATTAATTTCCTGGCATGATCTGCTTTTTGGATGATGTCGGATTTTGTTTTCTTCCGATAGCTACAGTCCTACGCGAGTGAAAAAAATACTTTGTTGCCACCACAATGTCTCGATGAACGTTCCTCGATACCCTCCTCGTATCTTTCTTTTAAAAAAAACTCTCCATTTTCAGCCACGCTCCTCTTCTTTTCTGTCAAAATCGATTCCCCTGTCAATTAGGTGGTGTTCGGTTAGCCGAATCAAGCCGCACCGTTCATGTAGACACTAGGTTACATGTAGCAGCACCTTCTCCGTGTGTTTTCGACCATACCAATCTGTGGATGAAAAACGTACCTCACCAAGCCTGATGGGCTTCATTTACCCCAGTTCACGAGCGCGATACGATACGTGCGATATTTTAGTCAGGTCCTGCTCTTCCTATATATCTATCTCTACTTGCGAATTTTTTAATCGCGCGATACGTTCACAAGGTTGACAGCGACCGAATTTGTTTAGTTTTAGTGGTGGCAAGGAGATATTAGTGTATAATTTACATATATTTATGTTTTTATACCCTAGATGAAATCTATAGGGGTATACTAAGTTTGTCATTCCGTTTGTAACACCTCGAAATAATGATGGTAGAGCAAAATGGATTGGACACCCACGCATAATATTAAAAGTTATTTTAATTTTTGCATGTCCGTCCGTCCGTATGTCTGTCTGTGCGCACGATAACTCGAGAACGCGTACACTTAGAGAAATTTTGTACAGGGACTTTAAAAAAAAAAAATTAAAATTAAGTTCGAAAATGAGACAAAACCTCCTTCGTGGGGTTGCCATACAAAAATTTCGTTTTCCGCTATATATTTGAAAACTGCCTGAGAACGCGTCGACGTAGAGAGCTGAAATTTAGTACATGGTGTTTTCATTGTACTAGCAAAAAACATTTTAAAAATGGACTAAATCGGGCAACTCCTTCTTGGTGTTGCCATATAAAAATTTAGGTTTTTTTTGTATACTGTGAAAACGATCAACTTCTTCAGAATATGAAATCCTATAAAATTGGTTATAATCATTTTTGCTGTCCGACGAACCGTTCTAGAAGTATATGCGAAAAACCACTGCAAAAATCAAAATTGCTCAAATGGGTGCCCATTCGAAATTTCAGATGGACATTCATCTAGGGTATCATAAGAATTGGTCTTAGACCAATATTAGCTTTTTTACTTGTTATATTTACATATTATAGTAACTTTCGAAATCAGTGCGGATTTTTAGCATCCGATTATAAATGTAAACAAATATAAATGTTGAGTTGAAAATCGCACCAAGCTAACAGCATTACTGCGATAAATTTTTGTATCGCACGAAACGTAGAAAGACTAAGCATATTCTGCATCAACCACATTGCTGCAGCCAATGGGAGCTCTGTCGCATGCGATAAATCGCACTCGTGAACAAGCCCTTAAGAGGACAGGTAGGTTTTGGTTCTCTCGTCCCCTGCTTATAAAAAAATACAAAAAAAAAACAAGAGAAGCAGCTTCGCTTCGAATGGATGGATCTTTTAACATTTTCAAAATTTTGATTACAGGGGTACGAATATCCAATACTTGGTATCGAGCTGCTTCTACACGTCACAATCTATCGTGTTTCAGACACCAACAGAACCGAAATATTAACCATTTTCATCAAAATTCTCATCTGACATTTATAATGAAGCAATAAGACACGTATATAACTGTTGCAAAAAGATTTATTGCCCTAGGGATTTTGCTTGCAATGTCACCAAGAGCTAAGTTCAAATTATGACAGCCACATGGAACATGAAACGCTCTACATTTTTCCTTTAGACTTTGAATTTGGTACAGACTGATGACAGCTCGCAAAAAGTGAAGCCAGCATAATATATGCTTTTTATGTTGCGAACGATTTGTGCTACCACAAAGTTAGAAAAATATTTTCAGAAGGGAATTGTTATACATAAAAGGAAATTCTTAATTTCAATAATATGTTATTAGTTTGATAATTCATAGTAATATTTCAAGCTAATAACAAAAATTGAATGCTTTAACATTTATTTTTAACGCGAAAGTGGTTTTTATTAATTAAAAAAATCATATAGAAGATTAAATGCATTACACCCATGTAATAAAAAATAAAAAAATGAATTTTAAAAATATATACGAGTCTCCACACCACCTTGAAGGTATCGGAATTGGCGCGTTGAAAATGTATTTAAAGTTTTTTTTTTTTACTTTATAATCATTTTATGCACAAATTTGAGAAAAATTTAAGTGTATATAATTCACTAATATACACTGCTATAATAACCACTCTCTCTGCTAATTTCTTTAATCTTTGCCCTTCGGAAAATGACTTAAGTCACAAATTTTAGGAATACATGGTATTTATATAAAATAGGAGAACATGTACCTACCTAATAACAACAATAAGCACTCTGAAGAATACAGGATTTTTCCATAATATTCCATAAAATAAAAATATTCGTTATTGACTACGCAAACAGTTTAAATGTGGACGTATTGAAGCAAATTTTAATTGAAATATGTTTTTATAAGCTATGTAAGAATGATTCATATTAGACCAAGTATTATTCAGGTATTTAGATTAGTACTTACATAGATATCTGAAGGATATGATAGATAATTTGTCTTCCAATCTGAGATGTGAAAGTTATGGCTTTATTCTCGCTGTTTAATCTTAAGTCGTTTTTCTCATGCTTAATCAAATCAACAAAAACAATTCATCAATTCATTTGCATGCATTGCACGAATCATTGACCTTCTTTTAGAAAGCATAAAGGCATTCGCTGACAACACATAAATTGGCTTGTAACAAGAAAATAAAAACGCGCAACCAGCACAGGTCATTCGCTTTAATAATTTGTAAATGCGCTAATTTTGTGTATGTCAGCAATGCGTTTATTGCTGTAATGATTATTGACCCTAGCTTTAAGTAACTCTAGTTTTTTTGTAAAGCTTGTATAAATATCGTGCAAATTAAATTAAATATATCAGTTTTCATTATCATATACAAGGTGTTGTTTTACCAGTGCTTTCACTTTGTGAGTCTCAATTAAGATTGTTTTGGTACAAGAACCGAAACCAATCAACAAGTAACTTACGATACAAGCATCGTAAGCATCATCATATCACCATCTTCATTGCGACGGACAATAAATTACTTACTGTGTCGGTACAAGAACCGGACACAGCTCCAACAAATTCGTTCACGATACAGGTATCGTGAGCTCATCTACATCCCATCAGAGTAAAAGAACTTTGATTTACATTTGGTGACCCCGACGTGATCATTTGATTTGATCATGAGTTTAGAAGACCGTATAACTTCGCAGAAGAAGATTGGAGGCGAAATACAAAAGATAATCGCCAACTATAAGACGGATCCCGCGGACAAGAAAACTTTAGATTATCTAAAGTCAAGATCGAATGCCCTAAATGCTTGCTGGAATGAATTTTCTTCAACGAACGCAGTCATTATGAAGCAATCGGGAGACATATCAGATCATCCATACATCTCAACTGGTTATTATGAAGCGATAAAGAAGGTCTATGAGCAGATAATCCAAGATATGAATGAAAAGATTGAGGCAATTAAAAAATTCACTCAACCCTTAGAAGAGAAGCGTGAGCCAATCGATAAAGCGGATAAGGCATTGAAAGACACTAATAGTGAAGATAATCTAGCAACAACGCAATGCAACCATACAGAAAATAAGAATGAGAATTTAGGTGCAAGCATCTCCGGAATTTTACATAAACAACGATCTGTTTTAGCTGTATTGCGTAAAACAGTAGCAGGATTAGCTACAATCAAGGAAGATTATACAGAGCAATTCTGCCAGCTTAAGATCAAAACAATAGAACAATACTTACATGATGTTCAAAGGCTCCACTACAAAATCTGGGATAGTGTCGATGATCCCACAATAATAAGTTATGATGCAGAGGAATACTTCAGTTTAGTGGAAGAAGTTCAAAATACTTTGGCGCAACTATACAATTATGTGGGTAGTAAGAGCAATGACCACAAAGCAGATGTGAGTACAAACTCTGTGATGAAACTGCCTAAGATTGTTCTGCAACGTTTTGATGGCGATTACTTGAAATGGCGGCAATTTCATGATCTTTTCACTGAAGTAGTGCACAAGCAGACAATGTCGGAGTGCCAGAAGATGTGGTATCTCAAAAGCAGCTTATCAGGCGAGGCCGAGAAATTAGTGCGACATCTTACTATTTCGGATACAAATTACTCTGCTGCGTGGAAGATTATCACCGAAAGGTACGAGAACCCTAGGTTATTGGTAACTGCACTACTAAATAGACTGCTGTCGCAGACCAGTATAACCAACGAAAGTTCTTCTGCCATAAAGGCCCTGCATGACACAACCCAGGAATGCCTACTCGGCTTAGAAAACTTGGGAATAAACATCAACCATTGGGATCCACTGTTACATCATCTATTGATAAAGAGACTGGACCGCACTACACACACGCTTTACGAGCAATCTTTGCCCCAGCCCAGAGCACTGCAATCTATGAAGAGCTTCTTAGTGTTTTTAGAAACGCGCTTCCAATCATTAGAGACCTTAGGAAACAAAGGTAAACCCACTGAAGATTATAACCGAAGAATAGGTGTCTCAAGGGCTTTTGCTTCAACAGTGACCAACGGATCAGTTTGCACCATGTGCAAAGGTAATCATCAGCTGTTTGCATGTCGGAGATTTCAAGAATTAACTCCACTCAAGCGCATTGCTCATGTGAAAGGAGTCAATGTGTGCTTCAATTGTCTCAATGCAGGTCACCGGGTCGATACTTGTACAGCCCGAGCATGTACCAAGTGTTCAAAAAGACAATACTTTATTACATACTGATAACGCCTTTTCCAAATCCGGATCATCATATACGCAAAGCAAAAATCCTCAGAGTCAAGTTACTGCTGCACACCCAGCAAGTAACAAATTATCATCAACACATTTCAATCAGGCACACGATCAATCAATATCGTTGACAACGAAAACAGCTCAGTCATTGAAGGGCTATGTTCTCCTCAGCACAGCAGTCGTTAATCTAATTAACAACAGAGGTAAAAAAGTGGAATGTAGAGCCATCTTAGACTCAGGCTCTCAGTTGAACTTCATGACCGAGAAGATTGCGAAACAATTAGAATTAACAGAAATTCCAGAGCAATTACACATTGAGGGCATTGGTCAGCGGAGACAACAATCCCATAGTCGAGTGAACGTACTGTTGCAATCTAGAATAAATAATTTTACTACAAGACTCGAAGCCCATGTGCTATCAAAAATCATTTCAGTTCAACCCACTAAGTCAATAGTTACTTCAGCTTGGCCGCTACCTCAAAACATCGCGTTAGCTGATCCAACCTTCGATCGACCTGGGCCTATTGATCTGTTGATTGGTGCAGAGATTTACTATTCACTCTTGTCAATTGGCCAGATAAAGTTGGGTGAAATGTTACCAACACTTCAAAACACTGTTTTTGGTTGGACTGTGGCAGGGAAGATCAATAATATGTCTCAAGCTGACGCAATCTGTGGAATATGCAGCGACGATGAAAGATTAGACCAGCAAATTGAGCGTTTTTGGAAGCTGGAAGAGACTGAAGGGTCTTCCACGAATTTTACCACGGCAGAGAAACGGTGTGAGATACACTTCAATCAAAACACAAGAAGAAGTTTAAGTGGACGTTTTATTGTAAGTCTCCCATTTCTAGTTCAGCCTACTAGATTAGGGGAATCGAAAGACATTGCTTTGCAAAGATTTAGATCATTGGAACGAAAGTTAGCCAATAATGAGATCGTTAAAACACAATATGTGGAATTTATGGAGGAGTATCTTCGCTTGGGTCATATGCGGGAAGTCAACATCAACATCATCAAGGCACCATACTATTTCTTGCCTCATCATTGTGTCATGAAGCCGGATAGCAGCACCACAAAACTTAGAGTGGTATTCGACGCTTCAGCAAAAACATCGAAGAACATATCCTTAAATGACATACTATGCACGGGTCCAACTATACAGGATGACGTCTTTTCCATTCTTTTACGTTTTCGATTACCACGATTCGTATTTACTGCTGATATCGAGAAAATGTATCGGCAAATAGAAGTTGAAGAATCCGATAGTAAATATCAACTAATTTGGTGGAGGCCTGATCCAAGTGAATCGCTTAAGGTCTACCAGCTGTCAACGGTAACATATGGAACGACGTGTGCGCCATACCTAGCCACTAAATGTCTGCAAAGATTGGCAGAGGATCAAGCTCAGACTTATCCTGTGGGTTCGGAAGTACTCAAACGTGACTTCTACATGGATGATGCTCTCACCGGTGCAGACACCTTATCAGCAGCTCTTGACATCCAAACTCAGCTCCAATCGATACTTAGCACATCTGGCTTTAAATTAAGAAAATGGTGTGCAAATCACCAGCGCCTGCTGCAGGGCATACCTCCAACAGATCAAGAGCTCCAACTAGATTTCAACAATAAATTGGACGAGCATATTAAAACGGTCGGTCTGATCTGGCTTCCTAAGACTGACTCTTTCCGTGTAAAGACTGCACAAATTGAATCATGTAAGGTGACAAAGCGAACAACGTATTCGGATATTGCTCACCTATACGACCCATTAGGTATTATGGCTCCAGTTGTGGTGAATGCTAAATTATTTCTTCAAAGGCTGTGGACACTCAAACTTGATTGGGATGCAGCGTTACCCCAAGAATTACATACGTCATGGATTAAATTTCGATCAGGTCTAAAGTTATTGAGCAACATAAATTTTCCAAGGCATGTATTTTCTCATAGAATCCCCAAAGTAGTGCAAATTCATGTCTTCGCAGATGCTTCAGAGAAAGCATACGGTGCAGCTGCATATATAAGATCCATAGATAAGGACAACATTATTGTAGTGCGCCTATTATGCGCTAAATCTAGGATAGCTCCAATGAAACAAACCACATTACCTCGACTAGAGCTTTGTGCAGCTAAATTGGCAGCAGAACTGGCTAATCGCATCCAAAGGGACTTACGAATGAGGAAAGAGCTTATATTCCTATGGTCTGATTCCGAAATAGTCCTAGCATGGCTAAATTCTTCATCATCACACTTTCATACTTTCGTTGCAAATAGAGTCTCAAGTATCCAGGACGTAAGCGTTCCCATGCAATGGCGCCACGTGGTTTCTAAGGACAACCCTGCTGACATTCTTTCCCGAGGAATCGAGCCCGAAAAACTCGAAGGTTCCACACTTTGGTTTTACGGCCCCACCTTTCTACATGGCACTGAAGACCTTTGGCCACCACCATACTTGAAAACAGAAGAATGCAAGTTAGAGAAAAGGGGGTTCACGTTATCAGCCTCAGCAGCCGAAGATTCAACATCCATAATCGATAAAATCGAT
This sequence comes from Dioctria linearis, assembly GCA_963930735.1. Lineage (NCBI taxonomy): Eukaryota > Metazoa > Arthropoda > Insecta > Diptera > Asilidae > Dioctria > Dioctria linearis. Next base: position 211,338,726 of record OZ005741.1, on the reverse strand, counting down.
CATGGAAATTCGTTCAGGAAGTTATGTAATACGCTCGCTTATATTGCACGCTTTATAAATATCATGAGACATCGCAATCAACAACAAGCAAATAGTACGGGTAAATCACTCTCCATACACGAAATCAACGAAGCTCAAGTAGCTATAATAAGGCACATTCAAGAGCAAGAGTTCAAAGATGATCTCGACCATCTAAAACGCTTTGCAGAAGTTAACAAAAACAGCTCTCTTAGCAGTCTCACCCCATTCATAGACACTAGAGGACTCATCAGAGTTGGAGGCCGACTTGAAGCCTCAAACCTTTCATATGACGCCAAACATCAAATATTGTTGCCATACACACATCCTTTCACAAAATTACTGCTAAGCGAGCTACATAAAGATAACTATCATGTGGGACCTCAGGCGCTGTTGTCAATCGCGAGACAAAAATTTTGGCCAATAAAAGGCAAAACTCTGGTGCGATCCATAGTAAAGAATTGTGTACGATGTGCAAAGGCAGAGCCCAAGCTACTTTCACAGTTAATGGGCAATTTGCCTGCAGATAGAGTTCAGCCAGCAAGACCGTTCGTCAATTCAGGAGTAGATTTTTGCGGACCAGTATGGACCCACTACAAGATCAGAGGAAAAAGGCCACAGAAGTCTTACATAGCAGTATTCTGTTGTTTTGCTACCAAGGCAACTCATCTTGAACTAGTCACCGATTTAACAACACAAGGCTTCCTTGGGGCGCTTAAACGCTTTATGGGTAGACGAGGTCACTGCGCAAACATTTACTGTGATAATGCGACAAACTTTGTGGGTGCCAAAAACCAGTTAGAAGAAGTAAAGGACATGATTGGATCTGAAACTGCAATAGAAAAGATAACAAGAATATGTAGTACGAAGAACATCGATTTTCACTTCATTCCCCCTCGAGCACCGCATTTTGGAGGGCTCTGGGAAGCTGCGGTAAAGTCAGCTAAACATCTTCTCCAACGCACGCTAGCAGCCGCTTCACTAACATATGAAGAACTCGAAACAGCTATTGTCGAAATTGAGGCAGTCTTAAATTCCAGACCAATCACACCAATGTCCTCTGACCCTAACGATCTCAACGCCTTGACTCCAGGACACTTCCTCATCGGAGAACCCCTTGTTGGTATGATAGATTCCGACACCAAACCACTTAATGTAAACCTTATTACACGATGGAAACTCGTTACACATATCAAAAATGAGTTCTGGAGAAGATGGTCTGGCGAATATTTGAATCAGTTGCAACATCGATATAAATGGAAGGAGCGCTGCCAAAATGTTCAACCTGGCACTATGGCACTTATAAAAGAAGACAATATACCGGCATTAAAATGGCCGTTGGGTCGAATAATTAAAATCCACCATGGAAATGATGGCCTGGTTCGAGTAGCTGATATTAGAACTTCCAGTGGAGTGTTACGTCGTCCCATACATAAGCTGGCGCCATTACCTATCGAAAGGGACTACGATTTAGACGAAGCCACAGAACTGTTGTCCAACGTCAAAAACCAGCACAGTACTAAATTGAAGAATCTAGATCACTACAAATTGACAAGTACCCATAAACGACAACAAACTATATCTACTGCGAAGCATACCGATGGCAATTATCAGTCACCAGACACATACTCGTCCCCGAAGAAAAAGGCTCGCCGGTCACCAGGCTCAGCGGTAGTCACATTACTACTAACGTGCCTTTTGTTACCACTGACACATGGTAGTCCCGTTGAATTGAGTCCATTCCACTCACAGCCGGGAATATACTTTGAAAATTTGGGTGTTACAAACATTATCTCAAGTGAGTGGAATGTAATTGCTTACTACGACACCCAGCACTATTGGAATGAGTTCGAGATACTTGCAAATTCAACACGGACATTAAATTACATCTGTCATTTGATGACAGACAGGGACAGCTGTTTACGTACAGTCGACCACTTTCGAAACCTCATCGAAGATATATCAAAGACCAATGAGCTACTTCAACCCAAAGGTAATTCCACCACCAGAGTAAAAAGAGGAGCCTTGAATTTTGTGGGCAACATCGCAAGTGCACTTTTCGGAGTATTGGATTCGAACTACGCAGATAAAATGTCCGATACCATTGAAGATATAGAGCAAAATGAAGGGCACCTGATAGCTTTGATAAGGAACCAAACATCGCTGATAGATACCACATTAAATGTGATGAAAAAAAACCAGGACATAATAGATAAGCACTTTCAAGACTTAGGGGGGCATATCACTAGTCTCGCAAGAAAGGTCAACGGTCTAACAAAGGAACTTAAAGAAGAAAGGCTGTCACAAGCATTCATATCTTTGACAATGCAGGCTACCTTATCCGCCATACGCTTCCAGCAAATCCAAGCCTCGATTGTAGATGTACTCGTCGACACTCACCATGGAAAAATCAGCCCACAGCTCATCTCACCACCTCAATTAAGACGAGAGTTGACAACTATTAAGGAACACATGTCATCGTCGTTACGGCTTCCAGTAACCCAGGATGAAGTATTAAAATTCTACAACTTGATGACAATCGAAGCAAGAATAGCAACAAGGCACTTGATATTCCGCCTCAGAATACCATTACTGACCCTTGAGGACTTTGAATTATTCAAACTTGTCTCTGTACCAGTATTGGTCAACAACACCTTCTTCACCATTCATCCATCAACCCCATATTTGGTCATAAATATGCATCGGGATCAATATTATCCGATAACGGAATACGAACTTCAATCTTGCCCCATCATAGCTGAAGGCCAGCACCTCTGCCAACAAAAACACCCAATATATCGAAGAGGGTCAAACATCAGTTCCTGTGAAGTCGATCTAATTAACCACCTGCCGCAATCACCCTCCTGTCAAGTCTCAAGGGTTGGAGACGGACCCCACTGGATACAGTTGAATCAGCCAAATGAATGGATCTATGCTCTTAAGTCCAAAACCATACTTAACGTAGTTTGTGGAAATAACATCACGCAAACAATTCTGGAGAAAACAGGAATTTTGAAAATTCAAGGCGATTGCATAATCAAACAAGAACTGATAACAATACAGGGACATAGCATTTATCCATCAGTTTCAAGACTCTCCTATACGCCCACTGGAAATTTATCGGATGTTATAGCCACCCAACATTTGCTATCAGAAGATAACGAGATATATCACTATCATAGACATTGGGCAGGACTAGATGCCATACAGGAAAAGATTAAACAACTATACAACGAATTACCACCTAAGACCCATCTTCAAGCACATGATGTTCATCAATACACTATAGCATATGCCGCTTTGCTGCTCGTGGCTGCTTTAAGCACCATCATCATTTGGAAATTCAGAGCGACTATCTGCCAAAGAATCAAAAACCCACCAAAGCCATCACCAAGAAAATCAATCAGACGATTCGAGAACGAGCCTAAAACAAATCATCCTGAGTTTAGCGTAACCTTCGATGCCTAACATTAGAATAGTATATATAATATTGAACTCAATGTTCAAGGCGGTGGAGGATGTTTAATCTTAAGTCGTTTTTCTCATGCTTAATCAAATCAACAAAAACAATTCATCAATTCATTTGCATGCATTGCACGAATCATTGACCTTCTTTTAGAAAGCATAAAGGCATTCGCTGACAACACATAAATTGGCTTGTAACAAGAAAATAAAAACGCGCAACCAGCACAGGTCATTCGCTTTAATAATTTGTAAATGCGCTAATTTTGTGTATGTCAGCAATGCGTTTATTGCTGTAATGATTATTGACCCTAGCTTTAAGTAACTCTAGTTTTTTTGTAAAGCTTGTATAAATATCGTGCAAATTAAATTAAATATATCAGTTTTCATTATCATATACAAGGTGTTGTTTTACCAGTGCTTTCACTTTGTGAGTCTCAATTAAGATTGTTTTGGTACAAGAACCGAAACCAATCAACAAGTAACTTACGATACAAGCATCGTAAGCATCATCATATCACCATCTTCATTGCGACGGACAATAAATTACTTACTGTGTCGGTACAAGAACCGGACACAGCTCCAACAAATTCGTTCACGATACAGGTATCGTGAGCTCATCTACATCCCATCAGAGTAAAAGAACTTTGATTTACACTCGCTATGGCGACTAAATTTATAATAAAGTGAAACAATACCTCTGCTTACCTTCGTTTTTCGGATTACCTAGTAATAGATCAAGATTGACAATATCGTCACTCAGAAAAATGTTTTTTTCGCTTATCCAGAAAGTTTAATAAATAAATTTGAAACTGGAAAAACGTAAATTATTAAAATATTTTCTGAATATTTATCAACAACTTAATTGAGAACTACGTACATCATTAACTTTAAAATAAAACTAAAAATTTTCCTTCATCTTAGCTAATCATGACAGACAATTGACAGACAATTTGAGATGTTTTGCCCCTCTGATGGGGGCATATGCTGGCTTCAATAATTTTGTATGGGAAGGGCCTGCAGCTACCAGTCTATATTATTGAAGTCTGTGGAATATGAATACATTGATGTTTTTTTCCCTTTCATATTTGTAACGTTATCGTAGCCTTAGCAGCTGGAATTTGATAAGTAAATTAAAAATTATTGCTATATAAGCATTGTTGTATGGGAGAGAAAATAGCATTGAGTTCTGCTATATTTACACGGTGACAGTTCATACAAATCTTCTAATTACGAAAGTAACGTTCCATTTTCTGGGCCCACGGAAGTAAAGGTCATGAAAGTTGAAGGTGATGAAAGTAGAAAAAAGATAACAACATCGAGAGAGCAGGACCTAATTTCATTTACATCCATTGTGCTGAACACAACTTACGTACCAAACGGTAACAAAGCGTAAACAAAAATTTCATGAAAGCACTCGTCATGAAATTTACTTACGAAAGCTACTTTCGTGGTGTAAATGTAACATCCGTTTAAATATGCTATGTGAAGTGGAGGTAGTTCGTTATTAGGCATTTTGCATACAGAATAAAAAAAATTTCCTTAAATTTAGTAGCAACAATTTGTGCCACAAAGCTTAGGTATTTTTCGATACGATTAAGAAAAGCTCCACCTTGGAAAACGTAGAATAGGTTTTTCTCTCTAAAATGTAGGGAATTTAAAATTTCTTTTTTGTTTTTGTTTTCTTTAAAATGTAGGGAATATTCCCTAAAATGTAATGTAAAATAGGTAACAGGACTACACATTTAAAAAACAAACCAATGCGCTGAATGGCTAATTTCTTATGTGCCATACATATACATATACACAATAGATGTTTTTTTCATTAAAACATATAGGTAGTATGGAAGTTAGTGCTGGGGCGCTGGGCACGCTCAAACAAAATAATGAAAAGCATAATATGATTTGTTTTCAAAAACTATATGTGAATTATATTAACGAAAATATATTTGGAAGTGTTCCATAAAAAATGTAGAATAATACTTAATTTATTGAATGTTCTCTTCCTTATATCCAAGGAAGCTTAACATTTCGGGAATTTTACGTACCGTATTGGTTTTCTGGTGCCAAATACCTAAATTCATTGAATGCTTCATTGATGTAGGGAAATTTCTGAGAAAAGCTTTGTTTCGAATATAATATCACAAAAAACTTTTCTAGTTCTTTTGCGCTTCGGGTATGGAAATTAATACTGATTTTATTTTGCCACAATTCCGTGGCATCTTTTGAACTGAAAGAGTTATCATCATTTTTTGAGCATATGAAATTTTCGCACGTCTTTTATCTCCCATTATCACCCGTAAAATAGCAGCTGATTCACTCTTCGTTTGGCATAACGAATGGTTGAACCCACTCGTTAAATAACGAAGGGTTTGCGTTCGGTATATAACGAATGCGGATTTCAAGAATACCACATGTGTCGATTCCGAATGGTTTTGACAGTATAACGTATACGGAATGTGCCTTCGTTATTCAAGAATAGGCCCCCAGGTCCTATCTTTTTCGTCTGCTTTTTGGTATTGAATTTTAAAACTTCAGACCAACTTTGAAAGCTATAACAGGTCTGTTCGCGTACTCAGTTTTGGGACAATTCGTTGCAATGAATTTGCACGAACCTACACATTTTCCGTTCGTTTACTTTCTCGTGAACACGAGTTTTGCATACGTCACAGCTTCCCCTCTCGCATGAATTTACCCGAAGTTTTTTTGGTTACTGCACCATTCTTGCAAGGAAAATGGACAGCTGTCATAGGAAAGTTAATTTTTTGAATAATTAGTTGAATAGTTAAAAAAAATAATAAAACAATACTCAATTTGCAAATGTTATTCCACACTTCTTCTTCTTGTTTTTCACGAAGTTGCATGAAAAGCGTTCGTTTACTCTTTCATGCATTTTACATTCTTCCCTCACCACACGAGTAAGTTTTCACAAAAAAAAAAAAATTTTGCACGAGAAGTACGCGAACAGACCTTATATCACACAAATTTGTGGGTCATTTGTGCTCCTTGCGCAATAATTTATTGGGGGTTTTCTTAAGAACAAAATCGGCCGAAGGCCTTAATTTTATAATGAATAAATGTTGATATAACCAATTTTATAGATTTTTATATTCCGAAGAATATAACGTATAAGACTGATCGTTTTTCCAGTATACGTAAATACTCTTAAATCTGTTTATACCCTAGATGAAATCTATTGGGTACCTATACCTACTAAGTTTATCATTCCGTTTGTAACGCATACAAATAGTTATGGAAGACCAAAATGGATTGGACACCATTAAATAATAATCATATTAAAAGTTATTTTGATTTTTGCATGTCTGTCTATCCGTCTGTCTGTCTGGCTGTGTGACTGTCCGCACGGTAACTCAAGAGCGCGTGTACTTAGAGAACTGAAATTTTGCACACAGGCTTTTTTTAAAAAGAAAAAGTAAATTCAAGTCCGGAAATGGGACAAATCGGGTAACTTTTTCAAGAGGTTGCCATATAAAAATTAAATTAGGTTTCCTACGTATATTGTAAAAACGATCAGTCCTAGACATTTTTATTGTACTGAAAAGTTCTTCAGAGTATGAAATCCTATGATATTGGCTATAATAATTTTTACTGTGCTAGTAACCATTCTAGAAATGTAAGCGTAAGACCACTTCAACAATAAAACTTGCACTGATGGGTGACCATACGAAATTACATATGCACATTTAGCTTTCTTACTTGCTTTTTTTTTATAGTAACCGATCATTTTATACTTAGATCTGCAATTATTACAAGAACACCGTCTACACGATTTTAGCAGTTTCCCGATTTTGTCCATTTTCTTTCGCACTTACAATTTTTAGAAAATTTGACTGTCGCAGCCATTTTTCCGTATCATCATTATTTCTATGCATTACAGATGGAATGAGAAACTTGTATATATGTACTATGATTTCATTAAAAGTATAAAAAGGATATTGCTGATGAGTTGTACGATAAAAATAACAGTTAATTAGGAAAAAGAATGTAAAAATTCTGAAATTTGAAAGTTATCCATAAACTATATACATATTTGGGCACTGAACGCGTTGAAATAGGGAGTTGAAATTTTTACACACGGTGTTTTCATAGCAATAGTAAATATAATTTCAAAAATGGATTAAAACAGGCAACCCCTTCTTTGTGTTGCCATACAAAACTTTGTGTTTTCACTATATATTTGGACACTACGTGAAAACACTTCGACGTAGAGAGCTGAAATTTTGTGTACAGCGTTTTCATAAAAATAGTAAATAAAATTTCAAAAATGAACTAAATGGGGCAACATTTTCTTGGTGTTGTCTTAGAGAACCTTGAGTGTTCACCTTATTTAACTTTTATTTTCATCTAGGGCATAATATAATTGGTCTTAAGGTACTACACTGTAGATACTAGTATCGGGATTTGTATCGGCCACTTGTATCGGAACTTGTACCTACATTTGTATCGCCACATTTTGCGACTTTTATATATATTCAGAAAAGTTTTGACTTCTCTTCACATTATTGCCGATATACAAAGTTGTTTTCCGCGCAGTAAAACCATGCTATCACATGCAGAAGATTTATTTTTATTAAGTGCATTGTTAGTCGTTTTAGATAAATTCGAAAATGATAAAAGATAGTGGTGGCAACGTAAATTAAAAAAAAACTTGAAGCTCATGGGGCATAAATAATATTCTTATGAATGAGTTAATTTTGGAGGGTGGCAGTTACTTTAAAAAACATATGAGAATGAATAGGCTTGATGTTGAACTTAGTGGCACCACTTATAGTAAAGAAACAAACAAGGTTTAGAGATATATTTTCTATCATCAGTCGATCAGCTACCGCTTCTTTGATTTATAAATATGTATCGAATTTCTAAAAAGTCGAAATGTGAGAAATGTATCTGAAGCTGTTTTAACCCCTGAGCGATTCTTTCTAAATTATAGTCTTTTTTTATTATAATTTTTATATAGTTTTTTTTACCCTATAAGAATTAGGGTCTTTTCTTTTGACCACGAGATAAGATTTTTAATTTAAGCAATCAACCACAATACAGAACTAAATGCAAGAGTATCGCGACAAATAAAACCAAGAGTAAAATCAACGTATACGAAATGTATGAGCAGTTGTATCGCGATTTGACGAATTTACTTGTGCCTCATACAAATCCCGATACAAGTAGGTACCTAATTTTTAATGGTTTGGACGTTTGGTCTTTTGTGTTCTGTAAAACTAAACATTTGTGATGGAATGGAATGATTTAAAAAAGACAGGTTACATATAATATTTATCCCTTTCGCAACGAAACTGTATCATCTAAACATTGATCAATTCAATATTTTCTCTTATTATTGAATTTTTACATTAAATATAAATTTATGAGATCCAGAACTATTTACTCATACACATACTGTCCCGCCCATGTGGTATAATCTTTCACAGGAAGGTAGCGTACAACAATCCATGGAAAAATTTGTCCTAGGCGAGAAACCCCCTACCGCGCACTGATTTACCTTTTCCTTTTCAGGAATTATAGGCAGAAAACTCAGAGTCTTATCCTTTTGGAGGTTATGTCAAAAAACCATTATATCTCTGCAGGGTAGAGAAAGGGACCCCCACCTCTCCTTTACAACAACTTCTCCCTTAGATTGCTTTACGCTACCCTGTATATTTATGTAAATTAAAAAGTACAGTTTTAGCCTTATATCTTCAGGTTGATGGCAGCAGTTGTCTCAATGGCGGTGGAAGCTCAGCACTGGTTCTTAAAGGAGTTAATTTGACTGTACATAGTGGTGAAGTAATGGCTATTCTTGGTTCAAAAGGTTAAAAAAATGTAAAATTTACGAATTTTTGATTGTTTAAATATATCTTTTAGGTAGCGGAAAACGTGCGCTTCTCGATGTAATTTCACGACGTTCAGATGGGTCTTCAAGAGGACAAGTTTTGCTCAACGGGTCACCCCTAACGAAGGCACTATTTCAACAACGATGCGGGTATGTGACCCATGCTGTCAGTTTTATTCCTGGTCTTACAGTTGCTCAAACTTTGCACTATACCCCAACAATCGTAGGCATTAGTTATACTAGTTTAATTCTTAAGGCATAATTTTGTTAATACTTAGCTCACTGGATACTTAAAAAGTTCAAAAGTTCGCCAAATTTTGGCTGATTTAGCCTTATCGCAAGTTGCGCACAAGAGGGTTGAATACCTTAGTACGAGTGAAAAGAGGAGGCTCTCTATAGGTGTACAATTAATGCGTGATCCAGGTAAGAATTTTCCAAATATTCATGATATATCTATGTCCCTATATACTATATAATACTACATCCATCTCTCCGCAGTGATGTTGCTTCTGGACGAGCCAACTCAAAGTCTAGACCCTTTAAGTGCGTATTTATTGATTTCAATTCTATCGAATTCAGCCAAAAAGACAGGATGTGGTATTATACTTTCACTGGAGAAGCCTCGTTCAGATGTTTTTCCATTCTTGGACAGGGCTCTTTTCCTTTGTTTGGGTGGTGTTGTTTATTCAGGTGGAACTAGAGCAATGCTGGAATACTTCCACGGAATAGGCTTTCCCTGTCCACAGCTGGAGAATCCTTTGATGTACTACTTATGCCTGTCTACTGTCGATAGAAGGTTGGTGTACTGATAGCAATATTTTAATCTTACAATTTTGGCTTTTATTCATAGGAGCAGAGACAGATTTTTAGAGTCAAGTCAACAGATTGAAGCCCTTGTTGAGAGATTCGCTCGGGAAACCCCAATACCAGATGTTCCTTTGAATCCGATTGGAACTGGTAAAATACCGCTTGCTTATGGAAAGCCAGGTGAACTAAAAGTTTGGGGATTATTGTATTTGTAAGTGTTTTGCGAAACTTTATTCGAAACTTTTCTCAATTGTAATTTTCAGGAAACTTCTAGCGTCAACATTTTCATGTGGTTTTGCGGGATTAAGGGCATTCACTTTACGCCTCTTTTTCCTTCCAATCGCAATGGCACTTATGTGGCTGTTCTATACTGATGTTGGGGTAAATATAATTATGATGCACAACAGTTATATTTTGTTGGCATATTTAGTTTGGTTGCACACACTTTAAACAGGCGTTCGTTAGTCTTCGTGCATATAGTAGTGCTAGCCTTATAGACAGGCTAGCTTAAGTCAGTAGTAGCGTGTGAAATTTTTTTTACATACATCTATATAATTCCTGAAAATAAGTTTAGAATGACTTCAGCGCATTTCTAATGGAAAGAAGAACATATCTTTAGTCTAGTAGATCTATAAATTGTATTTAAGTGTGGAGATTGAAATCTTCCAAGTAGATAGGAGTTAATATCAAACTCTTCACTAAATTCTGAAAGTTGAAAAATTCGCACAATAACAATTCCAATTTCGAAATGGTTTTTATATAGATTAATTTTGTCAACATCCCACGGTCATTGTGGGATAACTTTCTAATTTTATGAAAAAATTACCCAGGAATTTTCTTTGGCGATATTCTAAAGATATGTCTTCACTTTATTAGTACTGTCCTTTTTCCTACTAAAAAAGAATCGTTTTGCATTTTTTCGAAATTTGTATCATCAGAGGTCTTTTAGCCTTCGATTCAGTTAATTAGGTACATATTTGATAAAATTTATGACAGGATGCCATACTCTATCAAAGGACTGTAACAGTACTCTATTTCGAGAGACCATTATATGCAGTAAACCAGGAGTGAGCTGTAAATTGTTTTTACTAGAGGTATCTTTCGGGTAATGGTTGCAATCCTTGCGGTAGGTGGTTTCTTCCAATGCATGATGGTATCAAATGAAAGGTTTTGGAGAGTACATCTGATCGGCATAACTATCTTTTCGATCTGATAATCTTCGTAACTCATTTTATTTCAAAAGCTCCCAATTTCTCTTCAATTGGGTAATATGTATTACCAAAGAACATATCACTTAACTGTTAGATGTTCTTTGGTATTACTTTGTTACTGCATGAGATAACTCTATTACATAATTCTTATTGAAATATCTTACATAATAATTGGGAACTGCCAGGCAGCGGCGAAACACAAAAGTTGTAGGAATAAAAGATAAGGACAGAAATCACACTTTTTTCATTATTAATTGAAGCTCAGGGGATAGGAAGGAAGTAGAGAAAGAATAAGGGGTCATAAGGAGGGTGGCAGAGGTGCTGATGTACCCCGCTCTTAAACCTTCGCAAATTGTAAGTTTGGGGAAAGACACATTCGCACAGTTCAGGATAAAAAGCATCACAGTATCTTACTGTATTAGTGTACGTCTGAAAATATTTTGATAGGTGAAAGGATGTGCGCGGCTTGCAGCGCGAGTATTGCGTGCATTAACTAATCTACAAGGGATCAGACTAGTTATTTCATCGGAACATTGACCATGAATGTAGCTATAGTGGAGTGAAAGGTATCCAATATTGCGGCAGTGCTAGTTCATGTGACAAATTATTGCCACATCGCCAATGTGTTTGAAGGCTCTCTTTTGAAGCTAAGGCTATGCGACCAGCCACGGTATAATATAATGTATTCAATTGTAAGTCTGAGATAGGAATTGAAGAGGAGCGTTAAATTTGACGGGCTAAAATATTTAATACACCTTTTCAGAAATCTAAGACGATGCTTCTTTGGCAACAGAGATTGGATTGCAACTAGTGGAAAAATTAATTAATTTTATGCAAGGAAATTCTATATAATGGTACTAGAAACTTGAAAAACTCTCAAAGAAAATTTCCTTTATTCATGTTAAGTTGTCAGAACGAATGTGAAGCTTGTAGCGCTGAAATAGAGCTTCGGGTAGTTTGTAGCTTGTAGTGTGTAGCTCTCGATGTAGATTGGACCTATTAGTCATTCGCTCTTAACTCTTCGTCTTTGAAGCGTGAACGAATTTTTTAGAAATTTCCTGTGTTTTTATATAGTGTCGAAAGGTCATCTCATACCTATCACAGGAAAGATAAGTAATTTGGGAATACAGATTTATGTGAATGTTTGATTGTTTAGAAAAAAGGCATGTAATGCTTAGCAGCCCGGTTATTATGATGCCTTTATATTTTTGTTGCGTCGATTACTCGTATAAATGAAAAAGCACACAATTTTGAGTTTTAAAAATGTTATTAACTGTGTTTTTCTGCCATATTCGTCCGGGTCAGGATCAGAATTAATTTCCGCATTAAATTATTTCGATAGAGCGCTATGATTTAAAATGTTTTTGGCAAAATGCAGAAATTTTCTTTTTTTAATCCATATGGGGTCTAGGTTTAAAATTTAGCACTTTTTTATCTACATTTTTCATTATTCCAATGCAATGTGATTGAAAATTGAAATGCGAAAAAAACACAGCTATTGGCTGCGTTTCTTTTTTTATATTGATCCAGTTCATTGGAAATTTAAAGATGATTTGATTATAAAAAATTTCTGTAGGTAGCTATGATTTTACATTTATGAGGCTAATTATCGAATTGCACTGATTTCAGTACTTAGAAAACGTCAAAATAGAATCTGAATAAAATTTGGTTCAAATTTTGAAGTTTTTACCCTACAAAAGCATGGCAATGTGGTGATTTCTTATGAATTTAAAAAGCATATAAATTTATAACCGTTTATGATACTGACGTCAATCGATAATCTCCTTTAATTAGGAAAAAAACGCGGCTATTGTTTCTAAGAAATTGGTCAGCGATCATACATTTTTTTTTTACTTGTTTTATTTTCCGACATAAAAGCGATGGCAGGACAACTTGGTGGCAATCTCGCAACAGGACAAAACAAACTGACTTAACAAATTCAGTTCTAGGGTTCTTGCAGTAGATCCATGCAATCAACGAATAGCCAACCGTTGATTTTTCATACCGACATTGATTCAAGCCTGAGTTGTTCAACATTTTTACGATTGTAGAGAAGCATTAAAAATTTGAATGAGTAACCGACAAGACAACCGACAACGGTTCAAACGAATTGGTGAATTGATTCTTGTGGTTCTAGATTTTTCATGCACTATTGGTGGCCAATCATGGTTCCAAAGGGTGCTTTGTCTGGTCTGGGTCGCCAAAGATATTTATGATCGTTGGCAAGCATTCATTTTACAAAATTGTAAAAGCGACTTATTCCGACTTGCCCTCGAAGAACATTTTAGTTGTGATTGTGATTTGTGACCCTACTCAGGCTACAGGTCTGGACACGCGCCTGGTAGGTGGGGGACCGGATATACTATTCCAAGCAATTCGTGCTATGCAAATTTTACCTCTTTGTTGCAGAATTGGCAGTTATTATCTGTGGTTTTCTAAAGCATGTACTTATGTGGTTAATGGATTGTCATTTCAGTGACTAGCTTAATCTGATGCTTGTCATAGTTGATGACCTTTTAAAGTCTTTGTATACAAAGTTAATTTGCTCCTTAGCATGTATTAGTCCATCTATCTAGACAAGCAAGCCCTTGCGGGCCCACCAGCTTTCGGGTCGCATCGTGTGACCAAAAAGCTTTGGAAGAACAAAGTAACCACGCTCGTGATAAAGGGCACCAAGCTGGCCTTCGTAAAGTTCACCGTCATACATATAATGTCAGGTGCACCAATCCTCAATAGTATTGAGACCACATCGCCACATGGCGGCACAGGCAGCATCCATGCTGTGGCTGATCATGAGCAAATATATGTTACATATGTATACGCATCAGATGAGAGATCCACATTTTTCAGCGCCATGATAAGTAAGTCCAGCGACATATACTAGAGTGTAGGGGAGATCACACCACCGTGTGAACAGCTTCTCTCCACCAGCACCCTGAGCGATGTACGGCCTCCCAAACCCCAGCTCTAGAGATATACTATGCCGTCTTAGAATTTGGCCGATCCATCGCATTATAGTTGTAATCGTTTATTTTTAAGTTGAACGTTGCGGGCTTGCTTTGGAGTTACGCCAGGGTCAAGGTGTTCAACGACGGGGGAAGAAGAAGAATAATATACCAGGTTTGAAGTGGTGAAAAGAGAACACTTATTTATTTTTATACTGAACAAATGTTTTTTATTTCACAAATTTGATTCACTGTGTCAGAGACAATATATTTTCTTATTTAATGCATGAACTTATACTAACACATCACTTTTTTTGGCAAAACGTCTTGTGATGTCAATTTAGTTTTTTTAGAACTGTATAGTTTAGTTTGTGACAATACACAATCTTAAATAACACACTCTTCTTATTTACATTTTCGCATAAGGTTTTACACAAACTGTCAGATATTGTCTGTGACAATTCACAATCTTAATTCTATTTCACGGGCCACTTTATTGTCTATGACAATACACGATCTTAATTCTATTTCACGGGCCACTTTATTGTCTATGACAATACACAATCTTAATTCTATTATACACTTTTGGGTTGTTTTCCACTTTTACACTTTATGTATTCCTTTACTTTATGTTCTTCTAATATACTGGGGAATATGCTATTTGTTTACGGGATGACGGGTAAATCTCGAATGTCATAACCTCACATTCGGCAGGAAAAATGACTTTTGTTCTCAAATACGGAAAGCTCGTATTCGGTAGGAATATTTTATAATGCTACGGGATGACGGGTAATTCTCGAATGTGGTAACCTCACACTCGGCACGAAAAATGATTTAGTCTCGAATACGGAAACCTTGTACTTGGTAGGAATATGCTATAATGCTACGGGATGAAGGGTAATTCTCGAACGTGGTAACCTGATACTCGGCAGGAAAAATGATTTAATCTCGAATACGGAAACCTCGTACTCGGTAGGAATATTATAAAATAATACGGGATGACGGGTAGTTCTCAAGCATGGAAGCTTGCTGATCGACTGATTTGTTCTCGGTGCCAGCTTGCCTTTTATAGACGTGAAAGTGTTGCCGCCTTGATGATTCCATCCGACAATTGACATCTCAGGAAGCCTGAGTTACCATCATTCATGGAACGTCAAGAGGGTTTGTTCATACATAAACATTTAAGTTTTACTTCAGTGTAAACAAATCAGTCGGTCAATCGGGTTAAGCACTACTTACTATTATACGGCATGCAATAACGGGCACTTGTAGATTTAAATTCTTATTTGTAACTTCATTTCATAGTACCATTGAAATCCTGCCGACAAACTATCCTGCATGGTGAATCATGGCATTACTCTGAGCCTCGCGGTAGATCCGTCATTCCTCCTCCCATCGAGTCCTCCTGACCTCATTAAGAGACCTTCTGGAAGCCTTCCCAAGTTTACTTAGACAGCCGTTCCAGCACGGCATAGTTTTCCTCCCAATGTCCGTGCTCATGGGACGGGAAGCTTTGAAAGGTTTAATGACTGTGAATCGCAACTTTTTTACTGCCTTTTCTACGTCGGTGATACTCTCAATATGTTCATACATAATTGGTATTAATAAATTATTTGTATCTTTATCTACTTCATTCTTATTTTATTATAAATTTTTCAGTTACATTACATAATAAGTTTACACCGTTGATGAAAAAATAATTTTAGTTTCGTTTAATTTTAGGATGACTCCCATGGGTTCTTCAGTAAGAATGGAATGATACTTAACATAATCGGATTATCTTATGGCTGTGGCATTTTAACAACTATCAGTTTATGTAGGCGACTTTAACGATAATATGTTTTTTATGATCAAAGTCTTGTTATTCTTCTAGATCCTTGTTGGCGAAGAAGATTTTTCGAAGACTATCCTGAAGGGCTCTATTCGGGTGCTACGATGTTAATAGCCTACAATGCTCTTTCTATCCCATTTTCGATTATTTCAGCAGCAATAGCATCATGTATCATTTATCCGTAAGTATTGATAGATTAAATCTGAAAATGCTATAATTGTAGGTATCCCAAAGATTCGGAAAATAAAATTAATGTGAAATAATTATTCACTTATACATATACCGCATAAAGAGAAAATACTTAAAACTTTTTTTTAGTTTGCTGCTAGACCCCAAAACTCCTGATGGAACGTCCTTTGCATATTTATTGGTGGCTCTTTGGTCAAGTTATACTCTAGCCGAGCAATTATGCGTTTTATTTTTGCTTGTGGTAAAAATTCCCTTTAATGCTGCCATAGCAGTTGTGTATATTCTTTGCATTAGTCTTGCACTGGCGAGTGGAACAGTAAGGTAGAATACAAAGAAAGACTCTACTTTTTCCGTTATAATTTATAATATGTATTGTATAATGTTTTCAGATCATTTAAGGGGCTACAATCTTGGCTACAGGACAGCACAAAGGGTATATTTACCCGATATGTATCATCATTATTGCATAGTGTGGCATTCTCCTCAAGAAGAATGAACTGCACGCCAACTGCTTCAATAATCTGTCCCAAACCGGCAGATTTTCTACATGAGAGGTTAGGTCGTGCCGATCCAGATGTATGTATAAGTTTGGCTAATAAAGTCCGTATTTAGTTTTTTTTTATTACTTAGGAAACTATTGATGTGGCTGCTTCTTGTGCCTTTGCAATCGGTCTAGCCGCTTTTAACATGCTGATTTATCTTTTTCCAATACCCAAGTATATTAGAAGGAAATTCAAAGACTGATCCATTATATTTGCTCAATTGATGATGTGGTCTAACTTATTGTTGGTGCCTTAGTTTTAAAATAAACTATGAATGTAATTTTATAAGATTTTTTTTTAAGAATTAAAGCTAACACCTTCAGAAAAACATCTTACGTCATTTGTATTCAAGCGGAGAGATCACACTCTTTGCTTACGAGTCGGCTTGGAGAAGTCAGCTGATAGACCGGCGATTTACAGAAATCCCATCAGGACCAACAGTGCGTTCTTCAATTGCTGGATAACAGAAAGATTTGTTTATATTCCTGTTTCGTATTTATATTCGAGAGTGGACATTGATAGAAAAGTTGCCTGGGTCAAATTCCTTCAGGATTCATGCCTAGTCAGTAGAAAAGAATGTTCAATAAAGAACGGTTCACAGGCTATATATCAAAGCCAAAATAGCAAAAACGAGTTGACAGTATACTTAAACGATATTATGCTAATGAAAAACACTTAATCAGTAGATGTAACAGACAATCGTGACAAACTCATCTGTAAGAATGTAAATGATGTGAATGGGGCGTCAAGGCTTGAAAGATTTTTATAAAAGATACCCGAAATCTTTTTAAATAGGGATTGGCTAATTCTTTTGGAGATTCTTTATAATTGTAAACACTTCCCAGATTGTTTAGGTACTATCAATTCAGCTCCACAACTCGAACTTATCATCTTTATAGTTTATTCAAAGAAGGAGAGTTAGTCTTTATCAAAAATGACACGGTGTGCGGTAGTAGGATCATTCACGCCTTCCAAGACCCTGAGTATACATAATTATAGACGGCATTTATGCTGTCTTACTTCAGAACTCTAGCAATTTCATAATTAGCAAACCGTCTGCGTAATCAAGGCATATATAACATACGTCATATATCATATTTATTTAGACAAATTGTACACAAGATATTCATCTAATGAAATACATTCTTATAATTATTTATGCCAAAATGAATAATTAATATAATTAATACTATTAGACTTGGCTTCGGTAGCTCAGTTGGTAAGCGCGCTGACTACCATCCCAAGGGTCGTGGGTTTGAATCGCACCTTCACACGGTTTCGCGATATCTTTTCACCTAGTTTCCTGTCAATTTCTGTAGCTTTATAGCTTCTCCTACTTAGCAGTTTAGCACAATGGGCCCCCCTTGGCCTCCGTGCTTGGGATCTTTCTTCCCCTGCCTAAAAAAAAAGAAAAAAATACTATAAGACTAAATTATTAAAGTTAACTAAGAAGAGAAACAAGAAGAGATAGAGTAAAATTAAAAAGAAGAAAAGAATCAAGTGAAAGAAACGAAATTTAGCACTAAAACAAGAAATTATTTAAAATTTACAAAATAATAAGCAATATAATTATAAAAGATTAAAGATTATGTGCCCGGAGTATCCTTCCAAATGTATACATGTTTTCCGCCCCCTGGAAGTAATTGATTCCAAAGACGTATCAACTGAACAAGGAAAGGATCCTCCATGATTTGATTAGAAAATCTCGGAATCATAATATTTCGATGTCTTGCAGAACGCAGAAATTGTATGCGATAATATAGGTAGCCACGTTTGTGTGACGTGATAAGGAGGCCAAAGAGGAAGAACAATGCTCTGCGATGCAAGTATGACTGCAATGTACAGCGTAGCAAGGATGCTGTGATATGATCGAAGCGTCGCAAGCCATACATAAACCGAAAAAGGCTAAATCCATTCTACGTGCACTTATAGAGTCAAGGTTGGATAAATGAAGCTTCCAAAGCAGAAGTGAGGCAAGAGAAGAGTCTACTAGTCTTTCGCGAGTAGAGGGTGGTAGTATATCAGCTGAAAGCCACAACATCCGTAAAGCACAGTAAATTTTCCTAAATTGTGCGCTGTCATAATCTGTGTACTTTAACTTCGAATTGATCATAACTCCAAGACTCTTAGCTTTCTCTACATACGGTAGGGTTACAGAGTCGATGCAAACTGGTGGAAGCTGAGCGGGGTCGAAGCCTGGGTTGTATATTGGGATTGCGGAGCATTTCGCAGGGTTTAACCTTATATCATTATCACGAGCCCACTCAGATAAGTTTGCCAGATCCTCGTTAATGCAGTCCAAACAGTTCTCCATAAGGCCGATAGGAGTACTAAGGAAAATCTGTACGTCATCCGCATAGAAATGAACCTTAGCGAATTGGATTTTCTGTGGCAGATCATTTATAAATAGAGAGGAAAGAAGATGTCCAAGAATAGAACCTTGTGGGACACCTCTATTAAGTGATGAAAGACCGGAAAACTCACAACCCACCTTCACTCATTGCTTTCGATCTGACAGCAACAAGCTCATCACAAGCCGACAGGCTGAACTAGAGAGATTGAAAATATTTTTTAATTTAGATATAAATTTAAAATAGTTTACGCTATCGAAGGCTTAAGAGAACTCCAGCAATATCACTATTGCAAAGTCATCATTGTCAAGTGTCACACGCAAATCGGAGGTTACGCATAATAAGGCAGTATCGCAACTGTGAAGGTATCGAAAACCGGACTGCCATATATCATACGATTTTTCTCTAAAAAAGTATTCAATTGCCAGTACATGAGCTTTTCAAAGATATGATTATACCAGCAAATGTTAAAGAAACAAGAAAAAAGAAGCGACTCGAAATTTTGGAATCACAAAATTATGAGTAAGTTCAATATTGCCACAAAACAAAAGCTTCTTACACCAATTTTTGAATCGATTGATATTCTTTAATTCTAACTGACAAGGAGGTTTGAAATGTTGGAACAAGTGTCAGAAGATTTTGGATTGCTTTCTGACGATCTTGTTAGCAAAATAGACGCCGATAGTCTGAGAGAAGCCGCTTTTGGATTTGCTTTAATCAATTCACGACTATAACCTCCAAGAGTCATATCTAAATATTGAAATTTCGCTCCGACTTTTTCTGACATTGCCAATGACGATAGCTTCATGTGAAGGAAGTTTCAGTAAATTGAAGTTAATCAAAAATTACATCTGATCTACAATGGGTCAAGAAAAGTTCATCTATAAAATCTTTAAAATATTTCTATTAAACTGATTCCCCTCCATGTTTTTAAATGTACTTTACTCGCGAGAAATTAATATCAACTAATAATTTTAAGTGAAATAAATATTATTCAATATTCTTCTCATGATCAATTGAAATATATAGTGGTTGCGAAAATGCTTCCTTGTTATAATGTCAGATGGCTCCACTTGTACCATATTTGTTGTTAGTATTGACTGTTGTCAAACTAACTAATTATAAAAACGCGAGAAAATATTATTTCATACTCAACAAACAATTTATTATTAATTTAATTTAATTTACAAGAGCAATCTCTAAGCACTTTGTGCTTGGCGTCTACTCATCAAAGAATGATGTCATCGACGTGAAGTTGTTAAGAAGTTGGAAAAGAAACTCAGCTGTGGTGAAACTGGAACATTAAAGGTGTCAATGCTGCCACAACTACTCCCCCTTCAGTGATTGTGTCACGAGAAGAAAAGGTGACGTTTTTGGATTTTTTACGAGCGCCAGGATAGGTGCGTAACGGTTGAATCCAGATATTTTCCAAAGGCTGTGTCGATGTTGATGGTTGGTTCGGAAGATTATCTTCCTTGTTGATGAATGCGGGTTTGAGACGTTCTGTAGAGATAGTTACTTCTTTCCCGTTGATGTCAACGACGAAAACGTAGTTATCCAGTTTCTTGATTACTCGGTCTAGTATATGGAGCTTGTAACGGTGCTTTCACGGCGTCAGTACGTACGAAAACATGAGAGCAGGTGTAGAGATCCTTGAGAGTGAAGATGCTTGATTTGATGTGATGACTAGTAGCATTTGGTCGAATTTCCCGCATATGTTCTCTGAATTTCTCGAGAAAGATTTGTGGATTTGGTGTGACGTCTTCGTTGAAGAAAAACTCTCCAGGAATGCGAAGTGGTGATACATAAAGGAGTTCAGCTGCTGAAGCTTGTATGTCTTGTTTGTAGCTAGTCCTTAGTCCTAAAAGTACTGTAGGTAGAATATCCAGTCAAGGAGTGCTGTGATACATGAGTGCTGCTTTGAGTGAGCGTTCAACCATGCCATTCGATGCTGGATGATATGGTGTCGTGTGGATATGTTTCGCTCCTATAAGTTCAGTTAGTGCCTTAAACAATGCCGACTCGAACTGGGAACCCTGGTCTGTAGTGATCGTGCGTGGAGTTCCAAATCGAGCAATCCAGTTAGTATAGAAGGCAGTTGTTATGGTGTCTGCTGTCATTTCCTTAAGTGGAACTATCTCGGGCCACCGTGAGAACTTGTCAATCATAGTCAGGCAATATCTATAACCACGGATTTCAGGCATGATAATGATATCTACGTGTACATGCTCGAAACGCTGATTGACTGGAATCTTAGCAGGAAGATCGCTGGCAAGGAATACAAGATCGTGTCCGCTGTAATATATCTCTTCTGAGGTTTGGCCATATGAACTTTTGTTTAACTAATTGTAGGGTTGCCTTGCCACCAGGATGCAAGAGGCCATGAATATGAGTGAAAAAGTTTTTTCGCAATGACGCCGGAATATACGGTCTGATTGTGCCTGTTGAAATATCGCAGTATATATGTGTGGTTTGATCGACTGCCAATTTTTGTAAACGTAGCGAAGTTGTGTTGTTCAGCAGCTCTTGTAGCTCATTATCGTTGGCTTGCTCAACTTGAAGTTCACCAAGGTCAATGACTGCAGGCATGCTAATTGCGTTGAGGCGAGAAAGTGCATCTGTCAGTTCGTTGTCAACACCCGTCACATGTATAATCTCCGTTGAAAATTGCGATATAAAATCCAAATGCCGGAGTTGTCTCGGAGAAGCTTTATCCATTTTCTGCTGAAAAGCGTAGATCAATGGGTTGTGGTCTGTTTTGATAACGAAATTGCGACCTTCCAGAATATGTCTAAAAAACTTGATGGCTGAGTAAATGGCAAGCAGTTCCCTATCATAAGTGCTGTAGTTTTTTTCAGTGCTTGAAAGTTTTTTGGAAAAAAAGGCAAGAGGTCTCCAAGTCATATCTCCTGGCTCTTGCTGTTCTAAAGATGCTCCCAAAGCGACGTCTGACGCGTCTGTGACCAAAGCCAGACTGGAGCTTGATGTAGGATGTGCTAACGTCGTTGCTTGAATTAAACTCTGTTTGCACATTTCAAATGCTGCTTCAGTTTTAGAATCCCATGGTACCGGTCGTTTGTCATTTTTTTTGGAGTCATGTAGCAACTCGTTGAGAGCAGCCTGCTGTTCAGCTGCTCGTGGAATGCATCTGCGATAATAATTGATGATGCCTAAGAAACGACGGAGCTCAAGTATCGTTTCTGGTTTCTTGTAGTTTGCGATTGCTGAGATTCGTTCGGCTGGTGTCTTGATGCCAGCAGCATTAATAAGAAAACCTAGATAAGGCACTTCAGTTTGACCAAAATGACATTTGTTGACATTGATTGTCAAACCGTTTTGTTGAAGTAGTTCAAATACGATGGTTAAATGTCTTTGATGCTGCTCTTCTGTTTCAGAGATAATAAGTATGTCATCTATATAACAGAAGACAAAATCAAGATTTCGGAAAATGGAGTCCATATATCGTTGAAAAGTTTGTGTTGCGTTTCGCAAGTCAAAAGGCATTACAACAAACTCGAACAAGCCAAATGGTGTAGTGACAGCAGTTTTTGAAATGTCGTTTTCTGTCATAGGCACTTGATAATATGCTCGTACTAAATCCAAAGTGCTGAAAATCGTTTTTCCATGTAAGCGTTCTGAGAAGTCTTGCACATGTGCAATCGGATAACGGTCAGGCACAGTTTGCGCATTTAGCTTGCGGAAATCGCCACACATTCTCCACCCCCTGACTTTTTCGGAACTAGGTGGATTGGTGATGCCCACTGGCTGCTAGAAGGACGTATGATGCCCTGCTCCATCAAGTACTTAATTTAAACACGTGCTACTGTGAGTTTATCACTAGTTAGACGACGTGTACGCTCAGAAACTGGTGGGCCTGTAGTGCAGATATAGTGACACACAGCTGCTGTTGATCTATTTTTAGGACTACTGGAATTGGTGATGTCCTCGAATTGTTTTAGAATGTCCATAAAAGGTAGTTGTTTGTTGATGGTAGACATACCAACGTTAGAAGCCTGAATCATTTCGCCTTGTGTAGTGAGCCTTGTCTCAGAATCCACAAGCTGTCGGTTTTGGAGGTCGACCATAGTGCGATAAAAAGTCCGCACCTATGATTGGAGTCTTGACCTCAGCGATGATAAACTTCCACTTGAATGATCGGAGTAAACCTAGGTCCAGTTCGAGGAGATGTTCACCAAATGTTTGTATTTCCGTAGTGTTTGCTGCATACAAGATAAACAGTCTAGAGGTGAGCTTGCGCCCAAAAAATGAACTGGTATTATTGATACTGAAGAACCGGAATCAATTAAAAAATTGTGATTAGAGGATCTGTCTTTGATGTGAAGTCGACTTTCACTTGTGAGTCTGTTTAAATAGTAGCTGCCCTATTGACTGTTGTCAAACTAACTAATTATAAAAACGCGAGAAAATATTATTTCATACTCAACAAACAATTTATTATTAATTTAATTTAATTTACAAGAGCAATCTCTAAACACTTTGTGCTTGGCGTCTACTCATCAAAGAATGATGTCATCGACGTGAACTTGTTAAGAAGTTGGAAAAGAAACTCAGCTGTGGTGAAACTGGAACATTAAAGGTGTCAATGCTGCCACATATTGAACAGTTTTGCTCGCGCTCAGTCGCTAAAAGTTCTGCAACTGAAGTATGGACAAGGGGTTCAAGCTAAAAGCGCTTGTGTTTTTTCATGGTAGATAAATGTCCATATTTATTATTTGAGTTTTGCTCACGTTTCGCTAAAAGCAAAAGGCTGAATTACAATAGACGTATACCTAAGTACATTTACTTACGTAAAGCGAACGAGCCCTTTAAAGAACTTTAACTCGTATGAGGAGAACCTTGCTTAAGTTTGAAAGTCAAATTGCAGTTAATATAGGTGCGGTAAGAATCGCTCATTCCATAAGAACGCGATGTGTCAAACAATTAAATAACATAATATCACATTCCGTAAGCTATTTAATGTTTTCAATTTTAAAAAGTGGTAAAAGTGAAAAAATTAACAAATGGAAGTTGATTTAATTGAAGATTTGTGCTTTCTATTAATTCGCAGTGCCATTTTTATTCCATTTTAATTTTTACATTGCACTTTTAATCATTTAGTAATAAGTATATTTACGATAAAAATATCAATTTTTCGTAAGTAAACCTCAGTCGTAAGTAAACCTCAGTTCTCAATTTCGTAAAGCTATTTACTTCTGTCACAAATAAGTAAATATACAGATAACGAATCGAATAGGAAAATTGAAAACCAAAAGTCAGATACATGTTAGGATACATGGCGGGGGGGGGGGGGGGGGGCATGGGGATTATCCAAAATACGTCATGATTAGTATCAAATTAAAGAGGGAGAAACGGGTAATCGAGTGGTGTAGTTTTTTTTGATCATATTACCTTCATAACTGACTTTTTACCGCCGAAAGACGGATTTTTTTCACTTGGGTCATATACACCCCAGTTCCTATATTTTGCATATCTTTCTTCCATTCTTTGTTTCACATTCATTAGTACTCTGTTGCGAACATTTTTCTCCTGAAAAGTGAATTTCCACGACTTATCATTTCTTCATAATAATGAGTTGAAAATATATCCATTTTTGTACCAAAAAAACGGCCATTTCTTCATGTTAAGAAGGACTGATTCACTTCTTTTGCAGTTATCTCCAAAGCTAGTTACAGCACTCCAAAACTTATTATACATATATTTAATTATGGGACAAAATGTAGATGCGATTTCATTCTACACACATTTTTAAAATTTTTATAGGATCTCTTCTGTACTGGCAGACGACCAAATTGATCATTTTCGCGTAATTTAAAATACTAATATATAAATACACCTGAAAATACTAATTTCAGTATCAGCAATCTTACCGACAGAAACTTCATCGTCTATACTTACTACCTGGAAAAGATTCAGGTCAACATTGAATCTCCAATTTCTCTCCAATGTATATTTAAGAGCTTCTGAACATCCTTTATTTTCAATTGGTTAAGTTTCACGCCTACAAACATGTTAATTTTACTTGCAGCCATTCTCGCAATCGTCTTACCCTTCTTCGTGCTTCCTTTAAAACTATCATGTAAATTCATATAGTAAGACTCGCCCTGCTGCAATACATTTTGTCTAGTTCTCGCTCTTTTCAAGAAATATCGCTTACATTGTTCAAATTTTAAATGCCAACATGCAGGTTGGCAAGCGTATAGTAACAGGAGAAATCTACTGAACAGCTGTTCAATAGAAAGAGATTACCCATTAGAGTATGCGTCGTTTGAAAAAAGTAAAATAAAAAATGAATGTATATTTTGAAAGAAAGAGTTGAAAGAAATTGAGCATATGTGTGACAAAGAGAAATATACTTGTTTTTTTCTTAATATGAAATGTTTACACTTTTCAGTAACCAAACACGATGATTTTTACACACTGACGATTAAAGGTGTAGTGGTTCACTGTTATTTTTTACTGTCTTACACGCTGGCGAATAAGGATGTATTGAATAGCTGTTCAAGAGATTTTTCTTGTTAGTATACGCTCGCCGATGCAGGTGCTGAAATGATTTCATGCACCGCCTGCTGCGAATCGAACACCATACCATCCCGAACAAGTTTTAAGAACGGTGTTAAATGATGATATGATATCTACATACTCATCAGGATTTTCAATAATTTCCCTCTTCTTCAATTCTTTCTCGATATTCCCTAACATCATAAAGTAATTTAGATTTTTCCTTATTGGAGTATTTTAGAAAATAACTAATAGTGATAGTAAATACTCTTTTACTTTTCGTTCGTCGCAACATTAACTTTCCACTTATTAGGTTGTGCAACCCTTTTCCTGGCTTTTTTAGGGCTAATCCGCGCAGGATTTTCTTCTATTTTTACAAAATATCAAAAATGACTAAACTTATGGCTTGTTGACGAGCGCGATTTATCGCATGCGACAGAGCTTTGATTGGCTGAAGCAATGTGGTTGTCGCTGAACATGCTTACTCTTTCTACGTTTCGTGCGATTCAAAAATTTATCGCAGTAATGCTCTTAGTATGATGCGATTTTCACTTTAACCTCAACATTTATGTTTGTTTATATTTGTACTCGGGTGCTACAGTTCGCAGTAATGCCGAAATTTACTGTTTGTTCAAGAAGGATTTTTTTTTTATTCTCCGGTATATAGCAAAAGCTAAAAACTGTAATTTGTTATTTCCTCACACACCCATTTGGTTTTGACTCATCAACAGGTCCCAAATAGCGAAATTGAGTGATTTGAAAAATAAACGAAAAAATAGATCAAAGAGAAGCAATGAAAAAATGAAAAAGACCAAAAAATTGAGAAAATAGAAAAAAAAATTATTAAAAATTGGTTTTTTAGCTTTTGCTATATACCGGAGAATCTAAAAAAATGTCTTCTTGAACAAATATAAGTTTTCCCCGCGTAAAAAATCTTAAAGAGTAATCTCTAATTTTTAATATGTAAACAGTAACGCACCCAGGATTTGGCTTTGGGGGGGACCATAGGTGTCCCAAGTCCTTACGAGTCGGAAAAATAGGGCTCTAAAGTCGCGTCCTGCACCCATCTGAGCACTTAAGGACTGCTATTGTAGATTAAAAGGTTTTATTTTATTTTGTCGGACTTTGTAATAATATACAGACCACATGTTATACGTAATTTGTAAATTATGTTCAGAAAACTGACATTCTGGAGGGGGACCGGTCCCGTTCGTCCCCCCTCTCCGTGCGCCACTGTATGTAAATATATCAATATAAAAATATAAATATATATAAATTTCACAGTAATATCTTCTTGCGACCACAAAACCAAAACAAATTAAGATGTAGTCGCCGTCAACCTTGTCAACGTATTACGCGGTAAAAACCAGTCGCAAATAGAGATATATCTATAGGAACTACTTTCCAGTTTACGAGTTGTCTGTGCTATCCGCGTGAGAGTATTGTATAAAATCTACGATTCCTTGACTTTATGACGTAATCAGAGAGTAAGCTAGCAATGCCTTGCTTTATAAAATCAACGATGCCTCGGCCTAATGTACGGAAGTCCTCAATTTTTTCTTATAAATTTACTGGACATTTTTTCTTTAGAATTTTTCTCTATTCGACTTATTCGTAGAAATAAATATTTCGTAATATTATTAAAGTTTAATTTTGAAAATTTTAGTAATTTAACAACCGGTTCGCAGAGCTCTGATTTTTTAACAATCGGTTCAGCCGAACCGGGTAAATATCAGCAATGTATCGAGAATCGGTAAAATATTTGTTTAACCCTTTCGCAGCGGCTTTCTATTTTAGGTTATATTATTATATTATGATTAATATAATATGAAATGTAATTATTAAGTGTTATTTAAAAAAATATATATCAAGGGGAGAGCCGAAGGGGGTGGGAAATATATGTCCCATCCGTCTTTTATGGTGGGTCATATATGTCCCATCAGTATATTAAAATAAAATTTAACTAAAAAATAAAACGAAATATCAGAATAAAAAACAAAACAAATTCATTTATCAAAAATAAAAAGTGAAAAAGGTAGTAACAAAATATTATATAAAAAATTAAATATGATATATTGCAAAACAGTCTTTGCATAAAGGAATTTCACATTCCTTACAAATTGTTTTAGTCCGATTTTCCTTTTTTGCTGCTGCACATTTTGTACACCGTCTTCGTTTCACACCTTCTAGGTATTGGAAGATGAAGACTAACATTTCTAGGCAATTTTCGTTTCTTAGATAAACGACCATTTTTGTCGGAACGACGAATAGCTGCAATTTCTACTCTTTCTTGAATAAGATCTTCAGCTAATGACACAAGGAATTCAAGAAAGGGTTGTTTTTACCGACTAAGTTCACAGTAAACTACCCAAGCATTTACGGCTGACATCATTAAAAGTCGATAGACACATATACCCCATATTACATGGAAACTTTTAAATTCAGTCGTTTTTAAACTTCTGCTGGGACATATGTGTCCCAGCAGCTGCGAAACGGTTAAAGCTGAATAAATTTGTAAGCATTTTGTTCACCCTTTTTAGTTTCCACAGTCTTTATGATATTGATTTGAACCTCCGGCAAAATATTAGAAACTCTTCAGTTCAAATGCTATCGGGCTTAGATTTTTGAAAAAGATGTTGTATTTTTTTTTTAAATTAAAAACCTCAAACACCCCTGTTTTTTTTCTCCAATCCCTAAACACTTTTTCATGTACACACCAATTTTTATCATTTTTCGTACATAGGTTTTCCAAATATATTTCTTAAGGCTACCAGAGCTGTTTTCCAAATTTGTTAATATTTTTCATGTTATAATTACTTTTATAATATTAAGATTGAAACGCCTGTGACTTAAATAAAATTTATTGCTGCACGTTTATTTTAACCCAAGAATGTAGATTGATTTAATTTTATTCGGTAGTCCAAAAGCCGGATAAAACCTCTATCGTAATAAAAAGTAAATGATTTATTCATTTTAATTCTGAAAAAAATTTCGTGGTGACGACAGGATCTAGTAGTCCAAGCAAATACTCGGTTTTGTATATATGTACTTAATTTTGAAAAATTCTTAATAGGCATTATTGGTAGGCATTGCTAATGTGATTAGAACGAAAGTTCACGCTACACTCCATAGTCAAAATTTTGGAAGCTCGGAATCGTAAGCTTTTTCTTCTGCCATTCAGCCTTCATTATAGTAGATTATTTGTATCAACTTAATTGATACGCGCGTTATTTATATATTATTCTCATGCAAATTTTACCATCCCATTTCATTTCCTCGAAAAATTCCTTCTTAGTGAGTCTATACATCAAAAAATAAATCTGTATTCTAAATATTATGTTTCTAGCTTTAATATATTATTGGCTGGGAAAGGATGAATCAATCAGGACATATCTTTTTTTGTACAATTTTATAAAATGAATCTCCTTTTTATGGAATTACAGTGCAGTCTCGATTTTTGCAACTAATAAAAACATGGAAGTTCGTTTTGGAAGTTCTCTGAAATCCATTCTGCGATATCATTTCTTCCAAGGCTTTCATTTGGAAACATTTGATTTAACATTGTTGTTATATCAGATCTTTCCGGACATTTTCAAAACATTTTCCAACATTTGGCCACTACGTTTGAATTCAAATCTTCCCATGCGCTAGCGAGGAAACAAATTGCATGTTTTAAATTCAAATTTTTCAGGGAATCCTTATAATTGCTGGAACCAATCATATGACTCGATAAGCTTTTTTTATAAGATAGTTTTGTCAACTTTATAACATTCTGATCCATAGGTTGCAAGAGCGCTGTGTAATTCGGAGGAAAACACATTATTGTTATAGATAATCCAGTTACATCGATTTTCGAGTTTTTTGGGTGACAACGATCATTGTCAAGTAAAAGAAAAACTTTTTTTGGCAAATTTTTTGATTGGAGGTATGACAAAACCTAGAAAAGAAAAAAACCTCATATTCTAGGCAATCGTCAGTGAAAATTATTAAATCACACTCACCTCTTTTGCGAAATTATTCTTTAACCATTCGTCAAAAAGAACTAAGGTCATCCAAGCATTTTCATTACAGTTGTACGTAACAGGTAAATCAGTCATATTTTTCAAGACTCTTCATTTTGTTGCTTTCCCAATCACAAAAGGCTTCAATTTGTGCTCACCGCTAGCATTTGTACATGCCAAAAATGTTGAAGTATTTCTTCCTGGTGCAGAAGTTTTTTCGGGGATGCCATCCCTGAGGTAAACCGGCATGGCGAAACTGCTGCCAAAAATGACACGACGGTACGAGTAGAGCTCTGGCGGGTGAAGGCCAAAAAAGAATGACAAAGAAAGAAGAAGCGTTACGACTTCGGGTGGACTGCCAAAGTAAAAACAGAGGTTAAGTAAAGTGAACGGACATTCTAATCGTGTCCAAAAGACCATCCAGAAAATAACCTCAAAAAATTGAGAAAAAACGTTTGTGTGAAAAAGCCGCAGCCAAAGACCCTATAAAAAGAATCCGTATATTAGTTGCAAACGAATCTCACCTGGCGGATTATCTGTTTGGGAGAATAAAAAAGAAAAACAAAAAAAGGGGAATAAGCCGAAGGCAATTGTGCTGTAGCGGCAAACAATAAAATCCATGAATAAAATTCTGAGCAGCTGAACCCGAATTCAGGTTAAAAACCAACCACTATGGTTAGGGCCTAGTCCCTCCCAGTTCTCACGAGATTAGTCGAGCCAGCATGCCATGCTGAAAGTTATAGGCGAAAATTGATGTTTGGAGTAGAAAATAAAAAGGAGAACGAAAGAAAAGGAAGAATTAGCGGTGGCGACAAACATTTTTAAGACTCGTCTGAGCACATTCTACAAGGAAGCCGGCTCGATCTGATCAATTCATTATAACACCTGAGTGCCGCTATTAACCTGGTTAATCTAAGTACTCCTCTACAACGATAAGGGCTAGATCCAACCACCGTTTCACATAAGCATGGTCCACACGGCTCCGTCGAGTTGGCGCTCCACTTCATTCTTACATATATCCAAGACATGGTTCACAAATTCTGGACATCACCCGTATATACATGGGGGAGCAGCACGTGTCCGCAGCATTTCTTTTCAGGATAGTGTTAACTAACTTTAAACTCATTCTTGTGCGCAACACTTCGCGGTTCAACAGACTCAGTACTTGTAGCATAAGTCCAACTTTTGTTAAATAAAATTATACTATTTTTACTAGAATCCAGTGGCATAGCGGAACCTCTCGGAAGCGCCACGGCGAGGGATCCTCAACAACAAAAGTTATGTAAGTTGTTGTCACTTAATTATTTATTATGATCAGTTTTATTGTCGTATTAAATGAACGAATAAATTTGAATAATTTCATTAGCCTGTAATATATAAAAAAAAATATATAGGTTTATCAGATTTTTATCATATCATTGGAACAGAGGAACACGAATTACATTGTTAAAATATGATCAAATTTACTTGAATCAAATTTTCGCGCCATATTACATACACCAATAAGTTCGAGTAACTTCATTCGTCCGTAATGTATATAAATTTATCAGATTTTTTTTAATATCATCTGATCGGAAGAGCACGGATTAGGTTGCTCATATATATGACTTAATCAGCTTGAAGTAGTTTTGTTTGTCACATTACATAAGTACACGAAGTTGAGCGGTTTCAGTAGTACGTTAATTATATATGTCTATCAGGTTTCTTTCATAACATTTGAACCGATAAACTTGAATTAAACGTGCTATTAAATGGAATAGGTAACTAAATTAATTCCTATTATTACGTTAGATGCACGAATGAATCTAAAAACCTCGCTAGTACGTTAGCTATATTATATCTTTCATTTCATAGCCTTTGAACCGATAAGCATGAATTAAGTTTGCTAGTCTAGATCGAATTAATTTAATCAGATTGTTGAATTTTAATATTAAATATTAACTTAAATTATATTTTGGTACCATGTTATTGAAACGAGTGACTTAGAAGAATTTCGCTAATGTGTAGTTTGAGTACTGGGTAGTTTCATAATCAACTTAGGTGCCCAGCTGAGCTCAAGGAGTGTCTAGGCTCCGTCATGTAACCCTAATTTAATGAATTATAACGTAATAATGAACAGAACTTATTTTTTTTCTCCTCTCATTCTCCCGGAGCCCTCATATGATGAAGGTTGACTAGAGTCTCCGCTCCTCCGCTACAATTCTAGGTCAGTAAAAAGGGACACTGAACAAATTAACTGCTGCACTCGGTGTAATTGGGTAGATATGGGGCAATGCAGCTGAAGGCCTATCATCGGCCCCTTCACGTAGGTGTAGGTGTGTATGGCAGGTGACAGCGGCAGGTCTTCGTGGTGGAACCCCCCTCCCCCACACTCTCCGTTAATAGCCGAGACGAGCTAGCGTGCCGCCCTGCACTTCAACTCATGTCAGCTCATGCTGGCAGTATGGACTTCACGTCCAAGCCAATCGTTCAACATAGCTTCATAACAAAGTTTCCAAAAAAGGCCAGATCGGTCCGCATTGTAAATTTGATCAGGACTAAAATCTTTTTCATTCCTACTTTTATCAGACTCCAATAAAAACGTTTGAGCAAGTTAAGACGCATTTGAAGCTTTCTCGTCTCATGTCTTTAAAAATCGAACTCCATACTGCTGTTTGAAATTATGCAAATTTTTTGCTTTTTCACACAAAATATGACTCGAAATAGGAATGTGAACTGTTCTATTCTTCAAAAACCATTTATGCAGAGCCTTTTCCATTCCAGGAAATCCAGAAAGTTTTAAGTTTTTTCTATTTCCACGTCCTGATTCGGATTGACCAACAAAACTTTTCAAATTTCCTTCCATTTGTTTGATCATGCATACAGTTGATTTGTAGACACAATACTCTTGAGAAATTTTTTTTGATAAATGCGCCAGCAGATAACTTCTTAAGAATTTCACTTTTTTCTTGTATAGTGAGCCTCTTTTGACGAACAAGTCGTGCTTTATTCGTGTTTTTCGGCATTGCTCAATTAACTTTCAATTTTATCAGTCAAAAACAATGAAAGAAATTTTTGACAACTAACCAATTCCGAAGAAAATTTAAAGTTTTAGAACTAACTTTGATAACACTGAAATAATTATAGAAATTGCGTTCACTCTCACAAACTTTTACTAAAATCTAACGTATTTTTCAAAAATCTAGTTACCCAAGATTTTATGAATCAAAATGAAAGTTCTGTGAATTTTGATATGTAATTAACTGCACATTTTTAATAATTCAAATTCAAAGGTAAAGTGATTTTTGAAAATTCACAACTAGATTTTTAAAAAAATTAATTACGAGTGAATGATAATTGATTTTGTTCGTCAGCCTATAGCAGTTATCAACCTTTTTTGGTTTGCGTACCCCTCGGCAGTTCATTATCCTAAATTGTACCCCTTACATTAGGAAAATGTTTATAATTTAAATACTTGTCGTTGTTATTATTTTAAACTTGTTATAACAACAAATAAATAGCAATAATGTTTCAAGGAGTATGCCCAAAATGTTTATTGATGAAAACTAAACGATTTTTTATAGATACATAACTTTTTAATAAAAAACAATATACTTAATAAATATAAACTATTATAAACATAAAATTAATATTCGCAATTTTACATTAATTTTAACTTATTATATTCAGTGATATCCTTGTGTTTGCTTTGAGGCAGATAGTTTTTGAAATCAGATTCTATTGATGTAAGGTATAATCTCAAATCTGGAGCTGTATTCAGCTTATTACGGTATTTGTTTTTAATAAAGAGATACGAAGAGAATGATCTTCCCACCAGCACTGTAATTGTAAATGGCAACAAAACGTTAAGCGTTTTAGCAGAAAGCTGTTCATATTCGGTGCTGATATATGACCAAAAGTTAATAAGACAGAGTCCTTTAAATTCGACTTTCAAAGTAGAGTCATTTGGAAGTTCAATTACGTTCTCTTTTTCTTTGATAGATAATTTAGCTACTCGGAAGTATTCTTCATTGAAAGGATTTG
This sequence comes from Dioctria linearis, assembly GCA_963930735.1. NCBI lineage: Eukaryota > Metazoa > Arthropoda > Insecta > Diptera > Asilidae > Dioctria > Dioctria linearis. The sequence goes on along the minus strand of OZ005741.1, from coordinate 211,304,979 downwards.
AAATCCAATTGTTTCCTTCATCAGGTTTGTGAAAGTACTTCTCGAAACTTGATTTTAGCTCTTTTAAGTGTTGAGATATGTTGTTGCTCAATTCTCTGGAGAGGTAAAGTCTATTCTCTGATAGAAAATTATGCAAAGTTTCAAATACCTCCGGTTGACCAAAAATCCATTTTATTTAATTATTGATTCAATTTTATCTGAAACATGGAAGATCGTTATGGTGTTATTTTGAAGAGCTAAATTTAGATTGTTTATACGTAGGAAAATATCTGATAAATATGCAAGTCTGCAGCCAATTACAGTCGTGTAACTTGGAAGCAAGTTGGAAAGGATGTTTTCGAAGAAAACCTGTACTTCATGTTTAAGTTCGAACAACCGGGTGAGGACCTTGCCTCGAGATAGTCATCTTATTTTTGTATGAAAGAGCAGAGTAGAATGAACACTATTCAAATCTTCACAAAGAGCCTTAAAAATTCTCGAGTTGGTTGACCTGGACATTATAAAATTAACCACTTTCGTAGCTTCGTCAAGCACTGAAAGGTGCTTAGTTGCCAAACTTTGCCTGTGTATGCAACAGTGACTCCAACTTACATTGGGAGCCATCTTCATGACACGACCACGCAAACCAGAATAAATACCTGACATAGACTTGCCACCATCGGTACATAGCCCACAACAATTAGACCAATTTATGAGTTTTTCTTTGAAATATTAATCGATATTTTTAAATATATCCTCACTTGTTGTGTGTTCTGACAGAGCATGACAAAGTAAAAGCAACATCTGCGCTTTCATAAACTTGTATAGCAAAAATCTTACTATTTTTAATTCGATCAATCACTGTTGCCTCAACATCATCAGAAATATCCAAAATTCTTCGAGATATTGTACTGTTTGAAAGAGGAAGTTTTTTTATTTTTTGCACATGTTCTTCTCCAAGCATACATCGAACAGCATATATTATACAGGGTTCATTTAGATTCTCAGCAATTGTATGATTTTTACCGCATGTAGCAATACGGTAACTAATGCGGTAACTAGCTTTAACCGCATTTTCGTAATCTTTATTAGCTGGCAGGATGTACGTATTTTGAGCTGCTAAGCGTTTAAAAAATTCATATTCTTTGTATTTATAATTGGCATGCTTTGTTTGAAGATGACGTAAAAACAGGGAATGTTTCATACTGCCATTTGACAGTACTTCCCCACAGACTACATATTTGGGTTTAGGGCTGTCTTCACCTCCTGTATATGAAAATCCATATTTCATGTATTCGTCGCAGTATTTTCTCTTTTTACCTATCTGCAGAACTGTGTTTTGTACCAAAACATTTGAGTAGTACTTCCTAATTGGTCACTTTCTGGTGTACGTTTAATATTTTTTACTTTACCGGTTTTCAACCACTGATCCATATTCAACCCTAAATTAATATAGAAATTAATTTAAATTTTAAATTAAAATAATGTTAAAAATTACCGAACGAAAATAAAATTGATATTAATTAGTAATAAGAATTGTGTAATCGCAAGGAACGAGTATTGAATTTGTCACACTACCATAGATACGACCATTGGATTTCTAACACTAACTTTTGTGATGTGAGGATGTGATTCCGAGGATTGTTACAAAAACCATCGCTATGCGCCAATAGAAATCATCCACCGAATGATGCAAGCATTGTGTGCATGGTATCTGACTATTACCCTTTTGTATGGAACTATATATAGTGATTGCGAAACGAAGTTTGACTTAGTACCTTGTTTTATTGTAGAGGCGCTACTACTGCAGACGTAACCAAAAGTTAAGAGCAGTGCCTCCCTCCAATATAAAATTAACGATGTCTCTATCTGATCTAAGGAAGGCCGTAATTTTTTCGTAGAAATATATTAGAAATTTTTTCTTGAGAATTTATATGCATTTTTGGAGGCCGACAACGGCACCCTTGTATCTGAAAGAAAGTTCAGTCGGCCACCGGTCTGAATAAAAAATTTTCCGGAAGATTTGCTGTAAATTTCTATTAAGAAATGATGCTTATTGCTCATCTGCGAGTAGGCGTCTATGCTCATAAAAATTGTATGTGGCCAAAGCACCCATTGTCGACCTCCATAACATTTCTAAGGAAACAATTTCCAGAAAATTTCTAAGAAAAAATTGCGGCTTCCCCTACATTAGGTCGAGGCATCGTTGGGTTTTATATTGCAGCGAAGTATTGCTGGCTTGTTACGGCATAGAGCCGTGGAGGAATCGTTGATTTTATATTCTAGCGAGGCGTTCCGACGAGAGGAGATTAGAGTATTTATAAAAATCGCCATTACCAAATTTTTTTCGCGTATGCCTAAGCCATCAAACGCGGTCCACGGGTGGACAATCGCTCCTAGAGTATAGGTGATATCGTATTTCTGTAATTTTAGTTTACTGAATTTCAGAAATTCAGATTAATGAATTTAAGAAAACCCAAATACACGCATCAGATGTCACAGTTTTCTGTAATTCAGTTTTGCTGAAAAATATCAGAGCGTTTCCGATTTTCCAGTTTACTGTATTTCAGTTTAATGAGTTTTCCAGTTTGCTATTTTCGGTAAAGCTGTGACTTATGAATGCAATCACATTTTCAGATTTTTAAGATTTTTGCTGCATTGTCAGAATTTAGAAGGTTTCGTGAAAATGTTCTAGACGGAAAAATTCATTTCGGGTATAGAAAAAAAGGAGTGTTTGTGAAACGTAAAATGTAAAGCTTATATGCGTCTGTTAATCTCTTAAATTTAAAGTCCATTTTTACTAACAACAAAATATTAAATTTTTCGACTAATAACCCTAAGTGGCTCTTCTTCCTCTGCGCCAATGGACAATCTAAAATTCAAAATAAAACTTCATCAGTCATTCTATACTGAAACTGAATTTAAGTTTATTCAAACTACTGAAATTATGCAAAATATTATAATACATCAGCCTAATTTGAACAACAACTCCAATTGACTTACTGGAACTAGATATGTAGTTTCATGGACGAAATTCGCTTTCATAAGGTTTCTTTTTAAAATTTAACAAGAAATTTGCAAATAATTGTAAAAATCGAGATAAAAAAATTTGTTGTTGCAAAAATCGAATAATAGCGAATGCGAGACTGCACTGTATTATTATTTCTATAATCTATATTTTATATTTGTAATAAGTAAAATATAAAAAAATCAGATGTGTGTTTTATTTCTTCCCCATTCTTTAACATACACAATTTTTCATTTTATCTATTTTGTTTACTATTGAATAAATTAAATTAAATTGGAAAATTAGCCAATATATGTTTTTGACATAAAACCACTTATAGTGATTCGGATTAGAGTGTACAATATTCAAATTGAAATTGAAAAGATTTTTAAATCACAAATATTGCTTTATCGATTCTTTAAATAATATTCATGTTTCTAGAAGCAACTTGGCAACTTTAATTTTAACTATACAAAATTAAATTGAATTCAAGTTTAAAAAATTATCAGAGATCAAAGTATTTATTTCTAAAACGATTCGTGCAGTATGAAGCAAAATTTTCAATAAACAGAAGACACCTGGGCAACCTCTTGAGGAGCTGTAAAATTTACATGTCATGATATTATGCAGGCTCAAATTAACACAGCCAGAAATATATTATGCAATATAATGCCTATGGCAAGATGACTTGCTATCTTCACATTGAGAGATTTTCTCCCACAGCCGACAGTAAAATGAGATACCTGCAAACTTCAATTTCTGCAAAAGTTAGTACCTACTCCGCGTTCACACAAAATGATTGCGTGCGCATCTGCAATAGATGTAAATGAAAATATTTTTCCATTCATCCATCAGTCGTCTTACTTAATTAAGATATTCTTATATGCCGATATGCGACTACAATTTATTGTAGCTAAGACATTTTTCTTCTCATTTGAATTTCAATAGATATTTACTCAATCAAAAATGTGGCTGGCGACTATCTTCATTTATTACAGCCATACATATATGTATTGTACATTATACATATGTATATATAAAAAACAACTTCCAGATTTTATACGAAAATTGACTATCGATTGCTCAACGCTTTTTTACCTTTCACCTAATAATCATAGATGCGCTCCGAAATTATGAGATAGAAAGATGTTATATGCCTCTACCAAGTAATTACTGCATGTTGCAATTGAGAAGAATATCTTCAAAATGTTAGCTTTTACCTTTGCCATACTTTACTTATTGCCTTAAGGCTTAAAACAACTTTCGTCACTTTAATTGGAAATTTGACTGTAATAATGTTGCGTTGGTACAAGGTTGGTGTATACAGTTTTTAGAAATGGCGAAGGGTTTTCGCCTTATAATGTACATAATATAATTATGGAGTCATTCCACACCAAAACAGTCATTCAGCACCGAGTTTTTCTGGAGTACGAAATTGGAACACCCATATTTCTTTCCCCCAACTACGCCCACACCTACCACCACTTTCGGGAAGATATTTCATTATTTTATGATGAAATGTCATTTTCTTGACATATGCCGAGAAAAGAATAATTGTTTTCTTATCCATACATACGTCGAATGAAGCTCAAAATTTTATATTTATATTTATTTATATCATAACAGTATTTTTTAAACAAATAGTCTACTACTAAGGTCATCCAGTAATTTTTTCTTATAGTTTAGCTTTGAGGCTCTATGTGCTATTTATCAATGTACCAAACCTTGCGGAAATGTTCGACAGGATTTGCGAGATATGAATTTTTGAATTCACCGTTACACGTATTTAAACTATTGCTCTGAAGCGATTCTAAGTTAAGCCTGAAACACAATACGATTCAGTGCACTTCACTGCAATGCAGTGCAGTGTTGGAGCAGTGTACTGCACTGTAAGGCACACTGAAAACAGTGCACTGCTTTGACAATCATTTTCGGAAGTTTTCGTTTTTAAATTTTTTGTAGTTATTGTGGATTCATTATTTTGAGAAAAACTCTACTCATTTTTATTCTAATATCATTTTAAAATTAATTAATCAATTTAAAATTGAACACTTCCTCTATTCTGTAGTATTACAAATGTCAACTGATGGAGTGTGCAGTGTTTTATGTCGTTTTCGTTTGAACATCCAGGTTCGCTCTGGAGGCAACCCCGTTCAATCGAACGTATTCAGAGTGCACCTGAAAAAGTTCGCTTGTGTATGTATACTAACGTCAAAGTAGCTATGAACTTTTTGCGAAAACTGGCTGGTAATTTGTTTGCGAATAATTTTGAGGATAATATAATAATAGTAGTGGTCTTAATAAAAATTGTTGGCTTAAAGTTAATTAAATAATATCAAATCACAACTAGACTTTGTTTGTGTGAGTGAACTCATAGTGTACCCGAGTAAATTTTCAGAGTGAAACTGATGCTTTTTGGGTTGCCACCAGAGGCAACCCGTGACGTCATTTTTGCTTCAAAAGAACGCTTTGACAGCACTTAGGTTGCCTCCAGAGCGAAACTGATGTTCAAACGAAAACGACATTAGAAATTGGAAATTGGATTACATGAGCTCTAAATGTCAATGCAGTCCAGTGCACTGCACTGCATCGCATTGTGTTTCAGGTTTTAAGCTGGAAACACAATGCGACGATCATCAGAGTTCATCAGTGCTGAGAAATGTCAAAATGAATAAAACTACACAGAAACAAATTGTTCAGAACACAACGCACGGTCATCAGCGGTGATGAGAATAGGGATTATCCTATTCTGATGAACGTAGCTCAGCGTTTCTTGACATTTACCATGTTTACATGCAGAGATGAAAGATTGAATCGAGATTGAGTTGAGTTTTCGACACGTGTTTTTGAGCACGCAGGGTTGAGAGATTGAGTTGAGAACGCGTCCAAATATAGTTGAAATGACAGTTCAACATAACATTTTATGTATGGTATTTTTTGTGATGGAGCCTATAAAAGTAATAAATTTTGTTTAAATAAACGAAATAAACTCACAATAAATATACAACGTAACAAAACTTTCGAGTAACGAGCAAAAAAAATAAGTGTCAATTGTTAGCTGCCAACTCGACTACTAAATCCGCGTTTATAGGACACCATTTGGACTCGATTACGCCAGCTAAGCGTGGTTGAGTCGACCCAATTTCAACTCAACCCGCGTATACATGGAGTTGAACCCGAGTTGAACCATGGTTCAACCCTGCATGTAAACATGGTGATTTTCAGTTTGAGCACAAATAAGTAAACATATAGATGACGAACGCATATCAGAAAAAAAAACCTTATCAACATTTCTGGTAACCAAGTTAAGGCTTAAACACAATTGCGACGAACGACGACAAACGACGACGAAATTCCGCTGTCAAACTTCTAAAAGTACAGCCGTCGTCGCTGCAGTAGTACCAACAAAATCAATCGAATGAAATGGTTTTGGCATTCAGTTTTGTCTTTTTTAGGTGGTAGCACGCCGCGGTAATTTTAAAATAATGAGCTTTAAGGAAAAATTTATTCAGGAAGTATGAAGTCATAGAATAATTTATGATTTGCAAGACAGGCAAGACAAGTGGACAAAAAGACGTGGTTTTAAATGGATATTTCAAAGCGTTGAATTTAGTTAATTTCTGCATTTTCAGTTTTTTCCACACTTTGGTCCATTGCATTTCTTTCAATATAATATAAAATATTCTTATTAAAAATCTCCTTTTAAAACGCTCGAAACATTTAACTCTTTGCACTCCGTTGTCGCCGCTGCGGCGACAATGTAAGGTAAATATACAGCTCCGTTGTCGCCGCAGCGGCGACATCTAAAAGAAACATTGTTTTTTTTTTATTTAAATATATATATATATTTTTACCATTTTTTGTGGGTGTGTTCGTCTCGATGTCGCACATCTTTTAATGGTGTTAGTTTTTGGACAGGGGCTCGCATCCGGCGGGGCAGGAGGGCAAAGTTTCAACTGCTTTATCGAAAACGCACACAGAGCTCATTAAGGACTTAAATGAAAGCTACCATCAGGGTTTACAAGTGGTTGCTGAGAGGTGGTTAGGGTGGGATTTCTGGTAGGCGAGGGGGCGGAAAGGAGGGAGCCTTAATCTAAATTTTTTGTCCTATACATGTACAAAAAAGTTTGCAGGGGTAATCTCCGAAGCCACCCATCTGATTTACTCGATTTTTAGATAATCGCCTAGAAGGACAAGTAGGGTACTACGTTTTTTGATTTTTTTGGAAGGGGAGTGGAAACGGTGGGGGTTTTTAGTTTTACGCGTATAACTCAGCCATGTCACCTCGGACCATAGCGGTGTGGGTACTCAAAATCCATATAAAAACATATTAGAATTTGTACGAGATTTTCCGAAAACGCACTAGAATAACTGTTTACCCCTCTGCAGGGAGCGCAGTATACTTTCTAAACTTTTTCTAAAACCTCCATAATTCTTTGTTTTCACTTCTCCTTCGATCCCCATACCCACAGTACGTTACTTTTTTTTCTACATTAGGTACTAGATTTTTGCATGGTAAATCACATATAACTTGGTAGGGTTAAGTCCGATTAGAAAATCGAATCCACTGTTCATCTCAACTTCGTGCCAGCTACAATTCGTTGAAGATTTTTTTTACAGTGGGTACGTTAAGGGTGCGGGGTAGGTACCCCCGGAGGGGTCCTTCCAATTTGGCATATCGCATATCAAGTGTGGGTTTATTTTTTTCCAATTAAAAAACTTCTTCTTCATACAGCTGGGACCCCGTCCCCCCCAGTTCCTACATTTCACATATATTTCATCAGTTATTTCTTTTAACGACATTAGTGCACTGCTGTGAACATTTTTTTCGTGGGAAGGTTCTTCCCCGACGCATCAATTCTTCACAATAACGAATGGAAAAGAACTCAACTTTTTCACTCAAAAGACGGCCATTTTTCTCCTTCAAAAGGACGCATTTTTTTTCTTTTTCGATTATCTCAAAATGTTTATATCGCACACAAAAACTACGTACATACACGAGTTGAGCCCAGTAAATTTTCCAGGAAAAACTTGAGGTCTTCCCCACATCAAGTCGAGGCTTCGTTGATTTTATTTTGGATCGAGGCATTGTTGTCTGCCCCGAATATGCATAAAATTTATAAAGAGAAAGTTTCCACCAAATTTTTCACTCAAAAAATAATCAAAAGGAATTTTGGAAATCTTAGTATATTTAGTTGAATTATGGGGTGGAGATGGATTTATACACACTTAAATAGAATAGAATAGAGGTTTTTAAGGCCTGAAAAAAATTCCAGATGTTTACTGAGCGGGAAGGGAGGGGGGGACTAAATTTGACTAATATAAGTCATTTTCAAATATGTATTTTTTTAATGCAGTTTGAGTACTCACATGCCTATGCGGCGAGGTGAAATGGTTAAAGCGGCCAGAGTAAAATGGTCGTTATTTCCTCCACTCCCCCAATCGAAAAACGTAGTATATAATCGACGCAAGATGTAAAATTAGGAGAACCGTTTTCAGTAAAATTAAATCGGTTTCTTTTTGTGGGAGCTTCACGTTCTTCCGTTTTTGCATATGTATGCTGGAAAAATCGTAATTCCGACATCACCGAAGACTCCGCCCCCTACCCAGCGAAGGACTTGAAATTCATATTGTTACGTGCCAGAAAGTGACACAAGCGACATCTGTTGGAAATGGAAACAACTTTAGGTTAGTGACATCCTAGTAAACTAACTAAGGCCACGCTCGTAACAACTGGTGTCAGAAGTAAAATAAAATCGCGAAATAAAGTGGTGGCATTTGACTTTGAAATTCAAAGAGTGCTTTTGTGAAATCGTGAGTAAAAATTCCGAAAGATAATTTTATATTAAACTGTGAGTGAATTACACAAGACGCAAGAATGGGACGCAAACTAGAGGAGCTTCGCATACAGGAATTGAAAGTGGAGTTGGGGAAGCGGTCATTGCAAACGACAGGTCTAAAGAATGTTCTAGTCGAGCGACTTAGACAAGCTTTGATAGAGGAAGAAAAGAATCCTGAGACATACGTTTCGAGGAGGAACCAGAAACTGAAGAAGAGCCTGCGATGAACATAGAACAGCTTTTGGGTACTTTAATGACCAAAATGGAGCTTTCAACCCTGCAAGTGAAGAATTCTCTTGAGGAACAAAAGAATTCTCTAGAAGCCCGTTTGGATGAGCGGAAGAATTCTCTGGAATCACGTTTAGATGAGCAGAAAAAATCTCTGGAGGAACAAAAGAATGCTTTTGAGGAACAAAAGAATTCTCTCGAATCCCGTTTAGATGAGCAGAAGAATTCTCTGGAGGAACAAAAGAATTCTCTGGAAACCCGTTTGGACGAACAAAAGAATTCTCTGGATGAACAAAAGATTTCTTTACAGAATTGTCTAGAAACTTGTTTGGAGGAACAGAAGAATTTTCTGAAAAATTCATTAGACACACAAAATGTGAAAATTGAAGAAATCCAGCAGGAAGTGTTGGAAGTTCAGCAACAAGTGTCGGAAGTTAAACAACAAGTGTCGGACGTACAACAAAACGTCACGGAGCAGCTTGATAACTTTAAAGCAGATTTGGAGAGGATAAAGCATCGACAACCTCGACACGAAGGAATTAAAATATCCGGTACAGGCAGAATGAAACCTCCAATATTTGATGGCCAAAGTTCGTGGCATATTTTCAAGAGACAATTCGAGGCAGCTTCCTAAGTAAATGGATGGAGCGATGCAGACAAAGCTACAGCTCTAGTATTAGCACTTCGAGGTCCTGCGTCAGAGTTATTACAAACTATACAGATTGAAAAGCAACGTGATTACATTTCACTAGTACAGGCGATAGAATTACGTTATGGAGATGAACATATGCAGCAAGTATATCGCCTGCAGTTACGCAATAGGACTCAAAAGCATGGCGAGTCACTATAACAACTGCAGGCTGATGTGGAAAGATTAGCTTATCTTTCGTACTCTAGCGTAAATGCGGATTTCCTTAATGAAGTGGCAACAGAAGCATTTGTGAACGCTATTGCAGATCAACATTTACAACAAGCGTTAAGGCTAGCAGGAAAGAAATCAACAGCAGAAGCACTAGCCTTTGCATTAGCGTATGAATCTGCCAGGCAAGCTTCTCGAAGTGCAGTACGAGTGAGAGAAATTTCGGTGGAGGAATGTACTTGTAACAGAATGCAGTCATCACAGAGCACTCATTCACGCAGTATTCTTCGTTGCTGGAATTGTAATAGACTGGGACACCCCCAAAGGGACTGCAGAAAACGCGGACGAATGGAAGCGCTAGAAGAAGGGCAGAGATATCGAGCTGGGCAAAGATATCGAGCTGGGCAGCAGACTCACAGCAGAATACCGTCATCAGAGACCACTCCTTTGCATGGTGTCATTCGATGCTGGAAATGTAGTAGACTGGGACACCTGCAAAACGATTCGATGCTGGAAATGTAGTAGACACCTGCAAAACGACTGTAGGAAACGAGGACGAATGCAAACAACAGAAGAAGAAGGGAGAAGATGGCGAGCTAGAGAGCCAGCTTTCCGTAGAGAGACTAGACTGCAACCTCATGACTTTAAAATCCCATACCGCAAAGAACGTATCCACGGAAATGCAGAAGCTTTTTCACAACGTCCATGCAATCCTGAATGGAAACATTGCGGACGGATGGAAGAAAAAGATGACGATGACTACGATGATGATAACGAAAGTCGAAAGAAGAAAGGAAAGAAATCCAAAGACGATGATGATTACGGTGATAAAAGTAAAAAGAAGAAATGAAAGACATCCAAGAGCGAGGACAATGAAAGAAAGAAAAAGACGAAAAGTAAACGGTCTAAAGATGCTGATAATGACAATGATATAGGTATAATGAAGGTCGGAAAAGGTAAAGACAAAGGTTCTGATGATGATGATAATAAGAAGCGCAAAGGCGGCAATGGAAAGGATGACAACGGCAATCAAAAGGGCAAGAAATTTGAGGACAAAGGAATCAAAGATAAGAGACGAAAGAAAAATCCAAGCATGGAAGAGTGTTTCAACAGAACATTAACCGAAAATCTCAGGAAGGTCTTCAACTATAATCAGCGCGATTGGGTGCGATATATTCCTATATTTCTAATGGCTTATATATCAGCTGTTTACAATATGACCAGGCAAAGCCCATCTAAGGTCATATTCGGAAAGGAAATGCGCTTACCTAGCGACCTCAAGTTTGGTATACCCAAAGGCGAACAAAAGTTACCAGAAGACTTCGTAACAAAGCTCAGATAACGATTAGCTGATGTGCACGAGGCCACGAGACGTTCTCCAAAGTTATCACAACACTGGGAGGGACCATATGCAGTTAAAACTAAAATTAATAACATGCTAGGTTAGTGATATCCTAGTAAACTATGGGTTCGGATAACGGAATATTCAGGAAAGTTCTAGGATAATTCGTAGAGTATAAATACGGCGCCTCTCACATCAGGAGGCGAGTATTATTTCAGACAGTGAAGTGAACGAAGTAAACTATTAGGATTGTGATAATTAGAAGTACAGTACTAGCGATAACTATAAAGAGTTGGTTTGATAATTATTTGTGAATTTGTGAGAGTAAACGGTAAAGTTAAATAAAGAAAGAACTTTTGAATTATATCTGAAATATTGTGTTTTAAATAACGAACTAAGGCCACGCTTGTAACAATATCAATGATAGCCCCGCTGGGAACTTTCATTTAAGACCTCAAACTTTGAGCTACGCCACTTCCTTCGTGAACTGTAAGCATTTGAAGTTGAAACTTTCCGCCTCGCTCCTCCGAGAGCTTACGCCTCCCGATAAAATGGATAGGGGAAAAGAAGCGCGCAAACAAGAAGTAGGTACTTATGTAAATTCCAAGTGTTTTTTCCAAATTACCTCCACCATTTTCGAAATCTAAGGTACCATATGGAACAGTAAATTAAGTTGTGAGTCCAATCACATAAGAATCATAGTTTGTTGGCTAAAAAGCGTAGGAGGAGATAGATTTATACGAAAAGACGAAGTGGGTTGGGGTAAAAATAGCTTTATTTTAATCTCGTGTTTGCTAAGAACCGTTACGTTGACGAGATTTGCCACCCAAACAATTTTTAAATCACCGTATACCGTAAAATCACGAAGTACTATTATTAACAATATTTATTTTCGTTCAGTGCTGCTATATTTTTTTGTAAAAGATATGAAGCATTATGCTTCATTCGGCATTTATATAAAAAAAATCGGTTACTTCGTTCTCAAGATATGATTTTTTGAAAAGGACGTTTCATTGTAAAATCACGTAGTGTCTAACCTCTCTAGCGGGGAGGTGGGGCATGGTAAGGGGAAACAAAAAAATACATGTCATTTTGGTATCCTGTACAAACTGTAAAAGTTTCATCCAAATCTGGCGTTATAAGCTCACATTCAACACATACAAAAGCTCGACGACATACGGACGATTATATTCCGGAGTAGCTGGTAGCCCATAGTAAAAATGTTCGGAGTGCAAAGGAATAAAAGAAATTTCAGTATGCTCTTCTTTCACAATCGTCGCCCACCGCCTGTCGTTGCAATTGTGTTCCCAATCTTTCGACGGCCTGTTTTGACAACCGAATTTCCCGCTGCCGTCTGCCGTTTTCCGCTCTGCTGTAGCAATTGAGCTTAAGCCTGAAGCCTTCACTTCTTCTGCCGTTGTCAACTTCTGATCAACAAATTTCCAGTAAATATCTAAAGCCTCGTTTCCGCTTAAACAAATTTTCTTACCTGACAAGTTTTAAAACAAGTTTGCAACATTCTGTATAAGTGGAAACGCTTTATGAAAAATTCAGACACATGTTGACAACTTGTTCGATGTCGGCTGTAAAAACTCGCAGAATTTCTTGGGACCATAGACAAACTAATGAACAGAGCAGTGCCTCGCTCCAATATAAAATTAACAATGATGTGGGAAGGCCGCAATTATTTCTTAGAAGTTAAATAGAATATTTTTTGCTTATTGCTTGGCTACGCGTCTACGCTCATAGCAGTTGATGTCGCCCTCCAAAAGTGCGTATAAATTCTAGGGAAAAATTTTCCATTAAATTTCTAAGGAAAAATTGCGGCCTTCCTTCCATCAGCTCGAGGCATCATTGATTTTATATTAAGCTCTCGACCTCGGCCAATGCATGAAAATTCCAAGGTAGAAATTTCCAGTAAATATCTAAGAAAAAATTGTGGCCTCCCCTTCATCGGGTCGTGGTAATGGTGATTTTGTATGGAGCGAGGCATTGCTGGCTTACCTTTGTGGACGTCATCAAGTGCCAAGTCGAGGCATCGTCGAGGCATTGTTAATTTTATATTCTAGAAAAGCGTTGCATATTTTTGTTCTACGTGCCTAGGCTTTGTATGGTATTAGTTTGTCAAAGACAGGGTGAATTGTAAATTTCTAGGAAAATTGTAAGCTCATACAATACCACAATACCATTACCATCTATGCTAGAAGTCATGTGACTGACTTGCGCGTCACTAAAAAAACTGGCAACGTCTTGCTCTTCGAATATAAAATCGACGATGTGGGAAGGACTCAATTCTTTCTTAGAAATTTACTGGAAATTTGTGCCAAAGTGAATAAAAATTCTACCGAAACAATTTCTGTAAATTTCTAAAACAAAAATCTTATTGAATACTTACGCGGCTGCGATCATAAATATTGTTGTTAGCTTTCAAAAATGCGTATAAATTCTAAGAAAAATGTATAGTAAATTTCTAAGAAAAAATTGAGGGCTTCCCTACGTCCAGGCATCGTTAATTGCTATTGATAGACCTCGACCAATGCATAAAAATTCCAAGGAAAAAATTTCCAGTAAATTTCGAAGAAAATATTGTGGCCCGCCGTTGATCGGGTCAAGGCAATTTGTCTTGCTCTGGTAAAAGACAGGAACATGGGTGTGGGGCGCCTGAACATTAGGTACATTTTCTGTTAATAACAATATTTCTTAGCTACAATTTTCGTCGTACCTAACTAAAGGCTGAACTACAATAGAAGTAAATGGCTTTACAAAATTAAACGAGACTGAGGTTCACTTCCGAAAAATTGATATTTTTAGCATAAATATATATCACATTCCGTAAGAGTTATGACATAGACAAACTAATAACATACAAAGACTGGACACGTAGAACAAAAATATGCAACGCTTTTCTGGAATATAAAACTAACGATGCCTCGACGATGCCTCGACTTGGCACTTGATGACGCGCCCAAATGGTAAGCCACCAATGCCTCGCTCCATACAAATCACCGTTGCCTCGACCCGATGAAGGGAACGCCACAATCTTTTCTTAGAAATTTTTTGGAAATTTCTTCCTTCGAATTTCTATGCATTGGCCGAGGTCGAGAGCAGTGACTCGCTCGAATATAAAATCTAACAACGATGCCTCGACTTGATGTAGGGAAGGCCGTAATTTTTTCTTAGAAATTTACTGGAAATTTGTTCCTTTTGGAGGGCGACAACAATTCTTATGAGCATAAACGCGTAAACACAAAATGTTTCGGTAGAATTTTTATTCATTTTTGTGATCGACTAGACTTATTTTCAGGTACAGTATGTACTTTCATTCTGTGGTGTAATTATAATATATACATATTTACAATAAACATACATACTAATAAAAAACACAAAATCTTTCAGGTAAAATGAACCCCACGTGAGTACATGAATGTTAAAAGCATGATACGGGAATTATTATAAGGTAGACAAACCAATTTATGTAAATTATTTCGATGAATTAAAAAATATTAGAAAAATGCATGAACTTATCTGTATGATTCGGACGTCAAGTAGATTTTATTATACTCTAGAATCTAGATGAAATAATAGACATAGAGTAGGTATACCAAGTTTGTCATTCCATGTGCAATGAATGAATGCGAATGCTTTATTGGAACTCTTTTCCACACCACCATTGTGTATAGGTATAGGCGCGTTATTTTTATCGTGGTTTCCCCGATAGGCCTATTCCACATTCTTTAATAATTTCAACGTTCTAGTTGATTTTATACCCAAGATTAAATTCACAGTGTAAACTAAGTTTATTCATTGATAAATTTATTTTAGAGATGACCTTGAATACAAATTCCTTGAAAGGTTTTGTAATTAACATACCTATTTTAAATTCGTATATTTTAAAAGTTCTTTTCTTAAATTTTCCATATTTTGCTCTCCACAAACAATGCTTCCGTATTAAAACCAAAATGAAAAAGTCCAATAGAAGCATGTGGTGCAAATAACATGGTGAGTTTTGAGAAAACCAACCTTTAAATATTGGAACCTCTTCTGTTACAGTAATGATTATTGATTTGTTTCACAATTTTTGAATTTATTTTTTTAATGTGGGCTTCTTCTGTGAATATTTTTTTAAAAACACTAAGATGTTGCTTCGACATTTGGAAACAAAAATCTGTAGGAGGAATTAGAGAACCAAAATCCGATTTAGAAGAATAATTTTTAAAAATTATTCTGAGTGACTAGTCATAGACATATTTTCTCCCGATTTTTGTAATTTATGTAATTCCTTTTAAAAAGGTCGTCACTAAAGGCGGCAGAGGCGTAATTAGATATCATGGGATAGAGACACCATAAAAGAAAGGTAGGTACATGCAGATGTAATAAATGAAACCCCTAGCATTGTACTCAAGTGGACCATAATGCATTTTTCCAATATATTTTAATTCATCGAAATAATTTACATAAATTGGTTTGTCTGCCTTATAATAATTCCCGTATCATGCTTTTAACATTCATGTACTCACGTGGGGTTCATTTTACCTGAAAGATTTTGTGTTTTTTATTAGTATGTATGTTTATTGTAAATATGTATATATTATAATTACACCACAGAATGAAAGTACATACTGTACCTGAAAATAAGTCTAGTCGATCACAAAAATGAATAAAAATTCTACCGAAACATTTTGTGTTTACGCGTTTATGCTCATAAGAATTGTTGTCGCCCTCCAAAAGGAACAAATTTCCAGTAAATTTCTAAGAAAAAATTGCGGCCTTCCCTACATCAGGTCGAGGCATCGTTGTTAGATTTTATATTCGAGCGAGTCACTGCTCTCGGCCTCGGCCAATGCATAGAAATTCGAAGGAAGAAATTTCCAAAAAATTTCTAAGAAAAGATTGTGGCGTTCCCTTCATGATTTGTATGGAGCGAGGCATTGGTGGCTTACCATTTGGGCGCGTCATCAAGTGCCAAGTAGAGGCATCGTCGAGACATCGTTAATTTTATATTCTAGAAAAGCGTTGCAAATTTTTGTTCTACGTGTCCAGTCTTTGTATGTTATTAGTTTGTCTATGGTTATGATCTTGATATTTGATGTTTTCAATTTTAAAAAGTGGTAAAAGTGAGAAAATTAACAAATGGAAGTTGATTTAATTGAAGATTTGTGCTTTCTATTACTCCATTTTAATTTTTACATTGCACTTTTAATCATTTAGTAATAATTTATTTGTTTGAACATATCGCATTCTTGCGGAATGAGCGATTCTTAGCGCACTATACTTACGGAAAATTGATTATTTAAAGTTAACGAAAGTGCCCCTCACACGAGTTAAAGTTAATTTGTGTTAATTAATTAGTTAATTAGCCTTAACTTGGTTACCAAAAATGTTGATAAGGTTTTCATTTTTCTGATATGCGTTCGTCATCTGTATTTTTACTTATTTAAGCTAACATGTCGGCTCTCAATAAGTTCACAACTTGTTGTATTAGTGGAAACGAGGCCTGTGAAAGAATTGAGGCCTTCCTACATAAGGCCGAGACATTGTCGAGACGTTGGAAATTCTTTTAATTTACTTGCAACATGTATCTGACTTCTGGTTTTCAATTTTCCTATTCGATTCGTTATCTGTATATTTACTCGTTTGTGGTTTGAGCTTGTAAACTTGTATTGCTGCATGCTGTTTTTTTAAATTTTAGTTTTAAAATGATCGGCTTTAATGAGTTATGCTTTGAAGAAACCTTAATAGAACAAATTAAAAATAGAAAGTGTCTTTATGATAAAAGAAGTACAAGTTATAGAAATACGCTAATAAAAGCCAAATAGTGGAAAGAAATTGGTGAGAAGTTAGGATTATCCGCTATATCCGAATTTGTTATACCTATTGTGAATATTGTAACATTAAATAACATAATTAAATCTTTAGATGAGGTGTGTCAAAAAAAGTGGAAGGTACTCAGGAATCGGTATACAAGGGAGTTTAAAAAGAAAAACTTGCCGTCAGGAAGTGGGGCAAGTATACGTATAGAAGGGGAGCTAATGGAAAATTTACGTTTGCTATCTAACGTGCCAACAAGTTGCACGTAATTATTAATATTTTATGTTTTTACTCTCAAATGCATTACTGAAATATTACAGATCTCGAGAAAACACCGAATTCCCAAGCAGCATAATTGGCGAAAGTACCAATATTTTTTCTGATGAGACCCAAGACACCGTAAGTAGCGAACAGGTTGAAGTTAAAAAGCTGCGCTCACCTACAATAAAACAAGAAAAAGCGAAAAACAGGACAATATTGAAAAAAATTTGATTCTATATTATCAAAGTGCGAAGCTGACATAATGGACATAGGAGTTAACGAAAGATCGCAAAACTTTTGGATGATTTACCTGTAGAAGTTCAAGAAGAAGCAAGATTATACATTCTTACGTATCTGACTAATGTGAAGAAAAAAGTGTGTCTTCAGGAAAAGGAAGAGACAGTTCCTATAATAATTAATTAATCAGGTTGAAATTAATGTTTTATGTGCCGAAGTTTTTTTGTTTTTAAATCTGTTGATGAAGCTTTTTATTTTGTTATAGTGGACATTTTTTGTTAGGTATATTGAATAGATTCTGAGGTTTGAATATGTATATTTTTATGAGTGTGTTCAATAAATGGAATTCTTCGTATTTTCAATAAATGCAATTAACACTATATATTATTATACTGAAATGAAACAGATCCTTCATTCAGAAAATAATGTGCGAGAACCTCTCTTAAATTATATGCATCCCGACTGGGCCGATTAGATGCGGAAGAACTGAGTTCTGTCATATTTTCTGCTTTAACTTCGCTTCTCCATGCCCGGGTTTCCACTCGTGTTGTGAATTTTCCCAATCTGCATATCTTTCTGGACAATATTGATTGGCAACTTCTTGTGACGGACTCTGGTTCATTTTAATGAAATTATGTAGAGTTAAACATGCTAAAACAGTTTTTTGTGCATCTGTAGGACTGCAATCAATGTAAGATGGTTCAAAGTATCCTCCAGCGAGCAACGAGAATACCAAAATAATTTCTAATAGTTCTTCGTGTTCGGGACAATCTGTAATTGAATATTGATTGATTTGCACTTAAATTTTTTCCTGGATGTGGGCACATTAGGTTTCTTTTAAGCGGGAAGGCGGCATGGAAATATGCTCTTGCTAATAATGTATGTAAATTACCTCCATCCCTTTGACTTCCCAAGCTACCCAAATCAATATGCGAAAAACAGTAGGTAATTAGCATCACAAGATGCCATAAGAACGACGCTAAAAGTATTTTTATCATTCAAATATGGCGATCCGCTTTGGTGCACATATTACATTAATATGCTTGCCATCCAGGGCTCTTATGCAATGAGGCATATCCCACAATCGGTCAAAGTTTTTTGAAAAAAGCTTATAATCGTCATGCTCACGGGTAGGGGCTACTGACATAGAAAGGCCCAAGAACTTTCCAAATTTGTTCACATGTTTCAAGAGCAATCGGTCGTACAGTATTTTGCCCATTTTAAAGCTCCAGGCTAAATACTGAATTGATCCGCCTTGGGAAAGGTATCTAGATTGTCAATTCAATTTATATATATATTTTTTTAAATGTAAATATATATTTATTTACGTTAAAGTAAATACTAATCGACATTCATAGGAAATTGGTGGCCTAAGTGAATGTTTTGAGACGTTCTCTTTCATCAGGTTCACGAATAGGTCATATATAGTTCTTGACATTCTGGTGTTTTTAAAGAATTCTTCTAGGTCAACCTCCTTCATTTTTAAATATGTCGCAGCAAAATATCTTTTATAGTCTCTTGATAAATTGAGTTCCCTTATCCAACACTTTTGTCTTTGTTTTCTCTTCCCATGCAGTTTTATATTATTTTTATATAACGCATAAATAATGCGTAAACGACGCACCGAATACTTTTATTTGTTTTACACCTCTAAACCACTGATGAACTCTCATGACCGTCACATTGTGTTTAAGCGCTGAACAAATTCCTTTGTATTTTCGCTGAACGTTCTTGTTGAACCGCGATTTACCGAGCAAAACAAATCAACTTCTACAGTCAGAAAAGCTGAAAGCCATCCGTGCGTTCAGGTGTACACACCGATGTGCTTTTTAGCACAACGGTGTGCACATCACATGATTGAAAAAGTAGGGATAGCAACTGAACGGTTGGTGTACACTTCGATTCGAAATGTCATTTTTGAAAGTTCTTTAAGAATAGAACTACGCTGAACGTCAAAATTACTAAGCGCACCGAGATACTACGGTAACAGACCGTAGCGTAAAAATGTGCACACCGATGTGCTGGGGAAATGACAATGCTTCGGTCGCCTGAACGACATGATCTGTAAAAATGTGACACTATGTGACATTCTGCGTGCGGCTGTACGCACGGCTGCTCTTGATAGATAAACGGCCCTGCAAATTTCTTAGGTCACTTTCATATTGACGAGCGGTGGGCGATGAGCTGTGAGAAGTAACCAGGCCGTCGCTACGAAAGTTTTCACATTGAAGAGGGTTGAGCTGTGTCGCCGAGCGGTGTTTTCACAGCTCAGATCAACTGAGCGGTAAGCGGTGGCTGTGCTCGTTGCCCATTAAGGCAGATTTCCATAACTCCGACATTTCTATGTAAAACTATTCCAAGAGTGAAAAAATACGTTTTTATAGCTGAAACCTTATCCCCCACCAAAATATGGCGATATGTGATTTTAAAATCTTTAAAAAATCTTCTTTGATTTATGTACAAGATTTTGTTTATTAATTTATTTCTTAGAATTTTAGAATTAATTTGGGAATAGTTAAAAATTTATTTATATGATTTTTGTAGTAGCTGTATGAAAATCACATAATTTATATCTATGCTTTTCAGAATTGATATCTTCTTCTTGATTTCGTCATGCATGGATGTAAAATACGCGGAGGTATGCCATAAAATCAGAGATATCCCATAATGTCGAACTAGCACTGAGAACTTTTTTATGGCATATCTGGCTTTTCCCCCTACTTCATGGTATATCTCCGACAAATTTTTTTCGACATACATGCTACACTCCTCTTACTCACTAGTTATTTCATAAGGCGTTGTTAAAAAGATGGTTGCCTCGCTCTAAATCTCTGCAAAATATAAATGTCGCAGTAATTGAAGTCCGCCTTTAGTTGTGGTGTAATTTAGTGTTATATAAAGTCTCTCCTCTGGACTTATTGGCGACGAGCAGAAAATTAAAACACACCCCGACCGCGAGAGATGCGTTTCCTCAAGCTCAGTATGACAAGCTGAGGTGGAAAAAGAAGAAGAAGGCAATCAATCTGTCTTACTTCTCGAAAAGTACGCGCGTGAAAGAAGTCCAGAAAAATTTAATCATCGAAAATTCTCATCGACATCTTGCCCAAAAAGGAGTTTACAAAGGGTGCTGAACATTATTGTTGGCCTAAGGATAAGTTACGGAAAAAATATCCGTCAGCGTTGCTAATACACCACGTTATTTGAACTCTGGATTATTTATGGGATTTGCCACCGATATATAGGATATAATAAAAAAATCAAAAAAAAAAACAGATCGTGTTAAAAGTTTACATTTTGCTGGAAGATTCAAACCATGGTTAGCGAATTTCAATTCAGAAAGTAAAACTTCATATGCCTCACTAGAGTCTAACATAGTGCTGATTTAATACAGTTATAGTGGCGGAATACTTTAAATATGGTATAAACTCAATATTTTTTCAAAGGGGAATATATCCTCCTGAGCGTTTTGCGAACACGCAGCAATATGGATTAGCAATTTTAATGTCAAAGGATAGTAAAATCGAAGAATTCTTGAAAAACGTACTCTCTCAAGTTCAATGGTTGGCTAAAAATCTTCTTGAGAAAATATTCATGATTATTACACATGTCCACACCAAAGAAGTTCTGGAGTGGTGGGATTTTAAAGTGCAGACAGAACCGGGCGACAACTGTTCTGGTGATCCGAAGAACCCAATATCTAATAAGGAGTTGAAGCGTATCCAACAGGAGGTTCGGGATGTAATGAGACAAATCTCTGCAACTGTTAGCTATTTGCCACTTTTAGATTGCATTGTACTTTGGATATACTCATTCACACATTGCGAGACTGCAAAGTGCCTGAAGCGTGGAACGAAACTGAAGTTGTTTTCATACAAAATAGTCAAGCAGTTCAGTTGAGAGCGTTTTCGACGGGATTGCACAAAGTAGATACAGTCGTCAACTATAAAATGAATTTGTAAATTGTTTTAAATTTTAATTTTTATTATAATTACGCTCCGCACTTTCTTAATTAATTTCGTTCAAGATATAAGTGTAGATACAAGTGCCGCTGGGCAATATTATTTCAACTCAACAAATTAGTTTGTGATAGAGCCTACAGACAGCAAGTCGAAGCATTAAATTCTAATTTAATTTTATAACTAGATGGCGGATGTTGAAGCGCTTCATCAGGCCGTGGAATTTTAACTGTGACCATTTATTGATATATTGCACTTTTCCTTTGACACATGTATATACTCCGACTTTTGTAGCGACTTCATGGAATACTTACCTACACATGTATATTGGAATCCTGACCTTTTTGAATTTTTTTGATTTAATGCTTTATATATAACTAGCTATAGTTAATTTGTTGAATACTACACATTACCGAAAGTACCGAACGGAAAATTAGATCAAAAGCCATTTTTCTAGTTAGATTTAAGTGTATAGTTTTGAACTGGAAGATATGCATATACATAGTAGGCCTGAAGTATGAGGGAAATAACAATCGTCAATCACTAAATTATTGCAAAGTAAAGTTTTCGAAGGAAATTAGTTAGAGATTAAGTGTAAAATAATATTGTTTTGTAAAGTACAAGCTCCTATCTTAATTATTCAAATTCTTCAACGTAAGAATTTAAAAAACTTTTGTTACGTAGTGGTGTCATTCCTAATTACACAAAAGAAAAGTATCTTTTAAAGAAATTTTTATTTTCATCAGAATTATCAACGTAACGAGAAAATCGGATTTAATATTAAATACCACTGGAATTTTAGAAATCCGCATTAACGAAAATAATATCTTCATATTCAGGAAAAAGACATTAAGAAATTTATCTCATGGTCTGTGATTCAGCCTTTAGTAACTTACTTTTAAATGGAAATTCAAAGCCCATTTTTTTGTTGTTGACAAATTTTATTATACATAAATAACTGGTTATTAAGATTTTTGTTTTTGTTTCTGCAAAATCTTATTTTCAATCCTCTGGCATGACTTGAATACATTTATCTACAGTAGTTAGAAATGCCAGAAATCAATGCAAAATAGATAATGACTTATAATTATGTAGTGAATGAAGAAGTTGTTTAAGATGGAAACTACTGATTTGTTGATATTACGATATTTCACTTAAATTGTTTTCCCTTTTTAATATTTTACTATTAAGGGTTTTGTATCAAAGATCATAATTTCAATAATATATGGTCTATTCTTAAAGTAATGTTATTTAAGTTATAGTATGTTCCCTTTGAATACACTGAAATTATAACGTAACTATGAAATTTTGAAAGTTTTAATTCTTCCTTTACTATCCTGGAGCCCTCTCACGTGGGATGAAAGTTGACTAGGCTCGCCTAGTCTCTCTCTCTCTACAGGTCAAATAGGGACTCTGAATAATTATGCCCCTCAGAGTCAGATGGGAGGATGAGGCCGGCAAAGAAGGCAAAACATCTACGCCTTCCACAAGGTATGCAGATAAGTGACGTAAGGGTCCCTTCAGGACCGAATCTGTGCCGGCTTTTAGTTGGATAGGCACGAAATTTTTTGTTGATTATGGCTGACGGCAGCGGCAGGTTTTTCGTGGAACCTCCCCACACTCTCCGCCAATGAGCCGAGGCGAACTAGCGTGCCGCCAGTCGGGACTTTACGTCCCAAAGCAAATCACTAACTATAGTTCCATAACAAATTCAAAAAAATTGCTCAAAATTTCTGGAAAGATCTTAATATAATACGTTAAATTCACGACTCCAACCGGTTTTTATTTATTTTAAAAATTGCTAGTCTTTTCCGTTTTCTTGCTAAAATCAATCTCTTTAACCGTAAATTATCGAGTAATAACATTTTTCTCATAAGCCTTGACACCATTCTGCACTAAAAGTTACGATGCAACTAAAATCTAAAGCGGATCAATGTGAAAACTTTGCCGCGTATCGCGCACCGCTCAACGCTTACAGCTCACCGCTCGCCAATCTGTGGGCGGCCTTAGGAATTGGCTGGATGTACAGAACTATTCAATGATTTTTGTATTTTTTAACATATCACATTGATCACACTTTTTTATCAGCCCCCAGTTAAACATATTAAACATTTTTGCGCGATTAGCTTATTTGTCATTAACGGTTCTAAATGAATCAATTCCTCTTTTGTATTTTTCGCAGGCACTTGTAACTGTATTTATACTCTAGATTAAATCATCGGGTATACTTAGCTTATGCCGGAGACAGACTTGCGGTTGCAATATTGCAGTTTGCAATAAGCCGCAAGTGTGTTTCTATATACTGTGAAACAACTCTGTATACACTCGTTGTACACTCAGTATGTAGAACATTGCAACTAAATCTTGAAATTGCGAAAAATTTCGCAATATAGAGAGTTTATTGTAATCTGATTCTACTTATAAACAATAATTATTTATGCACGAATCTTTTAGAACCGGATTTTATAATGCAATGTTGGCTACAACTTTTTCTGACATTTAATGTTTAACACTTGTCAAATTGAAGTGTTGAAGTGTTTTATTTTTTATATGTGCGCGGAACTTTCTTAAGGGAAGGTTATACCGTCGACAGGCATGAAAGATGCATGAACTTTGGGAATTATTTTTATTTACATAAAATAAATACTTTTGGAAATGGGTATTAACATATTTTATTCTTCTACCAATGGAGAGTAAATTCCAATTTTATTTATAACAAAAAATACCAAAATGGCGGCTCAAGCTCCAATTAAATAAAGCCGAAAATTATTAAATTTGGGGGCCTCATCGGTTTCCGTTTTCAAAAAAACCTCTGAATAACCAAATGCCAGCCGTTAAAAAAAAACATTTTTTTGGCTTGTTTTTTTTTTGCTTCAATGAACAAAAAAACTATTTCTAAATCAATGTTTGACAGAAATCGCGTCCTGATGCCCCGAAAATTGAATTTTCTTTCAATTGCGCAGAGATTCATGTGAATCGGTTCATCCCGTATGCTGAAAAATGTTGTTCCCAGAAAAACTCATCTAAAGTTTGATATTATAAAAAATCTTTGACAACTTACTTCAGCTTTTCCAGCACAATGCAGATATATGAAAATATCCTTTTACCCACGTGTTCTAAACACTTGAAGAATGAAAATTATGTAGAAACAAAAATCGATTTTTTTATCGTTATGAACGGTAACCTAGCCTTAAGTCAAATGACAAATGTGTGTGACTTCGAAAGCACCTCCTCCTCAACCATCTACTGACCATAAAAACAGTCCGAATCTTTACACTCAACAAAACCTTAACCCGTAATTAATGCCAATTGATCCTTCTCGGTGAGGTACAGAATTGTGTGCCGCTTCTTTCATGTATAATTTTCTTCTTAGAATTCCTGTTGCAGCTGCTTACACTTTATTTAATGAAAGTTTTGTCAGAAGATATGTACTAATTTTCTTAAGTACATACTCAATTCACCGGGTTGTTCGAAAGAAAGGCATCAGGCGATTTGTAGCATAGATGGCACCAGAACTAGATTTCTTATGCAGTACCAAAACAGGATACAAAATTTATATGGCTGGGTGGACCATTACGGAATGGACCACAACATTTGAAATGATGTATGGGTCGAGTGATTCATATTTTTCGTATCTGAAGTGCTGAGGACGTTGTTCAAATGTATACGAAACTGCTATTATAAAACATTTGCTTTCGGCACACTCTAAAACATGTTAGGGTCCATTCCAGAATTCACTACCCATTTCAAAATCTATATGTATACCAAAGAATAACTAAATAAAAGAAAGGACACAGAAGAGTGTTCCGATTGTTTTCCATTTAAATGTACACGGCGAGAAAAGGAAGGAAGAAAGAGAAAAAAAAAAGTCAACCCTCTTTGAACATTTTACGAATAAGACAAAAAATGTGAAAGCGAAGATTGCATGCAACGAAATGGAATGGCAAATGATTTATTTTTATTTTTTATGTTTTTCGTAAATAAGAGAGAATGGGCGGAGTAATCCCATGATATTTGAACAGCACGTTTTTCTGTTCACATTCGTTTTGCTATGAAGAGAATAAGTGGGAGAACTCATGCTGGATTCTCTGTATTTTCGGGAAAAATGAGAATTTTATTTGAGAGGAACTTTACATCTCCTTTCAGCATGTGGGCCAAAGCGAAATTTATCTTTTTCTTTAAAATCGGAGGTAGTGTGACCTGATGTACATTATTATTAATAGTTTGATAGGATTTTGAGGAATTTAATAAGATTTTGTCGTTCGGGTAACCCTACGTTCTCTCGATTTTTGATTTTAACTCGTTGTCTCAGTTGCACGACAATAGTGTATAGCCAAGTTCTTTTCCCCCAATCATGCAAAAGACGAAAGTATATGAAATTACTTGTTTCATTCTAAAAAACACGAAAAATTTCCTATTTTGTTCGCCTCTGTCTCTACTTATACTTATTTATACTTTGATGTATACTCTGCTCTATTATGCCATGCGACATCTAGTTCTTGTGCCGTCTATGCTTGTAGTTTTTGTACAAGAACCGATTAGTAAATTTCATAAGAATTCAGGGATTTTCTAATAATTTTAATTAAATATTTTGAATTGAAAGGAAAAAAATACACAACTTAATCATTCAAATAAAAAGAGCTTACAGTAACTGTTCATTGAATTAGATGCACCTGCAATTTTTACAAAATGTTTTATATAAGACATTGTTTTATGGGAAATTAATATTTTTTCTTATTAATTTATTCTTTTCTATACATATTATTTTATAGTTTGTCTAATAATTTGTTACATTTGCCTTTGATTTAATCACAATTCTTATGAGCGGCCGGCATACTACAATTACAGGAATTTACCATTTTTTCAAATCTTCACAATTATTCCAAATGTTTTCTAATGGGTGGCGCAAAAATACTGGAATTATAGAAATTACTTAGATTTGTTTTATATGACATATCCTGTCGTTCTGATAATGAAAATTGTGTAGTAAACAAATGTAAAATACTAAAAATAAACATGGACCGTTATACTCCCCAAGAGCATGGAATAATCGTGTCAATGTTTTTACGGAATAATTCCTCAGTGATAAAAACATGACGTGAATTTCGTCAATGATTTCCCCGCAGTCCGGTACCGGTTGGTCGCACAATACGCCGCTTTGCCACACGCCTCGAAGCCACTGGCGCAACATTGGACAGACCTAAGTCTGGCAGACCAAGAACAGGCGGTTCAGACGAAAATATCGATGTTGTGCCCGAAGATGTGGAATAGTGGCAATTGGGCATTTCCAGGCGGATTGTGCAGCGTATTTTAGTCAAAGACTTGAAGATGTTTCCGTATAAAACTCAGATGACTCATCAGCTATTGCCTAATGGCCACCGAGCTAGTCTAGAGTACAGCTAGCGTGTCATGACTTTTTTTCAAAATTTGGTTATGAGTGACGAAGCGATTTTGATCTCTCGGTGCATGTCAATAAGCAGAATACTCGCTTCTGGGGCACTGAAAATACGCGCATTATTCAAGAAAAACCTTTACACCCACTAAAAGTTACTTTATGGTGTGGCGTCTGTGCTGAAAGAGTGATCGGACCCTATTTTTTTTAACCATGTTACGTGAGTTCTTGATAACCAGTTTGGATGAATTGGGGCTGGAGCACATCTTGCTCCAATAAGACAGTGCCACGGCACACACAGCGCGCGACACTATGGACTTAGTGAGGGACGCTTTTCCAGGCCGTGTTATCTCTCGTTTTGGCGATTTGCCTTGGCCTGCAAGATCACCCGATCTGACTTGTCCAGACTTCTTTCTTTGGGGTTATTTGAAATTACTGGTGTATGTGAACAAGCCACAGACTCTTGCACTCCTAAAACAAAAAACATTCATCAAGAAATAAGGAACATGTCGCAGGAAGTGTTACGGCAAGTTATGGAAAATGTCATAAACTCTGGAGGTCACCATTTAAGGGACGAAATTTCATGGCACAAATATACATATATATGAAAAACTAATTCTAGTTTCCTAATTTAGAAGAGAAGTTGTAGCTGAACCAAATAGGGTCATTACTTTTGCGCCACCCAGTATATATATATATATTTTTTTAAGAATATCTACGGTGGGATTAGCAACACTATAAATTTGATTTGAGGTAATCCCAGCAATTTTTTGTTGGGTTTAAGTCAGGAGAATTGCCGGGCCAAAGAAGAATATTAAGGTTTTCGTTTGCGACGAAATTTGCAATAGATTTTGCTATATGGCAGGGAGCTCCATCTTGCATAAAGTGTAAGTAGACTTAGTATATTGGAGAGGGTTAATATATTGGAAAAAGGACATCGGATAGGACCAATTTATATTAGTCCTGGAGCGTCGTTACTCAACAAAATATATGGGATCGAGACCATCTCTGCTGATGCAGCTCGAAATCATTATCGACGGTGGATGTTTGACAGTTTTTAGTATGAAATCGTCTTTGTATCTTTCTCCTGGCCGTCTTCTCACAAATTGGGAAGATTCCGTAACTGCCTTCATGCGGCATTCATCACTTTATGTCACCAATGAGTTAGGAAAATTTTGCTTATTTCTAAAATTTTTAAGAAAACTAAGTGGAAATAAAGTGTACTAAAAAAAATTATTTAACCTTTTTCCAGCCATCAACTGTAAGATGCCCATGAAGTTGAGCCCATAAAAATACATATACAATCGTCGCTGCAATTTCATGACGGATATATCCACTCCTTGCTCATTTAGATACCTTATTAAAACACAAGCAGATGCGCTACGTTGTAACACAGCATTATGGATAATTTTCCTATCCATTCTTTCCGTCGTCTTCCTAATTCTATGGCAATTTACCAACTTATTTATTATCTATGAGACCCCTGACCGAAAATCTCTTGCCATTCTGTCACCTGTGGAAACCGAAATACTTTCTCTTACTCGGTTTGTCTATCTCGGTTAGAGACTATTTTAGTTTTAAATAAGGGCAAAACCACTTGTCGTTTTTCACGGCTAACGTTTTTTACAAGGCCAATGTTAAAAAAGAAATGTTTTTAGATGTTGTCTGTTTTCAACATTCAATAAACTGTAAATACTGTATAAATTGGAATACTTTTTCTTTGTAATGGATCACTTGATTGATGTATTTTCGATTTTTAGGGTACTTAATGTTTTAAATTCACAAATACAATTTAGGCTGCTTATTCAAGACTTATGTACTGAACACAGAATGAAAATTATAAATAAGTACACAATTCGCATATCTGCGACTCTACCTCTTTTCAGGTGGTAAATTGCTTATTTTCACGACTAACAGATCTCTCAGGAAGGTGTTGAGATTACCTTTTGCAAAGTAAAATTATTACAACAAAATCATTTCAAGGAAAAAGGTAGAATTTCTTTAACAATTCAGAATTTTCACATGTGCGTCTTATTCATTGGAAAGGTACTGTACATACACAAGTTTCACAGTAGAACACTATTTGCATATTGACCTGAAAAGCTTCTCGCCTTACCTTGCTGCAATTCACATAATTATTAATTAAGGATGGAAACATAGTGAGCAAATCGAAATGACTAGTTTGGTAGAAGTATAGATAGCACTCCTGTTTTTCAGGTCTTGATACAGATGGTCGAGTATATGCTCTGCGCACGGGGGGGGGGGCGTGTTGAAACCCCTCCCATGGATTGAAAGAGAGAAATTCTTTGTGTTAACATCGGCTCGATACAACTTCAACAGCGATGAATTTAAGCGCATTAAATCGCAGCGATATTCGTAGCCACATATTACTTTTGAAGTAGTGACGTAGCAGCAAATTATTTCCAAGTAAACGCACCTTAATTTATGTAGTTAAACTAGAACATTTTCATGTAGTTAAACTAGAAACAATGTAAACAACATTGAATCAGTTGTAGTGCGTTTCCTGTTACATTATACGAACGCTAATTTAAATCTTAGGACAATTCTTGGTGATGATATCCGTCGATTTTTTTCTAAAAGACCACGGTTGGAAAGTAACGATGTAAGTTAAAATTATGTTATAATTGTAATCAAGCATACAAAAAATAGTGGAAATTTAGATTTCGTTTTTTTTTTTTAAATCTAATTTTGAAGTAATTGAAATACGTTCGTAAACGATAACAAAATTTGATCCGGTATTTCTAGGTAAAGATGTATTCATAATAAAACGTTATTTAGCGTATCAATTATAAACGAAATTTTGAATTTTGTGAAGAAGAAGGAAGAAGAGATTAAGAGCGTTTTATGCGACAAGGAGAGTCATTGATGCTCTGGAATTTAGTTCAATATGGAAGGATGCATTCACGTTAACTGCAGTTTTTCAATTGCTTTCGGCCATCAAAACCATGATTTTCAAGTATCAATTCTGGTTCAGTTCTTTGGCTTTATCGTGAAGTTGAGGTTT
The DNA here is from genome assembly GCA_963930735.1 of Dioctria linearis. NCBI lineage: Eukaryota > Metazoa > Arthropoda > Insecta > Diptera > Asilidae > Dioctria > Dioctria linearis. The sequence goes on along the minus strand of OZ005741.1, from coordinate 211,275,045 downwards.
GCAAATCAAAACTCAAGACTCGACAGAAGCTATCGCACTGGTAGATGCTACAAAGGACGAACTGAATTCTTTAAAAAATTAAAACTACAAGCCAAGGCTTGCATATCATTAAACCAAACAGTGCAGTGATTAACACAATTGAAGATTATTATTATTATGTGTTGATCTAAAAGGTGTCAAGTTGGTTTTCTCGAGCAAATGAAAATTTTAGATGAGGAAGCGTGTTGGCAATTCTTCGAAACTTACACCTTTACACGGCAATTCATCTGAGGCATGTATAATTGAAGGTTCTTTGAAAATTATGCTATGCTACCCGTGACCAGAACTCCTAATGGGCGTTCATTTTCAACTTTGCGTAGTCTCAAAATCTATTTAATCCGGGGGTTACAGCTGCAAGTACAGCTTGCATGAAACTTGCACTGCCATACTTCTTGCACGTGTAACCTCTACTGCCATGCTGGCAGTACAGCTTTCAGCGAGCTTGCATGATGAAAAACCATGGCAGCTGGGAGATAGTAATTTGACATTTATACAGTTTTCAAAATGGCGGAAAAGAAATGCTTGAGACACTGACTTATAACAATGGACTGAGCGTATTGTCATTTTCCTATAGGAAAGCATGGCACAAGTTTTATAGTTCTCTCTTTCGCCCTATGGAAGAGTTGGAGCTACCAACACAAAATATTGCATTCAGGAACGTTTGCTTATGCCATTTGATGTTGTTATGTTGGTTACAGATGCAATCACCGCAGAAGGAATAAGGTAAAGATAGTGTTTACCATGCTCCGTCTCTCTTGCCCATAAGCAGGATTCAGTTAAGAATAACTTTTGAAAATTAAAGCCGGAATGAGTTTAATTCCTTATAAGCGATTAAAATATCACTTGGGCACAAGAAAATATATTTTTTAATTTAATTCGATTTTCGGATGTAAAATTTCATCTGATTGGTCGAGTTTTACATGTTTTTTATGTAATCATTTTAAAGGGTGCTCTAACGGTGATATACAGAAACACAATATTTTTTGTGCCACATGAAATAGCAAATCGCTCAGTCCATTGTTATAAGTCAGTGGCTTGAGAGAATTTGATAAATTTATTCTGGGAAAATGAGATTTTCTGGGATCATTTGCATTACATCATTTACCAACACCTTCCTCTTAATTTTTCCTTGGGTTTTTATCATTCTGCTACTTCCGTTATTGCTATAATTTTCCAATATACGCAAGACTTTAAGTCTCAATGCCATTTTTTAAATGAACTTGCATGCAAGTTGATAAGACATCAACCGAGCTGCCTTCCGCTGTCAAGTTTAAAATCGCGTTGGAAAGAGGCTTGCATGCAAGCTGTACTTGCAGGTGTAACCCTCGGGTAAGGGTCGATGCAATTCCTTATGATTTTTTGTTTTGTACCTTGGCGTATCAATTTATTGAAACAAAGAAGAAGAAGAATTTGTATATGTATTGAACATATTCTTCGTACTAATTTATTATTAAATGGTACCATGATATTAATTAAAGTATTTAACTATGTACTAATACAAGAATTTTGTTTGCAGTTGTTTATCCCAAAACCCCCTCCGTCGAAAAACTCTGCGCACGGGCCTGAGGCCGAGGAATAATTTCATGAACTGAACGTAGTTGACCTTCTCGCTATGTTTCTATCCTATTTATGACCTATGTTGGGCATATTTGGATCTAATAACATATCTTCGAAGGATAACCTCCATATTCATCAAAATCAATTATTCTAATTAGACTTCTTTTAAAAATATATATATAAATACATTTTTTTTAGTGCTGCCATGAAAGTATGAAACTGGGAAATGGGAATGAGAAAAATAATGAGCGGTTTGATAAATTTTAAAGTTAATGGAAGAAGACTAACGTTTTTGTACTTGCACTATAACCTACGTACGTAAAGTTAGCATCGCAATTTCGTCCGACTTAACTCGGAACTATCTAGTGTAGCTTATCCTTCTCCTACAAATTAAAAGTAAACGTGAAGTTAAATTAAACAACACTACTTGAATTAATACGAAAGTACATGCAAAGCACCGCCAACTACCCCAGAGGAAAGCGAATGGATGTTATTTTTATCGTTTTGCGTAAAAATTCTGTATTTAAACTCGAAAGAAAAATTGCCAACGCTCATAAACCCAGATCAGCCAAGGCACCTGAATCAACCTAACTCTTTGGAATCATTGTCTGCCACCAATGAAAAATCTAAATAAAAATTTTCAGAACTTTCTAAGAAAACTGAATGCTTGTGCCCCTGTCCGAAGGAGTTAACCACCAGAAGCAATGCCAATTCGTTTGGACCGTTGTTCTTAAGAACAATTTGCAAGTGTATTCCTAAGAAAAATTTTGTGTTTCACTACGAACGTAAAAATTTTGAACAACTCAGCTTTGAATCAGTGTCGCTATGAAAAATGAACTGGTGGCTTGGCTAGGCTAGACGATGATTGCATGGAACCAGGGTTCTATAGAAGAACCGTAAAACAAAATTTGTTAAGGCTAGGTTTAAATACAATTACGAAGGGCTACGGCAAACGACGAAAAAATGCCGCTGTCAAACTTCTAAAAGCACAGCGTCTTATGACGGTCAGCGGTGGACGAAGTTGCCGTCGGGATTAATCAATTTCTAATTTTGCCGTCGTCGCCAACAAAAACAAACGAATGAAATTGTTGTGGCATTTATCTTTGTCAGGGTTCTAAGACGTGCGTCAATTTCAAAACAATGAATTTTGTTGAAAAATTGATTGAGGAAGTCCGACATCATAAAATAATTTATGATATACAAGACAACGAGTTTAGACGAGTTGACAAAAAAGACATGGTTTTCATTGATATTTCGAGGTGCTTAAATAGAAATGGTAAACTTGTGATATTTTTCGCATTTAGTTTGATTTTAATTTAGTTAATTTCTGTATTTAAAATTTTTCCTTTCCACACTTTGGTCCATTGCAATTCTTTCAAAATAATATAAAATATTCTCGATAAAAATTGTTTGAAAACGCTCAAAACTAATAATAAATGAAATTTCAGTATCTTCTCCTTTCACCATCGCTGCTCACTGCCGGTTGTTGCAATTGTACTGCCAATTTTTCGATTACCTGTTTTGACAGCGAATTTCCCGCTGCCATCTCCCGTCGAAAAATCAGAAAGGTAAATAAAATTCTTAAACTCGAAATTGTGTTCTTTTTCATATATATGAGTAATGGGCGCAACAAAAGCATCTTCATAAGTGGGCTGCTATGCATTACGTGCTATTTTCTAAACAATCAAATACTAAAATAAATACGCATTCCAAAATTACTTACTATCCTGTGATAGGTATGATAGATGACTTTTCGACTCTATATAAAAACGCAAGAAAATTCTAAAAAATGTGTACACGTTTAAAAGACGAAGAGCTACGAGCGAATGTTTATTATACCCAATCCACTATTACTACTCACATCACCGCGAAGGTTAGATGGCGCGCATTAGGGGGGGGGGTGTCGTGAAACCCTGTACCCCCCCCCCCCCCCCCCCCCCCCCCATGTATGCGCGCCTGATGGTGGACATGCTACGATTATGTGTCAATTCAATGTGTACTACCTTGACTTGTACTGGCTCAATGAATAATTGAATAATTGGCGCAATGATCATTCGTATCGTCATTGCACCAATTACGCCTCCAGAAGCTCGTTTCGTTTGTTTGCAATTATGCATTACTTGTCATCCCTTTTGTCAATAAGTGCGCTTTCAGCGGTGAAGAATTGCAAGTTATTGGAAAAATCAGTTGATTTTCAAGCCATCACTTTCAGATATCATATTTTTCAAAGTAAATTTTGAATATTTTCCAAAGCGAATCATTGAAAAACTTTCTCACATTATATATCCAATACAAGGCTCGATTCAATTTTTCTCATATTACTTTACAATTCACAGTTTTTAATTTACAAAATCATCAAATCATCAATTAATTACGTAATTGGATCAATGATCACTCTAGTGCGATTGTGCCTAGGGTATAATACCCTTGGTTATAAAAAAATTTTTTGGTTGGGGAGGTTTAGGTAGGACATGGAAGATAAATAAGAAAACAGTACATAAATCTTAGTTTGTTATAATAAATATTTCGGAATCAAATTAAAATTACGGGAGAATCAAAATACTGGAGATCACTGCTGAAAAGCTACAGCAAGTTGGCATTGTTCATCGTCCAGAAGATGTCCAAACCTTTTATCTATGCCCTTTAATAAGACACTGGCTAAAGCTGTGCAATTCACAAGATATTCTTGAATTTAAATACAGTTGCTGCAATTGTCAGTGGGAGTGATCCGAGATTTGCTTGAGCTTCAAGCGTGATGTCTTCTATGCGTGTTGTCTTCTATGTACGGAACCTACGTTTATCCACACACATATACGACCCAAACTAGAGCATGATTTCCGCGGCGTGATGTCAATTGCGTCATAAATAGTAGGTACCCAATTAACGGTTAACGGACTTATGGAAAGTTAACGGAAGTTAAAGAGCCCGTTAATATTCTTAAAGTTAATCCGTTACTCGAAAAGTTAATTTTGTTAATTAACGATTAATGGATTAACGGTCTTGTGTCCAGCTCTGCTGATATCTAATATAAATTTTTATATATCGACGTTGAAAGGTATGGAAAAAGTACTGACGCAGGTGTATTAAATGTTTGGTCTATAGAAATGAAATTTAAATACGGTTTGTTCGAAGAATACCACCGAATTTTTGTCTGATCAATATCAAAGAACACCTCATACCTCGATTGCCTATTGGGGATTCCTTTCAAACTTTACTTGATGCGTCCTTTCGCAGCAAGATATGCTCGACAAGAACCTCAGAAAGATGAATAGAATACTTAAATTTACACAGCCTTATAAGTAGATAATTGAAAATACGTTTGGAATTTTGGCACAAAATGTCAATCCTACTATTTTTTTACAAACCACGAATGAGAACGTATTACACTCAACATTTAGAGCGCTCTTAATAAAAAATGGGGGGTTTGATAAATTTTGAGGTTAATGGAAGAAAACCAACGGAAGAAATTTTCTAAATCCAACAACGTTTTTGCACTTGCAGTATAACCTCACTTCGTTTAACACTTTCCACTTGAATTCTAGGCTAGATTTGGACTCTAGGGACGGACACAATAAATCAACTTTGGTCGCAATGTCCGCAGGGTCCCGCAGTGGCCAAATCACAAATACTCTTAAGCTAACCCAACCTGTGCTCAACTCCTTGGGAATAACAATCCCCAATTTGTCTTTTGTTCTACTATCTTTATAATGTTTTCAATTCAGATCATATATAAAATTTGGAATTCCTTTATATGATTTTAATTCATTTTTCAACATCCACTTGAATTTGCACTATTCATTTTGATCTCAGAGTTCGCGATAGATGACTAAAATTGTGTATGCTGCCATAGACATTTGAATCGCTGGTTAAATTCTGCAGAAATTCTTTGTATCGCTGCGATCTATCGCGTTGATGTGAGCGTTTCACATTGAAAACTATGTGTAGCGATCTATCGCTGTCGCTTAGTTATCGCTAACGCTACGTTGTCGCAATCGCTATCACAGCGGTGTAAATCGGCCTTTTAAGGACCCCTCATTTCTGATTCAGGTGGTTCTAAATATTGCAAGTAATAGCTGTCTTCTTCATGCTTTGTTCGTAAGAAATTGTGAAGAACGCATGCGGCTTGATCAATTTTAATGGTTGTTTCAGACTGTGTTGCAATTGGATTGAAAAAAATTCTCTATTTTTGTGCCGAAATTCCGAACGCGTTTTCAACCACTCGTCGTGCTGTACAAAGATAGGTATTGTACTTATCTTTTTGAAGGTCTTGTCGAGCTTGTCTTGCTGGGAAAGGACGCATCAAGTAAGATTGTAAAGGGACGCCTTCATCACCAATCAAGACATTGGGTGTTTTTTGATTTTGACCAGGCAAACATTTCCCCTGTGGTACTTCGAACAAGCCGTGTTCAAATTTCTGTCCGATAGCCGAAACATTTAAAACGTCAGCATCACTACATTTTCCATAGGCTCCAACGTCAACACATAAAAATTTATATTCGGCATCAACGATGGCCAATAGAATAATGGAAAACTTTTTCAAATAGGAAAAATAAGTCGAGCCAGTATTGAACATGTTTACCATCGATGCTACCAATACAATTGGGAAACTTCCATTTATTCCGAAATCTTAGTTCAGATTTTTCCCAAATTTCTTTATTTGGTTCAGGAATATACATGGGTTGAAGCTTTCTCCAAATGACTTGGCATACGTCCTTGACAATACCACACATTGTCGAAAATCCTATTCTATAACTGATACCAATTGCTATATAGCTACATCCAGTTGCCAAAAACCTAGAAAATAAAATAGAATTACTAAATTATGTTTCCATTATAGTTTCTGGTGATATACTAAAGAAGATATGGAAAAATATGCGAGATTGTTACCCGAGATATTTGAAAAATTCAAAAACAAAAACAGGACAAGCAGCTAAAAACTATTATAAAACATGGCCCTGGGCTCAACAAATGGATTTTTTCCGGATTTATTTAAATTTTGCCCAAACTCAATCGAATGTGTCTTACCAAAAGCAACAGAGATAACAGTAAGTCAAGAAGCAGAGGACACACCGAGTCAAATAAGAGAGCCAGAAGAAACATGGAATCAAGCAGTGGAGAGGATATCGAGTCCAAGAGCAGACGATACCGTATTGACTTTTGATTGTACATTGAATCCTATTCATCGCAAAAGTGACACAAATCTTGATGGCTCTAATGTTCAACCTCCAGTAAAAAAAAGGAAGGTGGCAAACACTGGGAAATCTGGAGTTAACAAAGTTATAACATATTTACAAAGTAGATCCAGTACGAGCAGTTGTACTGGCGGTCAACTTCCCTTACATTCCATCGATCAGTGGTTTTTGGCGTTTGCAAAAACCGTTAAAAAAAGAAAATGTGGCAAATTATCTTGGAGAGCGAGTTGGAGCAAAAGGATGAAGATGACAGTTCATCGACCGCACACACAAGAAGCAGTTCATTATGTGAAACCTGCAGCACCTTTACAAATGCAACGCCGAATGCAGAATATGAGGCTACTACAAGTTCGATTCCTGTGGCATATTTTAAATAACGGTTAATCGCTTAAAATTCATTAACGTCTTCTTACCTTGCATTATTTTCATCTTCATCTAATGCTAATAATAGAAGAACTTCATCTTCAATTTCTGAACACATACTTTTTTTTGTTTGTCACGCCAATTGTTTCACCATACCAACCTGTTAGGCAGTGATGACTATCTAAAAGATATGTATATCACTATCGCTGTGATCTATCGCGTTGGTGTGAATGGAATTGTGTCGCTAGTTTATCACTATGATTATCGCTATCGTTATCGCAATCGCTATCAAGGCGGTGTGAATCGGCCTTTTAAACTGTCGGCAGATGTCCTACAGCCAATCTTTGAAACCGTTTGAAATACGTGCATCTTACTGGAGGATTTAATGGAAGGTATTATAATAAAAATTTCAAAAGGGGCAGAGGGAGAGGGATATTTTCGACTAATTGAAAGAAAAAAAAATTGACCGAAAATATCATTCCTGTGTACGTACATTACACTAAAACATTACGAAATATGGAAATCTTTAGAAAAACGGTATTCCTCTGACTGTTAAAAATACATTTTAAAATTTTATTTTTCTTTTCCAATATTATGTACAGATATTGGATAATCATCCTTTCGTGTCTTATAAATGACTTAAAGTAATTCTAAACAATAATGAAATAACAAGTTTTTAATTGTTTAAAATGTCAAGGTTAATTTTTATAATTCTTTTTAATTATACTGAGTCTTATGATAACTTACTGACCCTGAACTGAACTGCTAAGCTGGAAATTCTTTAGCTTCTCTCTGGTACTATTCTCCTTCCAGTATTTTTGCTCACATAATATTAGGATTATATCGAATAAACGACATACGTCGGTTCCACTCACATTTCGATGGCTTGAAATATTTCACAAGCTTCTCTGTAAGAACACCTTCACAATAATTAATTTGCAGTACATAAGAACAATGGATTCTTGCCATAAACATCATTGGATAAACCTTTACGATCGTCTCTTGTCACCTTCATTACATCTATTGAAACGCCCCTGTCGTACAGTTTTTGCTTAATCTGTGAAAAAATCAAAATTTGAATTAGCATAAAATGTATGTATGTAGATACTTCGAGCATGCAAAGAGAGTATAATTCCGAACCTTTCGCAAAAATGGATGTGAAATAATCCACGAATGGGTGAATACACTCTCAAGTTCATATAAAAATCTTGTTTCCTTTTCTAAGCGAATTATTTGACTAATTTCATGGAGAAGTTTTATATCGTTTACAGCAATACCTGAAAATATTGAAGTTTCAATGCTGTATTCATAGCTATTTGAAATTTTAATAATTAATTGTATATTAATTGATATTATAGGAGAGGTTAATGATAGCAATAGCAGCTATCCTGCATGCCATCCTGTGCGCATATTCTAAACCAATATTTTCTTCAGGAATTAGATTTTCTTTCACGATTAATATGCATTTAACAAAAAAAAAAAAAGTCAATCAATAAATTATTAATTCGACATAAACTTGCTTGCGCATGCTTAACTTACTTAGCATTCAAAAGATAGATAATATTCAAGATATTGCTCTCAAGTATGAGAATTAATATTTAAATTTATGAGGAATAAGTGGACAGGAATATACTTGTAGTAATTACCTTGGGTTAAATTCATCAAAATAATGCTGCAAGATATAATGAAGAACAGAAAAATAACTCTTGATGTGCCAGTCAGAAATTGCTAAGAAGAAAAATATTAAAATGTTATCAGCCATCATCTACCTTTTTCCGCGGGAACTATGGTCGTTATATGAAGATGATAGTTAATTTTGCCTATATATATATACATTATGCATGTACTGTACAACATAATATATGTACTCACGTCCTCCTCCTCAGAAAATGTGCTCACATAATCAAACTCCCCAACCATCATGACTATTGTCCGCAGTACAGCCTGTGCTGGATTATTGAAGAATTCAGAATTCGGAAACATCAACGAGAAACTTATAGCAAATCCGACGATGAGAAAGACAAAAGACGTCATGACCTTTTGACAAAATAAGAGTATGCGCGATGAGCTTACGTTATAGTTATTTATGAATGTATGTATGTATATATGTACATATATACAATTGAAACTATTAAATCTATAAATCTGAAGATGGCCGGATATAAAATTACCTTTAGAAAATTCTGCAGGACGGTTGTGAACATCAAGCTGTAGCATCCCAGCCAAGGAAATCGGCCGACAAGCAACATTAAATTTACCCAGGCGGGAAGAATTATGAAACTGCTCAAGTGGTAGATCCATCTGTTAGTGCCATCGAAATACCAGTTGTATGGCATAATAATCACGAAGATGCACTTCAGTAAGGCGCACGGTGCGGTAAGTAAATTCAAGATTACCTCGAATTCGAAGAGTAACTTCTTTAGCGGGATGAAATTAACCTGAAAGCGACATAGTTTTGTATTTACTGCACGTTAGATAGTAAACTAAGATAAAATAGAAAAATGAAAGTAAAAAAGCAGGTAAGTAAAAAATAGTTATGGAAAAAGAAACACTTTGATGGTTATGATATATGTACATATATGATAAGTTACAATGGAAAACTTTATTTTTTTAATATCTTAGTTTTTTTTTAGTCATCATAGGAATATATTTAGCCTCGTCGCAATTTTTTCCTTTTAAGGAGCAATATGGACATGGGCATAGCCAGGGTTTTTTTGTGGGGTGGGCCTCGTAGGGGCCAGCTTGACACAAAAATTGAAAAGGAATATTCTTCAATCAAGTACTGTTTTTCAAAAATGTGTAAAAGTTTCGAAGACTTTAATCAGTGTTAACACCAACACCAAGTTTCCTTACATCAAGCAAACTATTTTATTGACTACCGTTGTATTTTTAGATCGAATACAAAATACATATGATTTTTTTTTTAAATCTACTAACATTATGGTTTCTACTGGAGTGAGAAAACTTTCACAGAAAGAAGAAAACTCCTTTTAATGGTAATAAAACCGTAGATCTAATAGAAACCAAATTTAATTAATATGTTTAGAAACACGAGAAAAATTCTTCTTATTATAATAAAATTATCGCTTATACAACGAAACTGACTTGCTACAACAAAGAACATTTTACAAGAAGTCCACATAATATATACCTAGACCTACCCACAAAAAATTAGTTTGGAACATTTAAAATAAATCTTTTTCTAAAATAACGAAAAGCAATTCTATTCTTAGCATATATAACCTTTTCTCATATTCTGTATGAACATTCTCTGCTATTATCATAATCGGAGATAGTTTGGAAAATATATTTACTACAATTAATCTAATTTTTCTATATTCATTTGAATAAGATGAAGCAATTTGTTTTCTTACATCCAGGAAATGTCTGCTAAGCTCAAAATCGCACCAAACTTTCCTTGATACACATGGAATAGAGCTTATTCTCACTGAAAATTTCTCGCAGTGCATTATCGTTTAATTTAAATTCGTCACCATCCATCACTACCTTTTAAATTAATATCGGCATAATCATAACAGAAATCGCCAAAACCCAATTAAATAAGCTTTAGTTTACTATTTTTTTGAGCAGTAACATGCGTGACATGCGAGAGAATCGTTCTTGAAGCATTGTGCTACTAAGCAACTTTTTTATCCGCATCATAGCAGAAAAACTTCTCTCACAGCCGGCGGAGTTCACTAGGCGTAATATTGCCGCTTTCGAAAGTTTATATTCTTCTTTAATATTTTTCTCAAATTTTCAGCATTTATCTCATAATTTTTTAATTTAAGCATGTTTTACAAGACCATCGCTTCAGCTTCCAAGGCTGTATAAATTTTTAAGATTTTTTTATACTTACTGATGAATTTAAGAAATTTGTCATCATATTTACAAGAAAATTAAGAAATTGTGAAAGCTGCTGTGAGGTTGTGTTTCCCAATTACAGCAAGGACTGGGGGTGATTTTAAGCATGAAGTTCACCAGCCTCGATTATAGACCTCCTTCTTAACATTTTGACTTTCTAAACGCAGAACTCATTTTTTTCTTATTATGCTTTTTATTTTTAACTTATTGACTTAACATTTGTTTATTTACTTCTAAATTTTCCTTTTTGTTCTTTATTAGGGGAACAAGAGACCTTACCGTATGTCGGGGGTCTCTTGGTTCTTTTTTGATTTTGTTTTAAAAACTACTACCGAAGTTACAGCGACGCTCCGGCTTTTTACTTAGGAACATCGATCGATTTTCTTCGATAATTGGTGATCCAGCAAAATTTAGTAAAGGAGGGAATATTTATAAATTAACGTAAGTGTATAATTTTGGGTACGTCGTCCGATTTATATATTAATTGAATATTGAAAATAGCCTATTTCGCTTATACAAGCGAAATGGAACATTTTCCCGTACGCATAAGAAAATTAAACCCAAACTATTGGCTAGCATGACCATTAACCAAAAAGATCATGTAGTGCCAGTATGTCTATGTGGGTCAAGCATCATACATATTGCGCATAGTATTTTTTATATATGAGCAAAGCGAGCGAAAATAGGAAAGAACGAGAACAATATACAGAGCCCAATTTGTAGGTCAAACATAGGCACGTTGCGCATATTTCTTCACATATGGTTAAAACAAGCATACACTGGCTGTATGGTAAGTCAGAGACAGCCCAGTGCCACTACATGGCGAAAATCAGTGTCGTGTTGAGGGGTTTGTTTCTACGTAAACAGTGTAGCGCATTGTCGCATTATGCTAAAGCCTTGGTTTTCAAGAGAATGCGGCGCAATTGCAATTGCGCCTCCGCATTCTGTTGGAAACCAAGGCTTTAGAATGGAAAAATGTTGAGTTGACAATAATTCTGATGGATTTATTATCAGTCGGTCGAAATGGAGAAAGTCAAATCATTGTTAAGGTGAGTTTACATTTAGAATATTTAGATACAAGTATCTGGATTTGTATCGGCACTTGTATAGCCACGTTTTCGACTTGTAAACGGGTGTTTCCCACTAGGAGGTCAATAGAGTGGGAGGTGATAGTACTCACCTAGACGAACCAAAATTTGTATGGCAGGGGGGGGGGGCATGTCAGGGTGATTAAGAAAAATAGCTAGTTTTTCACAAAACACCCTGTATCGTAAAAACTACAGGGCATACGATTACAGTTAAGACCTCTTTGTATGCAAAACTTCATGGCCTTTCCAACGACTGCTCAATCAGCACCATACCCCTCTCCCATCCAGAATTATTACCTCTAAACTTATTCTCAAACCTATTTTCAAACCTATTTTTATACTCTAGGTGAAATCTATAGGGTATACTAAGTTTGTCATTCATTTTGTAACGCACAGAAATACTGTTGGTAGAGCAAAATGGATTGGACACCCCCGCATAAAATTAAAAGTTATTTTGATTTTTGCATGTCCGTCTGTCCGTCCGTCCGTCCGTCTGTCTGTGCGCACGATAACTCGAGAACGCGTTTACTTAGAAAGCTGAAATTTTGTACACGGACATTAAAAAAAAAGTAAAATTAAGTTCGAAAATGAGACAAATCGGGCAACTCCTTCGTGGGGTTGCATACAAAAATTTCGTTTTCCACTATATATTTGGACACTACCTGAGAACACGTCGCCATGGAGAGCTGAAATTTCGTACATTGTATTTTCATAGTAATAGCAAATAAAATTTCAAAAATGGACTAAATCGGGCAACTCATTCTTGTTGTTGCCATATAAAATTTTTGGTTTTTTACATATATTTTGAAAACGATCAGTCCTAGACATTTTTATTGTAACAAAAACTTCTTCAGAATAAGAAATCCTATAAAATTGCTAATAATCATTTTTTCTGTCCGACGAGCCGTTCTAGAAATATATGCGAGAAAGCAATGCAAAAAATCAAAATTGCTCAAATGGGTGACCATAGGAAATTTCATACGGGCATTCATCTAGATTCTAGGGTATCATAAGAATTGGTTTTACATCAATTCTAGCTTTTTCACTTGTCAACAATAATTTGTTCCCTTTGCACGTCATTTAAAAAAATATCGTCTAATTTCGGTGTGACCGGAATAGGTGATGAGTTAATAACTGGTTAACTGGTTCAGATACAGGGTGTTTTGTGAAAAACTAGCTTTTTTTTTAATCACCCTGTAACTCCTAAACGGTTGATATGCCTCCCCCCTCCTGCCCAACAATTTTTGGTTCGTCTAGGTGAGTACTATCACCTTTCGCTCTATTGACCTCCTAGTTGGAAACACCCTGTATATGTATTGAGATATTTCTTGTCTTCTGTTTACATTAGACGGGCACTTGTCGATATATATACTTTAATTACTAGTCTGCAAGAGTTGTAAATGTTTTAATGGATCCCATGATGAGGTATATATTTCTTCAGTTCCGCAGCCGGATGTTAGCTAATATGAATTTTTCCGTGTTTTCTGTCAAATTGACTTTTTGTATTATGCCACTTATCCTCAATTTCTTTTTTCGTATATTTTAACTACTGAGCGATTTCTTCTAACTTATCATTTTTTTTTTTATTAAAGTCTTTAAATGGTCTTGACCTGACATCCCAAAAATACATTTTGTTATTTTTTCTATTAGAAGTAAGGTATTTTCTTTTGACCACGACGACAGGATTTTTAATTTAATTCAACCGCCCGCTCTACAGAACTAAACACACGATAAACTGCACTTCAGAACTAAACGCAAAAGTATAGCGAAAAGCAAAACCACAGGCAAAATCAACATACATATATAAAATGTATGAGCATTTGTGTCAGGCACAACCAAATAAATGAGCGTTTGTATAAAATTTCTTAAAATCCCGATACAAGTGACTAAGCGTAAATAAACTAAGCTTTAGATACATATTGGGAATTTGTCTTGAATAGAAGAAGTAATTTGAGTATTCTTAAAAGAATAAATGACTTGGGAAATGTAAGAGATACTCGTATGAAAATAGGCATGTCTGTACATATGTATGTATACCTACAGCATAGATGCATTTTATTAGTTTGATGGGACTTTAATAGACGTATGTTTGCGGTTTATTATGAGTAATGAATGCCGATTATTGAGTGGCGCTTCATTACAAAATCACTTTTCATAAATTTGGAATAAACTACAGATGTAGGTACAGCTCACTGTTATACAATTTGGTTATGCTTTCAATGTTATGTCCTCATGCTTGCTTGGTTGAAACTGAAATATAATTGATCGATTAATTGAAATTTAATAATTTTGGATCGTAATTTTCTTGGGCTGGAAGTGGGGGGCACCGGTGCCATTGCAGGTTCACTGGGGTGAGCCGTGCCCACCCGTGCCCCTACCAGTGATGCCAGATTATGCTATGGACTAAGCGCCCAAATAAAGAAAAAACATAGCCCAAAAGGCGCCGAAATGTTTATTTTTAATAAGGTTGAATTTCAGATAAAGAGGTTGCTATTTGATTAGTTTTTAACGATTTAATCGATTATAGATTGCATTATACTAGAAAAAGTATACATGCGCGATACTTTTTGTTTTAAAAATTTATAAAAAATAGAAATATTCAATTTTTTAAAACTGCATTCACTGCAATAAGTTGATAATTAAGCTTCCTTAAAATGAAAAAAAAAGTCAATTTAAAAAGTTATAAAAGAAATATTGAAACGGCTTTAGTGACAGTCCACCCAACCACACCACACCAACAGCCAAAAAATCACCATTCTCGATTTGAGCGGCTGTAAACATTACTCAATCTCACTGACATTTTGCATAGAAGTTTGAAATTGCATTATCTTACAAATTCTAAATGAACATTTTAACACTTTTGCAAATCCATACATTTTTAGGCCAACCTTACCTAATGTATAATGCTTTTGTTTTTGCTGTGAACTGAACATTTTCTGAACAAATATAAAATATTACCTTAATTAAATTCCAAACTTTTTTCTTTTTAGTTAGAATGACATGTCCAAGAATAATTTAATGTGAATAAAACCCATTAGTTCACTGTAGTGTAGACAGCAGGCAGTTCAGAGAGCTTCATTGCTGTCCTGATGAGATCGTCCTGCACTGCTAATCGAAGCATGCAGTATGCTCTCTCTCTGATTTTCGGCTACAACGCCAGTAACTTACCAGTACCCCGGTACTTGTCTTTTAAACATTGCACGCATTAGACGGAAAATTGCCTGTAAACTTGTATATTAAAATAACCCCTTCTTCTATTTAGTTAGAATGAGATATCCACGAATCATTTAATGTGAATAAAACCCATTTTCCATTCTATTTTATATCCTTAAATAGAGCCCAAAAAACGCAGGAAAAGCAGTGTCGCGCCCAATTGGGCGTTGGGCGCTTTTCATGAAAATCGAAGCGCAGATTTTGTAAAAAGATAGCCCAATTTGCGAAAAAGCGCCCAATCTGGCATCACTGGCCCCTACCTAGCTACGCGTATGAATATGGAATGTACCTACTCCAGAGACTGCCAGTGCCGCCACGAGTCTTATAGACTGCTGGACAAATGTAGTGTCGTAGCTCGTAGTGATTTATCAGGCGACATTATTGGCAAACATGTGGCAGCCATTAAAATGCTGGATGCTGTGCTGCACATAGGAGTATTTGCACTGAAAAGTCGACCAAAATTATTTTTTTGTCCGAAAGGCCTTCAAATAAGGCGGTCTATTATTTTATATATTATAAAAGAGATTTCGGCTTTTTAGGTGGATTAAAAACCCGTTTTGCATTAGAATTATATTTATACTTGAAATATGTACAAAATTATACAACACGTTGTTTTTCAAGACTTCATCTAAATATACTCCACCTGAAAACTCTTCCTCTGAACACTTTTCTTCTTCAGCTTCGCTCTAAGCCATATTATCTTCATTTGGTGGTAATATCGCGGAATATTCAGGAATGACCATTTCTAGAGTTTCTCTTTTAAATGTCCTTGAGTTTTTTGCAGGTTTAGGCCTCATGATGGTTATTAGAGGATCAGAGCTTAATAAAAGCCTGTTAAGAGCATCCATATTGCAATCCTCTCTTGAAAACTTTCTCGCATAATTTAAGCGTTATAAACGGAAAAATGAAATAAGAAATATAGGTATATCTGAATTAAGAATGACAAGGTATATGTTAGAAAAGATACAACTTCAAATTTTTATTTATAAAAATGTTAAAACAAGTGTTTTGTGTGATAAGTTTTTTTGAAGAAAATTTGAACTAAATTAGGGTCATACAATGAATATTAGAAGCTTGCCGAAACACTTTGATGAATTCATTATACTCATTAATGATTTAAATTTAGATTTCGACATAATTGTTCTGACGGAGTCTTGGTTAAATGAAACG
The DNA here is from genome assembly GCA_963930735.1 of Dioctria linearis. Lineage (NCBI taxonomy): Eukaryota > Metazoa > Arthropoda > Insecta > Diptera > Asilidae > Dioctria > Dioctria linearis. Next base: position 211,258,559 of record OZ005741.1, on the reverse strand, counting down.
GATTGTTATAATATAAACGGATACCAAATGATTAACAAACCAAATTTTTTAAACAAATGTGATGGCATAGCTCAACATTTTTTGCAAGTAGCATAAACGGTCAAATTGACGCAAGTAACTCTGTCCATTTGCAAATACTTCTACCTGATAATCAAATAATAAAAATCACAAGTATTTATAGGTCCCCAAGCTGTAATCCTACCAAATTTATAGACTCCTTGGAACAATTTTTGAAGGCTAATGTAAGTTTGGATAACCATTTGATTTTGAATAATATTAACATAAATATTTTAGCAAACAGAATGTCTCTCAATGCAAATAAATATCTTGATACTCTAGAAGAATATGGATTTAATGAATATCTAAGAGGAATTCGTTCGGCTGTATATCAGACTAGTATTAGTGATCAATATTGTACAATGGCGAATATAATATGTAACTCAAACTGTTCCCTAAATATAAGATCTACAGAAAATCACAGTTCAAATACTATTTATAAGACAATAAACTACCAAAGACTAATAGAAAACACCGCGATCGTAGATTGGGCACCCGTCTATAATTCCCAAGAAACAGAAGAAGCCACAAACAATCTATTTGGTATTATTGATAACGTCGTTAAGCACTCATATAATGATAAATTTAAAAAACATAATTTGGAATTCAAAAGTTCGACGACTATTGGAATAGTAACGTCTATTCGGAACAGAGATAAAATTGCTAGGAAACTTAAATAGGAACCTTTTAATGAAATACTCCATGTTAAATATAAATCCTATCGGAACAAATTGAGTAATATAATTCGAGTTGCAAAGTCCTCATTCTACAAACAAGAGCTACAGAAGTACTGTGAGAATCCAAAAAAGATGTGGGAAAAAATAAATGATGTAACTTTTAAAAATAAGCCGAACACTATAAAGCAAATCCTTAGCAAAAATAATACAATTTTTATGGAACCGTTCGAAATTGCAACTGAACTAAATGAACACTTTATCAATATAGGTGAAACGATCGCAAATTCTGTAGTATCTCCCTCTCATGATGGACTCACTAGCTCTGAAAAGCTTAAAAGCACCTTCAATATAGCATATATTACACCTGATGAAGTCCTTCAGCATATATTAATCTTAAAAAATAATAAAGCCCCTGATGTAGATGGATATTCAGCTAAATTGCTTAAAACAGTTGCGTATTATATCGAGTCCAATTATATTCGTTTTAAATTTAGCAATCGATCAAGGAATTTTTCCCAAAAAGCTTAAATGTAAATTGTCACTCCTGTCTATAAAAGCAACGATAAAAAGATCCCTAGCAATTATCGACCAATCTCGTTATTACCCAACATAGCTAAGATATTTGAAAAATGTATTAAAAATAGGCTAATTAAATATCTTCAAGTTAATAATATTATATCGAGAAATCAGTACGGCTTCAAAAGTGGATACAGCACTTCAGATGCACTTTATGAGGTAACTGAGTTCATAAACTCTGCAATTGATACTAACAAAAAAGTTGTGGCTGTATTTTTGGACCTAAAAAAAGCTTTTGATACTGTTGACCACAAACTGCTTCTTGATAAGCTTGATAATATTGGTATTAAAAATAATGCTCTATCACTCTTTCGGTCCTATCTCTCCGATAGGATACATATCGTGAAAATTGATCACACACTGAGTACTAAACTGACCGTAAGATGCGGGGTCCCGCAAGGAACTGTGTTAGGTGCCACCCTTTTTCTTATTTATATATATGATCTCTGCAGATTTAGTGAATTTACTTTAAGGGGAGAAGTGGTAGCCTTTGCTGATGATCCAGTTCTGCTATTTAAAAGTAATGCCTGTTCAACTGTATCTATAAATGCAAATAGTGAATTAAATTTAATTTATACTTGGTTATGTAGACATAAGTTAGCATTAAATCTAGATAAGACAAACTACATGTTATTTGGGGCTAACACTAACGTGAATGAGGAAGTATCCTTACTAGTCGATAACGTTGTGCTTAAAAAAGTAAACGAACTAAAGTACTTGGGAGTTATAATACACTGCCAGCTAAAATGGGACAAGCATATACTTTTTGTCACTAAGAGGCTGAGGAGAACTATTTACAAAATCTTAATGCTCCGTGGTATTCTCGACTTTAGCTCTATGAGGATGGTTTACTTTGCTATAGTTCAATCTATTTTACAATATGGTATTACAGCTTGGGGAGCGACCTCCACAGCAACAATTATGCCACTTCATAACTTGCAAACTAAGATCATAAAATTATGTTTAAGGAAATCAAAATACTTTTCAACCACGCAAGCTTTCAAAGATTTCGATGTAATGACTATTCGACAGATCTACTGCTTTACACTACTAAAGCTTATTTTCTTGAATCTATCTACTTTCCCAGTACATCACACAAATTACTCCACACGTAGGCAAGCAACATTACCTTTGGCAATTAAGCGATGGTCAAAAGCTTTAACACAAAGACATGCCAGTATAATAGGACCAAAGCTTTATAATAGCTTACCACCTGAGATCAAAGAAAATTTGAATGTGGCTAACTATAAAAATTTAACTAATATACTTATACAAGCATACTTTCAGTAATATAAACTTGTAAAATATTCCTTAAATTTTGTAAATAGCTCCTAGTTCAAGGCCGCGCTCTGCTCACACACAAGCCTAGTTTATGTGAGTCATTAGCTTAAAAATGTTCACAAAATTTAAGATTTGAATTGTTGTAGTACAATAATTAAGCTTCAATAAACTAATAATAATAATAAAAAAAAATGTGTTTCTGGTTTCTACTGCTTCTTCCGATAACTGCCCAATTGGCAATATGGCATTTTCTATAACGACGGGGCCGTGTATCAGAATTTTTTATGTACTGTGGGAATCATAGGATACCATGAATACAACTCTACATAAAGTTTTGCTATATCCATGGCATAATCAGGAAATTTCTGGGTATCAATTTGAAACCCACTAGATAGCGTTTCCAAAATGATTTATAATCGATAATTCAATTTGTTATCAATACCCGTTATTTTGGCGGCAAGCTCCGGATTGCTGAAAAATCTCCGGCTGGTATTACCATCATTGGTATTTCCGAATCCAGGTTTTGGTACGTCCACAATGATGTTCATTTTATTTTTGAAATCTTCTTGGATGACAGTTTTTCTTTGTTTAACAATATTTTTATCATCCTCCGATCTAAGTTGCCACTTTTTGACTGACAGTTTGTATGCTAAGTGAAGTACGCTTTCAAAAAAATCGGATTCGCGCATGTAAAATTGATAATCCAAAATGTAACGCATTTTCATCAATTTCTGTTATTTGCGTCAAATCGTTGAAACATTTCGATGTAGCTCCACAGATGTAACATTTCATTGTTGATCTTATATCAGTCGCATCATTACATACTTTGCCATCAACCATAGTGAAGATCCCAGTATGTTTCACTTCTATGGATCGTGATCGGTTTGCTGAAGTTTTTATTTTTTTGATTTTTGATTTTTGCGTGAATATAGTTTATCTCCCTCTTCGTTATATCCCTGGACTATTTTGCAAATATTATTCTGATTGTTCGACAGTATCGAGGAGAAGATGCTCTAGGGTTTCGCCAAATTATTATTTTGTGATATGTACTGCAAATTACTCGTAAAGGTACTAGGGAGCTCTGAAATATATTAGCGTCTGAATCTGAATTATTTTCAAGTTTCTGTTTGTATTGGGTTTGTTGAGATCCATCCAGAGCTGGGCAATACTTAAGCAAAAAAAGACTTAAGTACTACTTAAAGTACATTTTCGTTACTTAAGACTTATTACTCAATACTTTTGAAATGCCCCTACTTAGTACTTGAACATAAGTACTTGCTTCTATTTACTTGCACTTAAGACTAAGTTTTGTACTTAAGTACCAGGATTTTTACTTATGTGTTTCTGAGTCTATCAAGTACCTACAAATAAAAAAAAATCTAGCTCTTCGTAGAAAAGCAAACACAATTTCTAGTGCAACTCCTTTATTGTTGAGTTTTAGAGCACGCAAAAAACTATCAAAGCATGTGCCGCACTCATGCGTCAAGGCAGAACTTTAGACAAACTAATTACATACAAACAAGACTGGGCAAGTAGAACAAAAACCAGTAACGTCTCGCTCGATTATAAAATCAACAATGCCTCGACTTGATGACATAACCACTGACATGTATAATATGGACTGACTATGTTCATAGAAATACACTGCAGAAAGTGAGCTCACGTCTATATTGCTGACTCTTTCAGTATAAGCACCACGTTCCAACTGAGAGAGAACTGTAAACAACAAATAAATAAGTGGGTTCGGCGAAATAAATGTTTTTAAATTAATCATTTAGGGTTATTACTGAAAAAAAACTATTATACCAAAGACAATATATTCATTAGATACGCAGAAGAAATTCTAAGTGTTGTATTAAAATCACTTTGCGAGCTGCGTGCTCACTTTTTCAACTTCCCGCCAATGATTTATTTTTTTAATGTTGGCACCAACGTAAGAACTCTTTTTGACGCAAGCAATTGAGCCCACGTGAAATAGAAAAGTAAGCAGTCCATATTATATACATCAGTGGACAGAACCAACAGTAAGCAAGCAATGCCTCTCTCAAATATAAAATCAACGATGCCTCGACCTGATGTGGGAAGGCCTCAGTTTCTTGAGAGCTGAAAGTTTTACTCTACGTGCAGCGTCGAAAACTATAAAAAACTATAAATAGTAGCCACTGATTACTATACATATTTGGTTTTCAAAAGGTATTTATTTATTAATATCTATTAACTGAACTCGATAAACTTCATTCTAAAAGAGTACTTTAAAAAGTACTTCAAAAAGTACTCAGTACTTTTTATAGGCTTAGTACTTTGTTACAAGTACTTTTCATACATGCGGTACTTGTACTTACGCTGAAGTACTTAGGCCTTAGGTACTTATATACTTTTTCTTTGGTACTTGCCCAGCTCAGGATCCATCGCACCCCCCTTCGATATTAATTCTAATGAGCTGCACTCATTTTCACTCAGAGTTTCTACTGCTTCTTCCAAATAAATCAGTAATCGTTCGGCAGTATGATCGAGCAAATCTTGCAGATTTACTTCAGCACACGAATCCCTCACTGTGTATGACTCAGAAGCTGGAAAGCAAACATTTTTAGCCTTTTGCAATAAACTGTAACATGGAAATAGTTTTTTTTTCGCTCGTGGTGTTGATTTCATACTGTCGTCTGGAAAAACCTGCTTCTACAAATATTGAAAGTGCCTTTAATGTGGACAAGCGCTCCTTTTTTTTTAGACTAACTGTGTAGTCCTTCCTATATTTCTGCGCAATGCGTAAGATCTCGGAGGTTTTGAGAAGAATCACACTTGCCAGAGAATCGTAGTTTCATCTGAGTTTCATATATTAATTTTTCTGTGTCTATATTTTCTCGGATAATTTGCGTCTTTCTTCTTTTACTTCGTATGCTTGACTCATCAAAAGTTTTTTTTGCCGTCCTGGTCTGGTGGTCACAATGGGTAGTTCAAAAGTGCTTTGAAGCCAACTTTCATTATTTTTTCTGAATAATTAATTCTTCCTGTGTGCGTCTGACCATCTACGCTTAAATTAAAGCTTTAAATTTGATACCTTAAGCTTCAATTAATTCTTTAAGTTGATCCACCGAATAAGAATCCCTGCTAAGGAAATAATCTTCTAGATAATCTAATTTTTTCTTAATATCTTCTGCTTTCCGCTCATACAATTGCCTCCTTGACATTACTCTCCTTCCGGATGGTCGTAATAACAAAACAATAAAATTTGTAAGATACTGCCTAAATCTTAAGAAAATATCAATTTGACTTTGACATAAGTATCCTAATAAACGAAATTTGCAAAAATTTGCAGCTAATTCTTTATATGTAAGAAACTAGAGTCTTTATTCTTTCTTATCATGTACAAATCACTGCCCAATAATACATACCTACAATAGAAGAATCAATCCATAATGCAAAACTTAACACTGAATATCCCAATTGTAAAAATCACTTTTCAAACTTTGATGTTCGCAAGGATAGCCGATAGGTTATACGTGCATTGTTCGTAACCATCAACTTTTGACTGCGCGCAGAGACAGGCAGGAATTCAGCTAATAAACAAGTAAAAAAGCTAGAATTAGTCTAAGACCAAATCTTATGATACGCTAGATGAATGCCCGTATAAAATTTCGCATGATATCCGATCTATGCAAGTTTGATTTTTAAAATTGGTTTTTCACATATATTTCTAGAACGGCTCGTCGGACAGAAAAAAATGATTATCAGCAATTCCATATTCTGAAGAAGTTCTTAGTACAATAAAAATGTCTAGGACTGATCGCTCTCACGTATATGTAAAAAACCCAAATTTTTATATGACAACTCCAAGAAGGGGTTGCTCGATTTAGTCCATTTTTAAAATTTTATTTACTATTATTATGAAAACTCCATGTACCAAATTTCAGCTCTATATGTCGATGCGTTCTCAGGCAATGTCCAAATATATAGTGGAAAACAAAATTTTTGTACGGCAACCCCACGAAGGAGTTGCCCGATTTATCTCATTTTCGAGCTTAATTTTACTTTTTTTTTAAGAGTCTGTGTACAAAATTTCAACTCTCTATGTATACGCGTTCTCGAGTTATCGTGCGCACAGACGGACGGACAGACAGACGAACAGACGGACATTAAAAAATCAAAATAACTTTTAATATTATGTGTGGGTGTCCATTCCATTTTGCTCTACGATCAATATTTCGAGGTGTTACAAACGGACTGACAAACTTAGTATAACCCTATAGATTTCATCTAGGGTATAAAAAGGGCACGATCCTATGTTCTATATCTATTGACCTTCCGCAGGTAGAGAGTTTTATGTGATTAAGTGTAACTTTTATGAATCGACTTTTGACCGACTTTTGGATGCAAATACTCCTATGTGTACTGGTTAAATCAAATTTTGTGCAGTTATGCAAAACCAGCCTTGCAGAATTTATTACACGGCACAAGGTCACCCTATGCTGGGTACCTAGCAACAGGGATATCCCAGGCAACGAGATGGCTGATGAGTTGGCCAAAAAGTGCTCTGAAATCTAGCTCCGCAGCAATATCTTATGTGAGGGTTCCGATCGGAGTATTAAAAGGGTATTAGGGACGCTTATCATAAGGAAAGCCTCCTGTGGATTAACAGGGAAACCTGTCGTATCGCGAGGAAATTGTGGGTGCATGTAACAAAATGAGGACAAAAGAAGTGCTTAATGACAGCAGAACATATACTAGGAATCTAGTAGGGCTCATTAAGGGTCATGGGGCTATAGGATTCCGTTCAACACGCACACTGCGAATGGCGCGTTCTGATGAATAAAAGAGGCAGGCTATTAGCAAAGATTACCTAATAAGAAGATAGGAAGCAGTAGAGCAAAATTGGAAATTTTTGGTGTTTTTTTAGAATGAAACAAGTAATTTCATATACTTTCGTCTTTTGCATTAATGGGGGAAAAGAACTTGGCTATGCATTATTGTAGTGCAACTGAGACAACGAGTTAAAAACAAAAATCGAGAGAACGTAGGTATACCCGAACAACAAAATCTTATTGAATCCCTCAAAATTCTATCAAATTATTCATAATAATGCACATCAGGTAACACTAATTTTTTAAGAAAAAAATAAATTTCGCTTTGGCCAAGGTGCGGAAAGGAGATGTAAAATTCCTCTCAAATGAAATTCTCATTTTTCCCGAAAATATCAGAGAATCTAGCATGAGTTTCTCCCACTTAATCTCTTCAGAGCAAATCGAATGTAAACAGAAGCACGTGCTGTTCAAGTATTTATTTATTTATGACTTTATAGCGATAGCTTACAGACTAAAATTTCGATTAAAAGCTATTGGGAAGAAGATTAAAATATTAAGGTAGACAATCTCTCAAATGATCCTTGGAGAGGTCATAAGCTAACCGCTTCGAGGTAACTAAGAATGTTCAATTGAGCTTCTATGATGAGAAACAGTTGAATGCAGTCCATAAAAGCTGAGCCTATGATGTTGCCGCTGTTACTCAGAACCGGAATACACTTACTTGAAGGACGACTAATTGAGGCAGGCAGTAAAAGATCCTTTCTTATGCCCAATCTACAATGCATGGTTAAACCACGTCGTCAAAACGATATGGATTTTTGTGTTTGCTTCCCACTCTTCCATTTGAAAACTTATACTTGCAAAAATGTCCGTTCTCTCTCATTCATTTGACGACATGAGCACGAGCTTATGTGTAGTAGTTAATCAGCAAAAACGATATAGTAATACCTCAGGTGTATTCAGCATAATTTAGAACCATGTAGGGAAATTTAGAACAAAACAGCTGTAAACTGGAACTTGCACTTTCAGTCTTGAAAGCAATATTTTATATTATTCGGCTTATCCCAAGCAATTTCTTAGTTTGCTAAGTTTACTATATCATAGTATAAAATTATTGAGACCAAATACTTCCTTTGATGTAATTCTGCAATGAAATCGAGGAAGCAATTACATTTATGATAATTGACAGGTCAACAGCTGTTTAATTTGGCAGCTTACCACTACTTACATATTTCGTGTATTTATATGCATTCTTCAGCAAACGATATCGTTTTGACGACATGGTTTAACCATACATTGTAGATTGGGCATTAGGAACGTCATATATATTGAGAGGAATTGGAATGGTTGTTGCTGCTAATTGTCGTGACCGGAGCACATGGTGACAATGGTGTTATGATACGGGAAAAATGAAAATGTTGTGAGCGCAGTAGGGCAGTGTAAACAGATATAAGAAATTGTGCAGAAAATAAATATATCGAGTTTTAAAGCAAATTCCGAGTTTTAATTAAAAAACGTTTTTCTATATTAATAATAAGAATTCATTTATAATACTAATTACTAACTATGTTCAAAAGTATAAGAATACCTTAAAAATAGAGCAAGAGAAGTTTTAATCAAGATAGGAATTAAAAAAAAAGGAAAAAAAAAGAAATGTATTAAAAAGTAAAAATGATACGAGAATAATGGAGGAAAAAAAATACATTTAATGGATAGTGCAGTGATTATTCAGAGAGGAGAGTCTGAATCTCATTTCTAATGATTTTTCTAAAAATGCAGAAAACTACGACCGAGGATGTCGATTTCGTTAAATAGGCCGTTGTGATTTTTTTTGGATTCTATATCAATGGGATTTATACCGTAAATTGGTCCTGGCAGTAGTAATTTGCAAAGTTAACGGGCAACGCGTAACTGTAGATGGAGCAAGGATGCTAATGTTACGAGATAATTCAGGGAAATTTATAAGGTTGTGTATTATTTTAAATAAAAACATTTCATCTAAGAAAAGACGACGTTTTTCCAGAGAAACAATACCAAATTTGTCGAGGCGAGTAAAATAGTCAAGATAGCGTCATTCTGTTTTATATAAAAGTAATCATGTGAATTTTCACTGAACTGCCCCAATTTGCTGCACATCTACACCATAAAAAGGGTTCCATAGAGTGCATGCGTACTCTAGATGACTTTTTACTAGAGAACTATAAAAAGTTATTAGTGATATAGTAGACTTCAATGATTTTTAAATTCGGAAGACAAAAGTCAAAAGTATAAAAGCTTTGGAGGTAATCCAGTTAATATGTGACTGAAATAATAATTTCTGGTCAAAATTTACCCCTAAATCTTTCATTTCGGTAACGCGGTTAAGAGATGAATCACACATTATGTAGTCATAATATATGGTATTAGCTTTTTTGGAATTACAGCAACAACATGTGACCATTACAACAACAACATGTGTCCATTACAGCAACAACATGTGTCCATTACAGCAAAAACATGTGACCAAACATTGTCAATATTTCATGAAAACCGGTTTTCACAAAAACGCGGGAAAATTTTATGAGAGTAAGATCTGACAACTCCGCCCCTTCTCTTTTATTTACGAAAATGAATCATTTGCCATTCTGTTTCGTTGCATGCAATCTGTGATTTCACATTTTTTATCTTTGTTCATAAAAGTTTAAAGAGAGTTTTTTTATTTTTTTTTTATTTTTTTTATTTCTTTCTTCCTTTTCTTTCCGTGTACATTTTAAATGTAAAGCACTCGGAAATCTCGTCTGCTTCTTAACTTATTATTAAGTTAACTTTGCTATTAGGTAGCTACTTCCTTTCAAGTCTGGGGAAGCTGCAAAGGAAAGAGATCAGACGCATCGTGAGTTTCCTAAAGTAAGCACGATGTATGTATCTAGGGCGATTTTAAAGGTTATTCCATGAGCGGCAGAATGGACCCACTGATGATCTAAGCGAAGCAGGCTAGAAACTTCTAGCGGCACCCTTTCTACCTAACCTAAGTATCAAAATGCCATACCCATAATTGATATCTTAAAGAAAAAGTACATGCCTTTAACAACTGTTTTCACAACGAGCTGTAGTAGGGATACCCGAATGAAACGTTTTAACGGTAAAATCAAATCGTTTAAACCTGAACTTCAGTAATTGACAGTATCATTCTGAATCCAAGAAAACAGTACAGTGTTTCTAATCTAAATAATCAGATGTGTTGATATATGTATGTATGTATTGACTATCAGAGCCAGCTTAATACAAGCGCTCGCTGCAGTGACACGTTTAATAATACACATGCTTTTCATCAACATAAACCGAACGTCGGATAAAATGGCATGCAACACAGAACAAGAAAATTTAAAAAAGTTAAATATTTTATAGATGGTTTTTTTATAACATGTTTGGAAACGTCGTCAACAATATTATTCTCAGCCATATTATTAACAGTAATACACATGTGGTTAATAGGTTCAGATGCGTAACTTAGACCTTGACGAGTTAACATGCAACAGAGGTAGTCTTCTCAAATTGTGCCTACTAAGTATCACGAAAGCAGAATTTGTCAAGTAAAAACGGAGAATCAACATTCGCGTTTAAGAGTTGATGCACAAAAGTTGTATCGTCAACCATTCGACGTTTTTCAAGCAAGTGCACATTTAAAAGCTTAAAGCGATCCTCATAAGATGGAAGAATCAATGAATTAATCATAAGTAATTGGTTTCTTATTCCTGTGGAAAGTCATAACCTCACATTTGTCTATAGTGAATACCAAGTTATTTCTTTTGCACCAATTGTAAAAATTTTTAAGGTCACCCTGAACCTGTTCACAATCGTTAAAAGATTTAATCTGAGTGAAAAGTTTAATGTCGTCAACATAAATCAAAACTTTACAGTGCCTCACAATAGAGATAATGTCATCAATAGATATAATAAAGAAAAACGGTCCCAAATAACTTCCTTGAGATGTGCCAGGCGAAGCCTCCAAGACTCTTGAGTTGGAATATCGAAATAAGATATGATATGTTCTGTTATCTAAATAAGACTCCGTCTATTTAAAAAATGTTGGGGGAAATCCATACTATCCATTTTAAACAGTATCACGGATTGAGATAGCTTGTCGAAAGCTTTACTAAAGATCGCCAATGGTATCCGAGCCAAATCCAACAAGTTAGTGGTTGTAGACCTGCCCGAAATAAGCCCATGTTGGTTTGAAGAGAGTAAATTCTTACAAGAAGTTGATAGTTGAGGGTAAACAATAGATTCGAATAATTTTGGCACGTAAGATAATTTTGCAATAGGTCTATAGTTAGTAATATCATTTTTACTACCTTTTTTGTGGATAGGTACCATAAAGGAATATTTCCATAGCTGCGGGAAACAACCACTATCGAGCGATTTTTGGAAAATAATTCTCAACGGAGCTGCCAGGGCAAGGCAGCTAGACTTAAAAAAGGCTGGAGGGATCCCATCCGAATTCATTGTGAAGTCATTTGGAAGCCCATTAATATGAATGAGTAAGTATATCCTCTTGTGTAATTGAAGGGATAGTGACTGAAATGTTATGAGAGTCGTTAATATGACTGAAGTTGCTACTTCGAGCTTGGAAATTTCACGAGGCAAATGCATTGTCACAAAATGAAGCAAACATATTACAAATGCTTTGAATATACTCATCATAGAGTATGGAGGAAAGCTCTTTGAACTCATTGTAGGATGGGAGGAAGTTGTTATGACTTATAATGTCTTTGCCCCGAATATAAATTTTCCGCAATTTATTTTTTCTATTTTTAAGTCGTTTCAGCTCTTTATTGAATCATGGCGGTAATGTTTTAGTCAACCGCTGATGCTCGTAGGGAGCATAAGAAGAAAATAAATTGAAAAGAATTATGTAAAACTTAGAAACGTCTTCATCAACACTATTCCAAGACAGCAATCTATTGAAATTAATAGAGGTAAGTCTACTGGAAAGTTCCGAAAAGTTAGCCTTTCTAAAATTGAACAAGTATTGTGTTTCGAAACAATTTGTTAAGTTTTCGGTTTCATAGCAATTTGTAATTAGTAGAGGGAGGTGATCTTTGTCAAGAGTAGACATTATAACTGTGCTAGGTTCAACTATTAAGTTACCCGCGTCAGTAGAAAATACCAGGTCTAACTGCCTACCCATGTCATTCTTTACATTACATTTGAGACCAAGAGATGAAATAGTGTCCAGGAAAAGTGATTCACTCGTTGTCAAGTTATTAAATCATCTTCATTAAGTACCCATTGTATATTGGGTAAGTTAAAATCACCAATAAGTAGTAATTCTTCAGAAGCTTTTATCTTACCATGGATAAAATCAAATGTTGATATGAGTAGGTCGTAAATATTCTGACCTTTGTCGTCAATGATCCTTGTGGAGCCTGGGGGAATATAGCAAAAAGTATGTATAAGATCTATTTTAATAGAGAGAAAACCTAAGAGCGATAAACTCGATGTCGAGAGTGATGAAGAAACTGGGAAGCTCAATTTGACTGCAATTAAGGTGGTGTTTACAAGCGAGGAGTACGCTACCGCCACAAGCTTCAGAATCAGTATGTCTATCTCTTCTAAAAATTTGATAAGAATTGTCAAGGATCTCAGCATCGCGAAAGCCGTGATGCAGCAAAGTTTCAGTGAAAGCAACTATATCAAAACAATTTGCAACAGAGGATTTGAAGATTTGTACAGTTTTTGTCCGAATCCCCTTTACGTTTTGATAGTAAAGAGAGAGCGATTTGAGTTTTTTGTGATATCGCTACTTATTTTAGCTGTATTTGCACTGAGAAAAATTGCACTGGTAAATTTAACAAAACTAGCTTGATTAGTTTTTTAACCAAAAAACTAGTTCCATTCAACCAGAATTAAGTGGGATCAACTGAAATAACAATCTATTTTAACCAAGCCCTATTTCGAGCTAGTTTGCTAGAACGAAAATGAATTTGTTATTTTTAACTTAGCTTTTTAACTCTTTACACAACAGCATAAACAACGTCTTATGTGCTACTCCTCATACAAATAAGACATCTACGTTATAAAAAGGTCGCAGCACCATTAAAGATAATTGTTTTTGGCTCCAAATCTGACAGTTGTAATCAGAATTGTTGCGGTGTAGGGTGTTTTCGTGTTAGTAATTAGTAATTGTTAGTAATTACTGACTGAGCTAAGCTGAATAATCCGAGGAGAACTGCAAAGTTTAATGTTCCAGAAATTTATATTGTAATTATTGAACGGAAAAATGCTTTGGCAAGTAAAATTTATTGTAAAGTCCTTTTAAAAAAAACTCAAAATTTTGTAGCTATTGGAAATAAGGCATTATACAGTGTATTTGTGAAATGAGTTGCATTCATAAAATAAGTGCTTGGACTAACTTTCAACTTTTGTAAAAATTTTGAAGTCATGTTTTATAATAAATTATTTTAAATAAATCGTTTAGCGACAAGCTGGAATTTTGAATTATCATTTTACTTATAATTTATATATTAGATTGAATATGATGTCACATTATAGTTTTCACAGAACAGTCGGTTAGGGCCTATCTCAACTCAAACTTCGTTTTCATTTTAATATAACAGTGGTCACATTACAGTAATACACAGTTTATTATTATTAATTATTCTGTTATCTTGATGATAGTGTCGGATCTAGGAAAGTTTTGAAGGGGGCAAAGACGTTAGTTATCGCACCCTCTAACAACGATCTTTATTTGGAGCAAATTTTATTACAATTCCAGGGTACACTAGGCATCATGTATATGATAGATGATCTATTTTTACTGCATACACTGGAACTGGAACTATAATTGTTAAAAACAATTTGAATTTGAAACAAATGATTTTTAAATAAAAAAAATTTGAATTTCAAACAAAAATTAAGATCCATTATAGATCTTAAATGTCGTGTGAATCTCAAACTGTATCATTACAAATACAGTTTATTTTATACCAGAGACAGACTTGCAATTTCAATATTAATATATTGATAATGCAATTATGTCAATTACAATATAAAATTTCAGAGACACACTTGTGGTTTACGATACTAAGAATTTAATTAGAGAACTTACATTTGATTTATCACTTGATTTGTTATTTGACTTAAGAAAGTTTCGCGCAAAACAAAACAAAACGAGAGCAAATATTGTGAAATTACTTGTCTATATGAAAAATAAATTTGACAAGTGTCAAATATTAAATGTCAGAAAAAGTTGTAGCCAACATTGCAGTATTAAATTCTAAAAGGTTTGTGTATTAAATGATTATGGTTTATAACTAGGGTCATATTGCAATAAACTCGTATACCGCGTAAGTTTTTCGCAAATTCAATATTGAGCTCCAATATACTACATACTGAGTGTACGCCGAGCATATACCGAGCTGTTTCTCAGTATATAGAGACAGACTTTCGGTTGAGCGCAAAATGCAATATTGAAATTGCGGTATTATTAACACAAGGATAACAAATTAAAAATTTTATTATGTTAGAGATTAGTTTTTTTATTTTTGCCGCTTGTCAATATGAATCTTCCCGGCTAAAACTATTCAAATTTGAGACGGTTTCAAAAAAACTCTGTATAGGAATACTGGCAAACTGCCGTTCAAGTTGAAAGAATTTATCCGATTTTTTACTCAGATAGCTAGCATAAAAATAATTTTCTGGTAACTTTGGGCTTGTGCCTAATGTCTTAAATTCTGTCTACTTACGAGGTAGTATTGATAAACGATGGGGAACATGGGGTTGCCAGCCACATTTGGACAATTTTTGAATTCATTTCATATGATACAAAGGTACAATTTAAGAATTTTTAGTTTAATTAACTTACAGAGGCTTACAGAATTAAATTTAATAGACAGTAAACTGATTGAGTGTATAAGTAAAAGCACAATTGAAAGTATGATATATATGATAGTTTTTACAAAAAACATTAAAGTTTATATATTACAGTTAGGTAAAAAACAGTATTTTATTAGTACTTATTTCCTTGATAGGTTTTTATAAAACCATGATCAATTAAGAATAAATATTTTTTTATTGTTGTTGGGTAAATTTGAAACGTTACCATGATGTAAACCATTTTACCAAAAACTTCGTAGTAAATTCGATTAAAAATTTAATTGTAATTGAATGTAGTAGTGTAGTGAATTTTCGAATATGCTCCGAAGGTGGCCTATACTATACCATGTTAATATAAACTGTAATTTGTTTGAACATTTGTTCAAACTTAGTAAAACTGACCGCAGACTTGGTTGAATACTTGACCAAATTTTTCTTCCATTAATTGAAGCCTCAGTTAACAATTTACTTATAACTAGATCAAATTAACCATGCTTAGGTTGGAAATTATGTTAAATTAACCATAATTTAGGTTGGATAGTTATCTAATTTTGATTGAATTAACTAAGCTCTTAGTTCATATATTAACAGTTGAATCGAATAAATTCTAGGTTGAAAAAAATTGTTTAAAACTTAATAAACTTAACCAAAGGTTTTGGTTATAATACAACTCAAACGAAACTTGGTTGATTTGACTAGTTCAATTAGTTTAGCAAAATATTACAAAATAGTAGGCTTGGTTAGCACTTGGTTAGTGTAATCTTGGTTTTTGACTGTATTTACCAGTGCTTCTTTCTCAGTGGTGTCCAGAAGGTACGAATAGTTGATGAAAAATGCCAGAAGGCCAAAATGTGGGATCCAATAACTTGCCCTGCACATCCGCTGAGACAGTTAAAACAAAGAATGCAACCGGTTTAGAGCATTTACTAATTTTTCGACAAGAAATAACATCCGTTGCGATATTTTTGGACTAAAGATACTTCAAGATGTCCTCACACAATGTTTCTAGAGAAAAATGGGTGACGAAACCACACGAAGGTTTTGGTACCGTTCTCAAAGGGACGCCACCCAGCAAACATTAGAGCGAAGTCACGAGGCGGCGAAAAAAAGTCTGAAACTTCGACTTTTCTTCACTTTGGTGAAATTATTTAGCACTCTAGTAGTTTCAAGCTAAAAAACACTGCAAATTCGATAATTCTTCGTTTCGGTGAAAAAAATGCAGTATTTATGCCATGCGGCCGTTGAGATGATGCAATTTTTGCCCATTTCCTTGTAAAGTTTTGTAGCGTGCGGTTGTGTAATTTTGAGTTAACGTTGTACAGTTTGTTCAATTTGCTTTTAACATTAATTACACAGGCCTACAAAATTTTATGGAGATTTATCCCTATCACAAAAACTTTTTCTATTTATTAATTTTTATACTAATTTGGAGCCACAGAGTACGTATGTATATGCAAACAAAATTTTAAAGTTTTCGCTGAGTTTAAAATATGTCTGGTATGAAAAATATGATTTAAAATGATAAATTAATTTCATATTTTCTAAATCACATAGGAGTACCTACTAAAAGGTGATTATTATAAGGTAAAGATAAATGGCAGCAAAATATGTACAGATCTAAAAAGCTTCGAAGAGAAGCAGAAGAGCTTGTGTATTCTATTATGGATAGGCCAAGTTCATACTCCCAGAATCCTTCCCCTAGAACAACCTCTCAGAATCGTTCTCAACCTGTACCTGAAATATTTGAAAATGAAGAGATTTGCTTAGAATCTCTATCGACGATTAGCAGAGTGGCAGCTTAGATTCGAAAGTTGAGATTCAAACGGAAGTTCGCAAATTTACAAGCCTTCACGTATCTAAATATTCAAAAAGACATCCCATATTTGAAAAATTTGACGGATCAGGGTACGAAAATGTTTCGACAGTAGATTTTAAATTCTCGACGCGTTATCCAAATATTTTTATTTATCTCGTCAAAAATAAAGTTTATTAAATAGAATCGATTAAAGAAGAAAATGGCAAACCAGCATTTGACAGCTTTCCCATTGAAAACCTGTCCCCATTCTTTAAAAATCCATTTAATTCGACGTTATTGAATATGTTCTGCTCAAGATCTCATAGTTTAGAAATGTCTCCAAATGAAGAGGTCCACAGTTTAGATTACATTAACAAAAAAATGATATGTCTGCATATTAACCAGCCTGCTATTAACTGTAGCATTTTCATCCCACTTATACATTAGTCGTCGTTTATGAAGTAATAATAAAAACAAGTGAAAAAGCTAGAATTGGTCTAAGACCAATTCTTATGATACCCTAGATGAATGTCCGTATGAAATTTCGTATGGGTACCCATTTGAGCAATTTTGATTTTTGCAGTGGTTTTTCGCATATATTTCTAGAACGGTTCGTCGGACAGAAAAAATAGGTATAACCAATTTTATAGGATTTCATATTCTGAAGAAGTTTTTAGTACAATAAAAATGTCTTGGACTGATCGTTTTCACAGTATACATAAAAAACCTAATTTTTTATATGGCAACACCAAGAATGGGTTGCCCGATTTAGTCCATTTTTAAAATTTTGTTTGCTAGTATAATGAAAACACTACGTATCAAATTTCAGCTCTCTAGGGTGACTCGTTCTCAGGCAGTGTTCATATATATAACGGAAAACGAAATTTTTGTATGGCAACCCCACGAAGGAGTTGCCCGATTTGTCTCATTTTCGAAGTTAATTTTACTTTTTTTTTTAAAGTCTGTGTGCAAAATTTCAGCTCTCTAAGTGTACGCGTTCTCGAGTTATCGTGCGCATGGACGGACGGACGGACAGACGGACGGAAGGACGGACATGCAAAAATCAAAATAACTTTTAATATTATGCGTGGGTGTCCAATCCATTTTGCTCTACCATCATTATTTCGATGTGTTACAAACGGAATGACAAACTTAGTATACCCCTTTAGATTTCATCTAGGGTATAAAAATTGCATACACAACCTCTTCCACAGTACAAACCTGTAAACTATTTTTAAGATTATTCCTGCTGCCATTTAATTGATTATACGACTAGTTAACTACTGAAGTCATGGATCCAATCAGCAACCTTTTAAACAGAAAAGCAGGTATAAATAAAAGCATTTATAATTTTTTTTTGCATTATAATAACACGGTTTTTATGCTAGATGACAAGGATCTCGAGGATAGCACAACACAAAAGACTTTTGCAACACTAGTGAATATTCCTTCGACTTGTACTTACTACTTTAACATCTTTTGAAACCGATCCTATTTAGAACAGATTTAGTAGATATTATAATATAGCCATAAATAAAAGTTTTTAATGTCATCATTAGCTGAACTTCTTTCCAGGCATAAGCAATGAGAATGAAATCACAATGTTGCTCGTTCGATATGACTGGGAATATCAGCAGATTATAAAAACTAACTTTTCACAAAATAGGAGTTCATCGTTCCTATAAGTGAATAATAAAAACTTATCTTTACAGCTTACTCTTTTCTTGATGAAGAGCCAAGCACTTCGAGAATTTGTAACTGGCAAGTAGAATTGTCATCAGAAATTAAAAAATTAAGAAAGGACATAACAGACATGTATTTGAAACTAACGTACAACATTGTAGATTTAAAAAAGGAAATGAGACGATCTAATGGCATCAGAACAGAAATTTACAAGGAAATAAAAGTATTTCAAACTATGGAAGAGCTACTAGCTTTCAATGAGAAAAGTTCTCAAAGTACGGAATTGTTTGAAGAATTGGTATGTATGCACGTAGATGTGAATATTAGATTTTCAAAATATCTTCCTACCTTAGATGAACACTTTTCTCGGAAGAGGATCATCAGATCCCTAAAAATTTGTAAAGGGCTGCTTAAAGCTCGTATTTAATGATGAAATCGCTCAACAGCTTACTTGGATGGGCAAGAAGGACACAAAGGCTGCACGAAATTTACAAATTGTGTTGGCAATCAAAAGTAAGTTTAATATCATTAATATTATTTATGTTATTACCAATTCCTACTCAAATTGAATTAAAATGAGAATATGTAATTTGCAAATTTGAAGTAATTTTTTTAATTCTGTTTCTCTATCTAATATAGGATTTTTCGATAATTACTTTCAGGTGCATTTTTTAAAAAATTTACGAATCTACCTGAGGACGTATTTGAGAAATACTGTATGAGGCATTTTAAATATGCTAAAGACTTAATGTCTAAAAAAAATAAGTACAAAGAACTTCTTGTAGTACAAACCCGTAAAGAGTGATGCAAAGTAAGTAACACACCACGAGAATTATGCTTTGATTTTAGACATTTTCATTACGCAAAATTGATATGATTTCGATTAAAATTTTGTACTGGAAATTACGTGATTTCGTCGAAATCATGCTGAAACATCGAAATTACGCGATTTCGATGTAGTATTAGTAGTATTAAATTTGAAGGACCTTTTAATCGGGAGGCCCTATTTACAATTATTTTTCGATTTACAAGGATTTGTTTTAAAACGATGACAAAAATGCAGCAGACTTACAAATGAGATTGTAATTCATTGACAAGAAGTCATATATGTAGTTTTCTATTAAATTTTAATTTATAATATATACCGATTTTTAAATTTGTATATAAAATGCTTTTTCATAAATAAACTTAAAGGTAGTGCCAACTGCTGGATATAAAAATTTTGTTCTCTTGAAGCGTTCTTTTGTGTTTCTTTTGTTCTGCTCTGTTTTGCGGACACAAAAGAACACAGCTATTGTCTCTATGCAAGCATCTTAGCATCTTCTACGTCTTAGGCCTGTAAAGACACTTCTTATGCCATTTTTTTACATTTCATTGTACGATTTTTCCCAAGCTGGATTTTATTTGTAAGTCCGATTTGTTTTTGGGTTTCTCAGATTATGTCTCCACTTTCCGAACAAGATTGCTGATTGTGTTTTGATATCTTACCTTCGCCCTAGGTCATTGATATTCTTCTATAATCTTTTGGAGTCAGATAAACCAGAGTATATTAGAGAACGTTTCAGTTTCACAGTATCCGAATGAAATAGGAAAAAAATTATTCCTCTTTTTCAAGTCTGTTATGGAAAGTTTTTATCCTGTCCAGATCTGGCGCCTATGGATATAGTCTTTCTTGTAATATTTATCTCCGTCATCGTATTCAGGAGGCTCATTAGTTTTCACATAATATAGTTGTTGATATTAGTTCCATTTTAATTATACTTTAATTTTTATATCAACTGAATTCGAATTTTATTAGACTTTTATTTTGAATTTAATTTTGTATAAAATGCTCTGTGGAAAACACAATATGACGACACCGTTTTCGTAGGCCAAATCAACGACAACGATATTCTTGACGTGAGTATGCTCTGCATCTTCTTTGGCGGCATGCAATCATTCTATAATTTCATTTCAAACATAAATAACTCATGACACTCTCCTAAAGAAGCAGTCGGTACTCCATCTATATGAGTTGAGCTTTCATTCGTTTCCGAGGAAAATATGGCTTTCCCCTATCATATATTCACAAAGTAAAGGACAATCAACCAAAATCTTAAGAGCTGTGATATATTAGTGGGCACCTACAAAAAATATATGGTGGATTAAGGTGCATTGGTTATCCATTTGCTGATGTGTTGCCAAGAACACCAGAAGGAAGCTCGTAAAAATGTTGCTAATCCCTCATTTCACTTATTGTTTTCTAATTCACAGCAGGCTACATTTGGTGTGTCCTCGAAAAATGGATGTGTCTTTCAATGACTGCTTACGTTCAATTTTTTAATTCAGGCTTTATCATCATATGTATATAAGACCTGTTGGATTAGCTCTTTTATGGTACACGCTAGATACTTTTAAGAAGTACAGAGCTCTGATATATCTTTATAAACTGATTCATTCACAGCAATCGTATTACTTAATCGCAGATTACATTTCTCACAATTTAACAGACTCAGATAGCTGTTTATTTCCCGTTTAAAGAAAGGTGCGTTCAAAAGATTCTACCTTGTTCAAACAGCTCGTCTCTAAAATTGTCTAGACCAGAACCTGTGAACGGCACATAACAGTGGCATATTCAGTCTCTTGGCTTCAGTCACATAATTTCTGTATAATAATTTTTACTTTTATTATTTCGTTTTATTTATTTGGGCTTTATTTTTATTTTTGTTTTATAATACTTTTTTGTTCCTTTATCATTAGTCTATTTTTTGTTTGTCTTTTCCCTAGCAGGAAATGAGTCAGGAGACGAATGTGTTGGAATATGTTTACCAGCAAGAGACTCCATAGCAAGTACTCTGAAATAATCAAGGAAGGTGCACAGTAAAAAAATTTCCCTAAACTGAGTGGCCACAATTTGTGCCACAAAACGTAAGTATTTTTCGATAAGATTAGGGAAAGCTCCACCTTGGAAAACGTAGATTAAGTTTTTATCCCTAAAACGCAGATAGGTTTTTCCCCCAATTGTAGAAAATATTCCATATAATGTAGGAAATTTTTAAACTTTTTTGTTTTTGTTTTTCAAAATGCAGGGAATATGTAATACTATATAACCACACCTTTAAAAAACATAAGAATGATGCATTTCTTATGTGCCATACTACCATATATGTTTTTTTCATTAAAACATGGAAGTTAGTGCCGGGGCAATCATTTTTAAGAAAAAAACGTGTCTTAACTTTAGGGAATTGTCCGACTTTTTTTACAGTCAAGATCGAAGGGCTTACAAGAATTGCGAATAGTGAGAGAAATTAACCTGCACGATTTCCAGGCAGCTGAGACTTGAAATATGTCGCAGAAAAAAGCGCTGATAATAAGAACCATATTGACGTGCGCTACCTTATTGCAGTCATGACGACGCAGCTTCTAACTAGGTAGTTACTTCTTCAACAAATTAGGGGATATAACAAACAAAGAGTTGGGGTGACTGATCATAAAACAGCTCTGTGGGCGTGGCTGAGCATTTAACCTACTTTATTTAAACTAACCTAAAAGGCAACCAGAGCTGGACAAGGACCAACGAAAAAGTACTTAAGTACAAGTACCGAAGGCCTGAGTACTTCAGCGTAAGTACAAGTACCGCATATATGAAAAGTACTTGTAACAAACTACTAAGTCTATAAAACGTACTGAGTAATTTTTGAAGTACTTTTTAAAATACTTTTTTAGAATCTTTGTACGTTGCCAGTAATATAATGAAGTTTTTAGAGTTCAGTTAATAGATATTAATAAATAAATACCTTTTGAAAACTATAATATGTATACTAACGATTGGCTACTATTTATAGTTTTTTATAGTTTTCGACGCTGCACGTAAAATAAAACTTTCACCTCTCATTGCTACACTCATAAAAACTATTAGAAGTCCGCTCAATCACCAATTGTCGCCTCCAAAAATTCATAAAATTTCGAAGGAAAAATTTCCAGTAAATTTCTAAGAAAAAATTGAAGTCTTCCCTACATCAGGTCGAGGCATCGTTGATCTTATATTGCAGCGAGGCATTGTTTACTTACCCTTGGTTATGTCATCAAGTCGAGGCATCGTCGACTTTATATTCGAGCGAGACGTTTCTGGTTTTTGTTCTACTTGCCCAGTCTTATTTATATGTTATTAGTTTGTCTAAGGTTCTTCCTTGACGCATGAGTGCGGCACATGCTTTGACAGTTCTTTTCATGCTTTAAAATACAGCCTTTTGTTTGCTACGCTAGAGATTGTGTTTACTTTTCTACGAAGAGTTAGATATTTGTACGTACTTAATAGACTCAGAAATACTTAAGTAAAAATCTTGGTACTTAAGTACAAGTAAATATAAGCAAGTAATCATGTTTCAAGTACTAAGTAGCGCATTTCAAAAGTATTGAGTAATTAGTCTTAAGTAACGAAAACGTACTCTAAGTAGTCCATAATAATGATTAGTTTTGAAGATACGGGCACTTTTCAAATCATCGAATTAGCCCCGGCAATATAATTGAAATTATTCTCAATCACAATCATTATCACATACATACCCCTGCAGGTGTCTTCAGGATCAGGGTTATTACAATTAACAATAAAAAAAATGTGAGATTTGCATAGTATGGATATATCTAGACCTTCAGTTGGTCTGTTTCTTTTGAAAATTCAAAGCTGAAAAGAGTCGAAAATATTAATCGATCTCAATCATTAGTTTTTTTTTGTATTACTTTAATTAGGGCATCATTTCAAGATGATTATGCCTTGATTTGAACAAAAATAGTTCCAGAAAAATAGTAGTTCAAGCTTATTAACATCTATAATAGCCACAATCACAATTACAAGGTAATTATTCTAAAAGAGAAACATTACCTGAATTACTGCATGTAGCAGCAGAAGTACAGCGCAGATTAATGCTAAAGAGTCAAGGAGGCAAATCGACCTCATGGTGAAATTAAACGAATCGGCCAGGTGAATGATATCGCCCTCCTCGTTAACGTGAGAGAAATTTCTCGTGATCAATCTGACCACGCTTTCATTATGAAACCATTGAAAGCTTTTGATAATCAAAATTACTGCAGTCGATAAGCACAGCACGAACGACAAGTGAAGAAGTACCAGAATGAAGAAAAATCGCCTGTAATGCTTCCACTTGCAAGTCAAGTACGCCTCTGAAAAGAAGATTGATTGATCATGTTGTAATAAAAAGAGAAAAAAAAATAAAAAATTTATCACTAAATTACCGATCAGTGGATGCTTCAGAAGCTCATACTGTTCGCTGTGAATATTATCAGTTGAATTCAAGATTGAGTTCAATACAGTCATTTGGCGGCCACATGAATTTTCATCCAAGCTCTGTTGAGACTTAAGATGCATTGATGGCTGCAAAATGGCAAAATCTGAAATGTTAACGCAAGTCATATTGGGCTTTTTGGGCTTGTGGTTCAATATAGTGAAGGTATTCTTACTAAAAGTATATTCATATGAGCTTCCCAAATCATTGCATTCTATAGATTCGTCCAAGAGATTGTGTATAAATTCGACGGATTCGCGAAAGTAGTACATTATAACATCGAAAACAGACTCTTTGAGGATGAATTTCGTTCTGGCATTCGATTCATCAATTTCTGTAATTAAATTCATATTTCAAAAACAATTTGAATTCTTTTTATGTTTGTTATAAAAATTAAGTTAAATTTCAAATGATCGTCTAAACTTTAGGTATACATTTTTTCACATTTCATTTATTTGTAATGTGGCAAAAGTTTATTTTATGTATGTATGACTGACTTATAACAATGGGTTGAGCGTATTGCCATTTTTCCATACGAAAGAATCGCACAAGTTTTATAGTATTATCTTTACCAACATAAAATATCGCTTACTGAACGTTTTCTTATGCCATTTCATATTTTTATGTCGGCTGCAGATGCAATCAATTCAATTCAATGCAGTTTTATTAAATAATAGTATACACATGAATCAGTACAAATCCTTTTAACGTACTTACAACAGTGGTTAGTTTTAATAACTCTAGGAGAGATCTTCACATTAATAATGGTATGAAAAGAAAATTTCAGAATAATAGAACAACCGAATTACATATTAAATTCAAAAATTTACAGCCTGTAACATAAAATGCAATATAATAAATCAACCAATTAAATATATGTTAATCATTAGAAGACATGAGATTTGCCTTAAATCTGACCGCCGAACCAGTGCGCTGGATATGTATTGGTAAGCGATGCTATGCGCGAACAGCACGGACGAAGTAAGAGTCTTCTTGAACAGAATATTGATATCTAGGAATTATTAAATTATTATGACGCAAAGAATTTGAAAATCTAAGTTGGGTAAAAAGGTACGTTGGTTTACCAGAATAAATAATTTTGTGAAGAGATATGAGTAATCGACGATGGAGGAACCCAGTGTGGGAACACTCCAGTAAATTGTTAGTACGAGGAAATTTGATCATATCGCATGAGTTCGTAGATAAATCTAGCACAGCTATTGAATGCCACATTTAGCCTTCCTGAACAAACAGAGGAAACAACAATTTACCATTAATGTAATGAGGAAGAAGATGTGATCTAATCAAAAGCATTCGAGTGTTTGTTGACAGCAGATTAGCAGAAAGCCAAAAGCAACGTAAGCCATCTTATCACCACAGCATTTCATCTTCGTATTCAAATACACACCCAAGTATTTCACACGGCCAGTAAGATCATTACGATAAAACAAATACACTGAGACTTGTGAGGATCAAACTCAAATAGTTCAAATTCGCCTATAATGAGACCCTCTCTAAGTCGGAACTCATACGATCAATGCAGTCTTCAGACGGGTCAATAGGTCAACTAAAATAGAGCTGTACATCATCAGCATACAGGTGTATAAAGCACATTAAAATTCCCAACAACATCGGGCAAGTCGTTGATGTACAAGCTGAATAACAGTGGGCCAAGGATTGAGCCCTGGGGCACACCGCAGTTTAGTTACAAAATACCAGATTTAGTATTACCTATTTTGACATATTGATGTCGGCCTGATAAGAAGCTATTAATAAGTGCTAAAGAAGAAGATAGGAAGTTAAATTGCGTTCCCAGCTTCGAGAGCAAATTAGAATGATTAGCTGAGTCAACCGCTTTTGAAAAGCCAAGTAGTAAACTTATTGCAGTAAAAGTCGTTTTAAAAAATTAAATTTTTAAATTTTTTATAAATTTCTCAATACGAAAATTCGGACCCGGAACTCCACTTTTTTGATTTCGCGTCAGTTTTTTTGTAAGGAAAAGTGGCACACGGGTATCCTTTTTCTACTATATTGTAATGTAATATCGATTATCTTTCAAACAACTACAACTTAAGGGGGTCATTTTTTCTACTATATTGTAATCTAATATCGATTATCTTTCAAACAACTACAACTTAAGGGGGTCATGTAGTGTATGAACTGTACTCAAATTGCGATTTTCGAAGGTGAAGCATTTTTGTCAATTACAAAGATGTGCCGACCCATAAATGTAACGATTTTGTACTAATGAGATCCTCTACTCCAATTATTGGATTTTTCAACCACGCAGAATATTAAAAGTTATTTTGATTTTTGCGTGTCCGCTTGTCCGTTTATTTGGCTGTGTGCCTGCCTGTCTTTCCGTCTGTCTGTCCGTTGGTCCGTCCCCACGACAACTCGAGAGCGCGTTCACTTATAGTACTGAAATTTTGCACACGAGCTTTTTAAAAGGAATTCGTATTCCTAATTTGGAAAACTACTACAACTACTTCATAGGGCTGCCATATAAAAATTTCGTTTTTAACAGTATATTTGGAAAATGTCCGAGAACACGTCGCCGTAGAGAGCTAAAATTTAGTACATAGTATGTTCATAATAATAGTAAATAAAATTTCAGAACTATACTCAATCGGGCAACCTTCTGTTGGTGTTGCCATACAAAGCTTTGGCTTTTCACTCTATATTTGGACACTGCTTGACAGCGAGTTGACCTAGAGAGCTGAAATTTTGTGGATAGCGTTTTCATAAAAATATTAAATAAAATTTCAAAAATGAAGTAAATCGGTCAACAATTTCCTGGTGTTGCCATACAGAAATTTTGGTTTTCACTTTGTTTAACTTTTATGTTCTTCTAGAGTATAATATTATTGGTCTGAAGACCAATTGTAACTTGTACTCTTGTTTTTTTGTATAAATCATTTTGTTACAGTGATAAGGTGTATACTTTTATGGACCGGCACATATTCTTTGTAATTTGTAAATATGCTTCACCTTAAAAAATCGCATTTTGAGAACAGTTCATACACTACATGACCCCCTCAAGTTGTATAATATTAAAATGGAAGAAGGCTTATATAGTGAGTAAAAAGTAAGCAGTTCCTGTGGGACATAAAAAAAAACCTCATTATTCTTTTTACATATAATTGGTACATCTCAAAAACTATCCAAAAAGGTATGCATTATCGTAATTTTGGAAAATCGGAAGCATTAACTGTCGTTCCTTAATAAATATTCTCAACATAAACAAGTTAAAGTTGCAAATGTCAAAAGCGCCAGTTGTGTTCAATTCGGCTGTTTTAGTCAGCTTTAGCATAATGCTGGCGATAAAGTTGTCTGAAAAGCTCCAATTGTGTTTCAGTCCTCAAAGTACTACTGATATGTATATCTGTACATACATACACAAATACATACTGGACTGCTTGCTTTCTTTCTCTATTTAGCACACGTTTTTTCTAAAGTTGCTTTACCTGAAAAATATAAAATGACAAAACTAATTGTTGTAAGCCGCTACAAATAAAGAACTCCGGGTAAATATTTGGCTTATCGGATTAACGAAAGTATAGGCGATATAGGCGAAAATATACAACGATGGAGGGGGTTTGAACTCCTCAAACCCACCCCATATATATGGCTTTGGGAAATGTGGGGAAAGAATAGTATCCTGTATTCATTGACTTCGAAAGAGGACCAAGACAGTTATTAATTTCACACCTATCAATATATAAGAAGTAGGAAATTAAGATTCTTTCGGTGGAAAACTTCTTCTTTTTAGATTTCCATTTACCATTAAGGAAATTCCGGTAAAAAGAATGAGATCCTAAATTTCTTTGCTGCATTAAGAAGAGTATCTTTCAAAAAATTTACGAAATTGTAGTGCACGAATCAGAATCATTTTTCCATGCAATGATGAAATATTATCAATTGTAACGCTAGGGGTAATAATTTTAGGATGCTCGTAAAACTCGTTTGTTTTTAAATGACTAAAAAATGTATGTTCCGACCAAACATCTATAAAAGCATTTTTACCATAAGAAATTAGTGTTTTTATCTCTAAACATATTTCCGTATCAGTTATTTTACTTAAGATTGTTTCAAAGCTTCGGAAATAGGTTTGGTAATAAATGTTCTAATATCTTCTTATAAAATAAAAAAGTCCTTACTTGCAACATGATTCTTACATATGTTGCGACAAGACAATTTAACAGCGGAATGAATAAGTGTTTCAATATCTATGTTATTCCGTATATTGTTATTAAAAAACTGTTTTTTATTACATTCTACACTTATTTACTAGAATCAATTGCTGCAGGTGTCAATGTTTGTTTTTATTTGAGAATTGGGAGTAGGAACTAAACCTAAAAGTGGTTGCGGGTTGTGATTCTCGGATTAAGGAACACTTATTCACATTTGGAATATGTTTTTTAGCATACTTTAAAAATGAAAAAAAATGTCTACATGAGGATATGCAACATTTTATAACTTGAGTAAGGCTTAAGTAAATGTATATCTTTTATATGATTTGAAAGGAGTCTTATAGAAGAGTGCTCCTGTTCACACAAAAAACAAGTTATCATTCTTTATTTTGAATAATATTATTTGAATTAATTGCTTTCAGTGAAATCAATAACAACTGTTGATAACATGGAATTCTTAATATCTTCGGAAAAATAAGTTTTACAGAAATATTGTTGAATAAAAGTCCACACTAATATACTTTCTGGAGGGTACTTAAGATTAAATACATGACAAAGCTTTAAATAAAAATCTATTGCATTCAAAATGTTCTTAAATATATATTTATGTGCTGAAAGGTAAACAAAATGCTTACTTAGGGTAAGGATAGTAGGCCCGACGACTACCAAAAGTGGCTGGATTGTTGACTTTGCTTTGTAGGAAGTCATTTGAAAATTTAACATGCAACATAAAACTATTCTGGATGTCTCTGATTGAATACCTCTTCAGAATTTTCTTTCTTGTTGCTTTATCATATTCATATAATTTTCAAGTGAGTATTACAGCTGAATGCATTAACAGGCACGAAATGGCATTTCTTGGATTTAAATTAAGAAAAAACTTAATAGACGAAAATAAGTTTAAACTGGTACTAAGCGTCAGTACCGTCTTTAGCTGCAGCTAGAGAACGAAAGATTTTAACACTTGCTTCGTCTTTAGTAGCAACTTCAAAATATTTTGTTGCCTTTTTAGTAAAGCCATCTCAAGTTGAGTAAAGAAGAACTTCCTTTCCTGGGTATATGTTACAAAAATCTATTTTTCCCTGGATACAGAAATATAATAAATATTGTTACGATCGTGACTTTAGCTCGTTTTTTAAAACACAATATTTCAGATATAATTCAAAAGTTCTTTCTTTACTGCTCACAATTCACAAGCAATTATCAAATCAACTCTTTGGTTATCGCTAGTACTGTACTTCTAATTATCACAATCCAAATAATTAACTTCGTTCACTTCACTGCCTGAAATACGATTCGTCTCCTGGATGTAAGAAGCGTCGTATTTATACTCTACGAATTATCCTAGAACCTTCCTGAATAGTCCGTCCTCCAAACCGAAGTTTTACTAGGATGGTACTTGTGTCAATTTGTAGCGCGTAACAATATGTATACTAGGGGGAGCCCGTGCGAGAGTGTAGTTCTCTACTTCGATGCGCTCTCAGGTATCGTCCACATATAGTAAAACACGAAATTTTAGAATGGCAACACCACGAAGAAGTTGCCGGATTGGTCCCATTTTCGAACTGTATTTGCAATTTATATGAAAACGCTCTGTACAAAATATGAGCTTTCCACCTCGACGCCTTCTCAGGCAGCTTCAAAGTATATAGTGAAAAATAAAAGTTTTGTATGGCAATACCAAAAAAGGGTCGCCCGATGTTGTCTATTTTTGAACCCGCATTTGCAGTTTTCATGAAAACGCCGTGTACAAAATTTTAGTTTATATTTAGTTCATTTTTGAAATTTTATTTAGCATTTCAATAAAAACGCCATGTACCAATTATTTTGTATGACAAGCCTACGAAGCAGTTGCCCAATTAGTTCCATTTTTGAACATAATTTACATTATTTTTGAAAAAGGCCCGTGTACCAAATTTCAGCTCTCTACGTCGACGCGTGAGGCAGTGAACACCTTAAGTTTTCTATGGCAATACCAAAAAGGGATCGTCTGATTTGGTCTATTTTTGAACCCGCATTTGCAATTTTCATGAAATCGCCGTGTACAAAATTTTAGCTCTCCATTTCGACGTGTTTTCAGGAAGTGCCCAAATATATAGTTAAAAACGAAATTTTTGTATGGCAGCCCTACGAAGGAGCTGCCCGATTTGTCCCATTTTTTTTTTAATTTATACCTATTTATATTTTTCTTAAAAACTCCGTGTACAAAATCTGAGCTCTCTACGTCGATGCGTTCTCAGGCAGTTTCCAAATATATAGTGCAAACCTAAAGTTTTGTATGGAAACACAAAAAAGGGGTCGCCCGATTTGGTTTGCATTTTTGAACATGTATTTTAAATTTTTATGAAAACGCCGTGTACAAAATTTCAGTTTTCCACATCTACACGTTGTCAGGCAGTTTTCTATGTCTCGACAACAGCGCCATATATCGTGTCCAAAACTCTATCCTATCTCTCAAGCTGGAACCAACCAAACCCATTCACAAAATGTCATTGAAATCGGTTTGGCGGTTTTAGCGGTTTTAGCGTGTACAAACACAGTGACACTGGATTTTTATATATTAAGATATGTATATGTATATCTATGTACATATCAGCGCAAAGAATAATTTTAATTTTCTTTGAATGTTATTTAAAAATATCTTTAAATATATTCAAAAAAGATGTTATATATAATTGGATTCGAATACAAGGGCCAATTGCTAAAAATCAAATATAGATCCTTGTATGACTTAAAATCTTTCAAGGGAAGATTCTTAGAATTGCTCCATTTATCTTCGACAATCGACAAAGGGTTAGTTCTGATTTGAAGCCATTTCATGTCAGTCCGGGCATTTTACTCTAGCAGTTGAATTCATTTTTATGTAAAAATGGCTAAAATTATGAAATACACATACCGCTAACAAATTCGTTGGTACCATGTGCGCTTTTGACGTATATTGTGATATTTTGCATATAAACCATGTGGTGCTTTCTTTTCCTTCGCTATAAAGAACGTATACTTAAAAAGTTGGTTTTATTCCCATTTGAAAAACAATACAAAAAAATCAAATTATTACCTTAGTTTCAGTTGGAAACACTTCGAGAATTTCATTGGAAATTAACTCGAATTGCTTTGGGTTATCCTGGAGACTATTCTCAACTAGATGAGAAATAATAAGATCGCCAAGATCCTTGGTATTAAATTCCCTCAACTGTCCCGAAGTCTTAGTCCGCTAAAATATTTTGTCCTTTGGAACTCGACTCCAGAATAGAATGCGGATTCAAGTAATATTCTACATTTGACTACATGTACTATTGTATTAATTCACACGATCTGGAGAAAAAGATCGCGGCAATTTTACTCCTAAAAATGAATGTGCTCCCAATGAAGTTGACTCAAACTTATAAACATCA
The DNA here is from genome assembly GCA_963930735.1 of Dioctria linearis. Classification (NCBI taxonomy): domain Eukaryota; kingdom Metazoa; phylum Arthropoda; class Insecta; order Diptera; family Asilidae; genus Dioctria; species Dioctria linearis. The sequence goes on along the minus strand of OZ005741.1, from coordinate 211,226,964 downwards.
AGTTGTTCTCAAAGTATTACAATTAGTTAAAAATAAACATTATTTCTCACATTTTCCTTTTGCCACTCAAAAAGTTTTCTTTCGAATAATATTTTAATTCCCAATTGATTCTTTGCAAAAAAGAATATTTAGGTGGTGCAATCTCGTGCATTTTAAGCACTCAACATTGATTTCATGATCTTAGGTAAATTTTTAAATTAGCTTAATAAGAAATGCGAATATGAAATATACATACCAGTGAATTGGTTATAAAGTTTCTCAAATCCCCACGTCTGGAAAATATCATATATTTCAGAATCAAATTCTAATACATCACTGCACATTTGTTCAATTGTCCCATCATTTATAATTACTATTACGTTTTCAATACTTAATATTTCCGCAGTTTCCTCACTTTCCGGACAATGCGCATCCTTGTTATTGCATGGATTCGTTATCTTAGTCACACCGTCACATGATTTATGAAAATTTTCGTAAGAAACTAAACTTTATTTTTACGAAACTTTACAAGAAAAATCTGACGTTCAGGAGAACTGTACAGAACAACGACAACAAATTTCGTAGATTTTGCAGTTTATTTTCTTGATTATGGGTTTCATATAGATAAATGGAAATATTTTAATATGTGTTTGTGTGTGTTTTTTAGTAAATGTATTACGATTGTCATTTTAACAAAAATATATTAAATCCTAGGAAAAATATGTAGTTATTACGAGAAATTATGTAAATCAAACGATTTCGCCTTTGTACGAAAACTTTTCTGTGATAAATTTTTCTGAGTGCGGGTGATTGATGTGCACATTACACAATCGTTAATATTACGAACAACTCAAATAATTAAAAATTAAATAACTAAAGCTAAGATACAAAGGAAAGTTATTAGTATCATATATTTATTTACAATTAAAAACTAAACTGATTTCAAGTGCGCTCAAGATCTTTGCATTTAAAATTACCAAACGTCCTTGACTCAAATCGTCATTTGCACATTTCTGCCAGCTCGGAATAAAAACGAAACTTTCTTAGACCGGATGAAAACTGGTGATAAAAAGTGGATTTCGTATAAAAGCATTATGAGAACAAGTAAAATAGCTAGAATTGGTCTAAGATCAATTCTTATGATACCCTAGATGAATGTCCGTATGAAATTTCGTATGCTCACCGATATATGTAAGTTTGATTTTGGAAGTGGTTTTTCGCATATATTTCTACAACAGTTCGTCGGACAGAACAAATTATTATAACAAATTTTATAGGATTTCGTATTCTGAAGAAGGTTTTGGTACACAAAAAATATGTAGGACTGATTGTTTTCACAGCATATGTAAAAAATCTAAATTTTTATATGGCAACAACAAGAAGGGGTTGCCCCATTTAGTCCATTTTTGAAATTTTATTTGCTATTAGTATAAAAACGCAGTGTCCAAATATATAATGAAAACGAAGTTTTTGTATGGCAACACCAAGAAGGAGTTGCCCGATTTGCTCACTTTCGAACTAAATTTTTCTTTTTTTTTTAAAGCCTGTATACAAAATTTCAGCTCTCTAAGGTGTCCAATCCATTTTGCTTTACATTATTTCTGTGCGTTATAAACGGAATGACAAACTTAGTATAGTTACCCTGTAGATTTCATCTAGGGTATAAAAAGAGCATACTGCGAGCCGGGGTAATCGCGATCTCCCCCTCTACCACGAAATCTAACTGGAGCTTTAATAAGGGAATGCTGTGCATGTAGGGACGCTTAGGGACCAATACACTATGAGCTTCTCAAATCCAAAGAAAGGTTCGATTCGGAAATGTACTGTCGACAAATGGAAAATTTGAACGAAGCATTTAACGCCTTGAGTGTAAATAACGGGCATCGCCCGTCAAGATTTTCTGTACTAAATTCAAATTTGACTGGTGTCACCTGCAATATATTTTAATGTTTAAAAACCATATGCACTTCTTTAAACTTGTAAAAATAAGAATATTATTATTGCTGCACATGGTTTTTTTTAAATTCTAGCGAAATTGACATTATAATAGATAACGGTTTTAAGAGTCTTTTTTTTTTTTAATAAAACGTTAGTTAGCTATAACGTTGTTGATTTGAGTGGAAAACAGCCTTAACATTTTATTAAATGCATTTCGTTTACAATAATCCTAAAACTATTTGAAACAATTCAAAACCATTGAATAAATAATTAATAATATTAGTTATTTATTCAATGTTCAAAACTCATTATACGAAAGTTATGATTCTGACTGTGAATTATATATGGAAGACACATTAGAACAATTGGAATGTAAAAGTGAAAAATTATGGGAAACAGTGAGTAATTCATGTGAAAGTGAAAGTGATACAAATAGCGAAGATTGTAGTTCTCAGAATTAGAAAACGTGCAAAATGCCGAAGTAGCTACAATTATGAAGTTGGATCCCGGAAGATAAGAACAATATTACCGAAATAGCTGAGTTTATAGAAGTTTCCGGTATAAATACTTGCGTTTTAAGTAAACTAGGAAATAAACCTAATGTCCTATGTGTATTAGAAGAAGTCTTCAAAGATTATTTTTAGGAGATGTTAGTAAAAGAAACTAATTTGTATGCATAGCAAGTCGAAAGCGGTGAGCATCATAATAATAAAAAATTGATCGAAGAATGGTTTCCTGTAACTTCCGATAAGATGAGAGCGTTTTTTGATCCTAATATCATTATATCACAAATAAAAAAACCATGGCTGCAATGGAACTGGTCAAAAAGATTTATTATACACACTCCAATATTTCACGAAACAAAGCCTTTCAGAAGATATTTGGCTATTTCTCATTTTCTGCATTTTAGCAATAATAGAGAGGCAGATGGTAGCGACAGTCCCTATTCTGTACGAATAGTAGTAACTTATTAGAATAATAGATTGTGACAACTTTATACACCAAAATGTGATATAACTATTGATGAACACTTATGAAATACAAGGGACGCTTGAGTTTTATACAGTTCAATCCATCTAAACGAGCTTGATGAGGAATAAAATTTTATAAAATATGCGAATCAGAATCAGGATACTGTTTAGGTTTTAAGATTTATATTGGTCAGCATAAATGTAGTACCAGCAAAACCTCTGCGTCCGAAATTATAGTAATGGAAATGATGGAGCCGTTTTTGGGAAAAGGATACACTTTATTTCTCGATAATCGGTATTCGTCTCCAAATTTGTACTTGAATTTACAGAAAATTGAACAAACGCTGTGGGAATTGCTAGAAAATGCAGAAAAAACATGCCAAAGGTACTTGTTTCACTAAAGCTTAAAATAACATGAATTTCAAGTTCTTGAGATGGCGTAATATAAAATATATGTACATTTTTAGTACAAAGCTATCTAATGCTAATATGACAACCACGGGAGAAAACAAAAAGATATTAAAAGGACGGTAGTGTAAAGCATGTTGTAAAGACCGAGTGTGTCATCGAGTATAATAAGGGAATGGGTGCGTGGATAAACAGGACAATCTCTTAACATGTTTTCCTAATTCACAAAAAATCATGGAATGATACAAAAAAACATGTTTTTTTATATGATTGATATTGCACTTTATAATGCTCGTGTCTTGCAATCCAAAATCCACGGGTGAAAGCAACGATTTACGGAGTTTTCACCTTGATATTGCAGAGCAATTATTATTAAAAGTAATATTACCAAATTACAATACACGAGGATAGCCTGCCCAAAGTGATACTACGCTTCGATTACAGGCTAGGAACTGGGTTAATTTTTTAGACCGCGCTCCACCAAGTAATAACAAATAAAACCCTTTAAAAAAAGTGTCAGGTTTGCACAAAAAGCGAAGAGAGGCCACTTGGCAATGTAAACGATGTAAATAGGCTTTACATTTACCAGATTGCTTCGAAAAGTATTACACGCATCAGGATTATTAGTTGCAGTTAATTTCTATAAAAATGAAGCAATATTTTATTATTATATTAATGAATTTTGTTAAGTTTTCTCTGTGTTTTTCTATTATATCACGAACTTTGTTAGTTTCATCTTAATTTCATTTTTACTAAAAGTTTTATTTAAAATTATCATTACTTTATAAACCTGTTGATTTTTTTTCAGGAGACAGGAGATCTCGTCCGAAGCACGGAGGCCATAGCGGCCCAGTGTGGTGTCCTGCTAGAAGTCTATTCACCAAAATCTTTCTGTTCTCTTAATGAAGCGCATCAGGTCTTTGTGAGGAAAGTTTTTCAACTCATCCACAGATAGAAGGGCAGAGTATCCAGTCTATTCCGGGAGAAGGCCGGACACGCACACGAAATGTGTTCGGTTTTCTCAGGCTCTCCCTCCAGGCAGAGCTGTCAACAACTTCCATTCTCGTTAGATGGGCGTGAAATGAGCTGTGGCCGCGATGATAATGCCAACCACAGTTCTATTTTATTTCATTCTGAGCATCATGAGGAAATTGCAGATATTCCTATTGGGCCCATCAAGAAATAGTTTTGTACCTGCAAGTACTCAGGTTCGCCCATCTCTTCTGATGCTTTATATGAGCATCCGCTTTGATCAGAGACCCGATATTCGTGGTGGTAACGCTTACGGCGGGTTTCGGTCCGAGGAACGGAGAATCCAAACCAGCCTCAGCTAAAAGGTCAGTCTTTTCATTTCCCATGATCATCATGTGATCAGGGACTCACAGAACAGACTCCTTGGTGTGGATACACACAACTTATCCACAGACGACCTGCAATCCTCCAGTAACTTAGATGTTATTCGAGGACCGCTCAGAGCTATCAGGGTTGCCTGACTATCCGAAAGGATAGCAATGTACTTCCCCTTGATTTGCATATCAAGGGCTAACTTCGCTGCCATTGAGATGGCGAAGACTTCAGCCTGAAAGACAGTGCTGTGTCTACCAAGTGAGTACTCCATCAAAATGTAAGGCTTAGGAAAATAGACACCCGCCCCAGCTCCTTTATTAGTGAGAGAGTTGTCGGTGAAAATTGTTAGAGCGGACCGGGGAAGGCTCGATAAGTCCTCGATAAGTCCTCAGTCCACGAGTCCATTACAGGAAAACTCACAGAGAAGCGGCACCCAGAACGAAGCTCAGGTAACATCGCATCACATGGCATACTGGCCAGAGGGTTTTCCAGGTCCAGCCCATATGCCACAGAAAGCAATGAGAAGAGCCCGTTCTGCCGACCTCCCAACATCCCAATGAGCGCAATCTGCACATAGACCTTTTGGCATCTGCCTGTTGTATTACAAATGAAATAGTTTTTACTTTTATATAAATATGTATATTAAATTAAATTTAAGTTTTTTAATTTAATTTAATTTAAGTTTTCTTTTATGATAGTTCCACGGTAAGTCAAAAGGGAAAATGAGCTGGTCAATAGGGAGCGAATCGTATTGCACCACAACAATGCCAGGTCACATTCTGCTTTGGCAACTCGCTAGAAAATCGCACTGCAAAGGTGCCAGTTATCGTCTGCCTCTCTCCCTCCTTTGAAGGGAAGAAAAATTTAAAAATAAAACAAATATCAAATAAGCACTGCTTGAGATTTTCGCCGCAAAGATGAAAGAAATGAATACCACAAATTGCCATCACGATAGACTAACTCAGGTCATTAGTAATGATAGAAATTATACTGTTTAATAAATATTAATAAATGTATTGAAAATGTATTATTGTTATTGTTTTTTTTTAATTCGAAAACGGGGAGAGCTTTCCGTTAGACCTAATATTTATCATCACGAAAAATTGTTTAAATAATTTAAAAATTCACACGTATTTGAGTAGAAATCAAAGAAGAAAAAAATTTAAAGCCCAGAAACTCTACACACATACCATAGTACCACTAATCATAGAATAAATATAGAAATCATATACATAGAAGAAACATTTTACCGAAAGACGCTTGTTTGGGAAACTCACCCTGTATGATCCACAAATTCATTTTATTGACATAAATTAGGAAGTAGTGAAATTTATAAAGATAATTAATTTCTTTCGGCAACATATCCTTGAGGGAGTTATAATATTGAACTTCTTCTTCAATATTATAACTCCCTCAAGGATATGTATATATGTATATACACTCCTCCAAAGTATAAGAAGACAACCTATTCCCATTAAAATTTTGACACATTCCAGCTGATAGCTTGTGACGTAATTATGTGACGAATCAATATACATTTTTATAGGAAAGACAGAGAGAGGAGAGAGAGTATTGTGCTCTCTGTACCGTACTTTCCTATACATTCCACGATATTACGTCACCTAATGGTGGAACGTGGGTCGTAATGGGAATACTTTGAATTCTATAGGTATACCTTGCACTTTTATTTCGAGTTTAATTCTCTATATACTTGTTTAGTACAATAATATACGGTCAATTCTCATATCATAAAAAATATCTAACAAAGAAAAACTCACCAATGCATTGTTTACTGAGGTCACCTCCACATTGAATTAGCTCCCTTAGAATAGCTTTAGAGTGGCTAATAGCAGCTAAATGGCACAAAGTTAAAGCGACATTTTTCTCTATAAGTGCACCGAGAGCTCTGGTTTCAGATGTTCGAACCAAAACAATATTGTTGATGAACGTCTTCCATCCAGGTGAAGAGTTTTGAATTGCTGAAAACTAATAAGACGAAATTTCACTCAACAAGAATAATTCAATCGGTTCCTTCAAACGTTAATTACTTTATCACTGTTCCGTTCAGATATCGCGACACATAGAGACTCATAAATGTGTTTATCACTTGCATCAAGTTCCCTTATCTTATAGGATGCAGCAGTTTTTTCAATGTAAAAAAATTGTACAAAACTCATTACGCGATATGATGCATAGTCAATTAACGAAAATCTACTGAATACCAATCACATTTTTTAGCAACGAATTACGTTTGTAATATTCACCGGAAGTTTTGTGGTTAATTTTCAAAACCATTTTCTAGATTTAAGAAATTTGATAAGAGTAAATTTCAGCGAAATATCTAAACTTTGGGTCAGCTGGTGGAATATTTTTATTTCAATGCAAACTTAGCTATAGAGTGGTTTGATAGCCAACATTTAATAAAATTAAATGTACCGAAATATTTTACCTCTTTTAAATTGGTTTGCTTACCTTCAGAAATAATAGTTTGTTCGACATTTATTTGGTGTGATTAGTTAGTAAACACATCTGGAGAATTTGGAGAGCTTATCAAACTCCGTGTAAGGACAAAAACTAGCTATCATAGAACACATAGCATGCGTACAAAACAATCACGATTAACATATCGAACAAGAAAATATTATCCGAGGTATGTGGGAGTCAAGGTACTCCAACAAAGCGAAAAAGAACATATTGATTCGTTAATTGCCACAGCCTTGTAAGATTTAGTGATATCGAACAATCCAGGCTTTTCAATTTTTAGTTTTGTATCTGATGAGTTTATGACTAATGTATTTCCAAATATGGATGAAAATAGATTTCGATCATTTCAGTTAATTTTGAATGAGATTACAGTATTCTTGCAGTATCGTATCTTGAGAGGGAACAGGGACAGTGGTCATTCAACAACTACGTTTAAATAACTACTAATTAGTTGGATAGTAAGGCGGTGGTCATACTCGCACAGTAGTAAGCAAACAAGTAAGCAGTATCTAATATGCAGTATAAGTATTTCCTGCATACTGTGTAAGTATTCAGCCTAAATAGAAAACAATTTGAATTAGTTTAAGGGGGTCATCCCGTGTGAAGGCACTTTTTTTTCGGTTTTTTCTTTGGGAATTTTTTCTAACGAACTCAATAAACATACAACTGTGACATTTTTACCACATATTTATTCATGCCTTGAGTATACTCTACAATTTTTTCAGCCCGAAATCGTAGCTCATTGCTGGAGTATACGGCAACTTAGTCACTCATCTTTAAAAAAAAGTATTTTTCGGTAACCATGATTGCGGGATTTCTGCTTATTTAAAATAAGAAAATCAAACGACATTTTAATCTGTGAAATATGAACTAGTTTCTGAACTAGGATTATTAAAAAATATTGAAAGATAAATTTTTGGCATCTTGTTGAACATTTTTTCGTGAATTTTGCTGTTTTTTCACTACTTCTCCAACATGTAAAAAAAACGGTTTGATAAAAACGAATTATCCTAGTTTTCAAAGTGTCTGCATGAGTACTGAATAAGTCAATAAAATTTCAAAGGAATTCGTTCGATAGATTTCGAGATATCGTGGTTACCAGTTTAAAAATTACGGTTTTGAGAAAAATGCGTTTAAAATTTCAAATAAGATTATCATCAATAAGATTCGAACACTTTGGGTACTCAATCAACGTCTTCTCTATTGTGCATTTATATCTGCGTTTGTATTAAAAGGGCTCAGATCATGGCCGTCTTTAGCCAAGCGGGGGCCCTGGACCCTTAAGGATATAGATAGGGGGCCCTAACAGAAGAGATTATCTAAAATACTTTGGGTTATCAGCAGGAATAATAACGTAAAGTATGTTAAGGCCTATCACACACTGGAGACTTTTTGTCACGTAGCTGATTTATTACCACGCACCGTCAATTTCATAGGCTCTAATGCCAATGCCCACATGAAGTGACGTTACAGCAAGATGAATTTTTGGCTCCTCTGGCTAGCAACTTTTGGGTGTCGAAATTATCATCGCGCCTTCACGATTATATGTATGAATGTGCACACGCTGGTAACATTTTTGTTGCCGGTTGACTGCCATTATTGTGAGAGCTGTAGAGCTAGGAAGTAGCTTACGCATCTGTGTAATAAATTATGAAGCATTAATACAACAAGTACAAATAAGACCCTGTATAACAAAAATTTGAAGGAATACTCTGATAGCGAATCGAGGATAAAATTGTGGAGAGGAATATACAAAAAAAATATTTATAGACCTTAAGGTTTTTCTTCGGGTTAAATTGATCATCGCATATTGGTACTTTCATAAGTTATAGCAGGCTTCAAAATCTGTAGTAGTAAATCATCAAATACTCATTTCAACACTTATATGAAAATATTGAAGGAATTTTTCAGGATAGTATCGTATTTTATTAAACATTAAGTGCAATTTTCCTTTTCCCAGGGATTACACGAGGTAGTAGAGCTTGCATGCAATCCTCACTTCCAACGCGATTTTTAACTTGACAGCAGAAGGCAGTTCGGTTGATGCCTTATCATCTTGCATGCAAGTTCATTTAAAAAATGTTATTGAGACGTAAAGTCTTGCGTATATTGGAAAATTATAGCAATAAAGGAAGTAGCAGAAAGATAAAACCAAAGAAAAAATGAGGAGGCAGATGTTGGTAATTGATTTAATGCAAATGATCCCAGAAAATCTCATTTTCCCAGTATAAATTTATCAATTTCTCTCAAACATTTCTTTTCCGCCATCTTGAAAACTGTATAATGTCACCTCAGCTGCCATGGTTTTTCATCATGCAAGTTGGCTGAAAGCTGAGCTGCCAGCATGGCAGTAGAGGTTACACGTGCAATTCGCTCCAAATTGCTAGGACTCGATAGCATTTCTTTCCTTGATATTTTATATATCCTTCTGACAAATACACATCTCACAGCTGCCTCCTCGAAATTTATATTGATATAAAAACATGAATTCATGGGGTGACAGTTTCTCACTGTGAACGTACTAAATTAGCCTGCGGCGATAATTAGCTATTAGCTAGTCATACACGATGGGATATCCGTGCGAGCAATCATTTTTTCTGTAATTTTAGAAATGATTGCGGGCTCGTGTATGGTTATGACAGCACGTCATGATTCTGCGTGAGCAAGCTACTCATTTTCTCCTGAGGCTTATCTCTCTGAAAGCCATACACTTACGATTATTACGTGTGCGAGCATTCCCTGCACTTTCCGGCAAAGAAACTTTAGTTAATTTTGTAGAAATATACAAAAAAGATGTGGCATTGTGGAAAGTTCGAGCCCAGAATGTAAAAACAAAAATTTGAAAAAGGGCTACGAGGAACTTTTAAAATTTTACAAAAAGTATTATAGCACACATAACTTCGATGCCAACACCACCAATTTTTCAAGATTTCTCTGTAATTTTTTTTTTGAACATATTCTTTTAAGAAATCAATAACAAATTAACAAAATACAAAAGGGACAATTGCTCGACAAGTTTCTGGAATTATCTTCCCCAGTGCCTGTAGGAAAATTGCTGTCGAACATTTGAGACACTCATAGCTCTGACTGTTGCCAAAAATCTCAGCTTTCCTATAAGCCTCTCTTGTGCTGGAATACTTTGCCTCATGATAACTGTATGCTCTTTTTCAATAAATGGTTTAATTTTTGATAGCAATTCCAAAGATTGTTGCGTCCATTCTTAAATAATTGTACATTTCATGACGACTACTAACGTTCAAGTTCCTTAAGAGCCGAACATCACTGAATTCATTTCTTAATTTTAACCACTCCTTTTGCCACAATATCATATTCTTATTTTTATTTATTCTCGAACGTGTAAATATTCAAGAGGACATTACGCCACTCCAGATGACACAAATATATATAAAAAATGTCCAGTTAACATGAAAGCTCTAAATTATACAGACTTTCCATTCGGAAAGAGTCTACCGTGTGTTGCGAACGAGTTTTTTAGCACACGCCATGTAATCATGCGAGTTTTCCGGAAGGAATCTTGGACTAGATTGCTCGCACGCAAATCCCATCGTGTATGGCTAGCTAGTGATCAAGAAGTTTCGTGACAAAAGGTCTCCAGTGCTCGTTAGGCCTAACGTGAACGAACAGTATACACATTTTCACTGATAACCAAATACATTGAGTTTGGTTACTGAAAGTATACCATGAAAAAACACCGGAAATTTAAAATATACTGGGATTGCAGGCAGAGTCAATATACGTTACTTTGTATGAAAATTTGTTGCCATGTATATAAGTTTGAATAAATCCCACGGTCTACTTTCAGTAGCAAAGCTCTAACAGCCAAACCAACTCGTTTTACTGGTTGAAGATTGGTAATCGGTTGGTCGCAAGTGCTAGGGACCCCATGGGGCTCGGGCCCAGTGGGCCCATGCATAAAGATGGCACTGGCTCAGATAACAAGCCCAAGCGAAATGGAAGGGATCCGATGCTGAAGCGCACGCTCCAAACACCTGGCCTGTAAACACTTTAACTTCCGAACGACTCCGAATAACGAAAAATCACTTTACCCACATACTCTTCACTATATTTGGATGCAATTTATGCAAAAGAAAAAATTTTTTTTTTTGAATTCGTCACACGGGATGACCCCCTAAGGTAAATTAACTGCTGCGGTAAAGCAGGGGCGGATCCAGCAGGGGCGCAGTAGACGCCCCCCACCCTTGAAGCCACTGAAAAAAAATTGCAGTGGATCTTCTGAATTTTTCCTAACAAAATAATTTACTGCGCGATAAATCTATTCTACTACACTTTTTATAAAAGATATAAAAATTTTTGGAAGCGTTCAATTTGATACGATTAGGAACACAAGTCCTTACGGCTAGCATGTCATCCTTCGCTCGACTTTAAGTCGTAGTTGTTGAGTCCTATATATAGAAAATAGGAAGTACTGCCTGTAAAATTCATGTATATGAGCGTGGCTTTTCTAGGGGTGTTTGAAGCAGGACAGAGCTTATTCGGGTAAAAGCGAAGGAAGTTTTGTTTTGCTTGAAAACCGCTGCCAAAGTGTCATTGATGAGTCTTCGGTGTAAAGACGGCAAACAAATCATTGTATATTGTTGTGGTGAGGTACTACATATAAAACAGGAGATTTATTTTGGAATAAAATATATAAAACTTAGCACAAATATTAAATAAAAACAAAATGCAAATGCTGATTGGAAAATTCTCAATTAGTGTCTTAGAGAAATTGACTATGGGCGATCCGTTTTGCTTCAAGGGATGTTGATGAATGCACCTTAGAGCTTAGTGACATTCTAAGTTTTGACATGCGTGAATACATTCCTTATTCCTACAGCAGATCTCAACAACAGCAAAATCGCTCTTGGCTTAACGATAAGCTCAACCATTTAATAAAAGCGAAAGAGTCTGCTTTTCGTGCCTATCAATTGCATCTATGTCCAGAATTGAAACAATTCTAGAAGACAGCACGGACTTGCAGATGTATCCATTATCCGTAGAGAAAAAATTTTGTTCGACCTGAATGATAGCGAAAGAATGTTGACAAGCCGCAAAGACAGCAAAGGTTTCTGGTCTCTGGTCAAAACCATCAGGAACAACTTCACCAGTTCCTCTATAGCTTCACTATTTAACAATGGTGAAGTGGTTATTGACTACCTGGATAAGCTAATATTTTGACTGCACAAACACCATGACAATACAAATCCAAACGAGAGATGTGCTCCAGATCCTTAAGGAGATCAACGTCATCAAAGGCGCAGGTCCTGATAATTTTTCGTCCGTTTTACTTAAAAGCTGGGCTTTCTCTTTGGCTAAACCTCTGCGCAAACTATTCTACTTGTTTTATTCCAACTGCTTGGAAACTAGCCCATTGCCAGCCTGTTTCCAAGAAAGGAGAGGGCAGCGACCCCTCAAATTATCGACCATTTGCAATCACTTCGATTCTTTCAAAGGTTTTTGAATTTATCATTAGCTGCAAATTAATGAAGTATCTGGAAACGAATCAACTTATCAACGATCACTAATATGGCTTCCGGAATGGACTTTTCTTACGGCACGTTGAAACCGTAGTATCCACAATTTTGGTGAGTCCAAAATCGTTGCACTAGATAATTCAACGGCTTTTAATAGAGTCTGGCATCCAGCCCTTTTAGCCCAACTTAGTACTTGGTCTCTTCCTTGCTCTTTTATTATTGATTACATCTTCTCTGTTACCAAAAAGTATCGAAATGACTTAGATTTCTGAAAACGTGTAAGTAATGTTTCAGCCCATCGAATCTAATGCTCCTCTACAAGTCCTATATCAGACCTAGAATGAAATACAATTCATCTGGTCACACAGCCTTAGCTTCATTGGATATCGTCCAAAGGAGAATCTTCAAGCTCATTGGTGATGTGGCAATAACTTGTCATATCGACTTACTCAAACACCTCCGCAATGTTGGATGCCTTTCGCTTCTTTATTGCTACATACATAGTCAATGGCCTGATGAAATATCTAGTCTGATCCCTTCCTGCCTGCACGAAATACTCGCACTGAAAACCGCGCACATCCTTCTACACTTAAAATTACTCTCGGCCATATAGTAAAATTCCGTGATGCTTTTTATCCCGAACTGGGTGAATGTGGAACAGTTTACCATTTTCTGTCTTTCATCCGGCATACAATCTGTGCAAGTTTAAGGGTGACATATATCAGCACCTCTGCCACGTAACCCTTTAATTTCTGCATTTTGCAAAGTTACAATTTATGATGAACTTGCCAATTTGAACAAAATGTATTTCCCTATTTATACTAACTGAAATGAATGACTTGAAACTTTTATAGTTCCACCATTTACAACCCAAAAAATAATAAACTTGAAAATCATATGGTGTTATTGACCCTTTTTATTCATAGAATTAACAATAAAAACTACACCATAATTTTGTAGCTTCGAATTTATTGGCCAATATTTCGGTCTTTTGATTAGACCATCTTCAGTGCCTAAAAATACATATATCCATTACAGCCTACCTTGTAAAAACTCCTCTCATAATTATTACCTTGTAAATTTTTTTTCTAAAAATCGGATTTTATTTCCTTATGTCACTAGTTTTTAAACTTAAACTAAAAGAACGTGAAATATCTTACATCAACATAATTAGACAGACACGAAAGTTAATGTTAAAATAAACAATTAAATAACCAAATAAACACAGAGTATATCCTGTTCCAATGAGTAGGTACCAGTTTATGCCAGTGCATGCTTCACATTGAACTTACCGGTCAAAGCTAGACCTATCTAAGATCTCTGCCGATCTCTGATTGACGGCACCCGGTTGATTTAGCGCAACTCCACGCCGAAAGCCAAATATCCAAGCATTCATTAATAAACGACCATCCTTCAGATCCTCGGACGGCTATATCTTTTAGGTCAAAAATCCAAAATTAATAAAAATTTAGTTTTTCTTCAATATTTTTTTTTCAATTTTTAATTTATTTTTTTGGTTAGCCCCATTTAATACCAATAATTTAACATGCTGCACGAAAGAATCGAGTAACCCGGTCTCAAGTAATCAGCATAATAAAAAACATGACCACAGTGAAAACCATAAATTTTGAGTCACCTTGTATCCAAGACCTTAGGTCGTCAGGCTGAACAAAAAAATATGGGTCGAGTATTTTTTAATACTTAATTAATTCTGAAAGTTTCATCGAAATCGCAGGTAGTCGGGTCTGCAAATTGATAATTTTGATCGATTTCGTATGGAATTGTTGCATATGTATACCCTTCTGGGCAAGTTAACTCGTTAAACTTGATTTTTTCATTTATTTTTAGAAAGGTTCATCGGACAGTAAAAAGTGTTTTAACCAATTTAAATTATTTTATTAATTTATTTTAAAAATATACGAGTGGGACTGACCGTTTTCCCAGTATATACATTTTTTTTTTAATTATTGTATGATAACTGCACAAAGGAGTTGCCCGATTTAGGACGTTTTTCGAATTATATGCAAAATACTTTTAAGATAATCGCGTATAAAATTTCAGCACTTTCCGTCAACTCATTTACAATTAGTGTCCAAATATAGTGAGTTAAATTTTGAAGGCAGCCTTACAAATACTTTACTTGATTTATCCTAATTTTGAGCTTAGACTTACACCTTTAAAAGGCCTATGTAGAGAGTTTCAGCAGTTTAAGCAAATGCGCTCTTGAGTTATCGTGCAAACAGACGGATATACAAAAATCAAAGTAACTTTTAATATTATTCGCGGATGTGCAATCCATTTTGCTTGACCAGCAATATTCTATGCGTTACAAATAAATGGTATCTTCATCTATTCAAGGACTGCTTCGTCCGGTTGTTGAAGGCATTACCTTCCGCTCTTTGTCCGACTGTTCTTATAGGAATTAATGAAGCAGATGAAGCAGATGTCTTTCCCTCTTATATTTTGTAATTTTCTAACCTTTTCAGCTGGCATTAACAAGAATCGATGAAAACGCACAGACGTTGAAATTACAATTTATTTATGTTTTCATTGAATCGAATTTTATAGCTTTGTAAGTACAATAATAAATTAAATCTATATCTAAATTGAATAAATGAACCTAACGTAAAAACAATAACGTGAAGAGCATAGCCACAAGCTGGCCCGCATAATTTATTCGCTACAAATGATACTGAAATAATGACGCCGAATTGTTAGCAACAAAATTCTGAAGAGCTTTCTTTCCATCAGCTCGTATTAAAACGAAGCTTTTGGTTCACATTTTTATACGGCCGCTTCAAATCTACTTGTACGTTTTCGCTAACAAAACGGTTCTTGTATCCCTCTCCTTTCAAGCCCCTCGTAAACAAACATAAATGTTGAGGTTACGATGAAAATCGCACCGAGCAAAGAGCATCGGAACGATTTTTTTTTTTTATTGCACGAAACGTAGAAAGAATAAGAATGTTTACCGACCACCCAATGCTCCAGCCAATCAGAGCTCTGTCGCAATATCGCATTCGTGAACAAGCCCTAAAATGTGACATTTCCATACAAATTTTAGCGCTGGTAAAATCACAAATAAAAATTTTACAAATGATTTTACTAGTCCAGAAAAGAGTTTACCGGTAAAAACTGAAAGTTCTCTCTTTATAAAAAAAAAAAAATGGACTTTACAATACTTGCATCATGCGTACGTACCGGACACCACCATACAATTAATGCAGCGTTTCCCACAACTATCGATATTATGCAAATTCGAGCGCGTTGGGCCAGTTTGATGAGTAATTTGCGGTTCAATAATTAAAAATTGTTTCCTCTGCCTTGCGGCGGTTCAAACGAAAAAACTTTTGTCGAATTCAAACAACAAGTTTTCTTCGAAGTATCAAAACGAATTCGCCACTTCCGCCACTATCACTGCTGCTATGTCGTCTACTCGACATTTTCTTATTTATATGATGTTATGAACAAATTTGTAGAAAATTACATAGCACCTTTCACTTTTGAAAAATTCGCATGTACTGTACAAATATTGTAATTCCAATTACATTAGTGAATCAAAAATCTACAAGGAAGTTCCATTTCTAGAAATTTGTAGCTTGTGAATTACAACTACAAATAACTTCTGCTGAAACAAAAAATGAAAAATTCCTACAAATTTCCCCCTGTAGAATAAAATTACAATATTTTAGCACAGAAATTTTGTGAAATTAAAAATATCAGTTTTACTACAACTTTGGTTGAAAATGTAAGTTCGTGAAATAGGCCAGCTACCTGTGGTCTATTTCACAAAATTACAACTAGAAATAAAAATTTGTATTTGTAGATCACAATTACAAACATGTAATACGAATTTCTGTTTCACATAGGACAAATAACTATTTATCTCACAAATTTGTGATAAGAAGCAGAAAAATTGTAGATAAACAGTTTATCACAAATTTGTAGAAGTGTCAATTCACAAGGTTTGTAGTTGAATTGTAAACAGAAAGTGTCTCACAAATTTGTGCATATAAAAGCGGAAGAATGTAGAAGATTGTAAAATAAAAGTTTTGAAGACAATCAACAGAATTGAAATGAAACAAGATAATATAAACAGGATTTTATTTTTAATATTATTTTTTTAATGTGTTGTTCCTTTTCATTACACTACCAATAAAAGATGAGGTCGGAAAGGTGTGAGGATAATGGAATCCTTTCTTTCAAAAAACAATAGTAATAATAGCAGCTTGATGGACTTGCTATGGGCTCGTCCTTTTCTCTTTTTTATGCCGAATTTTATATGGATTCCATTGAAAAGAAGATATTTAGTAGCTTAATAATAATTTAGCTAAACATGTATTGACTTGGTATCGATATGTTGATGACATATTTTGTATTTGGACTGGCACAGAGAGGCAATTAACGAGCTTTTTAAATACCTTTTTTTAAATAAAATTGACGACAGTTTAACATTTACTGTAGAATTAGGGAAAAAGAGTTTAAATTTTTTAGATTTGACTATAACTATTAATACTAATAATCTTTTAACATTTGACATCTATCGTAAAGCTACTTACTCGGACGCGGTTATACCAAGCCATTCTTGCCATCCTTGGACTACTAAGATGGCAGCTTTCCATTCTTTTTTAAATAGGCTTCTCTCTGTTCCATTGAATAACAATAGTTTTCACAATGAATTAAACATTATTAAAGACATCGCTATAAGAAACGGATATGACTCAAAATTAATTTACAAGATGCTTAGTAAAAAACAAAAAAGTGGTATCCTGAATTCCATTTTCCCTTTACCTATGACTAATGAACCTAGTCCAAAGAAGTGGAGAAAAATTCCTTATTTCCACAATATTTCTGAAAAATTAAAAAAACCTTTAGCTAACAAGCAGATAAACCTTGCGTTTTTTAATAAATTTACCACTAAAAACTTACTAACCAATAATAAATTGGGGTTAAAGAAAGCTATAATGGACAGGAGCGGAGTCTATAAAGTAAGCTGCAGCGATTGCTCGGGGTTCTACATAGGAAAAACAAAAAGATCTTTAAAACTTAGATTCAAAGAACACATTAATTCATCTAATTCAAATAACCCAAACTTCAGGTCTTGCCAAACATCTAAAATCTACTAGACATAAATGTACTACCCAAAATATAGAACTTTTACATAATATTGATGGAGGACCAGTACTGGATAGATATGAAATATTCGAAATCAGAAAGGCTGATGAAGACGGTTATACTTTGTTGAATGATCAGATTGATTTTTATAATAGGAGCCCCCTCTTAAATCCTAACCTAATTAAGTTTCAGCATTAGTCAACAAATTTTATATATATACAACTCATCGATGATCTTTTTTTCGTGTTTAGCTTGGTTAACGTATTTGTAAATTTGTAACTTGGTTAACTCGGTTTGTATGCATCTACATAGCTCTTAGCGTACGTACGTATGTATGCAATAACGTAGTTGACTCAGATCTAGTTTTAGTGCAAACCCTGATTATGTCTTAAGCAGACGAAAGGCGTAGGTTGTTATTCATTTTTAAAATAAAATAATTGTGGAATCAGACCAAGTGTTTTTTTTTCTCAAACAAAGATGTCTAAGAACATATTCCACAAAGTGTTAACATATAAATCGATAAATGAAATTTACAATCTGCAACTGGAGAGAAGTCGCTGAAGAAGCAAACTGAAATAGAAGACGAAAATATTTCAGCTGTTTAGGAAAACATTTTCCAATTTATTTCATATTAAACAATTAAAAAACCTAGAATTGGTCTAAGACCAATTCTTATGATACCCTAGATGAATGCTCGTTTGTAATTTTATATGGTCACCCATGCGCAAATTTGATTTTTGAAGTGTTTTTTGAATATATCTCTAGAACGGTTCGTCGAACAACAAAAATGATTATAACCTAGACGTTTTAATTGTACCGAAATATTCTTCAAAATATGAAATCATTTTTACTGTCCGACACACCATTTTGGAAATCAAGAATCAAACTTACACTCATGGTAGATCATGTGAAATTACATACGGGTATTCATCTAGGGTATCATAAGAATTGGTCTTAGACCAATCCTAGCTTTTTTACTTGTTGCTGCAGAAATGAAATGTAGCGGTACAAAAATGACTGCACTTCTCTGAATTTAAAAAGTGTAACAAACATTATCTAACGATTTTATTAGTAAGTAAAAGTCATTTTATATAAAAGAATCGTATCCTTTTGGTTCTAATCCTAATCCTCTTACTTCAAAAATTTGCATTTCTTTCATAAGTCTCAAAGCCAACAGGTCATGGATACATTAACGATTCTTATACCTATCACATATGTAATGAAGACAATTCAGTAAAAAAAGCAATTTTTACTTTCAAGCAAAATTGATTTATAAAAAAAAAAACAAAAAAAAACTTTCAACGTGCATACGTGCTTGTCTGATCAGCAAGCGAGAGGGATTTGGATCGTGGGAAATAATGCTGTCAGTATGATCGCACTTTATTACATCTTTGTCGAATAATCCGGAGCATCAATCTAAAGCTAAACTTTACTTTCAGTTGCATAACTTTTGAATGGAAACGGTATTTCAGTCGTCGACAACAGCATAGTTAATGTAAGCACTTGTGCGCACTGATCGCATCATGTGGGATTTTGTGACACCATTTCGGAGCACTCATCTCCGTTAGTTAGTACGCTTAAAGTGTAGATCGTTATAAGAATGTCAGGTGATATTATGCTGTGATGTGTTATAATATCCAAACAAAAATCTTGTTTCTCTAGAACGAGTTCTATAAATTTATTACTCTTCGTGATTATGGTATTTTCGAATTGCAAAGTATATCGCCGAATTTAGATTTATTTATTCAATTTTTGTAACTTATTTTGCAGATTGTGACGAACAAAGAGTAAGGTCGACAATCGATGCACCTCGATGCGACAAACCATAATTCTAAAATCTTTGTAATACAATTAACATAGTTACAGCCGAATATGCTTTATTATTGATGCTAAAAAGATTGGTTCAAGTTACACCGATCGTTTTGATAATTATTTAATTCAAAATCATGAATTCGAGCCTTATGTATTGGGTCTGAAGCGATCTTTCTGCAAAATCTTTTTTGTGGGTCGTATTCTTTAAAAGGTAACACAAACAGGTACTCAAATCGGGTGGCATCTCTAAGCAACAGTTTGTTTCCTAAATTTTATTGTAGGCTGTTAATAAAAAATAAAAGTAGTTCGCTCGTATTTGACCATAAAAAACAATTTAGTGTTTGTCAAATAATAAATTAAATTGAATTCGTTATGGCTAGTAAAAAAGTGTGTTTTAATTAGTTTTTCCATATCAAATGGAAAAGCTTATTTGCAAACATTTGTTGGTCTTTCGTAGCGCGGATATTCAGAATTAGTTTTTCACCGTGACATTTGGTAAAACTAAAAATAAAATACATTGTTATTCGTATTTGTATAGTTTGTATGGAGAATTCTGCTCAAAAGAAAACAAATTGTACGTGTTGATTACAGATCTGCAAAGTTCTTAAGTATATTCTGGTACTTAACAGAACCTGGATGTACATTTTTTAAGTACAATTCCCGATACTGGCACTTAAAAACTTTTCAAGTAAAAACCCCGCTACTGGTACTTAAAAAATTTTGAAGTACAAGTCCAGGTACTGATACTGGTACTCATAAGTCCCATATATAAGCTTAAGTACTTTATAAGTACCAAAATACGCACTACTACAAATACCGCCATAACGTAAAGTACTTCAGCTCGTGTAAATTATTTAAATACGCCTTCTATAATAGAGGTTTAAGGGCAGGAACAGAACTGAAGTACTTCACATTATAGCTGTATTTCTAGTAAGTGCGTACTTTGGTACTTATAAAGTACTTAAGCTTTTATATGGGACTTAGGATAACCACTACCAGTACCTGGACTTGACCATCAAACATTTTTAAGTACCAGTATCAGGACATCAAAAAATTTTTAAGCACCAGTACTTGTAAGTCTAAGTCCAGGTCCTGGTACTAGTACTGGTACTTGTATTTGGAATTTTACCGGTCTGGTTGATTCACCATTGACATTGGGTACAATATGTACGATCCAGGTCGTCGCTGGAACTTACATCAAAGGAAGTTTTTCCAACTTTAAAAATTCTAGAAGACTTTAGCCTTGATTTGAAAAAATCGTCTATTAATGATTAGATTTTCGAGTCGGATCTCGCATGTGACTCTCATTGCATAAAAAAATAAATCAATACATAATGTCAAGGAAAGAGGTAGAGGAGCGACAGTGATGGTGATACGGATGCTATTGAGGAAGTTGAAGAAATTAAATATCTTGTTGTAATCTTGGATTATAGACTTAAATTTAATCTTCATGTGAATTATGTTACGAAGAAAATATCGAAAAAAATAGGTTTCTTTAAGAGAATAAGAAATAGTTTAGATACACTATAAGCAATAAATACTTACAATGTAATTATAAAGCCCCATTTTGAATATTATTCAACTATGTTGTATATGTGTGATGAAAGTGCTTTCACGAGGCTTCAATCAAAGGTTGCAAAACAAAGCGATAAAAGCAATACTGTAGTGTAGTAAGTACACAAGAATATCAGATATGTAAAGTGTCAAACAGCGTGTAGCTATGAATGTTTTATTGTTTGTTGAAAAAATTAGAAGAGGATGTATGCCTAACTATTTAACATGCCTAATTAACTATGCTAGAGATATACAGCCATGCTTGTTAAGAAATGCAAATGATTTTCGATTGCCATTACTTAGGAATAGATTAGCCAAAAAGAGTTAGTGTCGGAGGTTTTCAGTTGTTTAACTTGTTACCATCAAATGCTCAAACAGAAACAAATATTAAAATTGCAAAAAAAAAACACATTATAGAATTTGTTAAAAATAGTTTCTAGTACCAAATAATGTTATGATATTGTATAAAATAGTAAGATAACTAAATAAGTCAAATCAATCAATCAATTGAAAATTAGTAGTGATAGAACAGCAGTGGAATGGATGAGAACTTTGAGAAGAAAAAGAGTATCGTTACAATGCTCTCTTACAAAACTTAAAAATTATGTAGACACAAACACCGATTCCATGAATATATTCGATATTGAAACTCGTCTTGGTTTACTCGAATCGCAGTTTACTCAAATAATAGTAATTCATTGCCAAGTAGAATGTAGCTCTGATAAATCAGAAGCCGGCTAAAGAAATGAGCTCGAGGAAGTGTATTGCTTCATTAGATCGAAATTAATGTCACATATCACTCAACTCAAATCGCCTTCTGCTATTTCATCCAATTCACGAGCTACTACCAGTGCTGTCGTTTGTACTCCGAATTCTAATAGCGTACTCCGGTACTACTCCTTTTATAAAAGTAGTCCGTTTTTTGTATTAAGGAGTCCATTTCATTTTAAAAACTTCTCTTTTTGTTAGCAAACCAAGTTTTTTAAAAAGTTTTTATTCACCTAGGTGGGAGGACTGAGTTGAGTAACTATGCATGTTACATAGTATAGGTTGAACTTGAAAGGATGGTTTGATAGTGGTACTGCGTTGTAATATACTAAGTGCAATCATATCGGAACAATTCTCTAATTAAAAAGAAAGAGCGAATACAGGTAACTTAAAATATGAAATCTGAAATGGCATTTGTGTCATTGCCATTCGTTTCGCTGGGCTTGAGTAATATATTTTTCTATTGTGTTGTCTGTCGCTGCAGCGAAGTAGTTCTGTAAACGCTCTCTCGAAGAACATAGAATTGTAGAATATAATTTAAAACTTTAATTTTAATTGCTCCTTTTCTTTCTCACAAAAGTTAAGTTTGCCTTAAGATCGTGGTCAAATCCAAATCCGTTGAAAATTTTTCATGGAAGTGGAGGAAATAATTCATAAGAAAACTACCTACTTCAAGAACAAGAAGTAACAAAATATTGTCGTGATTTTTATATAATCTAATGTAAAGAAATATTACATCGTATGAATTTTGAGGACCCAGTACTAAAAGCAGTTGAGAGAACTTAATCCAATTTGTTTAACTCCAACCTTAATAACTTTAATCACGTTTTTCCGAAACCTTATTGATCGAAATTATACCAAAAACCCTGTTATTTGAAGAATACTTGAATCTGGTTTTTAATATAAAAATGCTCTAGTTGAAAATATATTTCTCAGTTTAGAAAAGTTATTAGTTCCGGAAAGAAGTTTTTCGGCAGTCAATCTTATTAAAACTAAATCCAAAAATTCTCTTGACGTAGAAACTGTAAATTCCATAATGATTGTAGCAAAAAACATTAATATAAACGTTAATTATTATAAGATAAACAAGTAAAAAAGCTAGAATTGGTCTAAGACCAATTCTTATGATACCTAGATTCATGCCCATATAAAATTTCGTACGGTCAGCGATCTATACAAGTTTGATTTCTGAAGTGGTTTTTGGGATATATTTCAAGAACGGTTCGTCAGACAGAAAAAAATATTATTAGAGCTGTTAACCTCAGGCCATTCTTTAATTGCAGCTTCACTCACAGCCATAGTTGAGGAGTCTAGTTTGTTAGAGATAAATTTTTCACGTCTATATCGTTAGCAACGAAATTGTTCATTTTCGCAACAATTTTGGGCTCGTTGGTCGTTAGAGTATGGGGATGTTGTTGTTGTCTCTCCTAACTTTCTGCGGAATAATAACTCTTCAAGAACTCCAATAAGACTATCTGCATTAGCTGTAGAATCGATACAAGTGAAGAACTCGATCCAGGAAAATTCAGTCAGGAATTTTGGTATTGATTGTGCAAGAAATTTTCCCCCGCAGAAGTGTTTATTAAGGCAAGTTCTGGAAGACCACCCTGATCATGAGGGCGTAGTGAGAGTAGTGACGCTTAGAAATAAAAGTGGAGTCATTGGACGTTGCATTCAAAAAATGTGTCCCCTACGTAGAATTGATGAAGAGTTGAAGCGGAAGTTAATAGTCAAGCTTCCAAAGCGGCCGGGATGTTTGAGCTCGCAGAGCAAATTGTAAAAATTAGATGATTTTTCATAACTAAGCCACAGTTTGTTTCCTAAATTTTGTAGAGTCTTTTAATGAAAAACAAAAAAGTTGACCGTAAAAAACAGAGTTTGTTAAATAATAAATTAAATTGAATTCGTTGTCGCTAGTAAAAAATGTATTTTAATTAGTTTTTTCGTATCAAATAAAAAAGCTTATTTGCAAGGACATGCTATACCTGTTGCCTCAAAGGCAAGTGAAAAAGTTGAATTTAATTTCATTTTACATACGTGGCTCCCTCTCTTGCAAGATGCACATTTTTGCTCTGGAAATTAAACGTTCTCACTTTTCGCATAACACAAAAATGCTAAAAACTTTTGAACGGAAATCGATATTATGTTTTTAAGGAATTCAACTTTGAGGCTCGAGGATATTATATTAAGGGATGAAAAACACCTTTGTGTGCTTCTGTTTGATTCTGCGATATCCTTAAAATTATATGTGAGCATTTCAGTGACTGTACTACCTATAAAATTGGAATTTGTGATCGGAACACTTTAATAAATCTATTGGCATACTCCATCCTACTTATTTACCGAGCACTCTGAGTGTTTTAGAAAAATATTCAACAGCAATTTACCCTTTAGGACACTGTAAAGAAATCTTGGAACACACCACATGGTGTGTCCTCAAAAGGTAGACTTTCGCTGTAACTTGAAGTCCGATGTACTAAATTAGCATTTTAGTTCGGTTTAAAGCATTGATGTTGCCCTTGAACAGACAATAGATTTGCTACCAAGTTCTCCTTGATTTCTGTATGACCTTCAATAGTATTATAGTAATCACGAAACATGCATTCTAAATTTGATGTGTCATCAGTTGCTGTTAAGCTCATTCATAGCATACTTCTGGCAAAGCACGTGGTCAATTAATAATTTCTTAGCTCTTAATCCATCAAAGTTGTGTTATATTGTCCTTTTACTTGCGTAGCTTGGCGAAAACTCCTATCCCCAACAATTTACCCCTGAAACGTGTTGACAAGGCCACAAATTTGGATGCTGTTATTAAAATATAATAATAAAATGACCTACAAACCACTTTCCTTTAGCTCTTGCTAGGATTAATACAAACTTAAGAAAGCTCTGAACAATTTCACCTCTTCTTCCAACAAAAACACTCTTAGAATTAATCAAGTCATTCATCTTTTCATTTATCGTATATGATTTCGTAGTTTTTCCCTGTCCTGTCTCTGTGTAGAAATATGTAGTCAATGCAGGATTTACATATAAGCTACAAAAGCTATAGCTTAGGGCCCGCACTTTCTTGGGGGCCCCAAAAAAACATTGTCCGAGTGAGCAATTGTCATATATACTTAAATATACTGCAGCATTACTTATCCCAATGGCGCACGTTCGGAACGCCCCATACTCTTCATCCAATTTCTTTTATCCATTCACGTCATTCTTCTTCAAAGATGATTCAAATGTTCCAAAGTTTTTGTCAAAGAGTCATAAACATTTTGAATAAAATG
Organism: Dioctria linearis; assembly: GCA_963930735.1. Classification (NCBI taxonomy): domain Eukaryota; kingdom Metazoa; phylum Arthropoda; class Insecta; order Diptera; family Asilidae; genus Dioctria; species Dioctria linearis. The sequence goes on along the minus strand of OZ005741.1, from coordinate 211,201,818 downwards.
GAGGAGTTTGAATTTCTGGTAATGTTATATTTGTGGAGACCCGCAAATTAGTCTAGATGTATGTAGAAAATTGTATGCTTCACTTTCGAATTTTGTTAAAGGTTCCAGGGATTTATTCGATCATTTTGAAGAAAAAACAAAGGAAAAATTTCCTGATGTTGATTACAAGATAAGCAGATATAAAAAGGCCGTATCAATGATGAAGAAGATGATGCTTTAGGAGAACCTTGAGCCAAGAGACAAAACATTTATACCTGTGATGAATGTATTGGAATCAAGTCAGTCGTAACAAAATTAGAAGCTACAGGAGAAGAGATTCGTGAAGGAATTAGTGATATATGTCAAACATATCCTGAAAATGTGGACATGAATCTTGTAGGAGAAGTGATGCATTTTCATCAATATGTTAGACATAGTCAAGCCTATGGTTCAGCACATCAGGATCTACATGGGATAATATTTAACGATCATGTCCAATCAGCATTCCCTAATGTAGAAGCAATTTTGAGATTGTTTCTAGTATGATGGTTGCAAATTGTTCTGGAGAAAGATCTTTTTTTCAGCTGAAGAGGATTAAAAATGAATTTAGAGTAACAATCCATGCGTTCAGGTGTCACACACCGATGTGCTTTGAAGCGTTGTGATGTACATGTCACGTGACTTAAAAAAGTAAGGATACACACCGCACACCGAATTGTCAACTGAACGGTTGGTGTGCACTTCGATCCGAAACGTCACTTTTGAAAGTTGTCAATGTAATATAAAGTGAACATTTTGCAAATAAAAAAGGGAAATGAATAACAAAGTTGAATTACTTGGTGCAATTGAAGCATCAAATGATTTTTTGAAACGGATTGCCTCTTTTCGGGTATGGTAATAATTACGAACTCATTCATGTAAATAATAAAAATGTAAAATTACTAAGGCATCTGCTATTGAACTAGACGACGATGATGATAATGATCTTATAGAAGAGCAGGAATTGATTCTTACAAAGAACTCAACCCAATAGGACAGAGATTGATGTGGATGAAAACGATTTTATTTTGTAATTGTTTTACTAAATTAAGGAATTTTTGCCATCATTCAAAACAGCAACCGTATTTTCCTTTTGTAAAAAGGAATTATCTTCGTTTAAGACAAAATTATAAATTTGTTCCATTTTTAATTTAAATTTGCAATCAATTGAACTCAATTTGTAAATTCGCGCTAAATGTCACTTTTGATAGCATAAAACCACGCTAAACGTTAAAACTACTAAACGCACCAAGCCACTACGCTAACAGACTGTCCGTGCGTTCTGCCGCACGCAGAATGTCACATAATGTCACATTTTTACACATCATGTTGTTCAGGCGACCGAAGCGTTGTCATTTCCCCAACACATCGGTGTGCACGTTTTTACGCTACGGTCTGTTAGCGTAGTGCCTTGGCGCACTTAGTATTTTTGACGTTTAGCGTAGTTTTATTCTTAAAGGACTTTCAAAATTTCGAATCGAAGTGCACACCAACCATTCAGGTGCTATCCCTACTTTTTCAAAGATGTAAGGTGCGCGCCGATGGGGTGAAAAGCACATCGGTGTGTACACCTGAACACACGGGGCGTAGCGAAAAAATATGCACACCGATGTGCACATTTTGGGCGGCTGAACGCTGCGATGTGTTTTGATGTGCTGGGGAAATGACAACGCTTTGGTCGCCTGAACGACATGTCGTGTAAAAATGTGACATTATGTGACATTCTGCGTGTGGCTGAACGCACGGAATGACTCAAGATGAATTATGTTCTCTCAGTCTCATGAGTATAGAAAGTGACAAACTACGCAGTTTATCATTGTTCATCAGTGTTATCAGTGACTTTGCTTTGGCAAAGGCAAGAAAGAAAATATTTTAGTTTAATATGATTCCATAATCCTTATAACATGGTTCAAGAGATTAGATAATAAGCCTTTGTAAATTGTGGCTTTTAAAAGAACTTTTGTTTCTTCTTACCAGAGTGCATTTTTAAGTCTGTTGTGAATAAAAATGATTTTAAGTTAAAGATTTATTATTTCACTATTTATATACTTCTTACTTGTATTTCAGTTTATCTCTCTAGGTATCCGAAAATCATATTTGACACTGACATATAATATCTGAACTTATAAAGAGCCCCATATCTCAAATAGCTTAGGGCTTTATCAAGTCTAAATCCGGACCTGTATGTAGTATTAGTAATTATTGCTTTCAATGATATTATGTTCCCGAGGGACATCCTCTGATTTTCTCTTACCGTCCACACAGTTATTTCAACTAATCTGTCATTAAAAAGAGACATGGAAATGGATACTTCGCTTGAAATAAGTAATTAAGTATACAGACATAAACAACTTTCGGATAATCATATTACAGGAAACGACTAGCGACATCTGTAAATCACGGAAATAAGCAACTTTGGGTTCGGCTTCTAGAATAAAATTTTCGGGAAGGTTCTAGGAGAATTTGTAGAGTACGGCACTTGTTACCGCCAGGAATAGGAACAAATTGTCTACAAAGCAATATCGATCACTTAACCCTCTGCTCTAAATTGAGCTATACACGAAAATGTTCTAAAATAGTGCAAAGCAAACCAGTTTTTAGTACGCTGTATCGAGTGTGTATTGTCGTGCCTCACCGGACCAAGGATAAAAAAAGAAAAAGGTTACATCGAGGAAAATGGCGACAACTCAAAGGAGAAAATGCGAAAAACACACTTGACTTGACTTGCCAGGAACATTCCTATCTCAGACAGTGAAGTGAACGAAGTAAACCTTTTGGATTGCGATAATTAGAAGTACAGTACTAGCGATAACTAAAGTAGAGTTGATTTGATAAATATTTGTGAATGTTATAAAAGTAAACAGTGAAGTTAAATAAAAGAAGAAAGAAAAAACGCCACGCTCTTGCATAATTCTATAAATTCTTTTCAGAATTGTTTCTCCTTTATTAAAATTATTAATTATTATTATTAAACAGAAGATTGATTTCCGAGACCCATCTACAGCTCAACTTCACTTTAAACCGGAGATTGAGGGTTCAAGAGGCCCACACACATATCAATTCATCGTTGAGGTAAAGTTGAACAATAAATTGATAAGTGTGTGGGTTTACTTTAGTTACCCCGGGAATAGCACGCTTCATAATTAGCTTCGCATTGGGTTTCTGAAATGTTTGAGCACACGCAACAAGGACCACTACGATAGTAGAGCAGGCCCATCGTGAAGCGATTGCAAAGGAGACAGAAACGGATGCTTGATGAGTTAAAATGAATGTATCATAATTTGTCGACCACAATCATTTACTACAAATATCTGGAGCGTTTTCACATAGAAGATTTTGAATAGAATTCGATTATAGCTTTGCAGACCATGGACAGATTGCTATGGGATCAATAAACAAGGATAAAAATCATAGCAACAAACAAAGAAGATGGCTGATTTTTATCTAGGATGGAGATCGCCCTACTTTTCTTATGGGCAGTTCTCACTGGCATAAATAACATGATCCACTGACACTACTGAAATTGCCTACATTAACATGGGATCACGTTTCTAAAGTTTTATCCTTTTAGTTTAAATACTTTATTGCGTAGAAAACTCCTCACATGGTAGATTATTTGTGAAGGACCTGGAGGAATGCTAAAGTGCTTGGAAACAAGAGCTAGTCCTCACAAGCCTTATACGTACAACTTATAGAATTAGAAAGTATTTCAACAGAAAAATTTGCACAGACCCAAAAATTAACTACATGTAGCATTTTTAAAATTGTTTTCTATCAGTGTACCTATCATATCTATCATATGTACCAACAGTTTATGTATTCTTTTTCAAATGTCGCAGTCTGTTGTGGGACAGTTATATCTTGCTACTTTTGCATGTGCAGAGTGAACCTAAAAAAATTGTATGTTATTCCAGCTTTGCCCTTAAGTTATATCGTTTACATAAGTTTCATTCTCCTTATAAATTTTTCAAAAAGCAGAAATCATCACTACATTTCGTATGGTAGCGTTTTCTTTGACATTTAGGACAGATTATCAATTTATCTATTTTGTGCCTAGGAATGTGGTTTTGTTAAAATTAATCACTGAAATCTTTTTTTTTAACTTAGGAGGACGAGAGATCCCAAACCCGGAGGCCAGGGCGGCCCATTGTACTTAACCTCCTAGGAACCATCTCACCAAAACGTTCCTGTCGGTGTCCTGTGTTCGGTTGTCTCAGGCTCTCCTTCCAGGCACGACAAATACTCAGAAGTGTTAATAACCCCCATCCTTGTTAGATAAGCGTCAAGCGTACTATGTCCTGTGACTTTGTTAACCACAGTTCTGCATTTTTTCCTTCCGAGCCCCAAGAAAAAGTCAGGAAAATTCCTATTAAGCCCATCAAGAAAAAGTTTTGTACACCTGTAAGAACTCAGGTTTACCTATCTCTGCTTATACTTCATGGGGATATCCGCTTTGATGAGAGATCCGATAACCGAGGTGGCAGCATCTACGGCGGATTCCGGTACAAGGAAGGGAGATTCAAAGCCGGACTTGGCTAAAAGTTCAGCTCATTCTCCATGATCCCCTTGTACCCAGGAACTCACTCAAGGGACACCTTGTTGGAACCTGGAACCTTAACTGTACACCAACCTATGTATTATATAATATGACAAAAATAAATTGTAAACCTATGATCAATTAAATATGTAGTCCTTCTCAGATATAACCGCTAACCCCTAAGAAAAGTATAATTTGGTATTCATATACAAAATAATAACATTATTAGTGTGCAACTAAGTGTATAGCCGTAAATAACATTGCAAAATAAGCACGTACAAAATGCATCCGCAACAAGAAATAATAAAAGAAATCCAACAATATTTCAAGAACTTATGGCAGATTTGAATAATTTCTTATGACTCTTTCAAAATCGGTAGACTATTGTTTCCAGAGGACGGATGGCTGATCACAATTCAAAGTGGCTCTCTGGCCACAAAAAAAACAGCATCCGATATAGTCACGACTTAGCTACGCATCCAGTTAAGTGTGAGTCTACCGAAACTCCACATCCATGAGTGCCTGGCTAGTGTTGATGGACTAAAAATGCTGCGGCTAGAAAAAAAAGACTCATAACCGCCGCGGGCTGAATGAAATACCTCCGGCTTTCTGTGCAACTGGCCTTGTAAATCCATATGAAGGCAAGTAGCTTGTTTACCTATTTTCAAGCTAGAAATCCGATTCTACAGGTGAATGTAATTTATGTACCTGATACATACATACATATGTATATGTAGACTAACTTACACAACTTCAAATTGAGATTATTGTGGGACCAGCTCCAGATCGCATTCTAATTATTTAAAGCAGTTTCGCACGGAATGTATTTCTCATCAAGATGCGCTAATGGCGCAATTATTGAAGCTTTAAAAGTAATTATCACAGAAAATGGGTATATGTACGTACATATATATATATACACTTGACTTGTGAAGCAGTTTGAAATTTATTAAACACATCAGGTAATTATTATACGAATATCATTGAAGAGAATTCCATTAAGAAACACGGTTGAATGTCAAATATGCTTTGTAATCTATTACTATACGGATCCATTTAACAAGGAAACGAAGCAGTAAATCCGCATTGTCATTAAAAGCTAGTTACTAAGCTTATACTAACGTTTTTAATGCATAAAAAAAAAACTATAATTGGTCTAAGACCGCCTAGATGATTTTCACCGTAAAATAGGGAAGACGCGTTTTGAAGATTTTCTCGTCGGATAGTTGAATGAAATTGTTTTCCGCAATTTGTTTTTTTTTTTCGTCAAGAAATAAAATTTCTCAGAGTTTTTTACATTCAAATTTAATTTTCGTTTCATTGCAAACTGTTAAAAAATTGACATTAATTTTTGGTAATTTTTCGTAAAACAGAGAAAATTGAATGAAGATATGAATCGATGTGACATCTTAGTTATGTACATAATGTACCGAAAATGGATAGCACAATGATAACGTTTTACTAGACTAGAACTTAAGTTTAGCTAAACCTAATACGACTACAAAGCCATCTGGGTTCCTAAATTGTATTTTATTACCTTAGTTACGATGTTTTTTTATTCTTACAAAATATGTATACATAAGTTGACATTTCTTTTACGAATGCAATGTTTTACTTTGTGATTTTTGTATCAGATAGCTCTACATACAATTCATCTGAGAATTCATTCTGTCTTAGAAATTTGTTCCACGTATAACATTAATTCTAACAGTTCATTTCCTAAGTGAAAAAGCTTAAATTATATATTAGTTTACTTTGAGTCCAATATAAATAACAATATAAGTATAAAATATAAGCAAAAAAAATACAAAAATAAATAAAAAATAATAAAATTAAGAGGAAGTTAAAAAAAATCAGTTTTTCAGTAAGCTAAGTATAGTTAAGCTTATACCATAGACACACATGTAGTGTTGATGCCATGGTAAACGAAAACTACGTGGTATACTATATTTGTGTCTTCACATACTAGTTGCATACCAGCTGAAGTATGCTATACCGTGAACGTACCTAGTACTGAAACACAACAATTTTTGCTGGTATCCTAATATTCAAACCTAGTAGAGACAGTTTTCTATTGATACCACTACCATTTTACATAGCGGAAAAAAATTTTGCATTTTTTGACAAAACATTTTTAATTCTATCAAAAATTTGTGTTAAAAATGGAGAGCTCCCGGTCTCGCTGCTCGACAAAATTTTCCTTCTTTTATTAAAACTTGAACTCTCTATTTTTAACACAAATTTTTGATAGAATTAAAAATGGTTTGTCAAAAAATGCAAAATTTTATTGGAACTTTTTCCCGCTATGTAAAAGTAATCGAAGTTTGGCGAAGCAAATCACATCGTTTTCCGAATATTATGAATTTTGAACCTAAAGCTATGGTTTCCTAGAGCATGGCTGGCGTAATTGCGCAACGGAATTGCGCCGACGCATTTGCATTGAAATCAAAAGAATTAAAAGCATACTGAGTAGTTTCCTAGAAAGTGTTCAACGGTGTTGCGCACTTACTTGCGCGCGTGATTATGTTGTAATTAATTCGTTCTTGATTCGGACGTAATTCAGTTGCGATTTTGCGCGCGTTAAGATCGGTACTTGAAATAATTGTGGAACGAAATTGCAAACAGAGTGTGTTTTACGAAGGACTGACAAAATAAGCTTTCGTAGTCCATTGAAAACATTCACTACTTTCCGACTGATCTACTTTTACAGACGCATTTGGGCTTATAAGAAACCACACTACGCACAATTGCGTCCTTAATCGCAGAAACGCATTTCCGATGTGCAATTCCGTCGCGCAATTACGCCAGCGCATTCTTTAGGAAACCATAGCTTAAGGATAAAAAAATAAAACATAAATATTATAAGTATATTATAATTCAACGCTAGGGATTACCTTTGTCCACACACTCCGATTGACTCTCCATGAATTATTTAAAATATACAATTTTCTATAAAGCGGTGCTCGTGTTTTGCTCTAAATTGCTAATAACTTTAGCTGCGCATTTGATCTCTCCAGCATATTTTCCAATAATAAATTATTCATATAACATGAAATTAATGTATTTTGTGACATTTTTACAAAAAACTTCTACTTTGGCTTTTCAGTGAGACCGAATGTCAAACTATACTACAAACAAAAGTGTGTCGGGGGTCGGATATACTACTTGATATAGCTTTGACCTGGTATCAATGGCATGCTATCAATACCATATGTGTGTCCCCAGTATTAATAACTTAACTGGAGTCAGTACTCAGCAAAAGTTTCAATTTAAATACCAGCAAACCTGTAGGCAATAAAATTTACTATACGGAGGCTTGTGTCCTGAAAGTGAGAAAATTCATATAAAATTAGCCTAGACCTAAACCAAAGACCACGTTAGAGACATCTAGCCTAAAAGGCAGAAATCCAACACGCGACAATTTAAGATGAAAAATGAGTATTTGCAATTCAAATAAATTGAAGTTTTTTAACGAGAATTAACTCTCGTAAATTTTTTTTGCACTTAATTGTTAAATATATTATTTTGCTTTGTATTTCAACAACTCTTCACGGAATATTGCAATTTCTAGTCGGTGAAATATCGGGAGAAAAAACAAGTACTATTAGAGTCAAATAATTAAATAAAGCGCAACTAAACATGATAAACTCGACGATATTCACTAGATCTAGGCTCTATCTTTCTAAAATAGTCACGATCTAAAGAATTGGGAATACCTGCTAACAGAAATTTGTTTTAAAGAACTTCGATTTTTACCAATTTTTACAAGTTTCGGAGCTAATATCTACATTCCAATACTTTTTTTAATTTTTCCCAACGTTATTCACTAGTCTTTTTGGTTATCTTTAATTTAAGATATAAATCGTTGCTTTGATACAAATAGTTCGCTAGAAATTTTCATGGAAAAATGTATGAAACCTGCATATCTTGATACTGACTCCTCTTAAGTTTGCGAGTGCGTTAGAGTGAGAGTACAATTAATACTCATTTCCATCGCCAAGATTCCCAGGGAGTTTCTCAGCTATCAGAAACGTAAACAAATATTTCATCGTTTTTGTTATTAATTTCAATTTAATTTAATACAAAAATGTGTGTAAAGTACACAAAATAATATTTTATAACTATACTTGCCAAAACAAATTATTTCGCACGTATATTTTCACCAGATTCAAATTGTTGTAAATTAGGAAACTTCGTTTGACAGCTGAAAATACATTTGTCTCTTTCTTCACTATAATTCTGACCTACTTCACGATACCCTGAAAAACTCCAGGCTCATGCATACTAATTTTACAGGTATCAACACTTCCTGTTGTCTCTACTTATTCTAAGGTTTGCCTTGAACGATATTTGTTTGATTGTGCTCCTATTTCACTTAAAAAATAAAATTTAAAAATGGTCATGATTTGTTGTGTACCCCAGTGCTCTAGCAAATTTGATAAAAATAAGCGGGTCGAATTCCATCTGTTTCATAAGGACGAAAAACTTAAATCTGTATGGATTTCTAAGTTAAAGTTAAAAAAGAAACCGTCGAAGATATTTCGTGTTTACAGTGAGCACTTTACAGACAGCGACTATACTACAACATCCTTGGGTAAGCATATATTTGTATGGATAAAGTAAATAAAGGTAATACAATTTTCATTACAAAGGAAAGTTTAAAATATCGAAGTCGGCTGTACCCTCAAAAAACTTGCCTTAACAAAGCTGCAATATCTTTGCAACAAGAACGGTAGTAAAGCGGTGAAAGAAGGGCGGTCTAGGCGACTTTAGCAGAGAGCAATAATAAAAATACGAACCAAAGTAAGTTGACAAAATTGCTAAGTTGTTTGTACGATTTATTGCGTGGTGCTCATGCCGGGATTTGTAATAAACAAATTTTGAATTTGAATTTATATTTAGGACTCAATTTCCTTGCAGAGCTGTACTCAAGGAGCAAAAATAGTCATCCTAGTGATGGTTCCAGGCCAAATAAAATTGATTTAAAAAGCAATAAGAATATAGCTTCAACTACCGATGTTGTACTTCAATGCGACATCATATCAACAAACACTAGCACTCAAACATCGTCTACGCTTAAAAATATAAACTTCTGGAATCTTTCCAAAAATTCAGTTTGTCGTTCTATAATAGACTGCACGAAATTCACTGTAGAGAAATGCGAAAATCCGGACTTTCATCAGCTTACCTTCTCTTCATATGAAAACAGCTCTTAGTTGCAATTTATGAGAATGGTTTGGTATTGTTTGTATTCGATACGTTTGTTGGCTCCATCAGTGATCGCGAAATATTTGTAAACAATAATATTATTGAACACTTTAAGAGGGGTGATATTGTTATGTCTGATCGCGGTTTTAATACATATTTCAGATGTACTTGAGAAGAAAGGGGTAGCTTTAAACATTCCGCTTTTTTTAAGAGGTAAAAAGCAATTAAATGAAGCAGAAGCTATGGACACAGGATGTATTGCTAATAAGAGAATAATTGTTGAAAGTGCAATTAATTGCCAACATCTCTATGGCCTATTGCAAACAAAGTTGAATCCAATTATTGCTTTCTACTCATCAATTTGAAAAAATCAATTACCTTGTGACTTCTTTATTTTCAAATTTACATTAATATTAGGTATTGTATAAGTCAATAATTATGTTATAAATCTTTTATTAAAAATCGTATTAGATAACATTAAAGAAAAGAACATTGAAAACATAAAATAAATTTTCAGAAAATAAACTAAAATTGTAATCGCTTTAATTTTACAATTAACATCTTTTATACGAAAATCATAAGTAGAACAAAAATAAACATTTCCAATAAATAAACAAATAAATAATTAATTACACTAATAACAATGGTTTTCTATAATGAAAACTATAATAAAATGGACAGAAAATGAAAGTTCTCTATGCAGGTATTTTCTTTGATATGTTTACCTTAAATTTTACAAAAATAACACTTTGTTGCATATTTCATTGAAATAACCTTATCTGTAAGGCCATAGCGCTCTATAAAATAAGTACGAGCAATGCAGCACTAAAATCAGCACCTGCAGGACAATTACAATTGGCTTGCAATATAAGTCTTTGCTTTGCTCCTAAGCAAATATTTACAGAATAGTCCACCGTTTTTTTAGTTTCCGCAGAACATTTTCCTTTAAATAAAATGCTTAAATACCAGATAGTATGTAATTAATTTAGAATATGAATTATAACATAATTTCCTTCCCTTTTTAAGTCCAGCCTCAGCCATATTCTTTCAGTGAACCACTCTGAAATAATACTTGGTGTAAACAAGCTGATTAGGTACTTTTTCATATACATACATATACATATAATGAACCTGTATGGTACATTTGGGAATGGCTTGCAGCTAAGCGCAAGTATAACATTAGAAGTGTATGCTTCCGAGACAATTTGTGTTTGCCCAGTGTTGTAATCTGCGAAGAGATCTTATTACAGTTTTTATTTTAATGTTATTAATGAATGTAAATATTTAGGTATATGGGTCATTCCATACCAAATCGACCAAAAATCACGAAAAATGTGACATGAGCATCACCAATTTTGTTGAAATTTTACATACTTGGAGGGTTTGTGAAAACAAAAATACTAATTAAAAAATTTCCTTCTACAGTGGGTATTTAGCGAGTTATGGCAGTTTCAAAATTTCGCAAAGATTCTGTCCTGGTTTCTTTAAAAATTCATATATATTTTTGTAACTATGCTAGGACCGTGAAATATGGCTCATTTGAAAGATAGGATCTCAAGATATCTAAGAAAAATAGAATGTTAAAAATATACGCGAAAAAGGATATTAAGGATAAGGGTATGTTTTTATATATCACCCTGTAACTTCTTAACTTTACAGCCTATGATGTTGATTTAAAATTTTGTAGATTAACAATCGTTGGACCTCTCCAATGATGTACAAATTGTATCCCTCCTCTTCTTCGTTTTGAAGTTATGGCTCAACAAATTTAAAATCTCGGATTTTTAACTCCGTTTTTTTAACTACTATATTTATCAAAAATCGTGTCATCAACTTCAATTTTTCATATGGGATTAGGAAGCCCAAAAGCTTAGCTTTAAAATGACCTATCACGCTCTGTACCTAAAACGTAACCCGTTCTGCATTTTTCGCTTATTTAGCCATATCCACCGACTGGCTCAAAACCTCTTCCCAAAAGATAATTGCCCACTTTCTGGCATTTATTGAATTTTTTCGGTGCAAAAAACGCTGAAAGGGCTACGTTTTAGGTACATAGGTCACTTTGAAGAGAAGGTTTTGGCCGTTTTGGGATATTTAAATCCCATATGAAAAATTGATGTTGATGACGTGTTTTTTGATAAATATAGTAGTTAAAAAAAACGGAGTTAAAAATCCGAGGAGCTCATAGCAAACCTCAATAACTCACTGATCTCGGCTAAATATATCACGCCTCGAACCAAAAATGTTTTTCAATATAGGCAAAAATTCATTTCTTTCTTAGAATTTAAATCGACCATATTTCTTCAGAATTCGTGTGGCTTATTGGTGGTTATAGATGGTCCGAACAAATTCTGTCAAATTCTGTCTTGTATAATGGACTTTTGTTCTTGGAATTCTTCCCGACTAAGTCTTACACTTGCTGGAGCATTTCTTTCTTGCTGGCGTTGCCGTTGGTGTTGGGAAAGAGCTTTTGAGTTGAATTATCAAACAGCTAATTAAATCAGCTGTACATCTAATGGTGTAGTACACATTGAAGAAAATTCTTTACTTGTTGCTTCTAGCTCCATATGTTTAAATGGAAATATATGGGTGATTTTGACTTTATTCGAGTTTCATATGACCATTGGCGTAACTAAGTAGGGGCCAGCGTGGGCCCGCCCCCACTAGACTGCAGACCACCCCACCAGGAAATTATGAAAATTAAAAAAAAATCGTTAATTCGTACAATCTTAGGCCTAATTAAATTGAATCCGTTCGGATCGGAATCGAAAAGGCTTTACTTTTCTTTTTTTCAAGAAAACCTATTAAAATCTTTTTAAAATTTGTAAAAACTATTCTGAGTACTCTGATTCCACTGAATTTTGTCAAAGGAGTGATCCGTAGGAGAAATCATGCAGAACTATTTTGACAGTTTGTGCTGAAATTTTAATTGATAACCTTTGATATTAATGAAATTATGTAAATTTCGTAAAACTTTATTTAATTTTCCGGAAAAAAACTTTTTTAAGCTTTTTCGATTCTAGTCCCAACGGATTCAGTGATAAGGCTTATTATCTTTATAAGGAAGAAATAATTACTGCAACTTCAATAATATTCTTCTTATGTTACATTATAGAATAAAACTATATTAGCACTCCAGACAATAAATACTTTAAGAAACCGAGAAATTTACAGAAAAACATTAAATTTGTCTAGAACCTACTCGAGTCTCGAAAAGAAGAAGGCAACCGGAGAGAGCAAAAGATTTTCTGATAGTGTCTACTCTAGGTTAAAGTAATTTAGTAGACTTTGCATCAGATACAAGGCCTTCCAAATATAGGAAGATACATATTTACAACCAAGTGATAGACAACATTATCACTAACTTTAAAAATAGGTTTGAAAATCTTCCTTTGGTACAGTAAGTTGACTCATTTATAAAGTTGTACCTGAAAAATGGAGAGGCATTTGTAGAAAATTGTATAAATTTTCAATGTAGACATTTCCACCTTACAGGCTGAAACAAAAATAACAAATAATATGTTCCAAAACAAGAGCATTGTAGAAAGACTGAAAACAAAAATTAATAAAGACTTCTGCCCAAATTTATACATGCACCTCTAGGTCTTCCTGTCAAGTCGGCCGGCTGTAAACGGAGCTTTTCCATCAAGTTAAAACTTGGTTAAGAGCAACTGCTTCAGAAGAGGTTTTCGAACATGGCACTCATAAACATTGAAAATGAGATAATTGAAAACATACCAACAGCGCAGCAGCTACTAAATAAATTTGCAGAAAAAAAAGTAAGCGAAAGCGTACACAGACTTTAACTATCTCCTTATTAGTGCTCAATAAAAACGAAAATAATTGATCTAAAATGTGAATCTAACTTCAGACCTGTAAAGTACTTAAGTAGTACCAGTATCAGGACCTGGACTTAAATGTCTTTTAAGTACAAGTAGAAGTCCTGATACTGGTACTTGAAAAATTCTCAAGTACAAGTCCCGATATACTGGTACTTAACGCACTTACTACAAATATCACGAAGTAAATTAAATCTTGTAAATTATTTAAATACGCCTGCTAATAATAGAGGCTGGTGCATCTCGACAGTACCTCAAGAAATCTTACCGCCTTCAGTAAAATAGAAAGAAAATTACCGCAACATATGAGCTGTAGGACAGAAATTGACATACTGAATATAATATAAGTAAGACGAAAAATTCTCAACTGAGAGAGAATTTGAGAGGTGAGTACGGAATTCCCCAATTCTCCATTCCACTTGTTAATTCTCCGGTGTTTGCTTGTGGAAAAGTAAGACGAAAAGTAAGTAGAGAATTCCCGAATTCTCCACTCCACTTGTTAATTCTCCGGTGTCTTGCAAGTGGAAAAGTAAGTGGAAAAATTGTATTTTCTGCTTTTGTTGCGTTTTATGAAGGTATCTAGGTATCTAGGAATTTCAAATTGAGTTATGTATTCACTGCATATCGTGGCTATATTTAAAAAAAAATAATTATGGAAATCCATGCAATACTTACAGAGGAACATGGATTTTGTGTCTCAAGGTACCCGCTAAAAATTATAAATCACGCGAAAATGATCAATTTGGTCGTCTTCCACTACAGAAGAGATGCTGTATAATTTTTAATTATACACGGTAAAGCTTGTGTCATGTGTTGGATGAAATCGCATCTATATTTTGTCCCCTAATTAAATATGTAATTAAGTTTTGAATCCGATAAACGGTTTTGGAGATAACTGTAAAAGAAGTGTATCAGTCCATTTTAAGGTGAAAAAATGGCCGTTTTTGGTACACAAATTGACATATTTTCAACTCATCATTGCGAAGAGCTAGTAAGTTGTGGAAATTTACTTCCCATGACAAAAATGTTCACACCGGAGTACTAATGGATGTAAAACAAAAAACGGAAGAAATATATGCAAAATATAGGAACTGGGTGTATATGACCCGAGTGTAAAAAAATCGTTTTTCGGCGGTCAAAAGTCAACTATCACGTTAAAACGATCAACCACTCGATTACCCTCTCCTCCCTCTTTAATTTGGTATCAAACATGACGTAGTTTGTGCAACCCCCTATGAGGGGTGGTACGACCCCCAACCACCAAAACACCCTGCCCACAAAATTGTTCACCTATATGCTTGTACTCTAAACCCTTAATCTATCAAAAAGAATGCCAATACTCTACAGCCCTTCCACACAGAGTTAGGTGCCCGTGAATATTGCGATAGATAAAATTACCGCCGAGGCCTCTCAAATCTGCAAATTACCGTTAATCGAAATAAAATATAGCCTATAATACCCATGCATACCTAATTACCAAAGCGAATTCTTATTTTTTTTTATTGGGTTTACAGATCCTGAGCTTACTCCTGCGAATTATTACAGCTCCTGATATTGTCATTTATTTTTTTTTAAATTTTCGTTAATCAGCCCCCATTTCTACCCCGCACTCTCCCCGCCTCATTACCTAAACCTATCTTGTTCGCCCTGAGCTCCCATTTTTTTTGATACCACATTCTCGTTCTTCTCTCCATTCTCTCGTTATCCCGGAAAATCTCGATGAAACCTACCCTCCTACATCCCTCAAAAACTACCACAACAAAAAAGAAATTTAAATTTATTTCGACAGTAGAAGGTAATAGGCAGATGTGCCTCACATATGAAAAAAAGTCCAAGTCTCTACAACAAAAACTGATACCCTTAATCGTCCCAGGCGTTTCGCACTTTTTCACATTTCTTACGTTTTCCTTAATTCTCCAACCATGTTAGTAAATTGGGAATGGAGAATTAGGGAATCAAGAATTCTAAGAAAACGAAATTCTCATCTCCCAAATTCCCAAATTCTCCGTGTTACAGAATGCGGCCCCTGATGTGACATTTGTTTTGCTACAGGCAAACTCAAATACTGTATGAATAAATTTCAAAATATGTAGAAATTAAAACAGCAAAAGCTTATACGATATTTTATTATATTTCATAAATGGGAACCTCATCCAATTATTTAATTATTTATTAGATATTTCGAAATTTCTGATTTGAGTTTTCGAAAGCTCTTGAACCTTATAAATACCAGTACCAGTACCTGGACTTGTACTTGAAAATTGTTAAGTACCTTGTACTTGTACTTAAACATTTGAAGTATGGATCCTGGTACTGGTACTTGGAATAAATACTAGGCATTAGGCATGGGGTGACTATCATATCAGTTTCGTGTATGGAACTGGAGGATTCTGATTTATTTTCCTTAATACGTGATAGAAGCAAAGGAGGGGATGTGGAAGTCATAAGTCTCTGTTAATTAAACGACACCACTTTCTTTTATTTTTCTTTTAAAATCGTGCAACACTACTTCCTATGATTTAAGAAAAACTTAAATCGCGTTGGATGTTTGAAGTGGACTGTAGGGAATAGATGAGTGTTGCTTGGGTTCATTAGGATTAAAGAAAAGAATGCACATTCACTCAATTCTCCAATTACATTATGTACTAATCTATTTTCACAATAACTTAAATGTCCGACTAAAACTATTTCGTGAATAGTCGACGCTGTTAGTCTCGATAAGCAATAAATATCGCCCGATCGCCGAATGTTGACTGACTAGTTATCCGAAAATTGATTGAATGCTGATGACTTATTCTAACTGATAAGCGATGTACCATGCTCTCTCTCCGGGGTTTCAATAACATTTAATGATAATTATAATAAAGAATGGGAAACAATTGAAAACTGTTCGTTATTCTTCTGACCTTAACCTCGACAAACACTGCCATATCTCAAATGCTTTTCTTATTAAAATCGCCCCGAATGTGTACACGTGCCTGCATTTGAAGTAGATTAAAAGTGCTGATCTAGATTTTTTGTATTCTTGGAAACGGAATTAAGGTTTCACGATGGAAGAGTACATATTAAAAAAATAGTGACACGATGTCTGCAACTTGTAAAATGAGAATTATTTTATGAAGAACTATTTTATTTTGTTATTTTTATGAGAAGTATTTTATTTTTTGTGTGCAGAGCTATTTTAGCGGAAATTATGTTCTAGAATTTAGATTATGTTTCTTGTGAGTTCTGTAACTTATCGACTCTCTGTACTCTCTATAACTTTAGGAACTGTATGATTTTTTGAAGCTATGCAATTTCATTGGTTCTAGGCATTATATCAACATCTTGTGAGTGCTCCGAGCAATACATAAAAAATTTCGGTCAAAAGCGGGGAATACTCATAAGCTGGTATACTTCGCAAACAAAATGTTTGTTAAAAAACCTATGTAGAAAAATTTGGGGACCTAGCCCACCCCGGAAAAAAGTCCTAGTTACGCCAATGCATATGACTTAACAGGATTGGTATTATTTTTAAAAAATTTTACGTTTTATTTGAATTTTATCTTAGGAAAAAGTAAAAACGACACTATAATTAGTGTCGAGTTGATTTTCAGCAGTTTTCTAACAACAGTTCATAAAGTTCGAGCTGTGTGAACCAAAAACGGCAATTCAAGTATAGTTTTCATTCGATGTTGAGTTGAACTGGCCCCCACAATAGTTTAGAGGTGATTTAGCTGAGACTCGCAGTGAATAAGATGACGTTCGACATTTTGCAGGTATACCATACTCTTCGAGCGAGTCCCCTCAGCAGTTACTGTCGAGTATACCAGATGAAACGGGTAATGGTCTATAGTAATGACTGCTTTAAATCGTAGGCCAATGAAAAGCTTTAATAACAAACTCGAGCTGCATATTGGAAAACGAAAGAATTTAGGTATTGTTTCTACAATTATTTTGCTTCCGGTACTAAAGTTTATATGAAGAAAATATATTTTTACTCCAAAGTTATTATATTGATGGACCAGACTTCGAGACATCTCACATATTTATTTCACAATAATCTGCAAGTGATATTTTTACCGCCATCATTGATTCAAAACATTTGACGAAGAAAATTAATTATCTACTTGTAAGGTATATTATGATGCTTTCAGAAAAATGTTGACAGAGATAGACTCTAACAAAACATTAATAAAATTTGGAAAAAGTTTGGAGTAAACATAGCATTCTAATATTAGAGAATGAGTATTTTGCGATCACAGGATTGGATCTAGTATTAGGAGATTCATTCGATGATATGATCCGTCTGAATTTGAAGAATTAGTAAAAATGGCTAAAAAGATCTGTGGTAACGGATAAAAGAATAAATAAGAGGATTGCACATAAGGCGAAAATGGTGCAAACGTTTCCATACAAAGTGAGAAAAATTGTGCCAAAACCAGCAAGTTTGTAAATTTTTATGGGGGCAGATTACAGCAGAGCCACCAGTATAAATGTGAGGATTCTGGTCCATTAGTCAAAAAGTTGAATGAATGGGGAGAAAAAGTTTGTTTTATTTATTGCTATACAAGATAAGAGTTTGGTTTGGTTTTTACTAAGCTGGATGGTCCAGAGGATATTGTCTCGTTCGATACCATTTAATCATCATACGTCGATTCGAGACGTCATGTATGTCTGCGTGTTTGTGTTTTATGTATTAGGGAGGTGGGGCGAGTTTATATTTTCCTGAGCCTGATATTGAGAGGGAGTACTCGTTTGAAAGATACACCACTGTCTTCCAGCCTGAAGTCTTCACCATATCGATGGCAGTGTAGTTAGCCCTTGATATGCGAATCAAGGGGAAGGACATTGCTATCCCTTCGGATAGTCAGGCAGCCTTGATGGCTCTGAGTGGGCCTCGGATAACATCTAAGTTACTGGAGTATTGCATATCTTTTGTGAATAAGTTGTGCATCCAAACAAAGTGTCCCTTCTGTGAGCTCCTGGTCACATGGGGAATGAAAGGGCTGACCTTTTGGCTAGGGCTGGCTCTGATTCTCCGTTCCTCGGACCGGAACCCGCAGTAGGCGTTGCCAACGCGAGAATCGGGTCTCTCATCAAAGTGGCTGTTCATAGAAAGCATCAGCAGAGATGGGCGAGCCTGAGTGCTTGCAAGTGCACAAAAATGTTTGTTGATGGGCCCAACGGGAATATCTCCGATTTTCTCATGGAGCTCGGAAGGAAACAATGTAGAACTGTGGTTGGCATCATCACCGCCCACAGCTCACTTCACGCTCATCTAACAAGGATGGGAGTTGCTGACACCCCTGAGTGTCTGTTCTGCCTGTTCTGAGCCAACCGAATACTTTTTGGGTGCGTATACGGGCTTCGCCCGGAGCTGACTGGATACTCTAGGATCTGACCTTCTATCTGTAGATGACCTGAAAAATCTTCCTCGCCAAGAGCTGATGTGCCTCATTAAGAGGACAGGAAGGTTTTGGTGAATGGGCTTCTAGCAGAACAGCACAATAGGCCGCTATGGCCTCCGTGGAACCTCCTGTCCTCCTGCTTAAAATAAAACAAAAAAAATATTTATTACGTAATATCATCCAAAGAGTATGTGAACTATAAATCCGCAACCGTTCATAAATAAATTGTTAAAATTTGACTTTTTATCATAGGGATTTTCAGGGTGCGTCGAACTCCTTCCAAATAACTTTCTTAAGCGAAGTCACCGATTTGTCAGCTTATTACCTTATATGTAGAAATTAATAGTACAATTTAAATATTTGACCTAAATTAAGCTTATTCCGGAAGTTATAGCTCTTTCAAACTGAAAAAAAAACAATTTTTGCCCTTTCGACCTAACTTAAAAAATTCAATCATACTAAAGTGATTTTAATTATCTACGGCGTTTTGGAAGAAAATTACCGTCAATGCAATTTTTTAAAGAAATTTATATAAAGAATAAGGACCATCTGTTATCGTTGAATAAATCCTTGAACGGACATGTAGCCGATTTTTGTTTTTTCTTATCTGGAAAGGTATAATTCTTCAGTTCAATTTGTACAAATTTCAAGTCGGGATCTTCCTGGATTAGCATGCCATATTTGTTTTAAACACATAAATAAATCACTTGTAGTAGAGTGAGGTTCAAAAGTAACGTCATCTAATACATCCTATATTAAACGACCAAATAAAAAACTTTTAATCCATAATAGAAGAGGAAGGGAGAGACATAGTGCTTTGACTTTGGCTAAAAGGGCAGAATGACAGACTCTATTAAAAGCCTTTAAAATATCGAGGGCAACGATTTTGGAGTCACCAAAATTGTGAAGACTACGTTTCCAACGCTCAGTAAGAAAAGTCAACAAGTCACCACCACATGAGCATTCAGACCGAAAGCCGTATTGACGATCATTGATGATTAGTTTCTAGATACTTCGAGTTAATGATAGATTCAAACACTTTCAAAAGAACCGAAATGATTACAATTGGTCGATAATTAATTATGATGAAGATTTTTAGAATTTCTCTTTTACAAGTTAAGCTGCGATCAACCAATGAATTAAAATGAAAACCTTTCTATATTCAAATATGTTACCCACGACAGACGAACTAGCAGATAGATAACGGATAATTATTATTTATGTGAATCTTGTTTTTGTTTTAATTTTGTTCTACTTAAATCGCCAAGTAGTAATAACCAGGGTGACAAACGATTCAAATGTTAATTTTTATTAGGCATATACCTTGTAGCTCATACACCGTACCTGCCACTCAACGTATATAAATATAGACTACTAATACCATGTATGATATTCCCACAATGCATTCTACCATTTTGCTCATTTGTGGCATGAAAACGAGTTTTTATAAATTTAATAATTTTATATAATCCTAAACTTCAATTCAGTTTCAAATGCAAAAAAACATTTATTTCTTGAAGGCTAGCTAAGCCTAATACAATAAATGTTCAATACCCACGGCTACAAGGCCATCTGGACTCCTCAGTTGTATTGTATTTTTTTATTCTTACAAGTAATTTTGTCGCTTCCTTTTCAGTTAAGTGCTTGTTATATACTAATTTTACAATTTGATTCCTTGTCTGCTATTTTCAGATATCTCTACAATTTGCCTTTTGCTCATGACTTATATCTTGGAATTCATTGTGGCTTAGAAACTATTTCCGCATCTAACTTAAATCTAACAGTACATTAGTTAAGCCTAAAAACTAAATTATGTATTAGTTTAGTATGCGTTCACTATAAAAAACAGTAACAGTAAGTGAAAACAAAATTCATGTTTTGAATGAACTAAGACTAGTGAATCCTAATGAATAAATATTATTGAAATTATTGCTTATATTTATTTTATTTCCGTATTATATCCTTGTGTTCCCGTTGTTATCCTGTAAGTATTGTCTTAGTGCGCCAAGTACGCCAAGTGCCCAAGTACGTCGAATTCCTCCTTGTTGTAATTGAGGATGTCCCTAGTACGTGTAGTCGTCTTTGTAGTTCACAGCACTGTAATAGGATGTGACGAGCTGTTAGAGAGGAGTTTGGGCAGTATGTGCATGCGGGACATGTGCTCCTTTCGAAGAGATGGCTTTTGACCGCCAGGAAGTGTTCCAGTCTAATCCTGGCCATGGAGATCATTTTTTCCCTCGGAAGGTCTTAAACTTATTGGGCTCTTCTTCAATAAATATTCCATCATTTGCACAAAGCTCGATTGATCGTTGTAACGTCAATACTCAAACTACTAAATTAGTTATACATATCCTAAACAGTTGTATATAGGTACCTATGCCTATGCCTCCAACCTAATGTTACAGCGGGTGTTATAAACGAATTGAAACTATCCCTTGACTTTCAGTGAGGAAGAATAACAGTCACCAAAACAAATTCCGTCAGACACCAATGTATATATATCAAATCCATACACTAAAGCTATCTAATCTTATCTATAATCATACTCAACTATGTATTTTATCTGATCACATGCCCCTGTAAACATGAAGTCTGAAACTGGTCAGCTAAAAACTTCATCATGACCTTATTGGTTTCATTAAATGGCTAGATAGTCTATTGCGGATAATACATATTACATAATATGTGCTTAGTAAGATATAACAGTTTACTACATCTGATTTTAGATGCTTTCAAATTTTGATTCCTGCCGTGTTCAATTAAAAAATATGAAAGAATATATTTCGAATTTTAACTGCTATACAAAATTTTCCATACTTGAATTCGTGGATATCAATTTATATGACTTCAAAGAAGACACCTAATTTTTCAATATGTGCAAGTAAAATTTATTCGAATCTCTAATTACCTGTTGCTAACTACCGCCAATCCGGTAAAAAAAACTCAAGTATACAATTGCACAGTTACAATAACATTCCTAACAGTTTGAATCTCATCTTCTTATTCAAACAAAAAATACAATTTCAAATAAAAGGTAACTGAAAATAATGAAATATTATTCGTAGTCGTCGGCATTCCATCTAAATGGCAAAGACCAAAATTCAACACAAAATTACCAGTTTGAATGCTCTTTTATAAGGAAGGGAAAATGTGAGAATGTTAACTATTATCAAGTCTCGCTTACGAAATTACCAATGCAGTGATGCTCTATGCTCTGAGACTTGGCACAAACTATGAATCTTGTTAGATTACGTAAGATATGCACATCTTCTGCTGAAGACTGTGACTCTAGGATGAATCAAGCGTATAATAATAAGTCGGAAGAGACTGCAGTGTACACAGAAAACAGATGCATTTTGCTGCTGCTACTACTACTACTACTACTACTTCCTACATTTAAGATTACATATTTTTGGTGGATGCTCGAGAATAATATTTATTAATTACACGAAAGTTAAAACACACTGACTTATGTATGCTTCCATCTTATTATGCTATTAGTGTTACGTTACTGTGACATAATCCCCATGTCCATAACACCGAATCTTTTTTTTTTTTTTGTGGAATTATGTTTCATTAAATGAATGATAACGACTGGAATCGCTCAAATAAAAATTGGACTTGGGCATTATGACGATTTAAAGAAAGGATGAAATAACTATAGAGGAATTATACCTTTAACTATAATTTCAAATTTACAGAAAACTAACAAATTCAGTAGGTAACTAGTTCCGATGGTCACTTTAAGTTATTTTTAATATTTATAATTATTACAGCGGCGTCGATAAGCAAACAGCTACGCCTTCCATCTCTGTACTGTGACTATTAATATTATTAACCCAATCTATTTAAAATTATGATCTATCTTTAATAAATGATATGAGCAAAAGGCGTGGAATCTATGTTGTGCAATAGCTTCGTATTTGCATAAGCCGTACTCCGATGTTTCATCCTCTTCGAAACATATGTAGCCTGCCTATCTGATGCATATGTTTATAGACTCCTATAATTATTCTGAATTGATTCCTAGATAGCCTTAAAAGATGCAGGCTATTTTTTGGTGAAGGTCTCTTAATGAATCTTTAACAGGAAACTCCGGTTAAGACTTCCGTAATTATTTTGAGTTGATTCCTCGATAGACTTAAAAGATCCAGGCACTTCTTTGGTGAAAGTCCTGTAATGATTCTTTTGACTTGTCTTGAGCCTATAATTGGTGCCCATCTTTGAGCTATTTGGTTGCAGATCCAGCTTTGTATGGCCATTCTGTCTGATATCTGTCTGTAGAGTATTGGATTTGGTTCTATTTTTTTTTGTTATAAGTGCATATACCTTATGAGCTATATATTAGCCAAAGTTCCAACTAATTGTTCTAGACTAGATGAAAGTCTTGACTTTTGTTCCAAATAGATAATAGCTTTTATAATTTATTAAAGCATTTATTAAGCAAATTTCAAAGGATACTCTATGATGCAAAGTACAGCATGGCGGGAAGGAGATAGGGAAAGAATTAAGGGACATTAGATGAGCGGCGAAGGTGCTGTTGTATGTTGCTCTTAAACCTTCACAGATTGTAAGCTAGAGGAAATACAGACGCATTGGAAACGTGGAGCCTCTTAAAGACCTTGTTGAACACATCTCTCGTACGGATGTGTATTGGCTCTTGTACAAATCCACACAGGAGTTGCAAAACATGTTTCTATATGAATTGGGTGGAACGCGAGAATTTGAAGCGAATCTTATAGCCAAAATATTAGCTTTATCCAGAGATCAAGAATAACTTCATCACTGTTATGAAAGCATGAAAGATGTGGTGAAGTTGTTCCTGATAATTTTAACTTTGCTTTTGCGGCTTTGTCTATATTCTAGTCAAACTTACGAATGCTATGATTGCTATCACACTTCACACTTTGAGTTCTTCCTAATTATCAAATGATTTATATTATATTTTTGCTTGATCATAATCTTTTTTGATAATTTTGCGTGTAAAAAATTCAAAAGTAAATCTCTGCTAAAGATGTTAGGTGAGGCTGCTATTGTCTTAACGAGTCAATAGTTTAGATATCTGGGCCCCACTTATGATTTATCTTGTACTTTGTATCCACTCAGTAACAAAACAAGATTTATATATTGATACACATTACCCCTACCGAAGCAATATAATGGTATCTATCTACCAACATTACACGACAAATCGAAAGTGCACTAAACTCAGTTCGAGCTGAGATATTATATTATGTATGAAAATTATGCGAGAATTCTTAAATACTGGTCCACAGAATTGAGTTGCAATTCAATATGCCGTGTAACGTTGGTAATTGTCTCCAAGTTTAATGTAGGCAGGTAGGTAGGTAGGTAGGTAGGTATATTTTGCTTTGCTACATCCAACAAACTAAGCGGATTCTATAAAAGAAAAAGTAAGAAAAAAAAAGAGCACTTTGTAGGTAAATGTGAATGTTATAGCTATCTCTAGTTTGTGTAAATATGGCTAGTGATGATAGTTAAGATTCACATTTTCAAAGTGCCCTTGCTTTTTCTTACTTTTGCTTTCCAGAATAGGCATGTGCGTCTAGGCATCGAGGTTTCCTCGAGACGTTGTTAAAACTTCCAACACGGGTTTAACACAAAACCAAGCCTAGTTGGCAGCCTCAAGGCCTAGCCGCGCAAGGCGCGCTTTACTCAATGCTGGAAATTTTTCTCTCTCAGGCCAGTTTTTTTTTTAATTTTGTTCTGTCAAAAGAGATATTTGGCATATAGGAAAAACTTGAAATTTATAATCAACAATTTTGAAAATTGATATTAAAGTATTTCTGCCCAGAATGTAAAGGAATTGTCGAAAATCCTATCAAAATTACAATGGCAGCACCGAGCCCGGTGGTATCATTTTTTTTTCAATTCTCAATTCGCAAGCCTTGAAGCGAGCTGCGAGGAGGCCTAAGAGAGGCAAGGGATGAGGCTTGCCCTAGCAAATGTGTTTCTGCTTGGGAAGAAGCTTCTTCTTGTTCTTGTAGTAGGTTACAAAAAAGGAGAGATATAGTATGGGGGAGTGAAAACGATGGGAAAGAAGGAGAGTGAAAGAGAAGGACAGAGGTCAAAGTTAACTTAACAACAAGTTAAGGAGGCGAAGTTTTCGATTATTTTACATTTAAAATGGAAGGAAAACGACGAAAGAAGAAAAGTTAAATAAAAAAATCAAATTCTCTTTAAAACTTTTATGAATAAAGATAAAAAATGTAAAAGCGCAGATTACATGCAACGAAACAGAATTGCAAATGTTTCATTTTCGTAAATAAATGAGAAGGGGCAGAGTTTTCACGTTTTACTCTCATAAAGTGTTCCCGCGTTTTGTGAAAACCGGTTTTCATGAAATATTGACAGAGTTTGGTCACATGTGTTGCTGTAATGGACACTTGTTGTTGCTGTAATCCTATGATATTTGAACAGCACGTGCTTCTATTTACATTCGTTTTGCTCTGAAGAGATTAAGTTTGAGAAACTCATGCCGGATTCTCTGATATTTCCGGGAAAAATGAGAATATTCTTTGAGAGGAATTTTATATCTCTTTTCAGCACCTTGGCCAAGCAAAATTTATCTTTTTCTTAAAAAAGTTAGATAGTGTGACCCGAAGTACATTATTATGAATAGTTTGATAGGATTTTGAGGGATTAAATATGAGTAATCCTACGTTCTCCAGATTTTTGTGTTTAGCTCGTTGTCTCAATCGCATTACAATAATACATAGCCAAGTCTATGGCATTATTTGTTTCATTCTAGAAAACACGAAATATTTCCAATTTTGTTTGGCTGCTTCCTATCTTCTTATTAAGTTATCTTTGCAGCGGTAACAATATGTTAATGTGGATGTCTGGTTGGGTCATAATTCCAGCGACTCTCTTCCTTTAAGAAAAGGGAATAAATTGTCAATACAAAAAAATATAGTATATCACATAAAAATTGTCTTATACTTCATGTATACCCTGGAAAAGATTACTTCGCTTCAGAAGAAGATTAAACTTATTTGGAAAGGGATTAATGTAGTCTGGAATAAAAACAAATCGATTGGTAAAAATATCAATGGAATAACGAAAAATATTGACTTAATCTGAAGATGCTATATATAGCGGCCTACTTAATTACATTTAACCTATCAAATCTACTTACAAAAAAAAAATACCACAGCATCTAAGGTTTTTTTATAAAGTTATGCTATTTTGATTTTGTGTCTGCAATCCAAAATTCATTAACACACATGGAAATTTATAGATATTTTGAATGAAAATCTGAAGAAAATCCCTACAGTTGTTTTTCTGCAAGACAAAAAAAAACATTTTGGGGACATGCTTTTTTAAAAATTGCTTTATATCTCTAAAAATATCACACAAATCATGTTGGAAACAATCAAAACCGTAGAGAATACTTCACACAATCCATGAAACAGACTCCCTCACTACCACATGGGAGCCCCAACGGAGTCCTCACATTCTAAAATATTTCAAGTGCTCTTATGTAAAATTGACAAAAAATTTGATTTGAATAGCTCCTCCACTCTAAACTACTATTCGTACAGAAAAATGGTGTTCTGATAATCTTAAGCTTGATTTCTTATCTTCCGAACCGAAATAACATTTTTATACCTTCCTAACAAAATTATTTAGAAAAAAGTATTTGAACAACATGACTACGATTCCTCAAACAAAAACTCTCAGCTGAGCCGTCATGGCATGCCGTGTACTGATGATATCGAATGTAGGTGCCTACAGATTCCGACTCCGGCTGCACATACAAACATGCAATTATTAGTCAGCTGAGAGTTAAGGGAGCGTGCAATACAATGGTAAGTTTACTTTGTAATCAAAATTATTTTATTATTTTGTTAAGCAAGGTATATAGGAAGTGTAGCCTTTGGGAAGGTAAGGATTTAAGGAACCAAGCTTTAAATTACTAGGAGACTATTTTCCTGTATGGATAGTAGTTTAAGCTCTATGGCAATCTTTTTTTTTTTGGGCAAGGGGAAGAAAGATCCCAAGCACGGTGGCCAAGGGGGCCCATTGTGTTAACCTGTTAAGTAGGAGAAGCTATAAAGCTACAGAAATTGATAGGAATCTAGGTGAAAGGATAGCGCGGGACCGTGTCAAGGTGGGATTCGAACCCATGACCCCTGGGATGGTAATCAGAGCGCTTACTAACTGAGCTACCGAGGTCACAAACAATATCATATATAAAGTTAATGTTTGACACTTTTCCATAAATATCAATATAAAACATTTTAGAAAATGCCCAGCAAACAATTTGGCGAAGTTTTCCCAAAAGTAAGGAATGGGCAATAGTTGTGAATAGTTGTGACAGCATTATTGCAATGAAGTGTGTATATGATTTGCTCTCTTTCAACTATTGCCTATTTCTCGCTTTAGCAAGCCTCGTGCAAAATTTCCAATATTTCTTCTATCAAATTCGCTCTTATTAAATTTTTCAACAATGCTTTTTACAATTTATTACAATTGCTGACGCATTTTATTTTCCAATAATAAAATTATAATAAGATATTGTAATATTTAAAAAAGATTGCCCTTACTTTTGTGAATTACAAAATGTCAATCCAGCCATATTAAAAATAAGTTGAAATTGGTAAATTAAAAGTAATTTACTCAACTATATACTCGCTTTTGGTAAGGAATAGGCGAATTACGTGTAAATTACCTTTAAGCTTGCTTTCTTATGTCCGTTTAGTCCGCGCGCCGCCTAAATTGCAAACGAGTATTTGGCAATATCGTTTTCGATGTTTATGCTTGCCCATGGCAAGTTACTTTCGACTTATTTTCGATTCACTTTGTTTGCTGGGATGGCTTGGGAAGTATTCTCAGTTGTTTTGAAACAATTGAATATTTTCTTGCCATAGTAAATGTTTGTGTAGAGGCTGCTGTATCTGTCTCGCTATAAGTTGTATGCTGTGGTCCTAAGTTATGAAAGATGGTTTTGGTGGTTTTCAAAATGTGACTACTGATGAAATGTCAATTGTCCTAATAAACTATCGTTCTTGTAAAAAGAATGTTCCTTTGTTAATAGGAAGTTGGTTCCAAAGCTTTTAAACTGCCGAATTAATTATATACCCTCCTTAACAAAATTATAGTTGAAAGAAAATACTATAATATTTCCAAGAAAAGGCTTCAGTTGCACAGTCATATGCTACTGTATTATTTACGCTTTTTCGTGGAAATCATAATTTTCATTGATTGAACTTAATTTTTCTAATAATTTCAGTAATCAAATTTTCAAAAGATACGGAAGAATTCCAAAATAAAACTGTATGAATTAGGCAATAGGATGATGCACACTTGATTTGGTTATTGCTTTTCCGTAAAAAACTTATGAACTTGTTCTTCGTGGTTTCGGAAGTAGCTCCCAGAGATTTTGGGGGAATGTATATATAAAAAACAAAACTACAATTTAAAATTAGAAGAGAAAAGAAAAAATGACTAAAAACTAAAACGACGCGTCACAACATATTAGTCGCACTATTTTTCTAACACAATGTATGTATATAAAAATTTATAACGCCAGGGATCTCGGAATTATAATATGCACTTCTGGTGAACTACATATAAATATTAAAGCAATAGGTGTGTACCTCTTATTTTATTGCATTTTAGTATTATGTAGCTGCCAATTCTACCACTCATTAATCCTAGTGCTGTTTCATGAGTCGAATCGTCAAGAGAGATCCACAAGATGTTAGCAAAACTAATTACAACTCTGAAATCGCTGAAAGGGTGGAGAAGAATACCATTTCCATAAACACTGTAAGGTGAACAATTCCGGCTGCCCGATTTACCCCATTATTATTATTTATTAATTCTATGAAAACGACGACGTGCATAAAATTTTAGCTTTTTATGTTGACGAGTTCTAGGGCAGTGTCCAAATATACAGTGAAAAATGAGACTTTTGTATGGCGACCCCACGAAGGAGTTACCCGATTTGTCCCATTTTTGAATTTAAATGAACTTTTTTTTTAAAGCCAGTGTGCAAAATTTCAGCTTTCTAAGTAAATACGTTCTCGAGTTCAATCGGGCAACCTCTTGTTGGTGTTGCCATGCAAAACTTTGATTTTTCATTATATATTTGGAAACTGCCTGAGAGCGAATTGGCGTAGAGAGCTCAAATTTCGTGGACGGCGTTTTCATCAAATTGCAAATACAAGCTCAAACATGGATTAAATCGGGTAACCCTTTCTTGGTGTTGCCATACAATGCAAGTCAAGTCAAGTGCTTTCTTCATCATCTTCCTTTTTCGGATTTAATTTGACGATTTTCCTTTTCACCTCCTTCGGATTGTCTTGTTTAGGGTGTTGGGGCTTAAGTTTGGCCCTCAGTTCGATTCGATGTCTTCTCTTTTCTTCTTTTGGTTTCCTTGGTTTGGTTTTTGATCACTTCTCGTGTTGTTGTTCGTTCTTTTTCATACAGCTGCTGCGCCACATCAGCTGTAGTAAATGAATTTCTCGCAAGAGTTTGTTATTGAATTTGGGAGGGTCTGGGAGGGAGTAAGGATTATATATGTTTTGGGATCTTTAGGAAATTAAGGACTGGAAAGTTCCTATACTGGCAGGATTTATTAGAGAGATTCCCGGGTTCTTGAGGGGTTTATTTGGGATTACGTGCTATAGTAATGCCCTTTAGTATCATAGAAACTTATTCTACTTTCGTGCAGGTAGATATTTCTAGCATCCGGCTGAGCCAAGAGCAAGGGTGGCAGGTATTAGAAGATCCGGCAAGTTGTTTATGAGTTGGTTTGAATGGATGGGGATTTTCTTAACTTGTTAGATACTCCTTAATATGAGTTATATTGGCTGCCTCGTACAATACTTCGTTGCGATAGTATTTTCAGTCGGAGTCCTGTACAAGCTCTAAGAATCTTTCTTTCGCCTTCCATATAAGTGTGGGAAATTTTGTTCCATATGGGAAAGCAATAAATGATGACAGGCTTTATTAGTTGCTTGTACATTAGTAGTTTTGTCTGGGTTGTGAGTCCGTCCGTGATATTGATTATAGCGCTTATAAGACTGTACGCGAAATTGGCTTTGTTAATGGTTACTTCAGCATTGTTATTGAATCGTAGGATTTCATGGAAATTTACGCCTTGATATTTCGTTGCTTGTGTGGGCTTTATTATTCCCCCAGTGTAGACAGGCGTAATTCTTTTGGATTTAGCGACTTGGCGGTTTCGCTCGGTGCTAGGTTTCCGAATACAGATATGTTCAGACTTTTGGACATTAATTTTGATGCCCCATTTTTTGTGATAAGAGTCGAGCTGGTTGACTTTATTGACCACCAAGAGCGGACAACGAGATTGGGCGTATGTGAGGGAGTCATCGGCGAATAGGAGCGTTGTGGCACTTGCATTTTAAAGTTGGTAGTTTGTAGAGATTGAAGAAGTCTTGGGCCCAATATGGATCCCTGGGGGAAATTGTTTTGAACGGAGATTTGTGGTCATCGAGCTCCACAAAGAATTTCCTAGAAGTTAGGAAACTGTGGATGAGTCAGTTTAGGTGTGGAGGAAAACCGAATTGGTTTAATTTGAATATTAGTCCTGCCGTCTAAACTGAATCGAAAGCCTTTTCAACGTCGAGAAAGGACCCGACGGTGCATTCGTTTCTGTTTAAAGCTCTGGTAGCATCCGTATGGATTTTTAGAAAAGGGTGGAATGTAGAATGTTAAGGCCTGAAGCCGAATTGAGAATCTTGGTCTATGTTCTTTTCTTCACAGGTAATTGTTAAAATTTGAGATCAGTGAGATTGGTCTAAGTTCCTTGATGTCTTTAGATGAAGATTTTTTTGAGATGGAGAAAATTCGTGAGATTTTCCATTTTTCCGGGAAGTAACAATTATTTACACAATTATTAAAAACGGTTGCAAGGAAATCGAGTGCTATGGGAGGTAGCTTTTTGATAATTGAGTTTGAAATTTTATCAGGGCCCCTTGATTTTTTGCTATTTATGTTTGTGAATGTGTCTTG
This sequence comes from Dioctria linearis, assembly GCA_963930735.1. Lineage (NCBI taxonomy): Eukaryota > Metazoa > Arthropoda > Insecta > Diptera > Asilidae > Dioctria > Dioctria linearis. The sequence continues at coordinate 211,170,820 of OZ005741.1, read as the reverse complement.
GTCATCTTGGTAAATTGCTGAGTTATCCACAGCTCAAAAGGTTTGTGGTATGGACTCGTTAGCACTAAGAAAGTTGTTAACACTCCTTTCTACTTCAAAAGAGAATGTTGGGTCTCTAAGGTTTAAGTTGTCTTTGAAGGTGTTTTGCAAAAAATGTTGCAAAGGCCTCGCACTTTTCCTGTGGAAGTGCCATACAATACTTTGGTGTTTCATTATATATTTGGACACTGCCTGAGACATAGGGAGCTGAAATTTTGTACACAATGTTTTCATAAAACTAGTAAATATAATTTCAAAAATGTACTAAATCGGGCAACCCCTTCTTGATGTTACCATACAGAGTTTTTGCCTTTCACTTTGTTTAACTTTTATGTTCATCTAGCGTATAATATTATTGACCTTAGACCAATTGTAACTTTTTCTCTTGTTTTTTTATTTTTTTAATAAAGCCCAGCACCAACTTTTCTTGACAATTTTAAATTAAGATAACCTCCGGATTCCGACACAGCACCTTTTCGAATGAATGATCCTTGCGGAACCTGATGTATCCTACTTCCTCATTTCCATATATGCATTCATAATTATCGATCTACTCATGCAATTATTTGCGATACCTCAAGGGTATTGAAAAGATCTGGCGCCAACTATACTTTAATTTCAATTTCAACAGGCAAACGATAACACTGCTTTGGCATACCTTTCCGTCACAAAGTGACGGGCGCAATTTCTTCTTTACCATTCAAGTACTACTAATTTAAATATTTGTTCTGCATATTATTCACCTTTATCAAGGGCCCTTTAATCTTATCCTCGAGTTTAAAAAAATTAGACTTTCTTTATTATATTTTTTTAACGTTTACCTTTGTGTTAAAAAACGGAAATGCTCTACGATTCAAGCATATTTTTCATTATTTTTGTGGCATATATTGATATATCCACATAATGCTAAATCTTATCTACATAATCCTTTTTCAATTTAACAGATACTTACATATATCTAAGTGATTGTGCGATTAAGATTTCAAGATTTCAAAATTTCAAGATTATGCCCAGATGCATATTTTTGTTATAATTTTGTACAAATAAATTAATAAGTTATTTACAAATTTCTTCCATATTTTTGCCCCTGTCTCTCGACCACAGTTATCTCTGAAAAATAAGCGTCGCTATTAGAAACACCTAGAACATGAGTGCGAGTGAACTATATGCGGTGAAGTATCCATAATCGCTCAATGGCTAATTCTAAGTTTTCTGTACAACTGAGTGTTACCACACAAAGCAATTTTTTTTTTTTTATGAACACATGCATAAAAAAAATTCATATACCGAAATTTATGTACTTTTTTGTTGTTTTTGTAATGTACGGTCTATGTACGGTCTACGGTGTTACAAGAGGCTTGTTAGAAAATCGAAAAGACAGGCCTTTGTAGATTTCTGCGAGGAGCTTGACGGCTATCGTGAGCCGGTTAGGCTGCTCAGGGCTCTTAGGAGTGACTCGTTGGCCAGGCTGAGTGTTTGGAGAAAGACAGATAGCTCCTTTACAGCATCGAAGCAAAAAGCCTGTAGACTTCTTCTCTCGACGCATTTTCCAGACTGTAGGCCTAAAGAAGACCTGCAATTGTGTGGTGAGCATCCCCTACCTCTCTGCTTTAGTGGTGATTGCTCCACTGCTGCGAAGGTAGTTGATGTCGAGCAGATCTACGGAGAGGGCTATCTATTCCACGGTTACTGCCAATGAGCGGGGACTGGATCGTAGACTGTTTACCTTGGGAGCCTTCCTGGACATCGAGGAGGCTTCTGAGTCGCTATGTGAGGAACATGGTGTTGACCGCACTGTAGTGCGATGGATCAACTAAATGTTAAGATGACGATACTTAACTGTGGTGCTGGGCGGCCGAACTTCTCTCAGTGTGCTGGTGGAGAGAGGCTGCACGCAAGTTGGCGTACTTTTCCCAGTACTCTGGTGTATGATGAATGTCTCACTCATCACGGTGCTGAAAAACATGGGATTCTCGTGTGAAGCGTATACGGATGACATCCTACTGCTCATTTTCAGGCACACCATGGCTGCTGACTGTCCCTTCATGAAACGAAACCTCCATATTGTTGAGGTCTGGTGGACCCGTCATGATATGACAGTGAACCCAACAGAGACCAGCTTGGTGATCTTCGCCAAAAGACGTAAGCTTGGGTTCTTTGTTCTTCCAAAGCCCTTTGAACACACTTTGCGACTGTCTCCTCATGTCAAGCATCTTGAAGTGTACCTTGACTTGAAGCTAAGATGCGAATTGCACGCAGAAGAAAATTTAATGCGGGTATGAGGGTCTTCGCTCAATGGAAGAGAAACTTTGGCTGCACAGGGGGCATGATAAAGAGCATTGTGCACTGGATGTACACCTGGATCGTTAGATCCATGCTTATATATGCCTCCTGCGTATGGTGGCCAAGGACGCTTGTGGGGATTGCGATCCTGAAGCTGGCAGGCCTGCTTGGGAATTACGGGTTTCATGCGATCTACGGCTATTGCTGCTCTTGAGGTCTTACTTAATCTGTCATTCAGGCAGATGCTAAAAGAGCTGTGTGCAGATTGCGCTCATGGGAATGTTGGGAGGACGGCTGGACTGGCTCTTCTTATTGCTCTCTGGTGTATGGCTGGCCTTGCAAAATCCTCTGGCCAATATGCCACGTGATGCGATAGTACCTGAGCTACGTTTTGGGGGTCGCTTCTCTGTGAGTTTTGCTGAAAGGGAATCAAGGACTGAGGAAAGTGCGTTATCGAGCGTTCCCCGGTCCCTCTAAAAAATTTCACCCACGACTCTTTCACTAATGAGGGAGCTGGCGCGGGTGTCTATTTTCCTGAACCTGACATTGGGATGGAGTACTCACTTGGAAGACACACTATTAATGTCTTCCAGGCTGAAGTTTTCGCCATCTCAATGGCGGCGAAGATAGCTCTTAATATGCAAATATAAGGGAAGGTAATTGCTATACTTTCGGATAGTGCAGCAGCCTTGATGGCTCTAAGTGGCCCTCGGATAAGTTGTGTACCCACAACAAGGTGTCCCTTCAGTGGGTTCCTGTTCTCATGGAGATCATGGGGAATGAAAGGGCTGACCTTTAAGCTAGGGCTGATTCTGTTTCTCCGTTCCTCAGATCGCACCCCGCTGTGGGTGTTGCCACCTCGAATATCAGGTCTCTCATCAAAGCGGATGTTCATAGGAGAGATGGAGCAGAGACGGGCGAATCTGAGTACTTGCCGGTGCAGAAAACTGTTTCTTGATGGCCCCAATAGGAATAGCTCTGATTTTTTCGTGGGGCTCGGAAGGAAGCAATGTAGAACTCTGGTTGGCATCATCACCGGCCACAGATCGCCCCACGCTTATCTAACAAGTATGGGAGTTGTTGACACCCCTGAGTGTCTGCCCTGCCTGAAAGGAGGGCCTGAGACAACCGAACACTCTTGTGCTTGTCCGGCCTTCGCCTGGAGTAAGCTGGATACTCTAGGGTCTGCCCTTCTATCTGTAGATGAGCTGAAAAACCTTCCTCACGAAGACCTGATGCGCTTCATTAAGAGGACAAGAAGGTGTTGGTAAATGGGCTTCTAGCAGGTTAGCAGCTATGGCCTCCTCGCTTGGAATAGGATCTCCTCTCCCCTACCTAAAAAAAATGTACGGTCGAATTTTACAATTATAATGACCTATTTAACTTCTTGTGATTTTAATTATTTTAAACTTTTCACTACACAATTGTGGAAATCTGTTTAACAGTGCAGTAATCTCGTTTTACAGAATATTTTGTCGCATCGTAATTGCAATTTGCTTTAGACTTAGGCCTGTGGCACATATTCAGCTTAGCTCAGCGATGGTCCTGTAATAAACACGTCATACATACATTACAGCTAAACTGGTTAAGCAGAATATGCAAATGTTAAGCTGTGCAGGATGGCACGTCATGATTAATGATTCAAAAATAAGTTTTAGTTTTCTATACGCATCTCAAAATTCTCAGTTGTAGGCAACGGCTTATAAAGGGTAAGTTGATTTTTAATTGGAAAATTTACAATGACTTTATAAAACCTATCCCGACGAGAGAGGAGGCCGGGATAGACGAAAACCAGGGTACTACATAATTTAATAAGCTGCGACATTAACGCGCATCACGATGAAAATTCAATAAGAGGGTTCAGTACATTTTAAATTATAAAATAAAAATATAAGAAAAGCCCAGACTCTGTCTGTAACGCAGAAAACTGAAAAATTAATAAAAAAATTAAACAAAAAGTTAAAAAAATTAAAATTAAATGAAAAAATAAAAGAAAATTAAAAATATTAAAATAAATTGAAAAAAAAATTGTTGAAAAATTAAAAAACAATAAAAAAAATGTAAAAACTTAAGAGAGAATCCCGTGCAAAGAACGGGCTAAAGTTGCCCGTTCTTATTGGATTATTATATGTACAAATCTCATGATAGTGTGAAATGTGAATCTGAGCCTACTTTCGACAATACCTAGAGCTGGATATTGCCATTGCAAAATATTTCATACCCTATAAGATAGTTGAGTGGGTAGTGTCGAACAAACCATAGTCCTCAGATCACAGACCCATTTTCGTTACTGCTAACTGTGTTAGATCTAACGAAAACTAACTGGGATATTTACAAAGTAGAATATCTTGCAAAAGATCATATAAGCAAAAGTATAGATTATTCAGATACTACTGCTCTAGAATAAGGGGTCTCCCCCACCCTAGAGAGATACACCAGTTTTTTAACATAATCTCCGAAAACCTACTATATGCTACCGTTAGTAAAATACAATATTTTAATCAGAAATATGGAAAAAAATGTTTGTATCAGAATCTTGGATATCTGGGAAATTAGCGTGGAAATCAAAAACTCGGATGAACGATACCAAAATTGTGAATTAAAAATATTTTATATTTCTAATGGTAACCTACAAATAAACCTGTATACCGATGAAAAGTAGCGTGTGGATTGGACTGGACTGATTTTACTTATCTATTTCGGAATTTATGGGCAGATAAGCAAGAGCTTTCCGTTTTTGGAGGTTAGATTAAAAAACTGTTATTTTCTCTCTAAGATGGAGGGGAGAGCCTCCACAGATTTTGCTTTGATGAATGTAGACTACCAGTCTATGAAAGATTATCCCATATGGCTGGAACACCCCTTATATTCAAAGTCGCTGAATGATATACTGAGTACACCGCAATAGATCGTAGATTCCTTACTTCACATAAAAATTGAACATTGACGTCTGTTAAAATACAGTTGGTGCGGAAACATAATTACAAAATTATTCGAAATCTGATTAATATTTTCGGTTAACTACAAAAATTATATATAAAATTTTTGAGATTATACATAGTAGCGAAGTATTCTATCTAAAACTTTTGACCATAAAATTAGGAAAATGATATCGGAATCTCAAGCATGTATTGTTACCCTGAAACCCAGAATTAACGACTTTTTCGACGGTAAAAGACAAAGGCCTCCACAATGCTTCAAATTAGCGCTATTAAGGTGATCACATCTCACACCACAAATGTTTGCAAAGAGTATGCAATGCTTCCGGTACACATACAAAATTTTTAAGTAATAATAGGTTTTTTTCTAGAAGGCTACAAACCATTTTCTGGTAAGTAAGTTATTATTAAGCCTGTGAAAAGTCATACAGCTTCCGAGTCACATACATATTTGTGCCAGCTCGATCTTCCTAAGCTAACAGAGAATTACATTTGTATATGGTCACATCACAATGGAATGTTTTATTGCAAGAGTATTTCTTACATGAATTCAAATTAAAACCAGCCAGCCATCCTATAAGAAGTGCAAAGTGGTGCAAAGTTCCCACACTCCCACCAAGGAACATTATTGTTGAATTTCTTATTCTGATAGATTTCCTACAGCAATATGAGACGAAGAAAAAAAAATCGGGCAAAGCTAAGTGAACGGTATGGTATACCATTTCTGCTCCAGCCAGCCATCTTTAGACCTGTAGAGGACTGGTAAGGTAATGCATATACTATACCTGAAGAGATGTTTGTTGATGGCAAGGTAAAAGCATTTGCCCGCACCAAATGTCGTGTCGTCGTGCCTTGAAGATGACCCCATCCAACATCTACACATATCACACGATCTCTTCTTGGCAAGATCTCTGCAGTAACGATGGGCTCCAAACAACACTGAGTCTTCCTTTCATTTTCATTTCATTTTCAATTTGAATGTAGCGCGGTAGAGTCATTTTCCATTTGAATAAGGCTGCCGAGATACAGTTTTTGAATTCGGTCGGTATTAGCTTTTGGATAGCTGTGGACTTAAATTCTGCCATTAATTTAGATGCCATTCTATCGCTGAAATATTTTTATTCGAAATTAAATGATTTTACGTGCTGACAATGTGTGATTAGCGAGTTAAGAAAGCCGAAAGTGATTAAGATTATAGTTAGGATATTTTTCAATTTTTTGTTACAATATTAAAAGTGTTGTGTTAATAAAAGTGAATTACGTGCATTCAATTCTTCTAAAATGGGAATATTAATACAAAACTTTGCTATATGCGGTAAGAAATTTTCAATTGTGTAAAATTATTAAAGAATAAGATTTTTAGATAAAAAGCGACGACCAGTTGTGTAATAATAAAGGCATGAAAGCATTGAATACAAGCATTTTAGATCGCCAAGCAAAAAATCTGCTTATTTAAGATTTCAAACAGGCTTGTGGGAGTTATTGTGAAATTAATTTCATTTTGTGACTCGAAGCATATCTAATAGACCGACGTATGCTCTGTTTTTCAAAAACTAGAAGAATTTCATCTTTATTCAGTCCTATTCTTGTTTTTATATTTAATTATTGCAGAAGGATATATAGGGTAAAGGCACCAATTGGCGTCCCTTTAAGAAAATTTCATCAGTTTAATTTCCGCAAATCAATGGAACATTCGAATTTAGGTATTTGGCACTAGAAAGCCTCTAAAGTACGTAAAATTCCCGAAATGTTAGCTCTTTTGGATATGATGAAGAGACCATTCAATAAATTAGGTATTATGCTGCATTTTTAATGGAAACATATTTTTGTTTATATAATTCACACATTATTTTTGAAAACAAGTCATATATTGCTTTTCAATATTTTGTTTAAGCATGGCCAGTGCACCAATATATCTTCCACACTACTTAGTAGTATGGACCATAAGAAATGAGCTATTCAGCTCATTCTAATGTTTTCAAAAAGGGGTGGTCTTCTATGACCTTCACCTATGATGGAGAGTGGTGCGATGCCATCACCTATTCCCTACATTTTAGGGAATATTCTCTAAATTTTAGGGAATAGTCCCTACATTTTAGGGAAAAAAAACAAAACAATAATTTAAAATTCCCTGTATTTTAGGAAATGCGCCCTACATTTTAGAGAATATTCCCTAAAATGTAGGGAAAAACATTTAAAACATAAGAAAATTCCCTACATTTTAGAGAATATTCCCTAAATTTTAGGGGAAAACCAAAATTCCCATACATTTGAGAGAGAAAACCTACCTACATTTTAGGGATAAAAACGTAATCTTAGTTTTTCAAGGTGCAGCTTTCCCTAATCTTATCGACAAATGACTAACCTGTGTGGCACAAATTGTTACCACTCACTTTACGGAATTATATTTTACTGTGTACACCAAGGGGCCAATTTGCGTCCTGGGTAAAAAAAAAACAAAAAAGTTATAAAAACTGCTTTTATATGCTTTTTATGAATGTCGTTTTAAAAGATATCACTTTATTAATTTTTTTATTATTCTAGATATAAAAAGCCATTATGAAAAAAATGTTGTGATAAAATTCATAGTAACATAACATTCTTCCGATTAAAACTAATTTCATTCGAATTGTGTTGTTTTAGATAACAGCATCTTTTAACTTTTTTTAATTTAAAAAGAACAAATCAAGAAGGAATTATATAATATAATGGAATTCAAGTTTTTATAAATTAAAATAATAAAGCAAGCTTTTGCCTAAAAGCCGTATTTAGCTCAACATAATTTTTAGCCAAACCTTGTATTGAAATTTTTTGATCTGGTCGGCTAATATGGGTAAGATGGCGCTACGTCCGAGCCTCACCCTATAAATACCGATGTGCCCCAGGGCTCCATCTTTCCTCTTAATTTTCATTACTGATCTGCTTTCTATTACTTTCAATCCAATTCATAGTTTTGCTGATGACCACACCTTGATTTTGCATACTCCTTTGACACTCTTCCGGACTCCAGAAGGAATTCCGGATTAGATCATTGAATAACGAACTTGATAATATCCTCACTTTGGGGCAAAGTGAATCGCGTCGAATTCAATGCGCTTAAGATCCAAAAATGCCTCATCTCTTTAATACAAGGCCAGTACCGTTTCTTTTGTTGGTGGAACATTAGCTGAAAACAGTAACATCTGCTGGTTTGTAACATATGTGTTGTGTTGGGAGGAAGTGCGTATAAAATTATCCCGTTTACGCTGAAGAGTGCGCTTAGCTCCAATTTTAAATGGGACTTGTGGCCGTCAACAAAAATGTTCATTGTTTGAATTTGTTCATTAATTAACCATATATTTATCCCACTCAAGATATATTCTCATACACGACCTAAAAACCAATCTTCTGGCGTGGCTATTGACTACGTCCCTAGGTGGCCGTACGTAGGGAAATACAACTGTTTCTTCAAATAAGTCTCCTACATTTACCTCCTATACCTATATAATTTTGTAGCTCATCAAACCATTTTCGAATAACCTCGTCAGAAAACGTATCTCTCGCTTCAATTAGGCCTTCGGGAATTCGATGTGTAAGCTCTGCATTTCAAGAAAAGGCTGTGCAATTTACGCTCTGGTCGCCCATTTTTTAAATATATACCTAGTCATGCTATAGTCTTGCTCAATTTGCATACCCTAGATGAAATCTATATGGTATACTAAGTTTCGTCATTCAGTTTGTAACATACAGAAATAATGATGGTAGAGCAAAATGGATTGGACACCCACGTAAATTAAAAGTTATTTTGATTTTTGCATGTCCGTAGTAAATAAAATTTAAAAAAATAAAATAAATTGGGCAACCCTTTCTTGGTGTTTCCATATAAAAATTTAGGTTTTTTACGGATACTGTGAAAACGATCAGTCCTAAACATTTTTAGTGTACTAAAAACTTCTTCAGAATATGAAATGCTATAAAATTGGTTATAATCATTTTTTCTGTCCGACGAACCGTTCTGGAAATATATGCAAAAAACCACTGGAAAAATCAAAATTGCTCAAATGGGTGAGACAATATGAAATTTCATACGGGCATTCATCTAGGGTATCATAAGAATTGGTCTTAGACCAATTCTAGCTTTTTTACTTGTTTGAACTGTGTTTAAAAGGCTATCAGGACTTAATGGAAAAAATATTTTGTGGTCGAGACTCTTCTACGTTCTTGAAGGCATAACTTATCCTGCAATGCTGTTTTTGGAATATATTATTAGAAAATTTCCCTTTTCAAATGTCTGACAATGCTCCATTTAGCGTTGTAGCAGTATATCCTTCCATATTTCCTTATACGCCATGTATTAAATCAGTCGAGTTAATAAAGTGCTGCTTGATTCATTACATTGATTCTTTTCGCGGCCACTAAAATTGAGGTTGTTATTCCGAAAATTAACTTATAAATTTCAAACAATATTTTATTTATTTGAATTCTACTTTAAAAGCTTTGTTATGAAATAAAAATGGAATAAAAAACGCAGTCCGTTACCTTTTAAACTCATAGCAGTACATTAAAAAAACATGTTTTATTGCACTTGCGCATTTTTTACATGCCGACACCTATTGAACTGAACTCTGATAACTTAACTTTAACTCAACGATCCTGTTGCTCACTTTAGGAATAGCAGATACAGATATACGGTTGAAGCTATGTCTTTTAAAGACAAAAAAATGCAATTCGGCTAAAAGGTCAGCGACTTTATCAGAGATCTTCAAGAAACTAGATTTAACTAAGTTAATTTATTTCTTAATATAGGTATGTGTAGTTATATTAAACCACTGTGATTTTAAAACATCCTAATGGCTTAATAAGCCTTCGGATAAATAACACAATGTTTATGCTTTTATGAGCCTTGGTTCGAGTGCCACCGACACGCGCCGGCCAAAAATGGTTAAAGCTAATATTGGCAGGCAGTTGAAAAGCTGGAAGATATATATACAATATATTTTCATAAGGGCTCATTAATGGTTTTGACATACATATGACCTCTGCGTTTATTTTTTATCCATGATATATCCCAAAGTTTCTAAGTTTTTAGAAAGTCAAATTGACACAATTTTAAACCTGAGCATTTTACTAGTGGAGTACACTATCACTACAGCAATAATCAAGAAAGTGTGTTGTCACACTCCAGTCTTCTCTCCACATCCTTTTCATTCAAAATTAGCTGTCAGTCGGATCTTAGAAACGGTCACTGTGGTTAGTCATCAAGGAAAGAATTCAAATTTGCGCTGGGATAACATGGATTTGGATTTTTTATAATTTTCTGCAGAAACCTGATTTTATCTACCTATCATGAAAGATAATTACTACTATGACAGGAGTGAGCGGTAATGATAGACTCCTTAATTTTTAAGATGTATTATTTAATCTCAAGTGTTACAACGTTGTACTTAAATTGGTCTTCGCCATACTTCTTTCATAGTACTGTTCCTGTGATCATTCTGCCATATTGGACTGTGTTTATATTAAAGCTTGAAACTTTTATTACTTTTATCAAAAAGTGTCTAGAATACGAGTTATTCTTAACTTTTATCCCATAAGAATTAAACAAAATTATAAGAAATAAGATTTTTAAAATAATAAAAATTCGTAGTATTTCGAGACTTTTATTTCATAAAAGTCTTTTTAAGAGTCTTTTGAGACTTTTATTTTTTACAAATCTTTCCAAAAATTCTTTCTTTATGCTTATTATTTAAATGTTTACAGTATTTACGGTATGATTTAAAAAAAAAAAAACCTGTTCTGCTGTTTATGATAATATTTCAATCGATTTTATCCATACGGGCATTCATATAGAGTATTATAAGTATTGGTCTTTTAGACTAATTGGAGCCTTTTTACTTGTTTATATTTAATTTAATTTTTTTATTATTTTGTTTTTTTGTTTTTTTTCCTTGTAATTAAAAGAAAAGCCATCCTGGGATTCGAACGCGTTACAGACAGACAGATTCTGGACTTTTCTTAAGTTTATATGATATAAACGAATTATGTTATGTATATGGATCAAATCGATTAAAATGTTATAACCAGCAGGAGAGGTGTTTTTTTACATTAGACCGTAAAAACTTTATATATTTAAAAAAAACATAAAAAAGATTTTTATAAAATAAAAGTCTCAAAAGACTAAATTTAACTCAACTTTGAAGAAGAATTTAAGGGAACTGATGGTTGTAGAAGTTGAATAGATGCCCACAATTATGGTATTTAATATGACGTAAATATTCCATACATACTCAAAGTCTAATATTCCAAAGAAATAATATACCAGAAACTAAATTAAAGTTAAATTAGATTAAATTAAGAGCAAGTTGATTATTTATTTGGGCGTTATTGGTTAATACCAGTTGAAGGCATTTGTGGCCTAAGGGGTTGAAAAATTAAGAAATACAAGAGGAAAAAGCATCTTTCTCGTTAGCTCAGTCAGTGGTAAGAGTAGTCTCCCGGAAAGGGAGAAAAAAAACTTTAAAAAATTGTACTATTCCAATATTTCCACAGGAAATATTACCTCACTTAAAAGTATTTATATAACTATATTAGATACAAATCTCTCGCAGGGTAATACATAGATCTTGTAAAGACTGTCTTAACTGGTATGAAAAAGGGTGGTAGGGTGGAGAGTAAAATTCATCTCGTCATTCCCGAGGGTGGGAGGGGGGGGGGGGGGGAATTTATGCGTTTGGGTAATTCTATCACTGAATAACCTGTAACGTTTCTAGTTTATAGTCTCTTCACTGGCCTCATCACTTTTATAAAGTTACCAACTCGAAATGGGTCGGACGCGCTATCACAAACAAGCTTGCACCACCTACGTAGAGTACGTGATGTGCAGGTTCTACGTCTTCGTTACAGAATCAGAAGTTATTGTGTGTGGTTTTGCCTATTTTCTTAGAAATGTAATTATTTAAGTGAGCAATGGCCAGTTATTTCTAAGAAAATAGGCAAAACCACAGACAATAACTTCTGATTCTGTATCGAAGAGGAAGAATCTGCACATCATGTACTCTGCTCAGGTGGCGCGAGCTTACCTGTGATAACCCGTCCGATCCATTTCGAGTCGGTAATTTTAAAGGCACGGTTATAATAGGAATTATAGTATACACTCTATGAAGCCTGTTATATAAATAAATAAATTTATTAAACTTAAGTTTATGTTGTTAATACTTTCTATCAACTTACTGACCCCTGACTCAGAAAGTCTGTGTCTGAGCATCTGAACGCCTGAGCGCCTGAAAGTGCCGTTCGTGACGAAAGAGTTTTAGGGTAGTAAACGTGGATGGATTTACATGGGGTTTTTAATTTAGAATGGGTCCATGGGGAGCTTTCCGATGGGGTAAAATGTTCTTACGTGTTTGGGATTTTGGGGTGGGGGTGATAACTACCGCCCTTTGAGAGTGCCGTTCATGACGGAAGAGTTTTAGAGTAGTAAACGTGGATGGATTTACATGTGGTTTTTGATTTGGAATAAGTGTACCTACATATGTGGAGCTTTACGATGGGGTAAAATTTTCTTACGTGTTGGCGGCTTTGGGGTGGCGGTGGTAGCTACCACCTTTGGGGCTGTCCAATTTGGGCCGTGTGTGATATGAGTCGAGTTTCGAGAGTCAATTTTGGAAAAAAATTTGAAAAATTAAAAGTAACATTCCGGAGTTCCTAAATCTTGAATCTGACATGATGGCTGATTGGGCATTCATTGGAAAGCTGAGATGGTTAGCTATCATCTGAGATGAATCCCATCTTGATGGGGTGTATATCAAGAACGGTACAGGGTGTAAAGTGTAAGAAGTACTAAAAATCTTAAACCTCCCTACCGCCGAAACGACGCGTCTTACCCCTCCCCCCTTCACCTATTAATTTTTTGCTTGTCTCCACCTCAGATACCAAACTCTTCAGTTATGTGCAACAATTATGAAACACCCTGTATATTGAAAATCAAAACTTTAGTATGACAGTACTACGAAAGAGTTGCCAAATTTTACCCATCTACGAGCTTGATCTTATTTTCATAAAATTACCTTGCACGGAACTTCAGCTGTCAAGTTATCATACGAACAGGCATGAAAAATTCATTTTCTTATAGCACTATTATTTCACGCAATACAAGTGTATAACTAAACTTTGTAGCATACCCCATGAATTTCATCTATGGTATAAAAATTTTCCGCTCACTTTACTTCCTCACTACGGCAGGAAATTCAAAATGTTTCTAGTAATTTTTCCTCTTTACCTACTTATTTTCAATTTGTCATTGCTTTTTGCATAAAATTACCGCTCACGAAATTTCAGCGCATTGGTAAACACGTTTTCAACAGTTCATCAAAAGAACATTAAAAATAAAACAGTTTTTATGGGGGAGGGAATCAGTGGCATAGCTGGGCCTAAGTGTACCCTGTATCAAAATTTCTTGGAGGACTCTTTTTCCGGGAAATAACAATGGGAACGCGACTTACCCGTCTGGCGGAATGTACATCTTGGGAGATTTTACCTCAGTGGTAATGATTCAGTAGTAATTTAGAAATAGCGTGAAAAGAAATTTAGGGATACATTTTGATTCTCTTATAGTTTACATAAAAAGAACAAGAGTTCAGAATATGAGTTTTATATAGTCCTTGGACATACATCAGTAATTCGATAATTAATAAATTGCTTTATAAGACTTCTGTAGTTTTACAACAACTTTTAAGTTGAGCGAACCTTGCCGCAGGCTGAGTCACTCATGAATTAGATTTAATATCTCAGCAACTAATTAACTAATTTACATTATACTTTTTTATTTTGTTATGAAGCTGAGATCTACAAGAATTCAGAAAAAGTTATTACAATCATTGATCTTCCTTTTTCTTTGCATTATAAATCTAAACAATTTAGTTTTAATTTTGATGAACATTTTTCGATGAATCTACGAAAATGTTCGTAAAAATATTCCAACGCAATGTGAATTTCGGGGTTTTCGAAAGCATATTGATTGACATATATGGTAGTTCTCTGAGACGGAATATCATAGGGCTGCCTTTTATCAATATGACTTTAAAGTATGAACAATAATTTATTTAAATATTTCAGTATTGACAAAGTTAAACAGATTTGGCCATTATTCAAAACTGAAATTATCTTCTTATAGTAGATATTCCCGCCTACAAAATATTACTTCTCTAGCGCAGCGCCTTCTTAAGCAGTGAAAATAATAACATTTTTTATAAAATTCTGTTTACAAAATTTCGGCTTACTAGTACACGCCTTCTCAAGCTTTCCGCCGACATACGCACAAACATAAAAAGCTCTATTTATGTGTACCTTATTCATATTTTTACACCATCATTACGTTTATATGTTACAAAAAAATTAACTAACTTAGAATATTTAGAAAAGTAAGCTCAATTAATTTGCCAAATGACGAATTCCACATTTCACGATAGTTATGCATACTTTACCCTTTACCCAGGATATATGAAAAGATTATTCAGTGGAAAAGGCGACTGATTCGGCAATTACAAACTAAACTTCTTAGTTCTTGCTATATTATTCCATTTATTAATTTCAGGATAAATATTTTTTATTCTTAAGTAGATTTCAAGATTTAACTTATTTACTTGAAGTTACAAATTAAATGTCTATTCGTCGAAAAATGAATCTAAGAGAGTGTCACTATTTTATCTTCTGAGTACTACATTTTCGGTACAATTTAGTGTCTTTAGTGAGTATTAGATGACATGACCGTTGAGATAGATATAGTTTGTTACAATAGACAGCGTTTGTCTCCTTTTTTTGTTTTTTTTTTTATTAAGGCCAGGAGGATGAAAACTCCCAAGCACGGATATCAAGACGGACCATTGTACTAAACTGCTAAAAATACCACGAACTTTCACCAAAACCGACGAGTCCTATAATTGAAGCGCATTAGGTCTAGGCGAGGCAAGTTTTTCAGCTCATCCACATATAGAAGGCCAGACCCAGGCGTTTTCAAACTCCTTGACAAAAAGGCCGTACAAGCGCACAGAAGTGTTCGTTTATCTCAGGATCTCCTTCGAGGCAGGACAGACACTCCGGACTGTTGACTGATGGCATACGAGCCAGAGAGAGTTTTCTGTTCCAGCCCGGACGGTAATGAACAATGGGAAGATCCAGTCCAGTCGTTCTCCCACCCAACATCCTCATGAACTCAATCTATACACATCCCTTTTGGCATCTGCCTGAATGACAAGATCCAGTGGTGGCAGATTAAGTAAGATACCAAGGGCAGAAGTATCCCTGGATCGCATGGAACCTGTAATTCCCAAGCAAGCAAGCCTTTGCAGCCTCACCAGCTTCACAATTGCAGTCCCCACTTGCGTCCTCGGCCACCATACAGAAGAGGCAGACGTCAAAATGAAACTTACTATCGAGGTGTACATCCAGTGCACAACATCCGATTTCATGCCCAATGTGAAGCCAAAGGTTCTGCTGCATTAAGGAAAGACCCTCATAGCTGCATTAACTTTTTTCTCTACATGTATCCTCCACTTCAGCTTCTTGTCCAGGTAGACACCGAGGTGCTTAACATAGGAAGACAGCTGCAGAGTGTGTCCAAAGAACTTTAGACGAACAAAATTCCCAATCTTACGTCTCCTGGAGAAGAGCACCAAGCTAATCTTTGTAAGTTTCATCGCCATATAATTACGGGTACACCTGTCATCAACAGTATTGAGGCCTCGTTGCATGAAGGCACAAGCCACAGCCATGATATACCTGGGATAGTCTCCTTACTTCGTTTCTTATCTTACCCCACATTAGAATAAAATTATCTATTTCTTCAGAAAATAAAGGAAACGGCCATGTCCAGTGACTATACATATTAATAAAAAGGCTGAGCGATTGTCTGCTAAGACCAATTAGTTTACACATCTGTAATGGAGAGGAATCTAAGAATTCCTTGTCTGTGCTCCAATTTTTGTATTTTGTATTTTGTAGGTAAATTGTTGGGTATGGACCAGTATATGGACTGTTAGCAACGGTTTTAGACTTACCTATTTATTATTAATCTAATCTAGGTATATTTTACGGATCTTAGATTTCAATTAATTTGAAATATTTTATTCATCTGACTCATTGATCTAAATTACAAAATCCAGCTGTCAACTTAAAAGCAAACTCTTTTGCAATAGTTTACAAATTATACTTAATATAATTTCTCTTTGTGATTTTTCCATATTCATCAGTTAAATCGCTTTTAGAGGAGGTCCTAGAAAAAAAAGTGCGTCTATACACCCCTATCCTTCTTGTAATAAATAAAAAAAAAATCTTTTCTCGAAATTGGTTATGCCTAACTATATTATTAAATTTTACATGCACGGTATAGAATTCACCTACCTAAATACGTAAGTTATACGAGTATAAGAAGGAGTGTCGTTTGCGTTACAAACTACTTTCAGAAAATCATAAATTTTCAAGATATTTCTTATAAAACCTAACCAATTTGACACAAAGTCACCGTTGTTACAACATAACTTATTTTAACAAAAATATAGTTATCAGGCAGTTGGATCTTTCAAGCTTAAAGCTTACGAAATCAGAAGAGTCTCTCTCTTTGTTTTGATTAATTATGAAGCTACACCTCTACATCGTGAGAAATACCATTAGCCCACAAACAAAGGTGTGTTTTGAATATCGCAAAAAGTGTTGAATTCTGGTAAATTCAACAGTTGCACAATGATTATAGCTTGTAAGTGCTGTTTCTTTTGATCTATGTATGTCATGTTAACTATACCTACCTACTACAAGAATAGATCCAGAGGCCAACGGTTTGTCGCTACATTTAACGGGCCAAAAATTCGGAATAACGCTAATGAGGATTATGTAATATTTATTCGATCACGAAATGATGTTTTAGTGTGAGAAAGAACTAATTAAAAATTGAATTAATGTCCATTCTGATGCTGGAAAGCAGTTAATTAAAAATCGATTTTACATTCCTGCTGCATATAAGATATTCTAAAAATGTATCAAAAGTACGTCCTTGAGAATGGCATGTAGCTAGAGGGCCGCAAGCGTAGTATAAGGAGAAGAAAAATTATTTGAATTTTCAGTATACCAATATAAATATTAGAAACAAAATAATGCAACCTAATTAAAGACCTCTATCTGGACGCCTTCAACATTTCTTTAAACAAATATATTTTCCTTTTCTCAATAAGAACCTATGTGTACTAGATCAATGACTAAATAATAATTGAACAGCTAAATATTTTGAGAAAATCGTCAAATAGAATAAATAGAATAAAAAGTTAATAAATAAATACCAGTAAGTTATAACAGATGAGTTAGGTACTTTTTATAGTTACCAGTCTTGCAAACATGCAAAGTTATTGCAGTTTAATCCTAACTACCATATGGATAATGTTTACAAGCAGAAATTCATAGGCGGTTATATAAATAGATTATTACGATTTCAATATTCGTATCTTGCTGTGTCGGGTCAGTCGTCATGGACTTATGATCTGTAAAAATTCCGAAATCTCGTCCTTATAAAAATTTCCAAAGTTCTTGATCACTAAGGACACTATCAAAAGCTCTCGATTGATAGTCAAGTATTCGAGTACAGGAGTTAATAACCTCGAAATGAAAGCTAAAATTTTTCAATTTTACTCGGTGTGATTGTTCTGAAACAGCTTCTACTATGCTACAACTGATACGTCGATAAGTTTTCAAAATCATGTGAACAATTAAAATTTATTTGGGCTCATTGTTTTTTAATAACATAGATAATAATCCTGTTGGGCGAGGTCAACACTGAGATTAAATGTGTATGACTAATGTCGATTTCGATGGGACCATTTCAGTGTTGCAATTTTTCTGGCACCGGAAAAATGGGAGCGAACATATTTCTGTCATATTCCTTGTATTTGTGGGCACACGTATTATAAACACAGAACTGTCAAGCGTAATAAATGTTCTTTATTGGTATATACAAACAAATTTTTTCTCAACTTTATGCCAATTACCCAAAGAAAATCTTTTAATTCATTTAACTCCAAGATTTCACAAATAATCGCGACAGTACACTTTGACAGAGCAGATGACAATTCAACTTGAATATATATTTGTAATACCGACAAAATATGCAGTGCAAAGTAGGGGACGCCAGTGCAAACCTCGTGTTGCACTTCTGCTATAAAAATTATCTCATCGAACATTTTCAGTGTTGCACTGCAGTCCCATCGAAATCGACATTAGATGCGACTGAAATATCGCTCCTCCCACTGTTTCAATTTTCAAATGGAACGAGCTATATACTCCATTCTGGGACCGGATTCACTCACTCGGAGAGTTGTGGAGTTGTGGAGATGAGAGTTCTTTTGACACTTAACTCGCTACTCGGAGCTCTGTAACTTGGGAAATTTGTATTGAGAATTACCAAACTCTCTATTCCACTCGACAAAACTCTCGACTGTGCTAGTTGTGGGGAAGTAAGAAGAATATTTCTCAACTTGCAGTATTGTCTGTTTTTATTGTCCTTTGTGATGGTACCTAGGAATTTTTAAATTAAATTATGGATTCACCTCATATCCAGGCTATATTTACAAAAACAAATTACAGAGAAATATGGATTTTGGTGTCTCAAGGTACCCGCTAAAAATTTTAAATCACGCGAAAATGGTCAATTTGGTCGTCTTCCAGTACAGAAATACAGAAATATGCACATTAAAGCTTGTATGTAGTATTATATCGCATCTACATTTTGTCCCCGAATTAGATATGTAATTAATTTTTGAGTCCAGCAAATGGTTTTAGAGATAACTGCAAAAAAATGGAATAAGTCCTTCGTAAGATCAAAGAATGGTCGTTTTTTGGTACAAAATTGGACATATTTTCAAATCATCGCTATGAAGAACTGGTAAGTCGTAAAAATTCACTTTCCATGAGAAAATGTTCACAACAGAGTACTACTGGATGTGAAACAATGAACGGAAGAAATATATGCAAAATATAGGAACTGGGGTGTATATGACCCACGTGCAAAAAATCCGTCTCTCGGCGATATAAAGTCAGTTATGAAGTTAAAATTATAAAAAAAAAAACACTACAATACTCGATTACCCCATTCTCCCTATTTAATTTGATACCAAACAACAACAACTCCCAATAAGGGGTAGTACGACCCCCCCCCCATCCGAAAAGCTCCTCCACTAAAAATTATTCATCTATACTTTTATGCTCTAGACCCTAAATCGGAAAGAAAAACCCCAATGCTGTACGACCCTCCCACATAGAGTTAGCCGTCCTTCAATAGAAAAATCATCTCCTAAACTCCCAAACTCTCCGAGTTACAGAATCCGACCCCTGTTTGTGGGGCATTACTGCTTTCTTTATTATAGGCCAGGCCATGGCGTTTTAGACTATTCTATTCTTTGCTTGTGTAAGTACGATAAACGTGTCATTTGAAGGCGTTTTAGCATTGCGCCTTATGAGGAATCATGTTTAAAACTTTATATTGAAAAAATATAGGTCAAAATGTGTACTTTTAGAAAAGTGATTGTAATTGTAAGTATTTCAACAAAATTATTAAATTTTCTGCACGTGTTCCTAAGCGCTACCTGATTCGCTGTGAATTTTATGGTAAGCTTTAAGTCAGAGGCTCTTTCCGCTGCAGATCATGAATATGATTTTCTTATAAATTTAATATAATAATTCAATTTCTTTCAATTGCGTATTATTTGCTTGTTAGATTTCATGAAAGCACGAATCTTACGTTTTCGGACCTCTATTAGTCATTCTCTAAATTCGTAAAGTTGTTCAGAAGCAAAAAGAGAAAGATTGAAAAGCTTTTACTGCATTCGGATGGTACTCTGTGTTATTTATTGTGCTTACATAAATGTGTAGTTATTCAAATAAAAACAGGCCTAGCCACTGACCCTTCTTTATTATTTCCTTATGTAATTTATAACGACATGTCCAGTAATAAAGAAAGCAGTGTTTGCGTACATCGACTCTGAACTTGACAACCTAAATGCAATCCGATAAAATATCTCAGTTTTTTTTTTTAACTTACACGATATATTTTAACTATGAACAGGGAAGATTTGAATGTTAAAGTTATGGAAGCAGTAGAAAAATTCGAATATTGATATAATTTGTCAATCGATGATTATTGGAAAAAGGAGAAGCGGGTGGAGATTGCAAAAGTAGTTGGGAGGCCAGGTAATGTGTTTAAAATAATATTTTATATTTCGGTTTATATGTCTGGGATAAAACTTAAACTTAAAGAAATATTTCCACTGTGATATTTAAGAGTTTTTGGTTTAATGAAATAAGAACTGCTTCATTGAAATACCGACCATGACTATGAAAGCTGAAAGCAACGGGAAAAGCCTTTTTTTGTTTGACATCAAATAATTTTAATTAAACTATTACTTAAACATCTCATCTGCATTATACACAGCCGATATGATATAATAATATAATTACTACGTGCAATAAAATTGGTGTGCTTTTTGCTTCATCATTAAGTTTTGTACAGAGACAGTATCGAAAGTAGCGGACGCTATTTTATAACTGAAAAGTGTGTTAGAGGAGGGTTTTTTCTTTCTGTTTTTAATTTTCTTTTAATATAAGCCCAATATTTTTCGATTGGCCTTAGTTCCGGACAATCTGGAGGATTCACTTGCTTGGGTACTACGGGCATGCATTGGGTATCGTACAGATCGCTCACTTTTCTGCCGTAGTGGTAAGCTGCGCTGAATCCAGCCTAAAGAAGCCTGATGCATCACGCTTTCTAAAGTATGGAAGAGGACACTCCTTAACGTACATATCCGTGTTGATTGTACCTGTTGTCACAAAAAGTGATGATTTCTGGCCACACGTACATACTGCTTGCCAAATTAAGCATTTACCGGAAAATTTGGTACACGGGCTAATCTTGGGATCTGCGTCACCACTCTTTTTTACCACAAAGAATTCTTGACTTGAAAGCTGCTTGAAGTCAGCTTTCATATAAGTTTCATCTTCCATAATGCAGCAGTCGAATTTCATTAGGAAATTTTTATACAAAATCCGGCTCCTGGATTTTGCAATTTGGTTCTTTTCTGGTATTCTGTTCGGTATTTTCTAAACATGGAAACTTCATAGGCTTTCTCAGATGACAGATGACGTTCCAGCCTTATTAGCCATATCTCTCAACGACATTTTGGGATTTCGTTTAAAATTGTCTACCACATCTTTGGGCAATTTGTGTCTACCAAACTTGATTTCATTCCTAGTTCAAAGCTACAAGATTCCCGAAACAACTACAACAACAAAATCTCCGGGATTTTCAACTTTTTAGCTAAGCATTTTTGAGACAGATTCGAACTTTTTATTTCTGTGGAAAAAACTAATTTTCAACGTTCTTTTTGGCTGACTACTATTGTCACTGCATAAGAAGTTTACACTTTGAATTATAAATGCACACCTTTTTATAGATGCAATCTTACAAGCGCAGCGTTCCCTAATTTTGTGTTCCTTATGATGAATAATGTGAGTGGATAGGTGGTCGGCTTTGTCTGAAACAATCCTTAGTTTACTAAAAGTATTCCATTTTTTTGGACAGTAGTGTGCTGCTGCAGTATAGCTATTGGTGTACAAATAATGTCAGAGTTTTCAATTGCAGCGACCACAGTAAAATTGTGTTTTGTAAAGCACCCTTCTCTAATTCGAATAAAGTTGGGTAAAATATGTACATACTGACTTTACTATATTATTTATGGGGTCCTCAGAGCAGAGCAGCAAAACGTCTCGAAAATTCAAAATTTAAATTATTATCAGGTTTCAATAATATTTCAATCGCATCTCATATAATGTGGCTTTTATCCCATTATGGTAGTAATTTAACCAAGGTAATAAATTATTGAACTTACCGGAATGATTTTGGTGACGGAAAATTTTGGATGATAATAATTATATTTTCCGAGGAAAATATATCATCCAAAAACTTGGGATCATAATAACCCTTAAGGCTTAATACAAAAAGTTATAGTAGAACAACTATTTTTTCGACTCAAATATTTTTGGTTACCAATAACCATTATAAATGATTTTTTTTTTTTACCAATTATCGATTAGGAAAAAGTTTTCTGGTTATCGTTCATAATTGAAATTTTTTCCAGTTATCACATATATTTATTTTGGTTATCGATCACCGAAAGTTGTTTTGGTTATTAATAAATCCACCACAATTGACGAAGCTTCATTTCGCTTACACATTACGGATCAATTACGGAGCAGTAAGTAATAAAGCGAATAATAAGTGACAGTGGCCAAAACAGATATTCGTAATCGATACAAGTTAACATTAACCAAAAAAACAATTCAGTACCTATTCGATAACGGTTATCGGTGGTTATAAATGACTTATATTGTAAATAATAAAATTTGTTGTGACTTGTTTGTTTTGGAACAAATAAATAATGGTTATTTTGGATTCTTGCCATAAATACATGTTGCAGAATTGATGTTAACTTCGAATCGTCACAGTCGAACAAAACTTTTTACTCAGAATGACTTAATGTGTCTGATCATTTTTACTCGCAACTAAAAGGGGAATGCCCACTTCTCATACAGCCTTAGGCCCGACATTAACGGACATTGGAGTTGTCTTAAGCGATGCATTATGATAATCTGAACATATTTTATTAGCAATTTTTTTTCAATTAAGGGAGGGAAAGCTTTGGCGATCCGATGTAGCTTGAGCGACTTACTTGGGTTAAAAAATGGACTTTTCTACTTCTCGTGATTGCGCGGAATTGGTACGTCGTTAAAAATGACTTCTTAAGAAAAAAAATGTTCACCACAAATCACTAATAAAAAAAAAACTGCAAAAATATATGCGAATTGTAGTAACTGGAGTGCATGTGACCAAAATGTATGAAAATCGCTTTTACCGGCATCAAAAACGTCCCGAGAAAGTTTTCTGAATCGGGGAAAAAGTACACCACCCTATTGTTCTCGGCAATACCTTTAATTTTATATGCAACATACCGTATTGGAACCACCCCCGCCGGTAGTTCCTATCCTCCACCGTATAAGTATACACAGAAAAGATTTCTTCAGCGAATTGTAGCTGCTAATTGAGCTGAGACGAACAGTGAAACCCTTTCTCCTATCGGACATAACCCGAACCGAATTAGAGCCGATTGAAGGTACGAAAACTCTAGTACATTATTTCGAATAAAAAACAGGGAAATATGAAAAAAGTGAGTATGGGGATGGCTATTTAAGTCTCAAGTGTACGAGTGTGGGTACTCAAACTTCTTCTCAGGACCTAAGGAATTTGATTCTGGACTAAATTTCTCGAAATGTACTGGGTTAAACTTTGACCTCCCACCCCCAAGCCTTCCCCCGCTTAATTAAATTAAACATTGTTAATAAAATATGCTCAGAATATCATAATTCATCGTTTAAGACATTTTTCCTGTCTGTTGATGTCGAGCCTAAAATAGGTATTCCCATTTATTTATTTGTTTATGTGCCTACGTCTATAATAATTAACCATGCAAACTAAATATAACTAAACATAATTGAATAATCTTATATAAATAAGGATGATATGCAGAGAGTTCTTAAAAGAATTCAGAATAAGATTTATGATACTGTAAACTAACAAACTGCGAAGGAACTGTAAGAAAGTTACATAAACAAGCTTTAAACAAATTTATATTGAGATTGACGCCAAATATATTACTGTACATATTAAAGTCTCTTATACATTGACCGTTTATTGGTGAGGTAGTTATTTTTTTCCTGAAACTGTGCAAATAATATGGGCCGAAGCCTCAAACATCTGAAGGAACTTAAAATGATATCGATTCAAGAAGAAAAGTGGAAACAATTTTGTATTTGATTAAGTATTTTACAAACATTATGTTGCGAATCTTATGGTGAAAAGAACGCTTTTGAAGATCAATTAGTAAGCTCTAGTGCTTTAAGGCGTCCATTTTTGCTTTCTAAAAGCAAACCTAGTGATTTTTTTTTACATTCTCAATTCTATTTTAATGAATAACATCCTACACAACTGAATAATATTCAAGAGTTGTTCTAACTAACGCAACATAAACACTTTTAAAACTGTACAGATGAGAAAAAACACATACTCAGCACCTATCGAAAACAAGACGAGAGTTGGCCTTACCAACCAGGTAGTCTACATGGTGTGGAAAGGTGAAGCTATACGGCAAGAGACCTTGGCCTTCAGAGACCAATTTTTTGTTCTCTGGTGACCCAAAGACTCATGTATACACTTTGGAGACACAAAAAAGACCAAATCTCTAGAGACTTTTTTGGTCTCCGGTCTCCCGTCGTGAATTTTAAAACAGGTCTCCAGATTCGGTCTCCGGTCTCCGAAGTTTTTTTCATTTGTCTTCTCCAGGTCTCCAGAGACTATTTGTGTGTTCTGGCCAGTAAAGTATAGGTCTACTCGGAAAGAAAAAGGGATAAGGTGGAGTGAGTTTGACAAATTGTTACAAAAAGGACAATTAATTATTAATATAATAGATTTAGGGCAGACAATTTGTTTCGTCAATAGAGTTCTGGTTATATATATGT
Source organism: Dioctria linearis (assembly GCA_963930735.1). Classification (NCBI taxonomy): domain Eukaryota; kingdom Metazoa; phylum Arthropoda; class Insecta; order Diptera; family Asilidae; genus Dioctria; species Dioctria linearis. The sequence continues at coordinate 211,145,978 of OZ005741.1, read as the reverse complement.
TATATAATACATATATATAAATATGCAAAAGTTTTGCAAATGCAGAGAAATATATTGAACCTATGTTCACGCGTTACTGGCAAATTGCAACCTATTATTGATTGAACCAAAGGTTTGGGACCCCGAGGGATCCTCCGAACGTAGGCCAAGCTAAGGCCCATTGTTCACCCTCCAGACCCATGCATGAGCGATTGCTCATAGGTCCCAGCCGGACGCTCCTCTAAATTTCAATATTGGCCCCCAGCCCTCCTTGCCGGCGTCGTGTAACTCGTCCAGGAGGTGTGAGCCAAGGAATCTATAACGTATAACTGAGAGTGCCAGATAGTGACAAAGAAAGTGGATCACTGTTTCAGACTCCTCTCCATAACCCCTGCATGTAGGATCATCAACAAGTCTCATCCTGTGAAGGTGAACCCTGAGAGAGGAGTCCCCACTGAGAATGGACACCAGAGTTCGCAGGGTTGGCTTGTTAAGTCCTAGGAGCTTATTGGCTTGATTTGGGTTTGGTTTACCCCACAGTTCCTTTGTTCTTCTACCTGAGAGATCCTCTATACAAAGGAGACTGTGTTAGCGGTCAGCCCAGCTTGAAATGATTGACACAAGTTGTTTTGGTGCAATCCCGAATGTAGAGGCAGGTTCCTCCGAGGCTGTACCAAGACGAGCAAGCTCGTCCGTCCTTTCATTCCCGCTAATATTGATGTGCCCCGGCATCCACTGCACTATCACCCTGTTATTCCGAGAAAGTGAGTTCAGATTGACTTTTCACTCCATTAATAGTTTGGAGGCCATGAAGGGTTTAGGCAAAGCTTTGACAGCTGTTTGGCTGTCGGAGCAGATGGCTATCTCCTTGTTCTCAGTGTCTGAGTTTATGAGGTGTCTTCCCGCTTCAAGAATAGCCTTGACTTCTGCCTGGAAAACCGTGGCATGGCTTTCAAGGTGCATATCCAATTCAATCTCAGGCTCCTCGCAGAAAACTCCCGCTCCGGTGCCTTCATCAGACTTAGAGCCATCCGTATAAATTGTAATTGGGTTTGTCAACGGTTGAAGCACGGAATGTGATTCCGTTTCTGCCCTGGATGGAGTTCTAGATTCAAAATCGCTTTTCAGCGTGGTCTCGAGGAGGTGGTCGCTGTCTCTGTCGATGCCAGGTGCGATAGACTGCATAAACTTGTCAATGGATTCATGTGGAACTCTTGTTCTCGTATGAAGCCAGTCAGCCCTCTGCTTAATAAGTATTTGCACCGGGTGCATGTTGAGGATAATCTCCAGAGCCCGAGTGCTAGTTGACTTGAAAGCGCCACTTGCACTGAGAAGGCACAGTCTTTAAATCTTCTCCCTTGCGATGATTTCCAAAGTCCATTGCTTTCCACCACACCACCGAACCGTAGGTTATCATGGGTCGAATGACGCTAGTGTATATCCATACCGTCATCGGGGTTTGAGTCCCACCTTCTTCCATACCGCTCTGCGGCACATTGCGAAAACTCTGACAGCTTTGCTCGCTCTATCTTCAAGGTTAGGTTTCCAGTTTAACTTTTTATCTAATATAATTCCTAGGTATCTCACCCTGTCCTTTAACTCCAAGCGCGTGGAGCCAATCAAGGACAGGTTTAAACTGGGGATATTGCTTTTCATGGTGAAGGGGCATAAGTCAGTTTTCCGTGGATTGATGCTCAGTCCGGCGCATGACTAGTCGGATCGCGCTTTGCACCTGTCCGCAGAGTACAGGTTCATAGCTCCCAGTGACTAAGATTGTCAAGTCGTCCGCATAACATACTACTTTGTACCCCATCCGTGTTAACAAGAGTGCACCCATAAAAGAGGTGATAAGATACCACCTTCAGGGGTAGCCCTATGAACCGTTTTAACTCTTCTTGCCCCGCCTAGATCAGCAAAGACAGTTCTTTTATACAGCATGTGTGCAATCCAATTGTTTAGAGATCGGTTCACTCAATGTTTCCGTGAACTTATACAGAAGAACATTATTACAGGCGCCTTCTACATCGGTGAAAACAGCCAGCATAGATTTTTTAAAGAGGAAGCCCTTTTTCATTGAGTGAATCACCTCATGGAGGGGCGTCTCAGCAGATTTTCCTTTTAAGTGCGCATGTTGATGCTGTGATAGTCTGCTTCTGGGAATGGAGCATCTCAGCTACCACTCGCAGGTACGTTATAGGGTTTTAAGTAAGAAAGAAGTCAAGCTTTTTGGTCTATACACTTTGGCAGTTGAAAAATCTACCCGACCTGCATTCGGTATAAACACAACAGGGACCTTTTGCCACAACTTCGGTGTATAGGCAATTTTAATGCATGCCCTAAAGAGAAGGGTTAGGTTGTTAATCAGAGGGTCACCCGAGTATTGAAGGAGGGCTGGGAAAATAGTATCATTACGAGAGGTTTCGGTACGCAGAGATGAGAGGCTCTCGTCTGGACCATCAGGGAAGTGTTCATCTAGCAAGATTTCCAACGATTATTCAAAGGAGGGAGGCCGCACTCCGTTGCTATCGGTGAGGAGTTCGGGTTGAATTGGTATCTTTGCAACCTGTTATACAACTTATTAAAAATAAAAATATTCCAAGACTTAAACTTATTTTATACTTTTAAATTACAGTACGTATGAATGAAATGATTAATATGAATGTCTTGAAAGGAAAGCGATTGATTGGTTTTGTATTCAATAGAAATGCAAAATTGCAGCCGATTTTTATTGTACTTAATTGTTCATTACAGTTATGAAAGCTATGATTTCTGGCTGACAAAATGTTCATGGTAGTCGGAAATGTCCATTTCCGGTAAACACATGTGTGGAAACAATTGAAAGACAACAGTCACATTTAACAGTCATATTTACCGTGCACTTTTTGCGGGAAGCGTGGTAAAATTTGAAAAAATTATGATAACTTTTAAATTTTTTTTAATTTGTCATTGTGTACCTCTCGATAAAAGTATAAGCCTGATTAAGACTTTAATAGAAGGCCTGGACGGTTAAATATTATTTCGAAAATAACCTACCTATGTAAAGTGTATAGTAATATTGTTACAGGTGCTTCAGACAAAAAACTACCAAAATCAGATTTAAAGAAATTTCATGACATGGATGGCGGTTAGCGGGCAATATAAAACCAGCCGTAGTTTTTTTGGATCTATAATAAGTTTATTAATCCCTTGCCATAACTTTCATTTTGTGAAATTAGGGTTTGTCTAAGGCTATAGGGCAAAACTTGTTATACATAGAAGAGAGTCAAACAGACAATGTCCAGTAATATTAGCGGTGATATCCACCATAGCTGCTTAGAGATTACGTAGATGTTCAATCACCGCATTCATAGTTGGCCAATTTCATTTCTCTCTTAATTCATTTTTGAGGTTTTATCGATCTTTTTGAATTTCATTCATTTAATTGTAGCTCATCGGACGACAAAAATTATACAATTATTTTTATGATAAGTTCCATTGAATTGAGCGAAAAAAAATCATATTGACTGAATACAGAAAAAAAAAGACAAGAACTTTTGCATACACAAATATTTTGACGTACAGACCTATTACAATTTAATTCGAAAACCACATAATGAAGAAGTTTATAAATGTTATAACCTTTCCATCATTAACTGCTCAACAAATAAAAGAATTTCAGGAGGTACCTACCTATAATCATTAGAAAGATGTACAAATTGCGATACTCTTATCTAGGTATGAGACATGTTTCTTAACAACATCCATCACTTATTTAACTTGAGGCATGAGAGCCCCCAGTAGGTCTATCGGATGAAAGAAGCAATTAGTAACCGGTTAGTGTATGCGTCTGCTTTTCATAAATTTCCACACTTTTCTGCTATGACTGGCCATCCCCAACCATTATGAAATGTCGGAGGCCTTAAACATTTGCACATGTAATATTTGTTTTTTTTTTTCAATTTCGATTTCATTTCGTTTAAAATTATCATTTCAATATTGAATGTTTCTTCATAAAATGCTATGTATGTAATGTGCACATTTACAAATTACGTTTTGGAATATGCAAGTCTAGGAGATTTCACGAGCATCTTCATTATACGCAGTACAATCGGCTTATTTAGCAAAATTAGAACAATTTCACATGAAATGAGTAAAAAACGGTAGTATACGTATTAAGTAACCGGTATTTACTGTAATTTCGCAAAAATGTAGCGATTTTGCGAATTGTTGAAATTTTTTGAGCTTGACTCGGCTGTAACTCGTGAACTATTTACCTGATTGAAATTTCATGCTATACAATTTTTGTAATAGCTTTGACCTAGGTGGCGCTAGAGTGATGATATTGTCGAAAAACAGATTTTTAGTACCATTTGTCCAATATGGCGGCACGAGCAGTGTTTGCTCAAGGTCGCAAACTCGGAATAATAATTAGGACACCGAACTGTACAAATCTACCAAATTGGAATTTTCCTTGACCTTTTGTAAATCAGAACCTACCCATTGCTTAGCCAAATAAATGAATTTGAAATTGAGGTTGTCTCGAGAACGAATTCAACCTGTGATAAACGATTTTTTTCAAAATATGGAGTGATATTCAAAATTACTCTAACGCACTGGAAAACTTGTCTAGTCTAAATGGTATTTGAATTCTGTTAATGAAATTTAAAGAAATTGGTAAAAATCTCAGGTTATATTTGTTCTCGAGAAAACGGAAAATTTCAAATTCGTTTATACCTTTGAAACAGTACAAAGTAAAGTATCAAGACATAAAATCCTTCACTGGGAGAAAAGTTTTGCGAATGACGCAACTTCGTGAGAACTGACGTCTTCTAAAAATTTTGAATTCGATTCCCGTATGGAAAAAATAAATGACTTCTTCTGTTTCCATATTACGTTAACAGTCGTGCGACAATTTCGCGTCAAGGCGCGATTTAAAAAGAAGCTTGCGACATCAAATATGAGTTGCGCGTATTTCTTCGTCGCTCGTCTCCATGTGAAATGAATTATTCAAATGCATGTAATGCTAAATACACGCGACTACAATCTCACAAAAGCTGTCCCCATATGAAACAGCACTAAGAGCACTAAAGAACTGTGGCCTTGTTGAGGAGATTTTCCGTGATTTTCTTATTACTCTTTCTGTTTTCAGTAAAATTGTGAGTTTTACAAAAGTTGAAAGACCCTATACAAGTGGCCAAAAGATCATAGACATTTGAGGTTTAGATAAATAAGATAAAAGTTTTCACCTCACTTATTTATTTACCAATATTTGTCACAGGGGCTTAACTTAAAGTTTCTATACATTGGAAAAATTACGGTCGTGGACAAAGTACTCAGGTATTACTTTTATTACTATAATGGCTTAATAACTGTTTTTTTTCGTACTTAAGGGCATGATTAAGAAAATGGGTAAACCACTGATGGTAACTGCCGATTCCGCAACGAAGAGGTCATAGAACATTTGAAGGACTATGTAAAATTTGCAAAACTTTTGCAATACGACTACAAAAAGTGCAAAATAATACTTTTTATAAATTTTTGCCCATTTGTTAATCTTGCAGATCTTGTCTGAGGTTGCACACCTACGAGATTGTGACGAACAACAATCTGAACGTTTGTAACCCCCAACTGCAGAACTTTTTTTTTTCAAAATGGCAGACAAATAAGCAATTGTTGCTCCATCGATAAAAAAAATATTTTGTGGGCAACATAAAAGGTTGCAAATTGCTACAGGCAGGCCATAACAGAGGGTGGGCCAGAAGGGCCATTTGGCTCAGGCCCCGAGTTGTGAAAGGGCCTCTATTTATTTCCTAATTTGGTCACAGTAGGTGCGGAAAAATTAAGTTGAAATATTATTTTGAGTATTAATTTATTTTATTTTAACCAAAGATTTATAAAATATAACGATACAAAAGTTATAGTAAAAATTTCAAGTTATTGTTATATGTATGTATAAAACTTTTTTACGTAGTAGGCCAATTGCATAAAAAAGAATATGTTGATCTCTGAAAAATTCAAAAAATTTTAACGTAGTAGGCCAATTGCATAAAAAAGAATATGTTGAACTCTGAAAAATTCAAAAAATTTTAACGTAGTAGGCCAATTGCATAAAAAAGAATATGTTGAACTCTGAAAAATTCAAAAAAATTTAACGTAGTAGGCCAATTGCATAAAAAAGAATATGTTGAACTCTGAAAAATTCAAAAAATTTTAACGTAGTAGGCCAATTGCATAAAAAAGAATATTTAATTTTCAATTATTAAAAATTTAACTATATTTCCTATTCAGTACAGTTTTAATTTTCCTATTGAGTATAGCTTTTGGTTCCGTACTATAAATTTTAGTGATTATAAAATTAGTGTTTTTTTTATTGTTTAGTGATATTTGTAATCTGTAAGTTTAAATGGAGTTAATATTAAAAATAGTTCTATTTAATTCATAAGTAATTAATTTTAGGAATATAATGAAAAGAACATATCCGAGTGGCGCAAGCAAGAGACGACAGAAAAAAGAACAAGAAAAAGCCAAGCAAAGTCTGCCACGATTAACGAAATTCTTTAATAAAAAAAACATCCCTGAACAGATTATCAATCAAACAGTCAATCCTGAAAATGAAACTACTCATGCTATTTCACAAATGGCAAATGTTATTGCGGATGTTGATGCTCAAATTTCGGTGGTTGAAAATATAACTTCAGAACAAATAGAAGATTCTTTGTCACCATTACAGATAATTGTTGATGATGCAAACATGGAAGAAAATTACGTGTCATCTAATCTACCCAATATTCAAGGAATTGAAGCAACAACTTCAATATCTGTTTTCAACGATGACGTCGCCTTACTTAACAAGAAAAATATAATGCAAATGGAAGATTTTTTGAAAATTGAACATTTTAAAATACCTGAAAACATCCCAAATGATGCTGAAAACAATAAATTTCCATATCGTCTGACGAAGAAGGTTTTAGCGAATGGAGAAATTTGCAACAGAGATTGGCTATGTTGGAGCAATTCAAAAAAGTCATTATTTTGTTGTCCCTGCTTCCTACAGGATACGAAATTTGATGCATCAGTTCTCGGTAGCCAATCAGGATGGGATATTTTAAGAGGATGCATTATTAAAGTCCTCATTAGGATCATCTCTACTGAAACAACTAAACTGTGAAGCAAGTAATTGGCAGAAAGTTCTTCATAGAATTTTGGATGTTATATTTTTCCTAAGTGAGCGTGGTTTGGCATTATTTGGTTCTAATGAGAATATTGGAAATTCGCGGAATGGAAACTTCTTAGGTATCATAGAATTGCTCAGTAAGTATGATCCAGTTTTATACGAACATGTAAAAAGTGTTCGTGAGTCACAAGACAAGCACAAACGTCTTCAAGTTCATTATTTATCATCAAGAATTCAAAATGAATTCATTCAGATTTGTGGAAAATTTGTGCAAAGAAAAATTATTGAAGAAATTCTTGATTCTAAATATTTTTCCATTATTGTGGATGCGACACCAGACTGCTCACATCAAGAACAAACGTGTCTTGTAATTCGTTATGTAAAAATAATAAATAATGCATCGTATTCAATTGAGGAAAGATTTATTACATTTGATTCATTTACACAAAAAAGAGGAATCGAAATCGCTACGCGAATTATTGAAATTCTTGAAAATTTTGGCCTTGATTTTAATTTATGCTTTGGGCAAGCATATGATAATGGTGCTAATATGGCAGGACAGTATAACGGTGTGCAAGCAGTGCTGCTTGAGCGTAATCCGAATTGCATTTTTTCCAGTTGTGGAAATCATACTCTTAATCTTGTTGGAGTTGACTCTGCTGAATCATGTAAAGAAGCAGTTACATATTTTGGGAGAATTCAACAGATGTATCATTTTTTTAGCAGCAGTCCTAGAAAGTGGGAGATTTTAAAGAAATATTTAGCTGTGTCACTTCATACAATATCAAAGATAAGATGGTCTGCTCGAATTGATGCTGTTAAACCAATTTACAATAATCAGTCAAATATTCTGGCTGCTTTAGAGGAGTGTAAGTCACTAAACCTTCCACCACACGCACGTACCGAACTTCAGTAAATTTTTCAATATTTGGATACATTCGAATGCATTGTGTTGACAACAATATGGCTTGAAATATTAACGTTATTGCAACAAACTAATTTAATTATTGAAGCACGCAATGCAACAGTTGACGTCGAAATGGAAAATATTAACAATCTTATTGCAAGGATGAAGATAATGCGTGAAGAGAAGAGTGGGGCAGATTACTCTTAAGTTCAAAAGAGATTGCCGTACTTTCCAAAATTTCAACTGATTTTCAATTAACTCGTCATATTAGGTCACAGTTTGATGCTGAAGAACATTATAGAGTTAATGTTTTTATATACATTATTGATTCGGTTATTTCAGGCTTGACACGTCGCTTTGAGTCTTTACGCAAAATTTGCCAGACTTTTGGATTCCTTTGGACTTTTCAAACTTCATCAGATGAGGAAATAAAATCGAGAGCAAAAAATATGCACTTAAAATATCCAAAGGAAATTTCAAATGAAATATGTAATGAAATGATATTTTTAAAAAATATTTTTGAAGTAAACTTTGATATAGAATCATCTCCAGCTAAGTTGCTGCTAAACATTTTAGAAAAAAACCTAATTGGATTGTTTCCAAATATATCAACAGCTTTAAGAATATTTTTAAGTCTACCTGCCTCCGTTGCTTCAGCGGAACGCAGTTTCAGTGTGTTGAAAAGGGTTAAAAATTTTAACAGATCTGCAATGAGCCAAGAACGGTTGAATGGGCTATCAATTTTACATATAAATTCAGATATTGCACGAAATATTGATTTTTCAACTATTATAAAAGATTTTGCTACAACTAAAGCTCGAAAAGCTTATTTGTAATTTAATTATTAATTTCATACTTTTTAAATAAATTAAAAATAATAAAAGAACTATGTAAATTTGTTTTTTTTACTCAAACAAGAGGCCCCATATTTTTTATTGGCCTGGGCCCCCTCTCAGCTCTGCAAGGCCCTGGCTACAGGTGTTCAGATAAGATGCAGCAACAGTTATTCTACCATTTATTTGTTATTTCTAACTAATAGAAGCATTATTTTACAATAAAAAATAATGTTTCGGGGGTTCGGGGGTAAAATAAGCTGCAAACTTAACACATTATGGAAAATATTACAGTAAGTAATGCTTTAACGTTGAAGGACTTTTGGTATTTGTTCATGGCAGTTATAAAAACTTTCGTTCTTTTGCAATTTTGCACATATTCCGGACCTCGGTTGCAAAATTAAATTTATTATTATTTTACCACACCAAACATTCCATAAAAGTTTTACTACTTTTAGAATTAATATGAATTGACTGGCCTATTACTTCCAATCAATAAATACGGTTATCAGGCATTTTGGCGGGAAAATCGTTAAAATTTAAAAAAAGTTAGGATTTGTATTCCAATTTTTTTACTTTGACGTCCTATAACTAGGAAGGGGTGGATTGATGATTCGTTGGAAGGCTTGAACGGTTTACTATCATCTGAGCTAAAAATCATAGGTTGTACAACAAGGAAGTTACGGGTTGCTTTGTGAAAAACAAGCATATTTTCTAAATCACCCCGTAAATCTGAAGTAGTTGCGATGGTCCCCTCCCCTGCCATATAATTTGTTGTTCCTAACACTTCAACCTATCTCTTGTTTCATATATAACCATCAATTCAAATCACCCTACATATTCGTAATTTAGTTAGTACGCAAAGTATTAATCTACTGAAAATCTTTCACAAATATTCTGCTTGGAAACTGATCGGAAGTGACAGCACTAAACACGATTTATCCAAAGGAAAAAATAAAGAAAATTTCATGAAATCACATTGAAAAAGTAAGTCGATGAGAAGAGTAGACGACTGTTTTTTGATATTTGCTATTTGCGAGTGGCGGTGTAACTGAGATCGACCGCTGACACAACTGAAATTGCTTAAATTAACATAGCACCACTTATTATCTTTTTGGTTTAACGACTGTATTCTGCTGAGCTTTAAATAATAAGTTCTATACGAAATCCACTATAGTGCACTGGATTTTTCAAATCATATATAGACTAGAAATATTACAGTACATATTTGTCAACTTTTCTCTGTCCCCTATACCCAATTTTAGGGTTTCGCAACCAAAAACTGCATAATTTTATTGTCTTAAAATTCTAGTTTATGGAATAAGTATTTGATATTATAGAAGATAAGCTTCCAATAAAAGTAATTATTTCGAATGTATTTGGAATATGCTGAACTTGCAATTTGAATATTTAAGCGAAGACGAAACTTGAATTAAAATTAATTTAAATTAATTGTCACACCCTTGCCAATGAAATTGGTCCCACATGAAGTAGAAAATGAAACCGTACGTGTTATACATGTCAGTGGATACCATCACCATGTGACAGTCAGGCGCGTATACAGGGGTATGGTCACAGAGGTCATGACCCCCCCCCCCTCTCCCAAGTACCACCTCACCGCAACGGTGTATTGTATTGGGAAACACAATGTGGTGTTGGACTGTAGAGAGAGTTATAAAAGTTTAACAGGACGATTTTCGTATTGCTAGAGCATACTTTTTACAGTTTTTAACTTTAGCGCTGCTGCGTCACCAGGGCCAATCTGCGGCGGCGTTATCTTCTTATGAGTAGTAATAGTGGGTATAAGGGCCAATCTACATCTAGAGCTACACGCTGCAAGCTTCAAGATATAAATGTCAGGCACATATGGCGTACCGTAGAAACTTCTAGATAGCTTCAGGCTAGATGGTATAACAGAAATAAAGCTTCGTGTAGCTTGTAGTGTGTAGCTCTCGATGTAGATTGGATTTATATTAGTCATTCGCGCGTAGCTCGTCATCTTTGAAACATGTAAGAATTTTTTAGATATTTCTTGTGATTTTACATAGTGTCGAAAGGTTATCTCATACCTATCACAAGAAAGATAAGTAATTTTGGAATACATATTTATTTGAATGTTTGATTGTTTAGAAAAAGGCATGTAATGCTTATAATGCTTAGCAACCCGGTTATTATGATACTTTTATATTTTGCTGTTTTAAAAGTGTTATTAGCTGTGTTTTTCTCGCTTATGGGTCCGGGTCAGGATCAAAAGTAATATCCACATTGAATTATTTCGATAGAAGACTATGATTTAAAAAAAATTTTGGCAAAATGTATAAAATTTTTTCTTTTAATAATTCTTATGTCAAACATTGATGCATATGGGCTCTAGGTTCAAAATTTAACACTTTGATTTGGAAAATTTTTCTTAGATTTTTCATGCACTATTGGTGGTCGACCATGGTTGCAAAGGGTTATATCGATTCAGGTCCCTTGGCTGGTCTATGTCGCTAAAGACATTTATGAGTGTTGGCAAGCATACATTTTACAAAAGTTTAAAAGCGACTTCTTCCGACTTCCCCTCGAACATTTTTGTTGTGACATATTGAAATATGTATATACTATATAGACCAACTTCTTATTTTCTTTACCTCTTTTAGTATAACTATTAAATTAGCTGCTTCTTCGTCTGTAACACGGCATAGCATTTTCTTCCCATTTGCTGGAGGAGGAAGTAATTTCAGCATATTCCAAATTTGAGAGAGATACGGAGTCTTTAAAAGCATGATAGGAAATAAATATAACGAACCAAATTTTTACTGAGAAAATCAAAACTAACCATTTTCTGGTAAGGGTTTAGTATATAAAATTGATTCTCTACAGTTTTTCACTGCAGTAAACACAATTGCACATGGTATTTTCTCCATTGAGTTAACAAAGAGGGCTTTTTAGAATAGAAGAGATCGAAGTCGTAATGTATCTAGACAGAAATTAATTTAATAGTATCAATTCATATTATGTCTAAATTACCAACTCAGGACAAATGAAAAAGAATTTATAATTTTCTAATGGGCTCTTCTGTAACCTCAATATGCTTTTTTTATATATTCAATTTGACCGAGTAAAACTGCAGTCTTTAACTGAAGAAAACCTTTCCTCATTTCTTTCATCAAATGTTTCAACACTAGTAGGTACCATTTCTTTTTTTCAAAACTTCAGCAAAATCTATTTCAATTGAAGCAAATTCTTTACCTAATTTTCGTTTCTTTGCTCGATCATTTTTCAATTTAGGTAGTAAAAATCCAGTTGATGACCTATTTATAAAGAGATCCTGAAGCGAAGCATAAGACAATATTTATTAAATTATATTAAATTTTTCAAATATTTATGTACAAATTTGTAAAACCCACCAGATCATTTCCTCCTTCTGCCTTTATAGATGGAAAGTGAGTAACACAAGCAGATGATAAGGCAAACAGTACATCCTTTTGAGGACATCCTATTCGTATCGGAAAGGGTGCCCTTATTTTCGAACTCTTGAAATAATAACTTTCAGTTGCTCTCTTGGCTTATATATAAATCAAAGGCCTATTATATCTGAAAATACGAAAAATAAATCATGTACCTACTTTATAATATTATAATTGATACACCATCTGCCGTAATGTAAACACTTGGTCCATATTTAGCATTTTGCCGTTTAAGACAGCCTGGAGTAGATGAACGAAAAGAAGTTATACCTACGTTTATTTCGTTTTCAATAACTGTAAATACTAATTAGAACGAGAATAATTATGAATATATTATTTGATTACTTTGCATTTTCGGAACACTTTTTAATTTAATTTTAAAAAAAAACCATGGATGAATATAATACTGTCCAACAAATTCCTGGAAGTTTTCAGGGCTTACGGGGAAATCCAAACATGTTTCAAAACCATAGAAATCTCCATCTCCGTTATTAACCTCAGTTAAAGCTTGATTAATGAAAATATTAATCACTTTATTTGCAAGTCACTTCAAAATAATTAAATTTGTTGAAAAAAAGAATAATTCATTTTTACCTGCAGAAACAAAATCTTCATACGAAAGGTCCGGGGAAGATTTTCAGAAAACTTTAATAACTTTTTTGTTTTTGCGTCACTAAATTTGCAAATATATTCCCGAAAACATTTTTAATGCAACTAAACTTATTGACTACCACCAACAGATGATTTTAATTACCGAAACACAAGGCGCACACTCCAGCTGTTGGCTTAGAAATGAACTGCACAGCTAAGTTGCAGAATAGTTTTGAACTCCCTTTACTTATTGTATTTAAATTAGTTATAAATGGAAAGGGATAGCTGAAGGGCTTTCCATATTGTAATTATATAAAATGTTAAGTATATACATATTTATAAGAGTTTAATATAAAAACTGAGCCAAGTGAATTCATACTCAGCTGTAATACTGTGTATAGTATCAGGTCTATATGAGATGTATAAATTCTATCTAAAATTCGTATAAAATTTATTCCAAAGCCCTATCATAACTTCGTGTATAAGCTTTTACGTATAAAATTTATACGAATATGAGATAAACAAATTTTACACGTATTTTACGTTGTAATTTACTTAATTTTATATGAAAAATCCTATAAATATTTTTATATATTCATTGGTATAAATAGTTTTATCTATTATACCAATAATTCTAACCGTGTAGCCGTACACGCTGCACTTGTTGCTGATGAGATACACTCGGGGGGAGGAAATTTTCCTCCGCCAAATGACTCTCATCCACAAAAAGTGAGATAACGTTGAAGTATATGGCAACGTGTACGCCTAGGGTACCTGACCATGCTGCATCCCTTAATGTTCAATGATGAATACCCTGTCCAAGGAAATAAAGCATAAATAAGCAAAAAAGCTAGAATTGGTCTAAGACCAATTCTTATGATACCGTAGATCAGTGGTTTTCAACCGGGGTGCCGCAAAGTTTCAGAATTTTCTTGGAAATTTACTTAAGTGCAGTTCAAGAGAACTCATTTCAGTTCTATTTTGCTACGATCTACATACTTAGTAAACAAAGAAGCGATGACTAATCGCTCGTTAATGTAATGTCTAAGATAAACTAATGAAAAGATAGGACAGAGAAGAACAAAATTGGAAACTTTTCGTGTTTTCAAGAAAGAAACAAATAATTTCATATACTTATGTCTTTTGCATGAATGGGCGAACCACATTGCTTGGCCTTCACATTCCTAGTTCCAGATCCCAGTGCCAGGCCAACTAGCAGAGAAGAACGACGTGGGCACTTGTGCCTTGTAGATACTTTAAAAAGCCAGATATATATTAAAAAATTTTAAATATTTTTTATCGAAATTTCATCTTTTTATAAAAGACAAATTTAAAAATTGATTAAATTTTTTTTATTTGATTGATCATCGACCAAACAAAGGCGGGTACCTTATATTACTTTTGGGCCCAAAATAATATTTATTTACTAATTTTTAGGAATGGACAAATTTCTCATTAAGAAAAAACAGCGTAAAGATTCTACAGATGAGTGTGAGTGTTTAAATCAAGATGACAGTGAGAATAAGAAAACTTCAATTGCTGCTTCATCTTCACAAGCTTCAAACCACGCTGTTCAAAATGTTAAGAAGAAAGTTCGCCTATATCTAGATAGCTATTTAAATTTTGGATTCACATGGTGTGGGGATAAATACTTTCCAAAGCCAAAATGTGTAGTTTGTGATGATACGTTGGCTAACGAAGCAATGGCACCCAGCAAATTAAAAAGACATTTATTTAAGAAGCACATACATCTTTCGGACAAACCTAGATCTTATTTTGAAAGATGTTTAAATTCCCAAGAAAAACAATCCGCAACTTTTACCAAAATGGTAAAACTATCTGATAAAGCCCAGGAAGCTAGTTATTTAGTTGCCGAAATAATTGCGAAAAATATGAAACCGCATACTGAAGCAGAAAAAGTAATTTCGCCGTCCTGTATAGCTATAGTAAGGACAATGTTCGGTACTGATGCAGAAAATGAAGTTAAAAAAATGCCTCTTTCCGATAATACAATCAGCAGACGAATTACAGATATGTCAAGAGATATAGAAGAAAATGTAATTACTTCCATTAAAAAAAGCGATATGTTTACAATTCAAGTCGATGAATCAACAGATATATCCAATATAGCTCAGCTTCTTGTTTTCATTCGATTTATTCACAATGAAAAAATAGTGAATGAATTTTTGTGTTGTAAGGAACTTCAGAAAACAACTACAGGCCGAGATATATTTAATACAGTAAATTCCTATCTAGAAATGCATGAATTAAAGTGGGAATCATGTACCGGAATTTGTACAGATGGTGCACCCTGCATGGTCGGTTCGATAAAGGGGTTTATTGCCCTGGTTAAAGAACATAACATTAATATTATAACAACACATTGTTTTCTTCACCGTGAAGTCCTTATAGGAAAAACCCTAAACAGCGACTTAAAATCTGTCCTGGATGCAGTAGTAAAAATAGTAAACTTCATAAAAAGCAGACCACTTAAATCACGCCTATTTGCGGCTTTGTGTGAAGAGGTTGGGGCATAATATGTTAATCTACTGCTGCACACAGAATCCAGATGGCTATCACGTGGAAAAGTGTTAACTCGCGTATTTCAAAAAATGAAATGAATTTATTTTTTAATACGTAAGATAGAGAAGAATTTTGTTGCCTGCTTTCTAGTCGTGATTGGTGCAGCAAATTAGCATACTTGGTAGATATATTTGAAATATTGGATACGGTAGATACAAGTATGCAAGGCAAAGAAGAAAATATTCTGTCTTCAACTGACAAAGTCAAGATTTTGCAAGATAAATTAAATTTATGGTTAAGAGAAGTAAAAGAAGGGAATGTAAGCATGTTTAAACAGTTTTCTACTATGACAAATGTTAAAATAATACCTCTTATTTCGGAACATATACAAATCTTACTCAATAATATAAGTCACTACTTTCCTTCTTTACGTGTTGAGGATTACGATTGGATAAGAAATCCATTCATTGTGGACGTTAATGAAGTAAAGATAAACCTTGAAGAGCAAGAAGCACTAATTGAATTAAAGAATGATGGCAATTTAAAACTGAAATATAAAGAACTGAATATTAATGAATTTTGGATACACATAAAGCCAGAGTATCCTCAATTAGCTAAAGAGCTCTCACAATATTATTGCAATTCTCGACTTCATATTTGTGTGAATTTGGATTTTCGGCTCTTACGTCCATCAAAAATAATAAAAGGGAACGTTTGCAAACGATCGAAGAAGAAATGAGAGTGTGCCTCTCCAATATTCCGCCCAGAATGAAACAAATTTGCTCATCACGTCAAGCTCAGATCTCGCATTAATTAAAATTAATATTATTTACTTATTTGTGTAATTTTATAATAAAACTAGTTTTAAAAAACAATAGCGAGACTATTATTTTACATGTAGGTATTTCGACAAAATTCAATGGACTTAAATTCTAATTTGGACACGTTCCCCCGGTGAAAGAGTCCCCTCCCCGGACCCTAATACAGCGTTCAGATTTTAGATCCGCCTCTGGTCAAGGGTGCCACGATTTTTTATTTTTCAGTCAGGGGTGCCCCTCAATGAAAAAGGTTGAAAAACACTGCCGTAGATGAATGCTTGTATAAAATTTCGTATGGTCACCGATCTATGTAAGCTTGAATTTTGAAGCGGTTTTACGAATATATATCTCGAACCGTTCGTCGGACAGAAAAATGATTGTAACCAATTTTATAGGAGTTCGTATTCTGAAGAAGTTTTTAGTACAATAAAAATGTCTAGCACTGAACCTTTTCACAGTATATGTAAAAAGCATAAATTTTTATGTGACAACACCAAGAAGGGGTTGTCCGATTTAGTCCATTTTTGAAAGTTTATTTTTTATTACTATAAAAACACCATGTACCAAATTTCAGCTCTCATATCGCGCGTTCTCAGGCAGTGTCCAAATATATAGTAGAAAACGAAATTTTTGTATGGCAACCCCACGAAGGAGTTGCCTGATTTGTCTCGTTTTCGAACTTAATTTTACTTTTTTTTTAAAGTCCGTGTAAAAAATTTCAGCTTTATAAGTGAACGCGTTCTTGAGTTAGCGTGCGCACGGACGGACGGACATGCAAAAATCAAAATAACTTTTATTATTATGCGTGGGTGTCCAATGCATTTTGCTCTACCATCATTATTTTGAGATGTTACAAACGGAATGACAAACTTAGTATACCCTTTAGATTTCATCTAGGATATAAAAAGAGCAACGAATTCGGTAGTCAGGACAAATCTTACGACATTTGTAGTACATACTGGAAAAGATCGCAACTATCTATTCAGAAAAAAAAAACAGAAAGATTGTAAAATAATTAAAAATCACATAAAATCAGCAAAATGGATGGACATATTAAAAGTTTATTTTGATTTTTGCATGTCCGTCTGTCCGTCTGTCTTTCGATAACTCGAAAAGACATTCACTTAGAGAGCTGAAATTTATTTTGAGCACGGCTTTTGTAAAAAAAAATTATTGCTTATAGGTCGAAAATAGTCCAAATCAGGTAACTCCTTCGTAAGGTTGCTATACAAAAATTGTGTGTTTTCACTATATATTTGAAAATTGCCTGAGAACGCGTCGACGTAGAAAGCTGAAATTGCGTACATGGCGTTTGCATAAAAATAGTAAATACAGTTTTAAAAATGTTCTAAATCGGGCAATCCGTTTATGGTGTTGCCATACAAAAATTAAGGTATTTTACGTATACATACTGTGAAAATGTTCAGTACGTTTTTATTGTACTAAAAAGTTGATCAAAAATGCTATGAAATTGGTAATATATAATCATTTTTACAATCCAACCAACTTCTAAAAATATACATATACGAAAAATCGCTTTAACAATCAAACTTGCGAAATTACATACGGACATACATCAAGGATATCGTAAGACTTGGGCTTAAACCATTTGTAGCTATTTTCCTTGATTTCCTTATTTATTTGCATTACGTATGGGTTAAAATTTGTGTTTGTTTAGTTTAAATTACACACATCCAGTTGCGTGATGCAACCATGTCAAGAAAAATCACGTAGCACTCAACTTCAAACTGTAAATAATAAAATCACCACCCCATCTCCTGAGCCAGCAAGGACGTACTTTGGGGAAGTACATAGCATCGTGAGGCTGATATAAGTCAGTTTGAATATCAAATGTTTTAAAGTGAAACACTTAAGTCGCCTACTTGCAACAAATACTATTGTTACGTACAACAAAGGCATTTACCACAAAACAATGAATTTATTGCTATGTCGTAAGATAGAATTAACAGAACCAACATTGGTTCAAACTTCCAATTAAAATTAGTATAAGAGGATTGGGAAACAATTAAATTCTTCAATGAAATATTGAAAGCATTGCATTTATGGTCATACCCTATGCATAAATTTTAATCTAAAAATATATCATCTATCATTATTGCTGATGCAATTAGTAATCGCATAATTTTTCTTATTTACAGTGCTACTCTTTACGGGAAATATTATAAGCCAATATGTTAACAGAAGGCCATGGCCAACATACAGTTTACACAATATGCCTCAGACGAGCTTTACCTGCCAAGACAAAATTCTTGGTGGCTATTATGCGGATCCGGAAACTCAATGTCAGATGTTCCACGTCTGCGTTAAAGTAGCCGGAGTTGGTGTAAGTATCGCTCTAAATTAAAATGTAATAACATCTTCACAGCATCACTCGTGACTAAGTGCTTTCAAGAGATAATGCTGGTGACCTTTAAAACTTCTTTCGCTTGTCACGGATCTCCTTCTTAATATCGAGTGCATTTGGTTGGCACGATAAAGTCACCGAAGAGTAAATATAATTATATTGCGTAAGATTTATGAATGATTCTTCATCGAATAATTTTATGAAGTGGCTCAATAGTAATTGATCGATAATTTGAATACCTGCAGCAGCGAGGTGAAGAGCCTTCTAATTGAAGGACGAAATTAATAAAGCCAAGTAACACACAATAGTAACAATTAAAAGTTTTTATGAATCCTCTTGTCCTTAAATCAGTATTAATTGAAAACGAAAAACAGAGTAAAATGTCGAAATAGCTATCCTCATACATTCAGAAATCACAAACTTAAAATAATAAAATCAATTTTGTAAAAAGGTCAATAATATTTTTGTAGAGTTTGTAACCTATGATATTGGTCATTTACAGGATCCTTTAAAAATTTTCCTGGAGTTGTACATATATAGAACTTTCTAAGAAATGTTTTTTTAAATTGGAAACTTTGATCACAAATAAGGACATTGAAAATAAATTATATAAAACACTTAAATCTAATCCAAGTGTAATATAAATGCTGCAGAACATCAAATAATGTGTATTTACTAAGATCATCCGTTAGAAATCTAATTTATTGTATACACGTGTAATCAAGTTTTTCAATAAAGAATTAGGAACCTATAACAGTCGAAGGCAACTTCTTACTCTAAGCCATCTATAAATTATTAGAATTATTCTTTTTCGTACAGATGATTTCTCTAGGGGAGACCTTTACCGTGCATTGAATTATTAGGAGAGCATAAGGGCAAGTAGTTTGTCCGACAGGTTAAATGTGTGCAGTGGGCACAGATAAGGATGCTGATGTTGCGCCTTCTATTTTTTCTACGATAAACGACGATCTTGTCGGTGCTCTGACAACAATGCCGGAGACATTAATGGAGACTGTTAGAAAGTCCAGGAGATCTGGGATCATGATAAGTATATCTGCTTGACACCAGTATTTCACCACCATGATTAAAAATCTTGCACATGAAAGTAGTCCAGCTAACCTAAGACTTAATTCCTCAAAAACCAAGGCATTACGGGCTAGTACAATTGCGGACCGTCATTGTTGTCGTGCGGGTTGTTAACACTTTCTCTTCTCTGGATAGTATGTATACCGGCACTGGTGAAACAAATAAATTAAGAAAGCTAGCTAGAAAACCTGTGGTTTGCAAACTTTTGTAAGTAGATGTCGGTTATGACGCATGCTAAACATCATTCACTTATCAGATGGAATATCCAGTAAAGAATACGTAGATGCTTGAGCGAGAACAGGATCAATCATCAAAAGAAAAATAAATAATGGGTTTGACCACACTCTCCCATATGAAATAATTAATCGATAGTTCTAGATCGAATCTCAGTCTGTCATACAGACACGTGTAAGGTAACTTAAATTTCAAAGTGTTGCTTGTAAACTTCTGTAAGGTGATGTTTCCGTTTACTCTAGAACTGCGCTGGATATACAAGACTATTTAAATAATAGCAACAACGCCAAAGAACATTATTGATGTTGATTGGATACAATTCAACAATTTTGATATTGTAAAGCAGACTTTCCATTTGAAATTTTATTTACTATTGCTATGAAACATCATGCACCAAATATCAGATCTCTTCATTTTTTAAAAAGCCCATGTGCAAAATTTCAGCTCTCTAAGTGAACGCGTTCTCTAGTTATCGTAGGGATGGACGGAGCCGAATAGACCAGAGACGTAAATAGTACTATACTACTATTTAAGGCTCTGGTATTACCCTATGATTTCATGTAGGTTATAAAAATATACCAAACAAATAAAAAGCTAGAATTAGTATAAGGTCATAAGGTTTAAGTCATTCTTACAATACTCCAGATAAGTCCCCATATGTAATTATTTATGTTCACCTCTTTTTTGTTTGTTGAAGTAGTTTTTCGCATCCATTTCTAGATTGATTCGTCAAACAGTAAAAATTATTCTAACCAATCTTATTGGTATTATATAGTCTGAAGAACTTTTCTCAGTACATGTAAGAAACCCAAATTTTTGTATGGTAACACCAAGAGGAGCTGCCAGATTTAATCCATTTTTGAAATTTTATTGACTATATTTATGAAAAGTCCGTGTAAAAAATTTCAGCTATCTCCGTTGACGCGTTCCCAGGCAGTGTCCAAATATATAGTGAAAAACGAAATTTTTGAATGGTAACCCCACGAAGGAGTTACCCGATTTGTCCCATTTACGAACTTAAGTTACTTATTTCTAAAGCCCGTGTGCAAAATTTCAGTACTCTTAGTGAACGCGCTCTCGAGTTTTCGTGAGGACGGACAGACACAGACAGACGGACATGCAAAAATCAAAATAACCTATAACACAACATGAGGAAGATGGCATACTTGTTCAACATTCAACCACTCATCAAATAAAAATAACAGACTACATGTAACTGGTAACTATCCAACTGCTTTCGATCAATTCCAATCACTTCGATTCAAATTAATAAAGTATCTAGAACCCAATTAACTCATCAACAATCGTCAATATGGCTTCCGGAATGAACGCTCATCTGGAGACTAGCTGACTTATCTCATGGAGCGTTAGATCCTTACCCGGGGATTACACGAGTCAATAGAACTGACTCTGACAGCGATTGACACTTACACAGGCTCATGTAAACCCCTACTGACTACTCTTTTTTACTGACCAGTCTGTACTGACAAGATTTCTGACGAGTCAGTACGGACTAGTCAATAAACTGTCAAACGTACAATTAAGATGGCGGTAATTGAAAATAAAGGGTAGATGCTAGTGGATATTTGTGTTTATATTCCTAATCTGCTCTCTTTTGAGTGGGAAATGACTGAAAAGTGTTTAACATACATTTTATTGTTTATTTTGTAGAGAATAAAGACGGATTTTAATGAAGAAATTGTTTGATATGCATATAGAAGAGGAATGTCTGCACCGCTTGACGACATTTTATTATGAACAGACTGGTCAATGGATAGAACGCAAATCGTTTTTTGTCAGTAAATTTGACAGACGAAATCAGGTCTGTCCGTCAGCTCTATTGACTCGTGTAATCGTTGCGTTAAGATGAAAACCCAATGAGCGCGGCAGGCGTCGCACGCTTTGACAGTTCTCCGTTTTTTTCGCGGCAGACGCGTGTAGGATTTGAGCAAGACCAAACGGACGCGTCGAGTTGCTACTCTTAAGATTTATTTATAAAAAGAAAAAGTGATAGAAAAGCTTGAGTTATAATGTAAAAGTGAAATAATTGATATATCAGAGTAATTAGATGTGGCAGTTCTTGCAATTTCAGTTTACCAACCTTAAAAACAGTTTAAAATCAATCAAAAGAACTGTCAAAGAGTCTGCCGCGCGTTAAAAGTAAAACATAGCTCTACTTTCGCGTTGAATCCGGCAATCGCGGCAGCCATTTAGCCAGCACGAACTTAAACACGTATATTTTATTGAGCTGTCAAAGTGACGCGACGCCTACCGCGTTCATTGGGTTTTCACCTTTAGTCTTCTCTCCGTCTTGCTTCTTAATTTCCATTAATGACCTGTTTCCCTTACTTTCAATCCTATCCATAGTTTTGCCGATGACAGTATCCTTGATTTTGCTTACTCCTTTGAAACTCTTGAGGACTCCAGATGGAATACCGCAGATTGAATGATTAGATCATTGAATAACGACTTTAATAATATCATCGCTTGGGGCAAAGCGAATTCGTCGAATTCAATGCATCTAAGAGTCCCAATCCAGTCTCATTAATTTAAAACCACTCTCATTTCTTTTAATCGAGCACTGGTTTCAGACACACCGTCTTTATTTAAGTTAAGCTGGATAGCACTTCTTTTCTGTTGCAAAAGAAGCATCGAAATATCTTGGATTTCTAAAAAGATGGTAGAAATATTTCAGCCCATCAAATCTAGCGCTTCTCTATAAGTCCTACATCGGACCTAGAATGGGATACATTTCCCATATTTGGACCTGGACTAGTCGTACAGCCTTAGCTTCTTTAGATATTGTCCAAAAGAGAGCCATCAAGCCCATTGGCGATGTGGAAATGACTTGTCATATCGACTCACTCGAGCACCGCCGCTATATTGGATGGCTTTCGCTCCTTTATTGCTACATGCATGGTCATTTTTCTGATCTATCTATGTAGTCTTATACCTTGTAGATTGATTCCTACACGCAATATTAGCTCTGCACATCCTTTTACCCTTCAAAACACTTTCGGCCGTACCGTAAGATTCTGTGATTCTTTTTTCCGAAGTGTATGAATGTGCCTACCGTCTTCTGTCTTTCCTCAGGCTTACAAATTGCGAAAGTTTAATAGTGGCATACATCAGCCCTTGTGCCACTCTCCTTATGTCCCGTGATCCTCTCCATATCTCCTTCCTGTCATACTGTGATTTGCATCCTCTGTGCTTAATAATTAATAATTTATATAAATAAATAAAAACGCCATCTTTGTTTTGTTATTTTTCTATATGATTTTTTAAAGCAATGAAAGCAGCAAGAGCATAATATTCACCACAAAATAATTTCCCCAGCACGAGAGTGAACAACAGATGGGTTATCGACATTAATTTTAATACTGCAATAAATAAAATAAAATAAATAAACAAATAACTCAAGAGCTATCAAAATGTTAGTTTGAAGCAAATCTGACGTCACAGGTTGGCTCCGGGTCTAACTCAAAACATATCAATTACAGAATTTCTAGAGTTCAATATATTATATTTTCTTCTCTTTTCTGTGATGACTGCATTCTATTGCAAGTACATTCGTCCACCGAAATTTCTCTCACTCGTATTGCACTCCGCGAAGCTTGTCTGGCAGATTCATACGCTAATCCATAGGCTAGTGTTTCTGCTGTTGACTTCTTTCCTGCTAATCTTAGCGCTTGTTGTAAATTTTGATCTGCAATAGCCTTCACAAATACTTCTGTTGCTACTTCATTAAGGAAATCAGCATTTACGCTAGAGTATAAAAGATAAGCTAATCTTTCCACATCAGCCTGCATTTGTTGTAGTGATTTGCCATGCTTTTGAATCCCGTTGCGTAACTGCAGGCCGTATACTTGCTGCATGTGTTCATCTCCATAACGTAGCTCTATAGCCTGTACTAATGAAGTATGATCATGTTGCCTTTCAATCGGTATAGTTTATAATAGCTCTGATGCAGGATCGCGAAGTGCTACTTCCAGAGCTGTAGCTTTGTCTGCATCATATGATTCATTTACTTCGGAAAATATGCCACGAATTTTGTCCATCAAATATTGGAGGTTTCATTCTGCCTGCACCGGATATTTCAAATCCTTCGTGCCGAGATTGTCGATGCTTCATCTTCTTCAAATCTGCTTTAAAGTTGTCAAGCTGTTCGGTGACTTTTTGTTGAACTTCCGCCACTTCCTGCTCGATTCCTACAATTTTTAAATTTTGTTCGTCTAACGAGTTTTTCAGGAAATTCTTCTGTTCCTTTAAGCGAGTTCTCTAGACAATTCAGCAGAGAACCCTTTTGTTCATCCAAACGGGTTTCCAGTGATTTCTTCTGCTCATCCAAACGGAATTCCAAAGAATTCTTTTGTTCATTCAAAGCATTTTTCTGCTCATCTAAACAGAATTCCAGAGAATTCTTTTGCCCTTCAAAACGACCTCCTGGATGTGAGAAGCGTCGTATTAATACTCTTCAATTTATCATAGAACCTTCCCGTAAATTCTATTTTCCAAACCCAAAAGTTTACTAAGATGTCACTAACCCGAAGTTGTTTCCATTTCCAACAGATGTCGCTTGTGTCACTTTGTTACCCGTAACACTATATTGGAAACGCTGGTTATATTACCAATAAACAGCCTTCAAATTCAAACACGAACAGTATCAATCTTCTATATAGCTGCATCGACTGCTTAGGCTCTTATCTTTCGCAAGGCTTGCAAACTCTTCACGTATGTAGTAACACCTGTCAAACTAAACTTTCGTTTCAAGAAGTTAGCTTCATAAAAGCCAATATCAATAAAGGGATTTGCATATGCAATACATACATATATAATAAATATGTGTATATGTCGTAGACATTTGACGTAACTCAGCATTTCACGAAAAGTCTAGACACTTCATGGAGAGTAGGCAAATAGTGTAACGGTTTTGACTTAGCCACCTTTTTACATTATGTGTCTGAAATTTTTAGTCACTTCATCAAATGCTAAATGCTGGCTAAATTCCAGTTTGCATTGGAAATTTAGCCAGCTAATTGCATGGCTGTGCCAAACCAAAGTGGAATTTAGCCAATTGCTCAGCTGTCACTTTTATTTCAAAAGCAAAGCGATTGTGTGGCATTTAAGTTGGATTTACAGGAAATAAACAAGGAAGCTATGGCCGTAATATTATTCTCTTTTATTTGTTCATTTTACAAATAAATACTTCTAAAAATCTTTCAAATAAACCGCACTTCACAAATAATTAGACGAATGTGAAGAAGAAGAATTAGCAAGCTCGAAAATTTACTAAATGGAAAAGTAATAGATTTAGCCAGAATTTAGCCCGTTTGGCAAACGTCCTTAATCTCACAGCAAAACGAATGTAAGCAGAAGCACGTGCTGTGAAAATATTATAGGAATAACGCTAACAAACATTGGCATTGTTATAAAAAACATTGGCCGATTCTCTCAATTTTTCAGCAAAAACCGGTTTTCACAAAAGCGCGGGAATATTTCATGAGAGTAAAATCGCAAAACTCCGTCGCTTCTCATTTATTTACGGAAATGAAACATTTGCCATTCTGTTTCGTTGCATACAATTTGCGCTTTCACATTTTTTATCTTTATTCATAAAAGTTTTAAAGAGAGTTTGATTTTTTTTTTATTTTTTTATTTCTTTCTTTCTTTTCTTGCCGTGTGCATTTGTAATGTAAAACAATCGGAAAACTCTTCTGTGCCCTAACTTGTCATTAAGTTAACTTCTCTGTACCGTACTTGCCTATACTTTTCACGATATTACGTCACTTAATGGTGGAACATGGTTTATAATGGAAATACCTTATATTTTATATAACTTGGTATTGTCTGAGATCCTTCCATAATATAAAAAGTCTAGAATCAAATTTAGAACTACAATAATGGCATTTCGCAAAGCGAATTGAAGAAGATACTTTGTGATGGGCAATCTTATGTAATGAATAAGCAACATTGGGCTTGAGACGTCTGTGTTCAAGTACTACAAGTGTGTGTAATAATCGCCGGAGTGGACCAGGGACAACGTTATTTACAATTAAGCTCTTGATTTGCCATTGAAAATAATTTGCAAATTTGAAAATAAATTGCAATAATTGGTCATCATTGACGACTGTATAGAATCTCATTCCAAGGTATGCAAGTGCATTCCTGAGTTAATAAGGAAACATCAAAATTTTTTTAATTAAAGCATTTAATAGGGGGGAAATTTAACTATAATTCACAAAATGCCATAATCGTTAAATACTGACCAAATTGAATAAAGAGGGGCACAGAATCTCGTTCTATTGGAATCAATACACAAATATGTATTTGTATACAACAGATGTTATGGATTATGGACTCTAAAACGAAACTAATGTCTAAGAAGAAGAATTCAAACTGGAACATCCAGCAGCCTATTAAAATTCAGTAAGCACTATATCGTATCTTGTATTTATTTTTATTTATACCATATCTTATGGTATATAGTTTTTATAGCAGTGTAAGATTATTTATTATTATTTTCGGAGATTCGTAACATAAAAAGTAGTTACGGAATCAGTGATTTTTTCTTTTCGGAGCTCCAATTTATATATACATATATTAGAAGTTAAATTTTCTTAAACTTTCTTTTCTTATACTTTCCTTGTTAACGATGTGTCAAGGTACTCTGCGGTAATTCATTTGATTAAATTTTGAGCTTCTGAATGCCATTTCATGAGTTAAATTATAAAATTCTTTAATTTTATCGACCAACGCATGGTGCCTGAATAGCGCATGTCCAGATTAGAAGCTAGAGGTGCAGATGTCCCCCAAACCCAAAAATATGGAAGTAAGTTTTCTTCTAGGTGATATTGAACCACTTGAAGAAACAGTACTGCGATCAGGTCATAGAATAGCGAAACCTCCTACTCCCACTACGAGTTCTGCCGAAACCTTCATAAATTCAGTCCATTCAAACACGGCTACTGATCTACTCTTTAAAACCGCCGAAGAAACGGACAACCAGATTAAGGCTTCTGTAAAAAAATTGTGAAAGGAACCACCTTAGTTAAGCAGTTGGTTCAGAAAAATCAAGATCTTTTCACTGACTTAGAACACTTCCAAATAACATTCACATAATTAAACTTTTATTATTTCTTTTCATTTTTGTAATTCGCACATACCGATATTTTGTACATCAATTCACACAATTCAACTTTTATTATTTCAATTATACGGAATTCAATTTTGTTTTTCTTGTTCAACTGTACGTGATACACTTTCTTAACTCTGAACTTTTTCGCTTAATCTCAATCTTTTTTCTTACCGGCTCACTCTATTGCTAAAAACTAACTCTCCTTGCTGTCAAGACTCCAAAAAAAATAACTGAACTTATTCTACTGCACTCGATATTAATAAGTTTATTAAAAAAATGCAGAATCGGCTACGCGTAATTTCTGTGCCAGAATTTTAGATGTTTTCAAACAAGATTATATTTATTTCCTACCTCGCTTTGTTTACCTGCAAAGTAGCTCATTATTGCGAAGATAAGGCACTCTGCAATAAATTCTGATCAGCCATTACATAGGTCATTCTTTATTTATGCTGACCGGGAATTGATCAGTGCACGTAAAATGCTTTTATTTTATTTACATATGGGTTAATATGTAACATTAAAAAGTTTTAGAAAAACGTTTTGAAATTAATCATCGATAAATGATGAAACGATTATACAACACTCTGCTACGTCTACGACCTTTACAAATTTCAAAAGCGGTCCCTACTCATGATCTTAGATCATCTCATGATACAAAGATAACAAGTATGGCCGATTCGAGAGGTGGTGACTTTTTTATCATGGTCCCTGCCTACCATAATAAACGTCTAAATTACTTGTTGAGGTAGACAAGTGAATCTTGAACAATTGTTAAATTGCCCGCCCGTACAGGTGAAAAGGTAAAAACCTTGAACTATTTATAATTTCTATCCTTACTGATACGTGCAAAACCGGTTTTGATAGGTGACAAAATCATTTCTCGACTACTCTTTTAGATATTTTAATTACCGATCACAGTCACACCAATTTTTTAGGCGACAGTCTTTATAAATTGTAGTTTATCTTAAAAAACGGAAAATTTTTTTGTCAAATTCCCTTATTAAACGTTTCAGCCCTGCACATATGTTATGTATGTTCATGAGCCGAAAAACATTTAAATATTAATTATCCACGTTTTCTACATAAAGAAGGTATTTCATAAATGAAATTGCACACAAGTTGGAAATGAGCAATGAGTAATTTCGTGTGCGTTTTCTTCCCTTGAATGACTCACTCGTGAGTAATGAGCAGTTAGAACTTTCGTGTGCGCACGCGAGTGTGCGCTTTCTTATATTGAATTACTCACTCATGAGAGTAATGAGTATAGTGGACATTTCGTGTGCGCACGCGCGTGCGCTAATAACAACAACAACTCACGCACGCGTACATGAGTATTTAAAAATTGAACGCACACATTTGTCGTAAATTACTCAGGAGTCTTTCGTGTGCACACGAGAGTGTGCGTTTCCTTACTTTGATTACGAAGCATTGGCCAGCCGGAGATTAATCCACCTCAAACATGCTTTTCCTCCATCAAGCTACATGTGGAATCTCAATCCCAGAATTTTTCTGAACTTTATTAATAATCTTTACCTAGAAAAGACATAAATTGAACTGGGACTCAGAGTAGATCTCTCAGGCCGGTTTGAATGCGAGGCTAACGCCTGCACATTCTCCCACGAATCTAAATCTCAGTTCATCATATAATGCGTGACTAGTTGTTTTACCGCAGTTCAATAACTTTCTTGGATGCAGTCCTATTGATTCACTGCGATCTTTCGTTGCTTAAAATAGTTTACATTTAAATCTTCCTCTTGCATTGGGACTAGATGTACTTCCAAGTTTTGGACGCGATCATAGGCGTAAAGTACCAACGCCATTGCCGAGTCGACACGAACCTGTCCTGTATTCTGCACTTATAGTTACACTGAGATTTGCCAAATTTTGTCACGCTTCATTCATTCTGATTCTACTTTGAATGCCATCGCATGTAGAAGAGCTTACTCGACTTTTGGTTGAAACACCCGTTTTTCCTCATCTTCTTTCAACGTCTAAAAAGCCGTATTTTTCATACATATATATATATATAACCCAGCAGCTCAATTGACCATGAATTCGTCCCACGTGTCAGCTCCGATAGTTGCTGAATCTCTCTGCACTATTCGACGCGATATTCCATGGGACCTGTAGATTTTGTCTGTGTATTATAATGAAGCGCACGTGTAAAAATATATCGTTGCACCGGTTTATAATCCCATCATGCTCAACACTCGGTATCCATGAGTAACTCTAACTAGCAACAAAAAAGGAATTTTAAACTTTTATGCATAATTTCAGAAATTCAGTAATGTTTAGAGGTCGCTCAAATCAAATGTTTCAACATTTTCTTTCATAACTTTTTAATTTGACAATATTTTTCCTTGATTTTTTTTGCAGTTAGTTAAACTTTAAGTTATAATTACTAAAGACTTTTCAGTGAAAGGCTTTTTAAATGAATACCAATTTTTTCACTTCGTGTAAATTTTTTTGCAAAGAAAAGAGAAGCGTTGGTATACTCTTTCTGCTAGAACGCAATCTACAATCGATTATATTTCTGGCGACTATTACCGACCCAAAAAGTATTGCTTGTGTAATTCAATAAAATGTCTGTATATAGAAATATAAATAATAAAATTCTCTACAGAAAATGTACCTACTATTAAATTTTTTCGTGTAAATAGCTACGTTTGTAACCAAAAAGAACGAAACAAAAACCGCACCTGGTACCTTACTCAACGGTGCGGACACCATTTAATATATTATAGCTAAAAGATAAATATAATACTAATGGACAAATTCAGAGCTAATGCAGCACGATTTTGTGATTCTTACATTTACATATATTTCGTAGAAATAAGAAATATTTATCAAAATCAATTTTTTGATACCTTACCCAAGCTGTAAAGTATTTAGCTCAAGTAAGAATGAGTGGAATTTTTTATAATAATTAAATAAAGATATTTGCAGATATGCAATAAAACATATCTTGTGACGAATGTGCCAGCAACAGCCTGCCTGCAGACACTTTTACTCGCATTACTTCACTTTACTTTTACTCGCGGGTCATTCCACAGAAAAATGACAATTGTTCTGAATGAAAACTTAAGGGGGACATACACGGTCACGCATGTTGGCCAACTCGAGTAGGGCAACGATGATGTTGTCACTCAGATTTCATCGTGTGTGGGCCTGTTTGCGGTGTGACAAGCAGTTAGACAAAAATCAAATTAGTTTGGTTTTTAGTGGCGGGGCTACTTGTTTGACAACATATTGAACCGTGTAGGGCGATGTTTGTCACGTATTCATCATTGATGAAAGCTTTTGCTCCACACTGTCAAACATTAGGACATGAACACATATCCACGATATACAGAGTAACAAGGTATGATCGTCCGGGCTGTAAAGTGCGTGTGACGTCACACGAATCGATTCTTAAAACTGGAAAAATAAAGTGATAATATTTATGTAAATTTATTCCACTGAATCCATTGAAAATGTTGCAATATCATACGAGTCTCTTACCATAAATATACATTGAATTTGTTAGTTTAAACCTTATTTCAGGGAAATCAGGTCGGATCAAGACAAGGTGCCACGAAAGTTTTATCGATAAAAACTGCAAAATAAGACTGAAATACTTATAATTTGCACTCTTAATTGTGTATTTAAGATCTTTTTATTATTTCTATAGTGAAATTAGTTAGAGGCAATGATAATTATCTTAAATAGAAGGCAAACTTGCAATGCATCATAACGAAGTGTAAAAAGTGGGGTTAGTGGCAAATTAAAATGTGGAATACAATTCTAATAATCTTCCTTCAATTTATCTTTATGTTTAGAAAGTAAAATGATACTTATTTTAAGATTTAAAATGGATCCAGTGGAATAAATTTACATAAATATTAAATTTTATATTTTTCACTTTTTAAGGAACGCGTCATCCGAATCGATTAACACCGAAAATGGCGAATCTATGGTGCCGGATAGTCATACCTTGTTAGTCTGTATATCGTGCACATATCAGGATAAAACTACAAATTCGTACGAAATTTTTTCATGAATTCAAATGTAAGGCTCGATAACTGAGGCATTCGACCATAAATCGTAGCACGTTGGATATCATAATAAAGGATGAACCATTGTCCAAGTTTGATCCTACGAAATCGGTGAAAGGGGCTTATGAGCATTTAAGTGACTATACTTGCTTCAAAAAATGAAAAATTTTCAAACGTAAATTTGAGAGAGAAGGAGTAATTTTAGGGAGGAAGGTCTTAATAAAAGCATGATGAGGACAAACCAAGTAATCCATTGGCATTACTCCACCCTTCTTACTTATCAAACACACTGCATATAATCAGACAACTCACCACACGTCATCAATTTTCGTTCAAAGTTTTCTGAACTAAATATACATATAAAGTTCAAGGAGTTCCTTTTTCTCATTTCTACAGCTTCCTCATAACCCATTAAGGATTAATATAAAAAAATCGGGAGTGGGCTTTTTGAGACATATCCATTATCCTTGAAATAAGTTTTCAGAAAAAGTACCTCGACGAATTTTTTTCTGGAGCTTCAAAGTTTCCTTAAATAAATTTGCCACTTTTTCAAATTTCAAAATACCGTATCTCCGATAAAAATCGTCAAAAATAAAAAATATTATTAACAATAAAACCAACCTACCTGTGAAATTTCTTCAAAATCGGAGATGGTCGATGCATAAATTTACACAATATTTGTCGATATTCTGTGAAATGATCCGCACATTACTTCACACAAATTTGAAGAACCCCATGGCGAAGGAGAGGAGTTCGAAACGGTGACTATCCGCTTCTCTCAGGAAAGCGCTACAGGTTCCTTGGCTCACAGCTCCCGGACGAACTGCATGAAGCTGGCAAGGAGGGTTGGGGGCCAATATAGAACTTTGTAAAAGAGTCCGGTTGGGACCTATGAGCAATTGCTCATAATTCTATATGGTGAACAATTTGCCTTGATCTGGCCTACGTTCCAGGAACAACTTCCGTAAACGCTAATATAACTAATGGGTAGGAATGTTATATTAGCTGAGTTTGTCATAATGTAATAAAAGCTAGTTAGTTTAATGTACTCCATTTAAAAATTCAAAGAATGGATTTAAATTTAGCAAAACTCGAAAGCACTTAAGATCAATCTTTTGACAAGAATATTTCAATTTAAACTTTATTCCTGGATTAATTTTAGGTCCAAGACTTCAGATTTTTATGTCCAAATGGAACTGCTTTTGATCAAGAAGCCCAAATTTGTGCGGATTGGGGAGATGTTGATTGTGAACAGGCTACTCTCTATTACAGCAGTGATAATTTCGACTTGTATCGTCTAGGATCTGGCTTTGAAAGTAAAAGGGCTCCGCTAGCTGAAGAAGAAGAATCCACTTTTCATTTACAAAGAGCAGAAACAAGTAAGGAATATCTTTAATTTCTATGTCACAAATTTTATCTTTATATTATTACTACTGATATATTTGTATATAGATAATATTCGACGATCTAAACAAACAGTGGTTGATCAAAGATCTCGGCCTGAGAATAACGGAGAATATAAAGAAAAAATCAATAATTATAATACTAGAAAATCGTTTGTAGAACCAAGCTTTCAAATCAGGAAATCAACGAGTTACCCTAATACGTTTGATGAAAATCGAAAGATAACCTCACAACAAATTTCCACAACAAAGACGCCGTCTTATATTAAATCTACCATTCCCGCTCAAATTACCACAAAATCTTACAATTATCCACGTAAGCGCAATTTTTAACAATTTAAAAATAATAATTTTAGCTACAGTTTTTTAATTACAGAAGAGGAAGAAATCTTGAAAGGATCTCATAGTTCGAACTTCTTTAATAGCAGATATAATGGTAAAGAAGAAGATCTTGTAGACTTTAATACTGAGCCTCCCCGATCCAAGCCACAAACATCATTACGAACAAGACAAAGAGGACGTAATACTCAAAGGAGAAATCAATACAATAACAATAATATATTAACGTCTCCCAGCAAAGTAGTTACTGCAATCACCACTGAAACTTCTCGAATAACTCCAGAACAAAAATCGTTTACTTCAGATACAAGATACAAGTCGCAAACTTTAACACTACAAACGTCATTTAGGACAGCAGATTTGAATCAGTATAAAAATCAAGAACAAGTAAAAACAATACCGGAAATTACATCAACTACTCAAGCCAATTTTCCATACAATTTAACACCAACAAAACCTCAGACTCAGCAAAATATTCAACCCACAACATACAATCCTTCAAATAATGGATTCAAATTAAAATCTACTACAAGTCGGTATGAAAATTTTGGTGAAACTGGTAAGCCAATAAATAGCCAAAAGTCAGAAACAAATCAAAATGCATTCCATAACAATCAATTCGAGCATAAAGCCAATGAATACAACTTTGAGAATTTTAATCAACCTTTCAATAAGAACAATGCAGAAAGAACTGCCTTCGACATAAATAGTTCTACACCTGCAAATAGTAATAATAATTTACGATCTTACAGCAATGGAAATGACTTTAGTTCAAACAAGGAATTTCAAAAAATACCTACTAGAGGTAACGAAAGGAGAAGAATTGATTTATATGAGAAAACACAGAATACCGATAAAAAACAAAAAAACGGTGAACGTATTCGTCAAGAAGAAAAAATCAATAAGGTCGAAGAAGTTAGAAAGCCAAATGCTTTTGGACAAACTCAAAAAATCGTCGATAATAGCAATTTATCAGTGCGACCCTTAGATCCACAGAAATTAAATTCGGCATTCCATAATCAAAGTGAGGTTAATGAAAATCAAGACAAATACAATAGTAATTCTTTCAATCGCCGTATAACACTTACACCTGATGATTCTAATTACCAAAAACTATCATCAGAATCTAAAAATAACAAGAAATATGAACAATTACCTGTTCGTGGGGTTCCTTCACCTTTTACAAATTCTCCTTCTCAATACAGTTCGCGAAATACCTCACCATCTCCTCCATTCAATGATTATATAAGGCAAACATCATCCCTTCCTTTAAATCAAAATACTCAGCAAGATGTAATACCTTCAGAACTTTCCACTCCACGAGGATTCAGTCGTAGCACTCAATTTGCAACAAAAACTACTATTAGTAATCTCCCTACAACTACACGAAAATCACAGACAAATGATTATGAAAAATATCAAACTGTGAATCGTCTAAATGAAAATTACACTCCGTCATCAGCGACCAAAAAATTCTCTACGCTTGTCCCCAAAGATCAATACTACCCGACAACATTCAAACCAACAACGTATAAAAAGCAAATTGATATCTTCAGTACAAAAGTAGATAAAATACAAACTAAACCCTCAATAGTCAGTTACCTTCCAACAACGTCGACGACATCCACTACTACACAACGTTCGGTAGCTGAACCAGATGAAGATGACGGACAATACCATCCTGAACTATATGAAAAAGACTTGCCACGCAGTCAATTCAATGTGAAACCAACAAAAGTACAAATTCCTATTAACCAGCATTCTGATTTCAGCGATGAGGATGAATTCCTCAAAACAGCCCACTCTTTGAATATTGCCGCTGGGGCTAATCAGCTGCGGGCAGAAAAGGCGAAACAATCTAGTCCAAATAGTCTATACAAATCGTCTTCCTTGGCGCCTAGTAAAAAACCATCAACTCCTTCGTTACCATCCAAGACATCTTTAAAACCGAAGAAACCACTCGCTAATGAGGACACTAGCTACGACTATGCCTATTATGACACAAACGGTGGTAATTCACATGATTATGCCGAATATGATGTCATATCGGAATTTGGGAAAACCAAGAAGCAATAGAACTTTTGAGACCAACAACACTGAAATTGTAAAGTAATATTTCTTTCGTTTAAGTATTTTGTTATTAAGATTATTATGTTTTGCTACCAGTCTTAGGGAACGACACGGAGGATGATGTTGATATTCGTCTTCCTATATTAACTCATTTTATTATTTGTTGTTAAATTAAAGAGTTAATTGCAACGCAAATATTCATATAATAAAAACAACAATAATTAATTACACACTACATACATATACATTACAAACTTACAATTAAGTAGAATTTCAAACAAAGATGCTAACTTCTTAAATCTGAACATTTCTGTAAAATTCTTCATTTAAATTATGAGCAATTACATATAGTTGTTAAAAAAGATAAATAAAGTGAAATATCAGAATACGTATTTATAGTGTTTTCATTTACACCATGATGGGGCTTTTTTCCAACTAATTTAGTGGCAGTATACAGAGCTTGTCTAGAACTAAGAAAAAATATTCTAAGATACAATTTTCAAAAAGAAAAACAAGAGGTCAATGAACCCGCAAAAATAATAAAAAAAAAGAGGTCAATGAACACAAAAAGGGAAACTTGAAGTAAAGTGTGCTGCATACGCTACAGGAGTCTTTCACACGGGATGCACCCCTTCCAGATACCGAACGTGCCAGCGAGGGACTCATTTCTCACTCTTACCAGCCCGGGTAGTAGCCAAGATTTAATACTTCATTGTATACCCTTATATCTATGTAGACCAAAGTTAACCTAATGACAAGTTAAGAAGCTGTAGAGCAAAATTGGAACATTTCTGGTGTTTTTTAGAATGAAACAAGTAATTTCATATACTTTCGTCTTTTGCATTAATGGGGGAAAAGAGCTTGGTTGGCTATGCACTATTGTAGTGCAACTGAGACAACGAGTAAAAAACAAAAATCGAGAGAACGTAGGATTACCCGAACGACAAAATCTTATTAAATCCCTCAAAATCATTTCAACCTATTCATAATAACATACATCGGGTCACACTACCTCCCATTTTTAAGAAAAAGCTATATTTCGCTTTGGCCCAGATGTCCCAGGTGTCCCAAGTCCTAACGAGTCGGAAAAATAGGGCTCTAAAGTCGCGTCCTGCACCCATCTGAGCACTTAAGGACTGCTATTGTAGATTAAAAGGATTTATTTTATCTTATCGGACTTTGTAATAATATACAGACCACATTTTATACACAATTTGTAAATTATGTTCAGAAAACTGACATTCTGGAGGGTGACCGGTCCCGTTCGTCCCCCCTCTCGGTGCGCCCCTGTACAACTTTAGCCAGCCAAACAAATGTATATATATATGTATTCATTGCCATAAATAAGTTCCGCTATTTTCTGTTATTGTTGGTTTTAACTGTGCTCCAGTTTTCATGTAATTAGTTTCTCTGTTTCGCGTTCTGCTTTGCGGTTTTTAAAAAATCCCCTGTACCAAAAATTCGCTTGGTATTTGATGGCTCATACAAGTCGAGCTCTGGCGTATCATATAATGACAAATTGATGACCCGCCCACGATACAACCTGATTTGATTACAACATTTCTACGATTTCGAAGGCACCAAATTGCATTCTCCGCGGATGTCGAAAAGATGTACAGGCTGGTACTAGTTTCAGAACCTGACAGAGATTTCCAGAGGATCATTGGGAGGGAGTATACTTCATAACCCATACAGGATTACAGGCTTAATACGGTAACATTTGGCACAGCACCTGCTTCCTATCTAGCTACAAGGGTCCTTCATCAAATTGGGGATGACAACAAGGAAGGGTTTCCAGAGGCATCATCTATCATATAAACGAGCTTTTATGTTGATGATCTGTTGACCGGAGCAGAATGCCTTGCTGACGTCTTAAGGCTTAAGCGTGAAACTATAGTTACATTACAATGCAGTGGCTTCAACCTTACCAAATGGCACTCCAATTCAACCGAATTCTTAGAAGATTACCAACATTGTCATAAAATTCCAAGTGCCTTGCCAATCGATGACAATCCCAACACAGCCAAGATCTTAGGAATTCAATGGGAGCCTCAAAATGATGCCTTCACATTCACCCTGGCAACATTGGACTCGACTGAACCATCAAAGAGTAGAATTCTGAGTGAAGCGTCAAGAATTTTTGATCCCTTGGGATGGCTTGCTCCAGCTATTATTTCCATTAAGATCTTATTTCAACAATTGTGGCTGTTAAAACTCGATTGGGATGACACCTTGCCGGATCATATTTCAACAAAATGGACAGATATTAAGCAACAGCTGCCCACAGTTGAACAGATCAAGATTCCAAGACGTATCTATAGTAGTATCAATGAAGTACAATTGCATGGCTTTTCGGATGCCTCTGAATCAGCGTATGCTGATGTTATCTACTGTCGTAGTTTTGATCACAGAGGCGTGAACGTTAGAATCATCGCTTCAAAGACCAAGATCTCGCGTCTCAAACAAATCTCCCTTCCACGGCTGGAGCTATGTGGAGCATTACTTCTCGCAAGACTAATGGACAAGATCATAAAATCACTTTGCCTGCCAAGCGCTCGAGTTTACGCATGGACAGACTCCACAGTGGTGCTCTCTTGGCTATCCGCTCTTCCTCGGCGCTGGAAGACGTTCGTACCTAATAGGACGTCTGAGATATTAGACATTATCCCAGCAAATCAGTGGGGACATGTAAGCTCAAATGAAAATCCGGCTGATGCTGCATCGAGGGGACTATCACCGTTGGAATTGCCGACTTTTTATTTGTGGTGGAATGGACCAATATGGTTGTGGAATGACATGGAAAATTAGGCCTCAAAAATATACACAGTGCCAAGGGAAAAGGTTCAAGAGGAGGAAAAAAGGGCCATTGTCTTATCTTCCTCACAAGAGATCAACGTAAATAGGCTTGCAATACTAATTAATCGTTGTTCATCTTTTTCAAAAATTATTCGTATAATCGCATACTGTCTGCGTTTCGTGAGTAACAGCAGTTAACCAATTTCAAGCAGAAATTATAATCCTCTTTCTGCTACAGAAATCTGTAAAGCTAAGGTTGTTTGCTTCAAGTTTGTCCAAGAGACTGAATTTTCCAATGAAATAAAAAATATAAGAGCCAAGAAGCCTGCCCATTTCAACAGCAGAATCGCAAGCCTCAATCCTTTCCTAGATGATGTTGGACTATTACGGGTTGCTGAGCGGATTCAAAGCTCGACATATAACTTCAATGCCAACCATCCGATTATATTACCCAAAACACACCCGATCACAAATTTGCTAATTCAAAAGATGCATCGCACATATTTACACCCAGGAGTCTTACTATTCACCGGCCTTATACGACAACGATTCTGGATCATTGGCATTCGAGACGCAGTTTTCGAGCTCGAGCTGTTAGAATATCTCAACTCATGGGGAATCTTCCTGAGGCTCGTGTGACTATTTAACGCGCATTTTTGAGAGTTGGAATCGATTACGCGGGACCCATATTACTGTGTACAAACGTAGGAAGAGGCGCTAAATCATTCAAGGAATACGTATCACTTTTCATTTGCCTATTCACCAGGGCTATTCATCTGGAAATAGTCAATGGCCTCACTGCCGAAGCCTTTATCGCTGCACTAAGGCGCTTTATTTCACGACGCGGTACGCCCTCAGATATTATGTGATAATGGTACAAACTTTATTGGTGCAAGGAAACATGTCAAAGAATTGCATGAAGTGGCTATGTCTAATGCTAAAAACTTATTAACTTCTCATTTTCTTTCGCAGTTTAAAATTTCTTGGAAATTCATCCCACCTGGCGCTCCTCATTTTGGAGACATATAGGAGGCTGGCGTAAAGTCGGTAAAGTGGCACCTGCGCAGGGTCATTGGTGAAACTATCCTGAGTTTCGAAGAGATGTCAACTGTATTGTGCTCAATTCCCGACCTTATGGGATTTTGTCATCAGATCCCAACGATCTTGAACCACTCACTCCTAGTCACTTTTTAATTGGAGAGCCGCTTACCACCCTGCCTGAAGCTGATCTATTCGAAGTCAGGGTATCCCGGTTAGGGAGATGGCAGCATATACAGAAAATAATGCAGTTTCTGGAGACGTTGGAAATGCGAGTATATCACCTCTCTTCAAGAAAGGCCAAAATGGAGAAGCGAACAGAGCACCCTAAGTGAGGGAGACCTGGTCCTAGTCCGCGAAGATAATCTCCCTCCTTCGAAATGGCTAACCGGACGAATTGTAGCATGTCACCCTGGAACAGACAACCTGGTAAGTGTCGTCTCAGTGAGAACCACGCGGGGGAACTTCGACAGACCAATCAGCAAGATCGTGAAACTACCCATAAGCTAAGAAACGATTTTCTTAACGGAGGGAGGATGTTTAGGCCAAGGCTGAAAAGTCTACAACAAAAATTACTCGTCATCAACTCTTCATTTAGAATACAACTTCACTTACACAAACATATGTATATAAATATTCATTGCCATAAATAAGTTCCGCTATTTTCTGTTATTGTTGTTTTTAACTGAGCTCCAGTTTTCATGTAATTAGTTTCTCTGTGAAATTTGAGACTTTAAGCAGTCCACATCTGTGCTGGAATAAATTGAATTACAACGTTTGCAAGTGTGACTTATCATTTTTTCCTAAAAATTCCCTTAACGAGATAAACGTGCCTATAATCGTGTGATTAATGATATATAAATCACCTCAGCATACGTGTACTAGGTACACTTTATAAAGAGCCACCTGAATAGCACGTGCCGCTATTCCTCACCTTGTTGGAGTCTCAACATATATATATATTTATTTTTCTTTGGTTTTCTGTCTCTCCTTCTTTGCCCTATTTATTGCACAGGTAATGTCCCACTCCGTGAGGTGGCCCTCGTTCACGTTCGTTTTTTTTTCTCAACGTTATCACGCTGACAACAGCATGAGTGAGTAGGAAATATATTGGGAAATGGCATGACAGATCGATTCATGAACGTAACTCCTTAGTAAACGCAATTAAAATGGGGCTAAGCAGTAATGAGGCGATTGAGCCCGAACATTCCCCAAAGCCGAGGTCTCAACACCAACTGAGACTCCCTCTCGCTTTTCTCTCTCCGGCATTGGCAGATCTCCGGGTGGATTGTAAATTGTTCGGCATTGTTGGAGGTCTTCTTCCGTTTTTTTTTTGTAGATTGGAAATACTAGGTTTCTAGGTGTGACCAGGGGCCGGATTCTGTAGCACGGAGAATTTGGGAATTTGGGAGATGAGAATTTCGTTTTCTTAGAATTCCTAATTCCCTAATTCTCCATTCCCAATTCACTAACATGGTTGGAAAATTAGGGAAAACGTAAGAAATGTGAAAAAGTGCGAATCGCCTGGGACGATTAAGGGTATAGATTTTTGTTGTAGAGGGTTAGATTTTTTTTCATATTTGAGGTACATCCGTCTATTACCTTCTACTGTCGAAATAAATAGCAATTTCTGTTTCGTAGGGGTAGTTTTTGAGGGATGTAGGAGGGTAGGTTTTCTCGAGTTTTTCCGGGATAACGAGAGAATGGAGAGTAGAAGGAGAATGTATGTGGTATCAAAAAAAATGGGAGCTCAGGGCAAACAATATAGGTTTAGGAAATGTAGCAGGGAGAGTGCGAGGTAGAAATGGGGGCTGATTAACGGAAATTTAAAAAAAAATTAAGACAATATCAGGAGCTGTAATAATTCGCTGGGGTAAGCTCAGGATCTGTAAGCCCAATAAGAAAAAAATAAGAATTCACTTTGGTAATTAGGTATGCATGGGTATTATAGGCTATATTTTATTTCGATTAACGGTAATTTACAGATTTGAGCGGCCTCGGCGGTAAATTTTGCTATCGCAATATTCACGGGCGCCTAACTCTATGTGGGAGTGCTGTAGAGTATTGGAATTTTTTTTGATAGATTAAGGGTTTAAAGTACAAAAATATAGGTGAACAATTTTGTAGGTAAGGTGTTTTGGGGGTTGAGGGTCGTACCACCCCTCAAGGGGGTTGTCCAAACTACGTCATGTTTGGTACCAAATTAAAGAGGGAGTAGAAGGTAATCGGGTGGTGTAGTTTGTATTTGATCATTTTAACGTGATAGCTGAATTTTGACCGCCGAAAAACGATTTTTTTACACTAGGGTCATATACACCCAGTTCCTATATTTTGCATATATTTCTTCCGTTCTTTGTTTTACATCCATTAGTACTCCGTTGTGAAATTTTTGTCATGGGAAGTAAATTTCCACAACTTACCAGTTCTTCGCAATGATGAGTTGAAAATATGGCAATTTTTGTACAAAAAACGGCCATTTTTTCACCTTAAAATCGACTGATACACTTCCTTTACAGTTATCTCCAAAACCGTATATCGGATTCAAAAATTAATTACATATTTAATTAGGGGACAAAATATAGATGTGATTTCGTGGTACACACAAGCTTTACCGTGTATAATTAAAAATTTTACAGCATCTCTTCTGTACTGGACGATGACCAAATTGATCATTTTCGCCTGATTTATAATTTTTAGCGGGTACCTTGAGACACAAAATCCATGTTCCTCTGTAAGTATTGCATGGATTTCCATAATTATTTTTTTTAAATATAGCCAGGATATGCAGCGAATACATAACTCAATTTGAAAATCCTAGATACCTAGATACCTTCATAAAACGCAACAAAAGTAGAAAATAAAATTTTTCCACTTACTTTTCCACAAGCAAGACATCGGAGAATTAACAAGTGGAATGGAGAATTTGGGAATTCCGTACTCACTTCTCAAATCCTCTCAGTTAAGAATTTTTCGTCTTACTTTTCCACAAGCAAACACCGGAGAACTTGAGAAGTGAAAGTAAGACGAAAAATTCTTAACTGAGAGGATTTGGGAAGTGAGTACGGAATTCCCAAATTCTCCATTCCACTTGTTAATTCTCCGGTGTCTTGCTTGTGGAAAAGTAAGTGGAAAAATGTTATTTTCTGCTTTTGTTGCGTTTTATGAAGGTATCTAGGTATCTAGGATTTTCAAATTGAGTTATGTATTCGCTGCATATCCTGGCTATATTTAAAAAAAATAATTATGGAAATCCATGCAATACTTACAGAGGAACATGGATTGTGTGTCTCAAGGTACCCGCTAAAAATTATAAATCAGGCGAAAATGATCAATTTGGTCGTCGTCCAGTACAGAAGAGATGCTGTAAAATTTTTAATTATACACGACTTGTGTGTACCACGAAATCGCATCTATATTTTGTCCCCTAATTAAATATGTAATTAATTTTTGAATCCGATATACGGTTTTGGAGATAACTGTAAAGGAAGTGTATCAGTCGATTTTAAGGTGAAAAAATGGCCGTTTTTTGTACAAAAATTGCCATATTTTCAACTCATCATTGCGAAGAACTAGTAAGTTGTGGAAATTTACTTCCCATGACAAAAATTTCACAACGGAGTACTAATGGATGTAAAACAAAGAACGGAAGAAATATATGCAAAATATAGGAACTGGGTGTATATGACCCTAGTGTAAAAAAATCGTTTTTCGGCGGTCAAAATTCAGCTATCACGTTAAAATGATCAAATACAAACTACACCACCCGATTACCTTCTACTCCCTCTTTAATTTGGTACCAAACATGACGTAGTTTCGATAAC
The DNA here is from genome assembly GCA_963930735.1 of Dioctria linearis. Lineage (NCBI taxonomy): Eukaryota > Metazoa > Arthropoda > Insecta > Diptera > Asilidae > Dioctria > Dioctria linearis. The sequence continues at coordinate 211,103,401 of OZ005741.1, read as the reverse complement.
CCCCTTGAGGGGTGGTACGACCCTCAACCCCCAAAACACCTTACCTACAAAATTGTTCACCTATATTTTTGTACTTTAAACCCTTAATCTATCAAAAAAAATTCCAATACTCTACAGCACTCCCACATAGAGTTAGGCGCCCGTGAATATTGCGATAGCAAAATTTACCGCCGAGGCCGCTCAAATCTGCAAATTACCGTTAATCGAAATAAAATATAGCTTATAATACTCATGCATACCTAATTACCAAAGTGAATTCTTATTTTTTTCTTATTGGGCTTACAGATCCTGAGCTTACCCCAGCGAATTATTACAGCTCCTGATATTGTCTTAATTTTTTTTTAAATTTCCGTTAATCAGCCCCCATTTCTACCTCGCACTCTCCCTGCTACATTTCCTAAACCTATCTTGTTTGCCCTGAGCTCCCATTTTTTTTGATACCACATACATTCTCCTTCTACTCTCCATTCTCTCGTTATCCCGGAAAAACTCGAGAAAACCTACCCTCCTACATCCCTCAAAAACTACCCCTACGAAACAGAAATTGCTATTTATTTCGACAGTAGAAGGTAATAGACGGTTGTACCTCAAATATGAAAAAAAATCTAACCCTCTACAACAAAAATTGATACCCTTAATCGTCCCAGGCGATTCGCACTTTTTCACATTTCTTACGTTTTCCCTAATTCTCCAACCATGTTAGTAAATTGGGAATGGAGAATTAGGGAATTAAGAATTCTAAGAAAACGAAATTCTCATCTCCCAAATTCCCAAATTCTCCGTGCTACAGAATCCGGCCCCAGGAGGAAACTACCGTAGATCTTTTTTTGTTTGTCCGTCTGCAGTCCGTAATACATACATACAACATTGTATCAGTCCGTCCATCTGTCTGGCCAATCATTTCGATGATTATTTTTGCACAGTTAACAGGCATCAAGGGATGCGGGTAGCAAGAACCACTCCAAGCCGGCTGATCGCTAGCGGCGTATTCACTGTGCAGCCACCCAAGCCAATCCCGCGATGATTTTGCAGCCAGGAGGTGTCGAATGCAGCGCCTGTCTCTATTCAGGAACGTGTATATAGGCGAATCTGACAACTGACACGTCCTCAAATGGCTGTATATAGTCTATAGTTAGATCATCCAACACACACAACAATTTGACGAAAAGAAATAGGGATGTTCCAGAAAAATATTTTTTTCTCATTTTTTTGCTCTATCAAAATTTCTTCACTGACTTTCTGTTAATGAAAAAGATATTGTTCTGTTCATTATTAAAAAAAAAATCCTGATTTTTTCAAAGAAACATTCAGATTTCATTTGATAATAATAATCTAAAATTCAATTAAGTTAATGAATAATATAAATTGCTTCCTCATGAGACGTTCACAGCAGGTTAAACTTGGAAATCGAATATCTAAGCAACTTAGGTGCGGCGTACCGCAAGGTTCCATTATGTGCAGATTTTCATAATTTGCCCTACAGGTAGGCTGTAGAATGGTTTTTGCCGCTTAAAAATGAACCTTCAACGTAACGTGAGTGGTCTATTGCTAACAATCTATTGTTAAATACGGGTAAATCTAGTTATACAATCATTCATAGAAGGAGTTTGAAAGCTACTGATTTTCCTCCCATTGTTATGAATTCATCTTATATACATACGGTACTTGATCATTGAATTATACTCATTATGATTTTTTCTTATAATTTACCACCATTGCATCTCCATTCCAAGGTCGTAAATGGGAGCGGGTCCCAGAAGATCTAGCCCCAACCCCCTCGGCCGAAAAAGTAAGAAAATTATAATATAATGAAATTGCCTCAATTTCTTAAGTATTTTCCTTTAATTTTAGTACATTTCGAAGGAATCGATTTAAATGTTTTTTTTATTAATAGGTGCGTTCTTGTGTAAAATCTTTCTGGGTAGAAACTTACTCGTATGGCGGGAAAAATATGTAAAAAGTATGGAAAAATACGCAAACGATTTTCCTGCAACATCGTTAAAACAAGAGGAAAAAGAGTGGAATAATATTTGAGAATTGCGTTTAGTTTATACATAGTTTTGGTGAAATGGAAAATTTGGCGGTTGATCTGATTTAGATTTTAGTGAAGAGACTGTAGAAACTTAACAATCCAGGAAAACAATATAACGCATGCAAAATTCACTTTAAATCCTGCAGCGAAACAAATTGGCAGCTCCAAGAGGCTATTACAAATCAAAATTCATTTCATTTTTGAAAACTATGATTATATACTTACCAAAGCAAGCAGTAATATATTTAATTTTTATTTAATTTTTTAGTATTTTAGTTTGTCTATTTTTTTATTTTTTTTATTTTTTTGTAAAACCTTTTTAGGAAATTACAACAGTAAAGAGAACTTTTCTTATGACAGCTGTTAATTTTCCTTATAAAAATGTTGCAGTAGCTAAAAATTTCGGGTTAATTCATACAACTACAAGCAGGGGAAAACTGTGACGTATGCAAAATTCGTGTAATTTTTTTGGACGAAAACCTAAAGAAACAGAAAATGTGTAAGTTCGTGAAAATTCATTATAAACATTATTTTAAAAATGAGTACGCGAACAGGCCCAATGTGTTGGAAGACGTATGAGAATGAGTTCTAGATGAACAGCGCCCCGGACGACCATCAATATCTTCCGACGAAAGTTTTATCAAGAAAATCAAAGATTTAGAGACCTTGCTGATGCTGTGGGCATTTCATTTGGATCAACCCAAGCCAGTTTTGTGCCTCAAAAGGGTCAAATTTCGATTAATTCCAAAAACACTCAAATTTTTAGAAAAAGAAAAGTCCCACCATCCCACACTGCGTTGGTTCTTAAGCACATTTTGACAAAAATTCGACCCATATCATTCCACAACCACTGTATTCACCTGATTTAGTATCATGCGACTTCTTGCTGTTCAACATACTAAAAAGACCGCTCCGTTTGAGGAGATAAAAGCCAAATCGAAGAAACTGTTGAAGGCCATTCCGGAAAAAAGACTTCTTTGGCTGTTTCGAGGATTGGAAAAATATTGGCATAAGTGCATTGCGTCGTAGTATACAGCACTGTTCCATCCTATCTTCGTTTTCCGCTCAACCAGGCCCCATCCCCCTCCCCAAACGAACAAATTTCCACCAAACTTTTCAATTTCCAGTACATCATTCCATTTCCACTTCACCCATTTAATTCCACCCCATCGGCAGCCCATCTCCCTACCAACCTCCACCCGCCACTCTTGCAACCATCTTCTCTTCCAACTAAAGTGAATAGTCTTTATTTTATTTTTTTTATTTTATATTTTTTTCCTTCGCTTTTATGCCTCATTTTTCTTATTCATTTTCAGTAATGTGCAATTGACATATTGATTGCATTATACTTTACGTATCTAATAAAAGATTGTTAATCTGGTTGTACAATCCAATAATATAAATAAATATGAAAATTTTTGTCGTTCTTAAAAAAAAACACACAAAATCAATCGGAAATTTATAATAAGTAGCAAAACAACAACGAATCTTATTAAATTTCTAAAAAATTACTAATAAATAGGAAATACCAAGGTTTGTAAAAAGTAAAAAAAGTCATTTTTCATCTGGAGTCTTCGAGTAATACTTTTTAATAGTTGTTAGTGAAGTGATCACCGGTACCATAATGGGTAGAAAGAGTGGAATGTAAATGGCATATCTGCAAAGAAAACATTCATTACATTTTGCGAGAGCGTATATGTATAATCAAGATTTTAAAGTTTAACAAATACCAAACCAAGTAAAATGCAGGAAAAAATTGGAACAAATTTCAAAAATACCCAAAAGCAAAATTTTTTTAAATACCACTAAGATTATAAACGCTTAGAGCGATTTCAATTATTTAAAAAATACGAAATTATATTAAGAGTACTTACTTCTGTTCATCTGGGAAATAAAGTTGAGCCAACAAACTAGCATCAAAAAATGCCTGCTCAGATGAAACAAATGCCTTCTTTGCAGCACTAGACGCCTTCAAAAGCTCATTAATTTTTAAATATTCTTGTGCTTTCAATATTTCTTGATACGCATCATTAATAGCATTTCCCACATCATCATTGATAACAATATAGCTGATATTATCTATGAAAAAAAAATAAGAAACACTTATCTATCAGGCTCATAACTTTTGATTCATATTTTGATGAAATTCCAAATAATAAAAATTTTGTATCTTTGTGCTGAATTACAATATAAATCTTCGGCGTCATATTCGCCTTTCATGTGGAATCGAGTACTCGATTCCAAGTTTACTCGGGTACCTGAATATATGTATGTATTTAATTACGTACTATATCCGGGTATCCGGGTACAATCGGTATTCAATTTTTTGGCACTGCGGTATACATTACAGAAATGGTGAATACAGCTATAATTAAGCACGATCGTAACAATTTTTGGGGTCTATGCGGGACAATTTTACTCGAAAACGCAAAAAAATTGATTTAGGGACTTTCAGTTGAATTGAAGGTAAAAAGGCCGCTCTATCGAATGAACTTATGATCGTAGCGATTTTTGAGGTTTATACGGGGACTTCAGGCCGTTTCACTACGCAAAAAAAAATGATTTTAGGATTTTCAGTTGCATTGAAGTCCGCTCTATCCGTAGCGACTTTTCCTTTTTATAATCTATTGTGCAATTGTGGTCATTAAAGATCTATCGGAACTAACTGCTTATACTCAGTTTTTCGTTGCTTTTCTTGGTGTCAATTTGGCATTTCTTATCATTCTTATAGATTTATAATGTTCAATTATGTTTAATATTTTGTTTTATTTCGTGTATTTTAGCTATAATTTCTTATTTTTTTAATTTTTTCTACCTCTGTTAATTTAGCAGTATACTTTTTCTGTTATTTTTATAGTTATTTCCAATTTTTGCTTAATGCTAGTTGGTTTTTATTTTTAATTTAAATTTTGTATATTTTCATTTATTTTTATAAAATATACCTTTAATGTCGTGTCGAAACTTTTTGTACTAAATAGATTATGAAATCTTGTGTACCTTGGCAGTCTAATAAATAATAATAATTATTATTTCTTCTTGAAAAAGACCATGAAATTCAAATCGTAAAGAATTAGCATATATTTGTATTATGGCTTTGTTTAACGAATTAGAATGGAGCTCCGAAGTAAGCAAACATGACATAACATAAGCTTTACCTGGGGATTACACGAGGTAGTACAGCTTGCATGCAAGCTTTCAAGCAAGTTTGCAAGATGGCGGGAAAAAAATATTCGAGAGCGGACCTTTTTAAATAAATCTATTTATACCGGTAAAATAAAGTGTTTCTTGGATCATATACATTACATCATTTACCAACACCTTCCTCTTCCTTCTTTCTTGTGTTTTTCGGATTCTGCTGATTTCTTTATTGCTATAATTGCCGATATACACAAGACTTCACATCTCAATGCTATTTTTTAAATGAACTTGCATGCAAGATGATAAGACATCAAGCGAACTGAATTTTGCTATAATTGCCGATAAACACAAGACTTCACATCTCAATGCCATTTTTTAAATGAACTTGCATGCAAGATGATAAGACATCAAGCGAACTGCATTTTGCTGTGAAATTTAAAAACGCGTTGCAAGCCTCCCCTTACATGCAAGCTATACTTCCTCGTGTAATCTCCAGGTAAGATTGATCATAAGCAATGGATTCGCCCAGCACCTGAGTAATACGTTTCATTTTGTGAGCACTACAATAATTACTTCATTGTATATTATTGTCAAGATACAATTGAAGATCTTCGTGCCCCTTGAAGGGAGAGGTATTGCTTTTCTATATAATGTACGAATATGATAATATCATACTATATACAGAATACTCACATATAATTCTCAACGTCACTTGGCATAGAATAAATATTTCAAGGAAGAATTGACTTTTATAGCAATTGCTATTAAAAGAAGATAAATATCCTTGGTTCACTTCATAAGAATTCAATAACAAATCAAATCACAAAATAAATTTTAGAAAAACAGTGCATTGCGCTACCACTGACAGATAATAAAACGAATAAATATTATAAACTAAGTAAAACGTCTAAAATTATAAGTACTCTAAGAAATATTTACAGAAAAATTACTTACCTAATAACGAAATTAGTGATTGAAGAGTACGAATTGCTGTAATTAAATGATTTACAGCACTCCGTCGAATATATGACTCATATTCCCAAGTTTTTGGTGCAAGTTTCTCAGTTTCAATCGTTTTAACGCCTTCAATCGAAACCTTAAAAATAATGAATCTCCATTACAAATATATGAAATAAATACAGTTATTTCAAATCACTTACATCGACATTAATATCAAGTAATTTCTGAAGATGATATAGGACAACTTGCATAGCATCACTAGAACTAATATTAAAACTGAATTTAGATGGATTTTCATTGTACTGGAAGCAAATATCTATCGGCGGATTATATATAATGAGACCTCCCCACTTAGGAGATATAAACGATTGAACGTTGTTCTGAGATGCTTTTTCCTTATTATTTTTATAAATATATAAAGGGGAAATATCACATGGAGGAACGTAAACAACGATATGAATTACAGGTTTATCACTTATACCTCCTCCAAGATTTTTTTCTATTGAAGTTATTATGTGAGGGAGGTCTTCTTCTGCCAAGGAATAGTGACGCCTTATTTTAGAGTTATCCCGGACCTAAAAATATTTATAATTTTTATTAAGTTTGAATTGCAGATGACTAAAACATACCTGTCTCAAGGGAAACTCAAACGGAGCTTGATATCTCCATTGAGTTTTTAAAGTGTAGTTAGAAACTTGATTTATATTTTCCAGAAATGGGGCTAAATACACTGTAAAGTAATAAAACAATGAAGCGTGATAGGAAATCAACAAATACCATGTGGCATTTACATGTCAAGAACAATCATATCAATATCAAGTGCAACCAATTCAAAATCAGGTATTACTTTTTCTTTAGCTATTATTTCAATTTCTATAAAAACCATTTTATTTTCTGTAACAACTTTTTCAATCCCAATATATATATTTTTTTTTTCCAAATTCAGTTGCAACTTTTTTAGAACACTTTGGCAATGAAAATGAACTCAGTTAAATAATTAAAATCAATTTTAGCATTCAGCAGTTATAATAACAAATGTTTGTACTACTTCTACAGAAATTCCTGAAAAGGACTATTGTTGCATTAATTGAAACGCCTCTCAGTTCATTTTTTCACCACCTGTTGTTTAAATGAGGCTTAATCATCGATATAATAAAGAACGAGTAATCTAAGTGACTTGGACCAGTTCAAAAGTATTGGTATTTAGGGAGAAGATCCAATCGTGGAGCAAACTTCGAAAAGAAGGTCTATGAGCAACCAAAGAAATTATATTATGATAAATAGTGGTGGGTGGAATGGATCAGCAATGATATCTGAAAAAATAATATAAACCGTCAAGGACCCTTAAAAAACTCAGTAGTAAAAATATTTCCCACATCACATTGCAGTTAAATAATACGATTGTTGAGCTAAAAAATAAAGATCAAGGAATATGCACTAAAACCGGAAAGGACTGAGAACAGACAAAATAGTAGCGTGCTCTACTAAGTAACTAAAAGATAAAGACTGTGTTACCTGAAACACAAGTGGAGCTTTTCAGTCAGCTTTATACCACCTTTCAATCAGACTGAAAAAGCCGAATTGAATACAACTGACGCTTTTTACATTTGTAACTTTAACTTGTTTATGGTCAGAACTTTTATTCTTGACTGACATTAAGCAAATGCAAAAATGATTCCGATTTTCCAAAATTACGATAAATTCATGCTTTTTTGGATAGTTTTCGAGATGTACCAATTATATGTAAAAATAATACTGAGTTTGTTTTTTATGTCCCACAGAAACTGCTTATCTTTCACCAACTCTATTAAGTTTTACTCCATTTTAATATTTTTTTACTTCTCAATTGTCTGAAAAAATGTGTCAACAGACACATCTTATTTATATTTAACATTCGCACAGTTGGCAACATTAAAAATTACCTCAAGTTGGCACCCATTGGACTTGAAATTTGTAATTTTATCAAATGTCAAGCCAGATTGAAGCTTAGAATATAGAGCAAATATTTAGTACACATGAGTAAGTGGATAGCAGCAGCTTTCCATTTCATACAGCATTTGTCTGAAAAGCCCCTTTACCGCAACCCCCTCAGAACAACTGAAATCAAGAAATGAGGAAATTTTTCTTCTTGGTACATATGAATGACCATTTGACCTTGAATTTAAACACCTATTTGGATGAAATTTTGTACCAATAATGTACACAGATGGTAGAATCCAAAATAATTACCCCCACCCCGCGCAAAATAATGTTAGTATTTTTTTTTATTTTTTTTATATTAATATATGAAAGTGGATTATAACCCTGTAACCCGTGGCCCTACCCACCTCGCAATGGTCTCAAAAAATCATAAAAAAATCCCTACAATGAATTTAGTAAAAAGAATTATGAAAATCCGTTGGAATTTGGCCGAGATATTAACTCCCACATCTATGTATGGGAGTTAATTAGATTGAATATAATTTAGCATACCTCGGAATATATTTGTCTAAGTAGCTCCTAAAGTAATTAAGATAATGAGTTGGGGCTTTTTTTAGATGAAAGGTAAGAGATTGAAGAAAGTAATAGTAGGAAAAAAGTGTTTTAATGTTGCAAAATAGACCCGCATGGTGGCGTTGCATGAAATCTAATTAAAGAATTTGGGTAGTGTTTTAGCAAAATCCTCTCAAATTCGTTAATTACAATCTAAACTTGATTTCGTAAAATGTATTATTTTAAGAATAAATAGGGGTTGAAAATATCCCAACCCACTTAGCCCTCATTGTTAATTTCCTTAACAAAAAAAAATTTTTAAGTGAAATTTTCAATAAAAAAATCGAAAAATTTTGCCGTTCCCCACCCGTGGGGCAATCCCCTCAAAAATATAGTCGCCGTGTTGGTGCATATCCTGGCTATGGTTTATAAAAAAAATCATGGAAATCCATCTCATACTTCTTGAGCAATATCGATTTTTGTGTATGAAGGTAGTTTGAAATTTTTCTAAAATGACCAAAGAAATGGCCGATTTGGTCGTCTTCCACCAAAGGAGATGCTATAAATTTTTTAAATATAAACGGAAAAGAATGTTTGTAGGATGAAATCGCATCTACATTTTGTGCCCTAATCGGATATCTAATTAGTTTTTGCGTGAGTTTCATAGTTTTCGAGCAATTAGAAAAAGAAAAAAATGCGTCGTTTTTAACGTGATAAATGATGATTTTTGATGTGATAATGTTGATAGTTTTTCCTTTCACTATTACGGTGAATTGTTGGATTCTAAGAAAATAACTTCTTACAGGAAAAATGTTCATAAGAGATCACTACGTGTAAAAGAAAAAAAATTGGAAATATATGCGAAATGTAGGAAATGGGGTATATGTGACGTACATGTATGGCAATGTATGAGAATTGTACTTTCATCGTGAAAAACGTCTCGATGAAGTTTTTGGAATCGGGAAAAAAAAGTGAAACTTCAGATAGTACTCGGTGAGACCTTTCATTTGATATATAGCATGCCGAATTGGAGCCACCCCCCGCGGGGGTACCTACCCTACCCACCCCACCCTTATAGTACCACTATAAAAAAAATGGGCTCGAATTGTAGCTGGTAATTAGGTGAAGCGAACGGTGAAATCCGTTTTCCGATCGGACTTGACCCTACCGAGTTATGGGCGATTTTCTGTGAAAAAGTCTAGTACGTTTTTCCCGAAACATAAAAGAGCGAATTAATAAAAAAGTGAGAATGGGGATCGATAGAGGAGTGGACAGGGAGTATTTTTGTATTTGGGTAGAAAGTGGAAAAAACGCCAAATAACGGAACGGGGGGGGGGGGGGGGGGGTGGTTGAAGAAATTTTGCTCTAGTACAATATGGGCAATCTATTACGTTTTTGAATTTATTTATTTTCTAAGAAGTTTGAGTACCCACATGCCTATACTTAAATAGCCTGAAAATGTTTTATACTCTCTTAACATCGTTTCGTTTAATGTCATTGTATAAATATTTATTATGAAGGAGTAATTGCTATTAAGTATTTGTAGTTATTTCATGTGAAATATTATTGTAAAATTCATGATAGTCAGGTAGCATATATAATTTTAAATCTTACAAATATTGGAACTTTATATTTTTAATTTTTAGTCGCTCTAGACAATATCCTCGTTTGGGACAAAACGCATCGCGTCGCAATTCATCTAAGACGCAACAAGACGATTACTTAGCCACTCCCGTTTCTTTTGATGGAGTATTAATTTCTGATTCACCGTCACTAAGCATTATTGGCATAAATATTTCGTAAGTTAAGCTGGTCAGATCACATCTTCTTTGTTGCCAAAGAAGCATCGAAATGTCTCGGATTTCTGAAAAGGTGTAAGAAATATTTCAGCCCATCGAATCTAGCGCTCCTCTACAAGTTCTACATCAGATCTAGAATGGAATACAATTCCCATATATGGACCAGGACTGGTCGGACAGCCTTAGCTTCATTGGATATTGAAGGGAGTCTTTAAGCTCATGGGCGATGTGGCAACAACTTGTCATATCGACTCGCTCGGGCACTAACGCAATGTTGGATGCCTTTCGCTCCTTTATCGTTACATGCATGGTCAATGGCCATCATCCGTCTTTCCTCTGGCATACAATCTGAGGTAGTTTAATAGCGACATACATCGGCACCTCCGTCACTCTCCTCATATTAGGTTTAGGAGCAAATCTTTTTTCGGTGTACTGCCAACTTAATTAAAAAAAACCCGACAATTCTTGCGCTAAGTGAAACCAAGGTCGTTGCTCATGCTGATATTAATCAGTATCACGTCCCTGGTTACAGCTTAATGATTTTTTCCCCAACATGAGGGATCGCGTTATATATACAGAATTGTTGCCTTTAGAGTCTTTAGGGAAATTCCTTCCGTCAATCCGGAGTTTAATTACATCCACAGACACATTATTTACTTCTGTTTCCTGTATCGCAGCCCAAATATGTCAGATGACGCCACGGTATCCGTTTTTGACAATATTTCTAACAATATTGATCATCTGCTTTCTGTCTCCCCCTCTTCTGAAATCATATTAGCTGATGATTTCAATGTCATCAACATACTGTGGCTCAAACATTTTTCCTGTGCGGCGTTTCGTTGGACTCTTCTGTGAATCTTTTATTTGCACGTACAAGACCTGATCATAATTGGTTTTTTTTTCAAATGTTGCAAATTGCATATGTTTTTGGTTTTATTTTTTGCTTGAAAAGTCGTACTTTAATATTCAGTTCGTTTTTCATGTACTTAGTACACAAAATGGAGAATAAATTACGTAAGATACCGACATTATGTGTAAATCTACTCTAATAAATTATATACTTTCAGAGTTAGATTTTGAGCATTAGTTCCGAAAAAAGTACTATTGTATGATATATACATATATGTAAAAACCAGCTGTGGTTATTTGCTGCTTTTGAAGTTATGAAATATCATTTGATGAAACGTCCCAAAATGCATGGGAACAGAATATATAATTGCTTTTTATCGTTTTTATATACATTGTAGGTATTTGATATTGTTTTCCACTCGTCTTGCGTGTGAATAAAGTCACCCAGCGGGAAATGGATGTAGAAAACTTGTTTCTTTATTACTCAAATCTGACAATGAAAAAGAAACGTTAAAGTCTTCTGCTATACTGTCTAAGTGCTTCTTAAAGCGCTGTGCTGGCAGGTAGGAGCGATGAAGCTCTCTGTTAGCCAAGCGGGAGCTATAGAGCTCTCTGTTAGGATAAAAATAAGGTAGAGCTAGAGAGCTCAATTACCTTTAGGTGCAGCCATGTTGGAGCTAGGGAGCTCGCAGTTAGGATCTAAATAAAATAGATACGCACCAGTGGAGTTCAATATAAACTCTGATTTATTTCATATAATTACACTGAATTTATACATTATGAAAAATGCTGACATTACTTCTTTCGATCATTTCAACCAATCACACACCTTCAGCCATTGCTATATTCAATTATTGATCATAATTGCTGTGCATGCAAATAATGCACAGCGGGCATTACCCAAAGTTTCAGCCAGGTAGAAGTAAACAAAGAAAGCTACAATGTAATGCTTTTCATTGATCGTTTACTCTATCGTACCATATGCTGTTGGTTTTGCTTTTCCTATTGCAATGCAAAGGCATAGCGTAAAGCTTTTTTGCCGTCGTGTATTCATTGATATATGACACTCATATGTGCTTAATGCACTTCACTTGTCCATACAGGTGGACATAGCTTTTGTTTTATTTTCACATTTTGTATGGCATTCTGCATATACAAAAGAATGCTGTGAATCACCTTATAGGTGTTTTGCCTGATCAATGTTCTTTTTTTGTTTTATTCTTTCTGCATGTACAATAGAATGCAGTGAATCACCTTATGGGTGTCTTGTATGATTTACTTAGTTTAATTTAATGGTGTGTGTGTGTGGTGATGCGCTCTACAGGAAGTCTGAATTATGCACTCCGAAGACATTCTATGAAAGTTTTTCCAATGACAGACGAGGAATCAACTCTCTGCACGCCTTCAACTTCTTCTGGCAAGCGAGGAAGACATTGGCTGTCTTATCAAGTTATTCGGAATCAAGTAAAAGGCGCAAAAATAGTACAGTACTCCGAGAATATGGATTTGAGCACATATACGAAGCATATCTGCATGCACTACGATCGATTGGTGAAAAAATCGAGTCAAATCTTGTGGAAGTTATAAGAACTGCAGACACAGAAATTAATTTATTAATTTAATTTTAATTATTTATTATTAAATTTTATTTATTCTACCTTTTTTGTAGAGAATATCTCACTCTTTCTTTTTCATATATATACCTTAAAGCCATAAGAACGACAGGAACGAAGATATTCGCAAAACACCGAAAAAATGTAAATTTTTTCCCCGTTTTTTGGGCTGTCATAAGTTACAACAACAACCGAATGCCGGGGACTTTTCACGCCTTATTTGGAGAGCTAAGATGTACGTGTATGCCAATTTTTAGATTGGTTGAACTTTTTCCGAAGATGTACCTAAAGTTCCTAGACTATAAAGTTAATTAATGAAGCAACTGGGACTATTGTCTGGCAAAATCCCGTACCTTTATCTGTAAGGTTTTCAAAAGAAACTCCCGAGAAAACTAGAGTTGTTGTGGGTAATATTCAAAGCCAAATTAACAAATTATATCCATCATTGATTAACAGCCATGGTGAAGGAGTACAGGTTAAAAATCAACTTTTCCTAACAACGATAGACGGAAAAGTCGTTCAAGTATTAATTGACACTCTTTCAGTTTCCACATGTACTATATGTGGTAATTGCATTTTCTTCAACGTCAAGCGTATTTCCAAAAATTATTGTGGTTTGAAAATGTGTTTGTAATTGAGAAAATATTTAGTAAAGATGTCCAGCTTAGTCCTTGATCTTTTTTATTCAGTTCATAAAAATACTGTGATTAATATTTTTGATTGTCTGTTCTCTCTTTTATGATAATCAATAAGTTTATGAAAATCAACGCATTAAAAAGCCTGCGTGGGTCAGCGTCTGACCAACGGGTCATAGACTCACCACCACTGAGGTATCGAAAGAATTGGTCTTATAAAGACCAATTCTAGCTTTCTTACTTGTTGAAATTATATTAGTATTTTTATGAAAACACCGTGTACAAAATTTCAGCTCTCTACATTGACGGGTTCTCAGGCAGTGTCCAAATATATAATGAAAAACGAGATTTTTGTACGGCAACCCTACGAACGAGTTCCCGAGTTGTCCCATTTTTGAACTTAATTTTTTTTTTTTTTTTTAACGGTGCAAAATTTCAGCTGTCTAATGGCCAGTTTCACAGTCTGAGTTTAAACCAAATATTTAGTTTAAACTCGACGAATGAGTCTCACAGTTTGGTTTAAACCGTGACATTGAGTACGTTTAGACCGCAGGTATTTAGAACTAGTTTTACGTAAGTCGACTTACGTAGGACAAATCCGGCTGCCGTTTAGTCCACTCGTGTTAAAGCTTTGACAGTTGTCAAATTTGTCAGATCTGCCTACTTCTTCACGAGAAAAATGAGAAATAATATTATAATTTTGTGCACAAGGGAATCGAACATAAGAAAAAAATTAAATTTTCCAAATTTCTATTTTTACCATCCATTACGGACGGAATACTGTCTTCAAAACTCTATAAAAGAATTTGTCCCTTCCTCTGACCAGTCGCTTTTTTTTTCCTTCTTAATTCCACTCATTTTCATTAAAACAAAATAACAATTCTCTCTATGAATAATATAACACATTCAAGTTTGTAGAAAATTGCTTATCTGAGGTTTATGTCCACGTTTAATACTAATTTTGTAGGTCAATACCGCATCAAATACCGGATTAAAGTACGACTACTTTTTCGTAATGCGGCATGTTTACACCACTTCATATTAGTTCTACGTGTCGACTTACGTAAAACTAGTTCTAAATGGCACGATCTAATGGCCAGTTTCACAGTCTGAGTTTAAACCAAATATTTAGTTTAAACTCCTCGACGAATGAGTTTCACAGTTTGGCTTAAACCCCGGTTTAAACTAGAGTTTAAACCGTGCCCTCCCTCGGTTTAAACTCAAGATAATTTTATTTTGACAGTAACATTACTTTCTTTGTATCAAGAAAATAATTTCATCATGGATTTAGATTTAGACATTTCTAGCGATGAAGAAGGTTTTTTTGAGTTAAATTTACAACTCTGTCGACGACTGAGAGTAATTAGAAATCGGACAAATCATTTTAATGAGTGGGACGACGTTGATTTTTATGCTAGGTTCCGTTTAAGTAAAGAACTTTGTCACTTTGTCTTCGAATCATTCTTGCCCGTTTTCTTGCGCTCTATTATATATCTTTTTTTATGCATTAGTGAAGGCAATAGTTCAACTTCACTTATGCTAAAATGTTCATCCTTTTTTAATGTTGGCATATTTAAAATTAGCAAATACAACTACATATTTTGTATTTCATATTTCTGATCTGTTTACTTTTTCCGATTGACAGATTGATTGGAAGCAAAATTTGCCTCACAATGGTGGCGATAACTAATTTAGTTCACAATTAAATCAGTACTACCAACGTTACTAAAAGAATGCACTGTGAAACCCGATTTGGTTTAAACTACGTTCAAACTTGGAGGGTGGTTTAAACTAAACCTTGGTTTAAACTTGACTGTGAAACTGGCCATAAACGGGCTGATTCTTCGGTTTAAACTGAAGATAAAAGTATTTGAAAAGTGTGACATTTTACTTTGACAGTAGCATTGTTTGATTGTATCAAGAAATAATTTCATCATGGATTTAGATTTAGACATTTCTAGCGATGTAGAAGATTTTTTTGAGTTAAATTTACAACTCTGTCGACGACTGAGAGTAATTAGAAATCGGCCAAATTATTTAATGAGTGGGACGACGTTGATTTTTATACTAGGTTCCGTCTAAGTAAAGAACTTTGTTTTCGAATCTCATCTTGTCCGTTTTCTTGCGCTCTATTATATATTATTTTTTATGCACTAGGGAAGGCAATAGCTACTTCACTTATGCTAAAATTTCCTTCCTTTTGGAATGTTGGCATATTTAAAATTAGCAAATATAACTATACATATTTTTTATTTTTTTGTTTTCTGACCTGTTTACTTTTTCCGATTGACAGATTGATTAATAGAAAAATTGCTTCACAATGGTGGCGATAACTAATTTAGTTCACAATTTAATCAGTACTACCAACGTTACTAAAAGAATGCACTGTGAAACCCGTTTTGGTTTAAACTACGTTTAAACTTGGAGGATGGTTTAAACTAAACCTTGGTTTAAGCTCGACTGTGAGACTGGCCATAAGTGAACGCGCTCTCGAGCACATGCAAAAATCAAAATAACTTTTTTGCACTTTTTCTTGAACATATCCAGCAAAAATGGCTTAAAGAGCTCATTCCCAAAAGATAATTGCCTACTTTCTGGCATTTATTGAACTTTTTCACTCATCATAAGGTGTAACGCTCAGAAGTTACAGGGTGATCTATAAAAACATACCCAAATATCTTTAAATCCTGTTATCTCGGAAACCGTTAGGATACTTCGATTAAGGATATTTAGCAAGAAACATATAAAAATCCTTATTGTATGCTAATTAGTACTTGTAATACAACTTTATGGTAATAAAAATAACTAGGTACTTACTTTCGCTCGCTAAGCGCACATTCCAGTTCAAATCCAATAAATCTGGTCTTGGATTAAGTACTGATATAAGAACATCATAGTGTGGTTGTGGAGATGAGCTCTTAAACCCGTATTGTTTCTTCTCATCAATAATTGATTGAATTTTATATGTTTGAAAAACATATGCCTTTAAAATTTGCTGAATTTTCTCTGCATCTGAAAGGTATGTATGTATTAAAAGAATATTAACTTTTATGTAGAAATCGGAAGAATTTACTTGTTCCACGACTAATTAGCGCCGACCTATCTGTAGTCAATAAAATTTCTTCAACTAACTTCGGCCATTCAATAAATAAAAAATCACCAGGCTTCATAATAAAATTCTTCAAGATCAGAGTTTCAAGCATTGCTGGAGTTTTTGCATGTTCAATATTTTGAATATCTGTGTCCAATATTTGTATGAATTTTATGTCCCATGCATCTAAAATGATAATAAAAAATTATCCGCTTTATTTTCTTTTAAAAACCCAGACGCCAAATCCCTACCAATATTCTGAAAATGTGCTTCCAATTCTTGTATGAGAATTGTAGAGCGATTACCATCGGCCGTATAAATTCCAATGTTTTGCAATATTTTTAATTGGGAATTTTCTAAGCTTTTTATTCCAGAATATGGCAAACTTACTCTGTGAATAATTAATTTTGCATTTAATTTACCTAATACCTATAAATATAAAATACCTATAAACTTCCGTAGTTTTCCACCACACTGGCAATCCAAGTAAAATAACAACCGTCATAAAGGCCAATGAAGCAAATATCCGATATTTATCTGGAAAAGAGATTTTATTAAATAAGACATTTTAACAGAAACCAAAAGTGTGGAGAGCGGGAAACTGCCTATTATTTGATTGATAACCATAAATACATTCCTGAGCAGCAGCATTCAGCTTTCAATTAATATTATTATCAAACATTTAGAATTTAGTGCAGCATGATATGGTAATGGTGCATTTCCCCCTACAACAGGGCCAGACTATTATTTTTTTTATTACCTCAGCTATTTTATACGAAATAATTGAATTAATCTAATAGAGCTCAAGCATAACCCAATGTTACACATCTCGGTTAGTAAGTAATAGAAGCAACCTGCAACGCAGGTAAATTTCCATCAGATCTACATCGAACCAAAATATTGATGCCATTACAGCAGACACGACCTCTAGGAAATGGCGATGATTCATCAGCATTCATGTCATTATCTCAGTTTGCCACACAATCCCAACAAGTAGGGGCACAGTGGTTCTTAAATCCAAAATGGTTATGCTGGATATGCTTAAAAAAAGGAGTGAAAAAACGCAGAAAGGCTTACAATTTGGGTACAGAGTGTGATAGATCGTTTTAAAGCTAAGCTTTTGAGCTTCATAAATCCAAGTCGCTCGGAGAGCAGAGTGAGAGGTTGTGCCGGGAAAACTTAGCGATCAGTTGGTTAGGTTACTGATCGCGGGGTTTCTCAGCATCTCGGTGAAGGAAGGCAGAGAGGCATCGACCGACTGGATTTTTTTTAGGTTACCAGCTTGTTGATGTACCTTTGGTTTCCAACACGGAAAATTATGTCGAGGTCTGATCAAAAACTGACGTGACTGCAAGGATGTGTCCCCGATGCGTCATCTGTTGAGCAAGCCAGAATGTCGTAGTCGATTCGTAATGCCCGCGAGACCGAGTAATGAGGAATGTTCTCATTGGGTCGTGGGTCGAGCCACACATTGGGCGCCCGCAGCGATGAGGCCTATGTTTAAGACCGGCTAGCTCAGTCGACCATTTTTCAGCGTTGTCTGAACCACGGGTGGTCTAGACCACTCTGCCCTGTTATGGTCGTAGCATAATGCAGGTAGCATTATGCTACACTGGGACTAGCTGCGCCATGAAAGCACGGACTGCTATATACACCGCATGCGACCTAATAAGCTTCACCGCGCCAGACAGAAAAGGTGGCGGAAAAGAAAAAAAAAAGAGGAAGATTCTTTTTCCGCCTTGTAAGATTGCACCGAACGGACGAACATTGGGTGCGTTCACCGACACGATAGCGTCTTGTAGCGTAGTATTAGCGTGGTGTTACGTAGCGTAGTAAACATATGTCAAAAAAATTACTTTGACAGTTAATTACTACGCTACCCACTTTGCCACGGTGAACGAAAGAAATCGTAGCGTAGTGTAGTAAAAACTTTGAATTTTTAGAATTCGAGTTTTTTAACATAAAATAATGAAATATGTTGAAAAATGTATGAAGAAATATTTAAAACGAATAAATACAATACAATGATCCAAGAAGATTTAATATTGCTATTTTCTTATAATTTCCCAATCTGGCAAACTGTCTCCTAACCTAACAAAGATTTTATTTAGCGAATCCATTCCTTTATACTTAAGGGCTTTAAATATAGTGTAAATTCCTGGAGAAATAATAAACACTGAACCAACAGAATCGTTCTATGTAGGGCATGAAGAGAACAAAACTAGTCCATCCTACTAGTACTAGGCAAAACAATAAAATAAAAACTGCGATGCTTTGTGGTTGACCTTCTATTAATGCCGTTTTATCATAAAGGCAGCCAATAGACATCATTCCAACAATCTTGACGAAGATTATTTCATTTAAAATAAAATAAGATAGCCTTTATAACTGTATAAAATAATACGTTTAACTTTGGCAAGACCATTTAATTGCCTTTATTTACATAACTTACTAACAATCATTGAGAAAAATATAATAAATGCTCGAACTGTATAAGCTAACCTATAAAGTTGCCATGTTATTGTCGTTCTTGCATCCGTATCCATGGTAACACATCACTTCGCTACATTTTACTATCCAAAATACGAGAGTAAAAGGTAGCGCGCTCAAAGTCACTCTCAGAGGACAGCGAACGCAGTAGAAAGTAAATGGAAGTTTTCGGTTGCGTTTATCTGTCATTTTTCATGCTCAGTGAACGCACGAAAGCGTTTGGTGGTGACAAAAAGTGACTTTTAGCACGCTTTGTCGAAGTGAAGTGAGTAAACTAAAAGTAAGATTTTTTTTACTCGAAGTAATTCATTAGAACAAAAGGCGAGCATATTAAATAAAGAAAATATAAAAATAAAACTGATAACACAAATAAGAACGAAAGGTGGAATCCATCTTTTACAAGATTGAATGATTGAGACCCCCGGTTCAGCGAACACGCTTCAATTGCAAGCCCCTTTACCAGCGGAACTCCCAAAATAAAAAGGAGCGTTGCTCTTTACCATAGAAGCACGCTTTTAAAAATTGAGGTTAGACCACCGACGCAGGCGGGTATAGCGGTACAGCTCCCGTTATCTGCAACCGTGGTTGCAATCAAAAGAAGTTAACAGCAGCTCAGGAGCAATGTTGGACACCCGACATTAAAAGAAAATTCAGGTTTTTATTAGCATAAAAGAAAAATTTTCCACCGTGCGTCGGTCAAGAAAAAGTGCAAGTAAAGCAGACCGAGTATTATTCTCCAAACGTGCCAGGAGCCCCACGGGTCTGCCAATTCCAAAGGCAGATACTCGAAAGGAATTTCTACCTGTACACGAAAAGCACTAACGCTATACGCGACTAATAAATATCTGGACAACCAAGCCTATGTGGAATAACGCTAATCTCGGACATTCATACAAATAATTAGTTTAAGAGTTCAGTAAGATAGTTTTAGGTGTTGGCAGGAAGAATGACTCTTATTGTTCCGATGTAGTTTTACACCAATATTTCAACGATTTCATTGCCTACGCGTGACATATTGAGCAATTGAATGAACTTCTGCTCCTACGCGACATAACGCGAGATTTTCTGAAATGAGCAACGAAATTTCATACGCAGACTTCATTTGATTGCAGAAAAAAAAAACTATAAGGAGAGAAAATGCTAATATAGGAGGAATTTAACATTTATCTCTAATTTAACTCACCATAGGTTATTTTAGGTCAGAACAGTCTGAATCAGAATTGTGTGAACCATTTGGGCAAGCACTCTTATAAATCAGTTTCACTTACAGCATACGTCGGATGAAGCGCTTCACTACGGCGGATAGCAAACGTGAGTGCAATTTTTTATAAACTTTTAGAATATACATATACACATATTTATTACTGGTCCGCCCAGCTTGGTGAGATAGGACCCAGAATTTTTGTCCTTTCAAATGTATATATATATATATATATAATACATAGAGATACATACAGTAGGCTTGAGGTACTGTTCAGTTGGTTCTCCAAGGTTGTGGGCACATACGATGACAAACTAAACGAAATCTTTATTCAATTAGTGGTCCAGCTGTGGTTAGCACCTCACTTTGAAATGCCTGTACACGCGTCCTTACAATTTAAAGGACATAATTACTTCGCAATCGTGTTCCAAATGACAACCTGGGCGAAAGAAGTGAACACGGTTCAAGTTTCTTTTCTTGTCGTCATACGTGGTTATGCCTTACGTCAGTTTGTGATCATCTAAGAAATTGTCAGTTTCGCTCTGCTAGATTAAATTTGTCTAAAAGTTGTGACATATTAGCCTATATTTTAGTTTTAGTTGGGTTGTCCCGTACAGATATTTATTATATCCAACATATTGAGGCATATTAAGGCATAGTTTGTATTTTGTATATTATTATCTATTAGTATATAGCATTACTGGACTGAATATAGCTGGATAAAACTTTGTGCTTTTAATAGATTCTTCCTTGTATTAATATAAGTTCTAGCTGTACTATTCTGTCCATCATTCTAGTTATAAGGTTTTCTAAGTAACTTAAGATAAATTTCAGGGACCAACTAGCAAACTTATTTCTGAAATCTTATGTAGACTCGTAGTGCGTATAGTATTACACCATTACGAGGTGTCTAACTGTTTTCTTATGAGATAGGACTAGCGTTCATGGTTAAATTATATGCAAAATGCATACCTTGTCATGTTTAAAATGTTTCATGAAGTCATTTAAAGGGTTTTAATTCCTTTCTCACTCTCCCGGAGCCCTCTTTAGTTATGAAAAAGTGCCAAACATTGACTTTATATATGCTATAGAGCCTGAACTACTATACATACAGGAAAATAGTCTTCTAGTAATCAAAAGCTTGGTTCCGTACCTTCCTTACCATTTTACGCTCAATACCTCTCAGCTGAGTGATAATTGCATGTGGGTACGTGCAGCCAGAGTCCGAATCTGTAGGTAGCCACATTCGATATCTTCAGCCCACGCGTAACCCCCGGAATATAATACAAGCCATGAAGTCGCCGAAGGCATTGACACATTAAAATGGCTTAACGTGCCGGGTACAGCATGTAGTAAGTGCTCACTCTGACTGCTTTTTGTTAACTCGTCATGGAGGAAAAACTAAAATTTCATCTTAAACAGGTCCTAAATCCCAAAACTGTCGCTCCCACAGCAAAATGAGGTTAAAACAAATTGCAGCCAAATATGTTTTAAAAAAATATAGCATGTAGAACAAATTTACGAAAATTATAGTGTTTGAACAAAATACAAGCAACTTTTATATGAAAAACTCCTTCAGTAAGAAAAGGCAACAAGACTGTGGATGTCGCCTACTGATCGGCCCGCTGCTCTCTTTTTGTTTGAGGAATCGTAGTCATTTGGTTAAAATAATTTTTTTTAAATAATGTTGTTAGGAAAGGTATGAAAATTTTATTACGGTTCGGAGGATAAGAAAGCAAGCTTAAATTATCAGAACACCATTTTTCTGTATGAATAGTAGTTTAGGGCAGAGGAGCTATTCAAATCAAACTTCTGTCAGTTTTACATAAGAACACTGCAAATGAAGTATTCTCGAGGGTTTTGCATGTGTGCAATATAGAAGAGACAACAGGTAGTGTTGATACCTGTAAAATTCATGTGCATGAGCGTGAATTTTTTCAGGGTCCCGTGAAGTAGGTCAGCATTATATTGAAGAAGAGACAAATGTATTTTCAGCTGTCAAACGAAGTTTCTTAATTTGCAACAATTTAAATATAATTTAAAACTTGTGAAAAGTGAAAGATATTTTATTTAAAAGTAGTGCTAAATAAAGTAAAGAGTGTAAGTAATTATCTGTTGTTATTATACTGATAAATTTCTAAGTGATGTTCATGTATTTTCAGAATGAAGTGTTCGGTTAAAAATTGCCACATCAACACCAAGGTACGACGTGGGAAATCATTTTTAGGCAAGTATAGTTATAAAATATTATTTTGTGTACTTTACTTACTTTCACTACAGCGGCAACAGATACTAACACAACCAGAATTTGACTACGCTAAATTTGGCTTATCACACTTCCTGTATTCTCCTTCCTTCTTTATTCGAATTTATAATTTTCTACTTTAAAATGTCCTAACTATCATAATTACCAATTACTATGTAAAAATACCTTAATGACATTATTGTTTATCTATTGAGCTACATTATTTGAAAAAAAGAGTACTGAGAACTTTTTATCCTAGACAGTTCTTAGTTGTTTCCGAAAAGTAAGCAAAATAGAGGTAAGACTTTTTGCACGCTTGTCGCCGATATGCATTGATTCAGTTATGGATGAAGCAGTTCCACATTTTTCTTGAAATCCGTATTGGTTTTTATCAAATCCCGCACTGACCGAAATAATTTTTTTTATTCTTGCATCTAATAGTATTTCGAAAATTTCCCTATTGTACTTAAAAGTGAGATTGTCTATACTGTCTTCAGCAAAATAAATTAACGCATCGTTAGCAAATAAAGCCAGTAGGTGCGTTCATTTACTTCTCGTTGAAAAAGCTTACACGTGTGGTGCGGGCAGAATGTAAAGGGCAAAGTTAACTTAATGGCAAGTTGGGACACAGCAGAGTTTTCCGATTGTTTTACATTTAAAATGCACACGGCAAGAAAAGGAAGAAAGAAAAAAAAATAAAAAAAAATCAAACTCTCTTTAAAACTTTTATGAATAAAGATAAAAAATATGAAATCGCAGAACGCATGCAACGAAACAGAATGGCAAATGAATCATTTTCGTAAATAAATGAGAAGGGGCCAGTTTTCAGGTTTTACTCTGATAAAATGCTCCCACGCTTTTGTGAAAACCGGTTTTTGCTGAAATATTGTGAGAAATATCCAATGTTTTTTTTATGGTATAACCAATGTTTGTTAGTGGAATTTCTATGCTATTTGAACAGCACGTGCTTCTGTTTACATTCGTTTTGCTCTAATGAGATTAAGTGGGAGAAGCTCATGCTGGATTCTGATATTTTTGGGAAAAATGAGAATTTCATTTAAAAGGAATTTTATATCTACTTTCAATATCTTGATCAAACCGCAATTTATCTTTTTCTTAAAAGAGTAAGGCAGTGTAACCCGATGTACATTATTATGAATAGTTTGATAGGACTTTGAGGGATTCAGAAAGCTGTCAGAGTTTTACGTGAGCACCTAGCTGTTAAGCCTTAATCTCACGGCAGTCTTAATGCACGGATTTGTAGACAAGCGATAATCAACGCCCTCTAGGGGCAGACTATATTATATTCTGTCTCAAGAGTACCAGCTCATATCAGTGCATGCTTGACATTAGACTTACTGGTCGAAGCGAGACCTATCTAAAATGTCTCCCGATCTTTGGGTCACGGAACCGGGCTGATTTAGCACAACCCCACGCCGAAAGCCTATCCTCTAATCATATATTAATAAGCGACCATCCTTCAGATGCTTGGACGCAGTATGCAGTTATACAAAAGACATACTCTTCTGTTCAAAGAAGAATGTCCGCTTAAGTGATGCAGACTCAGACAATCTCTCTGCCAGCATATGTGCCACCACAAAGGGGCCTTCTTAACGTTGAGGCGAATAGTACTACTAATTACAGCACTATCCGGGGCTCCTCAACTCCGTAGTACCAAGTTAACCCGATCCAAGACTGGAGAGGTCAGAGATTAACACCAATAATCTAATAGCATACTAGATATATAAGCGCTAATAACATACATGCTCGGTTTCCAACATTAATCAACCTCTACTTAACCTTCAACTACTTCTCCATGAGCAACTTACTGTTTGAGATTTTATTATTCTGACTTGCATAAACACTTAAGTCTTTGTATAATGGACAGTAACGCTCGTCGCCATTATACCCTACTACGGTACCCACAGGGCCAAAAATCTCAATTTTATTTAACCATCAGATCGCGCATGTGAGCACTTAACTTCTTTGTATGTGACATAGGCCGCAGATAGCATCGTACCCTACTACAGTACCCACGTTAGGAGATCCAACGCTATCTCCCACATAACAAATTTCTTCCATCAAGTATGCATGCTTTCACCTTGGCAGCCCTGCGGTTCAGTCATTTTTTCCGCCGCCTTTGAGGGATTCAATAAGATTTTGTCGTTCGGGTAATCCTACGTTCTCTCAATTTTTGTGTTTATCTCGTTGTATCAGTCGCACTACAATAGTGCATAGCCAAGTTCTTTTTCCCATTCATGCAAAAGACGAAAGTATGACATTAGAGGTTTCGGTCTAAAAAAACACGAAAAATTTCCAAATTTGTTCGGCTCTGTCCTATCTTCTAATTAGGTTATCTTTGATAAAAAGTACGAAGAAGTATGAGAACGCTTTTCATGCAACTTCGTGAAAAATAAAAAAAAGTGTGGAATAACATTTGCGAATTGAATATTGCTTTATTTTTTTACCTTGTTGCACTCTTGCAAATGTCCCAGGAGAGCATTGAATAGTTAAACCATTTTCATTAACTTTGATTGCATTTTAAAAATTTTTAATTAAAAAAATAAACTTTTCGTATGAAAGCTGTCAATTTCCCTTGCAATAATGTAACTAAAAACTTCGGGTAAGGTAAGCTGTGACGTATGCAACACTCATCTAATTTTGTATGCACGAGGAAGTAAATAAATGGACAAATGCTTGCAATGCATTGTCCCAAATATGCGTACGCGAGCGAATCTAATACTTCACGATTTTTGCATATCATTTATATAAAAAAATAATCAGTTAAGTACCCAAGATTGATCACTGTGGAAACTAATGCGTCACTTTAACATATTCTGAAAACATATTGTTCAGTTTTCTTCGCCGTTGTCTATTATTTAGCGTCTTTAGTCATTACTTTTGATATATTTGAATTGGTGTAGGATGCTTGTTGTATTTATCTTATGGTAATTAAAAAACTTATCACAGTAAGTAATAACATTAGCCTCAATTTCAAATATCTTTTATTTTCACAGCAACCGTTGGAAAGTTGATGAAAATTTTTTGCACACTTTGAGGCTACTAAAATTCTTTCATTATATGATGAAAAAGTTCTCATTTTCTAAGTATGAATTTCAGCGACTTACCGATTTAAGAACCGCTGAACCCCAATAAAACTTACGATGTAATCACTCACGTGCACGTATCTCCAAAGAAAAGCGAGGCAAAAAAGCCAAGTTCAACATTGGTAATACGGAAAGGTAAGATCAGCAGTTTTTAAACAAGTTTTAAAAAAAAGGAACCTCTTTATTTCTGCACTGCATTTGACAATGCAATTAACAATATTTCATAAATTTTGAAATTATTCTTTATAACTGCACACAACAATGTAAACAAATCCATTTGAAATTTTTGTTTTCTTAGAAATATATTTTGTGAACCTAGAAGCACCTTCCGAAGGATATATGATATTTAAAGCATTAACCTTGGGTGTTACAGTCAACAGAACAGAGTCTGAATCCGAGTCCGATTCGTCGTCTTCTCCAATTTGTTTGAGTGCCACATATGTAATTTCACCAACATGATCGGTGGGATTTAAAAAGAATATAACATCAAGAACATTATGTTCGCACGATGAAGCTCCCAAAATTGTATATGAGCCGGAAGACCATCGTTGAATTTCCATTGAGCACATTGGATCTTTAGCAGCATGCCCGTAAAGATCCAAGTCTGTATACTCATAAAGAAGCTTAAACATTTCTTTTCCAGTAAATAGAGAGAAGAAATCTTTTGAGAGCCCATTGGTATTTGTGTAATCTAAAACTTCATAGCATTGCGAATTAGCAGGTCCTTTAAGTGTCCAACGATAACTTTTATTAGATATTAAGTCATCAGTGACACTTTCATAGACGGATTGCAAGAAAAATTTGTCCAAGCAAATTTCTGATTTGTCTTCAATAACTTTTTGAATATCTTTTTTGATATTCTCATGAAAGTAAACACCTCTAATCCAATTTGATAGTGGTGAGTCATTTGATCGGGGAGAAATAAAGATGTTTGGAACCGAAACCCGATTTTTGCTGACATCATTATTTTCTCCATGAAACCATCCATTAATTGTTAACCGAGGGTAATCAAAAGTTGTGACTTCTCCAACTTGATGAAAGCTTCGTGAACCAACTTTGAAAAATATAAATTGATTATTCCTCGGGTTAATCTTTTTTACAACTGGAAATTTGGGCAAACAATTCGAATCTGACGAAAAAATTTCCAAACTACCTCCCATCTCATTTGTCCATATCTCCGCATCTTTCCAAGGACTTAGGTAGAAAACAAACGCTATTTGTCTATCGCTCAATAAGTCATCATGCACAAGTAAATGATCTCCACAATTGTACATTGAGCAAGATGCAGATACATTCGATAATTTCATATTACACAATTTTTCAACTAAGGGCATTACATCTCTTTTTAGCATTTGATAAAAATTTGCCAGATAAGCTGATCCAATACATGATAAATCTTCACTTTGATAAAATTCATATAAATCCATAATTTTCCTCGACCATGTTATATCTACCATTTCATCGATAAGTGTTTTTATGACCTTATTTTCTTTTAAGAAATTTTGTACGATGCACAAATGAAATGGATCATGTTGTAGAACCGTATTACTAGAATTGCTTGTAAAATTTCGTTCTTCAATCCAATGAATACGAAACTTCTCTACGAAATTTTCATTCAAAAGTGTCTCATTTATTTTTATTGAAACATCATCAGTTTTAATGTTATAATCCAAAGCTTTAGTTATTTTTGTAGCCGGTTCACCGCTATCGCCCGATGAACCTAAAAGAAAAACTTATTGAAAGATTTTCAAAGTAATATTATTCCTAAGTCCTACCTTGATTCTTCTTTTAAACTTCGGGACAATAAAACATAAACAAATAAGGAAAATATGCTTAGATCACGTTTCTATGTTTATATATAAGTACATACTTATTTACAAATTTACAATTTGCTAAATTTTTTAGTTTTTCTTTGAGTAGTAGGTATTAATGAAGTTATATTTATATCTAATATTTTACCTTCACTTTCTTCACATGCAAGCTCTTTTCTGGTTGTTTTTCTTATAGATGCCATTATTTTTAAAATCTCTAACACTAAAAAAGACTGGTTTTAATTTATTGAAACAATCTTAAGCCCCAAACCAAATAACTACACATTAATCGTTTCTTCTTCTTCATCACAAATGCAAAAATTACATCCAATGTTAACCACTGACATGTACCCCGTTCACAAGGAGGTATAAAGCTGTGTTCTTTTGTGTCCGCAGAAAAGAGCACAACAAAAACAACACAAAAGAACGCCTCAACAGAGCAAGGTTTTTATGTCCAGCAGTTGGCACTCCTTATAAATTTGCTTGTCGAAAAGTTGACAGTTTAATATATCTAAAAACATTTTATTTCCTAACTCCTCCAACTTGCACGACGTATGCGCTCATGTTCAGCTGCAGGATAAATTCAGAAATTGAAACAGAATGAATCGGGAAAAGTTACCTCTGTGTGGCCGACTATTGAGCTCTCAGAAATTTTTTTTTATAGTCAGGTCGTCAGGTATTTGCATGTGAATTTGTTATATAAACCCATTTTTAAATAAAATTCACAGGTATGAAAATGCTCAACATTCAAATTGGCCTTAAATACAAGGTTTGTTCGGTGAAAGCACCGGGTAAGTCCCAGGCTACACCGGGCTGTACTATCTTGTTTTTTGAAAACCCTGGGCTTACACGGTGTGACGAAGTCACAAATAGAATTTTAAATCTATAAACATCCGTTAATACATACCGCATAACAAGCAAGTAGTGCTTAACCAAGTTGACTAAGTGATGTGTTTACAATGACGTAAAATTTAAATGTTCATATGTGAACCAACCCTCTTGATGTTCCATGAATGATGGTAACTCAGGATGTCTGAGAAGTCAAATGTGGAATGGAAACATCAAGACGGCCACACTTTCAGGTTTATAAAAGGCGAGTAATCACCGAGAAAAATCAGTCGATCATCAAGCTTCGACTAGCTAAGAACTTCTCAGTTTCTAGCTAACAGAAGAAGTAATCGACTCAATTTCCTACCGAATGTGAGGTTTCCGCATTTGAGACTTACCTATCATCCCGTATCTAGTAATATTTCCGCTCCTACCGAATGTGAGGTTTCCGCATTTGAGACTTACCTATCATCCCGTATCTAGTAATATTTCCGCTCCTACCGAATGTGAGGTTTCCGCATTTGAGACTTACCTATCATCCCGTATCTAGTAATATTTCCGCTCCTACCGAATGTGAGGTTTCCGCATTTGAGACTTACCTATCATCCCGTATATCTAATAATATTTCCGCTCCTACCGAATGTGAGGTTTCCGCATTTGAGACTTACCCCGTTTTCCTATATTTGCCCATATAAAAGAGTAAAAAAAGGTTGAGATGTAAAAAAAAAAACTAAAGCGGATTTAACCAACATAAAAGTGGAAAACAATACAAAATGTATTAGGTTAAGTTTGTGAAACCTTCTGACAGAAAGGTTATTAATAATTGTGTTAGTTAAGTTTGTGTAAGTGTCATAAACAATAAAGTGACAAGTTTACCTTATGGAAAAGGGGTAAACATAGCTTGTGAATAGTATTAAGATCCTAAGGTTGTGTAAGTGTCATAAACAATAAAGTGACAAGTTTACCTTATGGAAAAGGGGTAAACATAGCTTGTGAATAGTATTAAGATCCTAAGGTTGTGTAAGTGTCATAAACAATAAAGTGACAAGTTTACCTTATGGAAAAGGGGTAAACATAGCTTGTGTATAATATTAAGATTTTTAAGATTGTGTAAAGTGTCATAGACAATAAAGTGACAAGTTTACTTTATGGAAAAGGAGTAAACATAGCTTATGTAATAGTGATAAGTTTGTAGAATTAAAAAACCAACACATGTGTGAAATAATTTTTAATTTTTAAATAAAAATATTGTTCAGTATCCCATTAAAAAGTGTTCACCTCTAAACGTCAAAACCTGGTAATTTATTTCTTCTTCTTCCCCGTCGTTGAACGCATTGACCCTGGCGTAACTCCAAAGCTGACCCGCAACGTTCAACTCAAATATCAACGATTACAACGGGGTTACGGAAACTTGTTCGATGAAAGCCCGGTGTTTCTGATTTCGTGCTCCGAACTTGCACTAAAAATTTCTAGGGGTAAACGTTTGACAATTGTCATTTGTGAACTGTCTCATGGAATTTGTTCTGTGATTGTGGTTGAGTGCTGTATATAAAAGTGAAAAAATCGTGGAGCTCATACCAAATTCAGATTATATTAGGAAGTTGGATAAGAAATTAAGTGACAAAATACCCACCGATAATATGCACATAGGAAATTCGAATGAAAATTATAAGGAAATATTTGAGAAGGCGATTAAGGTCGAAGAACATGGATAAAATCTTAAGATCAGCCTTTCTAGTAAGAAATTTGATCGTAAAAATGTTTCTTTGCCATTATTAACAAGTAATTTTTAAAGACTTCACGTTATCCCTGCAGCTACTGAGCAAGTGCGTTTGAAGCAAACAACATATAAGAAATTCTCTAAATTCTTAAATGAGATGTCAGGAAAGGCCACTGGGATAGAGAAAATCTTTTCTGCTGATTTTGATCATCCAAAAGTAGTTTTATATCTAGTGACAAAACATCTGATGATAAAAGTGAAAATAGTGCAGACCAACTGTTTCTTGCAGAAATAATGGAACTATATCTGGTCACAGATCAACCAATTGTCATATTTTCAAAGTAAAGTTACAGAAAAGGCGATAATATCGATGTAAAAAAGCTAATAAAAGACTATGTAATTAAGAAAAAATTGGGAAATATTTTTTGTGTATTTTAATATTTATTTATTCTTAAATTTTTAATTATTTCACCTATTTTATAAATAAATTTTCACAAATCACTGGAAATTAGAATTTAAATTATGCTCAGGAGAACTGTCAGAGAAATGTCATTTCATTAGATTTACCCGGTGTTTAAAAACTTTTTCGATGAGTGCACAAAACCCCGGGTAAATTTGGGGAAAATTGTAGGGGAAGATTTACACGTTGTTTGTACACGGTGTTTTCATCGAACAAACCTACAGTTTATACTGAATACATTCGCCTTACATACCTATTTGATGGTAGGAAAAATTCTGAAATGCTAAGCTTCGATCGATTTCGTCTGACAAAAAACGATTTGCGTTCGATCAATTGACTAGTCAGTTCATAATAAAATTTCGTCAAGCGCGGTGCAGACATTCCTCTTCAATAGACATCTCGAAAGATTTCTTCCTTAAGCCGTCATTTTTCTCTACAAAATAAAGATTAAAATGTATGTATGTATGTCATTTTCCAATGAAAAGAGAGAATATTAGAAATATAAACACAAATTTCCACTAGTATCTACCTTTTATTTTTAATTTCCGCCATCTTAATTTGACATTTGTCAGCTTATTGACAAGTCTGTACTGGCTGGTCAGAAATCTTGTCAGTACAGACTAGTGAGTAAAAAAGAGTAGGCAACGCTGTCAGTGTTAGATCTACTTGTGTAATCCCCTGGTAATAGGACTGCTGTACAGATGTTTACCTGCGATTTGAGGTGATAAAATAAAAAATTTTATAATCATTACTTGTTGTAAAATTATGATACAGTTATTGTTTATATGAAAAACTGTGACTCAATTGAGCACGCACACAATTAATTTCGTTAATCACATAAGGAACTACGCGAAGGAACATTATTGTGATGGCACGTCTCAGCACAAGGGGAGGAAATTCCTTCGTTCCTTATACCTTTTTCATCTGGGAAGGCTCATGAAAAAGTTTTTAGTGCTGCATTTTGATTTGAGTTGCGGTGAGACTTTATCAGACCCATCTACAGTTACCGTTGGAAAACTCAAATTGAATCAAAACAACTGTCGGCGTTGAATGTAGAAAAGTGTTGTTTTATTCTAAAATAAGTTATTTTTTATATTAAAGTGATTTTTCAAAGCAATTTAACAATAATATCATTTCTCCGTAACATTTGTAAGTTTATACTCGATATCAAAAATATAGTGCAAGGATTTAAGAGGTATATTTCCTTTCATCTTAATTGTAATGGATAAGTTTTAAAATTTTCACAAAATTCAAATTTTCTTAATTTAATTTAATTTTCTTAGTTTTTATTAGTATACCAAATTATGTTAATATTGTAAGGTATAAGGCTGTCGTACATATCTACCTATAACAAATATAAACCCATATATAATCCTAAATACAAGTTGAGGAATCTTTATAATAATGACTCAACGGGCATCATTGTTTAAAAAAATTCAAAAACACACCCTTATGCATAGAAAAAATTTAAAAGACTTAGTAATAATAAGAACACAGTGCACAGTGCTCAAATCGAAATAGGTATACATCCATTAAAAAATAATAGATATTGATAATATTGCCAAATTATAATAGAATTCAATTTGAAAAATATAGCCAACAAGAAGTTAGGAAAATTTCGAAAATTATGGAGAGAATGACTGCTCCGAATCGTTAGCTGAAAGCAGTGTAATAGTAAGCTGATCTCATCATCATAACCCAAATTGCTTAGAGTCAGTATGAAAAAATTGTTGAGATGCTGGTTTTTGTAAGTTATTATTATAACATCTTTAATAGTAATGAGGTAAAAAAGCGGCGGTAAAATACAATACAAAAATGCTTCATAAAAGATCCTGGGCAGTGTTGGGCGTAATCAACTACATTTGTAATCAGATTAATAATCATGATTACCCAGGAAAATGTAACCGTAATCATGATTACATGATTACATATATGTTGATTACAAATGAAACTTATCAAGAGA
Organism: Dioctria linearis; assembly: GCA_963930735.1. Lineage (NCBI taxonomy): Eukaryota > Metazoa > Arthropoda > Insecta > Diptera > Asilidae > Dioctria > Dioctria linearis. Next base: position 211,070,987 of record OZ005741.1, on the reverse strand, counting down.
TTTCTAAGAAAACAATCAATCTGTGATCGTAAGTAAGAATTTTTATTGTAGAAAGCTCCAAGGCACTATTGAATTATGTATTAATTGGAGTCAGTATAAAGAATGTAAATGTTTCGATTGATAGAGACACGCACATATCTGATCAACTTAAATTCAAGGCTCTTGATTATGTGGGAAAAAAGGTAGCGAAAAAGATTAGATTTTTGGGGCGTATTAGAGAGTCGTTGAGCACGGAAAATGCAATAATGCCTTTTAACGCTTTGATTTTGCCACACTTTTCATAATGCTCCAAATTGTTATATGCTAGTTCGAATGAATCCAAGGGCAGATTGCAACTGTTGTAGAATAAGACAAAGTGAGTTATTCTGAAATGCAGCATATATACACCAGTTAGAAGCATGTTCGAAGCGCTGCAATGGGTAGATATTACTGACACGACAGCAAGAGTGAGGATGAAAGATTAGATTTACTAACTACAACCTAACAAAACGATACAATATTGTTTTTGATATCAGAAAAATCTAGCTGTACCTCCCTTTCTTAATTACTAATAATTGGTAAACGCAATCCACAGATATCAGATATTCCATTACCATCCCACTACAGATATGTGCTTACAAACATTAGTTTATGTGTCAACCGATTTCGGAATAGAAATACAACAATGTTTGTTTTCTTTTAACTACAATTTTAAAACTCTTGCAAATTTGTAATCAAAAAATGTAACCATGTAATCATGATTACGATTACGATTGATCAATCATTAATCGGCAAAAATGATTATGTTTCTGATTAATATTATCAATCTGTAATCATGATTACAGATTACAGATTGTAATCGTAATCATTAATCATCACTCAGATTGCATTTTGCCCAACACTGATCCTGCGCCACGTCTATAAATGTTAGGTGCATAGATCGACAAAAGTTACTTAATTATTAGAGGAAACAAAACATCAAAAGACGATGAATCACTTACAAAGTGATTCAGAAGATACTTAAGTTGGATGCAACTCATCAGAAAGCCAGTCTTTTCAAAGAATATATACGCGCTTAACAATTCCGCGTTGAAGTTATGCAGTCCGTTATCTTGTCAACGAAGCCGAAGGCCTTTCATAGTCTGCAAAAGCAAATCTCAATTCATTTCTCGACAATAAAAACCATATAGAGTATATTTGTAAAAAAATCGGTAAAAAGGTGGGATTCTTTAGAAGAATCAGGAAAAATATATCAATGAAAAGCGCAATTGACATATATAATGTGATTATAAAACCTCATTTCGAATATTGCTCAACGATACTATTCTTAGGCGCGCGAGGAATGATTGAGCGCTTACAAAAGCTACAGAATAAAGCAATGAGGATAATTTTAAGATGCGACAGATATACACCAATACAATGTATCTACAAAGTGAGGAATCAAAAACTATCGAGATAGAAGAAATAATGATATAAGACTGCCGAGATGTAACACGAGCTGGTCAGAACTCACTGATATATAGAGGCTTTCTACTCTTCAATGAGCTTCCTAGTGATGTAAAAATGAAACAAGATAGATTTTTTATAAAAAAAAATGTATAGAATTTGTTATGAACATTAATTAAGTGAATACTGAACAATTATTATGATTATATAGATTACCAATTGACGTGTAAAGAGAGTATATATCATACTAATAAAGAAGTAATAATAATAATAATAAAGTGTTGGTCATATGCTTTTCTCATTATTCGGGTGATTGCTGTTTTAATAGTTTCCAGGATCATGTAGGCTAGACTTTTTCTCAGTGGAAAAATCTATCTCCAATTAGCATAGTTTCTTAGGACCCTCTATGGAATTTTTACTAGGAAAACTCCAATCCACAGGGAATGTACAATAGGTATTCCATGCTCTTGAAAGCTTTGCTGATCTTTCGAATTTTTTGTATTTGTTTTCAGCAATTCTAACGATATGTATTTCTGCTCAGACACCATTTGTAACCAACTTATAGCGTTTATTATTTTTGTTCTAGATTGTTACTCGTGTATTGATTTATGGAGGATACACGTTCTGGCTATGTATGTATTTCTTCCAGATGTAGTATATGGAACCTGATTTGAACGTCCAAGACATGCCAGTGCCATCAGCTGTGCTGTCTTCATGGCATTTCCAACAACTGCGCTGTCTTCATGGCATTTCCAACAACTGCTTAATCCAACCAGGAGCATACTCCTCAAAAATTTCGAATTTTTTTTATAAAAACTGTGGACTCGTTTTTAATTTGACCTATTATACCTATGTCCTATCTGTAGTCATTAAAGAACTGTAACTCAGAAACGGTTGATATGCTCCCTGCCATACAATTTTTGTTTTTCTAGGTGAGTACTATCACCTCCCACCATATGGAGCATCATGGAGAAAACACCCTGTATATATAATTTAAAATTTAACTTCTGATCAAAACCACTCCCAAGTACATTCATACACATTCCATTAGTTAAACATTTATTTCATTTCATTTATAGTCATAGCTTGTGTTTTACCAATATTTAATTTCAATTTATTCTTCTGTAACCAGTCACACAATAGTTTTAAGTCACGTTCTATTTTTATTTCTTGGGTGGTTTTCCCGCTATATACAGCATTGCATGTCAGCAAAGAGTACTATTTTAGAACATTTCATCACTGCTTTAATGTCGTTCATATACAGAATAATCAAGATAGTTCCTTGTGGAACACCCATCGAAACTTCTATTTTACTGGAGATTATTATTTACTTTGGTGCTCCATTTCTTTCATGTAAGTAGCTATGAATCCATTGGAGTTTCTTTTGGCGAATTCCATATTTTGCCAATTTCTTTAGAATGCACCGATCGACAATTTCAATTCTTTCCTTAGGTGCAAAGTCGCAGCAACAACACTATTTGACACATCCATTCCCTCCTTCCATTGGCACACTACTAAATTTATCGCTATTTTACAGGATTTTTTTTCTAAATCCAGACTGTTCTAATATGATCAATTTATTTGTTTCCCACTAGTTTTCTAACTAGTATTTTGGAAACACTTTTTTTTTAAAACCTTTTTACATGTAAGTAATGTATGTATTGACCAGTATTCTTTTGCGTTATTTGATGTCCTAACTTTTTGAACAGGGATTCAATTGTTATCATTACATAGGCTAGGGAATTCTCCACTAACCAACGATAAATATATATTATTATCAATCAAGCAAGCATGAATTCCATTTGTCTAGTATCATGTCAATACTAATTGAATTCTAGTCCCGTTTTTTATTCAAGATACTCTATTTAAATTTATCAATATTTATCATCATTTAAACTCTTCATAAGTACTACACATTCTTTTTATTAATTCACTTGCGAAGTAATACCTTAAAATTTCTTAACTTTTACCCTACTTACTTCGAATAATTAATTAATTAATACACTTATTTCTAAAGTTTCATGATCACTTTTTTAAAGCTGTTTTTACTAAAATGATTCAAAGCTGTTATAACATAATCTTTTCAAGTTTTTGATAAATCAGTTACCTTTGTAAATTTGCGAACTTTTTGTGTAGAGTCGTTATCACAAATAATTTCATTAATTTCGTTATTGTACTGGACTGCACCACTTTATATTGGAGTCCCCCAATAATATTTTTTTTCTCTTTAATATCTTCTATTTGTTAAAAAAATTACAGAATCCCCTCTGGTGATCTAGGTGACTTATTTCCACATTTTTCTCATTTCGGACAAACCAAAATCAAAATAACTTTTAATATCATTTCATGGGTGTCCAATCCATCCATTATTTCTATGCGATACAAACGTAATGACTAATTTAGTATACCTTATGAGAACTAATGAAAAAGCAAGTTTGCCCATTTTCGAACTTAGATCTACAATTTTTATAAAAAAAGCTCTGTACAAAATTTCACCCTAAAGGTACGAATATAAGACAACCTTATGTGTCTAGATCAAGTGTATACGTCAAAAGTCTAGTGTAGCTAGAGAAAATTGCAGTATAACTGCAATTTCCGTGAGGACAGGTCAACTTATCTAGCTAGGTTCCAATTTTCCGGAAATTTATTCTCTTACATATATCTTTGTGAGTGTGGGCAATTGCATCAAATATCAAAGTTTGAATGAATAAAGGAACTAATTCGACAATTACTATCTATTTTGGGATACTTCACAAGAGGATTCCAATAATGCACGAAATGTACTAAATCGCTTAACAATAAAATACGGATGCAGGAGAAATCAGTCGAAACCTGCATAATTTAAGGGACCAATTTAGTAATGAGTTAGAAAAACAAGTAAAAAAGCTAGAATTGGTCTAAGACCAATTCTTATGATACCCTAGATGAATGCCCGTATGAAATTTCGTATTGTCACCCTTCTGGCAATTTTGTTTTTTTTTAAGTGGTTTTTCGCATATATTTCTAGAACGGTTTGTCGGACAGAAAAAATGATTATAACCAATTTTATAGGATTTCGTATTCTGAAGAAGTTTTTAGTACAATAAAAATGTCTTGGACTGATCGTTTTCACAGTATACGTAAAAAACCTAAATTTTTATATGGCAACACCATGGAGTTGCCCGATTTAGTCCATTTTTGAAATTTTATTTGCTAGTACAATGAAAACACCATGTACCAAATTCAGCT